>CM065135.1:2051250-3387500 GCA_033026305.1 Cirrhinus molitorella
CTTAATTCATTTTCCTTTTCAATTTTTTTTCCCAGATTTTTCTTTTCTAAATGCAATGCATTCATTTCTTTTATTTATTTATTTATTTTTTTTTGTAAAATTAGCTGTTTATGAGGCTGTATCAGTTGTTATTTCAATAAATGAAATGTTAATTCTTTAAAACAGGAAAGTGCTTTCTTAAATGTACATGAGTAACTTTAATATTCCTAGTATTTTGTAGTGTTTACAACCTTTTGTTGCATATAATACCACTCAGATGCATTCAATTTTGGTGTAGTGAGTTTTCACTCAGAATTTGACGATTAATTACAAGGAAACACCAAGAAAAATAGGTGAAAATAGTCAAACTGAAATGTATTTTCTAGTACAACGTACTACAATGATCTTTTGTATTGTTTACAACTCGAACAGAAAATTACAGTGTATTTTAATTATATGAAAACTAAATATGACAGATATTTTACAGTAAATTACTAAGAGGCTTGTTAAGCTTGACTTCAGCTGTGATTATATTCACAATATAGCACAGTTTCTCATAAGTATTATCAAATTTAAGACACTTACGCTCTTTAAAGCTTTCTTTTATTGATCTAGTTAATTAAGTGTCATCCTTTCACTAGTCCTAATTATCTAAGCAAAGTTTGTTGGTCTCTATGGTCTCTGTGCCATGACACACATCATAGCTGGTGAACAGCTGATGCTGTACAATATTAATTAACATCTACGAGTCTCCATATATTAATAACCAAATGGACCTGTGCAATTTGAGGTCCTTATTCGGATGAGGGAAAATTGCTCCAGTTGTCCTGTAAGCATTGACTGAAGTGTTTAAAGAATGATGCTGCACTAATGGACTGAATGTGTTAATGGTGTGTGATAATAACAGTGTAACGGTGCACCGAGACCCAGCTGATGCTCGGCTTCTGATTCACCGGGTTCGTAGAGATGTCATTCACCTCCCGGACCCCTCATGCTGCTGGATGTGCTCGCTGCTGTTTGTGCATTCGCAAAGTTTAAGTCTGTTTTAGTGTGCGTTTTCTGCATGCTGCCTTCATCAGAAATGTGCAGTCATGTGAATTGTGATTATGAGTGTGAACAGCAGTTTCATGAGCTGTTTATGGTGATTTTCAGCACTGGATTTGATGCACATATGTGGCTAGGAGTGGGCGGTATGACAGAATCTTGTCACCAAGTTTTTTTTTTTTTTGCAGAAAATGTTACCAAATTCAAATAATTTGTCTTCAATGTAGAAAATTATATTTAATTTTGTGTAATATCAGATTTTTAAATGTAAAAATTTGATTTAATGGAATCAAACAAGAAAATAAGAATATTCATAACAAATAACATCAGCAACAAAACATCATCATTATTATTTATTTATTTATTTATATAGGACTGGACCCTTTTCATGAACTGTGTGTGTGTGTGTGTGTGTGTGTGTGTGTGTATATATATATATTACACCTTTCATCAAAAGTTGTCTAGAACTAAAACAATACCCATTCTTGTATTAGGACAACTGTGAACTTTTTAACTACTGTAAAATGTGCATTATTTTAGAAAGGATTGTATAAAAAATGTGTGTGTGTGTGTGTATGTATGTTTTTTATATTTATTTATTTTTTATATATATATATATATTTATGTTATTTATATTTTGTAAAATAATGTAAATTTTATATCACTATATTTTGTGTTAAACTATCTTGGAATAAATGACTTAACTGTAATATTGCTGCAATATTTTTCCCCTCTATTGTAAAGTCATAGGAATGCTATTGTGCTATTTTTATTTTATTTTATTTATTTATTTATTTATTTATTTATTTATTTATTTTTATTTTTATTTTTTTTAGTAATTACATTTTTTATTTAATTTTTATTTAATTTAATTTTTTTTTTTTTTATTAATTTAATGGAATGAATTGGGAACTCAGAAATTATGAAAAAAGTTTCCAGAAGTTTAGTCAGATATGACGACTTTAGTTTCTAAGAATCCCGGAAATGTGAAAAGGGTCCAAAGTTATTTTTGCAGAAAATTCACCCCAAAATATTTAGTTTTATATCACTGTGATAATTCCTATTTAATTTTGTGTGATATTATAATCTCATTATTTTTGTATCATTTCATTCTTTTTATAGTTTAATAGAAGAAAAACAGAAAGGTTGACATTATGAAACAACCTGAGTTAAAAAAAAAAATTTTAAAACGGCAAGCTTCTGTAAATACATAAGACAGTATAACTATTGATAAACTGTTGACTTTTTTATAAATACACCAATTTGAACTTTTGCTTGGAGAGCAGAAGAGCACAAACAACCTACAGTTACTTATGTTTACCAGAAACATTTCTGTTTTCGTATGTATATATACGTCATTCCGCCCAGCCCTCCATCTGAGTCATGGTGTGAATGGGGTGACGCCCGTTTTGGGTGGTTACTGATGGATGTCTTTCATTTCAGGAAGCATCTATTCAAGTCCTGGACTTTACAGCAAGACCATGACGCCTACCTATGACTCCCGGGACGGCAGCCCTCTGTCCCCCACCTCAGCGTGGTTTGGAGACAGTCCGCTGTCAGAAGGCAATCCCAGCATCCTCGCTGTCAGCCAGCCCATCACCTCACCCGACATTGTGGTCAAGATGTACAAACCACAGTCTCTCCTGGACAAGGCCAAGATCAACCAGGGGTAAGTTTGGACAGGTCTGATGTGTGACGACTCTGTGGTTCAGAAAGGCTTTCATTTATATTTCTCTGAATGTGTTTGTGTAGGTGGCTGGACTCCTCCAGATCACTGATGGAGCAGGATGTGAAGGAGAACGAGGTTCTTTTGCTCCGGTTCAAGTATCACAGCTTCTTTGACCTCAACCCAAAGGTCAGTGTGTTTTGCACCCTAGTACAAATTATCAAATATGATGCAGAATCGGAAATTTCACAATCACAAACAAGTTCATATTATCAAATGAAGATCAACTGAAATGCCTTAATGCAGGGCTCGACAATAAGGACTGCCCGATGGCCCGGGGCCAACGTGCGAGACGCTCGGGACAGTAGACAGGATTGTCACTGGCCCGATCGGGCAAGTGATACCATCGAGTATGGAAAAACGTCTTGTCGTTCGGTACCAAACTTCGATACCTAAGGGGTTAATCTCGTCAACAACAGTGAGCCAAGTCTGCAGCACTTACGTGTGTTCAACTAGAAGCGGGAAGATCGATTGGTGTTTGACATCCGCAATAGCGAATGGAAAGCATACGAAGAAGTCTGCTCTTTCTAGCTCTCTCGGTCCTGCGCAGAGCCGCGTCGAACACACCTACTAGCTTACACTGGTTATACTCAGCTATGTTTACACCGGTGAGTTTTTGTTTAAAAATGAAAGCAATCCTCATCCATGCTGGCGTTTCAGAATCTATGTCCATACTACACGACCAAAAGTACGCGTTGCGCGATTGCTCTTGCACACTGTAGCATTAAACATAAGACAGTAAGTAAGGGAAAATCAACGGTTTGCTTTGCATTAAAGGATTTTAAATGTAAGCCGCGGAGGCTAATACCCGCAAGTATTGCTCTTTGCAGCGTAGTATTTGACCAGTGGGTAAAAATCAGACACAGAGATGGAATAGTGCGATAAGATCACATTTATTTGAACGAACTATAGCATATATTTCAATACATTATCGATCGATTGAGAGAGAGAGAGCGAGACGGAGAGAGATAAAGGGAGAGATGACGAGTTGTTCGTGTTGTCTGAATGCTGCTCGTCTCTCTCTGAATTAATTCAAAAACAGCGTTGTTGCTGAGGAATATAATGTAGCGATTTTGATAATGTAGGCTATTTTATTAACAAGAATCGCGGGGAAGCGCTGACAAGTTTATGTATGATCTCCGACCTCTCTCTCTCTCTATGTGTGCGTTAGTGTGCATCGATTAAAGCAGCGCATTAATATAGAACGGTGATTAAACTTGTGCATTAAAGGGTTTTACAGCATACCTGCCAGCCAATATATTCCACTTTTGCTCAAATCTTACTTTAAACCTCCCGCGAGTGATTGTTACAACTTCTGTTTTCCGTCTAATGTGTGTTACATTATATAATGTGTAACATTATAGATGCCGGCAGACAGCGCTGAAAGGTTCTAGTACTTATCAGTAAATTAGTGGAAAATGAATAGAAATTATAATTCTGTCTGGGCTATGCATTTTAAAATGAACATGCACTAGTTTAAACGTAGTCTAACAGATGTGTGAACTGAAAACTTTAAGCTTTATTAAAATTTTTGCTGATTTATTGCGTTGGATATATTTTTGTTTCTTTGTGCAGTGGCCCAGGAGTCTTTGAGTCTGTGTTAATGTCAAGAAGCTGAAAAAATAAAACCAACTCTTTTTTTATTTAAAATTGATTTGATAAAATTGGCATAGGAAAAAGTATCGTTCAGGAACTGGTATCAGTCAAGGTATCGGCATCGGTATTGGAAATTTTGGAAACTCGTCACTAAAGTTTATAATTCGCCTGCGACCATTGTCAGTATGCGTGCAATTATGATTATAAATATTAGAATCGAGAAACAGCTTGTTTTTAAGCCAACGTTAACTTCTCTGTGATGTCGTGAACACATACATTTTTCGGTGGGGCCAGTGAAAATTTTGGCAGGGCAAGTAAAAATCTGAACCACTGGCCCAATCGGGCCAGTAGAAAAAATCCTTAACGTTGAACCCTGCTTAATGTATTTTATCTTTAAAAATGTAAGGTTTTAAATTGCTTTTGCAGTATTTTGACTTGTTATTCAACATAAAAATAGACAAGGAACATTTAAACTAACTTATAGCACATGCAGTCAAACCAAAATTTATTCAGACACTTAAGCATTTCTCACATTTTCACAGTTTATTTGATGTAGTTTAGAAAATGGTTATAAAATATGACATGTGATGCATTATTATCATCCTTATTTCAGTGCAGTGCTGGTAACATACAGCTGACTGTCTGATTGCTGTTATCAAAGTCAAACAACAATAAAGATGTTATCTGAAGATGAAACACATTTGTGGGAGGCTATTCAAGTGGAAGCTTTTAATTAAATGCGGTTGAGTCATACATCACTATTACTATTGCTCATGTTTGATCAAACCTTTTAACACTTAGTGTGTAAATTGTGCTGCATATGTGCTGCTACTATATTTTTAATTAACTGCTACTTAAACAACAAAAATTCAGCTTTTTATTTTAAAATGTACTAATTTGCACAACATAAAGCCATATGGTGAATCAAAGTTTGTCATAAGTGGCCTGTCCATAAAACATGACCAATATTTGAGTATTAGACCATGCACAAGACAAAACACATATACAGTGAAAAAACAACACGACACTAAAATAATGCAATAAATATAACACAAAAC
This sequence comes from Cirrhinus molitorella, assembly GCA_033026305.1. Lineage (NCBI taxonomy): Eukaryota > Metazoa > Chordata > Actinopteri > Cypriniformes > Cyprinidae > Cirrhinus > Cirrhinus molitorella. The sequence goes on from CM065135.1 coordinate 2,056,654, forward strand.
TTCATAATGTACAATACTCATAACAAAAATAAAAAGAAGAACTACATTATTTATTTAAACTATATATGACCCTGGAGTGCAAAACCAGTCTTAAATAGCACAGCTATATTTGTAGCAATAGCCAACAATACATTGTATGGGTCAAAATTATCGATTTTTCTTTTATGCCAAAAATCATTAGGATGTTAAGTAAAGATCATGTTCCATGGAGATGTTTTGTAAATTTCCTACTGTAAATATATAAAAACATTTTTGATTAGTAATATGCATTGCTTTAAACTTTAAATTTATTTATTTATTTATTTATTTTGCACCCTCAAATTCCAGATTTTCAAATAGTTGCATCTCGGCCAAATATTGTCCTATACTAACAAACCATACATCAATGGAAAGCTTATTTATTCAGTTTTGTGGTTCATATTTCATATGTGATGCATCGCACAGGGACTTTTAAACAATCACTTATTTAATAATTTTTACTGCAGCATTTTACAGTCTTTTTGTGTGTGTGTGTGTGGCAGACAAATGAATAGGCAAAAACTTAAAATGTTCTTGATATTCCTTGGTGTTCCTGTATGTGTAAAACCATCTATAGTGTGATTATTTTATATACAGAATGTGAGCAGAGGTTTTTATAATTGGCTGGAGCAGAGCATGTCTAACTGTGATTTCTGTATTTTCACCAAAAGTCCCGGTTTAATCTGAGTCAGTTTACTCTGTTCAACGACATTTTACATTGTGTTGCACTGTCCATATTTTGATAAAGTATTGGTGAGAATGCAGAAATCATGTTGTAGTAAGGAGGTTATTGTGATCATCGTGTGATCAGTAGACATGGCTGTGTTTGCCTACAGTGCAGTGCTTTCATGCTCTAAATATAATAATAGTATCAACAGTTTTTACCATTAGTTCATCTCAGTGACGATTATAGTAAAAATGGAGTAGAAGTTTTCAAGAGAGCTTCACATGTAATGCTCATTTAATATACAAAGATGTCAGCCAGTCACAGCAGTGGGCGTTTCCATTGGAGTCTCACAGCAGACACGCCCCTTCTAACAGAGCATTCAGGTCAGAGGCTAAATTTGGGGTAGAAAATGAACATTTATTTCTTCATTATCGCCATTTTTAATGAAAAAAAAACAGACTAAAATTATAAGTACACCTCAGCAAACATAAAATAAAAAAAAATGCATTTCATGACCTATTTACGGTTATTAGTAATATATAATAAGGTTGTAATGTGTGCATTATAGTCATCTGTAGGGAGTGGTCGAATTTTTAAACATTTTTATTTAATAAAAAGAATAAGCTTTGTTGAACTATGGTTTATGAGCTGTTTTCATTGTGGGGCCTGAAATGCCAAAAGTTTTATCCGTTTTTTGTTTTATTTATTTTTTTGTGGGGACATTTGTTACCCTGGACCACAAAACCAGTCATAAGCTAAATAAATAAGCTTTCCATTGATGTATGGTTTGTTATGATAGGACAATATTGATGCAACTATTTGAAAATCTTAAATCTGGGGGTGCAAAAAATAAAAAATATTGAGAATATCACCGTTAAAATTGTCCAAATGTAGTTCTTAGCAATGCATATGACTTTTTCAAAATTAAGTTTTGATATATTTATGTTAGGAAGTTTACAAAATATCTTAATGGAACATTTAAAATCCTAATGATTTTTAGGCATAAAAGAAAAATCAATAATTTTGACCCATACAATGTATTTTTGGCTATTCCTACAAATATACCCCAGCGACTTATGACTGGTTTTGTGGTCCAGGGTCACATTTAGTCTTCCCAATGTAGGTTAAGCCAATGCACACACACACTTGCATGCACACAATCTGTGTCTGTGTCCTTAAATGATGCCCATTGTTTAGGGGTGTGCAATAATGACAAATATAATATTATATAATGTTTTTGGGGCGATTTTTGTCCATAATGATAATTAATATTTTGCTGTTTTTGTGCTGGTTAAGGCTTGCCATGGATAAATAAATATGATATGATGAAATTAACAGTGATCTCACACATTCATTCTTATGTGATATTACTTAACTATGTTATGTAAAGATAATAAAAGCACACTGGGATAGGCTATTTTTCTTTCATTATTTGAATTATAGATGCATTCTTGCAATGAATGCTTATATACTCTCAATTCATGTTTTTGTTTGTTTTTTGCCAAGTCACTGTCTGACATACTACGGGGTGATCATTTCTGAATGAAACGCATCCCTCATCTCTTTTTCATCGTCCCTCGTCCTCATAGTAGACATATAGCACAATAAAGTTATATCCAAATGTCTTTGAACTCTAAACAATAAAATACCATACCTTATTAAGTGTCTTCTTTTTAAAGAATGTCAGAAGTTGTGCTTAAAACATTTTGCACAAAAAATCTGCATTTGCACGCAGCTCATTATAAACAACCGCGCCGCTTCCATTTTGTGCGCGCTTACCGGGCGTCTACATTTAAAATAACGAACATGCAAAAATGTGAATGCCCGCTAATACTGAGCTCTGACTGGCCAATCGCCATTATATAGTTGATAAATTATTATACATAGAACAGTTTAATATTTAATTTGCATGATTGGTTGTACATAATACACAGCATTATTAATCTAAAGGGTTAAATGTTTTCTGTCTTTTTTTTCTTTTTTCATCCCCCCTCAATTCGAGCCCTGTCTGTAGGCCTCACAGAATGATCAAAGCACTTGTTTTGAAAGGACGGTGTGATGAAAGTTGTGTTGTGGTGTCATGTTTTTAACACTCTCCTGACCCCTGCAGTATGATGCCATCAGGGTGAACCAGCTGTACGAACAGGCCAAGTGGGCCATCCTGCTGGAGGAGATCGAATGCACCGAGGAGGAGATGATGATGTTCGCCGCCCTGCAGGTACGTGAGGCACAATTTATGCGAGCGCTCTGTCTGTTAGGACTGCTGTGTAAGCATGCCGTTTGACAGTTTGCAGTCTTCACTCAGGTCCTCTGGCCCTGTTAATGAATTGGATGGGCTCAGTGCCTGACTGCGTAGCTTCTGCAGCGTGCGAACGTTTGGCTGCTGCGTTTGTTTTCACTGGCCCTTTGGCCAACGATGACCCTGCTATTTCAGACCCTCATAAATGTTGAGTGACAACACCTCAGGACGCCTCACTGTCTTCACATCATGTAAATATAGAGCGGGCGTCTGTTGGAGGGAGCTGGGACATGGAAGACCACCCGGAGTCTCCGGTCTAAGGAGGTGTCGTTTGCTCCAGCAGGGATTTGTGGAGGTGTATCAGTGGTGTTGACTTTCTGTGTTTACGTACAGCGAGTTTAAATTAGTCAGGTCTGTCCCTCCCCATCAGTCCGCACCACGCTCAGTCAGTGGATATGAGACTCTGGACTCTGTGTCTCTGGGTAGAAGAGCTCAGCGCCGTCAAACATCAGCAGGTCTAAGTTTAGCCAGCATTATAGTGAGGCTGTTAACTGTTGAGAGAAATCGGTGTGTCATTCACCTACTAACTACTCTTATCTGAGCAGAGAGATGGTGACATGAAAATGCCTTTAGCCTCCATTCTGAAAGCGGAGCTGTCATCAGCGTACAGTGAAATATACTTCTGTAGTCCAACTGTCCGCTGTAGCTCCATGGAGATCGTTTGACAGCTAATTTTAATTAGTAGAATGAGGTCACAGATTTCAAACTTATGCATGAATTGTATTATAGTTGTTAAAAAAAATAAAATGTATATAATTTGATGAATTAAAATTCCAAAACGGACATAAAAATGATTAAAAACATAATCAGATTTAATAATAAAAAAATGACAAATCACAGCAAAATGGTTAAAACTGAACAAAAAAAGAAAATATAAAATGTATGTATTCAAGACCGTTTTAACAAAACACATTAAAAATACAAACTCTAATAGTGAATCAATGGTGCTAAAATAACACAGAAAATTATATAAAAATGTTGTTATTATTGCATTAGCTTTTTAATTTTTCCTTTATTTTTGTAAGTTTTGCATTCTTTGCTGCAATTTAAAACCTATTCATGAACATTTAAAAACAAATACAAAATAATTGTTAAATGCATATGCATAAACATTTAAAACCTAAAAAGGCTTGTTTAACATGAACATTCCCATTTACAAAATCAGTTTTATTTAGTTGTGGAAATCATTGAGTAACAGTGTAGCTTGCAAAATGTGAGACATGACTTGCACTTTATTTTGTAAGAGTTTTGCAATTTGCAGCCCTGAAATTTAGGACGTGTGAGAATGCAGTTTAAAACCAATTCATTAAAATGTTAAATGTTGCTTTTAACAAATGCATACAAGTTATACGTATAAACATTTTTAAAATACTTTGTATTGACTAATTTTAGTTTTATTGAATTGAGAGCTAATATTACAGTGAAGATGTGTTTATTTTGATTGTGTTTTTATTTGCAGTACCACATCAACAAGCTGTCCATCATGTCTTCGGACAATCACATGAACAACAGTGAGAAGGAGATTGATGAGGTTGATGCAGCTTTGTCAGATCTGGAGATCACTCTGGAGGGAGGAAAGACGTCCAACACACTGGTACTGAACAACATGCAATCCTATGCATTACTAATGCATACAACTTCCGTTACAGCCACACACACGCACATATAGGCCTTTATCACACTTCTGCATTCGAACAGCAGAAGCTCAAATATTAGCATTAAAAACATCTATTGTAGTCTGTCAATGCAGCACCTATAGCATGGGATTGTTGTGATTCATTGGCATACAATTCATTACAGATACTTCATCTAAACACACCAGAAAAATGGTGTCATATTGTGACGCATATTTAATCATCTAAAAGGGAAGCACATCTGCATATTGTATGTGTATGTGCATTACTTTAGTCTTAAGTGCTGTTGTTTTATCAAAAGAATTAGACAACATTATACATCACATTAAAGGCTAATTATGAGGAAAGGCTACACATTTGAAATATAATTCACATTGCTTCAAATTAAAGTCATTCAAACAGGATTATTATTTAACAATAACTGGTTTGTTTATTTTAAGCAAGCTATATATTCTGGAGTTTGAGTGCAGTGATTGGAATTGCAGAAATTGAGTTTAATCATAATAAACCTGTTGCAATAAAAACAGTGAAAGAATGAAATCAAAACAGTGTATACTGATTATTCCTCTGACTGTAACATGAGCACATTATACCGTAAGCTTTATTTATAACTTTATTAATACACACTGTGTTCCCAGGGTGACATCACATCCATTCCTGAACTGGCCGACTATGTCAAAGTCTTCAAGTGAGTTGGAGGATTGAATAATATGTTAAGATTTTTAGTTTTTGGTCTCGTAACCTTTAATTAAAGGCCTTTTGTAATATATATATATATATATATATATATATATATATATATATATATATATATATATATATATATATATATACAAACTGTCTATATATTAGTCTATTTAAAGTGTAAATATTGTATTGTATTTCCACAACACTAGTGGCAACCAAATTAATTACAGTGTGTTTGTTTAAGCAGCGTGACAATATTGGCTCAGCCAGTGGTGTGAATGTGGGGCAGTTCTACCTGTTTGACCACAGATTTCAACTGGAAGTGGTTGAAACGCTAGTGGTACATAAGTTACACATTACAGAAGTGGTCGGGAACCTATGGCTCACGAGCCGCACGTGGCTCTTTGACAAAAATGATGTGGCTCGCAGCTGTCTGCCTTCACTGACATTACAGTAAAAAAAAATAACCGTCACTAGAAATTAGTTCCCTGCAGAAAATAAAAGTGCATTTTCTTTGTCGTACAGCGAATCAAAGTTAACAAAGAGCCTGTTTACAATAATATTACGTTGTTCCGACCAATGCACGAATGCGGTGCTGTGTTCAAGCGCGCAGGTTCAAGCAACAACTGCAACAACTGTTGAGTGGTGTTGAAGGCAAAAAGAAAACATTCAGAGGAGCATCGACCAGCAAGTTTCAAAACGAGTGGACAGAAACATTTGCTTTTTGTTGAAGTGCTCTGCTCTGTCTGGTTTGCTCATATCAAAACCTGATTTAAATCTGATCTTCAATTCCCGCATTATATTTAAATTTAAAGGAGAATCACATCAAGGAAAGCAACAGATAAGCGGTGCATTTAATTAATTATCAGACCACAAGAGGAGAGAGCATGGTAATCCGCACCGCAAAGATAAGTTCGTCTCACCACTTTGAATGAAGATGATTGTGCGTTGAGCATCTGCGACTTACTTTCAGTTTCATTTGTAGCAGTTTGCGTGTCGACTTGCTGAAGATACTCAGCTACTCATCCACGGTGATGTTTGTTGCATTAGCGCTGTCATATCTGACTATAACATGCTATATAGCCTATAAAACGCTCTCACACGTTTGTTATTTTAACATTTTGGGAGGAGTTAAATTTGCAAATGTGGTTTCAAAAACCAGATGCAGTTTAGTTTGGAATGCATCCCAGACTATACCTTCTGAAGTGGTTTGAGAGATCGGATTTAAATCCATGTCAAAAGCGTTTCAGCAGATAGACGAGCAGATAGATATCCAATCAGAGAAAACAAATAAAGTGACTGGGTGTAAACAAAGTACCCACTGGGCGAAAGCCGAAATAAGTAAATGCTATTTTTATAGTAAAATATTAGTTGATTTTAAATTGTATTTGTGAAAAAAAAAAAAAAAAATACAAAAAAAAGTATTAACCAGAATTTAAAAACGTGCATGTTTTTTCATTCATGCATTCATGTGCTGACATGTGACATTTTTGACATTTTTGTTCTTGAAAACCTTTACATTTGTGACATTTTTGTTCTTGAAAACCTTTATTTTTTATTATAGTAATATATTGTTTTTATTCAATGGCTGTTTTGAAAAAATGCACTCACCAAAAAATAAAAAAAGGCTCTTTGGTGAAAAAAGGTTCCCGACCACTTCACTACAGCTTATTATAAATGTGCTTGTATTTTGCTGTATTGAATATTAAAAGAGTGGACGTCACAGAGCTGATTAACAGTAACTAATCTTTCAAAGTAATTTCCCTCTGATTTTGACTAATTTTTGCTTTGTCCTCAGACCAAAGAAACTCACTCTAAAAGGATACAAGCAGTACTGGTGCACGTTCAAGGACATCACAATCTCCTGCTACAAGAGTCGCGAGGAGGCCCACGGCACGCCGGCGCACCAGATGAACCTGAGAGGTGAACGCTCAAGGCGGACGCTGTCAGAAACTGTATTTGTTTACTGCATCAGCACTGCATCTCAACTGCTGTTTCTCTGTAGGCTGTGAAGTCACACCAGATGTGAACATTTCCGGTCAGAAATTCAACATCAAGTTGCTAATTCCTGTAGCAGATGGTATGAATGAGATCTGGCTGCGATGTGACACTGTGAGTGAGACGTTTTCATGGACACTTCTATTGATTGCCACACATTACTGTGCAATAACTTGCCTTAGTTTTCATTTGTCTTTAAAAGGAATTGTAGCATGTTACTTGACCTTGTAAGCAATAATAAGTAGTTATACGCATTAGCCATTATATAAATGTTATAATTATAAATGATAAATGAAATATATAATATAAATACATTTTTTATAAATTATAAAAAGTAACATATTTAAATTTTTTGCATTCTTGATGTCCTAAAATTATGGAAGCCCGTTTCCACCTCAGAATAAAAAATAAAAAAAAAGGTAATTGCAACTTTTTATCTTACTATTCTGACTTTTCTTCTCGCTATTGCAAGTTTACATCTCGCAATTCTGACTTTTTTTTCTCAGAAGTGCGTCATATAAACTCACAATTCCGATTTTTTTCTCAGAATTGTGAGATATAAACTTTTAATTGCGAGTTATAAAGTCAGAATTGCGGGATATAATCTCGCAATTTCGAAAATAAAGTCAGAATTGCTAGATATAAACTTCTCTTCTCGCAGTTGCGAGTTTTCATCTTGCAATTCTGACTTTTTTTTCTCAGAAGTGCATCATATAAACTCACAATTCTGACTTTTTTTTTCAGAATTGTGAGATATAAATCTAAATTGCGAGTTATAAAGTCAGAATTGCGGGATATAAACTACTTCTCGCAATTGCGAGTTTACATCTTGCAATTCTGACTTTTTTTTTTTCTCAGAAGTGCATTGTATAAACTCGCAATTTGGACTTTTTTCTCAAAATTGTGAGATGTAAACTCACAATTGTGAGTTATAAAGTCAGAATTGTGAGAAATTGTCTGAATTGTGGGATATAATCTCACATTTGTGAGAAATAAAGTCAGAATTGCTAAATATAAACTTTTTTTCTAAAAATTGCAAGTTTACATCTTGCAATTCTAACTTTTCTCAGTTGTCAAAAAGTTCAGATCTGAGGAGACTGATATGTTTATATCACAGACTTCTGACTTTTTTCAGGCAATTTCGAGTTTATATCATGCAATTGCAACTTTATTTCTTAGAATTGCGAGATGTTAAGTCGCAATTCTGACTTTATAACTCACAATTGTGAGTTTATATCACGCAATTGCGACTATTTCTCAGAATTGCGAATTTATGTCTCACAATTATTAATTTATAACTCACAAATGTGAGTTTATATCTCACAATTCTGAGAAAAAAAATCACAATAACCTTTTTTTATATCAGTGTCGAAAACGGGCTTCCATATAAAATAACTAAAACTGAAATGTTAATAAAAAATTATATGGACAGAATCAAAAACTAATGAAAAAGATAAAAACATTCAACAAAATTACTAAAACTTTGAATTAAAATGCTAACAGAAAACAGAAAAAAAAAAGCTGATTAGAACTGTAACATCTCATGAACACTTGCATTCAGAGGATCAAACTCCTTTCGCTGTTCCTCAGGAGAAGCAGTACGCTCAGTGGATGGCAGCTTGTCGTTTGGCCTCCAAAGGGAAGACGATGGCTGATAGTTCCTACAACTTGGAGGTCCAGAACATTCTGTCCTTCCTGAAGATGCAGCACATGAATCCTGATCCTCAGATCATAGAGCCCATCACCACCGACATCAACCCTGAGTGTCTGGTATCTCCACGATACCTGAAGAAATACAAGAACAAGCAGGTAAATCAAGTAACATGCTGGTCAGAAAACACTGATGGCAGAGAGATGATGACAGGCAGGGAGAGAGACCTATATTACAATACATAGCAATATTTTGACACATTTATTTACTACTGCATGCAAGTGAAGCAAAGTCATTGTTGAAAGTTGTTGACATTTTTGGTACTGTTTTTTTAAGTAAGGTTCAGTCTTAACATGAACTCACAAAACTCACTTTAAAAAAATAGATTAAAATGAACATGATGTATATTTTATATTGAAGAAAAAATTGCAAATATGCTCAGCAATTAGATTTTTTCCCCCCAGTTTTTATATACATATTTATGTATATTAATGCGTAAATCATTGGAAAAGAAGCTATGTTTTTAAATAAATTTAAAATACATGCATGGATTGCTTGCAACAGTACTGTATGGCACCATCATGGCTGATTTTATTTTTTGTATTATTATTATTATTATTAATATTATAGTAAATACTCATTTTTATTTTACATTTAGATATTTAAGAGACTCTTTTATCCAAAGCGACTTACAAAAGAGGACAATATAAATCAAAATCACCACATTTTACTGTACAATAGCAATGCTTTTAATTGATTTAAAATACTTTTATATACACTGCCATTCAAAAGTTTAAGAGTAAGATTTTGAATGTTTTTTTTAAAGATGTTTCTTCTGCTCATCATGCATGCATTTATTTGATAAAAAAAATACAGAAAAAAAAAAGTGAAATATTATTGCAATTTAATTTTCTATTTTAATATACTGGAAATTACTCCAGTCTCATATGATCCTTCAGAAATCATTCAGATTGAATAACAATATGATGATTTATTAGTAATGTTGGAAAGAGTTTTTGGTGGTAAATATTTTTTTTAACTATAATGATTTTATTCAATATTATTTGAGGAATAGAAAGTTAAAAATAACTGCATTTATTCAAAATAGAAATATTTTCCATCAATATAAGTCATTACCATCATTTTTTTAACACATCCTTGCTAAAAGAAAAATTTTAATTTCAAAATTAATAAAAAAAGAAATATTTCTATTTTTAAATAAAAGCTGTTATTTTTAACTTTTTATTCATCAAAAAATCCTGAAAAAATATTACGGATTACAAAGAAATACTAGTTTCTGATATTGATAATAAATCAGGATATTAGAATGATTACTAAAGTATCATGTGACACTGAAGACTGAAGTAATGATGCTAAAAATTCAGCTTTATTTTAAATTGTAATATTTCATATTACTGATGTGTTTTTCAATGTGTTTTGATCAAATAAATGCAACTTTCATGAACATAAGAGACTTGCTTAAAAAAAAAATCTGATCCCAAACTTTTGAACAGTAGAGTATGTTTTAATGTTTTTAATAAAGTTATGTTGAAGTATTGAAAAACAGGCTTTTCTGATCACATGCCTGCATACTAAATGAACATCAAATGTTAAATACATATCACATTTTACAAGTCTCACTTGTTAAATGATAATAGTAAGAAATATTTACAAAAAAAAAAATTAAAAAACAAAACCATCGTTTTCTAGCGCTAAGACACTCATGATATGGATATGCACAGTGTCCAGTGAAATTTCTCAAAGTAATGCTGTTTTTGATTGAAAAACAAGAGTAAAGTGAAAGTATGTCGGGAGGGCGAGTGTGTGGGAGTCAACAGACGGCTCCTGTGTGCTGCTGCTGCTGCTGCTGGGTGTCGTCTTACAGTGGCCCTGGACTCGATCCAGTTCCTATGATGCTGGGGGGATGGTGGGCTTCCTGTCCTCACATCTCACTCGCTCCCCCACCAGCTTATCGCTGGAAGAAACTTTGAGGAGCTGGGGTGGGGTCTTCAGAATCAGGCGGGAAAAATACAGGAAACAAGCCGTGCCTGGGAATGTGGAGAGGCAGTCTGGGAAGAAGAGAGCAGTTTGTTTGTGAGAGCAAAGTTAAGAGTCCGGATGATTTCTGAACGCTTTCATCCATGCATTACAAGCTCAATTTCATTTCTTCAGAGGCTTACTCAGGGATTTTGTTCCCAGAGGATGTGGATCAGAAAGCACTGAACTTGGGAAACAAGGATAGATGACTTTCGCACTTAACTTTCCAGACTCGACAAGACCAGGAAAGCGGATGTTGTCATCCAAATGGTGGGGATTTTCAGAGGTCTCGCCAGTGTTCCTGGGTTATAAATGTGTGTGGCACCACCTTGTGGAGTCACAGGTGTATAGTTTGGAGCTTGATTAAAACATTTCAGGTTAATCATAAACTACAGCTCAGACATGAACTTTGAGCCCATTTTAAGTTTAAAATCCTACACTTTCTAGATTTTAAAAATGTAGTCATTGGAGCTCACTACTAAAGATGCCATTTAAAGAGCATTTCATTTTTTTATTTTATTTGGAGATTAATGGACAAACCAGAAGATATAAAAAAAAAATAAAAAAAAACAACTAAATGATTACAAATTTGGATGTTGGTTTGACCAAGCCTTACACTTACAATAATTTAAAAGCTTGAAGTTTGAAAGTTTTTGCTCAGAGAAGTCACAGACAGACCAAAAAAACTACTTTCGACCCCATTAGACCATTAGTTGATTTCCATTGTTAACATGCATGTTGTTAGATTTTAAACTTAACATGCATTAGCATATAGAGTTTTGCATAGTTTTACACATTGCTTACATGTTTTAGCACGCTTTAGCACATTTTAGTTGGGGAAAAGCTACTTGTAAAAGTAGTGCATTACAATTTTGCGTTACTCCCTAAAAAGTATCTAATTATGTTACTTAGTTACTTTTTATGGAAAGTCGTCCGTTACATTACGTTTGCATTACTTTTAAAATCTGGCAGGGCTTGCTTCTTTGTTTTTAATATTAAAAATGCTAATGTAAAAGAAATTTCACACCAAAAGTGAATGAATTCCTTCTCAGGCTAAAAGTAAAGTACTACTTCAGCTAATGAATGAAGTACAAATGTTAGTCTATCTTAAGTAATTTTTTCTTATTAGTATGGATCGAAGGTCAATAGCAAAGACACTGGTTAATAAAACAGGATTAAATACATAAATGATATTTGTATTATTTAACATTTAATTATTGCTGGTTTGCATGAATTAATGCATGTTCACATTTAGTCTAGAACTACAGTACCATCATGTTTACTCCCAATTTCCCAACAGGAGACTTGTCCACCAATAAATGTGGAAAAATGTAACAGGGCATTACTTATCGGAAAAAGTAACTCTAATATGTTCTTAGAAATTCAATAATGTTTCTTTACTATTTACTTGGAAAAAGTAATCTGATTACGTAACTTGTAATGTGTTACTCCCAACACTGCAATTTAGCATGTTTCCAACATGTTTGAACACATTTCTGGCATGTTTCTTATTTTATTTCTCACATTTAGCATGTGAGATTTAACATGTTACTAGTATGTTCTTAGCATGCTTTATCACATTGCTAGGAAGATTTAGCAAGCTTTACAATATTTTACAATAATAGCAAACTCTCTCAGTAACTCTACAAGAGGTATTGTGTGAAAGTTTTGACCCACCTTTAATTTAAGTTTATGGAAATGTGCACCTGTTTGGAAGTTTAATACTGGAATTCTGAAAGTCGGATCAGTTAGAAAATATGGAGAATACGCAGAGCATCCTGCCAAGTTTGGTGGTCATAGCTTGAAAACTCTAGGATGAGTTGCTGTTAGAAATTTGGTCTCTGAAGAATAATAAGCTTAGTAGATCAGTATGTTGGCTTTGTCGAGCCAACATAATAAACCATTAAATATACTTCATTAATCACCCTGACATCACTGCAAAAACAACTTCTCCCATTTTAATCAGCGAGGATAAATCTACACTACGGTCTTCTGCTGAAGCTACACTACGATCCCCACAGTTTACAGTCTACAAAAGTCATCTGCTTGGTGTCAGATGAACGATATAGCAGGATCTCTGCTGGTTGACGTATTTCTGTGTCTGCATAATATGTACGGTTAATCCGGCTGGATCTGATGTGATCCCATTGCAGTGTGTTCCTCTGATCTCTCCTGTCCAGCTGATCCTCGTGATCCTCTCCTGCTGTATACTCACATGCGCACCCTACCCTTTTCTCTTTCTGTACATTAACGGTTGTTTTGATTCTGTTATTCTGCTTGTTTGCTGCTTTATTCATTTATTTGCTTTTCCCTTGTTTTCCTCTCTGTGTTCCTCTTCCTGTTTCCACCCTCCTCAGCCAGGCTTTGTCAGGGACTTGGTAAGTCACTCGTTTGACAGCTGGTAAATGTCCATGACTCACTAACACTGGTGCTGTGTCTCACTCCAGAGATCCTTCCATTAACCACTTTACCATTTATAGCCGTAGCTCACCCCAAAGCTCACATTTCAACTGTTTAAACAGATCATGTTTTGAGTCACTGGTGTCTCCTCCAGGACAGCTATCTGCCTGAATGCAGTTAAACGTCAAATTATGTTTTAGCATTCATGTGGTGGATGTTTATAGAAATATAAAAGAGCATCTTGTGGTCTCATTACCTTCAGGCTTATATCGTCATATTAAATTTTTATCATTTAAAGCATGATTAAATCCCAAAATATATTGTCATCATTTAAAATTATCATTTTGTTAGCATTAATTTAGATAATTTAGCTTTTTTTGCAGACCCCTAAAAGGACATGGTGATTGAAGAGAAATGATGTGTTTGCATTCTCTTACAAAACTTTTGCACTCCCCTGAGATATTTTGAATTTGTTTGCAAACCTTTGGCACTCCCCAGATAAACTTGGTGTTTATTTGCAAAACTTTTGCGGTGGAAATAATGAGGTGTGAAGAAAAACTTCATTCCTTTTGCAAGAGAACGCAAAGGTGAATGGGATAGGTTTGCAAGAGAGAGTAAATGTGAGAAAATGTAAAGTTTCTTGGGCGAATGCAATAGTTTTTGCTGGAAAACTCAAATGTTTTTTGAGAGAACGTAAAGTTTCTTGGGTGAACACAATAGTTTCGAAAGAATGTAAAGTTTTTGGGCGAATGCTATAGTTTTGCGAGAGAATGTAAATTTTAATGAGAGAATGTAAAGTTTCTTGGGCAAAAGCAATAGTTTTGTGACAGAGCATAAAGTTCTTGGGTGAATGCAGTAAAGTTTTTTTGGTGAATACAATGGTTCAGCGAGAGAACGCAAATATTTCTTGGGTGAATGCAATAGTTTTGCAAAAGAAACTAAAGTTTAATGAGAGAATGTAAAGATTATTGTGCCAGTGCAATAGTTTTGCGAGTGTAAAGTTTTTTGGTGAATGCAGTAGTTCTGCGGGAGAATGTAACGTTTCTTGGGTGAAATGCAATCATTTTGCAAGAAAACGTAAAGTTTCTTGGGCGAATACAGTAGTTTTGTGAGAGAATGTAAAGTTTTCCTTCCATCTCATTGTTTCAATCACCATGTCCTATTAGGGTCTCTTTAGTTTTCACTATAATCAAAACATTTGTCTCAAAGGTTGTTTAAAATCCTCAAAAAGGTCATCTGTTTCATTGACTGATCCTTTCGTAGCATGTAGTTGATCTGCTCTGATAGACTTAAGAGGCAAGTAACTGATCTGTGGGAGACTCCTGTGACGTCACTCATTTCCTTCGTATGTGAAATTGTTTCATGTTCTGGGGAAATACGGACTAAACAACGGTAGCTGGGATTGCAATGGCTTCTGTGAATGTGTGTTATGCCGCATGTATAACCGATCATAAGGGATGCTTGAACAAGACGAGCGTCTCGTGTGTTCACTGTGATATTTGTGGTGATTGAATACAGCAATATCGTACTGAAGTGTCTGGTGTTTCATTCTTCTCTGGGGTTGTTTCCGGAATGACATTGTGTCCATGTGTTCACTCTGACCTTCTGCTGAAGTTAAGATGGCTTATAGTAATTGTGTATTAATGGTCACATATGCGTTGTCCTCAGATTTCGGCCCGTATTCTGGAAGCCCATCAGAACGTGGCGCAGATGAGCCTCATCGAGGCCAAGATGCGCTTCATTCAGGCCTGGCAATCCTTGCCAGAGTTTGGAATCACCCATTTTCTTGCCAAGTGAGTGTCTAAACCTGACAGATATTTCAATTAATTGTTTGTGTGTCAATAAAACTTGATGTGATGACAGAAGTTACGGGTTTAGGGTGAACTATCCCTTTAAGAACTTTCATTTCTTGTCATTGCACTCTCACTCACTCTCAATCTTTTCATAAAATCTGCTTGGATACACATTGAGCACGTCTTTCTCTGTACTTCTGGTAATTAAATGTTGCATTTCTTCAAATTAGGTTCCAGGGGGGCAAGAAAGATGAGCTGATCGGCATCACCTATAACAGACTGATCCGTATGGACGCCGGCACGGGAGACGCCATCAAGACCTGGCGCTTCAGCAACATGAAACAGTGGAACGTCAACTGGGAGATTAAGATGGTGAGATGCTTTTTTTGGGATGTTGTTGACTGTTGCTAATGGTTATGTTGTTAGTCGTTATGAACGAGGCTCCATGTTAACCATTTCATCAGGTAAATGGCCTAGTAACATAATTTAGGCCATCTGCTTGTTCTGATTGCAGAAGATCTGTCGGTCTTATCTAACACACTGTGATTCTGAGTCAATTAATATTATGTTTACATGTACTGATAAGCACCATAGTAATACAGAAAGACATGATAAATCAGGGTTCATTGTAAGTGGTCTGTCCATAAATCATGATGATGCACAGGAAAACACTGATATTACAGTCTTTTTTTTAAATAAAAAATTACTTTTAGCACATGGTTTATAATGGTTGATGCAGCTCCACTATAGAGTGAACAAATCTCTTGGGTTATTAGGTTATTGATCCTTTGCATATGTGTTTTCTGTTAAGTATTAAGATTTATGGCTCATGTAATCTGGTATGGTGAGATAATAGAGGAAAAAAACAGCTCAGTTTTATTCAGAGACTCGAACTGGGGAAAAATATGCAATTTGGTGCTAATGCTGATATGTAAATAGACAAAAAGCAATACAATTCTGATGCTTGTCAATTGGTGAGATCTTTATAACAGTATAACAGATACTTAAAATACATAAAATTATATAAATATTAGTTGTCACTCTAATATATCTCCAATAATATGTCTAGATTTAAATGATGCAAACATATAATGCAATGCAATCCATTGGTGATTAACTAATAAATGTTCCTAAAAAGATGTGAGATGTTTTGGAGGCTTGGGAAGGTCATTCCTCCACTGAAGAACAGTGAAAGTAAAGCTTCTGGAAACAAACGTTTCTCAAAAGATCATATGGAGAATCAAGTAAAGCCAAGCTGCTTCAGTAGAAGTGTTCATCTGGAAATATTACTAAAGTTATTCTTAAGTTTACTTGATAAAAAACAATCAAGATTTGACGACAAAAAGACACATGGTCCAAAAAAACTGCTTGTATAATATTTAATTTACAGAGATAGACAAGCAACATGTCAAAAATATTGTTCAAACAGCTCATGCATGAGCTAATTGGTTAAAAAATTACTTATTTTTCAGATATTTAATTTCTATTTTGTACCCTGTTCACAGAAAACAATGGGATTTGATATTGGCAGTCGCTGAATGTACTTGAAAACAGTTTTTCTGTTATTCTCTAACACCTTTGTATCAGTTCTTGGGTGTTGATAGTTTCTGCTTTATTAAAGGTTATAAAAATTTTGAGTGCATGAAGGTTGAGGAGACCGTTGAACTCTACAACTATTGTTTGACTGATGTTCTGGTATTATCTTTGTTTAAATTTGTGATTATGAAGTATCAGATAGTTGTCCTTTTAATTTGGTAATATATGATAATATTATTCTGCTCCTGAATGACCATAAATATGGCAAAACAAACTAGTTGATAAACCAAAGAGCTCATCTTATTTGGAGAGACTGATGCACTGCAAGAGCAGTAAAAACAGTCAAATAAATATATGTAATAATATATAAGAAAAACAAATTTGGGCAAGTTAACTGCCCAAATTTGGCAGTTTTTGGCTCATCATTTGCTCTAAATCGTAGAAATTCATATATGAATCAAGTAAAGCTTAGCAAGCAAAGTTATTCTTAAGTTTACTTGATAAAAAACAAATCAAGATTTGACAAAAAAAGACACATGAACCACCAGCTGATTGTGGAAAAGAGCTTTTACTGGACAAAACACTCTATAAATTATCAATCAGATGACAGAAAGCATGGAGTAGATTGTGTGTGAAATTTTAAAAGCAAAATGTGACCCTGGAGCACAAAACCAGTCAGAAGTCGCTGGGGTATATTTGTACAGGGTTCCCACGGGTCATGGAATTTCTGGAAAATCATGGAATTTTAAAAGGTCTATTCCAGTCATTGAAAGTCAGGGAGTTTAATATTTTTTGGTCCAAGTCATGGAATATCAGGGATTTTTGTTTGTTGCTTTAAATTTTAGTTTCCATTTAGCAAAATGTAATTTTTCTATTTGTGTTCTACCATTTTATTCCCTTCCCCCACGTCAACTAGCAATCACTTACGTCAAATACAGGCACCAGGCTGTACCTGATAACTAAGGCAAACATGCCTGGAAAATGTACATTTCAAGAGCTACATAATGTCCACTTCAAAGACTGGGCGTGAAAAGTAGATGATAGAGAAGCAAAACTAAATATGAAGAAATAAAAAAAAAAACTTAATGATGAACTTGATTACAAAGAGAAAATCCTTCAGAGTGTTTAACCCCTGAGATCATAAAAACCATAAATTAATTTCTGTAGAAATAGTACAGAAAAATCCAGTTTCCACCACTAAATAAAAAATAAAAAAAAGGTTATTGCGACTGATCTCACAATTACTCACTTATTTTCTCACAATTGCGTGATACAAACTCGCAATTCAGAATTTTCTCAGAATTGTGAGATAAAGTTATTAATAAGTTATTAAGTCAGAATTGCATGATATAAATTCGCAATTGAGAGTTAAGTCAGAATTGTGTGATATAAACTCACGATTCTGTGAATATATCAGTGTTTTTTCTCCTCAGAAATGAGCTTATATCTTACAATTCTGAGAAAAAAAAGTCAGAATTGCAAGATACAAACTCGCAACTGCAAAAAAAGTCAGAATTGCGAGTTTTAACTTTAGCTTTTTTTTTCATTTAGTGGCAGAAACGGGCTTCCATAGTTTTGTACTAACAACATTTGTAAACAAGTAAATAAAGCTTGCAAATGGATGGATCCGTTCATTATAGATCATGGAAATTCAGCTTTTTAGTCAGTGAAAGTCAGGGAAAAGTCAGGGAATTTGACATTTGGCTTAGAGTGGGAACCCTGTTTGTAGCAAAGGCCAAAAATACATTGTATGGCTCAAAAATATAGATTTTTCTTTTATGACAAAAAGCATTAGGATATTAAGGAAAGATCATGTTCCATGAAGATATTTTGTATGGTATTTCCTACCATAAATATGTCAAAAGAAGTAATATGCATTGCTAAGAACTTAATTTGGACGACTTTAAATGCAATTTTCTCAATATTTTTATTTTTTGCACCCTCAGATTGCAGATTTTCAAATAGTTGTATCTTGGCCAAAACCATACATCAATCAGCTTTCAGATGATGTATAAATCACAATGTTGAAAAATTGACCCTTATGACTGGTTTTGTGCTCCAGGGTCACAAATATGATCATTTAGAGACCTGTTGGCTTTATAGGGTTAAAATCCAAAAAACAACAAGCCTCACCTTGAACTCAAGATCAGCTGTTTTTCAGAAGGCCGCACACATCAGCATCTGCTCTGTTCTCATGGCAGGTGACAGTGGAGTTTGCGGACGAGCCCAGTCTGGCGTTCATCTGTGCTGAGGTGGACTGCAAAGTGGTGCACGAGTTCATCGGCGGCTACATCTTCCTGTCCACGCGCGCCAAGGACCAGAACGAGTCTCTAGATGAGGAGATGTTCTACAAGCTGACCAGCGGTTGGGTCTGAGCGCCGCAACGCTTCATTCTGCTAATTTCACACTTCTTCTTCTATCTCTTTTAAACCACTCCATCGTGGCCATATCATAATTTTTTTGAAAAGCGTTTTTGTAAAAGTTCTGTTCATGCGCATGAATGCGTTTATAACACTAGCAGAAGTGCCGAGCGAGGACATGCGGAGTCCACGAAGCTCTGTTTCAGCAGGGCCGTTTACTGCTTCCCTCCAGAATGATTTTTTTTGAGATGAAGCAATAGTAGCTGACCGTTATATATACGTGACCTTTGACCCTGAATAGAAATACGCCAGCTTTGTGCACCGCGCAAATGCAGATTATTTATTTGTCACTAATTTACGTTGCATCATAACCGGTGAATGTGCGGTGCTCGTTTGTGCCTATTAATCTTTATTGATAACGGTCACTTTAATGTGACCTCAGAGACACTAGAGAAGGAAATGTTACACTAGCTTTAACGTTGCTGCTTTTGACTGACGAGTAGATGAAGGTCAGCAGTCTTTTGTCAAAAACCCAAATTGGTCATTTCTAAGCACTTGGCAGATAAGCTGTAGTTTGAGGTTTTGTGCATGTTCAACACTACATTACATTTATTGACGCAGATATTTTTTTAACACTATGAAGGAGAGTCGTCCACATTTTTTGTAGCAGCTTGCAACAGGAGAACGTTTATGAATCTGCATTTGAAGGTCATCGATTTCCCATTGTAGGACGTTTGTTTTTATTATGAAGTCTGTTGTTTTATTCATCACGCTTTGTTGTGAACCAGTATAGTATTATTCAAAAGCATTTCTTTCATACGTACCAGCGATAGGTCACAAATCATGCAATTTCCATTTTTTTTCTCTTTCCAAAATGAAGGAACACTAATGAAGTATTCGATTTCTTTTTTTTTTTTGTATCTAATGTAAAAAACACAGGTTTTAAAAAAAACATTGTACAGTTATTTTGTTGCTGCTTTTTTCTGTCATTTTTGGAAGTGTATTTTTTCCAGAAGAGAGGGAAAAAAAGCCATTTTTTGACATTTACGGATTGGTGCCTGTCAATCTTAAGGACTTTTAGAATTATATATATATATATTATAAGTGCATATGAAGAATTCTGGAGCTCCTGGCTGGAATAAAATCATGTAGATTACGGCATTCTTTATATCTTTGATGAGAAGGAGCTTCTGGTGGTTTTATTTAGTGTTTTCCCAGCCTTAACTCAAGAATATCCACACTCGTTTGATTCTGCTGCAGGAGCTCGTAGCCTTTGTGAATGTGTCATTCACTTCAACACTAATGAAGCGCAGCAGAATCAGTCTTTCTGTGCCTTTTTAGTGCATCACTTCTTGTCAGTATTGTCTCCTGATGTTTCTCCGTATGAAGGCGGTTTCAGAGCCAGAAATGAAGATTATTATTTTTTGTTTATTTGGTTTTGTTTTCTCAGATGCCAGCAGTGCGTTGCATGGCCTGCTGTTTTAAGATTGTAAAAATGCCATTTACCTGACAAATAAATAAAGTCATTTTTATTTAAAATCACAAGGATTGAGCATGCCTTTATTTCATGTGGTTTTCAATGGCAGGTTTCCACCACAAGAGGGCAGTCACCAAAAGTTAAACTTTATGCAATTATAGCATAAAAACATGTAAATAAAAACATCAAATCTTACAAATCAGGGTTTTAAACTATTTAGACATTTTGGTAACAAAAAAACTACTTGTATAATATTTAATTTACAGACATGGACAAGCAACATGTCAAAAAACATTGTTCAAGCAGCTCTTCATGCATGAGCTAATTGGTTAAAAAATACTTATTTGAAAGAGATAATTGCTATTTTGTACTCTGCTCACATACAACAATGGGATTTGATATTGGCAGTTGCTGGATGTACTTGAAAACAGTTTTGTTTTGTTTCTCTCTAACATCTTTGTATCATTTTTTGGGGTGTTGATAGTTTCTGCTTTGTTAAAAGGTTATAAAAATTTTGAGTGTATGAAGGACGAGGAGACCGTTGAACTCTACAGCTATTGTTTGACTGATGTTCTGGTATTATCTTTGTTTAAACTCGTGATTTATGAAGTATCAGATAGTTGTCCTTTTAATTTGGTAATATATGATAATATTATTCTGCTCCTGAATGACCATAAATATGGCAAAACAAACTAGTTGATCAACCAAAGAGCTCATCTTATTTGGAGAAACTGATCTACTGCAGGAGCAGTAAAAACAGGCAAATTAATATATGTAAAAATATATAAGAAAAACACAAAATTTGGGCAAGTTAACTGTTAACTGCTCATCATTTGCTCTAAATCGTAGAAATTCATATATGGAGCCATTCACATTCATCTACAAAATCATTAGTATTTGCATCTGTTTTACTTTGTAACTGGTTTATGGCATAGTGGAAATTTGTGCTATGTATAATGTGTCTGTGTTTAATTATCACAACGGATCTATGGTCCATTACGGCTTATAGCAGGTGTTTACAGTCATTAACTAAAAATCTATAAACCAGTAAGGAGAATAAACTCATTTAGCTGGGTATTACTACTCTAGTTGTGATATTATACATCTGCCTTCACATGTAGACAATCAATGTTACATTAATAAAAGAGACAAGTAATCAATTTCAACATCATTTATCATTTAATGCCAGTATTGCTGAATTAGGAGTTTATGGATGTGTGAATGCAGGCACACATTAAAATAAATATTTGCTCTATTTTAAAGACTATTATTATTGCATTAAATATTAATACTAATTTGCACACACACAACACTTAATGCCACATGAAAACAACAGTTTTTGAACTAATTTAGTATTTAGTATAGTTTGGGAAAAAAGAAGCTAAACTTGGGTGTGCCCACGTGTTTCTGCATGTATCTTGTCATGTGCCCTAGGAATCAGTTTCTGTTCTACTAAAGTCAGCCCATCCTTACCTGAGACACTGAGGTTTCTGTAGACATCGACGTCTGTATAACCCAAGATTGAACACAGAACACTGCTGTGATTAAACCAAGTCAAATAAAAACAATAAATCTGGTTCTGCAATACCAATACACTGATGATCACTCGAAAACGAGGGAAATGTATTAAAATGAAATGGATTAAAGTCATGCAGTTGATGTGAGTCATTATCAAGGGATGAAATCAAACTCAAATAATGAAATTCTAACAGATTCAAACTAAATTCCAACTTGAGGGTGTAGCATAATAAACTAAAGTAAAGGCAGAATGAATTCAGGTATGGATTGCTGAGATGCAACACTAAACTTGTCATGAAACACTGACTTGGGCTGCGTTTCCAAAATATTGCCAGCTGTATTTCTAGAGAGCATCACTGGAAATGTAGCCCTGTTGTATGATTAAAACCCCAGTAAGTGAAGCAAAAAAGCGTTGTTACAACATTGTGTCTTGGTTGCAGTCAGGCTACAGCCCAGTATTAAAAATATTTAAATATTTAAAATTAAAAAAAATTATTTTACAGAACCAAAATGCTATTTACCTTTATGTATTACCATGTGTTGTGTTAGACTAAACAATTTGTATTGTAAATATTTGTATTTTTTATTATTATTATTTATTTATTTTTTGTTTTGCAATACCAATGCACACAAATGATCACTCGAAAATGAAGGAAATGTATGGTTTTGATTGAATTAAAGTCATACAGTTGATGTGAGTCGTCATTAAGTGATGAAATCAAACTCAAATAATACAATTCTAACAGATTCAAACTAAATTCCAGCTTGAGGATGAAGCCTAATAAACCAAAGTAAATACAGAATGGTTGATATCAGTTCAACATCACTATATTTGTCTAAATAGATATTGTCAGAATAAATATATAACATACCCTCTTAAAAATAAAGGTTCTTTATTGGCATCGACAGTTCAATGAAGAACCGTGAACTTCCATGGAACCTTCAAATGCAGAAAAGGTTCTTTAGATTTTTAAAATGTTCTTCAAAATGGTTCTTTTAAGAACTGTTCACTGTAAGGTTCTTTGAAGAAAAGAAAATGGTTCTTCTATGGCATCACTGCAAAAACAACCTTTATTTTTAAAAGTGTAACTGATTAGGGTTCACTGTTTCCATTACTTTTCCTTGTATGGAAATTCAAATTTCCACAGTCTTGGTTTTCCTTGATTTTCCAAACGAACCTATTGCTTTAAAATGTGCACAGCCTATTCGTGGCGTAAAGACAGAATAAGTGTGCTTTTAAGGAAGTGAAGCGCAGCAGGTAAGCGTCGTGTGATCGCGTGTGTGTTTAATGCGAGTCCAATAAGAACTGCAGCGCGTTTGATCCACGTCACTCACATTTCCACGCAGTCCAGCGGCTGCCGAGGCAGTGCACACTACAGAGTAAACACTGGAGAGACGAACACTAATCACTGCAGATACAGTCTGACAGAAAAAGCGCGGTTTCAAACTTTGTACGTTTGCAGATGGAAAAAGCAGCACAGACGGAAGACGAGAGACGAACGCTGAACACACAGTGAAAGGTAAGAAAAACACCAGACCTATAGTACAGTCTGCTAATGATGTATTTGAGCTGTAGTGAGAGAAGAGAAACACTTATAGTGTCTTATATAGATGTTGTGAAACTCTAGGCAGTAAGTTAGTAGGTTTTTTTTCCCTGTCAGTGTTTATATTTTTGTTCTTAAAACACCGTGTGACACAAAACCGCTCGATTCCTTTCAATAACATCTTTATGAAACAAACACAATACTCTCTATTGTGTGTCTGGCGACAAACACCGACGCTCTTTCAGTTTCTTTTGAAGGGAACTGAGGACCGGAGTGATCCTCGTGTTTCAGGAGCAAGTATTTACTATTGCAACTGAGGGTTTTATCGATATGCAACGTTGCTGCTTATTTTGATTGGAGATAAATACTGCAGAAGGAATGGATTGCTGAGATGCAACACTGAAACTTGTCATGAAACACTGACTTGGGCTGCGTTTCAAAATATTGCCAGCTGTCTTTCTAGACAGCATCATTGGAAACGTAGCCTGTAACTGTTGTATGATTAAAACCTTAAGTTAAGTTAAGGAAAAAACGTTTTTACAACATTGTGTCTTGGTTGCAGTTAGGCTACAGTCATCTTATGTTTTTATGATTATTTTATTTCCTTTTATGTAAAGCACTTTGAATTAGAATTGTGTATGAAATGTGCTATATAAATAAACTTGCCTTGCCTTACAGTGCAGTATTAAAAAAATGTAAAAATATTTAAAATTAAAATAAATAATATTACCCAAAAAAAAAGTATTAGCAAAAATTAAATGTTAGACTAAATAATTTGTTTTTTTTTTTTGTTATATATCATTATTTTTTAACTCATGCAATGAACAGTGCTTTTCAAAAATTATAAAAAAAAATATTCAAATAATGCTTAGGCTATAGCAGAGTATTAAAAAATATAATAATAATAATAATAATAATAATAATAATAATAATAAAAAATAAAATAAAATAAATAATTAAAAAAGAAATGCAATTTACATGCCTGTATTACCAAAAATTAAATGCTAGACTTTTTCTTAACTCATGCAATGAATAGTGCTTTTCAAAAATTATAAAAATGTTTCAAATAATGCTTAGGCTATAGTGCAGTATTAAAAAATAAATAAATAAAATAAATGGTTAAAAAAGAAATGCAATTTACATGTCTATATTACCAAAAATTAAATATTAGACTTTTTTTTTTTTTTTTAAACTCATGCAATGAATAGTGCTTTTCAAAAATAATGCTCACTGAAGCCTCCATTTGTCTCTGTAGCCTCACATCACATGACCAGTCAATTACTTCTCACTAACCCATGATAATGGCCACATTTGCTTGTGGAAGGAATTCATCTTCGCTGACTGTGAATAGAGCATTTCTATAATAATATCAATAATGGAAAACATTTAGCGAAATGCTACATTAATGCTGCTAAGTGTCAGCATGAGGCAACTGTCTTGAACCATTTAGCCATCATAATTTAAACCAAAAATGATTGAGTGTAGATTTGCAAAGCAAACAATGTTCTGAGAACATGTGTGGAAAATGCCTACATGGGGGGTTTACAAATTAATTATTTTATTTTAATGATTTTTACACACAAAATACATTACAAAAGGTGAGTTGTGTCTACATTATAATCATCAAGTCTCTGCAAAAAAAGTTAAATGTAATCATTTGGTGATAAAATGAGTTTGTGTGACATTGTAAAATGATCAACTTCTCTTTTTTACAGTGAAAATGACTGTAATTCTTGGAATTTAGTTAGAATCATAGTCTGTCAGAATGAAAATGAAACAACAACTGTGCAGTTATTAAAATAAAAAATAAAAAACGTACATTAATGCACGAAACAAATGTTGAGTTTCCACTGACCATATTTTAAACTTTTCGTTGATTAATCTCAATTACAGGAACAAATTAAAATAGCTGAAAATGTTCTCACCCTCAGGCCATTCAAGATGTAAATAAATTTGTTTCTTCATCAGATTTAGAGAAATGTGTCGTTCCATCACTTGCGTCCTCACTTCACTGGATCATCTGTAGTGAATGGGTGCCGTCAGATTGAGAGTCCAAACAGCTGATAAAAACATCCACAAGTATTTCACACCACTCCAGTCCATCAGTTAACATCCTGAGAAGACAAATGCTGTGTGTTTGTAAGAAACAAATCAGTCATAAAGATGTTTTTAACTTAACTTGCATATGAGTCTATAATTCATATAACAATGACTCCAGTGGAAATTACTCTAAACAAATAGGTGGGTGGATTTTTTCACTAGAGAAAGCATTATTATAGATGATAGGCTCATAATTGAGCAAAAAAATAAAAAATTTGAAGTTGAAAACATCTCAGAGATGGATTTATTTCTTACAAATACACATATGTAACCCTGGACCACAAAACCAGTCATAAGGGCCAATTTATCAAAACTGAGATTTAAACATCATCTGAAAGCTGAATAAATAGGCTTTTCATTGGTGTATGGTTTGTAAGCAACTATTTGAAAATCTGGAATCTGAGGGTGGAATAAAATTAAAATATTGAGAAAATCGCCTTTAAAGTTGTCCAAATGAAGTTCTTAGCAATGCATATTACTAATCAAAAATTAAGTTTTGATATATTTACAGTAGGAAATTTACAAAATATCTTCATGAATATCCTAGTGATTTTTGGCATAAAAGAAAAAAATATATTTTTGACCCATACAATGTATTTTTGGCTATTGCTACAAATATACCCCAGCGATTTATGACTGGTTTTGTGCTCCAGGGTCACATTTATGTTTCTTAAGACATTAACTAAGGGACTGGAGTAGTGTGGATTACTGTAATGTTTTTATCAGCTGTTTGGACTCTCATTTTGACGGCACCCATTCACTACAGAGGATCCATTGGTGACACAGTGATGAAATTACACATTTCCCAAAATCTGATGAAGAAGCAAACTCATCTACATCTTGGATGGCCTGAGGGTAAGTATAATTTTTGCAACTGTTCTTTTTTTGGGTGAGCTATTTCTTATGTTCAGCATATAAAGTGTCTCTTTGAAAAACTTGGATTCAGCTGCTAGATTCATACTTTTTAAAGCTTGTACTTTATTACAAATGTACACTGCAAAAAATGTTTTTCTTACTTTGATTTTTTTTTTTTGTCTTGTTTCCAGCCAAAATATCTAAAAATTAATTGCGTTTTTGCTTAAAACAAGCTAAATAATCTTATTTCAAGCAGAAAGCTAGATTATTTTGCTTACCCCATTGGCAGACAATTTATCTTGTTTCAAGCAAAAACTCACTTAATTTTAAGATATTTTGTCTGAAAACAAGACAATAATTTTTACTTGTCTAGAATATCCTTCTTGATTTAATTGTAAAATATTTTAGCTGGAAACAAGACAACGAATCTAAGTAAGAGAAGCATTTTTTGCAACGTAGTTCATAGTTTTATTCTTATTTTGCTCTCCATAATCCACCACCCATGTTTATTCTCCTGTGTAACTTGAAACTGGCTGAAAATCCCAATAGAAAATCATCAGAATAACATCATATCATAATACAGTTTGTGGTTACTATTTTATCTGAACTCTAACATTACATTGTAAAGCAAAGAATTAAGGATTATGTGGCTGATGATGAAAACAAGTATAGAAAGAAAGTCCAGAACTATCAATCCTAGTCTATTATGGTATGATTAAAGCTGCTTGAGTTGGCTTTTTCATTCTTTCACACGGCTCCTCGTGCTTCTTGTCTGATTTAGGGTTTATGAGGGGTCTGTTCAGGAACTCCGGCCTAAATATAATGAAGTCCACATCAGGCTTCTTGAATCATGGCTGTCCATTGGGTCCTTGGTAATAATTCTCACTTACTGCTGAATCACCACACCAAATGGACAGCCCTTGTATTTATGTACGTGAACAGAAGCCATCCCTGCCTGTGTTAAGGGTTTATATTCCTCTCAGATGTTTTCAGTTTGTCCAGAGATACTGCATAAACACATTGTGTCACTGCAGAACATTTAGTGTGTTTTAATATCGCAGAAATTATATGAGCGTAAATTTAGCTGGTTGACTTAATGTGACATTCATGTGGTATTTCCAATAACTCTTTAGAGGATATGAATCAGATATGTGATGATTCAGAGTTTCCTAAACTGGGATTCACAAAAAAAAGAAAAAATATAGTAAATAAATCATTAGAAAATGAAAAATTAAATGTTCTTTTTCATTGTTTTATCCTCCATCCATGAGTGAGATAATGATTACTCACGCTTTGTTCCCGTGCCAATAATCAGCTGTTTTGATTCAGTTGTTTGGTTTTTGGTTGTTAGGGTTTCGTTTAGTCAGTTCATGTGTTTTCCTCCTGTACTCTGGATTCTGAGCTGCTTGTCATATTTTCCGCTCTGTGGTGTAAAATCCTTACAGCCGCAGTTGGCCGATGAGAGACAAACAGCGCTTCAAATTCACCATGCAATACAGTGCAAAATTCAGTCTCTTATGTGCTTGATTCAGTCAGAGGTCAAACTAACTTGTTAGTCCTGTTCTTTGCTAATAATTTTAATGTGTAATTTGTATAAATGTGTTTTGTAGGTGACTCATATTTCCTGGAGCGTCTTCAGTTTTTCTCTTGGTTTATTATGTTTAGGTTTGACACACATGGTTTCTAGGTTCAGTGGTTGGTTCAGCTTCAGTTTTCCTCTGATTAAAATGTCTTCATGTGGTGACTAACTGGAAATGTTGGACTGCAAATACACTTTGTTGGTATTTTTGTCACTGTCTTAAGGCTCCCCCAGGCACATTATTTTGCCTTGATATTTATGCATTCATCAGTAATCATTATTAGCAATAGGAGAACTTATCTGCACTGTTGGGCGACAGGGCTGATTATATGCTTTCAATCAAAAAGGTGCATTAAAGTGCAACTTATGTGTGAATGACTTTTGTAGAATTTTGAGCTATTGAAGTTAATGGAATTATAATGCATGAATGCAGTCAAAAAAAAAAATTCAAACAATAAGTGTTGTTTATGGCATGGAAGATCAATGTAGCACTTTTGTAGCAGCAGTCTCTTCCGCTTTAATACAAGTTATAGCACAAAATAAACATGAATGAACATCAGAAAGTATATTCAAAAATACAGTGCAACTTACTGAAATGCATCATGTCTAATCACTCAATCAGTGTTTTAACCGTGAAAAAATAAAACTTCTTGTAATCAATGTCACTGTATGTTGCAGTGTTCACAGATAGAAAAATACTGGAGCTTATTTGCTGTAATTATACTTGTATGTTTGAAAACTTTTATGAAAACTCCTTATGTGCAGTTGTTGCGTTGTAAACATACATTTCAGTTTTTGAGTAATTATTATGTCTGAAAATAATTAGAAATTTTCGGTATAGTTTTTTTTTTTATTAGAAAGACAAACAATCATTATCGACAGATGTCATTATGAATAATCGGCTATTAGTTTCAGTGGAGAAATGTAGTATCTGTACATCTCTTTATCTAAAATTATTTACTTTGCATTCAAGGTATACATTTCTTCAGTTCTTGCTTTCCTTGAAAATGTAATGGATTTTATAGGGCCATATATAACAAACTATATGAAATTAATAGGGCTGCCCCCTAATAGTCGACTAAGCGTTAGTTGACCAGAAAAGGCTTGGTCGACCAAAATTTTATTAGTCGTTTAGTCGCAGAAATAAATAAATCGCGGGACTTAAAAAATGGGTCGCCGGGACAATTTAAGCAAGATGTATAGGCTATGTATGTAACAAAGTTCAAGATTCAGGGAGAAGGATGCGGGAAGCTGCAAACTAAACCGAAAGTAAAACGCGCGCACGCATTCAAAAGCAATTTTAATATCCCGCTTTCAGAGGGAGACTATCCCAATGCGTGCAAATTAGGCTATATAGCCTATATTTTTAAAAAGTTTTAAAACCACCGACCTAGAGAAATGTGCGCTGTCTGTGTGGAAGCTAAACAGACATGCGCTTAATGCAGAACAGATGGATGCCGGTGCGGTAAATTGCTTTTAGAATAGCTTACTCCATCATT
This sequence comes from Cirrhinus molitorella, assembly GCA_033026305.1. Lineage (NCBI taxonomy): Eukaryota > Metazoa > Chordata > Actinopteri > Cypriniformes > Cyprinidae > Cirrhinus > Cirrhinus molitorella. The sequence continues at coordinate 2,086,306 of CM065135.1, forward strand.
TTTGGGCATAGACAGGTAAAAGTAAAACATCTTTTCGAAAGACGCATATTAGTGTACACTCACAATAAAAACGAAACATGCGCTTTTGTAAAATAATAAAAGCAAACAGAATGTGCTTTCTGTCGTCTCTTTTCTGTGAACTTGAGCGTGAAACTCAGTGTATATCTTTGGCTTTCAGACATTAAAACAAATCTATAGAGAGTAAAATTTCTACTTTCTCAGATTATGTAATAGCCTATATGAAACATGCATTCAGGCGCATCACAACTGCGGAGATGACGAGTCGCCGACTTCATCTCTTAATCCGAAAACAAAGCACTAGTTTTTCAATATATTATTAAAATGTTAATGCAGTCTATTATTGTTTTTCCCTGACACATTTGTAATCATTACATCTGCGGTGCGCCATCGCAAGCTTTATGCGTGCTTGTGCTTATTAGGATATATAGCCTAGGCTATATATTAAGGCTCATTATAATGATCTAAATGTAATATTAATAAACGTACGATTAGTCAACCAATGCTTAAAATGAACGACTACTAGTCGACCAGAAAAATCCTTAGTCGAGGGCAGCCCTAGAAATTAATCCTCCTTTGGGTAAAATTCAGATCATATGTACACAATACTGAATAGGACATTTCAGAATCGCACACAAGTTCAAATATCAAATGAAGATCCACCTTTATGCTCATCATGCCAGAGTCTAATAATTCTTAAACATATCTTATTAGATTGACACGCTGTGAAAAATTAGCACTGTTTTTTTTTGTGGCTGATGTTATTGCATATGCATCTGTAGTTTTACTTTCTGAGGCAAAATGTATGGGATGATAGTATTTAAATGAATCATGCATCGTGATTTATAGAGGTTTACTGGTATTTGCACCATTATTTAACACCCCCAAAATAGCAGGAACATGAGTCGCATTGCAAACATCTGACCTGTACTGGATTCAGTACCACATATGGAAGTGGCACAAATTGAAATTGAAAAGATTAGATTTCATGTGGTTTGTGTTGTTCACCCTGTCATGAGACAAACAGATCTGAGTCACATGTGAGCAAAAAAAACAGATTTTTGGCCACTTTTGCCAGCAGTGTGAACATAGCCATAGTGTTTGCTGGTAATGCATGTGTTCTGAGGGTGTTGAGAAAACCGGGCCAGTTTGACATCAAGTGGAAAAACAGCAAATTGGATTTCTGAAAGCCATTTGTCTCTCATTTAGGTGAGACAACAGCGTGCCAAGAAGACAACAGCAGCGCTGACCTTTTAATGACAAATAAAAGCATGGCCTCAGGCCTGATGTTTGCTAACAGCAGCTTTGTGCCACTTCTCAGGCATTGTGACTATAACTATGGCTCTTTGTTCTGTTATACAACCTATCATGAATTTGTGCAGCCTCCCATATGCCAGTCCACAATGACTGTTGACAGGATGAATTTGTTTGTAGGCTGCTGTCATTTATATGTCCTCAAACTTTGGCACGAGGCCTGGCTTTGGTTCTTGAAGCTTTTTGAAGATAGCTGTCTTTGTAACTCTTTGTTTTTGTACTAGGTCACTGTTCAGAACTTTTGATTTTGATTAGGTTTTATATAATATCATAGTGTTTCTGCAAAGTTAGCTTTCAAAACAAAAACAAGTGTCATTTATAATGCATTCTATCTATGCTCATAAATTATGAATGCAAGAACAGCAACAGTTGCAACATGCAGCTTTTGTTTGTTTACTCTCAAATAAAACTTTTTTTTTTTGATGAACTTGAGTTTGGACTGACCCTAAATTGTGCTCATCTCTCTCTAGACCAGAAAGAGGAAAAATACTGATATTACTGCTATTTTGGCCATTGCTTTATATTGATTAAATATCCAACTGAAGAGCCGTTATCTGGTTTACTGGCTCCAGTATGTACAACTCCCATTAATCCCATTGATTGAAATATGAGCTCTGTTCTAAATGCAGAAAGCCCCTCGCGGTCGGCTGACTACACAGACAGCTCCTTTTAAGATAGCATCCTAACTAAGATGACTAATTGGAAATGCTCTTTAACTCAATAATGATCCTTCATCTGTGCCACACAAATAGAGCTCCTCATGAGTCTCCATTGACAGCAGTACATTATCGTTTTGCCACCCACAAAAAACCCTTTATTTTTAAAACTGTTGTTCATAATACAATTGTGTGTTTTAAATCAGTTGCATTGTTTGTCATCGATATACCATTGCTATTTACACTATAACTCTTGAGGCTCAAACTAATAGTGTGACCTGAGCCTCATAGGAGTTAAATGTTCTGTCAAGTCTGACTTTTTTATTTTTGGGTGCACTATCCCTTTAAATATTAACTTTAGGGTTCTTGGATTTTCAGAGATAATACTTATTGCATCCATGCGGTGAAAAAGGGCATCATCTTTTCATCAGTTTTTCTCTATTTAAGTTAATGTAAATTTAAAGAGACAAGTTCAGAAATCTGAAAAAGACATTCAAGTGAACTCCAAAAGAAAGTACTCTTGTTTTTGAAATTGTGTGAATTTTAGTTTTTACAATTTTTAATTTTTTTTTTATGACACATCTGCCAGAATTTATGGTTGAGGCACCTGATACCATCTGCAAGATATAAGAAACTGCCTTTTGAGACTCAGAAGCCCTGTTTAGACCTGTGATTTAAGATCATCATCACAAATGTTCATTAGGAGTAAACGTGGTCTAAAAGTTTGTCTAAAAATGGGGTTTTAGTCTACTTTTTGACCACTTCCAGAGGCTGTAGACACACATGGTCAAATGTGTTTAAACCGCTACAAAAGACCACATACTTGTGAGCATTTTGAGGAAATGTAACAAAACCTCTATTAAACCTTGATATGCTGTGCCAAAACACACAGATTATGATGGAAATTAATGATATCATTCTTATCCTTTCCATTCACTTATTTCCTGCTCTCTCTTTAGCAGCTTCAGTTCTTCAATCCTGTTTGTGTGCTGCACTCTGTGCTTCTGTGAAACTGATGTGGAAAATGAAGAAATAAAAAGAGAGGGTCAAGATGAAATCTAAACGCAGCTGGTCACAGAAGACACATTTAAAATGCATGTTTAGACTGGTTGTAAACAGTAGTGTGTTTTGTTTGGGTTGAAGTTAGCTCACCATGGGATTTCATATTGCAAATCAAAGTCAAGGTCCACTGATTTTTTTCATATTTTAATCAGAAAGACTGGCCATTCACTAAGTTTTCTAGCACAGTCAGGTTTAACAACACCGTATTGTTGCTGAAGTCATTGTGTAGTGAAGGGTAACCAAGTCTGACACAATTTTTTTTATGTTTGGGTGAACTATCCTTTTAAATATGTGACCCTGGACCGCAAAACCAGTCTTAAGTGTCAATTTTTTGAAATTGAGATTTATACATCACCTGAAAGCTGAGTACATAAGCTTTTCATGGATGTGTGGTTTGTTAGGATAGGGCAATATTTGGCCGAGATGCAACGATTTGAAAATCTGGAATCTGAGGGCACCAAAAAAATCGAAATTTTGAGAAAATTGCCTTTAAAGTTGTCCAAATGAAGTTCTTAGCAATGCATATTACTAATCAAAAATTAAGTTTTTATATATTTACAGTAGGAAATTAGCAAAATATATTCATGGAACATGATCTTCACCTACTATCCTAATGATTTTTGGCATAAAATCGATAATTTTGACCTATACAATGTATTTTTGGCTATTGCTACAAATATACCCGTGCAACATAAGACTGGTTTTGTCGTCCAGGGTCACATATTAACTTTAGGGTTCTTGGATTTTCAAAGATAATACTTATTGCATCCATGCAATGAAAACGGGCATCACCGTTTTACTCAATTTTAAATTTACATTAACTTAAGTGACAACTTTAGAACCTTGAAAAAAATTCAGGTTACCTGAAAGAGATTTAGTTGAACTCAAAATTGTGTCATTTAAATTTTTTGCTAAATGCAATGAATTGCTTTGAGCATTTGGTTTACAGTGAAGCGAAGCATTTGGAAAACATTGATGATTTGATAGTTGCATGTACAGACTATCAAACTAATGGTGTTAGTGTCAACATGTGCTCTCATCTGAAAGCTGTCCACACTAGTAGTGACCTACTTAAATGGTGCAATAACCTGCAGAGTCCACAATCTCCCAGTGTCAATAAGACAAAAAGATAACTGTTGACTACTGGACATTCCTGCAGCTATCTACTGTCAACATGCGAGCGTGGAAATACTCCGAAACATTACGTTTTGGGAGTGTACTTCAGAGTAAATCTCTCCCAGAATTTAGAAATGCCCTCCTTGATGATGAAGACACTACAACATCACTTAAAGAGATAGTTCACCCAAAAATGTGCTGTTCGTTTACTCACCCTCCGGTCAACAGTAAAGATGATTTTTAGGTGAAACTGTGGTCCTTGGTGATTCACAAAATGCAAGTCAATGGCTGCCAGCACTTTGAGAGTTAAAAAAGCATACATAAGCAACATAAAATTAACACCCGTGGCTCTTGATGATATATGGAGGTCTTATGAAGCAAAATGATCGGCCTGTGCAAGAAACTGAATTTGTAATCTAGAGTCTCAGGCAAGCAGAGGAATTTGATTATTTACCACAAACTGGTTCTGTCTTATAGTTTCTTATGAGCAATTTTTATCTAAAAAAAACTCAAAAATTGATAGAAAATCAAAGCCATACATCTAAACAAATTGTGTTCCAAATTTGAGGTTGATATATCAAAAAATTTAGTTTGGGTGCAGTACCAAACTTTTCCCATTAGATTTCAGCAAAGCTCTGCTGGCAAACACAGCAGTGGGATTTGTGATTTGAAACATTTATTTATCCAATTGACTCTATAATAGACTATAATATGCATAAACAGAAAACAGGAATAAAGCCAAACTTGAAAAAATGGCACCGTCTAGTAAACAAATTGTCAAAATTGTAATTTATGAAGCCTTGCCAACAGAATGAAAGCCTATTAACCAGTGTTGCATAATTTTATAGTTAAGGCGAGATACTGCAAGCAAAAACTCAGAGATTTTTATTTATTATTTTTTTTTTGGTTTTTCATAAAGTGTGTTTTCAGACTAGTGGAAGGAAGACATCCGAAAGATACTGTTAAGTGTCTCTTTTATAGCACTTTATCTATTTGTGTCAGTAGATTTCAATTACAATGCATATTTTTAAAGGCCGTTTTCTCAAAATGAGTTTTTTCTCCTACACTGAGCCATAAATCTCCACTTCAGTAGCATTTACACACACCAAACTTGACATTTTTATTCCTGTCTGTGTCCTGAAGATTTTTACAGAGGGATTTGTTCATATATAATTTGCTTAATTATATACAACATTTTATTCCCCCAAAAATGTACCAAAAAAAAAAGTTTTCTGTCTGTTCTAAGTATTTTCTGAATTATGGAGTGACAAAATGAGATACCCTCTGTAAAACATATGAATCTAATATGTCAAGAAAATTAAACAAGAATTTTTAACCTGATTTATCCAGTGTTTAGATTTTTGTACTAGGAATGTATGCAAATGAGTGCATATTTAATTAAATAATGCCTCATTTGCTTATGGAAACCTAACATTTTAGAAAACTTGTAATGCAAAAAATGTTTGCAATTACATTAAAATGTAAAATTAAATTAAAATTTAAAATCTGAGTTTTAATGGGTTTTGATAAGGACATTTTTTGTCCTTAAGGTCCTGAGAATAATTTTTTGTACTTAGTGTAAAATATATTTATTAAAGGAAATAAGGGTGAAATATTAAAATTCCAATAAAAATGCACACCTGTGCCAAAATGTATGCAGTTGGCATTAATGCAGGCAAAATGCTAAAAAAAAAAAAAACTAAACTGAAAAGGACAAAAATGTCAGTAAGGTTGCACAAGGGTTAATTTTTTCATAAACAATTAGAAGAGCTCTGTTCACGCATCTTGAAATTCCTGACAGTGAGAAAATTGACAGCAATTTTTTTTTTCTCCACAAAAATCATAGTAAAGTCAGTCACAACTTTGCAACTAAAGCTGCTTTTAAACAAAAAGTGGTCCTGTTAGATGCTGACTGTCTCAATGTCTCTCTCATCAGAGTTAAAAGACCCTTGCTGTCACCCAGCCTGCGCCATCAGCTACAATGAGTGCCAAATCGGCCCTGAACAAGGCGATCTTTATTCCCAATGATGAGAGGATGCTTTCAGCGGTGCAGGTGAAGAGGAGGACAAAGAAGAAGATCCCATTTTTAGCTACCGGAGGCCCTGGTGACTACGCCACATTCATTTGCTTATCAGGTAAACTCAAACTGCAATGCATCTCATTAGTGCTGTTTCACCATTACTGCTGCTCATGTTTAGGGATAATGATTGGATCAAACTCCCAGCGCTAAATATTAAACAGTGGCATGTAAGTTCTGCAACACCTTTGAGCTACATGCATGAATAATTCCTCAAATCATGTTTACTGATTTGATGCTTTAGGGTTGGATTTTGGGGTGCACAGGGATTTTAGTATACTTCAGATACTTTACTTTTTTCATTAGTTTTTTTTAATTAGTTTTAGTATTTTTGTTGTGTGTTTGGCTTTTTTTTTTATCTGTATATTTAAAAAATTGTTATTTTTATTGCAGTTCTGTTAGCACATCTGGTTAAAAAAAAATATTGTCTTGGCTGTATATATATATATATATATATATATATAATGTATATAATTTTTTTTTTGTTTTATTACATTTTAAATTTTTTACTTGGATTTTCTTTTAGTTTTAATTAAATTCAGTAATCCTAAATGATGGTTTGGACAAGCATGTCTAATAAAAATGTATTGTAATTAAAAAAAATTACAGCTTGTGCTTGTTTGTTGGGCTGCTAGCCAAAAGACTTATTTCATTTATTGTACAGAGATCACAACAACAACAACAACAACAAAAAAAGTGCCAAGAATGCAAAACATTTTCAGGTATTAACCCTTTCTCAGGAAAATGAATAAATTAAATGGATCTATTGACTATATTTTGGATGAGTGCGGATCTTTTTCATTCTTTGTGTTGGTATTTTTTGGATCTACGCTCTTTATTTTTTTGTATACAAAATAAGAAATATAATAAATCATGTAAGAAATACAAAATAATAATAATAATTATTATTATTAAAATAATATAATATTAATATTAAAATAATACTAATTTTACATTATAACATTTCATTTTATAATGAAGCGCTTCTCATTAGAAGCTTCCAAATGCATATTAAAGTGACTCAAACTCAGAAGATGCAGAAATGGTGATTATTTTGGTTTCTATTGAATTGACAGAAATGTGGGTTAAGTCTGTGGTCTGCTCCCATGTTCCACATTTTTCTTCTTGTTTTTTTGTCTAGCCATTTGCATCTGAACTATGACATTCTACTATTTATGCTGGTCTTTCATTGTGATATTATCAGTTTCACCTTTACCCATCCATAAGCATTATGGTTTTCTTTAGTAGGCGGTTCTTGTCTAGAATGCGCTACTAAGTGGACCAGATTTTACGGCTATAGTCAGAAGTGTGGTTCTGTGAGACGATAGAAGTATTTATACCGTCTGCGGTCTGCCTGCTTGTGATTGATAACACCTGTGTTCCTGAACTCTCAATGATCAACATGAGGAAACCACTGCTCTCCAGAAACTATTACTACGATGAGAGTGAGGCGGCCGTGAGTCAAGTGGAGGCGTTTCCTCTCAGCCGGTGCCAAACGCACAGACTTCTTCCAACTGTGAATCATGGTGGAGGGGATGGATGTTGTTGGTGTGCTGGAGCGCCTCAGGGCCTCGACTGCTCGCTGTCACTGCGGACTAATGAATTCCAACCCGCATCAGGAAACTGCTGCAGAAAGTGTGTGTGTGTGTGTGTGTGTGTGTGTGTGTGTGTTACTGTGAACTCTGATTCAAAGGAAGTTGAGTAAGACCAAAACAACAGAAGAGAGTCCTGAGCTCACTATCACTGAAATGTAGCACTGTCAAACGAGACTTCTTGAGATTATGGGATATCCGTATCATTAATACAACTATTTTACTATAGTTTGTTGCATTTATGAAATGGCAGCAACATCAATATACAAAGTGATCTCATGATAATTTGTATGTATTTTACGTAAAATGTGGTTTTACGAAATGTACATTTACTTAAGTTTTTCCAGACAGTAAAATGTACAATACTAACATATTTACAGCATCTAAGCGTACCAATACTTATGTATTTTTAGCATTTTAACGTACAATACTGACAACACCTAAAACGAATCCTTATGAATATTGAAATTGCGGCATTCATTTCATTATTGTGGTTTTTAGTTGTCATACCAATGGCCTTATGTTTTCATTTGCATTATTAAATAGTTTAATCGTTTACTTAATATGAAATTATAACATTTCATTCTGTTCATTCTCATTTCCAAGAATAGGTCTGCATAATGTTAAACAAGACAACACTTTAAACTAGTGCTGTCAAACGATTAATTGTGATTTAAATTAAAATGATTTAAAATAAAAGTTTGTTTACATACTATATATTTGTGTACTGTGTATATTTATTATGTGTATATAAATATACACACATGCGCATATATATATATATATATATATATATATATATATATATATATATATATATATAATATTAAGGAAAAATATTTTAGATTTATATCTAAAATATTTCTATTTATTTATCTAAATTGTATACAGGTATAAATATATATACATAAAAATATTTAGTTTTTATATATATATATATATATATATATAATTTGTGTGTGTGTATTTATATGCACACAATAAATATACAGAGTAAACACACATATAGTATGTAAACATAAACTTTTATTTTGGATGCGATTAATCGTTTGACAGCCCTAATTTAAACCCTTAAAAGAAATAACATTTCTGCAATCGTTTAACCATTCATGTAATATTAACTTTGTTTGCCGTGGTGGGACATGCTGCGACTAACAATAAAACCATGAAATACACCGATCACGCATCATAATTACAAAATGAAACCATTTTATTTGTGCGCTGTAATCCAGATCTTCACAATCCATATGATTGAAAGGAACAGACCCAAATTCATGCCTTTATCCAGCGAACTTCATCTCCATCCCGAGCAGCGAGTCCAGCAGCAACATGTTGCCAACTTTTTTCAATGGAAAGTAGCTAAACCCCGCTTAAAAAGTTGGCAAATGTTGCTAGATGACGTTGTACGCTAATTAGCATATTCATGACGTCAGTGCGTCATATTTTGTTGCCTCTCTGTGCTCATATACTGCATTTTAATGCAGCAAAACTCTCAATAAAATTTTCATTCATTCATTTCATTCTTTTGACAGACAACGGGGTGAATTTGATATAGTGACTGCAATGCGGCCCATTAAGACTACATAACCAGCTCTCAAAGAAATTAATCTACACTCAAATCCTGATTCATAATCATGACATTGTGTAATGAAATCAAATATATAATCAAAGACGATGGCTGTGCTGTGATTTTGGCTTTACTTGCATGTAAAATAGAGTTGGAAGCAACAGAATATATATATATTATAATACATAAAATGATAAAAATGCATATTTGCTATAAAATGGGTAGATTTAGATTTGGAAGCAACAGAATATATATATATATATATATATATATATATATATATACATATACATACATACATACATACACATATATATATATATATATATATATATATATATATATTATAATACATAAAATGATAAAAATGCATATTTGCTATAAAATGGGTAGATTTAGATTTGGGGGTAGGTTAAGGGGGCTAAAAATCCAAATCGTGTATTAATAAAAATGAAAAAAATGTATATTTTTCTATACAATGGATAGGTTAAGGGGGCTAAAAAAATAAAATGGCTTATTAATAAAATGATAAAAAAACAACATTGATACGAATATCTTAATGAAATAAAGGTTGCAAAAATATTTTACGTTTTTTAGCTAAAATATGTAGCTATTTGTATTTTTTAATAGTTGAAGTACGTCTAGATTATGTGTTTTAGCATCAATAAAAACACAAAAATGTACGTTTTTTGCCTCTAAATGTTACATATCATACTTGCGTATAAACAATGAGACCAGGCTGCAATATAATACTAGCAATTTCTGAGTGAAAATTGTTTTAAACTGAATCAAATACAAGGTAATTGCAACTTTTTATCTCACAATTCAGTTTTCACTATTGTGAGTTTACATCTTGCATTTCCAACTTTTTTTCTCTCTCTCTCAAAAATGCATGATATAAACTTGCAATTGCAGGTTATAAAGTCAGATTTGCAAAAAAAAAAAGTCAGAACTGCGCAATTACTGTGTTTTTTTTTTTTTTTTTTTTTTTTTTTCATTCAGTGGCCTTCCATAGGACTTCAATAGAGTTTTATTTTATTTTTCGTTTGATTGTTTTATTATTAGTATTAATATAACAGCTCGGCTGTGTTAATAAGTGATCCAAAATATGGCAAACCATAATTTCTGATCAAATCCCATAAAAATAACACTTCTGTACTACTATTTTGTACTTAACTATTAAATAAACATTGTCACAAGCTGTAGAGCATGTGATTTTTTTTTTTTTCTGTCGCGTCAGATGGTGCTTAAGATCCAGTGACTGTTCCTTTGACTTCCTTGTTTGAGCAGTTTGACTGATCTAGCTGATTTTTTTGTAGAGATAACGAGTTGTTGAACCAGTCACATTTTCTACATAGTCGTCTACAGAAAGCCTGTAGGGCAACTGTAGATCCTGCTATTTAGGAAGCTTTAAGTTCATTCTAATACAGAAATACAGTAAACAATGAGTTCCACTTTCATTTAGGATCAGCTGCTTGTGAATGATTATCTGTTTTGCGAAATCACCAGGGATTTTCTAGTTTTGCCCAGACCACAATAAAGTGATAAACATCTCAGCACAAACTGAGCATGTGAAATCAGCAGCCGCCGTCACGTGAGTTTGGCTTTCTTCATCCAATAGACCCAATAGACTCATGTCTACAGGAGGAAGTGCTGCTTTTTCAGAGCTGCTGAGTGTTATGTGGTTCTTCACCACAATTACAGCACGTCTCCATCATCAGCCCATGCTCATGGCTTCTGTGTTTGTCATTTTTTAATACAGTGACCCTAAATCTATTCATTATTGCTTGTAATTTTATTTTTAAATGTTATATAATGCTAAACAAATTTTCGTGCTTAAAGTTGTAGCCAGTTTTCTTTCCATTTTAAAATGACTTTGTATTTGATGTATAATGTTACAGCAACCGTCTCACATCACATCCTGAATTTTTGTTTTATTATTATTTACTATAAGATTAAATTATCTAATACTTTATATTGTGTTAAATTTAGATTTTTTATTTTTATTTTATTTTGCTATTTAACTTATATTATGTAGTAACTGTTCTCACAAAGTTGCAAATGATAATTCACAAAAAGGGATAGTTACAAAAATAAAAATGTGCTGCTAATTTGTCCTCAGGCCATCCAAGATGTAGGTGACTTCTTTTTTCAGTGGAACACTAAAGATAATTTTTAGCTGAAACTTTGCTGAAAGTCTAGCTGAAACAGCACTTTGTGAGTCAAAACAAGCATATACTGACAAGACAAAATGAATACGCTAGGTTCCTGATGATATAATGAGCTCTTGTGAACATGAAACTACAAGTTACTCAATCAACTCTCTTTTTCAGACGGTTACTCCGATTTGGATATTGTTGTAAATAACGTTCAGCTTCTTGCACAGACCTATTACTTCATAAGACCTAAATATATCATCAGGAGCCACAAGTATTCATTTTTTTTCCCTTGATATGATTTTTTTTATTCTCAAAGGCGGACAGACATTGATTTTCTGAATCACCAAGGACAGCGGTTTCTGCTAAAAAAATACATTTACTGTTTTACTGAAATTTTTTTTTAATTTAAATCTCTTTAATGTCTCTCAATTAGTTTAAAAACTCAGAATTGTGGTAACTGAGGAATTGTCTTTACCAAGTGTTTACTTGGGATAAAGGACAGATTACAAGACAAACGTGTCTTTGTCCTGCGGTTGTTCAGGAATGCTGGCATGTCTGGTATGAATGTTTTGTCTTGAAGTTCTCTCTGATCCATGATTCACATACGTCACAAACCTTTTGAAATGCAAGCTCCTTTAAAAAGGAAGACCTGCTGTATCCCTAGGTTAACTGTCTTCTTTAGAAGTCTGTATATACATATCCTCCTGAGACCCATTAAAAAAGTTTTGTGAATTTAGTATTTTTTACATGTCATTACATTGTTTAGAGCATAAGAAAAGGACTAAGTTTTTCTTAAAAAATAATATGGTATAAATGGATATCAAAAACCATGGGATTTTTTTTAATCGCCAATGATTTTTTTTAGGTTTCAGGTTTTTTTATACCAAACTTTAAGGATGGTTCTCAACTAAGTTATAAAAATTTATAACAAAATGTTTTCCATAAAAATTTCCATAAACTGGTTTTCCCGTTAAACAGTATATCTATACACGGTATCTAATTTGATTATTAATGTGTTGCTGTTGGGACAGCATTTAAAAAAAAATATCATAATGAGAGTATTAATGGGTCAGATTTTCGTAATAGTATCTAATAATTTATAAGAATATTAATATATTGATGAATATGTTTTTTTTTTTTTTTTTTTTTTTTTTTTTTTTTTTTCCTATTAAAAAAAAATGCATAATAAACATGCTTTTTAAGTCTTGATGTCCTCTACAGTGGACAATCTGGACATGAATGAAATGATGTCCTGTTTCGTAACAGGAAGTCATATTTGGATTTGAAAACTCATAACATTTTCCTGAGATGTTGCTTTATGATAAACAATTAGAATATATATATATATATATAATTTTGTAATATTACAGTTTATTTTCTGTATTTTTGATAAAATAAATGCCTTACTGACCCCAAACTATATATATATATATATATATATATACACACACACTACCGTTCAAAAGTTTGGGGTCAGTAAGGCATTTATTTTATCAAAAATACAGAAAATAAACTGTAATATTACAAAATGTTATTACAATATAAAATAATGGTTTTTATTTTCATATACTTTAAAATATAATTTATTCCTGTGATGCAATGCTGCTTTTTCATCAGCTGTTACTCAGTTTCCCAGGCTTAAGTGTCACATGATCTCTCAGAAATCATTCTGATATTCTCAATTATTAGAATTATCAGTTTTGGAAACAGTTGTGCCGCCAATGTTTTTTTTTTTTTTTTTTTTTTTTTCTTTCAAGAACAACATTTATTCAAACTATAAATATTTTCTAGCAATGTAAATCTATTATGTATTCATTTCTTTAAAAAAAAATAATGAATAAACATTTACTGACCCCAAACGTTTGAACGGTAGTGTATATATAATATAATATTATTTTATATAATATATATATATATATATATATAATTTATATATAAAATATACTTTTTAAATTTGACTTTCCATCACTCACCAACAATAGTTATTCAGAACAGGAATGGAAAATAAAGGTAAAAAACATAAATTATTGGGCCATTCATTAAAAAACTTCACTTATTATAAATAACAATCCTAAATTAATTCATTTTAAATGAAACAAACTGCAGCTTTGTGGGAAATGTGCTACACATATAATGTACGTCTAGTCCGGACAATATGGTAAATGGTCTTTTCAGGCTTTTGTTTCAGCCTTACAGCTGTTGTTTTGGCACATGTTCAGTTTTTGTCTTTGTTCTGACGTTTCCCACTATTGTTCATACCTTCCCTGCTTTGTCCTTCATTATTTCTTCTTGCATCTGAAACGTTTCCTAATGTGCACTTTGTCAGTGTGACCCAAATCAGAAGAGCTTGATGCTGAACAGAAACATTTCGAAGAGATGAAAATATGCAATTACGTCTAGTCTTTATGTGCAGATGTGAGAGTTTAATGGTAGATTTCACAGACATTGTTGATCATGACACCATAGTGAGATGATCTCATGCATCTGGTGGTACAATGCTAAAATAATTGGTCAAAAGAAAACTCTCACTCTCCTAAACTTTCACCGTTCCTTATTCAACACCTACATAATACTCAATTTCTGCTTTAGTGAAGAGTTTGCTGTCCGTCTGTGAAACATCAAGTCATTCTTGAGCAAGTGCAACTCAGTCTGTCCGCTAGCCAGGATGAAGTAATAGCTAAAAGTCTTTCATAATATTTGTTTTGAACAATTTAAGTCTATATTTTATGGATATGTCACAGTGGGGCAGATAAAAACTGTATTAGACCCAACAGAATCCCAGCAGTTTGTGTGTGAGACTCTTTAAAAGCACATCAGTGAAAAAAAACTACATTAAAATAGTTGTAAATTCATGAACTTTCCACTAGTGAGACTGTTATTGAACTAAATTGGGCTTAATAGTGGCACTGGTTACATAACTAATACATTTTCCTGTTTTTTACTGTAAATCTGATTTCAAACTATCTGTATTGCTATACAGCACTCTAGAAATAAAAAGGCCTTGACTGATAAATTACTTACAAATTGTAATCCGTTACTGATTCCAAATTGCATTCATTAATGTAATCCAATTAAATTACACATTTTAGGTAATATACATAATCAGATTACTTTTAGATTACTTTTGACCCAACTTGTTTATCACATTGATTTAAACAGAATGATCTTGTACCATACTGTTGTAAAAATGCAAAGAGTGAGAAAATATGTTCCTTTCATTGTAATTAACAGCATGAAGTGTATTAATATATTAGTGATGTATTAGCGATGTGTATTAAACTTTAAATTACATCAGGGTTTCACAAACTGGGGTTCATAAAGGAACTGCAAAAGGTTTGTGAGTTTAATGAAAGGCTAACATGTAATAAAATCATAAAAAATGTCAAATTAAAATAAAATGGCAATCAAAATAATGCATTTACTAAAAAAAAGAAATATTGTGTTTATCTGCATGCCATATGACCATTAACCAATGTCAGAGAGCTGTGAACATGCAAATGTGATACTTAATTATTAAAACATTTATTTTAAATTCTCAGGGGTACTTAAAGATTTATGATTTCACTTTTTTTTTCTATTTTTTTTTTTTTTTTAGTTTGTAATGCTAAACAGCATCTGCAAAGTCACAATGCTCAAAGTTCAATGGAAAGGGAGATATTGTCCTTTACAGAATTGCTGATTGACAACCCCTTCAAAGTAAATATATTAGATGAAAGAAGTTCAGATGACAAAAAGACATAAGCAAATAAGAAATAACAAAAAATGTGTGCACTTTAATGAGTTTGAAAGACAAAAGCATTTCAATAATACATAGTTAAATAATCTACTGAGTGATAATTCAAATAAAATGAATCTGTTCATCAGTAGTTGATGCAATGTTGAAACACTACTTAAATCTGAAATTAATTTTGTAAATCCATTTGGTCAAATGCTGTTTCGCCACAACTGACTAGTCTATGTGTGAATTTCCACAAAACTGGACTTATATAAGCAGTATATAACACTATTTTAGAAAAAGGCAATTTAAATCAGGTAATTAATTTTTGGAATCTAATTACATAATCTAGATTACATGTAATCAGTTACTACCCAGCTCTGTACATTAGATGTCCCCTTTAAAAGTAGGTCTTAGACCTGATCCTTGACCAATCATCTATTCAAATTTGTGAACAAGAATGAGCTGCATAGTTTAAATAGCAGAGAGCCTTTGCTTCATGACTGACATCTGTGTTAATTGTACTAATGAAAGTGTCCACAGGCTGCTGGACTAACACACACACACACACACACACACACACACACACACACACACACCGCAGGAGCAGTGTAGTTTAGACATCTGCCCACCAGGACCATGAAAATGACATATGCTGCAATCTCACTTCACACCTCACTGTTAAATGACGAAGGTCAACTCATTTACACTTGTTGTACAGTAATTGTAATGATTAAATAATTTAAAATATTTAATTGCAATTCTTCTCCTCTTTCTGTAGTTGTGATGTGTTCAGATCTTTTTAAGGAAGGATTTTTTTGTGTTTTTGAAAGACTTCTGCTCACTAAAATCAAGGTGCTTCACGATGCCATAGAAGAATAAAGAACCTTAAACATCTGAAGAACCTTTCTGTTTCACAAAAGGTTCTTTGTGGCAAAAGATGGTTCTTCAGATTATTAAAAGGTAAGAAAGAGATGGTTCTTTAAAGAACCTTTGACTTTTGTTTGTGGAACCAAAAATGGTTCTTTTATGGCATCGCTTGAAGAACCTTTTAAAGCACCTATATTTTAAAGAGTGTAAGGCTGCATTTAATTTGATCAAAAATACAGTAAAAACAGTAATATTGTAAAAAAAAAAAAAAATTATTGCAATTTTAAAAAACAGTTTTCTATGTGAATGTATAGTAAAATGTAATTTATTTGTGTCATCAAAGCTGAATTTTCAGCATCATTACTCCAGTCTTCAGTGTCACATGATCCTTTAGAAATCATTCAAGAAACTCAAGAAACATTTGTAATTATCATGTTTTTGTGGAAACAAGGATACATTTTATTTTTCAGAATTCATAGATGAATAGAAAGTTTAAAAGAACACCATTTAATTTGGATAGAAATCTGTCTTTACTGTCACTTCTGATCATTTAATGCATAATTGCTGTATAAAAGTATTAATTTTCTGCGCTTACCCAAACCTTTAAATGGTATTGTATCAGGGTTTCCACTAAAATATATTGGGCAGCACAGCTGTTTTCAACATTGCTAATAATCATAAATGTAAAATATTAGAATGATTTCTGAAGGATAATGCACTGCAAAAAATGCTTTTCTTGCTTAGATTTTTTGTCTTGTTTCCAGCTAAAATATTTAAAAATTCTTAAATCAAAAAGGATTTTCTAGACCTGTAAAAATTGTCTTGTTTTCAGACAAAATGTGTTAAAATTTAAGTGAGTTTTTGCTTGAAAAATTGGTCTGCCGATGGGGTAAGCAAAATAATCTAGTTTTCTGCTTGAAATAAGATTCTTTTTCTTACCCCATTGGCAGATTATTTTGCTAGTTTTAAGCAAAAACTCACCTAATTCTGACTTATTTTTTCTGAAAACATAAGTTTAAAAAAAAATAAGTTTTACTTGTCTAGAAAATCCTTCTTGATTTAAGAATTTTTAGATATTTTGGCTGGAAACAAAACAAAAAATGTAAGTGAGAAAAACATTTTTTGCAGTGTGTGACACTGAATAATGGAGTAATTATGCTAAAAATTCCACTTTGATCACAGAAATTATTTATATTTGAACATGCATTCACATAGAAAAACATTATTTTAAATTGTTAAAATTCACAATATTACTGCATTTTTGAAAAAACATTTTTAAATGCCATGGAATTATTGAAGTACACTCTTAAAAATAAAGGTTCCTAAAGGGGGTTTTCACAGTGATGCCATAGAAGAACCAGTTTTGCTTTCCCAAAGAACCTTTCAGTAAACAGCTCTTAAAATAACATTTTTATCTTAGTCTAAAGAGAACATTTTGATCATCTAAAGAACCTTTTGTTCTTTGTGGAGCCATTGATAAATAGCTTTTAGTTTTTTTAAGAGTGTAACTCCAACATTACAACCTTGTTTAATGTTCAAGTAGCAAAGTATCCTTGAAAATAATCCTGAAAACTTTGCAGTTTCAATACAAAGTAAAGTTAGTCAGTCACTGATCGGTCGTCATGCGTGTCAGTCGCTGGAGCAGCAGGACGGTTTGTGTTCCTGGAGGCCTGCTGTTCACTCAGAGCATAGCTAAAGGTTAGATGGGATTTAGACAGACGTTTCTCTCCGAGAGCTGCTTCGGTTCAGCAGCGAGTCCCGCAGGACGTCGCGGGATTCATCCGCTGCTTGGGTCCTGGCGGGTGAGATACCCGCGTGTGTGACTGTCAAGTCACTGTCAGCTTGATTTGTCAGACGAAGATTTGAATTGATCACGTTTACTGAAATAAAAGGACTCCAGCATGCATCTGTCCTTTATGAATAGTTGAGTTGTTGGGGCGCAGCGCCTCAAATATCCGCAGTGGATATCACTCCCGTTTTCCCATTTTGATACATTCATGTATGCGCAGTTGTTTAAGAGGCAACATTTTAACTTTGTTTTGCAGTATGTATCTTGCAAGAAAAACTTGTTTTGTTCAAATTCAGTTCATATTGAAAGCTGTTTGGCCTGAATTGCCAGCTTTAGATCTTGCAAAAATATCAGAAGAAATGACCAAGTGAAAATAAACTATAAACTAAAACAAACAAACAAACAAACAAAAAAATAATAATTCAAAATAAAATAAATCGGTAACACTTTATTTTACAGTTTCTTAACTAGTTGCTTATTAGCATATATGTTACTAGAATATTAGCCATTTATTAGTAATAATTAAGCACATATTAATGCCTTATTCTACATGACCTTAATCTACATCCCTAATCCTACCCAATACCTAAACTTAACAACTACCTTACTAACTATTAAAAAGCAGCAAATTAGGAATTTATTGAGGGAAAAGTCGTAGTTAATAGTCAAGTGTTTCCTATTTGAAAGTGTTACCAATAAATCTATATATAAAAATGTTTTTAACACTTTACCTGAAGCCTTTATGCATAGTGCATTAAAAAGGTGTTTATAAATGTGTATTCATAAGTAATTGTAACCGATATTAAAATTCATTATAATATTTGCAAATACCTTTTAACATCTGTAATTGGTGGTTTGTCATGTGTTTGAATGTATTTTACTTTCTAAAGGTAAAATAGGTATTTTAATTTATTAAAACTGTGGTATAATGTACTAAAACGATCATTCAAGAGATCATATGATGCATTAAAAGGTGCATTATAAGGCATAATTAATGCATTAAAAACACCTTGTGCATTTTGTATATAGGCTTTAAATAGTGTTGCCAAAAAACTTTAGTTTTATTTCAACTTGAAATGTTTTTTTTTAATTGGTTTAACTTTGATGTTTTATAATGACAAAATAAAACTGAAAAAAGTAAAAATGAATTAGAAATGTTATTATATGGTGTTAAAGTAACATTGTGTTCTGGCTTGTGGTAGTTGAGTCATTGCTTTCTGACTTGACTATTAAAATGGTGCAAAAAACAAAGAATGTTCTTTGAGAGCTACAAAACTGTAAAAGTTGTGGACTTAAAAATGGCAGGAGGAAACGTGAGATTTTCAGGCTGTTTGTTTTTTCTTTGTGAATGAGGCACGCTCTGCCTCCCGTCATACCATTAATTGTAAAAGCTAAACTCATGTTTTGAAACAGATGGTTGGCTGTGAGAGTGTGTTAGCGCGGTGGTCTGAGTGGAGGAGCTGTTGGTCTCTGTGGGTTTAAAGGAATGATTAGAATGCAGGGCATGATGTTATTATCATGCCTAATATCTGTATACACACACAGACCTGACAGACACTAAACAGAGACTTGCATCAGATATAATGTTGTATATTTGTTTCTGAATAGCATTGCGTTTCTGCACATTCTTGTGCAATTGGACATTTAAAGTTGATTTGCTACATTGCTAGGAATAACAGATACTAGTTTAAAATGGCTTCATCACTGTCAGGTAGAGTTTCAAAACAGTTTTTCAGATACTCAGACCATCTTAGCAAACATATATGGTCGAAGACAGGATGTCCCAAAAGCATATCAAATGCAAGTAAAGTGTCTGCTTTAATGTTTTGAATAACTTTTATAAAAATAAAATGTCACAAAGTAATGTTTTATAATTTAATTAAACTGAAATATTTATATAAAGTTGTGCTTTGTATTAGCCGTAGACTTTTGACTGAATACTTCTAAAGCAAAACACTGATGTATGTGGAGCAGTGATTGTATACCTCAAACATATTTTTCAAAATATGCATAAACATTCTGATTTGTATAGCTGTTGCATCCTAAAAACACATTTGGGGGAAAACGCATCAATATCAACTCTGACCTTCTACTGCAAGACTTTGGTAACACTTTAGAGTGAGGATCCATTTGTTAACATTAACTAAGACTAATAAATGCATTAGAAGTATTTTTAATTGTTAGTTCATGTTAATTTACTAAGCATTATTTATCTTAATGTTATCTGTGACCATGGACCACAAAATCACTCTTAAGTAGCAGAGAAATATTAGTCACCCTGGACCACAAAACCGGTCTGAAGTCGCTGGGGTATATTTGTAGCAATAGCCAAAAATACATTATATGGGTCAAAATTATTGATTTTTCTTTTATGCCAAAAATAATTAGGATATTAAGTAAAGATCATGTTCCATGAAGACATTTTGTAAATTTCTTACCATAAATATATCAAAACTGAATATTTATTTAGTGATATGCATTGCTAAGAACTTCATTTGGACAACTTTAAAGGACATTTTCTCAGTATTTATATTTTTTTTGCACCCTCAGGTTCCAGATTTTCAAATTAGTTGTATTTTGGCCAAATATTGTCCTATTCTAACAAACCATACATCAATGAAAGTCCATCTATTCAGCTTTCAGATGATGTATATATCATTTATATATTGATGATATATAAATCATTAATATATAAAATTTACCCTTATGATTGGTTTTGTGGTCCAGGGTCACATTTAATGGACGGAGCTGACATTAATTAACAATGAACGGTTGTATTTTTATTAACTTCCATTAACAAAAATTAATGTTTTGCTCATTGATAGTTGATGTAAGGTAATGTTTGCTAATAGCTAATGGGACCGTTTAACTGTTGGCAGAAAGCTTCACTCATATTTTTACTATATGTGACCCTGGACCACAAAACCAGGCATAAGTCGCTGGGGTATATTTGTAGCAATAGCCAAAAATACATAGTATGGGTCAAAATTATTGATTGTTCTTTTATGCCAAAAATCATTAGGATATTAAGTAAAGATCATGTTCCATTAAAGTGTGATTTAATTTTTGATTAGTAATATCCATTGCTAAGAACTTAATTTGGATAACTTTAAATGTGATTTTCTCAATATTTTCCTTTTTTTGCTCCCTCAGAGTCCAGATATTCAAATAATTGTATCTCGGCCAAATATTGTCCGATCATAACAGACCACACATCAATGGAAAGCTTATTTATTCAACTTTCAGATTATGTATACATCTCAGTTTTGAAAAATTGACACTTTGTGGTCCAGGGTCACATATATATATATATATATATATATATATATATATATATATATATATATATATATATATATATATATATATATATATATATATATATATATATATATATATATATTCTAAGTTGGAAGTTCATTGAAATCATGTTGTGCAGAAACACTGACGAAATTAGCAAAACTGTTTGCTGACCTTTCAGTCTTCCAGATGTAATACCTACCAACTATTTCACAGAGAAACTCTAAAAAAAACAACAACACTTTAACTCTATTTTCAGTTCTTGTAAATAAGCTCATAAGCTCAGAGCTTTCTCATTAAGCAAAGCTTGCAAACTTCCAGCAGTTTTTTTTCTGCTAAACAAAGAACTCAACATAACAAAGACTTAAAACTCAATGTACAATATGCATGCGACTACAAGACTAAAGCACATGCAACAGAAACATGATTTCAGATGCTGATGCATTTGTCTCCAATAATATCAAAATATTTATTTCATGAAACTGACTTGGATAACTGTGTGTGTATATTTATAATACCTGCTTATTGGTTTTTGTACAGCATTGGCTCAGCGGTGTTGTGAGTTAAGAAGTTAAAGGAGGTTTCAATGGCTTTTGTTTCCTCGGACAGGAAGGAGGACACAGGAACAGTGATGTCAGGATAATTCACTGCTGCACATTCTTGTCTTTTGGTCTCCTTTCTTTCTCTGTTCTCCTGAATTTGTCCCTTGTCCAAGATTTCTTTTGTCATGAAAGATTATCGACGAGCTCTTTTGTGCTGCCTACCTGAACAGACTCTTTATGCTGAAGCGTTTCTGGCTTTAATTAAGGTTGTCCTCAGAGAGCAGCAGAGGAACTAAACTTAAGTTCACCTTCCTGTCTGAGTCAACCACATGCTGCCTCTGCTCTGTCTGCCACTGGACCTTCTCTATCTATCTGTCTATCTTGACTATCTTATCTATCTAATATATTGTTCTATTTGTGTTTTAAAGTTATTTATAGTAAGTGAAGTAAGGTTTACCGTTTAGTGCACTGATGTCATACTCATTTTGGATAATAACGTTTTTTTGTTAAATACCCTGTCTCCATTACATATCTTTATCATGTCATTATAAGTGTTTGATCACAACAATGGTCATTGCAAAAAATGTTTTTATGTATCTTTTTATGTATGTGCTGTATTCTATATACAGTACTAGTCAAAAGAATGGACGCATGAATGGGAATATCGATATTGGTATTTTTTTTTTTACTCCCTGATATCAGTATTGGTATCGGCATCAGCCCCCAAAAAACCTATATCGGTCGGGCTCTAGTAATTACTAGTGGTGCAACGGATCACAAAACTCACGGTTCGGATTCACATTACGGTTTTTGAGTCACGGATCGGACCATTTTTCGGATCAGCAAAAAGGGGAGGAGACAAATGTAATTTGCTTTCCATTTATTACAAGTAGGGCTGCGCAATTATGGCAAAAATCTTTTTTTTTTTTTATTTAATGTAATTAACTGAATGGAAAATAAAACAGCATAGTCTTCATTGTAAGTATTAAACATGTTTGTTTCTTATAAAAACTACAAAAGTCCATCCGTCAAGAGCAGTGAGTGATTTTGTCTTTTGCTGTTTGACATTAACATTAACCGCAAAGACGGCAGAAGGAATATTACTAGTGGCCGCTTTAAGAGCTGCATGGATCCAATTTACTGTTATACACGTATTTTCATTCTCAACTGTTTACATTAATTTGAGACAACTGATGAAGAATTACACGAATAATCACTAAACGCCACATTTTGACATATATTTGCATGTATTTGGCCGTTTAGGTAATATCTTAAGCTAAACGTTCACTTTACTTGTCTGTGTTCTGTTCCGTCTCTGAGCGCATACACAGAACAGCGCACATGCTCAATGTATTGCCGCTTTCATACGGCTTGCTCGTGCCACAGTGCCTACACACACTGTAACAGTTTTATCCACCACCCTTCTTCCATCATCATATTTTACAGGGAAGACAAAATGCTCCCATACATGCGATTTGAATGACGCGGGATGCTCTTCTGTTCCTCCGCTAGGCATTGTTGACTGATTAACATGCCCTGTTCACGTGAACACCACTTCTCTGTGTAATTAATTACTTAAAAAGCAATATCGGCAGAAAAAACTCTTTTTCTTTGCGATTGTTAAAAATTTTGAATTAAATTAAGGATTATCTATAAATTGAAAAAAAATTGTTATTAATCCGCGGGTCGTGATCCGCACTGCAATCCGTTGCACCCCTAGTAATTACTGGATAGAGTCCTGTGTTACATTTTTTTTAAGCTTGGAACTTAAAAAAACATTGTGAATGTTCATTTACATTGTGGCCTAATGAAACTGTATTAAATGTAGTGATACAATGAGAGAAACTGTCAGCATGCTGAGGAGCTTTATATGCAAAATGCATCTCCATGTATGCATTCAGAGGTAATTTAGCGCAGGTCGAAGAGTTTCAGGACTATTCCAGGATCGTTAAAAGATGTTTTATTAACAAAGTTTGGGAGGAGCACGTTCAGATAATTAACCTGATTAAACACCGGTGGAGCACAATCAGTAATCAACAGGTGTGTATATATACTCAGCAGCTACACCTTTGCTCCTAGACAGTTTTTCAGCATCCCTCCACCACCCCTTCTCCGCACTTACAACTATTTCTATCCTAACCTGTAGGGGGGTACTCTGGGTTCGGGCCAAAAAATTCAGAGCTCGGAGCCCTTCCCTTGGACAGCACGCCAAATACGCTTAACCTCCTAATCTTATTATATATTAAGTGTGAACTCGTGAAAAAAGGGTGTCAGAGGACAGTTCTGAGATGGACATATCTGAATTTCAGCATTCTTGCTTGCTGGAAACCTCATGAAAGTCAAACACTGATGTATGTGGAGCAGTGATATATATATATATATATATATATATATATATATATATACCTCAAAAATCAATTTTTAAAATATGCACGTATAAACATTACAGCTGTTGCATCCTAAAAACACATTTAAGGGCAGAAAATGCATCAATATCAACTCTGATATCTACTGCATGACTTAAGAAGTTTTGCTAACACTTTACAGTGAATTTAATTTTAAAATCATTTCCATCTGATTTTAAACCTATAAAGCCTATCATATTTGATACACAAATAGGCCTCTAAATGATTTGTATGATCGAATCTTTGCTGAAAAACTTGTTTCACACAATCTACTACATGTCTTCTGTTGTCTGATTGATAGTATCAAATGATATTCAATGAAAAATGCATGCAAACTTTTTTTTTAACTTGCAGGGTTATCATGCATTTTCATGCAAAAAAAAACAAAAAAATGCATGCTACTCCCAGGTGTAAACAAGGTCTTTGCAAAAGCATGAGTTGTATTTAACATGTTGTATTTTTCTTAAGGCCTGAACTTGTTTCAAGACAAATGAGACAAAGACAGTCTGAGTGCATAATTTAGGATCTATTTTAAAACATCCTTTCTCTAGTTTGCTAGAGAGCCGTCAGATGAGCCTAATAACATCTTGTTGTGACAGAACAGCAGATCAGTCGCTGTGCTGTTTAAATGCCCTTAAATAATGTGTATGTGCTGCGGGAAGTTGTTTATTAGTCTCAGCCGAACGGTGCCTGAGGTCTTGGTGGGTTAATGGTTTGGTTGGAGCTGTTCCACAGACTCATTTGTGCGGATCCATTTGGCTGGTCTGTTTGATCCTCCTCATCTGGATTCTGCGGAGCAACTATAAGGAGTTCCTATTTATCAGACTGTGTCTTGAACTCTTGCTGAGCTCTGCTCTGTACGTGTACGTATATCCATCTTGTTGCATTTCTGAAGATCTCCAGGCATGAGAGAATCTCATCATCCTCAGCAGTAAGACAATGCTCACTTAAAGGGTCATGGGCAGCTTTTTTCTAATTATTAGCTGTCCACTTTAGCCTGCAACCATCAGTTGCAGGCTAAAGTGTCTTATGTTGTTGGAATCCTTGGCTCATTTTGGCTTTAGACTCAATCGTGATGCACAAAATTTTCAAAATCAATAATTATTTTTAAAAAAAAATTACTTTCGACTCCAAACAGCCACCAAAATGTTCAAAAGGGGCAGGGCCACTTTTAGTAAAATGCCTATAACTCCTGAATGTAATGAGATATCTTAGCCAAACGGAAGGGAAAATACTGACAAAAATGGCTATAACTTCGCAACCATTTGTCCTTTCAACATGAAAATCTGTGTGCATGGTCTTGGTCCAAAGTGCCGCAAGTATCTATAAGGACATTTGCGTATTTCCAAACACATGGCCGCCATTGGCCTACGAAGTTTGAGGACTGGTTAGACAAGGTTAACGGAGGCTAATTGGAATCAGAATTGGAATCAGAAAGAGCTTTATTGCCAAGTATGCTTGTGCATGCAAGGAATTTGTTTTTGTGACATTAGCTTTCAGTATACAGAGACAACAACAACACATACAATAAAAATAAGATGAGAATAAAAAATACACATATAAAAATAAATAGACAAAAAATATATAGAAAAATAAATTAAGAAATAAGTGAATGTACAGTTGTGCTATAGATGATAGAATAGAATAGAAAGAGATGCAGGGATGTAATAGGATGGAGGTAGTAACAAATAAATATAAGGTTATTGCACTTTTTTATTGCACAATGGGGGGAACATTTAGCTGTTCATCAGGTGGATTGCCTGGGGAAAAAACTGTTCTTGTGCCTGGTTGTCCTGGTATTTGGGGCTCTGTAGCGCCAGCCAGATGGCAAAAGTTCGAAGAGGGAATGGCTTGGATGTGCTGGATCCAGGGTGATTTTCTGAGCTCTTTTCCTCACTCTGAATGTATACAGTTCTTGAAGGGTGGGCAGGGGAGCACCAATGATCCTCTCTGCAGTCTGAACCATTCCCTGTAATCTTCTGATGTCTGATTTTGTAGCTGAGACAAACCAGACAGTTATGAGTGAAACTGTAGGCCTGTTTGACACATGGCCCCAAAGGTCTAACAGAAATTTGAAAGAAATCGACCACCTGGGGACGATATCAAATTTTTCAAGGTTGTAAACAATTGTATGTTACCGTTTTTTTTGCACATATGCGTGATATTCATATAATACGATAGAACTCCTTATTCTGGACAACTTTGCCTCTAGAACCACTGCTATCAATCAAATCGTTTGTTAAATGATTAAGAACATGTCAAAAATCTACTTTTGCAAACTTTTAGTCCTAGGTTTTTTGCTCAATCTGGGGAAAAAAACTGCAGTACAATTATCTAGACTCTCTAGGTCAGTAATCATCAATTATTATTATTATTTTTTTTTTAATTTATTTTTTTTTAAATTTACCCTTTGAGAGGCTATAACGGGGTTGTTTAGAAAAGGGGCCTGTCCAAATTTACCAAAAATCCTATAAATCCTAAAGGAAAACTCAAAACTTCATGAAACCTGATGAGCACATGAGATGGGTGATTCTAAACAAGCATGCAAAGTTTTAAGCTGGTGCTTTAACAAACTAATATTTTTATGGAAAATTACATGGATTTGCCAAAAAAAAGTCTTTTTAAAATAATAAGTAGTGTCTTTTTTAATTTGTGTTTAAATGCCTTAAAGCACTTAATCGCTGTATTATCGCTACATTTTCCTGAGGTGCACTTAGTGTTTGTTCCTAATTTAGAAATAAAAAGACATTTTCTACCTGTATAGGTTTGAAATAACTTGCAACTGAAGTGTCCTGCTTTTTGGCAGCACTAAGTCACTCAAAACAGACAAAAAAAAATCCCTCAGTATGTATTCAGCTTTACTCTGTATGTTTACTCGGTGTACATTCCAGGTTTTTAGTGGATTAGATGACATCTAAGCCACATTTACTTCCCCCGCCCTATATGCTTAATATTGGTCACATGATTGTGAACTTTTTCTTAAGAGGATATTGAACGTTTACGTCTCCAGCTACTATGCAAATATTCTGTTAAAGTGAGCTGAGTTTATGTGGTATGTTAAGCATAATTGTGGTTAACCAATCATAACAACCGATGAAAATAAGCCCCAGTCACCAGGAGCCCCAGCGTGGCCTTTTCTGTTTTTATTCAGAGCGAGTCTAACACACACCCAGAACATCATTCCAAGCCTACAGAGCCGCAACAGTCCTGCAGGAGTGAGTCTGCTTCATAATACAGCGCTCAGCATGCGTGATCACATGGCTCAAGGTATCAAAAGAGCCCTGGGGATTTTTAAAACATATTTTTGGGTTTGTTAAGGGGAAACCCACTGAAAAGTGTTTAATAGTAGCCTTCTGGAAAACATCTACTGCTGAGCTTCAGTCGAATGTTTTGCTGTCTAAAGGCCAGTTGATGCCAAGAATTAAATGCGCCACAAATTGAAGTGAATCTATTCACTAGAGAGAAATGGTTAGTCATGTGCATTAATTCTGTACAAACACTTTTTTGCTTATTATTATTATTATTATTTGTGACCTGATCCAGCAAAATGAGTCACAGTGACCCAAATTTCAAAATTGAGACTTTGATGTCAATGGAAAGAGGAGACCATAAGCGTTAAAATGATATCCTAGTCAAAGTCATATCTTGTGGTTTTAAAGATATTCCCATTTGAGTTATGGTTGTCTGCCCTCTTTTTCCAGTTTTTTGGCCCGTTTTTTTGTTGAAATCTGTAAATATCCATTGCATTTAAAGGGATAAACAATTTATTTGACATTTTTTTTATTTAATTTATTTATTTAATATGACCAAAGACATTTGTGTGTGTATGTATATATGTGTGTGTATGTATATGTATATATATATATATATATGTATGTTAATGGCTTAATAGCCAGTAGGTGTCAGTAAGTCGCCGTTAATAAGTGAGTCATTGCGATTGAACCGAATCATTTAAACGGTTGATTCATTCAGAAACGAAACACAATTCATGTTGCTCAGAGATGCAAAACAGTGCTGTGGCTGTGTTTGGAATATTTTTTTGTTGGCGAAATTAAGCAAAAACAGGAAATATTCTGTCTAAAACGTCTTTTAATATCAACTTTTAATATTCTTGAACTGTTGTGTAAAATCAATATCACATTTGTAATTATGCTGATTTTTGAAGGAAAAAAATGGCACTCTTCGTGTGATATTGTTTAATTAAGTGAAATTATAAAAATATATACCTTTCCTGTAACGTTATGCGGGCACTCTGTGTTGTGATCAGTGTTTATGTCACTTTTTGTGTACATTTCTAAGCTTTTTGACTGGTTTTATACAATATTTTACCATATTTGGAGAGCAGAGATGGTGACATTTCAGATGATACCTGGAATTTAGGGAAATGCTCAGAAGTGACGAGAGGAGTTGAGAAAAGCAATGTTCATTTCCAGCGAGTTTACTAAAACTTTAAATCAACTTTAATAGTCATTTAAATACCTTTACTCAGTGGTCTGGAGTACGAAACTTTGGAAGATTTTTTTTGAATGTCTGTTCTTTGATATTAGCTAAAAAAAAAAAGAAAAATCGATTTTTCTTTTCCACATTATCAGCCTGTATCTCAAAATGGGACTTCCAACTCATTTCGCCAGATCAGGTCACATTTTTATAAAACGAAGGTGAAATCTCAATCTCATCTTGTTGTTGTCTTTGCTTATGCATACTACTTTATGTATAGGGTGCATATCTTGTCCAATTTAAAGCAAAAGTTAATATAAAAGGGAAGTCTGTAATCATATATTCAATTAAGTGACTTTATTCTCTCTGTGAATATTAATAAGCAGGTGCATAAGCATGTTAAATCTGTGCAGAGATGGATTCATAAGCCATATTTACAAAAGGTGTTAGACATCATATGTAGTAGCACACTTCTCATTGTATTTTTCCAGTGATTGGGACGAAATGTGATTGTAGAATCACCTGCATTTGTGTTTTTGAGTTTTATGTTAGTTTGTCAGCCTATAGAGCTTTGTTTTCTTGTTTTATCAATAGAGCAATCATGATAATGAGTTACAATGTGATGCATATTCCAATTTATATTTTGCATGCATTGCCAGACTTTTTGTTTGTTTGTTTCTGATGATTTATTAACAGATAAGCCATTTTGTAACTGTGCAACTTTACCTCAACATTGTTTTTAAAAAGCTTGGCTCTTTGGAGAGTTAACATTATTGCTCAATAGATTATTCAAGATATTGAGTGCATCCAGATATTTCTACAGACACACACCCATTAACTAACTACTGTGCAGTGTTGAGGTCCATGTAGACCTCAATCACATGAAAATGTTGAGGTAAAAGCAGAAAGCCTGACAGCAGTAACCTCTCACAGATGGAGGGAGGAAAAGGGAGTGCTGTACACAGAGGCCTGAACAAACAGTCAAGGATCAGAAATTCCATCGTAGGCCGGATGTTCTCACTCCAGCAGAGCCGGGTGTGGTGGGATCTGTAAACACTGCTCTTTGATACGGACTTGAGAAGCAGCTGATAGAGCTCCTTATTACAGTACCACCACACCAGAAGTGTTTGTTTCTGTATTGTGTTGAAAAAATGTGTACACAGTGTATGACTACCGGTCAAAAGTTTAGGATATCATTGATGATAAATATTTCTTAAGCAAATCAGCATATTAGGATGAATTCTGAAGGATCATGTGACACTGAAGGCTGGAGTAATGATGCTGAAAATGCAGCTTTTAATTGCAGAAATAAATTACGTTTTAACACGTATTCACACAGAAAACAGCTATTTGAAATTGTAATAATATTTGACAATATTACTCATTTTACTTGATTTTAGTGAGCAGAAGACACTTTTTTTTTGGTAATTATTTCAAACTGTTGTAGGGATATGCTGGTATCAAATTTTTTATGTTGCGATTAATTGCTAATGTTTTTATCACAATATTAAAATTTTGTTGCAAAAAAGTGTTGTCATAATACAGTATAAAAGGTTTAATAACTTTAATAAATATCTGAACATTTAGAAACAATAAAGCAATACACAAATTTATTAAGTTAAACATTTTACACAGATTAAAGTGCAAACCAATTAAAAGACCAATAGATATCACTTTACAGTAAGATCTCTTTGAGCAAAAAGTTACATTTGCTACAGAAATTATTAATCTTAAACTCTTAATTCATGTTAGCTCAGGTTCATTTAAAAAAAAACAGCTTATAACTTTTGATTTTTTTTTTGTTATTATTATTATTATTATTATTATTATTACATTGGAATTACCTAAGATTAATTAATATTTAAAATGATTTTTTTATTGGGAGTTTATGTTAACTAATTCATTAGCTAATGTTAACCCCTTAATTGTCACCCATCCCTTCAGTGGGACACCTAAATTTATTTCACCATTTTGCAAATAAATCCTAATATATAGACAAACTCTATATCGTTGGAATGGTCTAAGACTCCTAAATAGATATTTGTTTCAAATTATGTAGGGAAAGTCATTTATGACAAGAGTGCACCTCAAAAATATAACTAAAAAAAAAAAACGTTCTTTGTTGCCTTTTTCCCCGTCACACTTTAGAAATCATAAGAAATTATATATCACTTGAAAACTTGAAATTTCAAAATTCATCGTTTGAAAACTATTTTAAAATCAGACATTGCATTACCATGGAAAATGTAAATCAAAATTATATCAATTTATTTTTTCATGAATTGTAGAAATGTAAGTTTGAATACTGCATTTTCACGTCTGTGTTCAAAAATGGGAGTGACAGTTAAAGGGTTAACTAATAAACCCCTGAAGTAAAGTGTGACCAAACAATAAATAATCAAAACACTTTCAAACAATATCTAGGTCATGTTGTAGTCCAGATTAAAATGTAAAAAAGTTTTAAAATAAGTATTTGGCACTGTGACGAACACCCCTGTGAATACAAACATCTAAATGGCTGTTTAAATGTAATAAATAATTATTTTCTGTATTTTGAAGTGCCCACTATAACAGTACAGTGCATATATATTACCCTGATATATCGTATAACCGAATACCCGCACATGTCTACTGTTGACTGATATTGTAAAAATATTTTCCTTTTTGTTTCAGTGACCAATAAGAAACCAGCACAGGCTTTCCTCACAAAAGTGAAGCAGTTTGAAGGCTCCTCGTCTTTCGTCAAGAGATCACAGTGGACCATCAGTCAGCTGCGGCAGGTCAACGGCATCGACTCCGTCCGAGTGAGTAGATGGGCTCTTTCTCTTTGAGATGCTGTGGGTTGCTTGATGGTTTTGTTTTGACTGCCTCTCTTCATCTAAAAATGCTTAGGATTGCCCAGAGTTTGACTTGATATTTGAGAACGGATCTGACCAGTGGGTTGCGGGTTCAGCTGGAGAGAAGTGCGTGTTTGTCCAGGTCCTGCATCACACATGTCAGCGATTCATCCCCGAAAGAAAACCAGAGTTCATCAATTGCCACTCCAAACTTCTAGGAGGTGAGACGTCCCATTCAAACGCACTTTACAAACTTGTATTTTATTTTTTATTTTATGTGCATAATGGGGCACAAAATGTTTTGGAGTGAGGATTAAATTATTATTATGACTTTTTAGTATAATTTTGGCAATGCCTAAAAAAAAAAAAAAAAATCATATTTAATTAAATAAATGAATAAATACATAAAGGGTCTATTATATGCATTTGGCTCATTGTTTTATATAGTGTCTGTTGAAACTAAAGGCTGCGGATATGTGTTTTTCAGAGCCGATACCGATTATTACAGATCAAATATCTGATATTTTAAACCAATATATGTGTCTGTTGAACAAATTTAAATTCATGTCATAATTAAGAATAGCAAGGACTAAATGCTTTTAAATAATTTTATCTACAAATCGGTTTTGAAAATGACTAATACCGATAACCATAAGACTGCTTAATATTGGCGCCGATAATTGGTCAACCCCTAGTTGAAACTATTCAAACTGTTATTTCACTATACTGTAGTAACAAAAAAACCCTTAAAATGTTATTTTCTGTTGTTTTGATTGTTTTGATCTTGTTTTGATGTTTAATTATTGATAGAAAACAATGTAATCAGGTTTTATAAACTTTATTTAAAGCTCTGAAATTCTGGTAGCATATTGCAAAATAAAATCACTCATATATAGGGATGTAACGATTCATGGTACTGATTTCACAATACTATTTTCTTTTTTTATATACAATTTTTTATTTTATTATTATTTTTTTTTTTACAAAATTATATTTACCACAAATTATAAATGAAAAGGTGTCGTCATATTATTTCTCAGTCAAAATGCTGCACATTTCTTTGTGAAATTGAAATGAAAAACCTAAAAATGTAAAGTAAATTAATAATTAGATGTGACCACTGTATTTTAATCATGATCCAAACAATAGATACTGCATTCATGTTATTGAGATTGTAATTAGATTGTAATTAATTTTGAATATTATTATTAATATTTTTACATTTTAATAATTTCCAAATTTGAAGCAAAAACAGAATGGTCTGACTTAAGCTTTGTGAAACTATACTACATAAAACATACCTGCATGAAAAAAAAAAAAAAAAAAAAAACAGCAGACAGGCTAAACGAAAGTGCTGATTCACTATCTGACAGCAGGTGGCGCTTATGGAACAGCAGCAATATATGTTTTCTTGGTTACTGCTGTAGGAATTATAGGGAGGCAAGATAAAAAGAAAATATCATCTAACCTTTTCTGAAGACGGTCAGTTCCTTACATAAACCCCCACTTCCAACTGTATCACATTTTAACAAATAAACTGACTTAAATTGTCACATATTTGTATCTATTTTCAGTCTTCTCTTTGTGCATCTTTACACCCCTGTATTTTGTAGATGCAGGCAAACTGTCTGTTTGATGTTCTTTATTATTCCACTGAATTTTCTGCAGTACAGCAAATCTGTTTTGTTCTGCTAATCATGAGAAATTTGTTAACTTTTAAGTTTTTTTGTGTCTTTGATGTTTATAGCGTATAACTTAAGGACATGATTAATGGAGCTTTTCTTTTACTATAATTACCCTAACACTCACTTTATGTCAGATTCTTTTCTGTTTGTTGACACGTTACTGGATGTAATTTAAAGGTGTAACGATACATTTTACAATTTTCTCAGTGCAACCCTTCTTATGCAGCTGCATTAATCTTGACGTGACTTTTAAATAATCAGTTTTGTTGGTCAGTGATCAATTTAAAGTGCCAAAGGATTCTAATTTTAAGTAGGATACAATATACTTTTTATTGTATTATTTTTTTTTTATATACACTACCAGTCAAAAGATTGGACACACCCTCTCATTTAATGTTTTTTAAAGAAGTCTCTTATGCTCATCAAGGCTGCATTTATTTGATCAAAAATACAGAAAATAACATACAAATATTTGACAAATATATTGCAAATATTGCAAAATGTTATTACAATATAAAATAATGGTTTTTATTTTTATATACTTTACAATATAATTTATTCCTGTGATGCAAAGCTGAATTTTCATCAGCTCCAGTCTTAAGTGTCACGTGATCCTTCAGAAATCATTCTAATATGCTGATTTATTATTACAATTATCAGTGTTGGAAACAGTTGTTTTTTTTTTTTTTTTAGGATTCTTTGATGAAGAACAAGTTAAAAAGAACAGCACTGATTCAAAATATAAATCTTTTCTAATAATGTAAATCTGTGCTATCACTTTTTATTAATTTATTTAAAAAAAAGAAAGAATAAAAATGTACTGACCCCAAACTTTTGAACAGTAGTGTATATTGTTAGAAAAATCTTTCTATTTTAAATAAATGCGGTTCTTTTTAACCTTTTATTGAGGAAAAAAGTATCACAGGTTCCGGAAAAAAAAGAAAATATTAAGCAGTGCAACTGTTTCCAGCACTGATAATAAATCAGCATATTAGAATAATTTTTGAAGGATCATGTGACACTGAAGACTGGAGTAATGTTTCTGGAAATTCACTTTGATTACAGATATAATAACATTTTTAATGTATATTAATATAGAAAAACATTGATTTACATCGTAATAATATTTCACAGTATTATTATTTTTTTTTTTTTCTGTATTTTTGATCAAGTGAAAACAATACTGATATGCATAAGAAACTCCTTTAAAAAATGAGAGGGTGTGTCCAAACTATTGACTGGTAGTGTGTGTGTTTTTTATATATAATTTCATATAATTTATAATTATATTTAGGATGCATGTACTATACATAATTGCACCTGTTTTTTTTTTTTTTTCTAATGCTCTTTTTGTTACCTTGTCTAACATTTTTTTTAAAGGCACAGGCATAGATGTAGGGTTATATCTGTAGAAGATTCATGCATTTGTTCAATCAGAACATGTTCTGCGCTGCAGCAGCACTATTGCGAGTGCAGACGGTTCACGTTCGTATGCTACAATTAAAGTGTTTGTATGTCGAGAAAGGTGCTGATGCTATTTTAACTGTATCCTGGGGGAAGCTCCTTCTCTGACTGCCATTTATTCCTCCCACTTAATAAATAACAGCTTTTAGTGTTTCTTCTTGTCCTTATTCTTTTAGTGGCACTCTGACTCAGCGACAGGACAGACTGTGTGTTATTGTGGGAAGTAGAGTTATGGGTCAGATTCCTGCTTCTGTTGCCTGGCAGGACTCAGTGAAGCTGAGCAAACATGAATACACCTGATTGTGAGCCTAAAGAGATATAATGCTTATAGAAATAAAAGGATATAATGGTTCGATGGAACATTATAGTGGGAAAACTTTCTTTAGATTATTAAAATGTTCTTTAAACTAAGAAGCAAATAGAAGTTCATTCAAGAACATGTTTTTATGGTTTATTAAGTAATTTCGAAGTTTAAAATGTAATACTTTAAATCATCAGTAACATATTAATGCATGGGCATATAGCAACAGTTTTAACGTGTCTACATTTGTCACTCTGTAGTTAATGCAGTAATCGCTCATGTGCAGCTGAAGAAGACAGAGTCTCTGTGGCCCCTCCGGTCTAAGTCTCACACCAGTGCAAAACAAATACCGTGAAGCTGCTCAGGTGTGGGACAAAAACCGTGGGGGTTCATGTCACTGACAGATTAGCTTCATTCTTAAACGCTATGGACAAATGCTAGATGGAATAAACAACATGTTGTGCCTAAATTGGAATTAAACTTACTGTAAGTTACTTTAGTGTGCTTTTAATCTTAAAAGTATATTAAAAAAAACGGTTCTTGCAGATGTTAATGATTTCACACTGCAAAAAATGCTTTTCTTACTTAGGTTTGTATCTTGTTCCCAGCCAAAATATCTATAAGATCTTAAAGTCAAAATTAAGTGAGTTAAAATTAAGTTAAAATTAAGCAAAATATCTAGTTTTCATCTTGAAATAAGATTATTTAGTTTACCCCATTGGCAGATTATTTTGCTTGTTTAAAGCAAAAATTCACTTAATTTTGACTTCTTTTTTCTGAAAACAAGACAATAATTTTGACTTGTCTAGAAAATTCTTCTTGATTTAAGATCTTATAGATATTTTGGCTGCAAACAAGACAAGTAAGAAAAGCATTTTTGCAGTGCAAATTATGAGTGAAATAAAATGCCACTGAAGATTTAAAGTTTAAAGAGGGACAGTTTAATGACAGTTTTTTTTTTTTTTACGCAATTTCGAAAAGTGCACTTTGTCTCAATTTCAAATTAAAATTTTTACTTTAAAGTACATTTTACACCATGTTTTATTAATCTTTGTCATGCTCTAAAGAAGTGCAATTATTATGATGTGTAGGCTTACATACTAAAGCACATGTAAATTACTTGATTATGATTTGAACTATAGGGTGTATTCCAATATTGTTTAAAGCTAATGTATTGTAAATATACAGTATATAAGTATATAATATATTTTCCTACATTAACAACTTCTTCAGAACAACTGCTATAAATGTATTTAAATACTAAAATGACAAAATTGTCAATATATATGCCATTTAAAGTATTATTTAGTTTGCCACAAATGCTTGTTAGTACATTCAGCAGTAATTTGGCCATATTTCAAAGACAATAGAATCAGTTATAAAATAATTACATATGTGACCCTGGACCACAAAACCAGTAATAAGATCTAAATTGAGATCTATGCATCATATGAAAGCTGAATAAAAAAGCTTTTCATGTATGGTTTGTTAGGATAAGACAACATTTGGTTGAAATACTGTTTGAAAATCTGTAATCTGAGGGTGCAAAAAAAAAAAAAAAAAAAAATCGCCATTAAAGTTGTCCAAATGTCGTTCTTAACAATACATATTACTAATCAAAAAATAAGTTTTGATATATTTATGGTAGGAGATTTACAAAATATCTTCCTGGAACATGATGTTGATTTTTGGCATAAAAGAAAAATAGTTCATTTTAATCCATACAATGTATTTTTGACAATTGTGCTACCTCAGAGTGGTTTTGTGGCCCAGGGTCACATATAAAGATGTACTTAAGTGGGTCAAAAATCACTCTAAAGTTCAACTCGGTACATTTAATATAACTTTAAACAAATACATCTTTATTTAATAGTAAATAAAATTAATAACAGTTAAGTGTCTCATAAACATTACATTCAGTTCATGCTTAAAGGGGCCATGACATCGATTTGTTATTATTTTAACGTGTTCCTTGAGGTTTTCTTAATAAAGTTTAATTAAGTTTTTTTTTTTTTTGCACAAAAAATGAATAAATATGTGGAAAAATCATTATTTTCCTCCCTCATTTTGACCCGACATGTTTTTTTGATTGGCTAACGTCATTGCATAGAAAACAGTATTCACCCTCATGATTGCATATGAGTGTTTTGACAACATAATCAAAATAAAACGGTCATTTCCAGACAGAGCATTATGAGATCATTTACTTACAGTTTGTGATGCAGCTGCAGTCAGATCTAGTTCTGCTTCATCTTTCAACAAATAGTTTTTTGTGACATTTCTCTCCATGACACTGTTCCCTATTTACAAAACAACTTGCCCCAAAGTCCAAACAATCATCTGGCAAGATCCAGGATGCCATTAAAATAAACTATCCACTTGTTCCATTCACTGTGATCCTTCTGATATCTGTACAAAGACACGAACGAGCTGTTTAGACCAAATGTTTCACTCCATTTGTCATATTGTTGACAGACTCAAGCATGTGGATTGTTTCAGAAAGTGAACACACATCTGTATAGTGTATTCAGTGTAGACAAGATAGTTTGTAATTATTATTAGGAATGCACCGAAATGAAAATTTTTGTCCGAAGCAGAAACCGAACAAAATGAAACACTGGGCCGAAGGCCAATTACAGAATACGTTTTTTCCGGGTTTTTTCCCCCATGCATTTTGCCAATTTTTTTCACCATTGCATAAAATTAAAAAGCCAAAATGATTCTCTCATGAAGCTGTTTCAGCACAGATTTTCCTTGTGCTTTGGACTTTGAACCTTGGCTAAGGAGCTCATGCAGCACTGTCAGAATACAGACAATTTATGCGTGTATTAGAAAAAAATAACGTTCTGTAGTTTATTTATTACTGGTTTAAGGCCATTTTGCGACTTCAGTCATCATACAGTAACCAGCAACAACCACCCATTCCTCTTCTCATCAAAAACATGCAATGTGGTGTTAAACAGTGTTTCGCTGTTGGTGCTTGTCTTTCTCGGACAGTTTAAATGCTTCCACACTATGGACATGTTTTCTACATTAGTGCACACCTCTATTTGATTGCGTCACGTTATTGTTTGCTATAATTTATTTGGTCTGTTCGCTTATTCGGTATGCCGAACATTCGGTGCGTTCCTAATTATTATTTGCTTTTGACGTAACACTTGCATTCAATGTAACTGAGTGTCAGTCATTAAGGCGACAGAGCGCTAGTGGGCGGGGCCTATGATGAGAACAACTATTCGTCCATGTGTTGCTCTGGAGGCAGTGTTTATGTTCGGACCAACGAGACGTTTTTAAAGCTTGATTAAATA
Source organism: Cirrhinus molitorella (assembly GCA_033026305.1). Taxonomy (NCBI): domain Eukaryota; kingdom Metazoa; phylum Chordata; class Actinopteri; order Cypriniformes; family Cyprinidae; genus Cirrhinus; species Cirrhinus molitorella. The sequence goes on from CM065135.1 coordinate 2,124,520, forward strand.
ATGACTTGTTTATAATGAGAAGGAAATTTTAAGCTGTGAAACTTGCAAAATGTTTTAATGGGACAAAGATATCTTACAATATATGCCAAATATTTTACTACCAGCATGCATTCTGTGGAGGTGTTTTTTTTTTCACCCCATTGCTCTTGATGTGTGTGTAGGTAACAGTATCCTGCACGAGGCAGCAGACAGCGTTAGCAGTGCGGTGCAGAAGGCCAGTCAGGCGCTGAATGAGCGTGGAGAGAGACTGGGACGCGTGGAGGAAAAGACGGGCGAGATGATGAACAGCGCCCAGCATTTTGCAGACACTGCACACAAGGTAAAGTGTGCTACATGTTTGTCTTTTTGGTCAGTTTCTGCAGATTTTCTAAAACGGAAGTGAAAAAGCATTTGTGTTGCTGTGCTGCCTTCATGTGGCGACTATGTGAATAAGACACAGCCGCTGTCACAACTACACTACTGTTCAAAAAGATTTTTTGAACTTTTCTTCTGCTCATCAAGGCTGTATCTATTTGATCAGAAATACTGTAAAACAGAAATATTGTGACATTTTATTACAATTTAAAATAACTATGTTCTATGTGAATATATCTTAAAATATAATTTATTTGTGTGGTCAAAGCTGAATTTTAAGCATCAATACTCCAGTCTTCAGTGTCGCACGATCCTTCATTAATCATTCTAATATGCTGATTTGCTGCTCAGGAAACATTTCTGATCATTATCAATGTTGAAGACAGCAATATTTTGAATAATAATAATATTTTGATTAATAACAATATTAACATATGTGACCCTGAACCACAAAACCAGTCATAAGTGTCAATTTTTCGAAATTTAGATTTATACATCACCTGAAAGTTGAATAAAATAAGCTTTCCATTGATGTATGGTCTGTTATGACAGGACAATATTTGGCCGAGATACAACTATTTGAAAATCTGCAATCTGAGGGTGCAAAAAAATAAAAAATATTGAGAAAATTGCCTTTAAAGTTGTCCAAATGAAGTTCTTAGCAGTGCATATTACTTATCAAAATTAAGTTTTGATTTATTTACGGTAGGAAATTTACAAAATATCATAATGGAACATGATCTTTATTTGATATCCTAATGATTTTTGAAAAAAAAAAAAAAAATCATTGGTTTTGTGGTTCAGGGTCACATATTATGTTTTCACTGTCACCTTTGATCCTTGCAAATGCATCCTTGTTGAATAAAAATATAGATTTTTATAAAATAGTTTTGAACAGTAGTGTATAGAAATGTATTTTACTCGTATCAAACGAACCAATTAAACAAGCATGCAAGAGTTATGTTATGTAACCATGTTTTTGGACATAGTTAGATCATTAACTTCTCTCTCTGTCTTCAGCTTGCCATGAAGCACAAGTGTTAAGCCTTTGCCACCTTTGCCATATTTTTGGAGAATCTGGTACAAATTCCTCACCCCCTGCTCAACCTCTGCTATCAGAGAGCGTTTCGGGACGCGCATGAAGTATCATATGAAAGACACTGTGTATCAACGTGGCTGAGGCCTTGAAAAGATCATTGCTTCTCTGCACACGGATGGGATTTTTGGTTATTGCAAGCTTAAACGAAGCCTTATTTCTGTGTCCTCTACAAAGCATTTTAAGAGATTCCCCCAAAAGATGTACAGTAATATAGTTCCAGGGTTCAAATGCCTGCTGATACATGACATTCCATCTAGATTGTTTTAACCTAATGATTGTTTGATAAGTGCCATCATAAAAGAATTTTAGTGAAATTACTAGAAATATATTTTTTGTAAAAATCCATATAAGGGTTTTGTAAACAAAAATATCTCTAAACTTCTTTTTTTTTTTTTTTTTTTTTTACATCATTTTGCTTCTTCATATATCACCACATGCAAATGCTGTATTTTCCTGATTTATTATTAAAAATGAAGTTCTAAAAGGCTAGTTTTAATGCCCAGTGTCCCACATTTTAAATGTAGTTTTTCATCTAAAGTTTTACTGATGTGTTGAAATATCAACAGAACTGCCCTGACAGAAGACAAGATTCACATGCTGCATTATCACGTGTTACACTGCAGTTCAGGAAGGGTTGTGCCTTAACTGGATGTGTGGGATGTGTAAGTTCACACGAAGTGAAAGAATGAGAGATACAACTGATCCATTCAGCAGTGGGCCAGTCAAAGAAAATAGCAGGCAGCTGGTTAAACTAGTCTACAAGTGTGACTTTACAGTCATTTTAAAACTACCAAAAACATCTCTTCTCTTCTTCTAATTTTGATAGCTGTGTGATAGCTTTGTTTCTTCATTTTCCCATACAGCTCACACTACAGATCTGGAACCAGCCAGTACACTGCAACAAATGCCTTTTCTTACTTAGATTTTTTGTCTTGTTTCCAGCCAAAATATCAAAAAAGGATTTTCTAGACAAGTAAAAATTGTCTTGTTTTCAGAAAAAAATAAGTTAAAATTAAGAGAGTTTTTGCTTGAATAATCTGCCAGTGGGGTAAGCAAAATAATCTATACATGAGAGAATCATCTATTATTTTGCTTACCCCACTGGCAGATTAATTTGCTTGTTTTAAGCAAAAACTCACTTAATTATGACTTATTTTTTTCTGAAAACAAGACTGTCTAGAAAATCCTTTTTAATTTAAGAATTTTTAGATATTTTGGCTGGAAACAAGACAAAAATCTAAGTAAGAAAAGCATTTTTTTGCAGTGTACTACAGAAACACATTCACGCTACAAATCTGTAAACATAAACTGCCAGTGTTTTGTCTACTAGAGTAGAGAATACTGCAGGTCTCTGAGGAGTGTGAGAAATTAGCTGCTTTTTAAGTTTACCTTTTGTTTTTGGCTTTTTAGAAGCATATTTAGTGTAACACCAATGTTTACACATAACTAACAATGTATTGAAGTAATTTAAAGTATTACCATTATTATTTACAATTAATCACATCCTTGTAAAATGATTATCTGAAACATTTTCAATGGGATTTCTTTTGAGGAACCTCTGACCAAAAAAAGCGTATGGCATATACTTCTCTGTTGTGTTTTGCAATGTTATTTTCTTATTTTTTAGATTACAGAAAAAGTGACCAAAGTCTGTACAGTGCTCCCAGTTTTGCATTTAATGCATTTAATCATATCTGTGCATAGAATCCTGCCTTAAAATTGCATTCAGAATGCCGTTTTACTTTAATCATTTGTGACATGATTTATAGCTTCTTTTATGTTAAGTGCTATCAGCAGTCATATGGTTTGTTTTATGGATGTTGAGAACAGCTCTGATGTACTGAAGTCTGGGGAAACACTGCCAGAGACTGTCGTCATTGTCAGAGAAAAACAGATCAGTTATGAAATTGTCATGTGCATCCCAAGCCTAGATGTTCATGTTTTTCATGTTACGCTTTCATGATGAAAAACAGTCCCTGTTTGCAGTGATCTAACCACATTTTTTGAGAACGTAGAGTAGCATTATCCTTGTCACTAAGTTGTAAGACAACTTTTTTTTTTTTTAAAGGGAATATTAAGATATTGTTTAACCTTTAATACAATGTGCCTGTGCTACTGTGTGGTAAATGGAATAATGAATGGTAATAAATGACATCATTAAATCTCTTTGCTCTCGTAAGTGCATTTGAAACACTCGTACTGATGCAAAAAAAGGAATATTTGCACTGCAAAAAAAAATCTTATTTCAGGGTGTCCGTGCATCCTTAAAAAGTCTTAAAAAGTCTTAAATTCAGATTCAGTGGGTCTTAACAATTTTGGTCACATTACCACTAGAATATCTTCAGTCTGACGGACCTAATGACTGTTTACAATCATTGGACAGACCGAAGATTGACAAAAAAAAAAGAAAAAAAAAACTGCGAATGCAAGAATAATTCTTCTTATTTTAATACATTCAACGTAAACAGAGCCTGATAATGAATAGTGTATTTCTGGTATCAAAATCGCGCTGCCTGTTTCTTTGTGACACATAAAGAAACTCGGGAGAAACACTGAGGTAAAAATTCTAAATGTGTAGTTTATTTATAACATAATATAGTTCAGTAACATACCAACGGAGCTTTGCTGAATATTCTCAGATTGCAAATGTTACATTGATTTTAGTTCAGTAAACAAGTAAAGTTACATTTTAAACACAATATTTACTGTTTTCCCCCAACATTTCTTATTTGTACATTCATAAATGTATTTAAAACATTAATCTCATAACATCATTTATTGCAATTTTGTCAGTTATTTAATCTGTCTGGTAACGGCCCTATAAAACCTATTAATAAATTGTAATAATATGACATGAAAGGTGATGCATACATTCCAAAAGTTTCAAAAATAGGCCTTTATAAAGGTAAATAAAAATATGCATTTAATTTGAGCATTTAATATGTAAAAGCTGATATTGCTTTTACACCACCAAAAATCTTGGTGATGTGGTACTTTTATTGAAAATTTTGTGTGGAATATTGTCTGCTGATATGAAAAGTTCACTGTTTATCATAGTAATAAAAATTATTTATGACCGCGACAAAATTTTGTTTTCTTTTACATTAAAAACATTAACTATTACAGATATGTATGCAATATGAGTATTTTCATTACAGGTGTAGGTCTTAAATTTTATATAAGGTGGTATTAAAAATGTCTTAAGTCTTACATTTCACTTGTTCATATCTGCAGAAACCCTGTGTTTAGTATTTTTGTCTTGTTTCTAGTCAAAATATCCTTCAATTAAGATGCATTTACTAGATAAAAAAATGATGTAAGCTATTTAGTATTATTTAAAGCAGAGAAAAACTAAATTAAGTGCAGTTTGCTTAAAATAAGTAATATTATCTGCCAGTAAATTTTAAGAATATTTTACTTACCCCACTGCACTGCAAAAAATGCTTTTTTTTGTCTTGTTTCCAGACAAAATATATAAAAATTCTTAAATCAAGAAGGATTTTCTAGACGTGTAAAATGATTGTCTTGTTTAGTCACAATTAAGTGAGTTTTTGCTTGAAAACTAGCTGAAAAAGCAGAAAACTAGATTATTTTGCTTACCCCATTGGCAGATTAATTTACTTGTTTCAAGCAAAAACTCATTTCATTTTGACTTTTTTTCTGAAAACAAGACAATAATTTTCACTTGTCTAGACCTAAATCAAGAATCCTCCTTGATTTTAAGAATTTTTAGATATATTGGCTGGAAACAAGGCAAAATCTAAGTAAGAAAAGCGTTTTTTGCAGTGTGCCAGATAATTTTATTTGTTTCCATGGGGGAAAACTATATTAAGTTCATTTTGCTTAAACAAGATTAAATAATTCCAAGCAGTTCCTTGATTTATTTTTTTAATTTCATTTTTTTTTTTATTTCATTATATAGTAGTCAACATTTGAAGTGGATCAAAACCTTTAAAAAAGTTATCCTAAAACCAAAACAATACCTGTTCTAGTCTTATGACAACTTTGATTTAACTGTTTTGATCCACTTCAGAAGTTGACAAACTGGAATTTCAAATTGGTTACATTATCCCTCAATGGACTGATAAAATTAACTGACAAATTTAGATGATTAGAATATAAAATAAGTGCTTGCACTCTAAAAAATAAAGATGGTTATAAAAGGCTCTTCACAACAATGTCATAGAACCATTTTTGGTTCCACAAAGAACCATTCAGCTAAAGGTTCTTTAAATAACTATCTCTTAAGCTTTTTTCACCACAAAGAACCTTTTGTGAAACAGTTGTTAAAGGTTCTTTATGGAACTATTTAAACAAATCGTGAGGCATCTTTATTTTTAAGAGTGTAGGGATAGTTGTACAGAGCCCTTTTTTTCCTAACTGTCTCAGGAGAACACGATAATTTCACTAGAGGGGTCTGTGCGGGCTGTGTGCACTGTGAGCATTTCCTATTGAGGAAGCTCCACTCCATCCTGGCCCTTTTGTCACGAGATGGGAGTCAGGTGTCTGCGCCTTGTGGCTCAGATCATGGGGATTGCAGATGGAGCTGGCAGAGGAATTTAAGACGGGTGTTTCCCTTAATCAGGCTTCATCCAATGATTTCACTATGAGTAGGTGGATGTGGTCAGTTTGGAAGCGGGTGTGTCTGATGCTACCTCATCCTTCTCCCCCGTGTATGAGGAGCCTTCTGCCTGATCTCCATACTGAGGTGTTGATACTGGCATCGTCTAAGGTGAGGATGTATTCCTTGAGGCAATAAAAGATGGTCGGTTTCCTCTGTGGTTGCCGTGTGGTGTTATTTTGGTTAGAAAAGCCAAAAAAAATAGTGGCCTTGATGCCTGCAGGCTAAAGTCTTAGCTGACAACATTCTTCCGTTCAAGTTTCTGGAGGATATCAGAGCACAAAAAAAAAGTTATTTTATGGTTCTCTTAAACATACAAAAGTCTGACGTTTGAATGTTTAAACTGTCATTCAAAAGACATGTAACTTTACAGAGAGTAATGTTTTTGGACAGATTGGGAAACTTTAACAGGTAAGTATTATTAACAATATGTTCCAGATGTGAGTTACATTTATTGAAAACAGACTTTCAAAAGCAGCCTGGTTGAGAATTGAATTGCACAATGCAGCATCATCTGGGATCTGCTTTCTCAAATCTCAGCAATTTTGAATAATAGATTGATTGCAAGAAATATTTGTCTTTAAGGTTCTTGCATGATTTATCTGCCATATGTTGTTAGACCATGCCTCAATGTCAAAAATATCAGATCCAGCCCTGGATGCCAGATTCTGTCAGAAAATATCTGTTTTGTCTTGTCAGCAAAGTCTAAAACCCCAAACTGTATTAACAGTCTTCTATCAGCCAAGAAGTTGACTGAGCAAAGCCAGAGAAGAGCAGAAGCAGGAGACAAAATAATGATTATAAAAATGGAGTAGAGTTTATATAATCTTAGTTACATATTGTTCAAATGCTCAGACTTTGTCTGACCAGCACTGAAAATATTATAGAAAACTACCATTTCACAACAACAACAAAAAAAATTAAAATGAAGATTCTTACTCATGAAGACCGTTCATAAGTCTAAACAATAATGTAAAATGATATGAAAAATAATAATATAATATAAACAGTGTTGGGGAAAGTTACTTTTAAAAGTAATGCATTACAATATTGCATTACTCCCTAAAAAAGTAACTAGTTACGTTACTTAGTTACTTTTTATGGAAAGTAATGCGTTACATTACTAAAGCATTACTTTTTAAATCTGGGCAGGGCTTGTTTGTTTGTTTTTAATATAAAAAAGTTTGATTCTTATCAAATGTAAAAGCCCTTTCACACCAAAATGAAATTAAGTAAATAAGGCTAAGGCTAAAGGAAAATTTCACGTCTGTACAGTAGAACTGTAGGAAAAGAAAGTTCAACACACTTCAGCAATGAGGAAAGAAAAAGCACAAACGTAAGTTAAAGTAAGATTTGCTTATTAGTACACTGCAAAAAATGCTTTTCTTACTTAGATTTTTAGTCTTGTTTCCAGCCAAAATATCAAAAAATTCTTAAACCAAGAAAGATTTTCTAGACAAGTAAAAATTGTCTTTTTTTTTCTGAAAACAAGTCAAAATTAAGTGTTTTTTCTTGAAACAAGCAAAATAATCTCCCAATGGGGTAAGCAAAATAATCTTGTTTTCTGTTTGAAAAAAAAAAAAAAAAATGCTTATCCCATTGGAAGATTATTTTGCTTGTTCTAAGCAAAAACTCACTTAATTTTGACTTTTTTTTTTTTTTCTGAAAACAAGAAAATAATTATTTACTTCTAGAAAATCTGCTTGATTTAAGAATTTTTAGATATTTTGTGTGGAAACAAGACAACAAATCTAAGTAAGAAAAGTATTTTTGCAGTGTATGGTTGAATTGGATCAACAAAGGTCAACAGCAAAGTCACTGGTTAATAAAATGGGATTAAATACATAAAGAAAACAAAAAGTAACTGGCTTTACTTTTTTTGACAAAGTAACTCAGATATATTTTTGGATATATTCTAATGTGTTACTTTACTAATTACTTGACGTGAGTTACGTGAATTACCCCCAACACTGAATATAAATGACTAATCAATAAAAAAAAATCAATGAAATGATTATTATAAATTAATGAAGAATAAATGAATATAAAAGAAAGTAAAACTACACAGATGCAGGGCTGCTCTCTTCAAGCAAAACACAGTTTGCATTGGATTATCCTTACATAAAACGCTCCCCCCTTATTATTAAAAGTGTGCTCTAAGGGATTGTTCACATGTGTGCATCGAGAACGGGCCGCGCTGAAGTCACCTTTGAGCTCTACCCAGAGTGATTTGGCAGATGTGAGACGTGACGCAGCGGTAAGCAGCTGCCATCTCTATATCTGGCTCAGGATCCTGCTCATGCCTTTGGCTTCCTGTTGAGTGCAAAGTCAGCCGAGCTGGAGTAATCATTAATCCACTGCACACACACCACTGCTGTCTGTCTGCTGCAAACACAATACCTGTGTGTGTGTGTGTGAGAGAGAGAAAGAAGAGGAGGGCAGGATGATGCACGTCTCCTCCAGTGATCAAAACACATCCAACCCGGTTTAGACCAGGTTAAGTTGGTTCACAACACTTGCTTTAACCATTCTCTGTCATCTCAAGGTTTGAGTTTATGATTAACTCTGAGCATGTGCACCTCAAAGTGGCATCTGCAGTGACAACAGCCAATCACACCAAACATGAAATTCTATAGTTTTGCAAAGACCTTTGTAGTTGTAAACATGGTAAGTTAAGCAGTTTTAAAAGCTCTTAAGTCCATTGTTTGTATTCATTTAAATATTAAATTGAATATGAATTTTCAAAATGTAACTGTGTGCTTATACATTAAGAATAATAATACAGTCAAACCAAAAATTATTCAGACACCAGATACAATGCTTGATATTTTTTAACTAGAGGGTGCAGGACACTATAGTCACTTTATGTAAGTGAGGATAGCAAAATAAAGTGACATATTATACCCCAAAATTCTTCATATATTGGACTACCAATAAAATGTATACAAATTTGGGACCAAATTTTGAAACGATCATGTTTTGTTACATATCTTTCTATCAAAGTTATCTGACATTATCAAGATGAATTTGTTCTGACACAGTTTAACTCTTGAGATTGTGTCATATTTTATTGCCATTTTCTAAACTATAACAAACAAACTGAAATGTGAGAAATGTTGAAGGTGTCTGAATACATTTTGGTTTGACTCTAATTCATTTGTGATTGTCAAGATGAATTTGTTTTGAGACAATTTAACTCGAGTTCTTGTCATATTTTATTACCATTTTCTAAACTATAGCGACTAAACTGTGATAATGTGAGAAATGTTGAAGGTGTCTGAATACATTTTGGTTTGACTGTATATGAAGAGTTCAGATGCAAAATCTCTGTGAAAAATGAGATAATGATACTAAAGTGAATGCTCTGGACACATATTATACGTCCATCAAATACTTTTACTTCAAACTTGCTAAAATCCCACCCTCAGCTCAATCAGAAGTACCAGTACTTACATAGAAACCTATACATCGGAGCCTGATAAAAAGGCACTTTTTAAAGAAAGATGTCAGATGGATTTAGAGGTTTCTGCATCTGAACTCTTCATATATAATGCATATAAAATCAATTTAATAAATAAGTAGCAGCAAAATCTTGGCAATTTTGTCAAGTACATTTGTTAGCAAATGTACAGTAAGAACTGCTGAGCTGAAGATTATACAGACATCATTTTGCTTGTAGTGTCTTGCCTTAAAACGAAAATGCAGGATGTCAGTAGCGTGTGTGTTTCTGGGTTTTGATGCATTAATATAGCTGTTGCATGTCTGGTATCTCTCCAGTGACAGAGACAGATGGAGGCTGTGACTGGTGAGTAGCTGGATGTGTGTTTTAGCTGGTCAGTAACAGATTTGTCTTGTATGTGAGGTCATGTGGACAGACTGTATATCAGCTCTGCTGGCTCCTAAACATGATTGATCACACTCATCAAACTGTTCCTCTGTAGATGCAGGAGATACACTTGACCTTGGACTAAAGCTTACTGCTAGAGTATAGGCATCTTTACTCTCAGGCTGTTTGGCAAAATACACTATGTACCAGGGTTCCCACAGCTCATGGAATTTCTGGAAGATCATGGAATTTTAAAAGGTCTATTCCAGATATTGAAAGTCAGGGAATTTTTTTTTTTTTTTGGTCCAAGTCATGAATCAGGGATTTTTGTTTGTTGCTTTAAATTTCCATTTATCAAAATGTAATTTTTCTAACGTTTTTTTTTTTGTGCGTTTTTTTTTTTTTTCTTCACACGTTTTGCCTATTTTTATGGTTAGGCTATTTTTTTTTTCAGTGCCATTTTATTCCCTTACGCATGTCAACTTGCAATCACTACAGTCAAATGCAGTCACCAGACTACCTGATAACTAGGCAAACATGCCAGGAAAATGTAAATTTCAAGAGCTTTGGCAACAAAATGTCCACTTTTGTTAAAAGTAGACGATAGAAAAGAAAAAACTAAAGGTGAAGAAAAAAAGATAAAAAAAACGATCAACTTCATTACAAACAGAAAATCCTTCAGAACGTTTAACCCCTGAAATCATAAAAAAACATAAATTAATTTCTGTAGAAATGGTACCGAAAACATCAAAGTGCATTTAATGGGTTAAAAAAGTAGCATTAGTGTTTTGTACTAAAAACATAAAGCTTGCAAATGGATAAATCCGTTTATTATAGTTCAAGAAAATTCAGCTTTTTAGTAAGAGAAGGTCAGGGAAAAGTCAGGGAATTCGACATTTGGCTTAGAGTGGGAACCCTGATGTACAATATGTTGCAGTTTTGTTGTTAAAGTCGGCATTAAATGAAAATTCACTTATTTTTTGGCCTGCATTGCCTTTTTCGGAGTGTCTATTTACACTAAGTGCAAATAATCTTGTTGCTCTAGTATAGAAGCTTGTTTCTACAAAAGTCAGAATTGTGAGTCACAATTAACTTTTTTTTTTTTTACTTTCCAGTTGTGAGCTTATATCTTATAAATCAGAGTTTCTTCACAGAATTACAAAAAGAAAAGTCAGAATTTCATCATTTTAAGCCCCGCCCTTGCAAGCTCGTCTCACCTTCATCTTCCTCACTTTGGATGATGAGTTCATGCTGTTACATTAATTAATATCTCACGCTGATTAATAGCTCATTCCAGAGGCGTAAGGAGCACGTTTTTACAATATGGATGATGGATTATGGAATTTTTATTTTTAATAAGATGCACAGATGAATCATTGACATGGAATATGATAAGTAATAGGATACACTTCGATTTTACGTTCACTTAAACATACAGCATAGCAAGTAAAAGCTCTTTGTTTGTTTCTCACCATTTTCTCTCATCTGTGCTTCTCTTTCACCACCAAGAGGCAGCAGTGTTCAAGAAAACAGCCAGATTTCAGCAGCGTCTCATGGCAGCGGTGCAGAAAAGTTCACAGGGTGCAGAAATGAGCTGAGCTGGTTTATTTCGCCCCTGCAGTATCACTTTCAAGTCAGCTTTCCTGCACATTTTTATGTCTCTAACAGCTTTTTCACACCTCTTCTTTTGACAAGATAAGACTTAAAAAAAATCTGTTTGAATTAATGAATTATGTTTTATTCCCCTAAAAATCTTAAAAATCTTAAAAGCCCCCTTAAAAGCAAGTTGTTCTGATTTTGTTGGATAGTTCAGTCCCATGAGCCCCTGCTGGTAGGTGCTAAAACTACAGACTAATGCTGGCAGCAAACATGTCTCTGCATTGATGACCAAACAACAGCATTTCTGCATTCTGACCACATTCATTTATTTTCCAAGCAATTTACTAGTGACTATTTCATATTTATAGCACAACAATACACCTTTTTAGCTAGAAACAAAAATTTTGATTTCATTGGGCTTTTAAAGACCTATTTCATCCAATGTTTTTAACACAAAATATTCATGATATATATATATATATATATATTATGATATACAAAAACAAACATAATATATATATAATGTGTGTGTATGAAGAGTTCAGATGCAAAAGCCTCTAAATCCACCTGACACATTTCTACAAAAATGCATTTTTATCAGGCTCCGATGTATAGGTTTCTATGTAAGTACTGCTATTTCTGATTGAGCTGAGGGTGGGATTTTGGCAAGTTTGAATGAAAAAGTATATGATGGACGTATAATGTGTCAAGAGCATTCACTTAGTATCATTATCTCATTTCAGACCAAGATGGCTTTTAGAGGGTTTTGCATCGGAACTCTTCATATATGTATATATATGTATATGTATGTGTGTGTGTGTGTGTGTCCTTTACTTAATATCCTAATAATTTTGTTATTCCAAAAATCACTAAGATCATAAAGTTTCATGAAGATATTTGGTAAATTTCCTACCACAAATATATCAGAACTTCATTTTTGGTTACAATATGGATGATGGATTATGGAATTTTTATTTTTAATAAAATGCACATATTAATCATTGATTAGTAATATGCTAACAACTTAATCTGGACAGCTTTAAAGGCTATTTTCTACACGTTTAAATTTTTTTGCACCCTCAGAATCCAGATTTTCGAATAGTTGTATCTCTGCCAAATATTGTCCTATCCTAACAAACCATACATCAATGGAAAGCAATTTCACTGAGAAACAATGGATCCAAACATCTCATACCAAGACATATTTAAATTGGACACTCGAACACACCTTGTGATAGCGGGACAGTCCCTGGTCACCAATATTTATTGCACAAAAGTGTAATTTTGTATGGATTTTTTGCCTCCAGAAATAAACTTGCACAAGATTCTCCTTATGGTATGAAAACATCATTTCAGAATGTTCAAATCATCCAGATTTGATTTTTTATGCAAACTTGAAGGAAACATTCCATTTGGTAATTTTGCTGTTGTAACGTTGATGTTCTCTAAACATTCGGAAGCAAAAAGTAAGACTTATACATTATACAAAAAATGTGTGTTCACATTTACTAATGTTTGCTGAACATTTTTAAAGACACAGGGCCTCATTTTTAAAATGTTGCATAAAAATGGTCCTACATTTGATCTTACAATCATTTCTCAAATGTGTGTGTACATGTGATTCAGAAAATGCATGTACACACATAAAATATGCATACACCTCTCTTCCAAATGCGATTTATAGATTTCACAATAATGATCTTGAAAATGTGTGCAGCTAAATGGTTCATATCTTCACTTTTGCAACATTGCCTATGCATATGCATGTTTCATAAGTGGGGTCCCAGGACTCTGTTCTGTCCAAACAATGGCAGCTTGGGAAACCTGTAAACTCCTGGAAAAAATCTGTTGGAAACATACACTATTTTTGCAGTTCCTTTTGGTGCCACTAGTGGAAAATGACTGAAATAACACAGTACTTCAGCTCTAAAGTCGGTTGAAGGCTCTCTTTACTGCAGCTCTGCCTCTAGAGGACACCTGCTGTAATCACCAGAGAGCCTAATTATCACACCACATTCTTAATTACTGCTTATTACAAAAGTAACGAACGAAAGACTAAAAACGTCAACGACTATGTTCTCTCTATTTCCATACTAAAGTAGGTCAGTAAATATATGCAGAAATTCTGAATTAGACCTTGACTAGTGTGTTTTGGCTGTGTGAGGAAGCACTGCAATGCAGCTCTGAGTGTGTGTGAGAGACAGAGAGAGAGTGAGATAGAGAGTTAATATTTTATGGTTTGTAATTAATTGTATATGAAACAAAAAGCGAGCAAGAAAACATTTTTGATAATAAACGGCAATAAAGCATGTGCTTCATACCAAGCATCTCTCCAGTAAAGCAAAATGTGCAACTTACAGTTCACTGCACCACACAAAAGTCCCTTTCCAGGCACGTCAGTTCACTCTTCTCATCTTATAAACACACTCGGGCAGCTGTTTTCAGTCTTGCAAGTACAGCTTGTGTTCAACTGCATGAGAAAGGACAGAAATCACAGAAGCTGCTACTAAACTCACATTTCAAAAGCAGATTTCAAATCAGCAATAAAGTATAAAATGAATGACATTTTCAAACTGGATATTTCAGTTTGGTCCATCCAATGTTAAGACTGAGGTCCAAGGTTAGAGACCAGGTGGAACTTACTTTCTAGAGCTGCCATATTGAACGGCACTGCGGTTGAGTAAATAAAACAATCTTCTTCAAGAACATCAGCATGTCTATGGCAGTCTGTCAGTGTATTTCTGCACAGTAAGATTTTTGATGTATTTAGAGAAGTCTCTTTTGCACTATAAAAAACTACTTGTTGAGTCAACTTAAAATTTTAAGGCAGCCAGGTAACAAATAATTTAAAGTTCAGTCAACTAAAAAAAGTTTAGTCAACTGTTATGTTTTACTAAATGACAACTTAGATTTGAGTTCATTCAACTTAAAATTTTAAAGTAACCAAATAACAGCTGCTACAAATGATTTTTTGTTTTGTTTAGTCAACTCAAATATCTAAGTTGTCACTTAGTACAACTTAACATTTCAACTTGAATAAACTTATCTGAGTTGACTGAACTTAAAATTTTAAGGCAGCAGGGTAACACATTATTTTAAGTTGACTCAACAAATTGTGTTTTTTTTTTGTTTTTTTACAGTGTGTTCACCAGGTCTGCATTTTTTTAATCCAAAGTACAGTAAATCAGCTAAATATTTATATTTTTTAAAATGATTTTCTATTTAAACTATTTATTTCTATTTAATTTAATTAATTCCTATGATTTTAAAGCAGATTTTTTTAAAGCATCATTACTCCAGTCACATGGTCCTTCAGAAATCATTCTAATATTCTAATATTCTAACATTCTAATTTATTTTATTTTTTTTGGCTAAAAAAAAAAACATTTTATTATTATTATTATTATGCTTTTAATAGAAAGTTTAGAAGAACAGCATTTATCAGAATTAGAAATATTTTGTAACATTTAAAATGTTTTATCATCACTTTTGATCAATTTAATGCATCCTTGCTATATAAAAGTAATTTCTATAATAGATGTGTGATTTATCTAAGATTAAATTTTTTTTAATGAATACTTTTATTCATCAAGAATGCATTAACTTACATTAAATTCAAATCAATGCTGTTTTGAACTTTCTATTCATCAAAAGTATGAAGCAGTACAACTGTTTCAACATTGATCAAAATCAGAAATGTTTATTGAGCAGCAAAGAATGATTTCTGAAGGATCTAGGACACTGTGACACTGAAGACTAAAGTAATGATGCTAAAAATTCAGCTTTGATCACAGCAATCAATTATTTTTTAACAAATAATCACATAGAAAACAGCTAAATAATATATCACAATTATGAGGTTTTCGTTGTATTTTGGTAATAAAAATTAAATATCACACAGACCCAAAACTTTCAATGGTAGTGTATGTATCCGAATTACTTCCACACAATAGTGACACAGATGTGAACTGAAAATGTCAGATTCAATGTTATGAATCATCCAAAATTAGAACTGTGTCACACATGAGAGGACAAAACAGATATGACAGTGTTGATGATTATGTTTGCAAGAGTATCCTGGATATCAGGCTAGCTAACCTAGTGACCTCTATAGGCTTTCGTAATTGTGTATTTACTGTACTGTAGAAACACTTCAATGCACATCCAAATATACACAATTTTAGTATTTCATTTCAGCTAGCTACAAAGGAAAGTCATTGATGTACTAAAAGAATGCATACAATTGTAAGCAAACAAACAAAAATACTAATAATTTAAACTATAGTATCTCAGTTGTACTAAAATGACACTGTTCCCTTGCACCAGCAACCTTCACTTGGTACCTGAATATGTGCTGCTGGGACTCTGGAACACTTCAACAGAACAGAGCTGTCTATGGGTACTGCCAACTAGCAAGGTCACTTGCCAATTGAATTAACAACAACCCAGCATTCAATGCGAGATGAAATTTGAAAACAGAATTAAACAAGCATCAATTGCCTTTGGCAAGCGGAGATGCCCAGTCATCCAAAATATCACTCCTCCGCACCGATGCTGCCATCTCTGAAGCATCAGCGTGAGTAAAGTCACCTGGAGATCACCAGGACTCCGGAAAGCTTCCAGAACATCTCTGGTGTATCCTTGGGTCTCTTGACACGTTTGTACTGAATGTACTGTACACAAAAATCAACTAGCAAGCCAAATTTATTTTGAGAGCTGCAAAAGATGTGTGAGACTTTCGTAATGTAGTAAAAGCACAAAGACTTAATGACAGACCTTATGAATGCTGTGAGATTATGATGATATATTAAAAGATCCCAAGGAAAAGACTAGATTACACAGAGAAACAGATAAAAGTGAATTATTTTGTTAATAACATGTAACGTTTTATGTGTTTCCAGAAAAATATGAAGCAGCACAACTGTTTTCAACACTGATAATCAAAGGAAATGTTTCTTGAGCAGCAAAGCAGCATATTAGAATGATTTCTGAAGGATCATGTGACACTGAAGACTGGAGTAGTGATGCTGAAAATTCAGCTTTGACCACAGAAATAAATTACATTTTGACAGATATTCACATAGAAAACAGCTATTTGAAATTGTAATAATACATCAGAATTATGCTATATATATATATATATATATATATATATATATATATATATATATATATTTTTTTTTTTTTTTTTTTTGGTAAGCAAAAGCATTAAAAAAAAATCATACAGACCTAAAACACTTAAATTGTATGAATCTGAATTATGACATTCTAACAATAATACATTTTACTCTCAAGTTAGATGGCACACAAACAAACTTTGAAATTGAATTTGTTCAAATCATTTGATCAGATTTGCAATATTAACACCAGTGTTCATTTTGACAGCAAATTTTGATTTAATTTTAGTCGTAGACCATTTATTCTGAATTATTTTTAGTTTTAGTCTAGTTTTAGTCGACTAAATCTACAGTATATTTAGTCGGCTGAAATCAAATGGGTTTAGTTACAGTGTAATGCATTTCTCTATAATTTCCAAACTCATTATATAGGTTTGATATTAAAGTTTTATCATGATAGACACAGATTTAAAGACAGTGACACACAACATGCCTTTATATTAAAATGAAATAAAACCACTTCTCATAAAGAAACAAGAACATAGTCTTTTCAATGAAATCCCAATGGTTATATTATGCATTCTTTATAGGAACTTGTTTATCATATTCTTCATTCTTTCAAGCAGACATATTTATTTCTGTAAATAAATTGTGATCAATCTTTAGGGCTAAACAAGTGATTTAGTCTTTTTTTATTTTTGATTTTTTGATGTTGCTTGATTAACATCAGTGACTCGGACAATAACTAGCAACTAAATAAGCTACGACATTCAATTAAGATGTAATCAACTGTGTTTACGTAAATACTCGTCAAAACGGACAATTCAACATCATTTAGATTTTTTTCTGAATGTAACATTTTCGTCTCATTTTTATTAATTGACAAAAAATGCCAATAGATTTTTGTCATAGTTTTTGTCATTCAAAAAGAGTTTTAGTATCTCGTTTTCGTCTGTAAAAAAAAAATAAAATAATAATAACACTTATTTTCCTGTTTATTAAAGTGAAGCAGCTTTGAAACTGTATTGTATGAAGCACTATCAAAATAAATGTCTATATTAATGTATATAATACGTTTAATGTATAAATAGATTTATCGGGTTGAGTTTCTGACTCCTCTGAGACCCTACAGAAGATAATGTTGGTGAAGATGGATTTCTCTAAATGCCACAATGAACATGTGACGCAGAATATGGGATTATGTCGCCACATTAAATGAAGGAAATCGCAATTTAGGAAATGTAATACTTTCCAGATTTGGAGTATGTGTGTCTACAAGTATTACTGTGCTGCTGAAAGTCCAGCGAGTGGAGATGCAGTGGAGATTACATGTCCTAGAAAGGTAGTAAATTATTCAGTCAGAGGACAGATACATGACAAACGCTAATTCACAGAAGCTGATACTCTGGTTGGTTTAGTGCTGATCCACCATTAACCTTGTGAAAAAGAAGTGTGCTTAATAGTATTGAAAGTGTATATATATATATATATATATATTATATTGCAGATAATATTAATGAATTAAAAGGCCACGTACATGTACTTAAAGAGATACCTTCATAATTATGTCTCCTTTACTTTTAATTTGACATTTGAAGTCAAAATATTGAAATAATCTGTTGTGATTTAAAGAATTGCACTCATTTTGATGTGTTGACTAACATCCTAAAACATACTTGACTGTAGTGTGTAATTTGATTTTACATTGAAAGTTAATTTATTTTAAATGTACTAAATTGCATCATTGCCAGTGTGTAATTATTAATATTTCACAACTATTTAAATATTCAGTTACATATGTTTAAATACATGGCAAGTTTCAAATTAAATTACATTTAATTATGCATAAATGCTTGTGAGTAAATTAGGTGCAAATTAAAATTTCATTTCAAGATGCACTGAAGTCCTACTTAAGTAGGTCAAAAAGAACTTTTAAGCTCAACATATAACATTTAATATAAATTTTAAACTATAAAACATTTTTATTTAATTGTAAATAATATGAAATTAAAGGGAAAGTTTACCAAAAATTAAATATTTTGTCATTAATCACTCACCCTTATGTCATTCCAAACCCATTACACCTTTGTTCGTCTTTGGAGCACAAATTAAGATTTTTTTTTTTTTTGTTGCACAGAAAGGTAGTAAGGATGTTGTTCAAATAGTTTGTGTGACATCAGAATTCTCTTCCTTTTGAGATCAGACAGGCTGAATCCTTTAGTGTTTTCAAATCTGCTCTTAAAACCTATTTTGGATGTATGGATGTTTTTTTTTGCTATTATTTTAATTTAAATTCCTATATTTTATATTTTTCAGTGTGAAGCGCTTTGAGTACTTTTGAAGGCGCTATAGAAAATGATGATGTCACATGGACTATTTTGTCAATGTTCTTGGTACCTTTCAGAAAGCTTTTAGATTATCAAAAATATCTTAATTTGTGTCCCGAAGACGAACAAAGGTCTTACAGGTTTGGAATGACATAAGGGTGAGTAATCACACTGCAAAAAATGCTTTTCTTACTTAGATTTTTTGTCTTATTTCCAGGAAAAATTTCTAAAAATTTTCTAGACAAGTAAAAATGAGTGTCTTGTTTTTAGAAAAAAGAAGTTAAAAAATAAGCAAAATAATCTGCCAATGGGGTAAGCAAATGAATCTGAAATAAGATTATTTTGCTTGTTTCAAGCAAAAAAATTCACTTAATTTTGACTTCTTTTTTCTGAAAACATCTGAGTAAGAAAAGCATTTTTTGCAGTGTAATGACATAATTTTCATTTTTGGGTGAACTATCTCTTGCCTGAAAAGATAAGTGTGGAGATCAGATCACTTGACTCTCTTGTTTAATCTCATTTATCAAAATTAACAAATCTTTATTCAAGTCATTCATTTGAGTGCCATTACATGTTTTTAATGGTCAAATTTCCAGAAGATATCCATGTACACTGTAAAAAAAAAAAATAAATAAATAAAAATTGTCGAGGAACATAAATTACTACTTTTTATATTATAAATTCTAAAATAAAATAAAAAATAAAAATAGTATAAAAATATAATAATTTATATATAAAATATTATATAATAAAACATAAAATATCTAAAATATAAAATTAAATAAAAATGAAATACAGTGAAATATTATATTATAACATTATAAAATATTATAAAGTATAAAATAAAAAATATTTCAAATAAAATAAAAAAGGCAAATAAAAATATTATAATAATATATCATAAAATTGTCATATAAAATATAATAAAACATCATATAAAATTTAAAATAATATAAAATAAAATAAAAATGAAATACAATTAAATTTTATAAAATATTATATTATAACATATTATAACATAATATAAAATATAAAGTATAAAAAATATCCAGTAAAATAATATAATAAAATGTATAACATTTTATAAAATATTATAAAATAAAAAAAGTAATATAAAATATATAAAATAAAATATAAAACAAAATATTTTATCTTATATTGTGTTTTATAATATAAAATAAAATAAAAAGGAAAGGAAATACAATGAAATATAACTTATTATATTCTAACATATTATTAAATATTATAAAGTATAAAATTAAATGAAATGAAAAATAATATCAAATATATAAAATAAAATACATTAAATTAAATTGTTTTATTACATATGCATGTTGATTGTTTATGATGCACATGGGTCATTCTCAAACAACAATGCCATTTATACCATTTATACTGCTAAATTTTAAGATAAATTAAAAAAATAAAAAGATTCAAAGATCATTTATGAGGAACATAATTATTACTTTACCTCTTGAATTCTTTTGAACTTTTTTGAAGTTCACAACCATGTACAGCTTGATATAAATGCCTCGCTGTGTTCCTCATTATCCTCCATGAAATTTTAAAGACTCTCATGAAGGAACTCATCCGTGTTGAGCCGGGCCAACGCTGTCCAGTATTTGGCCAACAGCAGGTTTGTAAAAAGGCCTTCTTTGCTCAGCATTTTCCCTGATGCTAATGGTTGCTCATCGCTGATGGAAATCGATAGAGCCAGCTGGCGTGATGGGCAGACCTTGAGAGTATCGGTGGCTTTGGAGGAAACTCTGGATGCGATCGATCTCAGCCTAAGTGAGAGGAGAACATGTGTACAGAGAGAGACACTGTCTCAAAGTCAGCACTGAGGTACAGAGTCACACACCGACTGCTTCGGCTCGTTACGCCGGCAGACACACACCACCGTGGCCAAAGAAATAACAGTGTAAACCTGATGAGATTGATTGCTTTTCTTGTGTCGCGTTCAGAAATGAAGGAAGATCCCGTCAATGATGGTTAGCTCACAAATAAAGCAAAATGAACAAAACTTACAAAACAATGACGTGTGTGTCTCTATTTGTCCTTCAAGCTCTGTCTCTGGCCTTCTTCAGTGTTTTGGGTCATTCTTCTGAAAAAAAAAAAAAAAAAAAAAATCAGTGGCATTACAGTGACAACCACAGCTCTAGTCACACAGTGATATAAGAGTGATATAAAATACAGAATTTGTCTGCCCTGCACTTTCTGTTCAGTCTGTTATACTGTGACATTTCCTTCTGTAGAAATAATTGTTTGAACTTTCTGACATCATCAGGGTTTCAGAACACCCAGGGTTCACATCACCCTATGATAATTGGACCAAAGGTTGAAAATGTGATTTCTTAAAATTTAGCAGTGACCTTCTATGAAAATATCTGGTATAAATGGCACTGTTTTTTGAGAATGACCCATGTGCATCATGAACAACATGCATATGTAATAAAACTATTTAATTTATTTGATATTTTATTTGATCTAATTTTATATTTAATTTGATATATTTGATATTATTTATTTTTTATTTTATTTGATATTATTTTTATTTTATTTTTATAATATTTTATAATATAATATTTTATAATATTTCATTGTATTTCCTTTTTATTTTATTTTATTTATACACAATACAATATAAAATAAAATATTTTATTTTATATATTTTATATTATTTTTATAATATTTTATGTTTTAGAATATTTTATACATTTTTATTTGATTATATTTTATTATACTATTTTTTTTTATATTTTATTTTATATATTTTATATGATCATTTATTATATTTGATAATATTTTATACAATTTTATTATATTTTATTATTCTATTTTTATTTGATATTTTTCTTTTATTTGAAATAATTTTTTTATTTTATTTTATACTTTATATTTTATAATGTGTTATAATTTATAATATTTAATTGTATTTCATTTTTATTTTATTTTATATATTTTATATTATTTTTATTATATTTTATAACATTTTATTTTATTATATTTTAATATACTATTTTTATTTGATATTTTTATTTTATTTGATATTATTTTGTATCTTATTTTAAACCTTATAATACGTTAAAATAAAATATTTTATAATATTTCATTTTTATTTTATATTTTATTTTATAATATTTATTATATTTTATAACATTTTATAAAATGTTATCTTATTATATTTTATTATTTTCTTTTTATTTGACATTTTTTATTTTATTTGATAATATATATGTTAAAATATAACATTTTATAATATTTCATTTTTATTATATTTGTTATTATTTTATATTATATTTTCTATATTTGATATTATTTTTTATTTTATTTTATGCTTTATACTATTTTATAATATGTTATTTCATTTTTTATTTTATATATATATATATATATATTTTTTTTTATTATTTGCCTTTTACCATGTAAGTAAAGCTGCCTGAATCTGAATGTGTAATTCGACAGAGAAAACTCTCTTATTAAGCCCTGAGGTGCAGTGGGAACCTCCTATGAAGCGCTGAATCAGACAAACATCCATCCACAATGTGTCTCAACAATGCTATTTTAAACCCATCTTTATACCATTAGTCCTTGGGCAAACAGTATCTTTCAAGACTCAGGAGTCCCACTTTTATCTCGGCAGAAAGCAGTTTACAGCTGAAACAGCTTTATTTTTCTTCTTGTGTCAGTGAGCTATAGCTTTACAGGAGCGGCCTGGAATTTATCCTTTGAACTGAATATCAGCAGGGATGATATTTAGCACCAATACCATTAAAATGTTGTTAACAGAGCCGGAGTGTCAGAATGAAGTTGTGCAGTCTTTATTTCCTGTGTATCTGTGTATCCATAAAAGAGAGAAATATCCTGTGAGTCCCTGACCTCTGTTATATCCATCTTCAGTTGGTGTCTCTATTACCTGCCGTGTATCTTATGTCTCTGCTCATGTTGGCGTGTCTGTCCTGAGCAGTGTCCATGAGCGGATGATTGATTGCTCACTTAAGGCCTGAACCCTTTAACCCAATAGGAAACTGGTCAGAGATCAACGTTCTGCTGCATTTCACTGGAACAAGGTGTTTTTTGTGACATTTACCTTGTCTCAGAGATTATTTACTTATTCATTCCTCACCCGATAATGTCATATTGATAATGTCTCAGCAGTTACTATACATCCCTTTGATTCATAAAGAGCAGGACTTTTAGTAAAAGCTGCTAGACTTTATGGTGTCTTATAATCAGAGCTGGGTAGAATACTTACAAATTGTAATCAGTTACTGATACCAGATCACTTGACAAAAATTGTAGTCAGTAACATAATCCGTTACATTACACATTTTAGGTAATATAATCAGATTACTTTTGGATTACTTTTAGATTACTTTTGACTCATCTCGTTTATCACATTGATTTAAATTGGATTATCAATGATGTAAACAATGCAAGGTGTAAGAAAATATGTTCCATTCATTGTAATTAACAAGATTAAACATTATATTATCAAGGTTTCCCAAACTAGGGTTCGTAAAGGAACTGCAGGGGGTTTGGGAGTTTAATGAAAAGCTAACAAGTGATTAAAATTAAAATAAATCATTTTAAAACAATGTTTGTTCACTCTGCGGCCATATTTGCAACACCTCTGGACAGCTCATACAAGACCAAGTCCTATCTTAATGAATAGGGAGATCCTGAAATCTCAATAACTGCTCGCTGAAATCCCAGTTAAATTACATATATCAAATCAGCAACAAAAATCTGAAATTAATTGCCCCATGAATGTTGTTTCTTACGCTCAAATAGTGTTTAAAAAGCTTATTTTTCAGGCTAGACCAGCAACTGCGTAGGCGCAGTCATAACGCTTTTGACTGCGCATGCGCATTGGCTGGTCTAGCCTCAGGTTTCCATGGGAACTGGAGCTTCTAAAGGGCGCTGCAGTAATGCAATGACTTTACCAATCAGTGACTGGCTCTTTCATTTATAAGGTGGGACTATTCCTCCATATTCCAGATGTACTGAGAATTTTCCACCCCTTTGCAACCCTAGTAACCATTAATCAACATCAGATAAACTGTGTACATGCAAATGCGATACTTATTAATTGATACTAAAAATATATAAAAATAATAAAATAATTTGGTCGTATTTTCCAGTTAAATGGCAAAAAAAACAAACAAAAAAAAAATTTTTTATATATATATATATATATATATATATATATATATATATATAAAATAATTTAGTCCGATTTTCCAGGTAAATAACAAAAATATAAACAAATAAAACAAATAATACCATTAGGATTGCAAAAAGTTGGAAAAATTGTGAACATGCAAATATGATACTTAATTATTAATTGATAATATATATATATATATATATATATATATATAAACAAAATTGGTTAAGAATTTGGACCTATTTTCCAGTTAAATTGCTAAAAATATATATAACATTTTTTTTTTTGGTCAGATTTTTCATTTAAATAGCAAAAAAAAAAAAAAAAAAAAAAGATTTGGTCTGATTTTCCAGTTACATAACTACAAATATAAATATAAGAAAATAATTCAGCCATGTGACAATTAGGGTTGCAAAAAGGTGGAAAATCATCTGAAAACTGAATTAATTCACTTTCCATTGATGTATGGATTGCCTTTAAAGTTGTTCAAAAGTACTTAATGCAAATAAGTTTTGATACATTTACAGTATGAAATCTACAAAATATCTTTATGGAACATGATCTTTACTTAATATCCTAATGATTTTTGGCATAAAAAAAAAAAAAAAAAAACAAACTATAATTTTGACCCATACAGTGTATTTTTGCTACAAATATACCCCAGCGACTTATGACTGGTTTTGTGGTCCAGGGTCACAATTAGTCTTATTCTTTTGCATTTTAAGCCCATTTTAAATGATGTAATGTAATTTCTGCAAACGTAATTGTTTAGTTTATTATTAGTTATTACAATTATTTAATCATATCAGGGTGTACCTTCTGGTAATGCTTTATAAGGTTCAGTTTATTAACATAAGTTTCATTAGTTTTAAAGCATTTATCAATCTTGGTAATGCATTTAATTGAACTGAGCCACTACAAACTATAAAACAAAGTTTTATTTTTATTAGCTAATGTTAATGATTAATAAATATTGTAACAAATGCATTGCACTTTGTTAATGCATTGAGGAAATTATTTTGAACTAATGTGACCTCATTGTAAAGTCCTATTAAATGTAAAAAGTTAAACCCCCTGAAAGTCAAATGCAAGTAAATGAGTGACGTTGATTGTGACAAACATGATTTTGTTCATGTCAGATCCAATGCTGTCATTTTAGAATTAAAGGACAAACTCCAAAGGAGAAAAAAATCATGATCATTTTTCAATTCAATTCAGTTTTTCAATGAGCAACAAAGTGGGTTTGCTGGCAAAGCACCAAAATTGATGCAGTGATCCAGATTTGCAGATCTCCACCACCTCCAGTCATTAAATGGCTGTCAGTATGAACTGGGCTTAATACTGCTGATGCTTCATAAACTGCTGTAATTTGTTTAAACAGATTAGAAGGCAAACTCGATTTGTGACTAAAATACTTTATTCTGTTACTAATCTAATTAATCAGGTCCTTGTTACAAATCCAATTAAGCTGCATCAGAGGGTTTAATAGACTTTGGGTCAGGGGAATTCATTGAACTGTTTGTCTGTTTCAGTGGTTCTCAACCCTGTTCTTGCAGCTCCTGCAACTCAACTTCTCCCTCACTGAACACAGCTCACCAGCTCTTAAGAAGAGACGCCAAGACATGAAATTGTTAAGAACAAGGAGACATGTATAATGTGCATTATAAGCTACCATATTTTCTCAGTTTTTAGAGGTGTTGGTGAGTCAACGAACTGAGCTCAAAATTACACTATGGTCTTTCGTAGAGCTGCCTTTGAAATTGAATCAGCATTGAATTGAATCAACATTGAAGTGTATTGAACCAAATAATCATGCTTTTTTTCTTCTTAAGAACTGCTTTGTAGTTGAATTAAATTTGCACCAAAATTGATTAACTTTGCATCATTGACTTCGTTATTGAACTAAAATGAATCAACACTAAACTAATTTGAGCTAATGAATGGCACTGCTGTTTTTTTGTGCTTCACGAGTTGTTTCATAATTGAGGAGTTTTTCTTGCTTATTTCTGTTAAGCTTCTTTGCAAAGAAATTGCATAAAATATAAACAGATGTTACTTGACCAGACTCAAGTTAATGATGAGATTTAGTGAGGCACTATCCTTTTAATTCTAAACATCCAGTAACATAAAAAATAGGACCTTTTAAACCCAATATATATTTGCCCCATACTGTAGCTTGGAGAACGATTGCAGAATCCAACCATAGACTATAGAATACCCAAAATGTGTCACTCTTATAGTTTTGAATGGGGAAAAATGCAATGCTCATTAAGGCCACGGAGCCCCGCCTTCTTAAAGCTGCAGTCCATAAATTTTGCCTCTTTGTCGCCATCTCTGTCTGAAAACCTGCAATTGCAGTTAAGTGTGGAATGATCTTCGATGCGTTTCTTGTGCTCCAGCGCGGATGAATCTAATGTTTTGGTAGCTGTCAGTCACCGCACCATTGTGGATATTCACTGTACTTAAGAATCACAGGATTAACAGAATCAAATAAGAATTTTCACTGGATATTGTCATCTAAGTGTAAGTAACAAGTCTAAAACTTTTGTTCTGACCAACTGAGGAAAAACGCATCGGTTTTCTCATATCACATCAAACTTGCAAGATATTATTACTGTTATACTTTGTTCTCAAATTGTTCATGTTAACAACATCAGCATTGCGTAACTATCTCTATGTAGTGTGTAGACCTATTAGTGTTTCTGTTTCTGTATAATCTAATCTCTGATTGACATAAAATGCAAATTTCATATCAAGGAATTCTTTTAGCCAAAAAAGGCTATCTGCAAACAAGTGCACATTTAAAACTGGAGTAATCTAATTTCAGTCACTTATGTTTCATAAACAAACTTTTTGGATTACATTACGCAATCAAAATGATAAGTTGTGAGAAAAGGCTCCAAACTATCCGGCACCTGCAGCATTCTCTGATAACGCTACTAGTCGCACGAAAACCTACCCGTACCACTCAATTAAAAAATATTATTATAATCGGGCTAAAGTAAGGCCATAGTTTTGAACACAGACTGGTTATGTACGTGCTCAAAAATTGATTCTGTATAATTTTTAACCAAAAATGTTACGGACTGCAGCTTTAATGAAAGAGCCAGTGGTTGATTAGTAAAGTCAGTATGTCACTGCAGCTGTCCTTGGAAGTCCAAGTTGCTATAGAAACAATCGGAATTCTAAGATGTGCGCTCAGTACTGCGCATGCGCACTGGCTCATCTAGACTGAAAAATAAGTGTTTTTTAAAGCTATTGGAGCACAAGGAACCATATTTATGAGGCAGTTCTTGTCCGATTTCATTGGCGATTTCAAAAATGAAGTTCAATCCTAAACTTGGTGAACAGTTTTGGAGAATTTGATGTTTCCCCATTCAAAGAGATAGGAGCTGCACTTGCATGCCTGAGAGGCATTTCAAAGATGGCCACCGAGTGGAATGACTAAAGGGACTTTGATCCAACATGCTGATAGATTTTTTTGTGCTGTTATTTATTTATTTATTTATTTATTTATTTTTAAAATCAAAAATGGAATGGCTCAATATAGACAAATTCTAACGTCAGATTGGATGCTCTTCTCTTCCAGTCTCTATAGGAACCCATTCAGGTAGCCCCCATCTGTTTTTAATAACATCTGCAGCTTTGTGTCATCTACACACTCAATGACGGTCATTGTGATATTGCCAACTGATGGCGCTATAGAGCCATGTGATTTTAAAACCATTTTAAGAGGTTTAAAATTAGATTATCAGCTCAGAATATACACTAATTTGTCTAGAAACACTGTGGACTGGAAATGCAAAGCATTCTTCAGATTAAGAGTTACATTTATAGGGCAGACTAAACATACGGCCACTCTAGACAACTAGCACAGTAGTATAAGGTTTGTCTATAATCTAAATAAATATTAATGAATATGAGCCACCCTAATATTGAAATCTCAATGAACATTCAATACAATCAGGCACTTTTTTTTTTTTTTCTCAGAGTGAGGCAGTGAAATAGAGCCTAAAGGAAATGAGGTATCTGCTGACATACTGCACATGCACATCCGCAAAAACACTGAAGCAGCAGTGAAATCATGTGACACTGCATGGACAAGGGTGACTAGAGTCTTTACGTCTTTGAAGGACCTTTCAGTGTTTCCAGGACCTTCTTACTGAAAAACCTTCTTCCCCTGCCTTCTGGCATTCCATTAAAACCCCATAATACAAACAAAAAAAGGCAGAAATAGCAGGGGAAAAATGAAGTATGAATTAAATGTAGCAAGAGAACAGATGAAATTGTTGCTATCGATCAGGATGGGTCTGGGAAATGTGCAGGTAAATCCAATCGTTCAGTGTCCCGCGTGATTTATGGAGTGTGCTGAGAAGCTGTCTGCTCAGTAGAACACATGTAAACCTGCAGATCGGCGCTTCAGCTCTGTGCTACAGGTTTTGGCCACACATGGATGCTCGTAAGTGGCCTATTATTCAACCAGACACCATTAGAAGGAGGTCTCAGCGATTTATTGCAGACTGAAAAAAGTTAGACGACTGTGTCGCTTATTTAAAGTGTGTTTTATATTGTCTAATGGGAAATCAAGGTTTCCAGATTAAACCAGTTTTGTTAATTTTGTCTAAAAGCAAATAACACTCTCCATGGAAAAGGTTCAAAGAAACAATTTAGTTTTAATAGTATTTTCCCTAGAGTGTTGATGTAAACACATACTGAGGTTTACTGCCTGCAGAAATTATTGTGGGATTTGTTTAGTTATTTATAGCATAACAGAAAATATAATGCATATTTTAAAATTGACAATCACAATAAATATTAATGTCTTTAAATGAAACATTAAAATGACAAAATGCTCTTTATCATAAATGAAAATTCTACTTTGTTATAGCTAATTTTGCTTTTGTTCCTGGTAAAATAAGGGTGTGAAGAAGTCAAAAATACATTATATTTACATACATTAAATTTGGCTTATGTCTAAAGAAAATAAATTGATTAATTGTGGTGTATTGTTTTTATAATAAGAATAATCATTTTAGTTTCTATGAATGTATTTGTCTTAAGGACAATAACTACATTGGATTAATGTTAAAATCAGAGTTTAAAAAACCAAACTGTTAATATAATTTGAGAAAAAGTTCATTTTTTTCGGTGCATAAACCATGAACTGAGTGTGTATGAATGCAGCCAGCATCAAATACAAACAGTGTGTGTTGGTTTTAGTATGTGGTTTATTGGTACCTGTGGGTACTTTTGCTTTATGCTTGTTTTGGGATGAGTGTGTTTCCTTTGGTGGTGGATGAGTGTGACCCGTCCTCTTGTCTTTGTCTTAGCATTTCTCATAGAAACCCAAAAATGACGGCATCTATGAATCACAGCAGAGTATTTTAGTGTTCAGAGCAGTGACATCAGCCTTGTCACAACCAGCATCACTTTGGGTCTCAGTCTGGTCATGGAAAAATCAAAAAAGTGTGTTGCATTGTTCAAAAGTATTTCACAGAAAACTGCACATTATCTTTGTTTAAGATGCATTTATGCCACTGATCTATAATGACTGGATTGCTCATTGCATTCTAAACTGCTATTACACTGTAAAAAACTATTTGAGTTAACTTAAAATTTTAAGGCAGCCAGGTAACAAGCTATTTTTAAGTAAAAAAAAAAAAAAAAGTGTTTAGTCAACTAGAAATGTCACATTTTACTAAGAGACAACGTAATTTTAAGTTGAATCAACTCAACTTTTTTTTAGTTTAGTCAACTCGAATATCTAAGTTGTCACTTAGTACAACTTAACATTTCAATTTAAATAAACTTATTTGAGTTGACTGAACTTAATATTTTAAGGCAGCAGGGTAACAAATAATTTTAAGTTGTCAATATTTTATTTTATTTTATTTTTTTTACAATGTAGGTGCTGAAGCCACCGGAAATGTTCAAGTGGACATATTGTTATATTGTGCATAGTGGACTACCTGTTCTATCTAGTGTTTATCTCCAGCAAATATCTCCAACAATTATCTCCAGCAGGTCTTTCCCTCCTTTGTGTCTCCTGTCTCTAACCCTGTTGAAAAAGGAAGCATTACCTGAATGCGTACACTGTAAAATAATAGCTTAAATGTTGTTGCAACTTAAAAAGTAAGTGTTTGTGCTGCCTTAAAATTTAAAGTATAGTCAACATGACATGTTAAGTTGTACTACATGAAAACGTAGATATTTGAGTAAAATTAAGGCAGCACGAACACTTTAAATAGAAACAACTTTTAAGTTATTAAAAAAGTAATAAAATATGGTAATAATATGGTAATTAAAAAGAAATAACATTTCAATATAAAATATTAATCCTAACAAATGTACATGAACAATTGTACTACAATTAGATTCTGCCCTTTAGTGCTTCTGGAATAATGATGCTGTATTCAGCAGCATGGCTTTCCTGTCTGCAGTGGTTTGGTTTGGTTTGATTTGCTACATTATCTGTACTGCACTATATGAGTATCTGAAGGAACAATACTGGTGCACATTTTTCACTCTTTTACATTAGGACAAACTGCTTAATATGCTCAATTTGAAATCTATATCTATATATATATATATATATATAAAATCCATTCTATTATTTTACGTGAATTTAAGGACATTCCAACTCAATTTAACTGTTAAGTTGTTGTTTGATTTACAATAACATACATCAAGTTATTAAATAATTTAAACATTCCATGAAGTGAAAGTATAATATTTTGGAGTCTGAAAACTTAAGACACTGTGACAACAAAATTCACAAAATAATAATAATAATATGGCCTATTTTTGCAGTAATTTGGAAATACATTTTTTTTTAAAGCGAGTCTGTACAAAACCTAGAGCATTAATTTTCAGAGTACAGTATATCATCAGAAAAGAAAACATAATATTGTCCTCTTGCCAGGACAAGAATCTCTCTCAGAGATTAATCTTTTATATATATAGACATTTTTATGTTACTCATGTTTCATGTTAATAAAAATGTTACAAAATGTCTGTGTTATAGTTTATGTGCCATAAGAATAAATGCCATTTTCAGTTGAACTGTCCACATGACCTAGAAGACAAAAACCAGACACCCTCCCCTGGCGTCCTTGAGTCATTAACCTCTCATTTATCATTCTTCCTAACTAACTTGCCCCCGTCAACCTTGGTTCTGTCTTGTTTAAATCCATGGCTTACTGCTCACAGACTACCACACACACACACACACACACACACACACACACACACACACACACACACATAAAATCTAGAAATCTGATTTAGATGTTTCATTTCTGTCGATACAGTCTGTGTTGGAATCGGACAACAGCACAACCTCACGTTTAGTTTGGGTAAGGCACTCTCCCCATTTCTGACTGTTTAATTCAGAGCAGAATAGATGGAAGGTAACACCTCTCTTTTTGTTTTTCTACATATTTGAATTATGATCACAGGGCTTGACCTCACCTGTCTGTGGATGACATCCAAGGGCTCATGAGAAGATTCTACAGACTATAGAACAGGACAGATACTGCTTGTTGTGCATTCATGTAAAAGCTATTGATTTTTCCTCTCTCCCTTCCTTTGCCGATCAATACATATCCTGTGCAATGCATGCCAAACAAAGGTCAAAAATAACAGAACAAGTCTCCTCATGTTATCTTCCTGTGTTTCTTAGTAAAATGGTCAGTCTTGTGAATATGATATTGAAACATCGAAAGCAGTTTTTACCCTGAAGTTTTCAGCTGGAGCTAAGCAGCATTAGTCTTAGATGGGGGACCTCCTGAGAAAATCTAACATGGTCACTGGGAGAGGTTTTGGTGTGGTCAGCAGGGGGCGCTCATCCTATAGTCTGTGTGGACAATACAGTATAGTGATGGGATGCTCAAACAAGTTACACCCTTTGGATGAGGTGTAAAAATTTTCCTGTCTAATTGAGGTTGGAGCTAAACTCTGGAGGACACCGGCCCTCCAGGACAGTTTTTGGGTACCCCTGCTCTAGAGCAGCGGTTCTCAATTCTAGTCCTTACGCTCCCCCAATTTGCATATTTTGCATGTCTTTCTTTAACACACCTGATTCAGATCACGAGCTGAACTGTGTTCCGATTGACATGATCCCTACACAGTGTTCATAACTCCCTCCTCCATGAGCAGGGGAAATCCGTTGAAGTTTACTTCACTTTGGAACATGCATTCACGGATTTGTGAGCTACGTCTTCACACACAGACAAAACTTACTAAAGAAGTGTGAAGTGTGACATAAATGCATCAAAATAAGTACAATTTAAATGAATGCATTGCACGCTTTAATTACCTTTAAAATGGAACATATACGTTCGCTTCAAACTGGAATCATTAAGGAATATCCTGTGAAGTCCACTTCACAGGGCACTTGTGTTAGAATAGAAGAAACGTCTAAAGCGATAAGAGTAACAAAATGTGCAGAGCTGGGGGTGCAAGGATTGGAATTGAGAACTGCTGCCCTAGAGCAAGACACCAAACCCCCATCTGCTCCCATAGCACCACAGCAAAAACGGCTGCCCACTGCTACAGGTGTGTATGTGCACATGGATGGGTTCAATGCAGAGCGCAAATTCCAAGTATGGGACACCATATTTGGCTACATCACATCACTTTCACTTACTTTAGTACCAGCAGCACAACAGTAGTCCCATGAAGCAATCCTCCACTGATGTAAAAGACTGACCAGTTGGATGCATTCTGCTCCTGCAGTTCATCTCTAACTCTAACCAGCTAATCAGGCTCTTCAAATTCCGTTTCTGGACAGCCACAGTCCCATGAAGTTTAGCTTCAACTCTAATTAAACACCTGATCCAACTAATCAAATACTTCGGGTTTATTTGAAAACCATAGGTTGGTTTGTTGGTGCAGAGTTGGAACTGAACTATGCAGGACTGTGGCTCTCCAGGAGCCGAGTTTGACACCCTGCCTTTTCATTATGATACTAAGGATTAAAAGCATTCTAGGTTGCACTTACTTTTAATTTCTAAAGAAAGCACTAAGTTAAATAAGGCAACTACATGGGCTAAGGATTAAGGTTAGGTTTAGAGTAAAGGCCCTAATATACTTCAAACAAAATCGAAGAACAAACTGATGTGATGTCATTTCAAACAAAATCTGGCTAAAATGAAGATTTGTGATTAAAATGGCTTGCCAAAGCAAACTTTGGGGGAAAATACCTTCATACCATCATTGGTCCATGACGATTATGTCATAGGAGGTGTGTGCTAAGGCTATGCCTTCTTTCACATGGAACTCTTCTCTGGGTTCATTTTGTCTGTCGAGTCCTGGGAGGTGAGATGTCCATGTGTAAAAACATGTGGAGAGCCACTTTATAGTAGCAAATAAAGTTGTGCTTCTGATGAAATGAGACACTGACACTGTTCTTCTTGTTTAATTCTAAATAATAAAGCAAGTGACTTCACGGGAGTGCCATTTGCCATTTTGCAGAGCTTGTACAAACATACATGGGTATGTTTTTATATAAAAAAAAAAAAATGCTTGCCGTTTACCCAATTTTGTTGCGTTTCTTTTGTAACCGAGAGGACAGCCTGCAGCACATATTTCCATATTAATTTAAACATTGCTTTCATCAGAGTGGGTGGCGTCGGGATGTTCAACAGTATATCGTTGCTCACGTATTTCAAGCTTTGCTTTACCCCTAAACGAAGAACCAAAAGGAACTTCATTTAGAGTATATCAGAGCCTTAAGGTTGAGGATTGATACTTTGTTATTACCCAGTTATTGTAATTATTATACAGACAAACGTTTAACACATGACATGATGGAATGCCTAGTAATTATATTTTTCATGTTCACACTACATTAAGGCACAGGAGAACAACTTGGAACCCATAGGAAGTACCCAGTCCAGACATTTGGCCTGCATGGTGCAGCTGCCATATTCCAAAGAAAGGTTGCTTTCTTTGCAATGGTGGGATAAAAGATTGCATTAGGTGTTACTTCTCCAAAATACTTGATTCAGGAAGAAACACTGAGAGGCTTCAACACAAATACACTGCTCATGGCACTTCTCTGAGTCAGTAATGAGAGTGCTAGACTTCAGCCTTGTGTTTGTGCTGATCATAGATGCATTAGCGGCCAGCTTGGGTGCTGCCCTTTCACAAGAATTCCAGCTGACACCTGCAGAGAGACGTTACACTGCTATAGAGTGGGAGGATATGTGCTGTACTGGAGTTGTTTATCTTTATGAATAGTTCACACAAAAATGTCTCAACTAATATGCCATTTCAAAAAGAGAATAAAGCGTTTTTCCATACAATAATAACTCTAATAATCACGACGACAGCTGTTTTGTATGCTCTACTAATGTACAGTATGTAAAATAAAATTTGAATTTACACTCTCACTCCTCTTCCTTCTGATTTGTAATGCATTTAATTCTGCCAAGTTCTCTTCTGTTTCTGAGAAACACAGATATACGAGTCATTATTGTTTATGTTTATGTATTCTTTGTTGTATTGTTTATGCTTGCACATCGCAAGGCTGTGTTTTCAATGATTCTGTGTGGGCGAATTCTGTTGAAATAGCAGTGCATGACTGTCACTGTGAGAAGAGAGGCAGAGGATAAGGGAGAGAGATAATAGTGGAGGGTGAAAGGGAAGCAGTGCAGGTCTGGGTGTCAGATGCAGATGCTGATGAGGCCTGAATGCAGGGCATGAGAGCATCCTGTGAAAATGTCAGCAGACAGAACAGATCGCAGTGCTGACGGCACCTTCTGAAGGAGGAAAGGCCACTGCCTCTGCGTCAACACTATCATGCGTCCACATATCCGCAAAAGATCAATTCACACTGAAACTCACATTGGAAACGCATGGGAAAAAGACAGGACAAGTGTTTTGTCTCCGAGATTCATTAGGATTGCCTTTTGTTTTAAATTCCCGTTCTGGGTAAGTTCATTTGAAATTCAATTAAAAACATGACTAAAGGGAGCCAATTGTTAAGCTCAGAAACCTGCATCACAGTACTCACCAATGCCTGTAGCCCACGTTATTGCCTTAAGTAGATGTTATTATTTTCTGTACGCACGACAAGCATAAATTAATTAACACGAGAGAAAACCCCCTCAAGCATAATAATTAATTAGAAAAGAAAATAGGTTTTCAAAGAAAAAGGCGTCATAAGAACTGTAAGCGTTCCTGTCTCATGGAGAGGACAGAAAGTCTAGTTATTTGAAGCAAGTCACGTACAGTGGCATGCAGAGTTGACAAGCTCAGCAGGCCGGCCCAATAGTACCGCCCACAGTTCATCATTTATTCACCAACACAGCACGGTGTGTCTGCCTCACATCCGCTTGCCTCAACATTTCTCCTCTGCTGATTGTCTTCAGTATGCCATGACCAGTCACCTTTGATTGCTGCATCATCCGTTTTGTCAACCACTCAAAAAAAAATTGTTGTACAATATGTAGTCTTCGCTGCACAGTTACCTTGTTGGTAAGAGTAGACACATGTGAAAGTGAATTTGGAGAATTTTGAGTGTGGAAGGTAAAATCCACAAATTCATCTATACAAAAACTTTCCACCACAATGATTTTTATCCACAATTCAGTGCATTTGCTATATTCTGGGAGGTTGTTAGGTAATTGTCCAAGTCATCATTTCCTCAAGTCTTAAAAAATTAAGTCCTCCTGTAGTTCTGTTTTTTCATCTGCAAGGTAAAAATTAAATCTGATTACTTAAAAATAATATCATACCTCTCCTCAACAAGCTATAGGAGAAGCAGTGTTCAAGTCAGCAGTAAATACATTCATCATAAATTATGAGCCAAATTGTAGACCTTAGAATTACCAATACAAAAAAAAAAAAAAAAAGACAAAGGGAAACCAAATACAATTCTAATTTAAACATTTATTCTCCAGACATTGTTCTTTAAATAAAATAAGTACCAGCTGTATACAAAATGACCAACGTTTGTTTTTGACCACTGAAAATGGGTAACATTCAACAATCTGGACATGGAGCCTCATTGAGATCTCCATATCTCTGGGACTGAATGATGTAGGGCCTGGAAAAAGAATATTCATGGCACTCAAACTGGTATGTTCAATGCAGTTGTTTTGACAAAGAAACTAGATACAACTCTAGTTTCAACATGATTTGTTCTTCAGACATTGCGCTTTAAAATAATAGTATCATATTTTTTCTAACTGACCCACATTTGTTTTTTGGCCACTGAATGCGTGTACATTTTAACAATTTACTCCTGGAGCCATATTGAAATATCAATATCTCTGGAACTGAATCTCATAGGGCATTAAAAATAAAGATGCCAAAAGGAAAGTTTGTTAAGACCCAATATCTAAAGAGGGCATTAAGATATCTTTAATACTTCTTGAGTTACAGGCATGCAAACTTGAGAGAAAAACTTGAAAAGCGCCATTTCCCTATTTTTGAATAGTCACTTTTGGCACATAATACGACAAAGATTGATAAAGTCAACAGATTTTACTAATAGAACTACCAATCTCTGTGTAAAAGTACAATAATGATGCTGCCATCTTTCTGAAGTCATTTTTACCCCCTTTGAATCGAAGTTGAAAATTGCCATTTTGACCTCCCTCTACAAAATAGAGGATTACTCAGTAAATATTCAGTGATATTTAATATTTTGGCTTTCATAGTTATGGTGTTTGATTGCTGGCTATTTATTAAAAACTGTTTATGTTCGAGAGCTCGGAGAATAAGCGTCACAATATGTGGTGTCATTGTGAGTCCTCTGTATAGACGTCAGTGAAGCCCTGGGCAACATGAGTGACGCATTTATGAGACAAAGGGGAGTCCATAACACCTGTTGACCATAATTAATCAGAAGTATCAAAGAGTTCAAAAAGAGTTCAAACCCCACACTAACACTCACCTCTGTCTGCTCCTCAAAGGAAGTGACTGAACCCAACAAACTAACTTTAATGCTCATCACAGGGAAAACAGAGATATTCAAGAATTTGACACTTAGGAAACCACATGGAGACAGATATACTGTTACTCTCACTTACTAAACACCTTAAGACACTCCTCTTCAGGATAATTTCACTATATCACAGACATTATCGTTTTACTAAGTTGCTTGTCCACACTGGCATATCTGAAAACACTTAGATCACCTTGCTGTGCAAGCGTAAAACATCATAAATGCTCACCGAGGTGATGCAGAGAGACGGACATAATGAAGTTATCATACTGCTCTTCTGGCACGATCATTTTATTAGCAAAATATCACACCACTTACTGGTGCATCCAGTTCACTCTCAAAAAAAAAAAAAAAAAATCAACATTTCATGCATAGTCTATAATGCAACTGTTATTACAGTATGTGCAACATGACTAAACATAAATGTGACCCTGGACCACAAAACCAGTATTAAGTCACTGGGGTATATTTGTAGCAATAGCCAAAAATACATTGTATGGGTCAAAATGATTGATTTTTATGCCAAAAATCATTAGGATATTAAATAAAGATCATGTTCCATGATGATAGTTTGTAAATGTCCTACTGTAAATATATCAAGTTTTTTAGACAACTTTAAAGGCGATTTTCTCAGTATTTTACATTTTTTTGCACCCTCAGATTCCAGATTTTCAATAGTTGTATCTCGGCCAAATATTATCAAACCATACTTTAAATGGAAAGCTCATTTATTCAGCTTTCAAATGATTTATAAATCTCAATTTCGAAAAATTTACCCTTATGACTGGTTTTATGGTCCAGGGTCACAAATCAGTTTTCACAGTCCACACTACAGTGCAAAAAAAAAATAAAAATAAATCTTTGCAGATGTATCCACATTGAAGAGCCTCTATGAAAACTTCTACAGAAACACTCTCAATGTGAGTAAAAGTCCAAAATGTGCGAATATATTTATGTTAGCTGGTGTACTAATGCCTTCGTTTTCAGTTGCAAAATGATGAAAGTGAGATTATCCTCTTTGCATAATTTACAGTTCTGGGGTACATTTCCAACTGATGCTTTTAGGAAATATAAATATTGATATCATAAGGCATTAGAGAAAGAACAAAAAAAAAATTTTTATATGCACTCTGTAAAATGGAAATGCAGATTTTGTAAAATGACTGTTGTTCCATATGGACTAATCACAAACTAACTGCAATTTAAATCCTTGGATAATACAGTTTTACAGCATCTCACCTTCTACAATCAACACCTCACACCCTTCTCTCTTCCCGTCTATAGGCCTATTCACAGAAACAAATTGCAGACAAGGTGAAATTCACACAGAGACTGAAATGAACATTCACTGGTCTAAATGAAAACACAATTCACTGCTGTACAACAGGTACAATAGGTGTGCTGACTGACCATCAGACCATTATTAATACCCCACAACTGAAACAGTAGTTTCCTTCACTATGTCTGGCTGTTTTGACCTTAATAGCTACACTATACAGATCTATAGAAAAGTCATATCATAATCCTTGGGCCACGTTTATACTAGCATTTTCTCTTTGAACGGGAACTAAAATTGAGAGCATTAAAAGCCAGAGCCAATCACCACCTGCTCAGTTTCTTCCCCCAGGCCACATCTATCATGAACAAGGACACTTTTGTCATCTCTGTCTGAGAGCTCATCCCACTCAGATGCTCTGAAGATCATTCCCTTCATACCTGCAACACTGTCCAGTGTGCCATCTGTAGCATGACATATCTCACACCGTTTATTCTTACACTAGTTTTGAATAGCAACTGGACTGTTTAAAAAAGTTTTTAAAAAGACTGTTTTAAAAGACTGAATTGGGCTTGAAGAGAATTGGGCATTAAAAACTGCAGTGTATGTGTGTCCTAAGAACAAGGGGCTATAATGACTCAAAAGTCTGGAGATAAGTTGTTCCATCAAGTTACAAACTACTAGTGTCACCTAGTAAATTTAAGAAGATAAATAATGTTTTCAAGCAACCTTTGCAAATGCCCCTTTCATGTGTTATATTTCCTCAAATGCAAACAACACAAACATAGCTCTTACATGTCTATAAAGCTGAAGACATGTCTCAATAGGTAGAAACAGACTACTTGGAAACACTTTTAATTAAAAAAAGTTTAACCTACCTGTCGAGAAAGTTTGCCGTATTGAATAAAACCAAAATATTCTATCAAATGTTTATGCTGACCCTAGTAAAAAAAAATAAATAAATAAATAAATTTAAAATGCATTTATTTTATACTAAGTATAGTTCAGGTCTATTAACATATTTAAATGACATATCGCTCTAATTGTAATTACATTTTATTTGGAGTACTACTTGTGCACAATGCACATTTCTTAATATTAAGCCCAAAATGTGTTTTAATGTTACCGTTGATGAGAATTGTATGATTTTTAAATAATATTGGTCTTTATATTTAAAGTATACCTTAAGTATACTTGCAATATTTCCACTTTAGCACAATCAAATATACTGAAGTATATATTTAGTTGGACTTCAGCACTACTTCCATACAATTCAAGTGCATTCAGTGCAAAATTTGTTGTTCCAAAATTGCATGGTATTGTTTATTAAATACACATGTAAATATATTTGTAGTATACTTAGCATATAATAAGTCCATTTTAAATACATTTTAGTTTTTTGTTTTTTTTTAACTAGGGAATGTTTATACTTGTTTTACTATTATAAATCTTTTGGTATGAGTGTTAAAAAGCCAACAAAGCCTTTTTGTGTCACTGGCTAAGTGGTTTTATCCAATTTATTATTATAAAAAGTTTTTTTTTTTTTTAATGTTTATACCTTAAGACATGCCTCCGATTATTATTGTATATTATGTAATATCAAATAATTAATCAAAATTAAAAATCTAATTTTAAAGTTTAATAAGCATTACATTAACTTGTTCCATTTGATGCCTTCTTTAGCCTTGTGCTGTCAAAGTCAAGTCATATGTAAAAGATTAGTCATAATTCAGTTTACTGCCCTGTAGATAACCACGTCCTTGTACATACACTATGGTCCCTTAAGGTCCTTTTTTATAAACAGTCTTCTAATGTAGTTGAATTTCTGGGCCCCAGGTGGTCTGAAATGAAGGGACCTCAGTTGCCCCTTAATTCCAGCTACTCCCCACAGTTATTGCATTAGAAATGCAGCAGCAGGCACACTATGGCCTTCTCTTTGTACCCACTGTACAGTAGCATGTTAAAGTAAGCTGTGTCTCCTCTTCGACCTTGAGGAATTGATGTGTCGGTGTGCCGCAGCAGGGCAGAAACTCATAAATAAGAATGAAGGATAGCCCAAGGGGCCCTGAGGGTGTACCGTCAAGAGCGGAAACTCAGGCCTCAATGAAGACACTAAGCCTTTACCTCCTTGCCCACCTGAAGATTAATTACAACCACCAGCACTGCCTTACCAACCGACCCCTCAATAAGACCTTGCCCTAGAATCCCTCCCCAACCATTTGTGCCTTACTTTATCATGCATTTTCACTACCTTCCGAGTACATTTTTAACACATTTTAGCAGTTTAAGCAATTGATTATAATGTTATTACAACCTGAGCAATTATGT
Organism: Cirrhinus molitorella; assembly: GCA_033026305.1. Lineage (NCBI taxonomy): Eukaryota > Metazoa > Chordata > Actinopteri > Cypriniformes > Cyprinidae > Cirrhinus > Cirrhinus molitorella. The sequence goes on from CM065135.1 coordinate 2,165,192, forward strand.
ATTTTAAGAGGTTTTATTCTTACTTACGTCAGAGGTTTTAGGGGCCATGAGGAGATAATAAAAAAAAAAATGTAAATATTAAATAGTAAATATTTACTGCAATATACTTTAACTGCCGAAAAAATAAATAAATAAAAAAATACACCAAAGTGTATACGCATAATCCCAAATAATTCAAATAGGCAAAAAGCTACAAAGGCGGCTTACGCATTATAGAAGTTTAAAAAAAAAAACCTGAAAAAAAAAAAAAAAAACTACAGTATTACGGAGATTACTGGCAAATGATTTTGGTCACAACCTGATGTTCTTCAGTGTCTTTTTTAATCTTTATAATGTGGAGGCCTATTTTGCCACTTTTCACAATTCTTTTTTTCAATTCTTGCCTTGCTTGTGTCTGGGAGAGCAAAGGTTTTTCACTGCATTGGAGAAAAAAACAAAAACAAAAAAACAAAAACAAAAAACAAACACCAAGAAATATAAATATATAAATATGATCTACTATTTCAGTAGATAAAACATTTTGTGAATTTTGGAAATGATTACACATCTTTTTTCCAATACATGTACATTTTTGCATCAGAAAATAGCCTAATTAGTTAGGTAGTATAGGCTAAAATTAGCTTAGCCTATACACATTTTAGCTATAGCATTACACTAGCATAATAATAATAATAATAATAATAATAATAACAACAATAATAATAATAATAATAATAATAACAACAACAACAACAACAACATTGACTATTTTGTCAGAGTATGCTATTATTAATAACAGCCAGGATATAATCTTCTAGGATCAGCCTATGGAACGTGGCAGATTGAATGACAGCAGTTGTCGAATTGGAGATGTCCATCTTGCTTTATGAATGGGAATATTAGCTTAGCTATAGCATACAAAAGTTGCTGGGAAATAGAGACGTGCATTTTCAACTGTGGGCAAAATTTGAAATTATACGACATCTGTAATGCGAACGGTCAGGTTGACCACTTAGACCATTTAAGGTAGAAATACTAAAAATGCTTTTGTGCATTGTAATTTTAATAAGTCAAGGAATTGTAGTTATGTGGGTTTTTACTTCTACAAAGTTATTACATTGCAGAATTTAAAAATGGTCAAAATGACTGCCTTGGTAGTTCTAGTGTTAAAAACATTTCCTGAATTTAATATTTGTGACCCTGGAACACAAAACCTTAAGTAGCACAGGTATATTTGTAGAAATAGCCAAAAACACATAGTATGGGTCAAAATTGTTGTTGTTTTTTTTCTTCGTTTATACCAAAAATCATTAGTATATTAAGATAAGATCATGTTTCATGAAGATATTTGGTACATTTCCTACCATAAATGTACAATAAACCATAATTCTTACAATAAAAGTCTGTTTGCAAAGCCTGCAGTGAAAGTGTGACTGATTTTGCATGTCCTGATTTTGCTGAGTTTGATGTGTTCCATATTTTGTTGACCCTAGAACAACATTTTAATCCAAAAATTTAGTCTTGACCACATCCCTACACCTAAGCCTAACCTTACCCATGAGTAGTCCTTAAAATTAGAGGAAATGATAGACGAATGGCACTGATGTACAAGGACCAAACACTGATTATACGTGGATTATGAGCCTAAATTTAATTTTGTTGCTGTCACAATGTTGTTCCAGGGTCAACAAAGATGTGAAAAGATGTGTTTGGAAACCTCGACTTATGGATTTATTTAGGCCTAGACTTTATTTTACGGTTTTCTCAGTAGTCTTGTCTTGAATCAAAAAGGTTGGATATTATTCATCTTAGTTATTCTTGGGATCAGACATGATCTAATCAACATGAGGTGCACAGGGGAGCAGACACAGTCAGATAAACGCAACGTATGAACATGATACAGTCTTTCCTAAAATAGAAACAAGCAGCATGATAATAGATTGCGGTGACAGGAAATCTGCAGGCTTTGTGGAAACCCTGTGGTTTTATGGTGTACAGCAGGAAATCTGGACACTGTATACTGCTATGGATTTTTTTTTTCATTCAGCATTTTTTATTTTAATCTTAAAGCTGCAGCATGCATCCGCACCACTAGCGTCACTGAATGGAATTGCCAAAATAATCACACTCAAACACTCATACCGCATTTTCCACTTCATCCCGTTCTTAAATTCTTCATGAGGCATGATTGCCCTGAAATAATAACTTTGCATATGCACTTAAAATCAAAAATGCTATACCAAATACCTAAAGCGCAAATTGCAACCAATAAAATAACTATATGGACACTGCAAAAAAAAGCTTTTCTTACTTAGATTTTTTTGTCTTGTTTCCAGCTAAAATATCTAAAAATCCTCAAGAAGGATATTCTAGACAAGTAAAAATTACTGTCTTGTTTTCAGACAAAATATCTTAAAATTAAGTGAGCTTTTGCTTGAAACAAGCAAAATTGTCTGCCAATGGGGTAAGCAAAATAATCTAGCTTTCTGCTTGAAATAATATTATTTTGCTTGCCCCATTGGCAGATTATTTTGTTTGTTTTAAGCAAAAACTTAATTTTGACTTTTTTTTCTTCTAAAAACAAGACAATTTTTACTTGTTTAGAAAATTCTTCTTGATTTAAGAATTTGTAGATATTTTGGCTGGAAATGAGACTAAAAAAGAAAATAATCTAAGAAAGAAAAGCTTTTTTTTTTGTTTTTGTTTTTTGTAGTGGACCTCATAAATCTGGCCAGATATATCAGAATTATTTACATTTATAAAAATCTTGAATTCTTATGTACCCAAGTTAGTATGTTTAGAAAAGCATATTTACAATGCAAAAAATGCTTTTCTTACATTTTTTTTTTTACTTATTTTTCAAAATACCTAAAAATCTTAAATCAAGAAGGATTTTATAGACAAGCAAAAAATGGTCTTGTTTTCAGAAAAAAGTCGTCAAAATTAAGGCGTTTTTGCTTAAAACGAGCAAAATAATCTTCTTTTAAGCAAAAAACTAGATTATTTTGCTGACCCCCACTGGCAGATTATTTTGCTTGTTTCAAAACTCACCTAAATTTAACTTATTTTTCCCAAAAACAAGACATTTTTTACTTGTCTAGAAAATCCTTCTTGATTTAAGAATTTTTAGATATTTTGGCTGGAAACAAGACAAAAAAATTCTAAGTAACAAAAGCATTTTTGGAAGTGTAGAATATTTTGAATTGCAATCATATAAACTAGGTTTACCACTGCTAATCATTACCTATGCTATGCTAAAGAACCATAGCTTTTTCCTCCGCACTGCAGAGAAAGGTGAATGCTAGTGTCTTCCTCGCTTTTGGAGTATCGATTCGGCTAAAGCTGCCACACCTGAAATAGCTCAGACAGCGCTGACACACACAAACAAATCAGAGAGTATTCTGTGCAAGGGGCTTGAAAAGAAACAATGGCAACACTTAAAAGCTAGAGTACAATATACTCCTCTCACAGGCCTCAACTTAAACCTTCTAAACCTGCATGTGTGGAAAAGGTTTGTGCGTTTTCACACCGAGGTGCTGAGCTCTTATGCATAACTAAAAATAGAGAAATTGTACACGTTTCACCTCAGCCTCTCAGGATGTAACCTGCTTTTCTTTCCCGAAGTAGTGTGAGGTAATTTGCAAGCCCATCCCTGGAATACCTGAGTCAGCCATTAATCAAAGGCAGGCTGTAGTAGGCAGTGCAGGCCAGAGGGGGATGGTGGGCATGCAGAGCGGGAACATTAATCAACTATTGCACAGTGAAAGAGCTGAAAATGACAAAGCCAAGTATCTGTGTTATCATCCCACTGGAGTCCCAGAACACAGACCCGGACTGGATTTAAAGTACTAATCCTCACACGCCTGCTCCTCCTGGCCCTGCTGTGACTATTGCAAAGCAAACACTGTCATCACCATGGCTTGGAAAACAGCTATTATACTTTCAAAAACAATTAAAATCCCATAATCCCACATATTTGGACACGCTATGATTAAAATGGAAGGCGAGAGAATGAGTCCTATTAAAATGGACTTAAAATGGAAAATTCTGTATACAATTTGAGAGGAAAAGATAGTCGCGTTGCCACTGCTGTCTTCAGTAAATCATGCCAACCAAACAGATTTTATTACTTTTTTTCAAGTTACCATGGCAAGAAAATGTTTCATGCCTACAGGATGGGACCTGACAAAACTACTTAAGTTGAAACTATAATTTTATTTTTAATTTATACTGTACTGTATTCTCACATACAAGTACTGAGTACACTGCAAAAAATGCTTTTCTTACTTAGATTTTTTGTCTTGTTTCCAGCCAAGATATCTAAGAATTCTTAAATCAAGAAGGACATTCCAGACAAGTCAAAATTATTGTCTTGTTTTCAGAAAAAAATAAGTCAAAATTAAGTGAGTTTTTGCTTAAAACAAGCAAAATTATCTGCCAATGGGGTAAGCAAAATCATCTTATTTCAAGATGAGAACTAGATTATTTAGCTCACCCCATTGGCAGATAATTTTGCTTGTTTTAATTTTATTTTTTAATTTTTAATTTTTAATTTTATAAAAAAAAAAAAAAGCCAATAATTTTGACTTGTATAGAAAATCCTTCTTGATTTAAGATTTTATAGATATTTTGGCTAGAAACAAGTCAAAAAAATCTAAGTAAGAAAAGCATTTTTTGCAGTTTAATATTAATCAACTATATGTACTATAGGTTTAGTTACTCGTTTACTACTTTTACTACTAATAATTTACTATTATTAATCAAAGTACATGTAACTACAGTACATACAGAAAGAACATGAAAAACTATGGAAAGATTTCATGTCTGATGGAGTTAAAAACAAAGTATTACTACCATTGGTCAGTTGAAAGCTTTGCATAGGACCTCATATTATTTACCTAGTATTTAGACAAACCAAATACCACAAAGATAACAGAATTAATCAAATCCATTGCTAATACTGACGTTTGTGCTGCTGTTTTCCATCCAAAATGATGTTACTTCCTGGAGGATAATGATGTCATTAGGCGAATTGGCTTTTGTTAGTTACATGGACTTAAAAAAAGACCGACAGGATGGAAGGTGATATTGAGAACATTAGAAAATCGTATTGATTGATTATCAGTTGACCTTATGTCAATTGACAGCCTAATTAGCCAATCAAATCGCTGCACTGTTGCTATCTGTTTTTTCGTCCTTCAAGCTTTAAAGCTTATTATCAGGCACATGCAAACCTCATTTTTTGTTAAATTCCTTTAAAAATGATAAAAAGTGCTGTTATGGTACATATAAATTCAAATACTAGGTATCCTCTATCCTTTAATTTCTTCAAAAATCAGGCAGTGATCTAAAAAAAAAAAAAAGGCAAGTGTTGGATAAGATAAGCACTTTGCTGACATTGACCCTTGTTCATTTGTCACTTCCATGTTATTTTTAAGCATGGGCCATATGGGAATAGACTATCTTTGATTGACAGTACCTTTATTTAAGGTTCAAATGTGTTTTTGGACAGTTTTCATTAACACTAGATCAAGTTTAGGCAATTAAAATTTTATATGGCAGCATGCTTCATCATAAAAACATTTGAATTACTCAAGCTTCAGTCTGGATTCAGAACAGCTGAGATGATGCCCACCCCTCAGAGGACCTCAGATGATGCCAATCCTGAAACAACATACAGCACCAAATTTTACTATAAGTTTGATTTGAACATATAATCATTACTGTAAAGTGTTCATCTTCTGTTGATTAGATCATTAACTGATTTTACCATACATCTGCCATATGTACATCAACTTGACAGTCACCATAGTAAACTACTACTAAATCCATTGTAGAAACTTTAATTTTTCTGTAAAGCGAAAGCGCTATGTAAATAAACTTGAATTGAATTGACTGTGCATTTGTTGATTTGTTGAAATTTGCATTATATGGTTTTATTTGAAAACCAAATTCATGAAAATTGGACTCTAGTGGGAATCGTTCAACATTTTGAATCTAGCTTCAATATATCTGTCCTCTGATAAGTAACAATAAGTAATGTGACATGCAGCCAAAATTAACTCCTTTAACACACACACAAAAACATTTATCCGTTTACATCTGTGAAGCATACATTACAGATTGTTCCTGTGTGTTAATGTCAATGTTTATGACATGTCTGATTCATTGTAATTGTACATTTTTTTCATATTCTACCTTTTATTATATTTAGTGTTTTAGCATTTCAGCAACTTTTTGTGCCATGATAAACTGCCTTTTAAGGTGCATTATAACAATTGCAATTCTTTATAAAAGGGTTGAATTATTATCACAAGGAGAGTTTGACTGCATTGTTCCCTTTTACATGTCTGTAAAGCAGCAATACCACATACACAACCAAAACTGCTAACTTATAAACTCAAACAAAATAGTCCAAAGCATGAAACATAAATGGGCTCGTTGGCTGCAACACACCAGTGCCTTAGTTCATAGAAACAAAAAGTAAGGATAAAAGTAATACTCATCAGTCTGTTGAGGGTCTGTTGGGGTAGACAGCAAAAAATCTGAATGCAAGAATCTAATATCTCCGCTGGTTTAAGGCCCCACAAAAACAGGTTATCCTCCAGCTGAAAAAAAGGTCCTCAGAGTATAGCGTGAATATGTAAATCCCAGACCACAGCGTGCACTTATAAACCAATTCCTAAATCTAATACATGTCTTTATTCTAGGAGATCGTTTTGGACCATTGCTCTGGAGTCGAGGTACCAAAGGCATGCCACCTCACCAAACATACATTGAATTTCAAAATGGCCACCTTTCCCCTCTTATAGACAGGCCCATCACAATAAGAGTCAGCCAACAAAAGTCCCCACACTGATAAAAATGATTCGTAATTTCTAATTTCTGCTTGTAGAAGTTAAAGTGTAAATATAAAGTTTTTTGAAACTGGTGTTCCCATCATGCACTGGGCATGAATAATTAATAATGTTGATTTTTTTTCTCCTGTTTTCTAGTTGTATTTAAACAGTTTTATCATCATTTCTGTTGTTAGATTTAGTAACTTTAATTTTGTTACATCTGGAGTTCATTTTCTACTCAGAATGACACATTCATGTTTAAAAATGAACCACAATGTTGCAGTCATTGCGTATTGCGTACCTAGTGTTGAAGTCTCTGTGTTGGGATAAGCACCACTTCACTGATTATGTAGATATGGTGTCTACATGATATTATATAATTTACTTGTATGTTACTTAGAAACATCTATTTTAAAAGCATAGTTTAATTAGGTGCTATATAAAGTCAAATCAAAGTATTGCTTTGACTAAGTAAAAATTACTCAAACGTCTACTGGCCAAGCCAGTACTTGGTTAAGTAGGCTTTACATAATTCTAAATATGAAATATATATCATTATGTAATATTTACTTAATTTCTCTTATGAATTTTAATTTCAATAGTAAGTAGATTGTACAGAGCATTAGCAGTAAAATTTACTTAAAATGTATAAAAAGCAAAGATTTTTTTAAGTAAATCCTACAAGTTATTTTTTTTCAGTGCATAATTTTCCCTCACACACACACAAAAAAATAAAAATAAAAAATATGAGAATGTTTAAAATCAACATATCATGCAAGTGAAAATAATAAACAGTAAGCATTTAGGCATGGTAGACATTCATATAAAATGACCTTTTTGACCTAGCGAGAAACTAGCATACAGGCTGTACTGTGGCAGTGTCAATTGCTTTTGGTGGACCTAGATAAATTGGTTGCCCTTGGCAGCAGTGTTGGGGTAACTCATTACAAGTAATGCAAGTTACGTAATAATATTACTTTTTCCAAGTAACTAGTAAAGTAACGCATTACTTTGTAATTGACAAAAAAATATCGGAGTTACTTTTTCAAACATTATTAATAATATCAATTTTAAGAGATATATCGGGAGTAAGATGTTACTTTAGTTCTAAAATAAATATGAACATGCATTAATTCATCTCACACACACACAAAAAAAAGATTCAGTGTTCCTCAAAATGAATAAAAAGTGAAATTCAACTCAGAATGTTACACAAACCTGCAATAATTAAATATGTTAAATAATAATAATAATAATTAAAAAAATCTTTTTTTTTTTTTATTACTGAAGACTTTTTTTGTGAATTTACTTTTTGCTAAGCATTTGGTGTAAAAAAGCAGTAACATTTGCCAAAAACTTTTTATATTAAAAACAAACAAGCAAGCTCTGCCCAGAGTTAAAAAGTAACGCAAAAGTATTGTAATACATTACTTTCCATAAAAAGTAACTAAGTAACGCAATTAGCTATCTTTTTTAGGGAGTAACTCAATATTGTAATGCATTACTTTTTTAAAAGTAACTTTCCCCAACACTGTTTTGCAGTAAGTAACTGTTGTCATAAGGTCGATTAAAGAAAGATGTCTTGCTGGCAACATTTAAATTACATGAAGAATAAAATAAGAAGCATGGCAACAACAGCTGAAAATACTGTAATATTTAAATGCATCTGAAATGCATCATTCAAGCTGGTCCTTTTGGTCTATTAGTTGTTCCTCTGTCTTCTTGCTCTGACTCAGCCTCCGCTGGTGGGATGTTGAGCATGGCTTTTGCGCTCCAGGTGGTCTTCCTGCATGTGGAGCAGCGCTGATGGTGAGTAATAAGGCCAAAGTGCCAGTTTATGTCCCAAACTCCCTGAGAGTGTATGTGCATGTTTTCTGCAGGGCTTTTGTCAGTGGCTCCTGCCGTCTGGCTGGATGGTTTCTTCTTTAGCCTCTTGAGCTGCAGTCTCCAAATAAATAAATAAATAAATAATGCCAGGATGTGTTCTGATACTGTTCAGTCTTCAAACGGCTGAGTGGGATGCATATTATCAAGAGAGAAGCATATACTTCCAGAAGCTGATGTCTGACAAAGAGCAGTTCTTACTAATGCCAGGGATTTGATCTATTAGTCATCAAATCTGGCTCCCTTTAAAAGTGTGGTTTCTTTATCCATAGCAGCAGAGCTAAGATTTGTGGTCAATATTTCAGGCTAGGTCTATACTATAAAACATGGCATCAAGTAATTGTTTACTTGATTAAAAAAAATTCTAATTGATTAATTTACAGGTATAGGTATAAATGAACGCATTTAGGTTGATTCAGTGATGTTAAATAATTTTTAGGTTTCAGTTTTTCCACTGTATATTGACAGACATCTTTATTTACAATAAACAGTCTTTGGTGAAGTCTGACACCTAATTTAGTTATTTTTGTATGTATCTCAATTTCTACAATCCTTCGTTCCTCACCCATGTCTGCTAATTAATTCATGTGAAGGGTTATTTATGTACCTGATTATGACACGTTAGGTGTGGAGTGGAGCATGGAATTAATGACAAGAATAACTGGCACTGTGGAAAATACACAGCAGTCATTGCCGCTGTTGTCTGACTCAATCATTTTCAGAATCACATTCTTGACAGGAAAGCCCAGTGCTTAATCTTCTGGAGCTTAATCAATGATAAAAATTCAGTGAATACGCAGTGATCGTGGTAGTGTTGCCTTCAACAAATGGCTTATTAGTAACTTTGATTCAGAATAAAATGAAAAGTAAATAAAGATATATTAAAGATATAAATATATAATTTTTAAAAGCATTTCAAAATATATTTTACCCTCTATTTGTGACCCTGGACCACAAAACCAGTCATAAGGGTAATTTTTTTTTTAATCGAGATTTATGCATAAATGAATAAATACGCTTTTTGGTATGGTTTGTTAGAATGTTTGGCAGAGATACAACTATTTAAAATAATCTAAGGGTGCAAAAAATATAGAGAAAATAGCCTTTAAAGTTGTCCAAATGAAGTTCTTAGCAATACATATTACTAATCAAAAATTAAGTTTTGATAAGTAGGACATTTACAAATTATCTTCATGGAACATGATCTTTACTTAATATCCTAATGATTTTTGACATAAAAGAAAAATCTATAATTTTGACCAATACATTGTATTGTTGCCAAACATATACCCATGCGACTTATGACTGATTTTGTGGTCCAGGGTCACATATACTGTATATCAATCCAAAACATTAAAATATGTCACAGTCTATAACAGATCCAAGTAAAAACCACAAGGAAAATACTTCACAGTAAAAAAAAATTACAATATTACTACTATATATACAGTATAGTAGCCAATCTAGTATTAATCAATCTAGTTTTGACTGATAATGATTTAATAATGTAGGCTATTTCCTCCATCCATTATTTCGGTATAGGTTGAAACTAAACATATTTTGAACTTTAAAAACAGCTTCACCGTTTATATTTTAGCATCTTCACTATCTTCAAAATTCACATTGTAATCTAATTTTGCTTAAAAAAAGTTTTGACCTTAAAAATCATGGTTGATATCATTCCCTACACACTAGTACATTGAAGAAGGAGTATACTGTGCAGTGTGTTATGTTGTAAATCTAGTACATTAATATCATGCATTATCATTTCCTGTGTTTTTCAGGTTTTACAAAGAGGTAGATGTGGAAAGAGTGAATAATATGAGTTTAATATAGGATGATTCTGTGTATTAGCCTGTAGTCTCACCCTTAGCAATTACATTCACATAAACTTGTATTACTGTAAGCTGGTAATCCTTCACTGTAAAAAATAATTTGTTGAGTCAACTTAAAATAATTTGTTACCTGGCTGCCTTAAAATTGAGTTCAGTCAGCTCGAAAAAAGTTCAGTCAACTTGAAATGTTACGTTTTAAGTGACAACTTAGATATTTGAGTTGATTCAACTTACAATTTTGAGGCAGGCGAGTAACAAACACTGTTAAGTTTAACAAACAATTTTTTAGTTTAGTCGAACTCTAATATCTAAATTGTCACTTAGTACACCTTAACATTTCAACTTGAATAAACTCATTTGAGTTGACTGAACTTAAAGACAGCTTTTAAGGCAGCAGGGTAACTAATTATTTTATGTTGACTCAACAAATTGTGTTTTTTGTTTTATACGGTGTTTGGCTTTTGCCCACACAGTAATATATTCTGACCCAAATTAACCCATACCTATACTGTAACCATAGTTGTGTCTTCATTTTCACTCATCACTGCATACCTTGGAAAAAAAGGTGTAGAAGCAATTTTCGCTGGTAAATTTCACAAACAATTAAAAAGTAACACACTGGATTAAATATGAAATTTTAAATTAGAAAGATTAAAATGGTACCTTTTTGTAAAACATACTCCAATTCTCTTGGTGTAAATAGGCCTTAAGCCTATAAAAGTGCAAACAGTGTTTTGTTTTTTGTATTAGTATTGGGCTTGTGATAGGCAGACAAAACTTCTCAAGGGGTAGAATGTGTGTGTTTGTATGACCGTTTTGATGGATTTGATGTAATGAAGACATTTTCACAAGTTAGCATTTTTTAATCTCTTATAGAATCATCCTCACTCTCTGGGGAATGTCATAGCAGACCGTTAAGTCACATGAATGTCACATGTTAGCAGTGGTGGTCTTAACCTCTAAAACGCTTGTTTCATCAACAGCAGTTTCACTTCACAAGGTTGTTCATTCTATCTTGACCACAGCTTACACTGCTCCAACTGACTAAGCACATATCGGTTCTCTTAGATTCATCTATTAGATGCTTTGCTTCTTAACTGATTGATTTGAAACTGATTGATTCTTTATGGGCAAATCAGTTAGCGGACACTCAGATGTCATGAAACAGCATTCCTAATGTGAAGTGCATGAGAAATTCACATTCACATTTACACAAGTCACAGTTGATTTAAATAGAGACTGATATTACTAGGTTCCTTAGATAACACAATTCTCATTCACAATTCTCACATTCTAGGATTGCATCATCTGAATACATGCAATGCCTTAGGATGCTATGCCTTCTGTTTATGGTAGATATGAACAATTTACACATAGACATATAGCAAGTTTCTATTAGTATTTTATAATACATTACATGGAACCAGGGTTTGAAATCAACACCTACCAACCTGCCAAATGGGGGTAAAAATCATCTGTGGCGGGTAATGCTGTCAAATCACTAGCCAGTTTGGTGGGTTCACTCATTAATTTCTTGGGGAAGTTCATGCAAGCCAAATCTGCACAGGTTTAGTGCAAATACTGAACTCATGAGACATAATGACATTATCGAGTATATTGCAAAAACCAAACAAAACACACCTGAGTGCAGGCATAGGCTACTTGATGAAGTCTGGTTAGAAGACTAACTTTTAGTGCGTGTGCATTTAGAGTGCATTCTTCCACTGCGTAATTCAGTCTAATATTAGCCTATTAATTAAAAATGATCACATAATTCAAGATAAGGGGGCAGAAAATGTATATTATTATAGCATTTCATATAGTTAATATCACATGAAGAGTGACGTTTTTTCTTAAAAAAAAATTAGCATGGTTACAAATGTGGTATTGATTTTTTTTATACAACAGCTCAATAAACAAGTTAATATCGAGAGACTTATGTTTTAGACACTGCATTGGCTGTTTTTGCTCTATTTCACCAACAAAAATCATTCCAAACACAGCCACAGCACTGTTTTGCATCTCTGAGCAGTATGACAATGTTTTGTTCCTGAATGAATCAACCGTTAAAATTATTTGGCTCAATCGCAATGACTTATTAACAGCGATTTACTGCCACCTACTGGTGGTTTTAATTTCACATCTTTTCATTTTTTAAATAATTTCAAATATCAGCAGGCCTATTCAACGCTGCATGTTTAAAATATCAAAACATTTATGCATTTGTAACTGCAGGTTAAAGCATTCCATGTCCCTCTAAGCTGCATACATCTAAAATACATCTAAATGCCACTTCATAAACAACTTATGCAAATATAAATTTTGTAGATACTGATTTCATTTGTTTTATAACAGCCTAAATGTATTATTATTATTATTATTATTAACTGATTGAGTTTTAGAATTTGATTTAAAGGATGATAAACACGTTTATAAAAGGTAAAAATGCCCCCCCAAAAAGGTAAAAATCACTTTAAACTTATTGGAAAAGATTAATTTCCATCACTGCTGTGAACTGACCACAGAGAATATGAAGAATATCAAAAACTTTGAGTCAGCTGTCCATAGTAGTCCTTAAGATATCAGCACAATATTACACTCTGCAAAATACAGTCTAAATATCTTTATGAATAAAATCAATATCTATATATTATTTTTTTGTCTAGTAGAAATTATGAATGGCCGGTAACTTAGTAATCAAATTTAATAGCCAAATTGGCTGGTGAGTGAAAAAGTTAATTTCAATCCCTGCATGGAAGCATACACAAAGAACAGCAGAGGACCTTAGACCGAGCCTAATGGTACTCCATAGTTCACTAAATGTTAGAGTTGATAGCTTTTCTGTGTTAAAAAAAAAAACCCTGATAGGTAGGTCCTATGATGCCCAAGTTTTCCATCTATGGTGTCCATAATGATGTCTAAGTAGCCAGCCTACTAGGTTTTAGAACAAAGCTTTAAACTTTGCTTTGTTTCTGCGATTTTCTTTGAGGTGGTTACGTGATATTCAAGGGATTCTCCGCAGTGTGCATGTGAATGTATCACTGTATAATGAGATTTCAGGCCAGGTGTTTGTGTTGCGTTCACTGCTCTAATTGGGTTTCGTGTTCTTGAAGAATCCTTGCGTTGCACACACAGTCTTTGATCTTTCTCCAGGCTGCCGTTGATTAGAAGGTGGGAAGACTCATTAGCTTTGAGGTTTTTGCTTATTAAATGATAGCCAGTAATTAAAGCCAAACATACTGGGATCTCATCCGTCCATGCATACGGACACAAATACAAACTTGCATGGGTCTCAAATAGATAGATCTAACCCTATTGAGTATTGTAGTAGTAGTAGTAGTAGTAGTAGTGGGCAGATATAATGATAGACTAATGGCACTACATTAAACAGACTCATTTAGATCTTTTGAAGTAAAGAACTCATGTTCTTATAAATGTATTACTAATCAAACCTCCACCTCCTTTATCCTTAAATAGATACATCTACATAATATATAATTTAATGGATATCTAATTATAACTGAATGGTACATAACTTCATCTCCAGACAATTCTCTAAAGCCTCTTAGTATATCAGTTAATCTACTGGATAATTTGTGTTCACTAAACCTTCTGTGAGTCTTCAGACAGAAGTGAATTTATTCAAAAATGTATGTTTGCAAAATATCCAACTGGAGAAAATCATTTTTGTTTTATAAAAAGTTGCTTTCATAATTTAAATGCCTCATGGCCTTGTTTGTCGCATCGCTTTTTTAAATGTGTTAGCAAGGGAAAAGCCAGACAAATCCATCTTTTATTAGATGTGTTCACATTTACCAAATTTTGCAGGAACAATTTTGACAAGAATTAGCTTGTTCCGGAGGATAATTTTATCATAAAAACATAGAGCTATTGAGAGCTAGTGACACTTGGGATCATTTGTGTAACATCTTCATTTCCATTTAGAACTGTTGTAGATGCATATCAAATTTATTCAGTCTGGAGTAGTTTAATTTGCATCTGTTCTTTGTGTAATCAGCCTTAGGTAGTTTGCACAAGTTTTCACTAACTTCACTACACCACCTTGAGAATAATGCCCAAGGAAATCCATTTTCCTAATGCAGAGGGATTTGTTATTTACATTTTTGCATTTGCCAGACACTATTATTAAAAGTGACTCACAGTGCACTGAAGTATTGCACATTCAGTTCATGCATTTTGCACAAGCAACCAATTCTGTTTGTGTGGGGCTTCAAATAGTTAAATAAAGAACACTGTGGTACAAGCATGATTAAACAGACAAACAAATGAGCCACATGGAATAGCAGCATGTGTGTTATTTTCAGCGTGTTGTTTTGGCTGCTGTTTACTGAAGGTGTTACTTTAGCCTGGCTTCAAGACATGATTGAAAGAGGCCTCTGTCTGTGACCACAATTAATGGTGTCTGCGGCGTCTGAACCCAACACAGTCCAGCTAACAGAGTGTGATGAATCCACCTCTGTCTGCTCTTTACTTGACATTTGTACATTGATCCTAGATTTTCATCAGGCCTCAGGATTGAAAGGCCCAAGCGGTGAGGCATAAATTTTCAAAGTGGTGCGTCTTCAGCCATCAGTCACAATGAAATCTTGTTCCTCCTAACCTCAGCCTCCTCTGGACTTCAAATACAATACGAGGCTGTGATTCTAAGAGTGATAATGTTGATATTGCAGGTTAAATCACACTGCTGTTTAAGCAACATGAGATATAAAAATAATAGATATAAAATAGATAATAAACAGTTTTGCCTATATTGTATACTCTCATATGTATAGACATGATTGCGTACCTTATTCTTGACATTTAGGGATTAAATAAAATGTGTTGAAATCTGCGTGGAGAAGCTCTGAAGATCCTTCTGAATAATCCAAATATTAGGTTTATTTTGATCAAGATGCCTGATCCTTTCAGTCAGTATGAGTAGCACATTTCAGTACAGAGTGAGTTATGAATATGTAACATCAACATGATGCAGGTTTACAAAAAATCTATTACACACAAAAACATATGCTGTAAAATTTTCATCCATTTGAATTGCACAGTTTTAAACAAGTAAAATAATGTAATGTTTGTCAATCAAAAATCAATAAATAATTATATTTAAAAATGCATTTATTCAAACTGCTTAACATAAGTTATTTGTGAAAACAATTACATTTATTCAGTTAAAAAGTACATCCATAGTTAAAATAGATAGCTATAGAACAAGAAATGTTCAGTTACTTAAAACTGAAACAAATGAGATTTATTGATAATAAATATGCAAACCTGTTTTGTATTGTGCATTTTAAACATAACTATGCTATGTCCTCTTTAACCCTTCCTTCCCAGTGAATAAAGTGTTCAATTTGAATGTCTTTACAGAAATTGTGAATTACTGCAACCATGTTCACAGTGTCAGAACATCCGGCTCCTGTACAAGATGCTTACTTTACTATTTGCTGTATCCTGCATATCATAATTTAGCGTGAAAATGCTGAACCATCATGAATTATTTATTAGAATAGATGTTTATGTAATATGTGCTTCTCAGTGGTGCACATGGCAACAGAGAAGTTATTCAAGGTTCCTTGCCCCAAAACAGCTATAACTGACTATTTTCCATGCTCTCTCTGAGCTACACATTTACATTTTCTAACTCAATCTTTACATCCTACTTTGTGTGTATGTAGCTCAGTGGAAAATGTAAAAATAAGACTGCTACTTAAAAAAAAACACACTATTTAAATTTGCATTTGATCATGCCCAGTGGCCTGAATGTAAATTTTGTTCATAAGAATTTTTTCTTCCAGCACAGCAATTCAAACTCAAGTAGCACTTAAATGTGAAACGTTTTAGCGAATCAGATCAGTCCCAAAACAGGCAACATGCCTCATCAAACCACAAGTGCAGAATGATTGGGGAATCCTTCACACATGATCGGTTCTTGTGTTCCAAACACAAGGAATGCACTTTTTACTTTTTTATTTATTATTTCTTTAATTATTACTATTTGTGATCCTGGACCACAAAACCAGTCTTAAGTAGCATGGATATATTTGTAGCAATAGCCAAAAATACATTGTATTGGGTATTGTATGGCATTTTTTATGCCAAAAATCATATAGTAAGTAAAGATCAGGTTCCATAAGGATATTTTGTAAATATTTTACCATAAATATATCTAAACTTAATTCTTGATTAGTAATATGCATGGCTAAGAACTTCTTTAGGACAAATTTAAATGCGATTTTCTCAGTATTTAGATTTTGTTTTGCAACCTCAGTTTCCAGATTTTCAAATAGTTGTATCTCGGCCAAATATTGTCTTATCCGAACAAACCATATAGCAATGCTTTTCAGATGATGTATAAATCTCAATTTCGAAAAACTGACACTTAAGACTGGTTTTGTGGTCCAGGGTCACATTTTTACTTTTAACTGCAGCCTAAAAAATATGGCACATGACACTTTAGCAGATGTTGAATGTCAGATATACCATGCAAAAAAAAAAAAAAAAAACCACACACTGAATACTATGCACAAAGGTTGAGTTTTCAGTGATGCCACAGAAAAAGCATTTTATGTTCCTCAAATAATCTTTCAGTGAACATTTCTTAAACATCACTCTTTTTTTTCTTAAGGTGAAGAACATTTTAATAATCTAAAGAACCTTTTCCTATTATAATGCTTTCCTGTCAAAAATATCTGCTCAGTAAGGGACTCGAGCAGAGGTGTCTCTGACATTCACTGGATTCTCCATCTGATTGGCTCCAGCGCTGGGCTGCTCTCAGGAAAGGCCGGCGGATTGGCTGTGCTGAAGGTGACAGTCGATACCTGCGAGATCATCACAGCGCTGCAAGCCTGAAATATGAGTCACTGTTGCAGCTGAAATCTTACTGCAGATGTTACTCTGTCGGAAAAGAGAGGTTAAACCCAAATGACACTTGCATGAAATGAGACACGTCTGTGTAAGCTATAGCTGTGTTTCAAAACCTACATAGGCAGCATTTAAAGGCATCAGACATGGTCAAGACACAAGGCAGTACCACAAACACAAATATGCTGCGTTTAAGATACATAATTGCAGCCTAAATATAGAGCAGCATCACATTTGTCCTTCACAGATAAAGCAATTGCAGAATGCATTGCATCAGGCTAGGGAAATGTTGATATGATATCCTTCTCATAACTGCACATTAAACATCATATCTTCTAATGGCCGTGATTGTGCTGTGTCATGCATTTTCGTTGTTAAATACAGACAGACAAATTGCTTATCGCTGGGGATGGTTGACATCGCACCTGGTTGAGACGCAGTGTTACAAGGTCGCTGCCATGCGAGGCGGCTTGTTAGCTTTTGGAATAGTATGCGATCATAGATATACGTGTATGTAGATTCACTGGGCTCCAGTGCAGGTACTTCTGGAGATATACTGACAGTATGACAGGTGTGCTGATGGGTAAACGGCTCTGTGATTAATGCACACAGCACTGAGCTTCACGCGGGAGCAGTCGCTCACTTACAGCGTGCTGGAGCAGCTAAATTTAAACACTGGTCAGCACACACACGGACCTCAGGGATTCTCACAAGCACACATAAATAATCACACACACACTCTCCCTCTCTCTGCCAGGACTGATAGCACCTTTAGATCCTCTTTTAAAGGAATAGTTCAGCCTCAAAATATACATTTCATTCCAAACCTTTCTTCATGAGTACAAAAGGAGATATTTTGAAGATTCCACACACAGTATCTGGAAAAAGTGGTGCAGAATTTACTCCAAAATCCCTAATTAATTTGACAAAAAAATACAAATGATCTCACAAAACATCTCACACTGACTGAATTAAACATTTTTTGGCTGAAAGACTGAAGACATACTCAAGTAACCTTTGTTTTAGGTTAAACTAAAATATACTATTTCAATGTCATGTATTTGAATGCGTTCATAAATGTGACCCGGGCCACAAAACCAGTCTTAAGTCGTTGGGGTATATTTGTAGCAATAACCAAAAATACATTGTATGGGTCAAAATTATTGATTTTTCTTTTATGCCAAAATCATTAGGATATTTTTAATAAAGATCATGTTCCATGACTATATTTTGTACATTTCCTGCCATAAATATATCAAAACTTATTTTTCTATAAGTAATGACCATTGCTAAGAACTTAATTTGGACAACTTTAAGAGGCGATTTTCTCAATATTTTGATTTTTTTGCACCCTCAGATTCCAGATTTTCAAATAGTTGTATCTCGGCCAAATATTGTCCTATCACAACAAACCATACATCAATGGAAAGGTTATTTATTCTTTTTAGATGATGTATAAATCTCAATTTTTGAAAAAATTGACACTTATGACTGGTTTTGTGGTCCATGGTTACAAATGCACATTTGTAATGATAAGTTGTAATTTTGTACATTTAAAATATATTAACTTCACATACTACAGTTTCATAATCATAATCAAGTACTTCACATGTACTTAGTAGTATGTTAGTCAACCAATCAAAATAAGTGTACTTCTTTAAAGGATGTCAAAAGTTTTTAAAACAATGATTTAAAAAGTGCTTTAAAATAAAACTTTGACTTTGTAAGTACACTCAGTAAGTGTTAAGTAACAGTCATGAAAGTGTCTCTCTTTAAATGGTCATTTATTTTTAATAATACTGTTGTATTATTTGCATTCGTAAATATACTTTAAAATCTGAAACACAATTCAATACAATTAAGCACACTTCTTTTTCACAAGAGAACCCTGACCTTGAAGGGGTTTTGCTTTGCACCAGTGACCATCTGATTGTGCATTATTTCCCTATATGCATAATACACTAACATGATTTTAAATTATTTTAAAATGTTATCGGTCTATTACAAAACTTTCACTAAGAAAAAAAAAGTCTGTTTGAGGTTCAAAACAATTGGATGCAAGGAACGATGTCCCATTTGGACTCAGAATGCTACACTGATGCACCAGTGTCACATTTGAGATCGTTACAAGGTAAGGACACTTCTGCCATCATTTACTTACCATCATGTCAGAAAGAGACATTTATGACATTGGACATAATACACAGGTCACCCATTTCATCGCCATTGCAATGAATGTATAATATTCATATAAAAAGCACTATTAAAACCACTGCAACTGAATCACTGAGTAAGAAAAACAAAAAAACTAGATCAGGAAAAGCATTCTGTTATGAATCATTTGTTCATTTTCACTATTCCTTTAAGAGGTTTGTGTGTTGTGTATGTAAGATCATGTGATGCTCTGACCTTTGAACATGTTTATGTGTCAGCAGCCTGTGCATTGCACTCTCTCTCTTTCTTTCTCTCTCTCCCTCTCACTCTCTCTCTCTTTCACTCCCATGAGGTCAGTCTCACAGTAACCCGAGACCTTTGCATTTTAAATATATGTGACATTGTGCAGTAAAAAAACTGCCTAGGCCAGGGATTTTGAGGGTATTTTTAGTGGTGTTGTGAATATAGCATCACTAATATCATTGTTCAGATCTATTCTAATGATTAGTACAAACTCCTAAACATATGATAGCTTTGTTTACAGGCATGCAATATTCCTTTAATCATGAGAGATTTGTTAATAATCTAAGAGACATATGGTTTTTGCATAATTGATGATGATACAGACCAAAAAAAAAAACAATCCAACAGAAATCCCTCTTTGCCTGTCTCTTCTCCTTGATTTCCCTTTCATCCATCTGTCCTAGGAATTATTAATGATGGATGTCAGAGGTTTTTGTCATCCGTACTAGGCACCAGTAATCAGGATTAACTAGCTTATCAGTGATCTCTATTTGAGCTTACTCTATAACCAGATGGCACAACCACGGACCCACAACAATCTTTTCATTAACTGTCTAATTTATATTGTTAACAAAAATGGTTATAATAAATAAGTTGCAAATAAAACAAACATTATGTGATTATGTTTTACAAGAAAATACAATTTCAGTCTTTCAACTTAAAAATATCATGTTTAATTCTGTTACTTGCCATTTATTTGTTATTATTATTTACTAGCAATTTCTGAATGAAGTTTGTTTTAAAGTAAATCCTTCTTAGTTTGACAAGCGCTAATCTGATTGGCTGGCTTTATGCAGGGTGCACATGTATTCATTTATTTATGCAGAACTCAATCATGTTATCTCATTTCATATTGTCATGTTTAGAAGTCATTTCTTTCTTTTTACTGTAGATTCCGCAAGTATGTCACGAATAAATGAGCATTTACTTGTGGACAAAAACTACACACATTCCATACGGACAAGGTGAAAAAAATTATCTTGCAAAACTCTTTCGTTCTCTTGGGGGATGCATGTATTTTGTGAGAGATTGCTAAAGTGTGAAATATATTTATTCTATCAAAGAAACTCACTGCATTAAAATTGTAGCATCAGTGCATGATTGTGACTTCCTTCACCTTTGGGGGTCAAAATCTTCGAATTTTCAAATAAAAAGCATTTATTAGTTAAAAGCTCTCCTGTCCCCATGTTAAAAGAAATCAGGATTAAAATGTTACTTTAGTTCTAGAATAAATGTGAACATGCATTAATTCATCTCACTCACAAAAAAAGCTGATTCAGTATTCCACAAAATTAATAAAAACTGTAAAATTCAACTCAGAATATGATACAAACCTGCAATAATTAAATGTTAAATAATACAAATTTCCTTTATGTATCTAATTCCATTTTATTAACCATTGTCTTTGCTGCTGACCTTCGATGATCCAATTCATCCACACTAATAAGCAAAAATGACTCAAGTTAATCTCAATGTGATGTGAATTTACTTTTCTCTAAGCATGAGGCTTTTGATGCGAAAAGGCTTTTACATTTGCCAAAAATAGAACATTTTATATTAAAAACAAACAAGCAAGCCCTTCTCAGATATAAAAAGTAACGCAAAAGTAAAGTAATGCATTACTTTCCATAAAAAGCAACGTAATTAGTTACTTTTTTAGGGAGTAACTCAATATTGTAGTGCATTACTTTTAAAAGTAACTTTCCCCAACATCGCTTGAGACCATATAATTTTTTTTTTTTTTTATCATTTTTAACACTATGTTCCTTTAGGAGCTCTGGATACTCTTCTACTATTTTTTTTTTTACATATATATATATTTGAGTTTTGTTTTTTGGCTGTGATTTTTGCAAAGTAAGCTTTTTCTTTTCTTTTTTTTTTTAGAGTAAACTGCATTTGTCACTGTTATCCAGAGCCATTTACATTGTATTCATAGTAAACATTTTGTTAATTTTATGCATTCCCTGCGAATTAAACCTACAATCTTGGTGTTGCTAGTGCCATTCTCTACTGTTTGATCTACAAAAATGCCATTTGCTGTGTAATACCACTGTACATACCTAAGAAGCCAGTTCTAACACTATTTTTCCGCAAATCTGTGCTGCATATAACAAGCAAATGTAATACATATTCATGAAATGTGCATAAAGGGCCAAACAGACCTTTATTTAGTCATTCCTTAAGGGCAGAAATAAAGCGTGGGGTTCATATTTGCAATTCCTCCTCAGGCAGAGGAAAAACAAATGCCTGAAAACACAAAGAGGGACAGAGAAAGAAAGGAAGCTTCTCATTAACAACCTATGAATTCTTTATCAGGTCAACAAATGGCTGCAGCACTCGTACATCACAAGTGGATCTGTAGGAAATACAATGTGTCTGGTCCTCCGAGATGTTGTTAGGATCACATATCCTGTGCTAATGTTAGATACTAAAAAACATTTCCCTTTCGGTATCAGAGAGTGTTTGCATGGCAGCAGTGGTGACGTACAGCTTTGTGCAGCACCCTGTTATGCTGCGGTAAAGAAATGCACAAAGCAATTTACTGGACTCGCTTTAATAAGGCGTTGCCATCTGTAAAACTCAGCAGGGTTCACACGTGTACGTGACTGTGATAATGAAGGGGAGAGAATGTGATTTTATGTGTGCATGTAATGAGGATGATGGGAGAGGGGCGCTTTAAAGGCACAGCACCATCATTTCTGCGATTTTGATTTAGGCATCTATATTTTCCGTGCTGTATTTAAATATGACTTTCATAGATGATGCATTTTATGTTCAATTTGTACTGTAACTGGAGGATATTTCTCAAAACTTCAGTCATTCAATCATTACATTCAAAGCAATATGTGTACAATTTAGGATTCAATTAAAATATTTTGAATGTACAGAAGCATCATTCTTCATGTAAAATGTTTAATCTAGAGAGACTGGAAAACTGGGTTGGGCTTTCTGGGATGGCTCTAAATTGGTTCAGGTCATAGAAGGGAGAGGTTATTATGTGAGCAAAGGAGAGCATATATAAGTCTAAGTGGATGTCCATGACATGCGGAGTCCCACAAGGCTCAATTCTTGCACCCCTCTTGTTTAGCCTGTATATGCTCAAACTAAGTAAAACAATGAGAAAGAACCAAATTAGCCCATCTCAGCTATGCTGATGATACCCAGATTTACCTAGCCAAAACCTTATACCTAGCCAAAACCTTATCGCCTGAAAGCCCTGTTGACTCCCTCTGCCAATGCATTGATGAAATTATCAGTTTCACGTGCCAGAACTTTCTTCAGTTAAACAAGGAGAAAACTGAAGTCATTGCATTTGGAAACAAAGATGAAGTTCTCAAGGTGAATGCATACCTTGACTCTAGGGGTCAAACAACTAATGCCTGTTTCAAACATACTCCGTTTGCAGTGTGTATGCGGTGCATATTTTTTCCGCACCCATGTTAATAGATTAGAGCATTCACAGTGCACGCAGTTGCGGTCCGGCAGTGCGTTCCGGAAGCGGTGCGTCCGCAGAAGTGCAGCGATCGTTTTCGCACAGTCTATTTTTTGCTGTGCTGCATGCACTGAATTAAAGTGACAGTGCATTGTTTTCTGTAAAATTAACATGGATTGACATGGAAATGCAGTGATCACACCATAAATGCATAGAAATAAAGTCTACTGTGTTTCACAGTCAACACATGGCTTTTTTGGCAAGGTTTAAAACAAGGAAAAGTGCACTTTTAAATAAACTTTTAAGGCAACATAATAGGTGCACTTTGGAGGTAGAAAAATTATTTAAGACCAGCAGGATTGCTTTTAATACAGATTTAATGCAAAAGAAAGGCCCAAGAGCCGACTGTTTCTGTCTGTGGTAAGTTTTAATTTAAAATATTTGTGATAGCCCAGTTTCATTAGGAAAAGGAAGCTATGCTGTTTAAATGTATTGCAGCTTGCTTGAGAAACTTAATATACAAATCTAGAAGTCATTGTTTATATTTATTGAGTTTAAACGTGAATATGTCTATGAACGATTTTATAGACATATAAATTGCTGATTTATGCTGTGATAAAAGAGGATCACAATGCTGAAAAAGCTCGTTTGGATTTGAAATCAAAATAACGGATAAATGTTGTGTTTGTGGTAAACAGCCACGGATCAGTAGCGGACTGCAAACGCGTCCTATGTGAAAACACATACGTAACGCACACGGACTGCATACATACTGCAGATGGAGAATGTGTGAAACAGGCGTAAAACTCAAGAATCTTGGTGTGATTCTGAAGACATATCTTAGTTTCAGTAGTCATGTCAAAGCAGTAACTAAATCAGCGTACTATCATCTCAAAAACATTGCAAGAATTAGATGTTTTGTTTCCAGGCAAGACTTGGAGAAACTGGTGCTATATAAATAAACTAGTTGAAAATATTGTTGTGTTAAGACCCCCGAAGAAGTTGTTGATCATGTGTCTGTTAACGGGACTGAGTTTTCCTCAGGTACCCACAGAGATGAGACAGAGACACAGAGACATAGAGACAAGGAGCTGATTGTGATGGAGGGAAACTGCTGACCAGGAAACACTCAGTAGTGATCAGCCTGTCATTTGCTGCATGATTATGCAAACACCAGAACACTCTGTCAACATGAATAGTGGTCCAGAGTGCCATAGCAGCAATAATAACATGCAGTCTAAAAGAGAGGTTCAAATTCAGACTGATAAAGAGACATTTGTAGGGTAGACCAGGTACAGTTGGTACAGGGTTCACCTTAAATAACTTATATATGCAACAAGTCTGATGTGTGATATTTGCTTCACACATGCGTATTAGCGCCCTCTTTGAGCGTGGGAAATTTGAAGTATGTGCGTATCTTCAGTCTAAAGGTATGGGCAAAAGTTTTTTTTCAAGGCAAGTTTTTCCCTTTACCACTTCTCTTCCACATTGAATAGCTTCTCATTCTTACATGACTGTTAAAGTTAACTTACATTTTCTTAAACCTTAATCTTTGCACTAAAAACTGACATATTTCAAAATCTAGAGAAATGTTTGAGGTGGTCAGCGGGGTAAAGTTGAGACACAATGTATCAATTGTACCCGCCCTAGAATCCTATTGCAGCACAAGCAATGCAAGATGTAAATTAATAGTCACAATATGGTTTATATTGTTTGTTGGGGTATTGTTATTATTTTTATTTATGTTCATTGTTATTGTGTTTATTGGGTTATTGTTTGCATCTGATCTGTTTTATTATTGCTGTTATAATTAAACATTGTATATCTGTTTGTCATTACAATACAATGTTTTACAAATGAACTACTTTTATCTTAATCAAATAAAATACTAAATGGAAATTAAAAATTTTGAATTCTCATTTTTAAAGGTATTTTACATTTGCAATAAATTGGTTAGGCAGCTTCACAGCATTACGGACGGGTGGAACAAAAAAGCTTCTTGTGTTCATGAGCTAATTTGGTAAATATGACCTACTTATGGATATTAATAAATATTAATATTTTAGTAGACAATTAAAGGAAATGTCATATGAAAAATTACTTTTCAGTCCCTAGTTTTGGTGTGGTAAAGGAAAAAGCAAGTGCACTCTGTACTCGGTCTACCCCATGTTTTGTCAATTTTCTCCACTGCTAAAGAAACTCTTAAGCCTCTTAAAAGTCCTCGTCCATACTCCTAACAATTTTGGACCATAAGATCTCTTTTAAGGGTTAAGATGCTTTCTTTACTAGGATCTTTTCTTTAATTTGAAGAAACACCCGAATTTTGAAGAATTTCCTTTGAATTTTATCACTAGGAGCAATTCTCTGCACTAAGAATCTTCATAATACAGGCCCTGATCTATAAAATGAAACAAAAACACAGACAAACTAAGCCAGGTAAGAGCAGACCTATTCTGTGCAGAGAAACATACATTGACAATAGCAGACAGAGACTGAGTGTTTGCACTGGGGTTATATGCAGTCTTTGATTGGATGCTGATTGAAACCAGGTGCAGGTGATTAGTCCAGGAGCGTGAGCGGAGTGAGGATGGTGAGGGAGATCTGAGGGAAACCGCAGCAGACATGAACCCATGAATCCACCATTAGTAAAACATTTGGTAATACGTTAGTATAGGGACCAATTCACACTATTAACTAGTTGTCTATTAGCATATTTCTAGCATATTGACTGTTTGTTAGTACTTAAAAAGCATGTATTCTGCAAGACCTTATTCTACATCCTTAATCCTATCCAATACCTAAACTTAACAACTACCTTACTATTAATAAACAGTAATTAGGAGTTCACTGAGGCAAAAGTCATAGCTAGTATTTAGTTAATAGTGAGAACTGAACCTTAAAACAAACAAAAAAATTGGACCAAAAGTTTACATTTCTAATGACAAAGTGCTAGCACTTTATAAATTTGTATTAATCATTTTCATCATTTTCATCATAAAAATGGTCAGCATCAAATGCCCGCAGATATTTATTTCATTAATAACACTTAAAAAAACCAGGCTTTCTTTTTACCAGAAGCACATGACCAAACTGTAAAATCTGTAAATTTACTAAAGTTTATTTTACTCAAATACTTCTAAAAGTTAAGCAAAACTACAATTTCATTGCTTAAGGAAGAGTCAATCTTGCTATAAAATATTTGTGTGTGTGTGTGTGTGTGTGTGTGTGTGTGTTTCTGCTCAAGTTTAATACAGGAGGAGATCTATTAGTGGTGAATGTTCTATCATGCTGGGATTTATGCTGTTTTAAGGGAAGTTTTGTTTGAATGGCTTTATGCAATATAGTGGATATTTAATATTTAGAATTTTCTTTTTTCCTCAGTTTTTCTCAGAACTCAGTTGAAGTTCCAGTACTTTAACATTACTTTCTAAACTTAAATAGCAATAACTTCCTTATATAAGTTACATTAACTCTTTGTTTTGAGAGGTGTGCACTTACACAGACGCTATATTTAAGGAGTAAGGCACGTGAACAGCTCTTGCTATGAGGTGAAGCAGTCACACAGTCGCTGTGACCCTGAAGCTGCGGTCACTAATCTGCAGGGATTTACCTCTGCTGGGGCTTTTCTGTTATTTTTAGCCTGGAGGAGAATGAAGACTGTAAACCACCCTGAGGACCACATCTATCACATTAACCCCCTCATACACCACTGGAGAGGCTCTGAGCTTATGATCACATACCGTCTAAAGTTGCATTATAGATTTTACCTCCAGTGTGCCCTAAGCTGTGTCTTCATGTCAAGACTACAAAACAATTTATGCTTTCATATAGTAAAATAGCAGTTTATGCACCTTCCTGACCAATAAGACCTGCTATTTTAGTGTTTGATAAACTATTATAGTTGATATTTTGAACATTCTACTAACAGTAAGTAACTTTGCAACTACATGTCAACTAGCAGTCATTGGAATATCAGTAGGCTGTCTGCTTTGATAGGTCCACAACATATAACATACTGAAAATACATAAATCTTTGCAAGTATATGTTGACTTATTTTACTAACCCTAAACCTAACCTAACAGTCTACTCTGAGAGTTAGTAGACATGTAGTTGCATATTAATGATAATTAGTTGACATGTAGTTGCTAGTAGAATATCTGAAGTGGACTATCAAAATAAAGTGTAACCTAATTTTCAGTTTTAGTGATTTTTTTCTCTGTTTTTATTCATTTTCATTTATTTATTTAGTTTGTTTTAAATGTATGCAGTATTTCAAGTTTAAGGTTGTTGATATATATATAATAAATGTATTGGTTTTTTTTTCAGTTAACATTTCTTTTATTTCAAGTTGCGATTTCTGAAGATTTCTACAACTTATATATAATCAATCTACAATCAGAAATCATTGTTCATATTGACAAAACGTAATTGTAAAGTTGTCTACAGCATATTTGGCCCTGGACCACAAAACCAGTCGTAAGGGTTAATTTTCTGATATACACCATCAGAAAGCTGAATAAATAAGCTTTCCTTTGATGTATGTTTGTTAGGATAGGGCAATATTTGGCAGAGATATACAACTATTTGAAAACCTGGAATCTGAGGGTGCAAAAAAATCTAAATATTGAGAAAATCACCTTTAAAGTCATCCAAATTAAGTCTTAGCAATGCATATTACTAATTAAAAATTAAGTTTTTTTATTTAGGAAATTTACTAAATATCTTCATGGAACATGATCTTTACATAATATCCATAATATGAGTTTTAAAAGAATTATTAAGGCGAGACACTGCAGGCAAAAACATTTTTTTCAGTTTTCAGTGTGCTTTCAGACTAGTGGAAGGAAAACATCCAAAAGACACTGTTTTTTTTTTTTTATAACACTTTATCTATTTGTGTCAGTAGATTTCAACTGCAATGCATATTTTTAAAGGCAGTTTTCTCAAAATTAGTTTTTTCTCCTACACTGAGCCATAAATCTCCACTTCAGTAGCATTTACACACACCAAACTTGACATTTTTATACTTGTCATTTGTTTTTACAGAGGGGTTTGTTCAAATATAATTTGCTTGATTACAACATTTTTTTCCCCCTAAAATTGTAAAAAAAATATACTGTTTGTGTCTGTTCTAAGTATTTTCTGAATTGTGGACTGACAAAATTCCCTCTGCAAAAACATTTGACTCTAATATGCCAAAAAAAAAAAAAAAAAAAAATTAAACAAGAATTTTGAAACAGACTTCATCCAGTGTTTAGATTTTAGTATTAGAAATGTATGCAAATTAGTGCCTATTTCAATAAACAATGCCTCATTTGCGTATTTAAACCTAACATTTTAGAAAACTTGTAATACAAAAAAATGTTTGCAATTATCAGTGTAATTAATCAACTGGGTAAGTAAGGTGATAACTATTAGTTGTTGTTTTTTTACCCTATTCACCTGCAGTGTCTCACCTTAAAAGAAAAATCGATAACTTTGACCCTAAGACTGCTTTTGTGGTCCAGGGTCACATATATGTTTGAATAAAACAGATTCTAAACAAAAGCAAAGCTTTTACTGGTGGGAAAGCTGCATGTAAATGAGATGGTAACAGCGGAGTGTATTCCATGTTGATTTAACATCTTGTAAATATAGTCACAGACGTACAGTGTAACTCCAGCAGATGTGTTCTGACTTCTCAGGATGACTTTCTTCTGTCTTACAGATACAGATGGCAACACGCGTCATATTACTGCAACAGCCATCTGCCTTCGGGATATAGTTAGGTTTGAGTTTGAGGTGTGCAAACAACAGATCCAGCATGGAAGGATTTTTAACATGTACATTAAACTGACATATACTGAATAAAGCATATCATGAGGATGACCATCAAGACTTTCTAAGTGCATTTTCAGTACAGTTTTCTTGTCATGAATAGCTTGTTCAAAGGTTGTATAATTGTAATGTTATATTTGCATAAAATGTAATGCTATTTTAACACTTATGTTTAATATTCTGAGAACATTAAAATGTCCAGTTAATTTTAATCAGATGTTTTTTTGTTTTTTTTCAAGAAAATCTTTTTTTTTCCACGTTTGTTGCACAGTATCACATTGAGAAAACTCCAGTCACTATCCTGTAGAGTTTAAATCTAAACTTAAACAAACACAACCACCTGTAATAAAGACTGATTAAGGTTGGAAGTAAATTTTGCAGGACAGTGACCCTCAAGACCGAGGTGAAATATTACTGGTCTAGAGAGCAGACGAGCTTCACAGTTTCTCACAGCAGTGAATTATGCGAATGCCTGGGTCAGGACCTGAAATGGGCCCTGTGCCAACAGGGAGATTGTATTAAGCTGTTTGGGCTACAGTTAACTAAGTCCATAGTGGATTAACTAGCTGAGATCTACTTAGAGGAATTTCACTAATATGCTTTCTCTGAGTAGACTGTACTATCTGACTCAGGAACGCTGTGTTGTTTTGGGGGGGTTGTTTTCATTGAAGGTCAGGCCATGTAAGCTTGGATAGGTTACTTAAAAGTTGTAGTGCATTACTGATTTCAAATTAGGCTAGATGAAGAAAAAAGTCATTAGTAATGTAATTCAAAAATCAACCACTTCTCTTCTCTGTCTACTTGGCATCCCCAGGTTCTGTCATTCAGAAACATGGCTTTTCCTGTCACTGCTATGCTGATGACACTCAACTCTACCTTTCATTCAATCCCGATGACTGAATTGATGATTGATTGATGATTTCTTGCTGGATGAAGGACCATCCTCTTCAACTCAACCTTGCCAAGACAGAACTGCTGGTGGTTCCATCAAACTTATCGTTTCATCACAATTTCATTCAGTTAGGCACATCAATAAGTCCTTCAAAAACAGACTGAAACCTTGGAGTTGTGATCGATGATCAGCTGACTTTCTCAGACCACATTGCTAAAACTGCCTGGTCCTGCAGATTAGCTTTATTCAACATCAGGAAGATCAGGCCCTCCATTGTTCAAGCTCTTATTCTGTCCAGGCTGGACTATTGCAATGCTCTTTTGGCAGGTCTTCCAGCCAGTTCTATCAAACCTTTACAATTGATCCAGAATGCGGCTGCAAGATTAATTGTTAATGAGCTGAAAAGAACTCATGTCACACCTCTCTTCATCAATTTGCACTGGCTACCAATTGCTGCTCGCATAAAATTCAAGGCATTAATGTTTGCCTACAAAACCACCACTGGCTCTGCACCCTTTACCTGAATTCATTAATTCAGACTTATGTGCCTCTAGAAGCCTGCATTCTGCAAGTGAATGGCGCATTATTGTGCCATCGCAAA
Source organism: Cirrhinus molitorella (assembly GCA_033026305.1). Taxonomy (NCBI): domain Eukaryota; kingdom Metazoa; phylum Chordata; class Actinopteri; order Cypriniformes; family Cyprinidae; genus Cirrhinus; species Cirrhinus molitorella. The sequence continues at coordinate 2,195,806 of CM065135.1, forward strand.
GAGGCACAAAATCACTTTCACTGACTTTTACAATAAATGTACCCTCCTGGTGGAATGACCTGCCCAACTCAATTCAAACAGCTGAGTCCTTAGCCATCTTCAAGAATTGGCTAAAAACACATCTTATCCATCTTTATTTGACCCTCGAACACTAGCACCCTTTTTTCTAATTCTATTCTTAAAACTAGCTTCTATCTTTACAATTAACAAAAAAGCAAAAAAAAAGAAGGCCACTAACCTGAGTTGCCAGGTTTTTACAACAAAACTCGCCCATTCGTGTTTCGAGGGGGGTGCTCTGGTAAAAACCACATTCCAGGTGCTATATATTCTGTTATTTGGGTCACTTCAACCTGCGGACATGAAAACCAACCCGCGGAAACAGTATGAAAGTAGCCCAATTCCGCGGGAAAACCGCAGACTTGGCAACACTGCCTCTAACACTAACTTGCTTTTTCTTTTTTATTCTATATATTTTCTTTTTATTTATTATATAATTTAAAAACTCTGAAATGTACTGCGTTAGGCTAAATGAGACTTTTCATGCATACAAACAACTGGATAGAAACAGGAATAGGCCTACTGTTGTTACATTGTGTTGAGAATTTATATTATGTTAATTTAATTTTCATATTGTTCATTCTGTTTTAAAAAATGTTTTATAAAAAGAAATTTAACAGATAAATATTTTAAACAATTCAAGTTTGTACAGTCAAGTTTTGAAACAGTTGATGAAACAAATTTAAAATGTAATTTAATATTTTTTTTGCAAAGATAAAGGACAAGATATATTTGCAGTTACATATTAACAAGGTCATATATATATATGACCTTGTTAACAAGTAACTGCAAATACATACATATATTTAATAAAAACAAGAGTAACATTAAAAAAATAATAAACAATCAAAACTGTATTGTTGTTATCGATGGGGTCGAAAGTAACAATGTGCAACTTCTGTTCAAAGTGACAGTGAAATTATACTTATATATAAGTCTTTCTACATTTGTACAGAATATCACCTGATAGACCACACTTCGGAGTTATAGGCCACAGCAAAAAATCTATCTCTGTCTACAACATGATCTTTTTAAATTATGTTTTTCTGAAAAATAGTAGTTTCGTCCCTGCTCTCCCCTATAGCAGTCTTACTGCGTATTTTATGGTCTGAGACGGCACAGCAGAACACAGAAAACAGCAGCAATGATGGTGACAAACTGACCAATGACCTTCCCCCTCCTTCTCTTTTTGTTGAAATTGAGGGCGCTGTAGATCTGCTATATCAAATGTTACTCAAGGACTGCACTCTAAAAATCTCTATATTGCAGCAGGAGATAACAACAAATGTTTCAGCTTGCTGTCTTCTCAGTAACTCAATGTTTATTAAGACCAATAAAGACTAACAGGTAGGTAATTAACTTTCTAAGTTCACAGACTCCAGATCACTGTAGATCTGCTCACATTAGACTGAACCCTCTGACCAGCCTCTGATTCATGACATGTTCAATTAGAGCAGTGGTTTCCAACTCCAGCCCTCAGGGCCCACTGCTCTGCACATTTTGTATGTCTCCCTCATTTAATGCACCTGATTCAGATCATCAGCTCGTTAGAAGAAAGATCCATGAACTGAACTGAGTGTGTCAAATTCAGAAACATACAAAATTTGCAGAGCAGTGGGGCCCTGAGGACTGGAGTTGAGAACCACTGAATTAGAGGAACTCACTTTATCACTTCTGTCTTCTTTGCTCTCCCAATTGTGGGCATTGAAATCTCTCCCTTGCTTCTCTTCCTCCAGGGTCCTCATTATTTGTTTGCCCTGGGTTTCCACAGGTGACCGCTTTTATAAAATGCCAAGTTATGATGTAGTAGTTGTATGAATAATTTATCAAACAGCTTTTTCTGTGATTTTTGCATTATGCTAGCAAAAACTTCAGTTTAACTAAATAATAATAATAAAAAAGAAAGCATTTTTTCTTCTTTTTTTCCCATAGAGTGGCACAACAACCTATTTTAGGTGAATAATTCACACCATCTCAATGACAACATCATCACTGATGAAGATCATCTGCTTGAGGCCTGTTTCACACATTCTTGTGCTTTCACACAGACAGCGTTTCAGTCATTTCTGGGTTACTACTGTGACTTCACTGAATATTTCATGAGGAGGGCAACATTTACATCCAAATGAAAAACTACAGAGAAATCAAATGCAAAAGAATCATGATTCAGTAATATTTACTAAACAGAATGTGTTAGAGTGTGTGTCACTGTGTGTTTAACCGGCCTCAATCCCAAAAGATGTTTGTTCAAAACAGAGAGCAGTTTGCTACACTCTACATTGCTTCATAAAAGCTTATATTGCAAATGATTAAGATAATAAATACAATGCAGAACAGAATTAGTGTAGGTTTTACTTGAGAATGACTGAAATAGCATTTTCTTGTAAACATCCTCCATTAATCTTTTTGTTTGTTTTTTTTTTTTTTATCAAGTTGAATGTGAGAAAAATATGCTCTGCACATATGTGGGTGTAGAAATATACACTCTTAAAATAATGGTTCTTTATTGCCATTTATGGTTCCATGAAGAACCCTTAACATCAGTGGAACATTTTAAATGCAGAAAAGGTTCTGGTAACACTTTATAATAACTACACACTATGAACCATTAGTTAAGCATTAGTAAATGGTCAATTCATCATTTATAAAACATTATCCCCAATTAATAGACAGTAGTAAGCAGTTTATAAATACAGCTATAACTATTTTGTTCCTGATTTCTAAGTATATCTATAATGTTTTTTATAACTGCATTTTCATAATGTATTAATGATCAATTTATCATTTCTAAATTAAGTATTATATTATTAACAGACCAGTTATTAAGGAGTTGTCAGAGGTTCATAAAATCATTTAGAAAGTGTAACAATATGATTAATACATTTTAAATGCACATTTTTACATATTATTTAGACATACAATAATAGTTACTGTGTTAATAAATGCTTTATTAAACATTCTTACTGTAATTCATGATTAATTCAGGTAGGTACAAAACATTTAGTAGTTCACAAAAACGGTTAACTGACAACTACTAAACGTTTTATAACTACCTGAATGAATCATGAATTATAGTAGGTTTGTTAATAAAGCATTTATTAACACTCTATTACTATATTTCTAAATATGTATAAATGTACATTTAAATAGTTCATTATTCATTTACTTACATTTTCTAAATCTTATGAACCTCTGATGACAATTAAATAACTGATTTGTAAATAATGTAATAATTTAGAAATTATAAGTTAATCATTCACATGAAAATACTATTATTAAACACATTATAGATATGTTTAAACATCAGGAACAAAGCATTTATAGCTGCATTTATAAACTGTTTACTTCTGTCTATGAATGTAGAGATAATGATTTATAAATGATGAATTGAGTATTTACTAATGCTTAACTAATGGTTCATAGTTCAAGTGTTACCAAGGTTCTTTATAGTGGAAAAAAGGTTCTTTCGTTTTTTTCTTTAAATTGGTTCTTTTAAGAACCATTCACTGAAAGGTTATTTGGGAAACCAAAACTGGTTCTTCTATGGCATCACTTCAAAAATAACCCTTTGGAATCTTTATTTTTAAGAGTGTATAAGCACTGCTCATGCCTCACGGATGGAGGATGTGTGGAACAGACTAAAGGCTTAGAGCTTACATTGAGGGCACAGAGTCATTTTACATATGCTTTTTTATCCACAAAGACTAACAGGACATTAATTGCAGGGACAGTTCACCTAAAGCCCCTCTGGAAATCCTCTCATGTCACATCTCTGCTCAGGTCAGTGCACTGCCAGCAGAGGCCAGAGGCGAATTCAGGACACACCAGGAAAGTCACTGTGACTGCCTACACACTCACTTAAAACCTTGAAAAACATATAATTTCCCTTATTTTAGATTGGACTTGTTGAATGAAATGTGGTGAGGCGGACAGGATTATGAGGACATTGGATAAACACATCTAATCTTAACCCTAATCCTAATGTTCCTAACTTTAAACCTAATCCTGTTAGATGGTGCTTTGATTATCTGGACGTGATTTGAAATTTTCTGATCTAATTCTTTTGTCCTCATGGATCACTAATTTCCTTTTTAAGGTCATGACAAAAGGATATTTTTTTTATTATTTGTGACAAGAATTTCAGGAGCATTAAATGATAATTGTATGAGCAGATTTCAGGAATGGATTGTGTTTGTAAAACATCCTGTAAGCACACTAGAGTTGATTTAGACCTACCCATGCATACACATAACTATAACCACACTCAGAGGCACAGAAACGCTCTGTGAACATAACAGAGTGAATTTGAGTGAACTGAGCTGTTGGAAGGTTGCCAGTGTTGACAAGATCCCTCAGGCCTGCGTTTGCCCTCCACATCACTCCAGGCTGCCAGAATTTCCCTGCTGGAGCCCCATACTGATTAACAGCCGAACTATATAATTAAAAATGCATAATAACCTTTTGTCTCTGTGCTCTAGGGAATCCCTTGCTGAATGTCTTGATGCACGTCTATTCTCATTTAACCAGACCCCCCACTGACTAAATGACATTAAGCCTGTTTGATCCCAAAAGCAAAACTTAATGACTCACAGCAATGTTTTGTTATAGTTTGGAAAGATATAAACTGAATTTTGGTAAGACAATACACTGTAAAGTGGTAACCTGCAATTGGTACCTATTTCTAAGTTGAATTAAATGTATGCTACCAGTGTAATTTTAGTGTAAAATGAATGCAGAGGTTTGCATGTCGTCAAGTAAGCCATAGACTGGAACAATGTATGTTACTCAAGTGGTTGTTTGAAGTATTCTGTACTCATTCTAGGTCGAGTTCCATGTCAGGTTTTGCCAACTCCCTGCTCCCTGATGAGAGAAAGCCTAGTAATTTTGGAGAAAGAGAAAACACAGACACACTCACTGATACTAAAATCACTTTTGATAACTTAATGAACTTAAAAAGGTATGTTCAAAGTATGCATACATGTAGTATGAAAATGTCCAACTAAAACATTTTTGAAAAAAGTTCCTTTCCAGACAACAAGGAACTTGAGGCTTATGTTCTGGAAAGAATCTCATTGTCACGGTTCACGGATCCGTTGTGTTCTCAAGTCTCGTGATCTGTTGGTTTGTCATGTGATCTGTGCTCGCTCAGCTGAGCTGCTAATCAGTCCGGCACAGGTGTTCCCCGTTACCTTCAGCCTATATATACTCACCTCTCTCTCTCCCCCTCGTCCGATAGTTCATCTGGATGTTGCGGTGTTTGGTCTCGTCTTCGTGTGTTTGGATCGTCTGTGTGGAGTTGTTCTGTGTCTGGATTTCGTCGTGTCTCTTCATCTTCACCTGGATTTCAACCACCACGGGACTCACGCCACTGCACCGTCTGCCATCTACCCCTGCCTCACCCAGCCGAGAGATTTCACCAAGGACTTTGTGCACATTCCATCTTTTCAATAAACATTCATTTAACTCACTGCTATTGCTTCCTTCCTCATTTCTACGTCACAGAACTATCGGACCATCATGGAAGCAGCAGGCACCCCACAACCCACCCTGGAGGATTATGTACAGGACTGCATCTCTCGGCTGGAGAAACAGGAGAAGAGCACGAGCGAGGTTGGTTCCGCGATCCGTGCTCTTGTGGGGCAGGTGTCCGAGCTGACCCAGCGCATGCAACAGCTGCAACTTCCCGCTGCGCCAGTCACGCCACCCACGCTGCCCGCCCCTCTCGCAGCCGTCGAATCATCTGCTGCGGCTCTACAGCACGAGCCCCGCCTTCCCCCGCCGGAGGTTTATAGTGGTGAGCCGAACTTTTGCCGAGCTTTCCTCACTAAATGCTCTATGCATTTTTCGCTCCAACCGCGCACATTCTCTAGTGAGGAAAGCAAGGTGGCGTTCGTGCTCACCCTATTGACGGGGAGGGCGGCACTTTGGGGTACGGCGGTGTGGGAGAATCAAGATCCCTGTTGTGCCTCGTTCACGGCTCTCTCCGCCGAGATGAAGAGGGTGTTCGACCGCGCGGCTTCAGGGAGGGAGGCCGCGCGGACATTGATGGATCTCCGTCAGGGGGGGAGGTCCGTCTCTGATTACTCGATCGAGTTTCGCACCCTGGCGGCAGAGTGCCAGTGGAACGAGGAGGCGCAGTGGGATAGGTTCCTGCATGGGTTGGCTGATCACGTCCAAAAGGAAATCTACGCCCTGGATCTACCCGCCAACCTCAATGGACTCATCGACCTTGCCTTGCGGGTAGACGCTCGTCTCTCCCGAGCTGAGCGGCGGGGATTATCCGCTCGGCTTCCCCCTGGGGAGGGAGCTCCACCTCGAGCCAGCGGCGGTGACGCGGTCAGTCAGTACGACGAACACGAGCCCATGCAGGTGGGTCGAGCTCGGCTTTCTCGGGAGGAGAAGGAGAGGCGGAGGTCCCAGGGCCTTTGCCTGTACTGTGGTGCTGGGGGACACGTCGCCTTCAACTGCCCGGTAAAAGGGCCAGCCCGGCAGTAAATCTGAGGCTACTGTCGGGTGGGATCTCCGCTACGAAGACCTCATCCAGCTCGACCTCCACGCTCCTCCCGGTTAGGTTAAGATGGCAGAATCATGATCATCACTGTTCTGCACTTCTGGACTCTGGGGCTGAAGGTAACTTTATGGACTACAGTTTTGCGTTACACCATCATGTTCCTCTCTCTCCCCTCACCAACACCATCGCCGTCTCCGCACTCAATGGCCAGACTCTACCCAAGATCACTTTCACTACTGTTCCCATCACTCTCACGGTGTCTGGCAATCACAGTGAGAGTATCCCTTTTTTCATTCTGGACTCCCCTCATGCACCCGTCGTTTTGGGACACCCGTGGCTCATCAAACACAATCCCCGGATTGATTGGCAGCTTAAGTCTGTGTCTGGGTGGAGCATTAAATGTCATGAGTCTTGTCTTGTGTCTGCCTGTCCCTCTGTTTCTACTTCTATGTTTCAGGAGAAGACAGTGGATCTGTGTAACGTGCCCGTAGAGTATCTCGACCTGAAGGAAGTGTTCAGTAAGTCTCGGGCTGCTTCTCTTCCTCCTCATCGTCCCTATGACTGTGCGATAGACTTATTGCCAGGTACGTCTCCGCCTAAGGGCAAATTATATTCGCTCTCAATTCCTGAGAGAGAGGCTATGGAGAAATACATTTCTGATTCTCTAGCAGCCGGGTTCATTCGACCCTCCTCTTCTCCAGCGGGGGCGGGGTTCTTTTTTGTGGGGAAGAAAGACGGGTCTCTGCGACCTTGTATTGATTACCGAGGGCTGAATAATATCACGGTAAAGAATACCTATCCTTTGCCGTTGATATCTTCAGCTTTTGAGAGGTTGCAGGGAGCGTCAGTCTTCACTAAATTGGACTTAAGAAATGCATATCATTTGGTCCGCATCAGGAGGGGAGATGAATGGAAGACCGCCTTTAATACCCCCAGGGGGCACTTTGAATACTTGGTCATGCCCTTCGGCTTGTCCAACTCCCCAGGGGTCTTTCAGGCACTCGTCAATGACGTGCTGCGAGACATGGTCGATCAGTTCATATATGTCTACCTGGATGACATATTGATTTTTTCCTCATCTCTCCAGGAACATGTGCAGCACGTTAGGCGAGTGCTTCAGAGGCTGCTAGAGAATGGGCTTTTTGTCAAGGCGGAGAAATGCGTTTTTCATGCACAGTCTATTCCTTTTTTAGGGTACATCTTGTCGGCTGAGGGAGTTCGCGTGGATCCAGAGAAGGTTAAGGCTGTGGTGGATTGGCCAACTCCAGATTCCCGTAAGGCCCTACAGCGGTTTCTGGGGTTTGCCAACTTCTATCGGCGCTTTGTTCGCAATTTCAGCCAACTAGCCTCACCTCTGACCGCCTTGACCTCCCCCAGAACTACGTTCAGGTGGTCAGACGCAGCGGAAGCTGCGTTTGCCAAACTAAAAGGCCGCTTTGTTTCGGCCCCCATTCTAGTGACCCCTGATCCATCACGTCAGTTCGTGGTGGAGGTTGATGCGTCAGAGGTGGGGGTAGGAGCAGTCCTGTCCCAGCGTTCGGCCACGGACGACAAGATGCACCCATGCGCATTTTACTCTCATCGTCTGTCACCTGCAGAGTCAAATTATGATATTGGTAATCGAGAGTTGTTGGCAGTCAAGTTGGCATTGGAAGAATGGCGTCACTGGTTAGAGGGGTCGGGGGTACCTTTCATTGTATGGACCGATCATAAGAACCTCGAATATATCAGAACTGCTAAAAGATTGAACTCTAGGCAGGCTCGGTGGGCATTGTTTTTCGGACGTTTTAACTTTACACTTTCGTACCGCCCGGGTTCCAAAAATGTCAAACCCGATTCTTTATCGCGAATTTTTGACCATTCCGATCGCCCGTCTACTCCCGAGAGCATTTTTCCGGAGACGCTTATCGTTTCAGCTCTCACTTGGGAGGTCGAAACGAAGGTTAAGACAGCCTTAGAAGGGGTAACGCCTCCGGTCGCTTGTCCACCGAATCGCTTATTTGTGCCAGAGGAATTACGGTCCGAGGTTATTCAGTGGGGACATTGTTCTAATGTGGCTTGTCACCCAGGAGTTAATCGTACCCTATTTATGGTTAAGCAACGATTCTGGTGGCCTCTCATGGCTCGCGACGTTCGTAGTTTTGTTTTGGCTTGCTCAGTTTGTGCCATGGGTAAGACTTCTAACAGACCCCCTGATGGGCTCCTTCAACCGCTGTCGGTCCCTTCGAGACCCTGGTCCCACATCGCGCTAGATTTTGTCACCGCCCTCCCGCCCTCCCAGGGCAACACGGTAGTTTTAACCGTGGTGGACCGATTCTCGAAGGCGGCCCACTTTATTCCCTTGCCCAAATTACCCTCAGCCAAGGAGACAGCGGTGACTGTCGTTGACCACGTCTTTCGGTTACATGGCCTCCCGAAGGACGTGGTCTCAGATAGGGGACCCCAGTTTGTGTCCAAATTTTGGCAAGAATTCTGTAAATTATTGGGGGCAACTGTTAGTCTTTCTTCAGGATTCCACCCTCAGACCAATGGGCAAACTGAGAGAGCCAACCAAGATTTGGAGAGAACGTTGCGATGTATGGTTACCAGAAATCCTTCCTCCTGGAGCCAACAACTCTCAATGGTGGAGTATGCCCACAATTCATTACCAGTATCAGCTACGGGCCTATCACCATTTGAATGTAGTTTAGGGTACCAGCCACCAATTTTTCCTAGTCTGGAATCCGAAGTCGCGGTCCCCTCTGCCCACGCCTTTGTTCAGAGGTGTCATCGCACTTGGACTAGAGCCCGCGAGACTCTACTCCAAGTAGGAGCGCGCACCAAGGCCAAGGCTGATCGCCACCGGTCGAAGCCTCCCGTATACGTCGTCGGCTCTAAAGTGTGGCTTTCTACTAAGAACATTCCGCTCCGATCCGTGTCGAATAAACTTGCGCCTAAATTCATTGGCCCATTCCCTGTCACCAAGATCATTAGTCCGGTGGCAGTCCGCCTTAAACTTCCTCCAGTATACAGGAGGATCCATCCCGTCTTCCATGTTTCCAAAATTAAACCCGTGTTTTTCGCACGTATTAATCCGCCAGTCCCGGTTCCCCCACCGCCGCGGCTCGTAGACGGGGAGACCACCTATTCGGTCAATCGCATTCTGGACTCTAGGCGGAGGGGACGCGGATACCAGTACTTGGTGGACTGGGAAGGTTACGGTCCGGAGGAGAGAAGTTGGGTGCCTGCCAGGGACATCCTGGATCACTCTCTTATTGATGATTACAATCAACAGGTAAGGGGTTCTGGGAACGTCATGGGACGTTCCTAGGGGACGGGGTACTGTCACGGTTCACGGATCCGTTGTGTTCTCAAGTCTCGTGATCTGTTGGTTTGTCATGTGATCTGTGCTCGCTCAGCTGAGCTGCTAATCAGTCCGGCACAGGTGTTCCCCGTTACCTTCAGCCTATATATACTCACCTCTCTCTCTCCCCCTCGTCCGATAGTTCATCTGGATGTCGCGGTGTTTGGTCTCGTCTTCGTGTGTTTGGATCGTCTGTGTGGAGTTGTTCTGTGTCTGGATTTCGTCGTGTCTCTTCATCTTCACCTGGATTTCAACCACCACGGGACTCACGCCACTGCACCGTCTGCCATCTACCCCTGCCTCACCCAGCCGAGAGATTTCACCAAGGACTTTGTGCACATTCCATCTTTTCAATAAACATTCATTTAACTCACTGCTATTGCTTCCTTCCTCATTTCTACGTCACACTCATGGCCAGCCCTTATGCTCTGATCCCCAAAAGCATCAGTCGAGACTACAGTCCAACAATAAACCTCTCCTAGTGGGACCTCCAGAGCCAAAAACTGGGTGATCTCCACAGAAGAAGACTGTGAAGACATCCATACATAATTTGCATTGTTCAGAATGGGTGCTAACAAGGGCAAAAACCTCTGCTGCTGAGTCACCTACACTGAAGCGGTCTCATATAGAGCAGACTGCTGCCAAAAGATCTAAAAGCCATTTGAAAGAGACTTCTTGGTGTAGCCTGAACCAGCCTAAACAGGCATGGATTGGCTGCACATGAGCAGGAAACAAAGCCGGGTTTCCAGCCAAAGCTGCAATGCACAAAACTGGAATATCACATAAAACATTTGTTGCTTTTGGAGGTGGATGCCTGCTGTTTGGGAACACATTCCTGGAGGCAATTCATTTTATGCTCAGGCATTTCAAAATGACCATAGCAACATTTCAGATGCTGTGGAATGAGACTGGTCCACTGGTTAGTCAGGTTTTGCTGTCCCATAGCACAAAGTCACATGATTGTTTGATGTGTATGGAGGAATTTATTTGGCAAATGCATTTCCATCTCTCACCTCAACCGAGTGTAAAAACATTTTTGTGAATTAAGGGATTTTTATTCGAAATGTGATGTTTCTATCATTCGTTTCAGATGCGATACTTCAAAATGTGCATAAAACAAGAGTGATGAAAACATAGCTAATGTGGCACGGATTGTGCAAAAATCCCATTGAACCCCCATAAAAAAAACTGCCTTGGCAAAAGCACACTCTTTTAAAGGTTTAGTCTGAGCCCTAGACACTTCAGATGGCCAATGGCAACATCTCAATGCTGAACCACCAAATCCTCAGACTGCACTAAAATCAGCCAGTCATCAAGGTTTCAGCAAACTGCATCGATAAACTTTGTAAAGGTTTGAGGTGGTAGGGATAGACCAAAGGGAAAAACCCTAAGTTGGTAGCTTCAGCCAACTTGAACTTCCTCTGCATGTGAAAATAAGCGCCATTTAGGTCTATTGTGACAAACCAGTCTTGTAGATGTATTTGAGACACAATATGTTTGTGCGTCAGCATCTTGAATCTGCACCTCTGCAGAGTGTGATTCAGACATCACAGATCTAGGATTGGATGCAACCTCCCCATCCTTTTTCACGATCAAAAAAATAACAGCTGTAAAAGCCAGACTCTCTTAGAGGAAGAAAAACGCTTTCTATAGCCCAGCGCCTCCAAACAGTGACTAAGGTGGGGAGCATGCCATTGAACTGTGGCACACACAGCTAAAACTAAATGCTGTATCCATCCTCAATGGTCTGAAGAACCTCGAGTGACAGATTTGGCAGAAAAGGGTATCAATTGACAGGGTTTGAAATGCTCCTTCTGGTGCCCTGAAATGTCTTGTCATCAAGGAACTGCCATACTCTAGAACAGGGGTGTCAAACTCAGTTCCTGGAGGGTCGCAGCCCTGCAGAGTTTTGTTCCAACTCTTCTTCAACGCACATACTATGCAGTTTTCAATTAAGTCTGAAGGACTTGATTAGTTGGATCAGGTGTGTTTAATTATGGTTGCATCTAAACTCTGCAGGGCTCCGGCCCTCCAGGAATTGAGTTTGACACCCCTGCTCTAGAAGTAAGAGACCGTTTGTATAGTAGGTGGCCAGCCATCCTCCAGGGGGCAGACTCTATCAAAACTACTATCAAACTCTTGAACCCTAACCCTAAGCACTTTTGTGTGGAGCAACAGCGAAACACCCAGTGGGGAATGTTGCTTCTTGAAACACTTGTTGCAGGTTTAGTAAAACCTGAGGGCATCAAGGAAATATGTACAGGGAAATATGCAAGGGGATTATTAGTAGACCATAAATGATAAAAGGCAGATGACAGAATTTAGCCAGGACACTGGGGTTACTCCCTACTCTTTTACGAGAAGTGCCATGGGATTTTTTAATGACCATAGAGAATAAGCACCATGTTTTACCTACAGTATTTATAGTATAGTGTCCCCATCACTATAGAGGAGCATTAGGACCAACTCAGACTGCAGGGTAAGCACCTCCTGCTGGCCTCACTAACACCCCTTTCAGCAGCAACCTAGTTTTCCCAGAAGGCTTCCTATCCAGGTACTGGCCAAGCTCAACCCCAGCTTAGCTTTAGTGGATGACCAGTCTTGGGCTAGAGGGTGATATGGCTACTGGCAAGAACAAGAAAGCTTTCTTATTTATGTCGGTGAGGTTGAGCCACCGATGCCTCTCCGCAGCTATCAAGCCTGCCATAAAATGTCCCATGGAACATGCCATCTGCTTAATAGCCTGAAGGGCTAAATTTGTGTCCTGACAAAGCTCCTTCACCACTTCAGGCTTTAATCCCATGACTTCGTCCATGTCTTTTAGCAGGTCAGCCTGGTATGCCTGCAACAGTCACTGTGTGCAGTGCTGCACCTGCCTGACCAGTTTATCCTAGTATTTTTGTCTTGTTTCTAATTAAAATTTCTAAAAATTCTCAAATCAAGATGCATTTACCAGATAAGCAAGATAACATCAAACATTTAGTCTTGTTCCCTGGGGGGAAATCTAAATAAATCTAAATAAAAGTACAATTATCTGCCAGTGGGGTAAGAAAAAGAAACTTGTTTTGAGAGTATTTTTCTTACCCCACTGTCAGATATTTTTACAAAAGAAAGATAGGCCTTTTTTTCTTCTTCCTCCTCTTGTTTTTTTGCAGTGTAGCAGTTCCCTTTGAAGATTGTAAGGCCATTCTAAACTGAGTTTGGCCACAGCACACATTATAACATTTGTTGACTGTAGACTTTTGACTTTTGTGACCATGTGTGCTTAGACATTCTTTCTTCACATTGCTCAACATATAACTCCTCAGATGAAGCAAGTGAAACTTGTGCCATCCAGACCTAAAGAAATCACAGCACAAGATTCCAGATCTGGAATCAAATTGTGTGCAACTGGCTCGGACTGAATGCAGTAAGAACAGAGTGTGAGAGAAAAAGGTGCACACCCATCAGTTTACTCTCTACAATCAAGAAGAAAGCAAAATTGGAGTAAAGTACTTTCATCCTGAAGTTTCATCCTAAATCCTTGCAATGCACACAGTCAGTGCTCAAGGGCATCTCTGAGTGTGTGCGTTGCAAGAAGTTTTAGTTGAAAGTTATTCACTCCCGTTTTGCTTTCCTCTTCAGAGCTGCATTCTGAGATACATTTTTAACTGCAAATCATGAATTGCAAGCTTATTGCACCTCACTGTTTTGATTTAGAGGAATTCCAGTCATGCATGATATTTCCATTGTGCAATTACGTGCAAACCACAGCATATTATTCTATCAGCCGCAGTTTTGGCGCCTCCGTCTCAATACTGTACAACACGACATACGTTCACAACAGTGTTACTCAGCAGTAGAGTTAGACTCACAGGGCACTGCACTTATTCACAGTCACAAAAGTACATTATTTGCATTAAAGTCTTGCCGGTTAAACATTTCATACGCCTGCTGTTCGAACATGCATGCACTTTTCTAAAGCGCGTACGCCTGAAGCGCGCGCACACTAAAAGCTTGTCTAATAGTACCTAATTACTGAATTAAATTATGCATCGCGTCTGATTACGCTAGTACTGTCAAAACACACAAGGTTTCCATATAAACAGTTGCTTATGTCTAAAGTGATAGCAAACGATTGAGAGAAAAACTGACGCTTGCCTGTATATTAGATGCGTGCAGCTCTTAAAGGTACAGCAGACTAATTGAACTAAACATGCTGCCGCTTGTCATTAAAGGTATAGTTCACCCCAAAATATAATTCTGTCATTATTTACTCACTTATATGTTGTCCCAAACTTGTATTATTTTTGTTCTTGTGCTAAACACAAAATAATATATTTTGAAAAATGTGGGTAACCATACAGTAGCTGGTCCCTACTGAATTTAATAACAGAAATGATAAAATAGCTAATTCAGTTTCTTAAACACTAATGCTAAATACACCTACTGTACCTTAAAAATAAAGCACTGTTTTATTTGTATTAGGCTATGTATATATGTAATGTGTCTCTTTGTTCTTATTTTTTAATAACAAAAATAAAGTAATGACTCACTTTGGCCTAAATATCTGCCATTCTTTTTTTATTATTATTTTATACTTTGTTACCTTGAAAGGCTTTGTTTTTAAAAAAGGGAAATTAGTTGCTCAGACAACTCAGACAAAGAATTGTGATAAAATCATGATATTTCTGAAAAAATAAAAATGATATTTTTGCCATATCGCCCACCTCTACTCTGACTTAAAGATCTTTGTGACTATAAGAGAACCTTTTGAGAACATTCCCTGTTTTGCTGAGTACCTTATCTAAAGTGTGAATATCAGTACTTTAAGGTATTAATATGCACCCTGTTGTAGAAAAGGTACAACAATGTACATTTTTATCTTAGCCTGTATGAGCACGACATTGCACATGCCCTACTCTCCACATGTTTTTGTTTGCAATCCCAATCACCCTCATGATGAATGGAAGAGCCAGACCTCATAAACCTCTATTGATTTGAGCAGCCAATCTGCAGGTTAAACCAGAGGGAGAATTATGTGTGTGTGAGTAGCTCTGCAGCTTAAACAAAGCTCCATCATTCACTCTGCTCACTAAAGCTTCAGTAATAATTGGAATAGAATAAATGGAGCATGATTTGTCAAACCATTAAAATATGGATTCCGGGCAAGCGCAGAGCAGCTCCTGGTTCTAGGAAATCCAGTGATGAGGAATAAACCGAAGAGGAAGCAGAACTAAGAAGAGAGATACACCGGTTTTCAGGTACTGTTGTCACAGAGTAAGGAGCTGCACATTCAACATTTAAAACCTCAAGAGAGAGAACTTGCAAAGAATGTACTGTATTAGAACTAACTTTTTAACACTTTACAAGAAAATTTATATTTTGATGAATTCTGATAACTGAATAGTTTTGGTGCACATGACTTTCATTGTATGTACAAAAAACACAGAGACGTTTCTTAAAATATCTCCTTTTTTTCTCTAGATATGGCTCGGAGCCTTCCTTTAATGTAAATCTCTGGGATGTTTTACCTGTTTTATCATCTGTCAGGTGAAAAGCAAACCCCTTCTTTAACAAGACACATGATCTGAGGAATCATCCATGTTTAATAATAGTATTGGTTCTTTTAATCTCAAATCTTCTTTCCTTTTCCTCTCTTTTTATCTCTTCTCCTGTCCTGCATTTGATCTTGTGATTCATCTTCAGTTCTTTTCTGCAGTAGAGATCACTGCCAGACTCCTGCTGAGGCCCAGATGAGCAGATCTGAGCAGATCTCGACAGGAGCCTGTGCTGCGGACCCAACACATGTGGATGGAAAACCAGAAATTCACATCTCTGCATTGCTGCGTATCCTCCAAATGACGTCTGTCTGAGCCTCGGTGTGCAGTTGATTTAGTTACAGTAAATACTGGGCCTGAACAGAGCTGTGTTTTGATTACATCAATATATTCACTGGCTGATGAATTATTTTCTTATTAGTGGTGTTTACTGAGTGGAGCATCACTATTATTAAGTTAGCTTGAGAAACTAGACTAAAATTTCCAAACGCTACTCCTCCTAGGGCTTTAACTCTACAAACCCAAACTCTCTAAGCAGATCTTCAGACTGTCCTGATTCAAGTTGCTATATCTTTTCTAACTGATCAGACTGATCAGGTTTTCCTAAAAATGACAATTAAAAATCCCATAGACTTACATTGACGGAATGTTCAAAAGAGCCAAGACTATTCAAACTCCATCTGACAAAACTGAGATTCAATCAGGCTTCCCTTCTATGTACTATTTCTAATCTATTCAAACTCATTCAAACTAACTTGCTAATCATGCTAACAACATGCTAGTAATTTGCTAATAATGCTAACAACATGCTAGTAACTTGCTAATCATGCTATATAATCATGCTAGCAACATATTAGTAAACTGCTAATCATGCTATAAACATACTAGCAACTGGCTAATCATGTTAGAAACATGCTATCAAGTTGCTACTCATGCCAGAAACATACTAGCAACTTGCTAATCATGTTAGAAGCACCCTATCAAGTTGCTAATCATGCCAGAAACACACTAGCAACTTGCTAATCATGCTAAAAACAGGCTAGTAACATGCTGATCATGCTAGAATCATGCTAACAACATATTAATCATGTTAGCAACATGCTAGTAATTTGCTTATCATGTTAACAACATGCTAGTAACTTGCTAATCATGCTAGAATCATTCTAACATACTATAAATTTGCTAATTGCGTTATAATCATGCTAATAACTTTTTAATCATGTTAAAAACGTGCTAGTAACTTGCTAATCATGCTAACAATATGCTAGTAACTGGCTAAAAATGCTAAAATCATGTTAGCAACGTATTAGTAATTTGCTAATCATGCTATAAACATACTAGAAACTTCCTAATCATGTTAGAAACATTTTAGAAACATGCTAGCAAACTTGCTAATCATGCTAGAAATATGCTAACAAAATTGTTATTCATGCTAGAAACATACTAGCAACTTGCTTATCATGCTAAAAACAGGCTAGTAACATGTTAACCATGCTAGAATCATGCTAACAACATTGTAATCATGCTAGAAATTTGCTAATCATGGTAACAACATGTTACTAGCATGCTAATCATGTTGGAAACATGTTAGTAACTTGTTTTCTAACAACCATTAAGCTTTTAAAACATTTTTTTTTTAATTTTAAGCTATTTCAGACGTCAAACTTAAAACTATTAAAACTTGTAAAACTTCTTAAACTTTCTAAACTTTTTTAACTTCTTGAACTTTTTAAAACTTAAAGCTTTTTCAAACTTTCTGGTCAGGCTTTCTCAAGCCAACTTAAAGTTTGTCTTGACAAACTTTTTTTTAATCTAGTTATTATTATTATTATTATTATTGCTTATATAAGGGTTAGTGATTTGAACAAACTATTCCTGTACCTTGTCCTGCCTTTGACAGTCACCTTGTCTTCATACAGATGTGTTACACAGTTATTGAACTGAATTTAATCAACAATAAACTAAACTGAGCTAAATAATGATGCTATTGTCACCTGTAAAGCTGCTTTACAACTAAATTGAATTTGTTTTATAACTGATGAATACTGCAGCACTATTTTTCTGTATATTTGCTTTCTGCTTATCTGTATTGTATAAAGTGCTGTAGAAATAAATGTGTTTTGAAATTCCATGTGTATACAAATACAGGCCTGGTGCTCTTTAAATACTCAAGACTTTTCCCTACAACCATTAATTGTTTCTGGATATGAGTTCAGATTTTCCTTGCATGTAGAACTGCTTGTTCTTGTACTGCTTGAACGTGGCCAAACGGCGGTCACTGCAGCTTCACAGTGGACATCTTGTGTTACATTGAAGTAGAGCAGTACAAATGTGCATTGTAATATCCATAATATTTCCACCATCTAGTGAAATCAGAGAACATCATATTTCTGGTATAGGAGGCATTACAGTATTTGTACTGCTGTGATCCATCAATCAGAGCAACAAAGATTTTTGACATGTGGAAGACACTCATTAGCTGCATATTTTCTGGCTTCATAGCCTATCCATTTCTAAATGTAAAAGGAGCAGTTCACTTAACAATTATCATTCAGTCAGCTTTTACTTTGTATTAGATTTAAAGTATCTTTCTTGCTGTTTTGAAAAATGCACACCATAAAAATTCATACAACTTAAGTGCTACTGTATATATCAAGTTTTCTGTGGACATAGAGTACAATAGCTTTGTTTGTGTTAAATCTTATTTGCTCTTGCGTTCCAGGCTTTGACGTCAAACGCCATTGATTCTCGCATAGCTGAAATGCATTTTTGAAATATGCTTTCAAGTTTTAATGCTGGTACATTTGGTCGGATTTGCCTCAGAACGTGTCTTTCAGGAAATGAAGTACTCTGTGCACTAGAGATATGCGTATAAACTTATAAAGGCAGAACAGCACAATGTTGTGCCCTAAATAGCAGCGGTGCTGACTGTGAGCTGGTGCGATACTGCGGCTTAGATGTAGGTTCAGTAATCTGTGTTTTTTGGGACTGTCAGCCAGAGCTGTGGAGTTTATGTGAGCGAATGGTGAGACGAGCACATGACTCAGCAGCTCCACAGAAGGGATGAGTCGAGGAAATACAGACACTGACATGCTGCATTATGGGGATGTGATCAGGCCTCTAAAAGCATAATTCCTTACGGTTATGACAGGAAAGAGAGAAAGTGAAGCAAGAGAACTTTTAGATGAGCAGAATATTAATACACTAGTTCAGAAGTATGTACTTGTGTGTCAGTCTCAACATAACTGCTAAGAAAAAAAAAACAAAAAACGATCTGTTAATTAATCAAATAAATCAAAGTAATCACATATTTACATATATTTACATTGTTGCACCAAATGTATACATTTCATTGCAATTAAGCACCTTTCCTATAAAATTTTCATTATTGTAAAACTCTCCCCAGGGGAAAAAAAAATGCATTATTTAAATATACAACATAGATTTTTGCACTGCCTTTTTAAAAAGTGCTAATTGAGTTACTGTAATTTTACACTATAATACAGCAAAATATTACTTTTACTATAAGTAAAATTAGTACTATTAGTAGTGTGTTTGACTCATGACCTCAAGAACAAAGTGTTGTATCAATTAATTCATGATCAAATAAATCAAATTAATCACATATTTGCTGATAAAAGTCCCCACATTAAGCTCTTTCAACAATGTTTCATGACAATTAAGTACATTTTAATTGAAACATTTCTCTATTAAAATGAAAAAATACATTTTTAGATTAGAATTAGATTTTTTTATACTTAGTTGATTTTTTGTATTTTGTTATGTGCTGATATAAACAACTAAGTGTTGCTGCAATTTTACATTGTAATAAAATATTACTTTTAACCTTTGACTCATCATAATGACATTGTAATATAGAAAATATATAGTTATAATGTGGTTGTAACCAGTGTTGGGGAAAGTTACTTTTAAAAGTAATGCATTACAATATTCTGTTACTCCCTATAAAAGTAACTCATTACGTTACTTAGTTACTTTTTATGGAAAGTAAACTTTTGCGTTACTTTTTAAATCTGGGCAGGGCTTGCTTGTTTGTTTTTAAAAACGTTAGATTCTTAGCAAATGTAAAAGCCCTTTCACACCAAAATGAAATGAAGTGAATAAGCCTAAGGCTAAAGGAAAATTAAATTGACGTCTGTACAGTAGAATTGTAGGAAAAGAAAGTTCAACACTCTTCAGCAATGAGAAAAATGAAGCACACGTTAGTAAGTTTTGCTTATTAGTACACTGCAAAAAAAATGCTTTCCTTACTTAGATTTTTTATCTTGTTTCCAGCCAAAACATCTAAAATTTTCTGAAAACAAGTCAAAATTAAGTGTTTTTGCTTGAAACAAGCAAAAAAAATCTCCCAATGGTGTAAGCAAAATAATCTTGTTTTCTGTTTGAAATAAGATTTTTTGTTTACCCCACTGGCAGATTATGTTGCTTGTTCTAAGCAAAAACTCACTTAATTTTTATGTGTTTTTTCTGAAAACAAGAAAATAAGTTTTTCCTTGTCTAGAAAATCCTTCTTGATTTAAGAATTTTTTGATATTTTGGCTGGAAACTAGACAAAAAAATGTAAGTAAGAAAAGTATTTTTGCAGTGTACGCTTGAATTGGATCAACAAAGGTCAGCAGCAAAGTCATTGGTTAATAAAATGGGATTAAATACATAAAGAAAACAAAAAGTAACTCAGATATTTTCTTGGAAATGAAAAAGTAATGCGCTGCTTTACTAGTTACTTGAAAAAAGTCATATTATTATGTAACTTGCGTTACTTGTAATGTGTTACCCCCAACGCTGGTTGTAATATAGAAAATGTAAGTACAGTCATCCATCATTATTGCAAAATAAACCCTGACATGTTCAGTGGACTGTACTTAATACTGCTTATTACATGCTTATACCAAAGAAATAATTTATGCATATGAAATATTGATTTGAAATAGTTTTATATTGTTATATTAATTCCCTTCATAATTGTTTATTATTAATAGAGTCATAAATGTTTTATATGTTATGTGTATGAGTTCAAAAAATGAGTTACTGTATGTGAAAGGGTATAGGCAAGTCAAAATGTACCTGTTTTTAGAAGAGCTGCTGGGAGGAAACATGACTCCTATGGCTGTTTTCAATTGTGGTTATATAAAAATACTCTGAATCTTTTATTTATATTCATGTATTCCACTTCAAAATAAGGTATTTGTACATTTTCAACATTTGTGTCAAGATAACCATCATTTTTCAAAGAGAAGCAGTGAAAATTACAAACGCAAGTGACCATTTTCTCTAAAATATTCATGGCGATTGTGGCACAGATGTGTGCGGCATCCTCAGGGGAAATCCATGCCGGAAATAATCATTTGCTCAAAAGAATGTATGTAAAAAAGAAGTGAGTCTGGCGTTTAGCGTAGCGTTGGCGTAGAGCTTAGCTCTTGTTGAATGTGGCTGAGCTGGGCTGCAGGTGATTGATAGCGCCGCCGCTGGGATGCGGCCTGCATAAATTCTAGCCTGAACTGCTGGGGAGGAGGGAGGCCTGATGGGAAATGAATCACACCATAAAACACAATCCAATACCGGAGGAGGGAAGTGCGTTCGGTGCCATAAACTGCTGTGCCAAACTGGACACCTATTAGCGTTCCTCTGAGCAAACAATTCAGTCAAGCATCACGCCTTACAATACTTCTGGAGACAATGATTGTTTTAAATGTTAGTGCCACTGTCAAAATTATAATAAGCTTTCTTTAGTTCATTTTGGATTAAGCATTAACTAATATTAAGCAAAAATGGGCAATACACTTGCAGTATTTATTAAAAATGTGTTAAACGTTAAATACTAATGTAGTTAATTAATAAAAAACAGTGAGGTTAACAAATGGAAAAAGTGTGCTTATTGAAAATGCATGCAACATGTTAAAGCTAAAAATATAATTTTTGTTGTCATGCATTTTCAGTGTGCATTAAGACTCTTTACCATTTTCCACACCCATGCAGTCCACGCCCTGAGTGATGCATGCAGTCACACCCAGCGTCCCCTTCTCACACCCCTGCAGCGCTGCAGAGGACATCCCCGCTCCCTTCCCGTCCCGCTGCAGCTGTTCCTCACCGTCACGTGACTGCAGCGCTCGCTCTGAGAGAGACCAGCTTGCAGCCAGTTGAGACTCACAGAACACAGTGCAGTTTTCATCTGAGCATCAAAACACCATGACCTCTGTGAAGCAGTGACAGAGCTCAAGATCAGTTATGCAATGTTCCGCTGTATGCAAAAAAAATATTAGTTTGAGAATGCAAGATTACCCACATTATTATGTCATTTGCAGCATTTAACGACAGTGAGAATCCACTGCTGAGCCCATTTTCCATTATTTCCATTCGTGGTAACACTGATGGTGGATCACTCTCCAAGATTGTGGGCTATGTAGTTCTGTGTAGGTTGGTGACTTCTGAACATGATATTTTTAAAACTAGGGGTAACACTTTATTTCAAGGTGCAGATTTGCATGCAAGTAACCCTAAACCAAACCCTAGTTCCTAGTACTTAAATGTAAAATTACACTGTAACAAGGACAAAGTTAAGTGTAACCAAACTAGGTTTTACAGTGGATTATATCATTTGTAACTGAACCTCAGAGCCCATATGGCACGTCTGTGTTGAGTTTGATGTCTAATTGTTTCTGTATGAAGAAAATGAATAAGATTTTTACATCCAGAACCACTTACATCCATGTTGTGACATCACAATGGTTCATTAAGGCAGATATATTCATATTGCTGCAGTCAGAAACCCATACAATGATGAAGAAAGTCTGTTCTATTGTTTTCATGCGATCAAGATTCATTCAGTGTGAAATAGATGATAAAGCATATAGAAGGTGTAGAAACATCTGCAGAAACCTCTTATTAATAAGCAGGGTGCAAATGGACTAGGTTTACAATCTATTCAAGGTTGGTTGGCAGTAGTTGTGGTGCAAATGTGATAATTAAGGATCAAACTGTAAATATTGTGTGCGGAAAAAAAATAAAAAATAAATAATATTGTTAACATGAGTCTATTGCACCTGGTTTCCATTTCTATTACAGTGGAAAAATGTAACCTAAAAACAGTAACATTTTAGTCAAACATCACTTAATCAAACTCTGTACATTCATTTATATAGTCAAAACTCATTTTTATAAATCAAATCAGGTAGAAATAGCTCTTAAAGTAATATTTGCAGAATACAAATTCTGTGAAACTCCACAGGACAAACACTAATTTTACATTTTTGGGTCCCACATTTTGGGTTCTAACTACTATATACGGACATACTAAGTCTGGTGCACTCTTAAAAATGAAGGTTTCAAAAGGGTGTTTTTGCACTGATGCTATATAGAAGAACCATTTTTGTTTTTTCAAAGAACCTTTCACTGAGCAATTCTTAAAAGAACCATTTTGAAGAACATTATAAAAATATATTATAAAAAGAACCTTTTCTGCATTTGAAAGGTTCTATTGATGTTCAATGTTCTTCACAGAACCATCAATACCAATAAAAACCTTTATTTTTAAGAGTGTGGTACCATTAGGTAGCTGGTTAAAGTGTAGAGGCAGGGTCGACAGTGTATTATTGATTATAGGTAACTAAGAAATCAATTACAGATGTAATTATCCACCTTTTCCTTCGTCTAAGAGAGAGCGCGGCCATTTGTAAATTTTATGCTTCTATTCTTCTCATTATTTCCCTATAGTGGCTAACGAACCGAAAGTCTGACCCATAGACTTACTTCTGCGTTGAAGAAAAAGGTGGATATGTACGTACAAAATCTGAACATTGTATATTGTTTAACTCAAAAGTAATTACATAGAAGTTAAAGACTCTTAATATAAAGCGGTTCCAATTTTTGTGGCAGAATCCAGTTCTGAACCATAAATGAACTCTGTGTCTTCTTCAAGATGGCTTCTCTCTCTACAATATAAACTCTTAGACTTATTATTTCTTTACCTCCTCCCCCATTTTTTCTTCCATTCGCCATTACCACATTTTTTCACTTGCTCAGTCTATTTGGCCAGCTCTAATCTTGTTAGACAGAGAACAGCTTTTTTAGTGATTCGGGTTGGTCATCCGGTGAATTTTATTGGCTGGCAAATGGTGCGTATCGTATACATTTATCAGGAACAATTGGTCTGGCTAAGAGGGCTGCTCGCTTCACCTGACAGCAGGGAGAGAGAGAGAGAGAGAAAAAAAAAGAGAGAAAGAGAGATTGCTCTGGTTGACAACAAATTACAGATAGCATCAAAGGAAATTATTGATTTGTCAATTCAGCAGGCTCTAATTGGAAACTATCAGCTTGGTTTTCAGTACTACATGTTAATTAAACCATTAGCGTGCATCTTTTACCAGTCATTGTGTTTGATCACAAGCATTAGCACATTATAGGATTTAATTGCTCAGATGAAGATACTGCAATAGCCAATAGATAACCCTTATAGGTTTCACTTAATGAAATGGTTCCATTGCTACTGTTAGCACAGAATGACAGGCATCACCTTGCTGTGCAGGTGTGTGTGTGTGTATGTGTTTGTGTGTTAAAGCTCTCAGAGTAATTGCTTTCATCACACTAGAGTCAGATGCGGTCAGGTTAAGCCATGAAGCTGTGATCCAGAACTGAGACATAATGAAAATGTGTTTTCATCATGTTTGACAAGGATAAAACATCAACCAACGTCTTTGTGTTGCATATATTTGATGGCCTTTGGCTTTTTTGGATTATAGCGCTATCATACTATGATGTCAGTCATTTTTTGTTCTTTTTAGATAACCTTTTCTTATTAAAATCACTCTTATGAATAAAGGTTCCAAAGTTGTTGTTTTTATCACAGTGAACAATTGAGCCAAAGAAGAACTATTTTTTGGTTTCAATGATTGATTCTTGATTTTTTTATTTCTTAGTGAATAACATTTTCATAATCTAAATAAATAAATAATAAAGAACCTTTGTTTTTAAGAGCAAGCACCATTTTAGTCTGTTTTTATACATGCAGATTGAACTCATAATCTCCCATAATAAAACACAGATCATTCTGCCAGAAAAATGAGCTGATCTGCAAGTCACGACTTCCAGATCTTGTCAATGACGATCAGAAATACATCAGAAATGTTTTCCATTAATTAACAAGTGAACAATAATAAGATGGATGTGTATTTTAAATGAGATATTTATTTTTATTAATAGCTCTTTGTGTTTACTTTGGAAACCTATCAACATCAAATGACTTACACAATACTTTGACAAACACTAATATAGACTAATAATATAAGGACCCCATTTGCCAGTTTAACAGTCGTTAAATAAGATCATTCTTTGACATTTGTGCTACTTTTCCGTATCCAAACTAACATAGACAGACAAAAAGCGTACACACTGAAGAGATTCCCAATGCCCATGTTCAGTGATGTGCAGGTGAGAGCAGTTGTGCATTGCAGAGTTTCTGCGCAGCCCTTCCAGGACACTGCAGTTCAATGAAATCTCAGAGGAGCGGCATGAGTGTGTGTGTGTGTGTGTGTGTGTGTGTGTGTGTGTGTGCGCGTATGTGTGTGCGCACAGAAAGAAAACAAAAGATCAGGCCCATCACTTGTATCACCATCTTTGTAAAGAAGTGGATTTAATTCACAGTATATCATCCATCTTCATTTCATTCAGTTTACACATGTACCATCCTCAAAACCACAAGGACTGGAGGCTCAGAAAGGAACAGCCCGGCGTTTTTCTGCGTTCACTACATGCAAGGCCCTTTTTATCAATATGCAAATCGATCAGGATAAAATTACAATGTATATGAGGTACTGCGACAATACACGCTCATACCGTCGTTCGCTCTCGGATGATGAAGCTCCGGGGAGAATCGCCTCCTAAAAACAGAAAAAAACACTGACAGATCTCTTCATTTGTGCACCTGCAGTAATGGCATCCCATGCTAACGTGTTTGGTCATCTCAGGCCTGCGAACAAGACATTTTTTGTTGGTTTTAACTGCAGTGGAGACATCTCAGCGTGCACAATGCATCTCAAGAGTCTCTCCGCCTGTGGGTTTGCAGCACACGTGAATGCGACCGCATCGCCTAACCTCTCACATGATGTATGACACATCACAGCATGCAGAATTACATTCATACATAACCCAATCATTTTGTCATTTAGGAGGAGCTGTAAAAACACCAGGTCTGCTCTTGCAGAAAATGCACGGGAGAGAATGAGAGACACGGTGAGGGCAGGGAGGGAGGGAGGGAGGGAGGGAGGGAGGGGAGACTGCAGTACATATAAGGCAAGAGAGATACGAGTTCATGTTTTATTAAAGCTTTGCTCTGTCAGGTCCAGTACAGTCCTTCGGCTCTTTCGTTTGAGTTGTTGTAAAAATCTCAGGAGTCCTGGAATGCTTATCCAAGGAGAGAGGAATTACTGAGAGAAAAGGGAAGATTGCACCGTACAGCCAAGCCAATTTTTTGTTTTCCCGTTCCCACCGCCCGCCCCTTCTCATAACAGCAAATGTCCATCCTCCCGAGGGGCGCCCCGTCAGGTTTGATCCGTCCCGAACGCTTCTTTATCCTCGGTGACCTTCAAGACATGTCAGTTCTTAAGCATCAGTACGGGGGGTGGTGTGACGTGTCGATACTCGAGCAAATGCCGCATAGATTTCATGTTCCCCTGAAAGTGTCCGGATTCTCTTGAATATAAGTTCTTAAACATGCAATGCTTTCCCTTCAAGCTCAGAAATGCAGAGAACGTCTCCTCTCTGTGCACGCATTTGCTTGTCATAAATATATGGTGGCATAATCATAAAGAACCATTCAAAGAGGAGAAACAAAACGACATCTTAATGGTCAGACGTTAAACAATAATGCACCGGGTTTCTGAACAAGGCCTTAAACCAGTTTCTAATGAAAGCGCACGCCTGCTCGGACACGCTTGCATTGTCGTCGAGAGTGGAAGAGATACAGCAGGCGTGGGCTCTTCGTTTTAACAGCACACGAATCTCAAAAACAAACTGCTCGGCTTACAAATATTGCTAGAAGTGCTGGGTGAAAAACCAGCACCGGAGCACAAAACGTTACTGAAACATTGTTCTGTTATTTGTTAGCAAGAAAAGGTTCGCTGAAGGTCCCGTGTAGAAAAAAGACCAGCACTCTGGTCGTTTTTCGAAATGAAAGAGAAGGAAGAATGCATTATGCCATTTTCAGTTCATTTACAACGAGTAGAGCTTAAGCAGGTCTGGACGCAGTAAGCATAATTCAAGCAATAAATCTGCTTTATGGATATGGTTATATTCTTCAGAATAGATTTTATATGTTTCTATGCATATATTTATATACAAGTATGGCACTTGATTACACTTAAGCGCGAAAAAACACGTCACAAATGAAAGCAGAGGGCGCTTTGGTGTTAAAATTAAGGAAATCATCATCATCATCACAGACTTTAAGCGTTTGCAGCAGATTCACCCCTGCTCACACACACACGCACGCACACGCGACAGCAGATTTGCAATGGAGCTCATCACACAGCCTACGTTAAGGTCAATGGTGCAGTACAGGCAACCAAAAACGAAAAAGAAACCGTAGCAGAAGCGATAGCGTTTGATACATGAATGGTGTGTCGAGACTCTCCCGATGTGCGGTATTACGTCAGCATCACGTTCACTTTTTAGTGCAAGACGCATTTACTCCCTTCAAGTACAGGTAAGAGCAGCTTGTTCGGTCACACTTCACATGCCAGCGCTCATGTCACAGCAGTTTGTCGTGGGAGCCGCTTTGTCGTTTACTGTAAATGAATCATAGAACATGCATTGAGTGCAACACGGACAAGTGGCATGTCAAGTGTCACCGCAGCTTCTAGAGAGGCAATACGCATTCAGGTATCAGCATTTGCTCTTTGTGTACGTCTCAGAGTACAAACGTTGCTAAAAAGTTGCATTATACAGTAGTGAACCGCGTTACAAACGTGTTGGTCGTCCACGGTTGCCAATGGAGTCTTTAAAACAGTAACAAAAAAGTCCTACCCCGTGTTCTTGCAATTCATGAACCTTACGTGGCGACGGGACTCGACGTCCACGGTCTCGATCTCGGCGGCGCGCGGGCTTCGGGTTGTCGTTGCGCACCCGTTACACGTAGGCGGAGTCACTGGACTGAGTGCGGCCGAAATTGGGCATACTCATCCGGGGCAAATCCTTGTTCCGGATCTCGTAGATGGACTTCCTGCGGGCCTGCACGCCCCGCACGGCCGTTTTGATCTTCCTCCAGCCCAAGTGATTGAGCTCGGCCAGATTGAGCACCACGCAAAAGCCGCTGACCGCGAACATGAAGACGAGGAACACGGTTTTCTCCGTGGGTCGGGACACGTAACACTCCACCTCTTTGATGCACGGGTATCGATCGCACTCGTACACGGCGGGCACGTTGAATCCGTACAAGAAATACTGGCCCACCAGAAAGCCGATTTCCAGAGCGTTTCTGAACACCACCTGAATGATGTAAAACCTGGAAATGCCCTCCTGCCGCCGCATTTTGGACTTGGCCGGTTTCGTGCTCGAGCTGGTCAGCTCTTTGGTCTCCAGGCAGTCGGGCTCGGCTTCTTTGGTGGAGTTCTCCGTGTTCTGCAGTACTCCGTTCATGATGGTGTTCTTGATCTTTTGGTTCTTGGCCTCCTCTCGTTTCAGCGAATCCTGCTCCTTACTATCCAGCGTGAGGAGGACGGTGGCGGTGGAGTAGCGTCGCTCCTTTTGCTTGGCCGACTGATGGACCGAGTACGTGATGAAGCAGAGACTCGGCGTGCAGACCATTATGATCTGGAAAACCCAATATCTGATGTGCGATATGGGGAAAGCTTTGTCGTAGCACGCCTGGTTACAGCCCGGCTGTAAGGCGTTACAGACAAACATGGTCTGCTCGTCATCATACACTGTCTCTCCCACTATAGCTACGATTAGGATCCGGAAGATCACCACCACAGTGAGCAGGATCCTAAAGAACAAGCACACAGAAAAATAAACGTGTCAATATACGAGGTTGAGCTGCAGGGAGCTGTCCGGTGCTGAAACCGGGCTGCGCTTCATTTCGCTATCACTGAATGCTGCATATGGATTATGCAGATAGCACTTGGTTCATACTGTGTTTTGGCGTTTTTGAGCACAAAGCAACACATGAAATACAAAGCAAACACAGATGAAACCTAAAAGTTAACTAATAAGGGCAGAATGATGGCCAGTTTTGAAAATGTGGTGCATTCTTAATTTGAATGCTTTCATTTTAGTTTCACCTAAAACATGCTGCTTTATATTTTACACACATACAAATATGTTTTGCTATTCATTTTTTTTTATTGTGTAGGCTATAAATGGCGCACAGTTGGCAAAAACCATCACTTTGCCTCAATAAAGCGATATAAATAAACCGATACAAATAAACGTGTAAGTCGCAGGTTTATTAAGGGAGCTGAATAAATACAGGTGCGTTCGCAATCAATAAACGACGCATTTCAGTCAAATTTTCACTGTCGTTCACTAATGTGGTATTTACAAATGTGTTGTGCACATATACGTTTTATTTTCTGTGGTATTTGAATGGGTGAAATAGGCGGTAACGCCTTTTTTTTGTGCACACCTGGCAAGAAGCATCACTCTGCGTTCAAACGTGGCTTCAAATGAAGCAAAAATGTATATAAAATACATAATTAAAAATAAAGGAATCAATATAGGGCCGATTCAGTGTCATTTTAACTAAAGGGTGCTGTCCAGTACTGAAACCAGTCGCGTTCGCAAACGATTACATTATATTTTTTATGTGTACTACGCAAATGTCATGTCGTGTTTGTTTGTCATTCTTGTTTTATACTCTATTTTAAAGGGTGAACGGACGACTACGCCCGTTGACAAGTATAAAAAACGTATTTTTTTTCCTCCAAAGCTTGAAAGGAGATGCTCTGACATTAGCTCTTACCTTCCGATCATAGTGGAGTGCTGCTGGACAGCAGCCTCCAAGAGCCTCTCTAGTATGGTCCATTCCCCCATTGCTGCTCATCCGCAGACTCTGCTCCAAATCCAAGGAAAAGCGTGAATATTTCCTCTTACTGTCCGCCGTTATCGGGTGAACGCATGGATGAGCTGCGCCAGCTGTGGCAGTGCTGATGCTGGAAGATGCCACACTTCTCCTCGTCTTCCAGTCTGGAGTGGAGTCATGTGAGCCCTCCTATCTTCGATCTCCACATCAGATTGATGGTGTGGGTGGAGGGCGGCGGGCTTTAATATGGCATCAGTGCCGTGGAGAGCCCTGCTGCGTCATACGGGGCTTTATCTCGAGCTGCCAAAACGCGCGGATTTCATGTGTGTGATGCTCATACGCTGGGAATGAAGTCGGATTCGGTCCGGTGATGGTGAACTCGTGTCATTGCGGGGAGAGCGGAGGTGACCTCCACCTTGTTTTATTTGGGGGACTTGAGTCTCATACTTGTTGCTGTGTGTTTTGAAAGACGACACAGCTGTTGGAGCGCAATGTCCTTGAGTACAGTGAGGACCTTCAGCTCCGCCCTGTTCACATGAAGCAGCAGTGTTCTTGCTCTGGATACAGTGAGGTGAAAATGTCAGCTGATCCTTGGTTTAAGTAAAGACGCTTGTGGCCCCGCCCATCAAACGCCAGTGGACATGCGCAGCTCCGCCAAACCATCTTTTTGCAGTTTGACTATTTTAAGGGACTACAGTGTCCCCAAAAATATTGCTGTACTTTGACAACCACATAGTGTCACAATATTTTATGGCTTCATTTTTTATCACCTCAAGTCTTGAAAGTACGCTTAAGATCTTTACAATGAATGCCACTTTAAAGGAATTTAGCTAATCTAAAATATTTGAATACACATTTTATATTGTAAATGTGGTAATAGCATCTACTAAAAAAACGCATTGGTAGCTTTTAAAGTGAATTTTGAAAAATACAATTCTGCCGTTTTATTTGAGTGAATTTTCACTGACCTTAGTGAAACAGGTTCAAGTGAAGTCTTCAAGTTCAAGAGACTCACCAAATGGCACAGCAAAAATAATGACTGTTTTCAAACAGGTCTCCTAAACACTCTCCCACCAGCCACACAAACAGCATGCTCAGTGTTGGGTAAATTACTCTAAAAAGTAATTAATTACTAGTTACTAATTACATCTTCATCAGTATAAATAGATTACTGTACAAATTACTCTCTCCAAAAAGTATTTACTACTAAACCTTAACCTTAAGTTAATGATACAAGAATAGGCATGGAACAGATCTCTTAATTCTTTCAAATAAATAATAGATAACTACATCAATTATTCTGGTCACACTTTAGATTAGGGTCCAATTCTCACTATTTACTAACTAATAACTATGACTTTTGCCTCAATATACTCATAATTACTGCTTAATTAATACTTGGTAAAGAAGTTGTTAAGTTTAAGAATTGGGTAAGATTAAGGATTTAGACTAAGGTCTTGCAGAATAATATAATATATAGTTAACAGTGAGAATTTGACACTGTTTTACCAACATTCTTATTAATTCATATTAATTGTAAGGTTACATAAAAAGCATGCATTTTAAGGCTAGACTTTAAATTTTAATGTTAAATTCACTATTACATTGTATTTTAAATTAGTTTTTTCTTTTTTCCAGCCAAAATATCTCAAAATTCTTAAATCAAGAAGGATTTTCTAGACAAGCAAAAATATTGTCTTGTTTTCAGAAAAAATAAGTCATAATTAAGTGAGTTTTTGCTTAAAACAAGCAAAATAATCTAGTTTTCATCTAGAAATAAGATTATTTTGCTTACCCTTTGGCAAATTATTTTGCTTGTAGACAATAATTGACAATAATTTTTACTTGTCTATAAAATCCTTCTTGATTTAAGAATTTTTAGATATTTTGGCCGAAAACAAGGCAATAAAATATAAGTAAGAAAAGTATTTTTTGCAGTGCAGTTACATAAGTAGTAACTTACAGTAACTAGTTACACCCAACACTGGGCATGCTGATGGCTGAACAACATTGATTTATTTGCAAATGCCAACCATGAATGTACTTATTAAAGAAAAGAAAAAAAAAAAAAAAAAGAATCTTGGCACAAAGAAAGCAACCAGCCAAAGAAGAATAAAATAAAAATGTCAGAAAGAGGGAGAGATGAACAGTTCAGGACAAAAGAGAGAACAGGCTGCTCACATCATGAATCTGCCTGGAATATTCAATGAAAAAAAAACTGACTGTGCAAGAAAAATGGTGATGAACTAGATCAGCATTTCATTGATATATGCTTTGTTCATATATCAATGAAGTCAGTAAATCAAATATGCAAAAATGCCAGTCTGAATAATACAGATGTAATAAACTTTACAATAATAATAATAATAAAAAGGACATGAATCCATACACACACTCAGGAGGGTTGTTGTGTATCTGTGAGGGTTAAATGGGAAAAGCAGTGTGGGGTTCATCACATATGGCAGAAGCACAGTGAGGCATTCAGGCCTTTTTCCATCCTTGATCTCACACACAAATGAAATATTTAGAGGCTGAGTCCAACCACAGGGACTGTCAAATGTGCTTCCTCCACCGCACGCTGCGAGGCAGCCCTCTGTGTACGGACCGTGCTGCCAGCACAAACTTGAAATTAAAACCAGGCAATTTTGGCTGGTGAAGGTTCCCCTCAGGACTGCTGGGAGGAAAAGACAGAAAGACGGAGAGAGAGAGAGAGAGAGAGAGAGAGAGAGAGGCTGTGCACAGGCAGAGGAACTGGGTCTTGTGCGGCCATCACAGCATTAACATTCTAAAAAGAACAAGCTGGGTTTTATTTATTGTTCATGAACAGAGTGATAGATAGAACAACAGACAGACAGACAGACAGAATTGTGACTGTGGTCCTGCAGGGGGCAGCACTGAATGAGCTGCTGGAGCTCTAAAGCTTTCTCTAGTTACACTGCGTGGCTCTGCAGTTCCTGACAGTTCCTGAAGTCTCTCTAATCTGACACCACTGTCAGTCTCCAGTTTCTGCCTCCATCCAAACTCAGCACAATTCTGTGTGAACTCACATTTCTTCTCATATCCTGAACCTGGAGATGAAAGACAGCTCTGATTCTTCAGACATGAGACTAAACATGTTTCATAACCAGCCACTGGATTTTAAAATAGCAACATTTCCACTGTAATATTCATCTGAGGTGATCGCTATTCTCAACAAAAATGTACT
The DNA here is from genome assembly GCA_033026305.1 of Cirrhinus molitorella. Lineage (NCBI taxonomy): Eukaryota > Metazoa > Chordata > Actinopteri > Cypriniformes > Cyprinidae > Cirrhinus > Cirrhinus molitorella. The sequence continues at coordinate 2,228,494 of CM065135.1, forward strand.
ATTTCATCAGCACTCATGCCTCCTAAAACAACCTACCCTTGATTTCTAATCAGCACCATCAGATATTTACTAACCGATTATTCAAATCAGGGGATCTTCAGAATGTTCTAAGCCTGAAGATCATCTTTCTATTTTTTAGCAGCTATGAATTCAATAACAACACACATGCTCTAAAAAGGTTTATATTTTGCCAATTAAAAACACTAGAAACACAAAATGGCTGCTGTATTTAATGTATGTGTGCTGTGCAAATCACATGTAGATACTTTTCTTTGGTAGATCAGTGCTATTTTTGTTTTAAAAATTCATTTTCTTTTCTTTTTTTAAATGTGTTTTTATTCATTTTTATTATAGATTTAGGGAGTGTTTACATGAGAGAGTTTTCAACTAAAAAACAAAAAGCCTTTTTCTGGCCATTCGTCTACACAACAACAGCATTTTTGGGCATTTGAAAATAAGTTTGAAAGTGCTAGTTTTTGAAAAGTATATTACTGCCTCCATGTAAGCTACAAAAATGTGAATTTGTGAAAATGGTGACGTCATGCGCATGAGTATTATGTTTAGTCTGCCTTTTTATGCTCAACAGTCTTTTGGTCATCTAAATATGAAAACATTCAGCGTAAGAAAGTATGGTCAGTAACAAATACATTTTTTATAAGTAATAAAATAAAAGAGGTATCTTTTTAAATATTGATCTGGATCTGGACTACTAGAATGTTTGGTACATGTTTGGAAACATAGATGTGAAAATGCAGCATTCAAGCTTAATTTTTTATAATTCATGAATTAAAAAATGTTGTAATATGATTTTGATGTACATTTTCAATGGTAATGCAAATGTCTTATTTTTAAAATGTTTTTCAAATGATGAATTTTGAGATTTAAGTGATACATTTTTAAGTTTTCAAGTGATATATAATTTCTTATTATTTCTAAAGCGTGATAAGGAAAGAGGCAACAAAGGTCAGAACTCCTGTTATGTAGATTAAGTAGATTTTATGAGGTGCACTCTCATAAATTAATCTATTACTTTTCCTATATAATTTGTAACATAAAATTGTTATGTATCTATTTAGGAGTCTCAGACCTTTCCAACAATATATAGTTTGTCATGATTAAATTAGGATTTAATTGTAAAATGGTGAAGTAAACTTATAGGCATATGAGTGACAGTTAAGGGGTTAAAATAACATGTAAGAAACATCAATTTGCAATATCAAGCTGCAAAATTAGTCATTTTGTACAGCTAAAAAAAAAGCTGGATGCGGATGAGGCTGGAAGCCAGACCCCAAAAATGTACTAATGGTGCACGTCTTACAGGGGGAAAAAAAGGTGGAAAGGTATGTGCACAGGTGTATGTGCTTCTTTACTAAGCGAAATCGCCAACTACTAGCCTGAAATAATATAGCATTTCTCAGATCCGTGTGAATGGGGATTGTAAAACGTTTTAAATATGAAAAGAAAACACTTTTCCATTTTTGCCTTTGTCATGTAAACATACCCTTTCACTCTTAAAAATCGAAGTACTTTAATGGCATCAGTGGTCTATGAAGAACCTTAAACATCCACTAAAACATTCAAATGCAGAAAAGGTTCTTTAGATTTTTATAATGTTGTTCAAAATGCTTCTTATATAAGAACCATTCACTGAAAGGTTCTTTGGAGCACCAAAAATGGTTCTTCGATGGCATCACTGCAAAAACATCCAAAAGCCATCACTCAGTTTCTTTCATTCAGTATTTAACTCTTCCAAGTGCCAAATGTAATTGGCATGAGTTTATTCTTTTTAATTTGTAAATGCTTATCAATTTAAAAACAACACTACTAGTTAGTCTTTTAGCTCCTTTTCAGAAACATGTGGACCTACCAGGTTTACCATCTTTCATGGGTTACAGAATTGGGGAAAGCTGCAGCATACAAAAAAAAAAGTGTCAGACTGGTTTATAAGTTTATAGAAGAAAGTGTGGAAAATACTTGACATATATTGAAGGTAAAGGACAATGAACTGGTAGTGAGATGCAAAATAGGAGTGTCATTAATATATTTGGTTACAAACTTTTCACATTGTAATTTAACTTTATTTATTTATTGCAAGTTTGCCTTACATTTATTTATTTGTGCAAATTAACATTCAGGGTTTTTATTGTGGATTCTAGCAGTCAACATGTATTTATGACTGGGGTTGCTCTTGTGCGTGTGAATAATTAAATAAACAAACATGGATTTGTGTTAATTCTTGTAACTGATGCATTATAAATTGTGTTATATATTGCTTGTCATTGTAAATGCTAATAAAAGTGAATTTGATGTGTTACACTTATGGTTATTTAAATTCGTTTAGTGATTAAGTATCTATACAGGCTGTTTAAGACATAAAAAGCAATTAAAACAAAAAAAGTTCAGTCCATTAAATAATTCCATGATGGGAAGGGTTCTATATGGAACCTTTTGGGGGCTCCAAATATGTAGCGCCTTGTGGAACCCTTTAAGCTTCTATATAGAACCTTTTCTTCTAAGAGTGTAGTTTTAGTTTTTTTAGAACATAAACCTAATGAAGAAAAAAAAACTGCAAACTCATCTTGTAATATAAATATACTCATGTGTTTCAAGATTGTGAACACACACACATCAGTACCAGAATACTGAAATAATATTTTAATATTTTTCATATTTAAACAGCCTATAAGAGCAACAGATACAGAGAGGAAACAAGAAAGTGTCACTAAGGCTTTATGGAAGTGTAATGTTCTAGTCACAGAGAATCAAAGCCACTGTAAACTGCCAAAAACAGTTCATGTTGACTAATAACACCACTTAAATGAAAAGACGTGGAAACTGAGGACTCGTGGTCTCAGCATAGCGCTTTGCCATGCCTCATGTTGTGCGCACACTTTCGGCCCAGATTTGCCCCTTCCATCAGCAGGTCGGCCAGCCGGTCCAAACCGAGGCAGACGGTGAGCGGGGCGATGAGGCCGTACAGACCCCCCAACATAATGCTCAAGGGCCAGCCGATAATCAGCAGCACCAGCAGCCAGACGATGCCCCAGAAACACGAGCCACACGACATCCTCCGCTGCAGGAGTAACAAACACAGCTTTTTAACATTTCTTTCACATACTGCTCTTTTTCATAAACTTCACCAAGCAGCGCTGTTCTCCAGAGAAAGAATTTGGTTTTTTAATTAGAATGCAAACGCACTCCTGCCTTCAGAATATTAATACATCTCCGCAACAGAGTTTCAGTGCTAATGAGAGCACTAATTAGCAGAGAGTGAGCTCAGATGCGTCATTGCCTTAAAGGAATAGTTCACCCTAAAATGAAGACTTGCCGACAGGTCATTCAAAATGTGGATGAGTTTGTTTCTTCTTCAGACTTGGAAAAATGTAGCAGCTGATAAAAACATCACAATAATCCACACCACTGCAGTTCATCAGTTAACGTCTTGAACGGCAAAAAGCTGCGTGTTTGTGGAAAACAATCATTAAGACATTTCTAACTTCTAACAAATCGTTGCTTCTGGACAAAATGAGTTAATAATTAATAAAAACACTTCCTCCAGTGAAAAAGTGGTCTCCTCTGAATCAGCAGAAAGCACCGTTTACAAGCCAAAATGGCTCTAAACAATATATGTAGATGGAATTTGATGTGTAGGACAACATGAGATAGACTTTTTTTTTTTTTTTACTGGAGGAAGTGTTATTATAGATTATGGATTTGTATTTTAGTTAAAAACATCTTAATGATGGAAAAAACTGTTTTTGTGCTATGGTGTGGATTATTGTGATGTTTTTATCAGCTGTTTGGACTCTCATTCTGACGGCACCCATTCACTGCAGAGGATCCATTGGTGAGCAAGTGATGGAATGCTACATTTTTCCAAATCTGATGAACAAACAAACCACAACTGGCCTGAAATTGGGTGCATTTTCAGAAAAGTATGGAGTTTGGGGTGAACTATTCCTTTTAAGTTTCTTCAGAGTCTCATCCATCTAAAAGCATCTCCTGCATCTGGATGTAAAGCTCACTGAGACACTTATCTCACTCAAATTTAAAGAGGTTGCCTAATTCCTTCAGAGCATCTTGAGAAGCACTGGCTGAAATAACCATGCAGCTTTCAAAGAGAATGATCAGGAACTACATCAGGTGCAGTAGTTTTCATGTAATTTTTTTCCCCCCTAAACGACAATGAGTTAAAAGTGGGGGATACTATGGGGATATGTAAAGGACCAATAAAACTTTTATTATTATTATTATTTTTTTTACAATTTTTTTTTTCTCCAAAGAAAAACAAATGAAAAATTCCACTGACGTTGATAATACCTTTTTTGAACCTACTATATACACTGCTGCTCAAAAGCTTGGGATCAGTACGACTTGTAATGTTTTTTTAAAGAAGTCTCTTCTGCTCATCAAGGCTGCATTTATGTGATATATATATATATATATATATATATATATATATATATATATATATATATAAAAACAGTAATATTGCAAAATGTTATTACAATATAAAATAATGTTTTTTTTTTTATTATTTTAATATACTTTAAAATATAATTTACTCCAGTCTTAAGTGTCACATGATCCTTCAGAAATCATTCTAATATATCATCCAAACCAGTGTTTGTTTGTTTTTTCAGGATTTGATGAATAAGTTAAAAGGAACAGCATTTATTTAAAATCATCTATGCTATCACTTAAAAAAAATTAAAAAAAATAAAAATAAATAAATAAATAAATAATAACAATTTAACACATCCTTTCAAAAAAAAGAAAGAATAAAAATGTATTGACCCCAAACTTTTGAACAGTAGTGTATATTGTTAGAGAAAATTTAAATAAATGCTGTTTTTTAACCTTTTATTGATCAAAAGTCCTGAAAAAAGTATCACAGGTTCCAATAAATAAATAAAAATATTACACAGCAAAACTGTTTTAAACATTGACAATAAATCAGCATATTAGAATGATTTCTGAAGGATCATGTGACACTGAAGACTGGAGTAATGATGCTGAAAATTTAGCTTTGTATCACAGGAATAGATTACATTTTAAAACGTATTCACATAGAAAACAATTATTTAAAATTTAAATAATATGATTTTTTCCTGCATTTTTTATCAAATAAATGCAGCCTCGATGAGCATAAGAAACGGCTTAAAAAAACATTAAAATATTACTGATCCCAAACTTTTAAGTGGCAGTGTATATTTAAATGCACAAAGGTGACCAGGTTTACATTTCAGTTGTTTTCACATATAACAGTGTATGCAAAAACTACAAATTTAAATGTTAAATATTCTTCATGGACCTAAAGTTTATTTTTGAAAGAAAAAGAAGAAAAACAAAAAAACAAAACACTGACAGGGTATTTCATAATTATACAAAAGTGTTTTGATTTAGTTTGACTTGTGCACTAAAATAATGTGAATTAAAAGTAGACCATTAATGGCATAAAAAGAAAACTTCATAAAAATGTGCTTTTTGACCACCCAGAAGGCATGTGATCAGCGTGCCGTCTGTCTACTACAATAACCAACGATAAAACCCACGGCTGGTTTGAGGAAATCACACAGTCTCATGCTGCTGTGTCAGTACGTTCTGGTCTGGAATGGCGCAATCTTGTGTGCTTTTGACTTAAAAATCCAGCTATTATTGAGACCATTTACAATAAACATTCTATAAGCTGAAGAAACAGCACATAAAACACATTTCAAATCTGCATTAAAAGGTAAAATTACACTTAGCTCATCTTCTTGTTACTGACCAAACACTGTTAGTCTTGAACTTATGAAAATGAAAGGACTTACTGGGAGTGACTGTTGAGTTGCGTAATAAATTCTTCTTGAAAGCGCTGTTAATGTTTCCTGGAGTTCCTGCTGACAGACCAGAAGAGACCCTGATGAAGCTGATGAAGTTGAGTTTCCAGCAGTCAGTCACAGCTCTAGCAGCACTCAGGACAGCTGGATACAGACGCACGATAATGGACGTCTTTCACGAGTTACACAACCAACACATTCATGTGATCTACGCTCAGATATGTGCTCAAGTTCACCGTTTATAGGGCAGGGATGTTACCATTAACCAAAACCACAAAAAAAAAGAGAAGAAGATAGAAACTTGAAATAAACTGGTACAAAATCTTAAAAAATAAGTTCTCATTAGTTTTCAAAGCAGCATTCCTCATTCGTTACTAAACAAATTTATTACTTAAAACAAATATTAACAAATTACATTCAAAAAGTAAACTTGTTTTATTTCAGGTGGCTGCTAAGGCAATATTTCTCATCTTCATTTAAATTTACTGAAATAAATAAAAGAAAAACTATATAAACATTTAATAAATTACAAAATTTTATAGGGTTCCCACTCTAAGCCAAATTCCCTGACTTTCACTGATTTAAAAGCTGAATTTCCATGACATTTAATGAACGGATCCATCCAGATGTTACAGATGTTTTTAGGACAAAACACACATTTTTGCTTTTACCTGTTAATTTTTTCTGTACTATTTCTACAGAAATTAATTTATGGTTTTTATGCTTTCAGAACCATAACAATAGTCAAAATGCACAAAACAACGCGATAAAACAAAATGCGGTATAGAAAAATTACATTTTGAAGAAAGGAAACAAACAAAAATCCCTGATATTCCTTGACTTGAACAAAATAAAATTCCCTGACTTTCAATGTCTGGAATAGACCTTTTAAAATTCCACGATATTCCAGAAATTCCATGACCTGTGGGAACTCTGATTTTAATATTAAAATTAAAAATCTAAATTCAATATATAATAGTATATAAATTTCAGAATGATGATGTATAAAGGAAACCTGGCTATTGGGATGCAAAAGATTTTTTGGGGAAAAATAGTGTGTTAAACAAATAAAAAGCAAAAAGACTTACTGAGTGCAGTTTTAATTACATTTTATTACAAAACTCCTCTTACAAAAAGTAAATGAACATTCAACGCTTAATGTTCGTGAACAGCAATAATCTAAAAAACATCAAATATCTGTTGGTCAATGAGGTTCTCTAGGCCCCTCCCTCCTCGTCGCTGTCCCCGCTGTCGCTGTCTCTGCCTGGGTGTTCAGGCATTTTAGTATGATCCTGTTCCTGCTCCTCCACATCTTTCTGCTCCTCCATCTTGGTCTGTCCCTCCTCTTCCTCAGCGGCCGCCGGCTGCCGCTCTTCACTCTGACTCTGAGTCTCGGGACGCTCTTCTTCGGCCTCCATGGGCTCCTCTGAATTCACTACCTGACGAGGAGGATCCAGGAGATGCTGCTACAGAAGGAGAAACCGCAAATGAATCAGTAATTCGTGAATCAAACATAACGGGTGAATCAAACACTTCACTGTTTGACAGAAATGATCCCCAGTGCAGTTCCTATGAGTTATGATTTTGTAAACTCATAGCATTACAGCTGAACCTCTGAAGTGACATGGACTATTTTAACAATCTCTTTAATGCCTTTCTGAGCCTTGAATGTGTCAGTTGCGTTGCTGTCTGTGGAGGGTCAGAAAGCTTTTGGATTTCATCAAAAATATCTTGTGTTCCGAAGATGATCTAAGCTCTTATGGGTTTGGAATGACATTAAGTAGAGTAATTGTGATGCAATCTGGGAAAACTCAACACATGGTGAAATTTTGACCTTTTTTAGCTTTTGATGTCATATGAACCCCTTTTCAAAACTCTTTATTTTGTCTATAGCTTGAACGTAACAAAAGTTTATGGCTATCTGAAGTTGGCTGATAGCTATGAATTTCAGAAATGGAATTAAAAAAAAAACTGGTCTAAAGTGAGGCAATGAAAATCGAAACACAACAGTCACAAGTAAAAGTCACTTTACTGTGGTAAAATACTTATTTTAGTCACTGTACAGAATGTAAAAGATATAAAACGACCCCAAGGAACACATAACACTTGCAAACATTCAAACATTAAATGTATATCTGTTACATTTAGCATACATGTAATACAGCATACAGGCTCTCCAATTTTACTCTGGACTTAATACATAACCAAACACAGGTTGGGGTTGTAACTTGTAGTTTTGTGTTCTAAACTTGTAGTTTTAGCTCATGTTGTGACCATTTGAACTAAAGGAAAGTAATGCATAGTGATATGAAAACGGTGCTGGGGGCTCTTTTTTACAGGGTTCCCACTCTACGCCAAATGTCAAATTCCTTGACTTTTCCCCGACTTTTACTAAAAAGCTGAATTTCCATGACCCATAATGAACGGATCAATCCATTTGTAAACTTTATTTACTTGTTTACAGACATTTTTAGTACAAAACTATGGAAGCCCATTTCTGCCACTAAATAATAATAAAAAAGATTTAGATAAAACTCACAATTCTGACTTTTTCTTGCAATTGCAAGTTTGTATCTTGCAATTGTGACTTTTTCTCAGAACTGTGAGAAATAAACATTTGTGAGGAGAAAAAGCACTGATGTGTTCACAGAATTGCTATATCACACAATTCTGACTTCAACTCTCAATTGCGACAATAACTCTCAACTGCAAGCTTATATCATGCAATTTTGACTTTATAACTCGCAATTGCGACTTTTTATCTCACAATTCTGAAAAAAAAAAATTCAGAATTGCGAGTTTGTATCACGCAATTGTGAGAAAATAAGTCATAATTGTGAGAGAAGTTGCAATTACCCTTTTTTATCATTTTTTATTTAGTGGCGGAAACAGACTTTTTCTGTACTATTTCTATAGAAATTATTATTATTATTTTTTTTTATGGTTTAGGTTTTTTTTTTCTTCACATTTAGTTTTTGCTTTTCTGTCATCTACTTTTCATGCCCAGTCTTTGAAGTGGTCATTCTGTAGCCAAAGCTCTTTGCTATTTTTCTGCATTAAGTGAATTTTGCCAAGATATTTTCAGAGATGATAGACAAGATGTTAGACAATAATGATTGAATGAAAACCTAATTTTGACAAAAAATTTGACTTTCAACCGATTTGTAGAATTTCCTGAAATTGTGGCAGCGATATCCAATGTGTTTTCCCAGACTGCATCACAATTAATCACAGGATTTTCCTTTTTCATCCCTTTAACCTTCTAAGAATGTTATTTGAACCGTTTTATTTTTCTGTTGCAAATTTTACAACACAATTACCAAAACTGGTCTGTTTTATAATTTACAATGTTGTTTTGTGTGAGTTATTTTTAGCAGATAAGATTAAATTAAGACCCAATCACTCAGCAGGAGTTAACTCTCTCAGTCACAGACTAGATTATTTATCATCATGTACAAGAGAGAAAACAAAAATCTTGTTAAAAAACATCTGTCATTTGTGACCCTGGACCACAAAACCATTCATAAGTGTTCATTTTTGTAAAATTGAGATCTATGTGTCATCCGAAAGCTGAATAAATGAGCTTCCAAATTGATGTAATTTAAATATTGAGAAAATTGCCTTTAAAGTTGTGCAAATGAAGTTCTAAGCAATGCAATCAAAAATTAAGTTTTTATATATTTACGGTAAGAAATTTACAAAATATCTTCATGGAACATGATCTTTATTTAATATTTTTTGCATAAAAGAAAAATATAAATAATACAATAATTTTGACCCATACAATGTATTTTTGACTATTGCTACAACTTTACCCATGCTTCTTAATACTGGTTTTGTGGTCCAGGGTCACGGATGTATTTACTACTCATTCAAGGATATTTTCTCAAACGTCTGAGCTGTTTAAAGCTCTGCATTATATGTGAGAAAGGTCTTTGCAAACATGAGCACACTTACTTGTCTGTGCTTCTGCATGTTCTGAATCATGTGCATGTACATGTTGTAAACCCGGTTAGCCATCTCTGGCATGTCCTTGACCATCTGATCAGGCTCGGACGACCGCTCCTCCGTCTGGATGGACACAGGGAGGGGAGAGGAGAGAGAGGCCTCAGCACAGTTTTCCAGGAAACAATAATTCTCTTGCGCTTGGTCACAAGACTCAAATTTAAAAACTATGTGCCAACTTTTTTTTTTTCTTGAGAGACAGAGAAAACCGAATGATTTAATTCAAACCTAGAGATACAAACCCAGTGACAGTCACATATGAATAGGTTCAGCAACTTGTTTTACAAAGCTACAGGAAACATTGACTATGTCTGTTCAGTCTATGTTAGACAGTATCTATAAAGCACACAGTTCTGAAAGTAAGAAGTAAAAACCATAGGGAAACAATTTTAACAACAACAACAACATAAAAACCTTTATAAAGACAGACCTACTGTGAGCTACAAGGTTGTTAAACGATGGTATATGCTTTTGTTTGAAGCAATCAGTTTGCATTTTTTTTTATAATTGTTTACAGCTGAAAAACTACATTACCCATGATGCTGTATAGAAAATTCAGCAAGTCATGGTGACCAAATTGTGCCAAAAGAGTTTGGTAAGGAACACCAGCTCCAATGAAACACCACAAATTACATAATTGCCTTACTACAGGGCTCTACTCTTACATTACTTTTTAGGAGCACAACTTAAAAAAATTAGTACAGTCAAAATTTCAGGAGCACCTTCTAATCAAAAATTTCCCTTCCCATTAGGATATTAGATATTTGAATCCTTTACAGGGGAATGTTGTTTTTACCTTTGTAATGGCATTTTTGGAAATTTTACTGAAAGTATGTCATCTTTTGTCATTTTTTTAATTATATTTTTTAAGCTTTTTAAAAATTCAGATAAAAAAAAAAAAACAAAACAAAAAATGAACAAAATGTATTTGTACTACAGAGGTGGCTTGAACACAAAAGTGGCTTGTAGGTGTATTTTCATACATTTAATGAGGCTCAGAGGTGGCATGAGTGCAATCAAATTCATAAATTCAAGTTGAGATTAATGTTTTAAATATAACATTTTTAATACAGAAATATGAAATGATTTAAAACTGAAAAGACTTAAAAACTAAACTAAATCTGCCAGTAGGTGGCAGCAAGTCACTGATTTAAGTAATGAATCATATTCATTTGATTCATTTGAACGGCTGATTCATTCAGGAATATAGCAAGTGACTGTCTTTATGAATAGGAAATTGAATAATTTGACTCCCTAGATTCATTCATAAAAAAACAACGCTGTGTCTGAATGGAGATGCTCTGCGGATCAGTATTGACTTGTTTCAGATCATTTTGACAATGAAATAGAGCAAAATCAGGCAACAGTGTTATAGTAAGACGATGTAAGTGACTTAATATTAACCTTGTTTATTTAACGGTTGAATTAAATCAATATCTCACTTACAAACTCCCTGAAAAATGCATACAGGTGATGGAGATTTACTGCTGATTACAGGACCGGCTTTACTGACAAGATCCACACTGAATATCGCATGCGATTCATCGTGCAGCCCAACTTTTTTAATTATGTAATTAGCAATTTTTCATTAGATATTTCAATGTAGTTCTTTCCGTCAATAAAGCTAACTAAAGCTTTTTGTTTCATTTTAAATATTTTTTCGAACCAAACATGACAAGTGTGAACACACCCTTAGTTACAGAAGTGTGGGCCAAAATGTGAAGAATTGCCAAAATACACTATCAATGGGGTAAAACAATGGCAAATACTAGTGGTGTTTTTACAAGATGAAGGAATTTCAATCGAAACACCAGCTTACCTGATGACAAGAAAACTCTTTACTGTCAAACCCCAGATGAAATGGTAAAAAATAAAAAAAGGTGTAAGGAGTGTTTGCAAAAGTTGTTTGAAAATATGCTTTATTTTTGCAGTTCCTGCATAATTCCTGCAAATAGTTCCTGGAGAAACGCATAATTGACCTTTAACTTTTCTTTTTTTTTTTTTTTTTTAGTTTTTCCTCTGGGTAGCACCAATGTACTCTATTGCAACTGATTGAAAATTCCAATTTCTCCAGCAAGCTGAGAGCCCAGGCATAAGGAAAGCAATCTTGAGATGTGACGTGCCAGCTGTACTCACAGAGCTGTAGTATTCATGGGGTCGGATGTGCAGCTGCAGAGGTCGGGCGGTCAGCTGGCTAAAGGCTGGAGTCAGCTCATAGCAGTTCTGGAAAAGAGACACTCGAGCAAATATGTAGAGGCCGAGCCTCGCACGAGACATGGCCACAACCAGACGCCGCACATCTCTGAGCGAAGAGAAAGCAGAGGGAAAAAAACATCAGAACATTTTTCACAAACATATGGTTTAATTATCACCATCATAGATTATGTTAATATTTTTTATTTGATTTAATTTTTATATTTTATGTTTACACTTGTCAATGTTTTCGTAATTGTATTGTTTTTATCATTTTTATGTTTTAGTATGTGCAGAATTTATTATTTTTATTATTTATTATTTTGTTATTTTAGTTTTAGTTATTTTAGTACTTTAAAGAAATAAAAAAACTTTACTTTTTAATATTTTATTTAAGTTACTACTGATTTTTATGGTTTTAGCTTTAGTTAACTATAATAATTCTGCTGTGGATGAGACTGCAGGAAGTGTTTGAGGTTACTGCTACACCTACAGATTCATATAGAGATGTAGAGTGTCACTTTTTAATCATTTAAAATACATTTTGTTTGCATCAAACTGAAAGCTGAATTTAGAAATGATTGACAGATTATTTAATTGTTACATGCAGCTAATATTTAACCAATAGTTTAAATAAATGTTTTGTTCAGGGTTTGTGTAGTTAACTAAAATTAAAACCATAAAAGCATTTTCATTATTAAAAATAAACGGCAACTAAAATAAAATAAAATGTAACAAACTTAAACTTAATTTTAGCTAGTTTCCAAGGCAACACCTTATTCTCATGTAGTTTAATTGAACTGAAACAAAAAATATTAAAACAAAAAATATTAAAACATTTAAAAACAACAACAAAGCTAATAAAAATAAATAAATAAAAAATAATTACAAAAACAAAAGAAAAAAAAAAAAAAAAATTTAAATGAGAATATAAAAAAAAGAAAAGAAAGAAAATTCTATTTGAATAATAGTAAAACATCACTGATTTTGCTACATTTAACCATATTTTTAAACTGGAATTAAATTGTTTTAAATAAGCCATATTTGCCATTTGTAAGGGTGACTTTTTTTCCTTTAATCCTTATAATATTTTAATAATTACATTTTTAGAGAAAGTGCTCACCTCAAATGTCCTACGGCTTTGGTGCGGACCAGTGAGAGGATGATGTAATCGTTCTGTTGACCCTGGAACCTGTCCACTGTGGTCACCTACAGGACGACACGGCAGTTTGTTATATAAACATCTCGGTGGCTCTTTTTCCAGTTTAATGAGGGCTTATTTGAACTGAAGAGCATGCGCTCCTCTGCATTGACCTGATTAGAAATGTGCTGTTGGTTTAGTGCTAGTTAGATTTTCACATCACAGTCTGACCAGATGCAGATTTCTGAAGTTATAGACCGTCACCTCATCCTGTTAAAAAGCGTGAAGAGTGTAAAATCAAACTGAAACTCTCAGTCCCATCCGAGTGTCAAAAGAAAAATAGTGTGTCTCAGAATATGATCATCAACAGGACTCTTCCTTTAGCTCAGAAACTCATACTTTGTCTCAATTCATCAATAAATAGAAATTCCATGATGAGAAAATCACTACAAACTATTAAGAAGCAGCAATGCTTCTTCCTAACTGGTTAGACAAAAGTAATTAACAGCAACATCTGCTAATTACTCAAGTATTGGCTTGTCCAGCACTGTAAACATGTCAATAGTTGAAATATGTCAGACCTACAAGGTACATTTGGTTAGCAACACAGCATTCCTGCTATGACTCTGATTGTTTCAGCACATCAGTGTAAAACATTTGACTGTGTTCCTATGAATTCTCCCCAAAACCAGCCTAGTGGTCTGTCTGGGTCTGCTCATGACATAACAGCAGACAGCAGAAAGCAGCGACAGCCTCGTATTTCATTTCCTGTGGCTGTGTGTTCAAACCGGCTGGTGTCTCATTATCATTCTGCTCTTCTTTGGTCTCTGTTGCTGGATCTCTGCCTCTCAGCAGATGGTGTCCGATGTGAAATTCATCAGCGAGTCTCGAGGAGCACGGACACGTGCTCTGCGCTCGCTCAATACACGACGCGCATACTCGAGCGAGACTGGCCCATTTCTGTACTGAAGAAATGTTAAATGCTAATAAGGGACTGAGCTCATCTCATCTCCAGCAGAGAGTTCAGTTAACCCCTGAAAGACCCTCTGCATACAAATGAGTCTCATACAGGCCTTATGCATTTACACACCATCCTATTAGAATTAAGCAGATATTAAGCAGATCGCGCCAATTCACCTAAAAGTTAAAATGGTCATTTATTTACTCAACCTCACGGTGTTCCAAACCTGTAAACATTTTATTTGTATTTTAAACACAAACGAAAATATTTTGATGAATGCTGGAAACCAAACAGTTGCTGGCAGCAGTCGACTTTCAGAGTACAAGTAAAAAAAAAAGTATGAAATTCTGCTCACCCTCATTTGCCATTACTAATAGCCCTCAAAGTAGACTAATCAAGTAAAAGTACAGATAACTAATGAATATAGAAGTCAATTTTAGGTCATTTTTACTTTTGCAGAAGTATGAAAGTACTTAATTTTAGTCTTTACTTAAGTATTAAACATAAAAAGTAGTGACAAATTAAACACTGACTTTGAATATTAAGTATTTTTATTAAATTACATTTTACATAGTGTAATTACATTAAAAATCCTTGTAATGTAAAAAATGGCAACAAGGAAAAAAATTACAAGTAAAAAAAATATATTTATTTTAAGCATCTGAAAGACAAGAGCGCTAAGGGATTTTTCTCAGCATTATTGCTATATGATTACTACTGATGGCGTCACTTAAAAGCAAACTTTTTTTCCCCCCACCACTATTTATTTCACAATTTTACTTTAGTTATAATCTATATTAGTGGATAAAGATATTGAAGACATTGGATATTGGTGCTGGTGTTGAATTCACAGCAGGTTTATTTCACAAATATCTGACAGTTAAGACCTAAATACGATTTTCATTTACAATAATTAACACTGAACTCTGCATCATTAACTTTTCATGCCATCAGCTTTTGGTTCATTTTAAATCAGACATGAACAATTCAGTGAATTCACTTTTACCAGATTGAATCAGTGAGTTGTTGACTCAAGAACAGCTGCAACTGAATCAGTCCAACTGATTTGTGAACTGATTCAACAGGTTAATTGAAAAGAATCAGCTTGTTCATGATTTGGTTATCACTATCACTTCTTATAGCTGGTGTCGATTTCTTCAGTTCAAAATAATGTGGAATAATATGTTTTTATTAGTGCTGTGGCTAATTTTATAATAACCTAATATTTAACCATTAACTATAGCCATTCAACACTGAGAGCTATCAATTTCAACATTTACTAGAATAAAAAAAAAACAACAACTTTTAATTTAAGCGAACTTAAAACCTACACATAATCTACATATAAACCATTATAATAAATGTCATATATAGCTACCTGTGTCCTTCAGCAAGTAGGAAATATACAGAAATTTTATTAAGTTTAATAAACACTAAATTTAAGCAATTAAATTTAGATGAATTCTTAAAGATATAAAAGCTATTGATTTTCTCATTTTTCTTTTGTTTTTTTGATTAAGACAACATGTGCATGCTTTTCTCACATGTAAACAATTCATGCTGCTGACATAAAAAATGTGCACCATGCTTTGTTTACATTCAGAGGAAAGCGTGCATATGCATTGTGATGCTCTCCAAAGGTGCTAGGCTGATGCAGAGAAGAATTGTTGACTTTGCACAAAAATGCACAAAAAGTATTTTCATACATAAAATTACGATTAAACCACTGATGTCACATGGACTGTTTTATATTTGTTCTTGGTACCTTTCTGGGCCTTGAACGTGGAAGGACCAGTGATGTCTATGGAGGGTCAGAAAGCTCTTGGATTTCATCAAAAATATCTTAATTTATGTTCCACAGAGGAACAAAGGTCTTAAGGCCCGTTGACACCAAGGATGATAACTATAAAGATTATAATAAAGATATAGTTCTAAAAACCGTTCTGGAATAGCAGAGACCACACCACAGTTATAATGATAAAGGCACAAAGAAACAATATCGTTGGAATGTTTTTTTTCCCAGCTTATGAACGATACAAACACTGACACCCAATCAGAATCAATCCTGCTATAACAGGCTCAAGAATTTAAAGTGCAGATAAGTGTGTGCTTAGAATAAACAGACAATATCGTTCACTGGTGTGGACACTAATATCGTTATCTTTATAGTTATTGATCTTGGTGTGAACGGGGATTTATGGGTTTGGAACAACATAAGGGTGAGTAATTAATGACAAATCTAACCCTTTAAAAGCAGATTAGACACTCACATTTCTCTTGTTCCACAAAAGAATTTCAGTCTTTTCCAGTGAACCATAGAGAATTACCATCAATAACTCTTCTAGAGGTAATGAGATTGTTGTTTTGCAGTCTTGAATGCTCACCAACTAAATGTCTGTGCAACCAATAGTCGTCTATTTATTTGGTTTGTACTCAGTCATGACTCTAATGAAACACCTGACAGAAGCCACCGCAGAATCAATTTGCACTGTTGTAAAATTCTGACAGACTGTTAGCAATGTTTCGACCAAGCACAGGCCAGTAGGAGCTTTATACGCTTTGGTGAGCCCGTCTGCCAGTCACCCTGAACAACAAGCTACAGCAAACCTGTCCACTGCTGCAAAACAGGGAAAATAGTGAACGCTGGGCAGAAAAAAAAGCCATTTAGAGCACAGGACAAGCTGTTCACAAACATTAATCAAATCCAGCTGAGTCCCACTGCAATTCACTCGCCCATCCATAGTAACACACATCAGCATCATGGGTCTGAGGGTTAAACACACACTCAAGAAATCATCATACATGCTGCTCTTACTTTACTGGGCTGTCCGAAGAACGAGTTGCCGGCACATCTCTGGTTGATGACGTCTCGTATCAGATGTTTCTGGCCGTTGTAGGTGGTCAGTATACTGATGCGTTCAGACGGATATCCCAGCAGACGCATGTACATGTACAGCGCCACTGCATACTCGGCCTCCGCCAGATTCTAAACATCAAGTAATAAAAAAAATAAAAAAAAAATTAGAGCATTAAACAGACTAGACTGGCTGATCTTGGTTAACATTATTGATCATCAGTGTAAGCTGCTTCAGGAATCCCATGCACTTGTACAGGAAAGTGTGTAAAGCTGAGTAGTAGTAGTATCTTTTATTTAATGCCGTGTCTGCTACAATGGCTATTTTCATGGCAAAAACAGTTCAATAAAATACAAATAAGGTACACACAATAAAAACATTTAAACAAATAACCATCATTAAAATAGACTGTTGACCTTAATATGTGATAAGAATTCTAAAGCTTTCTCTGGTTCAATTTTAATAAATAATTCTTTAAAAGAGCTCACTTCATAAAAATCCTTTCTAAAAAAACATTAAAAGCAGGGCAGTCCAATAAAATATGTTTGACAGAAAAAGTTGTTTCACAAAATGTGCACTGTGCAAGCTCTTCGCCTTTTAGTAAAAATGCATGTGTTAGTCTAGTATGTCCTATTTAGCATCTAGTAAAAACCACTTGATCAATTCTTGTCCTTGAAAAACTGGATGAAATATTAGGCTGAATTTCGCATAATTTGTTATTTGACCACATATTCCATTCCTCTTGCCATCTATTTAAAATGCAACAATTAATAGAAGGTTTAATATCCGACGGAGGAATTGGACATTCATTTGTGTAAGGCTGAGAACATACATGTTAAGAATGTACACATTTACTATGGCTCTAATAAATGTTCTGATATGAATTCTGAACAGGTTTACTATATAAATGAACAAACACTGCATGCTTTTTTCGTATAAAAAGCTTTAAATGACTAACATGCAAAGCTGAACAGATCATTTGCATTAAATGGCTCATTGCTGCTATGCTGCATATTTTCATCCTAACAGATGTTTAAAAAAAAACATCACATTAAATGATTATCTTTAAATCACATTAGTTTTCCTTTAGACATAGTCAATGATCCTGATTAGGACTGCATGATAAATCACATGTGATATCCAATGTGCATCTTGTCAGTAGAGCCGGTCCTATAATCAGTAGTAAATCTCCATCACCTGTGTGCATTCAGATAGAGCAGCGCTTACTACACAGAGCCGCTGTTCACTGATGCACACAAGATTGATATTTCGGCAGCGTGGTTTGGCGCAGCTTGTCAATGAACTACTGGTGCATTTAAGTCATGACGGATAGATCGTATTTATGAGTTGAACGCACATGAATGCCACTACAAAGTCGTTATTGCGAGTGGGAAACTAGAAGGTTTCTTTAAGCCCCAAGTTTCAGAGTTGGGGTGTGTCAGTGAGAACGTTTAGTATGCAATGGATGCACCCAAAGATATATGAAGCATTTGTATTGAAGGAAAATTAGTTGAAATGAACAAAATGATTTTTTTTTTGGTAATGTACAATTAAAACTATATAAGTTAAATATAAAAATATTATATTATTGTATAATTACCATAGAATATATACAGTTTACATCACCTTCATACATTTAATAAAAAAAGCAAAAACACAATGCAAATTCTTTATTCGTCATTTTGTAGATGTAGAGTTACATTTTTTTTTTGAATTTTATGTAGAAAATGTAAATCGCCATCTTGTTCCGACCAAAGTGACTTGAACGCACCTGACGTCGTAATGACGAACATCCCAGGAGGACTTGAACGCAGCATACGGCTGTGTAGTAAGCGCTGCTCTATCTGAATGTGCACAGGTGATGAAGATTTACTACTGATTACAAGACCGGCTTTTCTGACAAAATGCACACTGGATATTGCATGTAATTTATCACAGCCCTAGTCCTGATGTAAGCCAACTACCAGTCCCTCAATGAGTGAGGACTAATTTTTGCCCTTTAGTTTCATGCTATTCATTTTCTTTCAATTACATAATTTGTTTCTAAAGTAACTAAGCTTGACCTTCTGTTAATAACCCATTTTATAAAAATACCTAAAAGTGCAACAAAAACATACATATTTCAATGAAATTACAGGATCAAAAAGCACTGAATGTGACTGCCAGAAACCAAAACAAAAACATGCAAATCTAATTTCTAACTCTTTCTAACTTAACTTTTAATAATTTAATAATTTAAATAATTTTAATAATTACATAATGCAGTAGTGTTATTTTTACCATTTTAAATTTAATGATCAATTATGAAGTACTACCAATGATCTTAAACATGAAGTAAAAATATAATTGAACCCTTCTCTTAACTTTTTGACTAACAAAAAAAGGTTGAATTTGCCCTGAATTTTCAATCATAGCTATGAGTACCTGTACATCAGACATCTAACCAGTGTCTACTAGGTGGAACAGCTCAAAACATGAACAGAGCACTGCTGACATGACAACAGCTCCAGGAGGACATTAATAAGGGTACAAACCTACTAATAAGAGACACTTTTTCAGCGGCTGCAAGCACTGACTGTGCAAACAAAGTGCTTCCTATTGCTCTGTGAGAGACTAATTCATATGGCCCATTAGAGTCATGCGTGTGCGGGTGGTGTGTGTTGGCATGGATACTGTAATGAGGACAATTCCTTCCAGGACCCCAGTAAACAGTAGCGGGGCACATAGCCGAACTCATGTGACTTGCACACCGCATGCCGTACGGTCATTACTTAGGAACAATGCAGAGTTTCAGGAGTTTCAAGTCCATGTCATGAAACTCAGGTCTTGTGTTTCCTCAAATTAACATGAAGGGATGTTTTCTGTTTGGTATATGAAGATCATATTGAAACTTTTCCCATGCCTTCAATTGAATTTTTTGCCATTTTTACTTTTTGCGTATAGATTTTACAGTTTGTTTTTCCATGTTCCAGATACAAACTGCCTAAGAAAACTATTTAATAATGTAATATTTGGATTTTCTTAGTTAATCTAAATATCTAAACAAAAAGTGAAACAAACCATGTCGATATTTATTAGGGCTGTCAAGCGATTAATCAAATCCAAAATAAAAGTTTGTGTTTACACAGTATATGTGTGTTTACTACATATAAATACAAACACATACATGTATACATGTGTGTATATATATATATATATATATATATATATATATATATATATATATTTTTATACATTTATATATATATATATATATATATATATATATATATATATATATATATTTATATTTATACATGTATACAATTTAATTATAAATAAATATACATATTTTAGATTTAAATCTGAAATATTTTTCCTTAATATATACATGCATGTGTGAGTATTTATATATACATAAATATACACAGTACACAAATACATAGTATGTAAACAAACTTTTATTTTGGATGCGATTAATCGCGACTGATCATTTGATCATATTTATTCAACTGTGATTTTTTTATATGGCGTGTGTATGTCATATAATTGAGCTTGCATTCACTCTTACCTGATAAAAGTATGGGTTGGGTTCTGATTCACCCACGCCGTTGAAGTCCTCCACGTTAATAAGCTGGAAGTCGTAGGTGAATCCAGGGTTCGGCGCCTGGAACTCAGGCTGGAGCTGAACGTGAGGGAGGTTCCCAAGCTGCTTATAGCGCCAGTTATACAGGTTACACAGACTGCCAGACACACAAGAGAGAGTCAAAATAGGACACTTCACATCAAAAAGTGTATCTGAGGACACAGCAGCTCTGCTCTGAAACAGAGAGCCATCTAACTAAACAGCTTTTTAAAGCATCACCACAAGTGCATTTTTTTCTTCGTATTTTTCTGCTGTGGTCTAAAAGAAGAAATCTCAGATAAAAATTATTATTATTATTATTATTATTATTATTATATTTAGTATTATTTATAAACTATTATAACATGCATCAACATTTTGAATAAGATTTTATTTTTGCTTTCAGTTTTCTTTTTAATTAAGGTATTATATACCTTAGGTATATATAAATTAGGTTTATATACATATATATATATATATATATATATATATATATATACATACATATATACACATATATATATGTATGTATGTATATATATATATATATATATATATATATATATATATATATATATTATATATTATATTATAATACATTATATTATATAATATATATCACACACACAAACTTTTTTTTTAATTTTTTCTGAAAATATAAACCCTCCAATATGTAATTGAGTTTGTTCAGATTTGGAGAAATGTCCCATTAAATCACCTGCTCACCAGTTGATTCTTCTGCAGTGAATGGGTGCCGTCAGAATGAAAGTCCAAAAAAAAGCAGATAAATACATCACATGCTTTAGAGCTGTTTAGGCTTGTTAATGGTACTTGATCTGCACAGATTTCTCTCTTGATTCAGACCAGATGACTTGTTTAGTGGAGAAAGCAATATTATGAATAGTGGACTCACACTTGGACACAATGGTTTGAAATCGAAAAATCTTGATGAATGATGTTTCTTGCAAACATGCAGATTTTGTCTTCTCAAGATGTTAACTGATGGACTAGAGTGGTGTGGATTATTAGTAGATTACTGTGATGTTTTTATAAGATGTTTGGATTCTCGTTTTGACGGCACCCATTCACTGCAGAGGATCATTGGTGAGAAAGTGATGGAATAGCACTTCTCCAAATCAGATGAAGACACAAATTAGTATTTTAAACAAGACCTTGTGTGATTCTTTGGCAGCAGCTTTCAGCTTTCACACTAAACAAACCAATAATAATGACAGAAGCGTACGTATTAAAAGCATCTTTCCAGCCTGACACATGGACTGACCTGGCCCTTGCTCTGCCCTGGGCATCCAGGTCTACAGTAGGGACACCCAGACGCACAAAGCGGGTGAAAAGTGACTGCTCCATGTTGGAATATTTCTGAAAGGCCATGTTCTTAATAACAGGAGGCAACTGATGATGATCACCAATCATAATCCAGCGTTTGAGTCGACTGTAGCCATCCTCTGGGTTCTGTGTAACAGAGACACAAAGTTATGTTACATTAACTCCATTTTGATGATTGAAATCACCACCCTGCATCATACTTGCTGAACTAAAATCTAATGTGTGACTAATTTTGGCTTGCTGACTCCAAAAATAGAGCCAGTTTAGCTTGAGAACATCATAATTTCACAAAAAATTAATGCATTTCGTTATCATTTTTGCTTTCAACAGCCAAGTTAAAGAATTAAATTTTAAATTCTAATTCTGAAGACATTATTTTCTGCCTAATCATGAGTTCCATTTTTCCCACTCGTCTGCTGATTGTAAAAGTATCGTGAATACTTCATCCCTAAAAACAAAATCTTTGACATTCTTATTCTCCATTCTTATTCTGTGCAAAAAAAAAAAAAAAAAAAAAAAAAAGTTAATTATATTTTGGAACTCATCAAATTAAGCACCATTTCTGCATATCATTTTGCACACCAACATGCAGGGCAGTGAATTTAGTTTAGAAAGCATGTCTTGCTTCATTTTTAATTAGATTTTTATTTTATATTAGTTTTGCATTTAATTGGCAATAACTGCTGTTTGACTCAAATAAAGGTTCCCCTGAAAAATATATAATAATTTTAATAATACACCATTTAAAATTGTTAGTTATTATATTACAACTATATAATATAATATAATATAATATAATATAATATAAGATTTTAAGAGAAAAGTTGTACCTGTAGCAGTAGTGGAATGAAGGTCTCAATCTCCAGGATTTGAGCTGCCTCCTCCATCAGGATATTATCATACTACAACAATATCAAGCATGTGAGTATTGAGGCAGCAAATGTACACTAACAGATTTTTATTTTATTAAACAACAATTTTAAAACACTGATTCTCATTTATTGTTACACACCATGTCAAAAGTTTTTTCCCCACATATTTTAAAATAACGGTAATCTGAAATAGCTTTAACTAAAATAAATAATAAAGAAATCAAAAGTCCTGACATGCTCTCTGACATCACACTGATACCTTGAAGCCCAGCTCCACCAGGTCGTGGCGTTTGAGGGCAGCGTGTGTGCAGGTCATGGCGATGATCTTGGCCTCTTTCACCAGCAGGTATTTGGATCGGTCCAGTCCACTGCGCAGAAGCTCAAACGCTCTGAATTCCTGCAGAAGAGAAGATGCATTTATGAACACCTCATCGCTAAAAACCATATGAGTAAAACTACACATATATATACCAGTCACAGTCTAGAGCAAAACGTGGGACGTACATTCTTCATTTCAGTACATTAGAATGATTTCTGAAGAATCATGTTACACTGAAGACTGGAGTAATGATCAGGGTTCCCACTCTAAGCCAAATGTCAAATTCCCTGGACTTTCACTGGCTAAAAATTTCCAGGACCTATAATGAACGAATCCATCCATTTGCAAGCTTTATTTACTTGTTTACAGACGTTTTTAGTACAAAACTATGGAAGCCTGTTTCTGCCACTAAATAAAAAAAAAAAAAGATAAAACTTGCAATTCTGACTTTTTCTTGCAATTGCAAGTTTGTATCTTGCAATTCTGACTTTTTTTTTTTTCAGAACTGAGAGATATAAACTATTTCTGAGGAGAAAAAAAACACTGATATGTTCACAGAATTGATACATCACAAAATTCTGACTTTACTCTCAACTGCGAGTTTGTATCATGCAATTTTGACTTTATAACTGGCAATTGCGACTTTTTATCTCACAATCCTGACTTTTTTTCCTTGCAATTGCGACTTATATCTCACAGTTCTGACTTTATTTCTCAGAATTGCGAGTGTATATCTCACAAATCTGAGGAAAAAAAAAGAAAAAAAAAAAAAAAAAAATCAGAATTGCGAGTTTATAAGTAGAAAAATAAATAAGAATTGTGAGAGAAGTCGCAATAACCTTTCTTATTTTTATTTAGTGGCAGAAACAGGCTTTTTATGTGCCATTTCTACAGTTATTAATCAATTCAGAAGTTTTTTTTTTATGATTTCAGGGGTTAAACAATCTGAAGGTTTGTAATCAAGTTTATCTTTCATTTTTTTCACATTTAGTTTTTGCCTTTGCATCATCTACTTTTCACACCCAGTCTCTGAAGTGGTCATTTTATAGCCAAAGCTCTTGAAATTTACATTTTCCTGACATGTTTGCCTTAGTTATCAGGTACAGCCTGGTGACTGCATTTGACTTAAGTGATTGCAAGGTGATGTGTGGGAAGGGAATAAAATGGCACTGAAAAATAGCCTAACCATGAAAATAGGCAAAACGTGTAAAACAATGCATTTAAAAAATAAATTAATTAAAAAAAAAAAAAAAAAAAAAAAAACATTTTGATAAATAGAAACTGAAATGTAAAGCAACAAACTAAAATCCCTGATATTCCATGACTTGGACCAAAAAATACTGAAATACTTTCAGTGTCTGGAATAGACCTTTTAAAATTCCATGATATTCCAGAAATTCCATGACTCGTGGGAACCCTGAATGATGCTGAAAATTCACCTTTGATCACAGCATTCAATTACATTTAA
The DNA here is from genome assembly GCA_033026305.1 of Cirrhinus molitorella. NCBI lineage: Eukaryota > Metazoa > Chordata > Actinopteri > Cypriniformes > Cyprinidae > Cirrhinus > Cirrhinus molitorella. The sequence continues at coordinate 2,253,078 of CM065135.1, forward strand.
CATACAGTACATTCTTATAGAAAAAAAGATGTTTCAAATTTTAATATTATTGATTAATATTGCTGTTTTAGTAGGCCTTATCGGGTTTAATGTAAGTGTCACCACAATATTTTAAATGACTATGAATTTCACAAGGTGAGGCTGGCGTTTAAACGTCTAGCAGAGGAGATTATGTTTCTTTCTACTTCCTGTCGTTTGTTAGAAAAAGCATCTCTGGTTTCCTCTCAGCATGGGTGGCACATGCAGATATTGAGTATCTGTTTCTGTTCAATCTGTGCTGTGAAGAGAGGTTAACCCAGCTGGATATTTTCAGGGCCGCATCCACTGGGAAATGAATATTTGATGCGCTTCGGCATTAATATTAATCTCATCAAAGCATTCAATATTGATGAGGCCATTTTTTTAACCCTGAGTCTTCAGCCGAGAGGCTTGAGAGACAGCGATGCCCGAGCAGACAGACTCAAACACAGCAGCAGCACTGCGGCTCTGACGCACAACTTTATTACAGGAACATGTCTTTGTTGTTCAGAGGATGAACACAAAGGATGAAAGGATGAGAAATCAGCATCAAAGAAGAGGGCATCCCAGAATAATGGGCTTTAAAAAGCAGGGTGGGAGACTATTATTGATGGATTTCTGTTCATGGATAAGCAGACTATAACAAGCTCCAGTCAGGGCAGACGTGCAAACTATACTGTCAGCCATGTTGGGCACTGGCCATTTTGAATTGTGTTTTACAAATGCACTGGTGCATCATGACGAATCTAAAAAGTTTAAAGTTTTGCACTACCAATTATGTTTCATGTATTATCTTCAGTTCACTGGTCAAACACTCATTGTGCCACAGTCCACCACTGCGAATTTCACCAAAAGCAGACTTTTTCAAACTGTACTAATGCCATTTATCATATTTGGGCTAGATTATGGAATTAAAGGACTAATTATAAAATGTTATTTAATTAAAATTAAAAATAATTAATAAAAATTGTAAAATAATTTTAAATTATTAAAATTTACTTTAAAGTTTAGATATACCCAATTGTTCAGGTCAACAAATTTGACTAGGCATACTGACATAACAGGGTCAAGACGAGATCAATCTGGTGACAATTTTAACAGGTCCCGTGTTTTTCTATTATGGCTTTTAAACCATTTTTTCTCAAATTATTACTGGTGATGCCATGTATCAAATCATGTACAGACCTTTTGTGTTCATATGGTACATATTCTTGAATTCAGAAACAGCTAGATGGAGCAACCATCTTAAAAAAAATTATATATTATTATTTTTGCTTGCGAGCATTTTGTGACCGTTTTAGTGATGATTCCCTAAAATAGGCCTTAATCCCATTTCAGACCAAATACATACATATTATATATTAAAGTTCAGATGTTTAGGGTAAAACATTTATTTTACGGTTTTTGAAAGAAGCCTCTTCTGCTTATTTAATAAAAAAAATGCAGTAATTTTTTTTTTTTTTTTTAAATATATATTATAGATTTTCAGCATCATCACTCCAGTCTTCAGTGTCACATGATTCATCAGAAATCATTCTAATATGCTGATTTGCTGCTCAACAAACATTTCTGATCATTATCAATGTTGAAAGTGCTTCTTATTTTTATGGAAACCATGATCCATTTTATTTTTAGGATTCTTTAATGAATAAAATGTAATTTCCCACAAAAAAAAATCTATAATTTTACTTAAGAACATTTTATTTTTAATAAAAACAATTAATTGGAAATGCTTTTGACTATTAAAAATTAATGGAATAATTAAAATGGAACCCAGAAAAGTAATGGAAAAGGCTTTTTGATTTAAAAAAAAATTTATCATTAAAACAGAGTATAGAAAAATTTAAACAGAAAAAAAATTATTTGGAAATAAAACAGATTTCATAGGGTATTTATTTAATTTTACAATTTATATATTTTATATATTTATTTTATGTGGTAATAAAAATAGATGTAAAATTAAATTTAAATTAAATTAAAAATTCAAATGACTTAAAATACATATGTAATAGCAATGAGGCAATAAGAGTTAGTTTATATAAACAATCAAAAGCAAGAAATCATATGGTCTTATTGCACAAAACTGTTAAAATATATAATGTATTATAAACAATACAGCTAATGTACATTAAGCATTACAACAAAGGCCTGAAGGCGGCGTCAGCGGTCTGACGATTGTTTTTGCATTTCACTGCGCGATCTAATCCGTGTTTAATATTGACTAAACATTTAATCAAATGCCCACTTAATCTTTAATATTTGGCCATATCTTTAGCACAGAAATGCTACAGCCACAGTAATTTAACAAATATATGGACATCAAAACGTGTAAACTCAGAGTGAGGGTTTAAACTTATTTTGAAATCGCGATGAACAATTAGCATAATGAGAACAACATTTATGTATTCTCCCAAGTTTGCATAGGTTTATAAATTATTTACCTTACAAATCTGACAAATCTACACATGTAAATGATAACATATCCTGTGAAACAGCACACTGTAAACAGGTTTAGACACGCGTAAACCTGCATCGAATATATTTATTTAACTGAATCATAGCATTTGTGAATTCACATTTACGCTTAAATATTATTTTTAAATGGGTTTAATATATAATGTAGCCTTTGAAAACAGTCTAATAATGCATTTCATGGATTCTCGTCTGTGAAATGCGCCACTTCCGGTATTTTGCAGGTTACTCGACACGGATTGATTTTTTATTAGTCGATGAGAATCAACGAATCGCAATAGCCCTAGTAATATTATAAATGTCACTTCTAATCAGTGCATCCTTACTGAAAAAAAGCATTCATTTGTTGGCCCCAAACTTGAATGGGGGTGTTCACAAATACACAGAATAGGACAAAAATAACAATTTTAGCCCTACCTCCAGCTGGGTGAAGATCTTGCGAATGTGGCGGTAGCAGCCCTCAGCGATGTCCATGTCCTCCTGATAAGACTGGCCTTTGAACACCGGCTGAGGAGCGTTGGAGAAGTACTTATGGAAGGGGAAGTGTGACGCCACGTCCTCCGTCTTCACCTCTCGGCCCGGCTTTGGCTTCACTTTACTCATGTATTCCTCCCAGCGTGACATTACCTACAACAGCCGAACCAGACAGACAGAGAGACAGACAGAATCAGCGCCTGGGGATTTCACGGGCAGAACTCATTAAGAGCGCTTCACTGGACAAACAGCCTCGTCACAATCCACACTTAATTAATGTTTTGCTGTAATCTGTGATCTGAGCTAATGGTCCGGACAGATCCCCCGGGGTGCTGATATGAATCTACAGCCCACAGCGTGAAGGATCAAACCACAGCGAGAGATAAGAGCAAAACAAACCAAAGCAGACCCGTGTGAACCTCAGCTCAGATTCACAGCAACAATCTAGAATCAACAGTTCTCACTGGTAATGCACTCAAATAAAATGATGAAAATATCACAATTAAAATTCAACTTCTCATTTAGACGAAAACTGAAACTGAAAATAAAGTTTAATAATAATTTAAATTAAATTTAAACTGAATTGTATAGCTTTTAATATAATCTACCTCAATTCGGTTGCTCAAATATACATTTAAAGAGTGGAAAAACACTTGTTTTCATGACAGATTTATTGAAACATACATTAATGATGGTCAAGAATATGTTTAAAAATTAAATTCAGTGCAGTGAATTTCATAATAAAACTGACATCATTTGAAAGCTGAGTCTTTGTTTTATATTAAAAGTAACAAAGCCTATAGCAATTGCTGGATGGGAGGCATTCTATTTCAGACAAATGCTTTCAGTTGCAGAAATTTTGGTGCATCATTACAGGAGAAACCTATTTAACTCAAAATAGTGTCTGTAATATTAATACAAAACGCAACTAAAATAACTAAAATGAAAACAATTAACTGTTGAATATTCTTCATGATCCTTTTAAACAAAGTTATGACTTTTCACTTTTAAAATTTGGCTACCTCATGCATCCAGGTTGACCAAAAACATAAATATTCTAGTTCTTTTCCAAAAAAAAAAAAAAGGTTTTGAGGTGATGAATTAAGATCCCAGCTCATTTTATTCATCTCAGATAAATGTGATTTATTGGCTGGCATCTCAGATCACTGGGCACTAGAACATCCAGGCACAGGAGCAGCTTATTCCCACAGCTCATCTCCCTCATGAACACTTAAATGCCTCTCAAGGTCTCTCTTAAGCCCTATTCGGACAGGATTCAATTTACAAGGGTAGATGGAGTAATGTAATTTTACCACAGGACGTCTGTAATATTAATAGCCAGTTCACACTGGATAAGAAATCTTAGTAAATCTTCCAGAAGTGGGAGGAGTAACTTGGTTTACGCACCGCTGTCACCTCCCTGTTGTCATGTGCATGAACGATTTATTAATTAAAGTAAATTCTGATCGGACTCTTCTTGGTAATAGGCGCTTACCTAAAGTTAACGTAAGTTTTGTGCCCCTAATAAATAAATGAATGAATGGCATGCATAGTTTTATGCGGTCAAAAATATTACCAGAATAAGACATTATTATGTGCTTTAGAATTCCTACTACTAATAATCAGCCAATATGCTACTAATATGCACACTAATAATAAACTAGTAAATAGTGAGAATTTGATCATAAACTAAAGTGTTACTGTTTTTCCTTTAAAGGGGTCATTGGATGCACTTTTGCATGTTGTTTGAACATAAATGTGAGCGTGAACTACAAAACCAGTCATAAGGGTCAATTTTCTAAAACTGGGATTTATACATCATCTGAAAGCTGAATAAATAAGCTTTCTATTGATGTATGGTTTGTTATAATATGACAATATTTAGACAACTATTTGAACAAATAGGGTGGGAAAAAAAAAAAAATCGCCTTTAAAGTTGTCCAAATGAAGTTCGTAGCAATGCATATTATTTTTCAAAAATTAAGTTGACATATTTACGGTAGGAAATTTACAAAATATGTTCATAGAACATGATATTTATTTAATATCCTAATGATTTTTGGCATAAAAGAAAAATAAAAAAATTGACCCATTCAATGAATTTTTGCCTATTGCTACAAATATACCCCAGCTACTTATGACTGGTTTTGTGGTCCAGAGTCACAAATGTGTGTTGGCAGTGTGTACACATCTACCCTATAATGAAAAAAAATCAACTCAGTGTTTATTTAATCTGTAAAAATAATTTCCCCTTTTTCAAATCAAGCCATTCTCAGCTTCTTGTCGTTGTGACATCCCACTGACAGAGACCACTCCTATGATAGATTGATTGACACATGCATCTTACCTCAGACCCGCCCTGAATGAGCTGTAACAGGCAAGCAGAGCTCATTTGCATTTAAAGGAACATGCACTGGAACGGGTTGATTATTTGCAGAGCTGATTTTGACAAGGTAAAAGGGTGTTGTTTTACACTACTATTGAGAATTTTCAAACAAAGAATCTTATAGACTTTTCATCAAGACTCTAAAGAATCATATCAACTTGTGGAAAATGTTCATCCGATGACCCCTCTAAATAATATGGCATTTTGCTTTTCTTGCTTTTTTACAAAAGACCCATTTGAAAGCAGAGGTGTGAGCTAGCATCTTCCTTTTGTACAGTTAAAGAGAAGCAGATGCATAAAGCAGATCATGTTTAGAGGGGAATGTGCAATGTGTGTGTGTGTGGTTGTGCACCTGGTAGAGGTAGAAGTGTCCAGCGGTCTCACAGGTGTAGGAGACGTCACCGGGAACATCAAGACTCTCCTGCAGACGCGCCACCTCTCGCAGGAGCTCCAGACGGCGGGACAGAACATAGTTCACTCTTCCATACCTAACACAGACAACAGGACAGTTAATACTCAACACTACTACATCTCAGAGAAGACCATGCTATCCAATAGGGCTGTGCAAAGAAAAGAAGAAACTGAATTGAAGAAAAATGCAATAATGCGATACAATAATGCTTAAACTGCCACACGCTGTTATCAAGTCAAATCTTGTCATATATAGTGTATATATATGGTTATTTATATGCATGTATGTATCAAGAGCTCCTGTAAAACCACAACAAACTCCTTGTGTTTGAGCACACTTGGTGAATAAAGCTCATTCTGATTCTAATATATCTAGCATACATGTTTCACTTTTGTGAGAAGAAAGCACCCCTACAACAACTTCTGAAGTGAAAGGTAGTGATTACATGGGTAGCAGCATTACATTAAATGTCATTTTAACATTAGTGTAATCATTTTAGCATTAGTTTAGGAACTGAATAATAAAAAGGAAAAGTAAAACACTGGTTAGTCTTTCCTCTATGAATTCAATATGCACTGATTCTCATTTAAGCTAAAAAAGTTATTTAGGCAAGAGTAAGAGCAGTGATTTTTTCTTTGTCTTTGTTCATGGCGATGAATATTGCAAGCTGTAGTGATATGCATATTGTGATATGTACATTTGCGATATTTCAATGATTTCGATATATTGCACAGCCCTACTATCCAACTTTGTATCAGAGCTTGATGCTTCATTTTTCCCAAGAAACACATGTGCTCATAATTTGAGGAGCAATTTAGGAGAGTATATAATATTTTATATATATATATATATATATATATATATATTTATTATATATATATATATATATATATATATATATATATATATATATATATATATATATATAAATAATCATTATTTTATAATTATAGTTAAATATCATCAAACTGTAATTAATTCTTTCATTATTAATTTTTTCATTATTTACAGGCCTACTTTAAACTGTATACAGTTACAAACAAATCCAAAATACACTCACACTCTTATTTTGAAATCAGAAACTTGGCATCTACAACATTAAAACGTAAAGCAATAATTAAATTATTATTAAATTATTTATTTAATGATTTAGTTTTTCATTATTTACAGGCCTTTATCTGAACATGTGCTCCTAAAAACATCTTACAGTTCACACATACATATTTTAGGCACAAATGCAAGTCACGTTCACACTGTAGTTTCAATTCAGGATTCAAGTTTTTTGTTAATAAAGAAATTCATTATCTATGCAGGTACCGGCACATATAACAAGGAGCATCTGTGCTACATGGGATGAAACATTTATGCTGCGCAATGTGGAAACAAGCACAAACAAACGCACCTTATTTATTATTAACTACATCTAATGTTGTAACATTAACACTAAAAAGCAGCACCTTTGGTTGAATCCCTTATCTACTGCATTCTAGTTTTTTCTGTGGGGCAATTCATTCAGCAGTTGCTTTGATAACTCATGTTAGTATTTATGTGTGTGTAAGAGCTGTACCTGCTGAAATCTTTCTCAGTCTCTAGCTCTTCTTCTCCATGTCCCAGACGCAGGAGGTGACGCTCATCGATGTCTAACGCCATAATCTTCTCAAACAGCTGGTTCAGGGCCTAGACAAGACAAACACACACACACGCATTCAGACAACACACATATAAAAAAGTACTGTTACAGTGATGTGTAGCTCCTAGTTTACCAGTTTGAAATGTTTTAACAGATTTGTGTACCTGATTCGAGTGTGTGACGATAAGCGTTCTCTGCTCGGGGAAGTTGTGGTACACGTTGGAGATGATCTGAACAGCCACGTCTGTTTTTCCTGTGCCGGGAGGACCAACAACCTACAGCAAAGGGAAACAACAGATGATTTCAGAAGAGGTGTTAGATTGGATGCAGTACAACATTTACACAAACACACAGGGAGAGACTGACAGACACTGTGATTACAGATTCAAAACCAGCTGACAGATACATGAGTAACTGCAGTGAGAGACGAATACATTTTCCCTCACTGGTTGTGAGGAAAATGCATCAAGAGGTAAAGCAAAGAACCCAGACTATATATGAATAAAAAGCATTAGGTGTAAGAAAGAGATTTCTTACCATAGTAAGGCCTGGTTGCATCCCTGCACGAATGGCTTCAATCTGGGTTGGTGTAAACTGGATGGTGTTTCTGTTAAAGTGCAATCAACAAAAATGAATGTCTGCGTTTCCAAAGCAGGCATTATGTTTATACATACATTTAGTGTATTTTTGGCTGATTGGCTGACCCAAGTACAGTTGGGTGGTCTATAATCCAGGTAGTTATTGCACTGTCTAGCTGTTGAAGAAAAAGCTAAAGAGTTTTGGCCTTGAAGAAGTCCCTGAACCTGTGACAGTGAGCGTGAGCTCTACGTACCGCTTGGGCTGGTTGTAGGGATACGGACCCCTGTTGGGAATCACATGAGGCTCCACCACCAGCGTGAGATCTTCCTCATCCTGTTTCTCCTCCTCATTTGCTTTACGCTTTTTACCCTTCGCATTCTGCACAGGAAACCGAATTCTGGTAGAGAAGAGAGACGCAATTTCAATAAACATATCGCCCACATCTGTGACCCTGAACCACAAAACCAGTCATAAGGGCCAATTTTTTGAAATTGAGATTTATACATCTGAATAAATAAGCTTTTCACTGATGTATGGTTTGTTAGGATAGGACAATATTTGGCTGAGATACAACTATTTGAAAATCTGGAATCTGAGGGTGCAAAAAAAATCTAAATATTAAGAAAATCGCCTTTAAATTTGTCCAAATTAAGTTCTTAGCAATGCATATTACTAATCTAAAATTAAGTTTTGATATACTTCTGGTAGGAAACTTACAAAATATCTTCATGGAACATGATCTGAATATAATGATTTTTGGCATAAAAGTAAAAGTGATAATTTTGACCCCTACAATGTATTGTTGGCTATTGCTACAAATATACCCATGTTACTTAAGACTGGTTTTGTGGTCCAGGGTCACATATACTATTTTTCAAAATTTGGGGTTGTAAGATCTTAAATCTCTTCTGTTTACTAAAGATTGCATTACAAAATATAGTAAAAACAATAATGTAAATCAATTTCAATAAACCATCGCAAAAAGCCCACTTACACTACCGCTGAAAACTTTCATTCAATTTACTCCTGTGATGGTAAAGCTGAATTTTCAGCATCATTGCTCCAGTCTTCAGTATCACATGATCATAGAAATCAGTCTAACATGCTGATTTGCTGCTAAGTTATTATATTATTTTTTTCTGATACTTTTTTTTTGTGAAAACAATGATACTTTTCAGGATTCTTAGATGAAAATAAAGTTCAAAAGAACAGCATTTATGTGAAATAAACCTTTTGTGACATTATGAATGTCTTTACTGTCACTTTCGATTTAATGCATCCTTGCTGAATAAAATATACATTTCTTAAAATTGATAAATTCTTGTCTTTTAAAATCTAACATTTAAAATATGTACGGAACAAGGCAAACACCACCACAAACCCTGTACAACACTAACACACAGCATTTGTCCAATAATGACTATTCCAGACCTGAAAGGCGGGACTTGTCGAGCAGGATCTTCCTCTGTCACCTTCACCGTATGATTGGGGAAACAAGACTTCAGGTGCTCGATGGACAGGAAGGTGTCGTTGAAGTCCAGAGAGGAAATCTGGTTAGGCATCTTTGAGTAATGGGCACTACCAGGATCTCCATAACCCAGAATGATGTCGTGAAGCCAGTCGGGAACCACACACTCTGTGTTCATCAGGTTACGAATGGTCTCCAACACAGCCTGAACACAAAAAAAAAAAAAAAACAGGAAACAAGAAATTCATTTTTGATAATTTTGCATGACTGAATCACCACAACCCTATTTTATTACATGGCAATACCTGCTTCCCATAAGATTGGTTCTTGGTCAAAAGTAAAAAAGACTTTATGTTGATAGTCATCAGTATTGTTATTTTTAGTATCATTAATGTACAGCACTTTTTAATATTTCAAATGAGTTTAGATTTTTCACTTTTTTTTTTGTTTTTACCCATAAATTACTCAAAATCATAATTAAAAAGTAACATCAAAAGTCATAATTGAGACATTTACAGTTTTTTTTTATTTTGTGGTGGAAGTAAATAAATGACAACTTTTTTTCTAAGTTCAAGCTTATTTTTTATTTCAAGTTTATTATTTGTTTATTTTATTTTAGTTAACAAAAATGTGTTTTAATATTTTTAGTTTTAATAGACAAACAACAGTCTAGTGGCAGTGATATATCAGAAATCATCTGACCTTGAAGTTGTTCTCTTTGGGTTTGCGTCTCATGATGATATTGAAGGTCTCATAAGGGTCTTCTGCTCCGTTCTGGATACTGTTGGTCATGTCCTGCTGATACTGGTTTGGATCGAGCCATACCCGAAATGTCCTGGTGTCACCTCTTAGTTTGGGCTTCGGATCAGGACCTTTGCACAAATAAAACCATAAATGAGAGTCACAAGGTCATCGAATGATTCCTCATTTGCAAGTCACTGTGGATAAAAGCCTCTGCTTAAAGTACAAATGTAAATGTAATGATGGAAATCAATATTCAGCACAAATTACTAATCCATCTAAATATTCATTTGTCGAGTGAACAGACATTAAAATCACTGGACCAGAAATGAGCACATTCTGAAGGTCAACACTGAGTAGGTCCAGGGTCAGTGTGACAGACATTTGGGTCAGTTAATGGATTCATCACTTGTATTCATGAGTCATTGGCTGCCTTATGGGTGTGCAGGTCTCTCTCTTTGACAATCTCCCACAATTAAAAGAACATCACCCATACACTGCCTTTTCAGAGTAACGCATTACTGGTTAATTAAATATTGAACGCATAGTACAGCTAACAATGTTGGGAAAATGTTTAAATAAATTATGTTCTTTGAAAAATTTTAGTCAGCACAACTGTTTTTAACATTGCTAATAATCATAAATGTTTCTTAAACAGCAAATCAGTATATTAGAATGATTTCTGAAAGATCATTTGACACTGAAGACTGGAGAAATGATGCTGTAAAGCAATAAATGACATTTTAACAGATATTCACAAAGAAAACAGCTATTTTAAATTGCACTTTTTTTTTTACTGTATTTTAGATCAAATAATTACAGTCAAAAACTTTAGTATATGATATTATTGTATATAACGTATCAACTTTAAAAGAATGACAATCACATTACAGTTATCGCACAGGTGTTGGATATATGTAGCAGAAATATTTTCCATCTGTAAACACATGGCAACCCACATAAAACTCTATGCTTCTCAGGGATCTAAACTCATTCTTCCCACTGGTTGCTCTTTTGCGACTAACTTTCTGAGTCACAATTTTTTTCCTCCAAAAAACAGGATTAATCAATGCATGGTGATAAACTTTTATAATCGTTTATAGTTATATAGTAACAGAAGTGGTTAACATCCAACCCATTCTTTTTCATCAGTAGTAGCCTATTATTTGCAATTTTGTGAACAGGAGTTCCTCTTTTGCATGTTTTCGCTTTTGAATGCGCAATCTTATTACAAGACAAGATAATTGTCTGTTTTGCTTACATCTATACACCTTTCACTTTTTAGGACTAAAACAAAAGATGGATTCATTGTTGTTATTCTTAATTAAAAAGTAACAAGTATAACAGTAGGCTACAATGACAAACTAGCTTATATAACATATATTAACAAACAAATACAACGAGGCATGGCATGCACTGCATGCTGATTATATACCGACTAATAAATTACAGAACGTTTAGAAAACGCTGAAGAATCAAATAAATAAATGTAAAAAAAGTAAAAGGAAGCCTCCATAGATAAGCTTTTCAAAATGAAAACAAAAAGAAAACCATGTTTGCACATTTTTTCTATAAGAATACCAACATTTTCACCTTCTCTGGTTTAAAAAGCAGTCTTTTACTTTAGCGGCAAGTATTAAACCAGGTTCTACACAGTAATGTGACCACATCAAATTTGAACTGGCACTTTCTCAAAAAATTGCTGCAGTCTAGAGCCCTGCTTCTGACTTGTGCTTAGAAAGCATTGACAGTCTAGTCTGGATGCTGTCTGTTCACTGCAAACTCATCATATGGTTCAGTGGACTCCGTAAACCATTTTACCTTCCTCTATGACGCGGCCCTTATCATCCAGCATGCCCTGCACCTCACAGCCTCTCACGTACACCAGACCGGCCTGATCCACAAACGGCTGCCGGCGGTCAAAGCGCGTGCCGTAGAGCAGGTTGGGCCGCACCGTGATCAGAAAGCAAACGTCGTGCTTGCGCAACCCTGTAAGAATCAACAATGATGTGAAGAGATGGAAGGATGAAGAGCTTTTGTTGTTTTTGTAATTATGTTTATCAGCTTCACCAGCTATTACTAGCTATTAAACATGGCAGATACAGAGGAATTAAGCATTCCGCTTAGACAAAAAAGACAAGATTTTGTACACACAATTCTATAAAAGATCCATTTGCACTTTAAAAATAGTAGCCGTGTTTGCTAATATTTTGAATGAACATCCATGTACGCGACCCTAGACCGCAAAACCAGTCTTAAGTAGCAAAGGTATATTTGTAGCAATAGTCAAAAATACACTGTATAGGTCAAAATTATCGACTTTTCTTTTATACCAAAAAAATCATGAGGATATTAAAGATGTCCCATTAGGATATTTTGTAAATGCTAAGAACTTCATTTTTACAACTTTAAAGACAATTTTCTCAATATTTTGATTTGTTTGCAACCTCAGATTTTCAAATTGTTGTAATTAGGCCAAATACTGCCCTATCCTAACAACCAACTTATTTATTCAGCTTTCGGATGATGCAGAAATCTCAGTTTCAGAAAATTGACCATTATGCCTGATTTTGTGGCCCAGAGTTATACATGTTATATATAAATTTATATATATATATATATATATATATATATATATATATATAAATTTATATATATATATATATATATATATATATATATATATATATATATATATATATATATATATATATATATATAAAAAATTTAGCTTTTGTCATTTTAAGATTTAAAATAAACTATATACAGTTTTAGCTTTAGCTTTGATTTTCTTCAGTTTTAGAAATTTTAGTACTAGGGTACTTTAGTAAGATTTTTTAATAAGCTACTGTATTCATTAATGATAATATCTCTGGCATTGCAAGATGTTTTCAAGGGTTTTGCTAATTTTTTGAGTTTTTAAATGTGTTGCTAGTGCTTGCAGAGACAGAAAGAAAAGAGAGAAATCTTTACCCTCCCACTCGTTTTTGATGTTATCCCGGACGTTGAGGTTAATAGTGACATCAGCACGGACACGAGCAGGCCAATTCTCTCCGATGTTTGGCTTTGCCACCTCCACGATTGAAAACGACACTATGGTCTGAGCCATTCTAGCCCATCCTCCAAACACCACTCCTCCATACTCTGACTGCCTGTGAGACACAACCATAGTAGATCATAAACCAGGATGCTTTTCTTTCCTTACAATGAAAGCCAGTGCTGTCTAGGGGTTATAAAGCGCTCCAAAAAGACAAAACAATTAAAATCTTAAGTACTCTTAAGTTAGAAAATAGATCTTGTGTGTATATATATTAAGTATCTTGACAAGGGCATTTTTCTTTTTGTTATGGTAGTTATCAAAGCAATTGTCATGACTTTTCTTCCCACAAAAAAACTCTATTTCATTTGCTTTCAGTATTTTGTACATTTAAGTACACATTTTCTAGTCTTGTTACCAAAGCACCTCTTAAAAATCACCCTTTTATAAAGTTCTGATGCGAGTCATAGGAAAAGGCCTTTAGAGGTCAATTTGGGTAAAAAAAAAAAAAAAAAAAAAAAACCTACAAATGAGAACAAACCATGGCTTCATCCGTAAGACAACGTCCTCGATATCCTGACGGATTTCATAGGTGGACTCCAGTCGGAAGAGGTTGAAGTTTCTCAAAAGATAATCATGCAGAGTCAGAAACTGCAGGTTCAGCTTTGGAAGAGCTAAACAACCTGTAGATTCACAAACAAGAACAAAAAATAGATTTAGACTGTTTTACTGAATTTTACGTTCATTTTTTACACTCCTACAGCTTAAAATGTAGTGATGCACTGAAATAAATTTAGTTTTAGAAAAATAAAGTTGCATTTAGCCAAAAATGTATTTAATATAATTTATACAAATATTGCTTAATTTTAGATATTATATATATATATATATATATATATATATATATATATATATATATATATATATATATACACACAGGTCCTTCTCAAAAAATTAGCATATTGTGATAAAGTTCATTATTTTCTGTAATGTACTGATAAACATTAGACTTTCATATATTTTAGATTCATTACACACAGCTCGAAGTAGTTCAAGCCTTTTATTGTTTTAATATTGATGATTTTGGCATACAGCTCATGAAAACCCAAAATTCCTATCTCAAAAAATTAGCATATTTCATCCGACCAATAAAAGAAAAGTTTTTAATACAAAAAAAGTCAACCTTCAAATAATTATGTTCAGTTATGCACTCAATACTTGGTCGGGAATCCTTTTGCAGAAATGACTGCTTCAATGCGGCGTGGCATGGAGGCAATCAGCCTGTGGCACTGCTGAGGTGTTATGGAGGCCCAGGATGCTTCGATAGCGGCCTTAAGCTCATCCAGAGTGTTGGGTCTTGCGTCTCTCAACTTTCTCTTCACAATATCCCACAGATTCTCTATGGGGTTCAGGTCAGGAGAGTTGGCAGGCCAATTGAGCACAGTAATACCATGGTCAGTAAACCATTTACCAGTGGTTTTGGCACTGTGAGCAGGTGCCAGGTCGTGCTGAAAAATGAAATCTTCATCTCCATAAAGCTTTTCAGCAGATGGAAGCATGAAGTGCTCCAAAATCTCCTGATAGCTAGCTGCATTGACCCTGCCCTTGATAAAACACAGTGGACCAACACCAGCAGCTGACATGGCACCCCAGACCATCACTGACTGTGGGTACTTGACACTGGACTTCAGGCATTTTGGCATTTCCCTCTCCCCAGTCTTCCTCCAGACTCTGGCACCTTGATTTCCGAATGACATGCAAAATTTGCTTTCATCCGAAAAAAGTACTTTGGACCACTGAGCAACAGTCCAGTGCTGCTTCTCTGTAGCCCAGGTCAGGCGCTTCTGCCGCCGTTTCTGGTTCAAAAGTGGCTTGACCTGGGGAATGCGGCACCTGTAGCCCATTTCCTGCACACGCCTGTACACGGTGGCTCTGGATGTTTCTACTCCAGACTCAGTCCACTGCTTCCGCAGGTCCCCCAAGGTCTGGAATCGGTCCTTCTCCACAATCTTCCTCAGGGTCCGGTCACCTCTTCTCGTTGTGCAGCGTTTTCTGCCACACTTTTTCCTTCCCACAGACCTCTTGCTTGAGGGTGTCAATGATGGCCTTCTGGACAGCAGTCAGGTCGGCAGTCTTACCCATGATTGCGGTTTTGAGTAATGAACCAGGCTGGGAGTTTTTAAAAGCCTCAGGAATCTTTTGCAGGTGTTTAGAGTTAATTAGTTGATTCAGATGATTAGGTTAATAGCTCGTTTAGAGAACCTTTTCATGATATGCTAATTTTTTGAGATAGGAATTTTGGGTTTTCATGAGCTGTATGCCAAAATCATCAATATTAAAACAATAAAAGGCTTGAACTACTTCAAATTGTGTGTAATGAATCTAAAATATATGAAAGTCTAATGTTTATCAGTACATTACAGAAAATAATGAACTTTATCACAATATGCTAATTTTTTGAGAAGGACCTGTATATATATGACCCTGGACCACAAAACCATTCAAAATAATTTTATGGGTCAAAATTATTGATTTTTCTTTTTAAATCATTAGGATATTAAGTAAAGATCATGTTCCATGAAGACATTTTGTAAATTTCCTACCGTAAATATCAAAACTTAATTTTTGATTAGAAATGCACTAGCATTCATTGCTAAGAACTTCATTTGGACAAAAATGTGTATGTTCCTAAGTAATGCATTCATACGGGCCAAGTTATATTTTTATGTATCTTTTGTGCTTCATGGAACTTGAAATACATGGTCACTATGAAAAGAAAAGAGCTGATCATTCTTTAAAATTTTTCTGTTCGTGATCCATTGAAGAAATACAGGTTTGTAAGGAGTAAATGAGTATTTTTACTCTTTTTTTTTTTTGTTGAACTACTCCTCTAATTCCATTAATGTACACTACCAGTCAAAAGTTTGGACACACCCTCTTATTTAATGTTTTTTTTAAAGTTTCTTATGCTTATCAAGGCTGTTTTCACTTGATCAAAAATACAGAAAAAAAATGTAATATTGTGAAATATCATTACAATGTAAATCAATCTTTTTCTATATTAATATACATTAAAATGTAATTTATATCTGTAATTAAAGTTGAATTTCCAGGATTTTCTGATCAATAAAAGGTTAAAAAAGAACAGCATTTATTTAAAATAGAGAGGTTTTCTAATAATCTACACTAATGTTCAAAAGTTTGGGGTCAGTAAAATTTTTTATTCTTTCTTTTTTTGAAAGGAATTTATTCTTTTATTCACCAAGGATGTGTTAAATTAATAAAAAGTGATAGCACAGATTTACATTGTTAGAAAATATTAATATTTTGAATAAAAGCTGTTCTTTTTAACTTGTTATTCAAAGAATCCTGAAAAAAAGAATCACAGGTTGCAAAAAAATATTTGGCAGCACAATTGTTTCCAACATTGATAATTCTAATAATAAATCAGCATATTAGAATGATTTCTGAAGGATCACGTGACACTTAAGACTGGAGTAACAGCTGATGAAAATTCAGCTTTGCATCACACAAATAAATTATATTGTAAAGCATATTAAAATAAAAACCATTATTTTATATTGTAATACACTATTTTTTTTGTATTTTTGATCAAATAAATGCAGCCTTGATGAGCAGAAGAGACTTCTTTAAAGAACATTAAATGAGAGGGTGTCCAAACTTTTGACTGGTAGTGTATAGGTATATGACAAAACAGTATAGTGATTTGCAAACTCGTATGGGAAGACGCCCACCTTCTCCAGAATAGTACTCAGTGGGAACAATGTTCTCGTCCCAGACGATTATCTCAGTGGGGTACAGAGGCATCTGGTTGAGCTGTTCTATCTGGGAGATTCGTCTCTCATGGCGCGACACCTGAACAGAAGAGAGAAGGGTTTCATGGGGTTTGTTTTATCTTGGCCAGCTCTTCTATTAACCAGCAAATCATCTGCCCGCTGGACAAAGCATGCTGGGTAAACCTGTGCCATTATAGTTTACCCTTCAACCACAGCAGATGGCCAAATGTAGGCTACATATATCACAGTGCAAGAGGGCCAACCACATCCCATGAGCATTTTAAAGAGACATACATATACGTTGGATGTAACGTGTGATTTTTTTCGAACACACATTTTGGTCCTTGTTTAAGATTTTGCCTGTAAATTTAAATATTGTGTTTAGTTCAGTCAAACTGTGCAGTGCAAACCCCACAGTATCAAACCTTTATGAACAAAATTGTTAAATGCATTGCATGCATAATAAAGATGTGAGATTTGTTTGAATTAAGTTTTCCTTTCAAACTTTCCTGTACTTCCTGATGACTTTAAATCCTTTCTATTATGTTTCTGTTCAAAATTCAAATTAGCAATGGCTGTGAGGCAACTCTGCTGAGAAAACATTAAACAATTTCAATGAGAAAAGGAGCCGGGCAGCTCACGTGGGACGCAGCTTTGAGAAAATCAAATGAATTAATCAGGAGTGTTTGGGCAGCTTATCCTGTTGAAGCTTAATTAAGTGTTTTATCTGGTTTGCGACCTGCTCTGACTCCATTGTGGGCCGCAGCACATGCACATAACCAGATTTCAGCTGCTCAACACACAAATGACCGCCTGACACACGCTCCATCAACACAGCGACACGCACTAAAGAGGAAATGCTCAAGTTCTTGATGAGATTTGGAGCGAGTAATTAAAACACGTCGAAGCAGGACCACCGATGGGCCTGGAACGTCTTAAACATCTGTAACAGAGGTTAAAAATACACTTTAAGAGTGAGAATTAAAGGCATTCACAGCCCGCAGCCTTAAACACTAATAGAACTTACAAATTGAGGATGTAGCCAGCAGAACTCAATTCACAAGCAGAATCAAAATAAGCAGCTCTGGGCATTTTACTCAAAACCATGACACATGGGAGACAAAAAAAAAAAAAAAACACATGGGAACCACTCAAACCTAATGAACAAAATAATGTTCCTCACGTCAACCAATTGATTTAAACCAATTAAGTGCACAACAAAATGAGAGAGAACACATTCAGTAATTCTAACACTAAATTGAGTTCTCTTTCATGTCTTTTTGCACTTGAATGGACAAATCTAAACTAATTACGTCAAAATGAGCGAGTATCTTTATGAACGCAGTCGGTTATGTCTTAAATAAATGTAAATAGTCAAGAAAGAAATCGGATATGCATCAGTAAATACTGTATTAGAACAGTGCATTAGGTCTTAAAGTGACAGCAGTCTTATTTACTAGCTGTCATAACTGATAATCAAAAAAAGAGGGAAAAAAAAAAAAAACTTTGTAGCTTTAATGATTACTCTTTACTTTATAAAGTGAAGAAGTGTTTTTTACATTTGATTATTAAATGTCTGTACCTAAATACTACTGTCAGACCCACCTGAAAAACCTGAAAGCACTGTTTACTTTATTTACATCTTTGTATTGTACTCATTTGTTCTATTGCTTGTAATGTGTTAACTTTTGTCTTGTTTTATTACTAATTGTTCATTTGCCTTTAAAATGTTTGAACTTTATATTAACTAGGTTAGCAGTTTTTACTGTGATATCAAAACTGCCATTGAGACTAGTGAAATTTAACTGGTATCTAAAATGCTGGTGTCATTATAGACTTATTTATTAGAATACAAGATTACATGGGTCAAAAACAACAAAAATACCTTTTTTTAGCAGGGCTAAATCTGTATTTTTAAAATATTTGGTGAAAATGTACAAATTGTATAAATGCATGTTTAAAATATGCAGAATATCCCCCAGAGTGAGCTTTTATAGCATGCGAGAATATATAAACAAAACATGCATGGAAGAATGTAAAAACTATTGGAAAGCAGGAATATTGCTTTGTGGCATGTGCAGATTTGGGCGTATGTGTCAAACATATTTGCTAGAAAAGAAGGTTTGGTTGCACTTTATTTTAAGGTGTCCTTGTTACATTGTATTTATACATTTAAGTACTGAGTAATATGAATTAACAACATGTCCTTACTATATGGTAAGGGTTAGGATTAGGGTTTGTCTTAGTGTTCCTTGCATGTAATTACACATAATTTATTGTTATTACAATAGTAAATACATGAAATGTGTAACAAGGACACCTTAAAATAAAGTGTGAATTAAAATGTCACAATAATGTGCCATATGTTACTGTTAAATTAGATTGGCCTATTTTGTATTATTACTTGTTAGTACTAAACAAAACATATTGCGGCCTCTCAATGCTCAAATCTCTCAATTCCCCTGACATCTTGAATTATATAATTTTTGCCAAGCTTGTTTTAATACATTCTGGTGCTGCCTTAGAAACTGCCAAAACAAAGTACACCGCAGGAAATAAAGTGAATGCTTTTATATACTTTTTATATTTAGATTTAAGATGTCCTTACCAGCAGTTCCAGAAGGAATTCTTTAT
Organism: Cirrhinus molitorella; assembly: GCA_033026305.1. Classification (NCBI taxonomy): domain Eukaryota; kingdom Metazoa; phylum Chordata; class Actinopteri; order Cypriniformes; family Cyprinidae; genus Cirrhinus; species Cirrhinus molitorella. The sequence continues at coordinate 2,272,726 of CM065135.1, forward strand.
CATATGAGGTATCTTCTCCATCAGGAAGCTCAGGGAGGAGACACAGGTATGCTGACACCCGGTGGAGGGTATTGGAACTACAAGTAGAAAGATAAACAACTGAGTTGCAAATAAACAGAAAGGCACAGAGCCATTTCAGAGGCCACTCCACCTCCAAGCAGCTAAAGAACAATTTGCACATGTAATTTATAAATAATTAATGTAATTTCATCTAACATTTGTCGTAAAAAAGTTGTAATTTTGTCCAAAGCATTTGAGCTGGCAGGATTTTATCTCTATAAAGCAAGCAAATTGTCACATCCTATTTGCCCCCTGAAAAGATATCCTGACATCATCTATTAGCCATTAAACAAATTATTTGTAATGTTCTCAGTGGCTTGGTTAATGAAATATTCAGACAGATGCAAATCAGAAAAGCATGACATAAGAGTACTATGAGAACATAAAATAGCAGTCATCAGAGAACTCAGGCTGGTCAACTCCAGCTGAAAACAAAGTAACAAGTGCAAATTTAAAGCTACTAGAATGAATAACATGTTTCCATGTTGAAAGCCTAACTGATAATTACACAAGACAGTACATTTTTGTTTATTTTGTGCTTTAACTATTAGTGAAGATGAAGAAATTAACCGTTCATGTGTTACTTGAACTGAGACGCTACAGTAGTCTGTCATGCTACATTAAAGATTGCTAAAACCACACTTATTGTTTGGATTTCATAATAAAATAATAATATCCAAACATTTTTTTTTTTTTCATAAAAAATTGTTTGGATTTTCATAAAAAAAATAAGACAGAATTTGAAAGCTGAGACTTTGCTTCATATCAAAAGTAACAAAGCACAATCCGTATTGCAAATTACTGAATGTGAAGTGCATATTGGTTAATCAAATTTATAATCAAATTCAATAAATATTATTTTAAATATATTTTAATGCTTTTTTGCACAGTGTAGGCAATAACATAGCCTACATAAATACATTCACTATATTTATTTTCAGTACCTTCAAATTGCATGATGTTTGGAGGAACAAACAACAAATGACATTTTTTGTTTGTTTGCTTGTTTTTTTTTTTTAAGAAATATAGATTGATTTTTTTTTTTTTTGTATTAATTATTATTATTATTATTATTATTATTTTTTTTTTTTTGTTTAGCAATTACTTCAAGTGATAACTGACATGAATTTATTATCAAAATAATTATTACTAGTAGTCCCATTTTGGAAAACACCAGTCTAAAATTCCCTGGTACTTCTTTTAGCACTGTATGATTATGGGAACCCTGTCTGCAGTTAGGAGACGTCTTCATCAAGCTCTAGCAGGAGCCATTAATCTAATGGGCCGTATCTCTCTCTCTATAAAGAGATAACACATCATCACATTTAACTGCTCGCAGAATGTGCCGTCACTTACCTGAGATGGCCGAAGTGTTTGGTAAGGGACTCTCGCGTGTCCACAGCAGCCACACTAGACAGGGCAAAATCACTGAGCTCAGGGAAATGAGCAAACGCTGCTCTCTGAAAAACAAACACCAGTTACAGAACTTCTGAAACATCTGACTTAATAGCCATACAGCAATTAATCATCAGAAACCACATGAGTATTACAGAATATACTCAGGTGGCCATTCATACATCTTTAAAGATGATATGGGAACCATCTTTTCATTACTGAAACAGAGCACTGCAGATCACAGCAGACCACTGGCTTAGATTTTAAATGCATAGAAGCCACGAGTAGATGATCCTATTCATTTAGGTAAGGGTGCATACTACATTACTACTTATTGCGGGTTTACAAGTTACTACTAATTATTTATAATACAAATACAGTGTGCACTGTATAATAAGATTACAAATCAGGGTTCCCAAACTTTAAGCAATGAATTTCTATGGCTTTTCCATCACTTAAAACCTACATTTTTTTTACATTTTATTCATAAAATGGCACTGAAATAACAAAACCACATTGTTTGATGCATTAAGTGATACATTGTTTTTGTGATTTTACATTTTTACAACTGTACACTGTATTTTTTTTAATGAAACTATAAAAACTTAATTAGTAAAAAGCTTGAATTATTGTGGAAATGCAGGTCAATGGTTAGCAAACAAATGAACACAGCACAGCTGCTGGGTCAATCATCCAAATTTAAAAAACTTCCCTGGCTCGAATTTTTGATTTTGCTAATATTTTATCTGAGAAAAGATAGACATGCACAAAATATTAAATGTCATGGATGAAAAGTCACAGAGTAATCCACTATTTTGCAGAGGGAGGTCAAAGTGGCAATTTTCAGCTTAGATACATCATCATCATCATCATCATCTTAATTTTACACAAATATTGGTAGTTCTGTTAGTAAAATATGCTGACTTTAGCCATCCTTGTTGCAATTATGTGCCAATGATGACCATTGAAAAATGGAGAAATAGTACTTTAAGTATTTCTGCCTGTAACTCAAGAAGTGTTAAAGATATTTAAATACCCTTTTAAATATTGGGTCTTAAACTTTCCTTTTGGCCTCTTTCTTTTTTAAGCCCTATGAGATTCAGTTCCAGAGATACTGGAATTTCAATATGGCTCCAGGAGCAAATCATTAAATGGTCAAAAAACAAATGTGGGTCAGTTTGCAAAAATATGATACTTCTTTTCTTTTAAAAAGGAATGTCTGAAGAACAAATAATGTTAAAACTAGACATGTATCTTGTTTCTTTCGGTCAAGATCACTGCATTGAACATACCAGAGTGCCATAAATATTCTTTTTCCAAAGTTCACGTGCCTATAACTCAATAATTATTAAAAGATATCACAATATGATTTTAGATTCTAGTTCTTAATCATTTCTTTTGGACTCTTCATTTTCAAGGCCCTACATCATTGAGTACCAAAGATACGGGGATCTCAATAAAGCTCTGCGTCCAGATTATTGACTGTTACCCAATTTCAGTGGTCGAAAACCAAATGTTGGTCACTTAGTGTACAGCTAAAACTTATTTTATTTAATTAAAGAACAATGTCTGAAGAAGAAATAATGTTGAAATTAGAACTGTATCTTGCTTCCCCTTAACAAGGAAAGTTTGTTAAGACAATATCTAAAAGGGCATTAAAATCTCTTCAATACTTCTTGAGTTACAGGCATGCAAACTTTGGGGAAAAACTTGAAAAGTGAGGTTTCTCGATTTCTGAATGGTCACCATTCGCACATACTGCAACAAAGATTGATAAAGTCAACAGATTTTACTAACAGAACTACCAATCTCTGTGTAAAAATAAGATAATGATGCTGCCATCTTTCTGAAGTCATTTTACCCCCCTGTAACTTGAGACTGAATCTCAGGTGAAAATTGCCATTTTGACCTCCCTCTACAAAACAGCAGATTACTCAGTAAATATTCAATAATGACATTTAATATTTTGGCTTTCATCACTATACACGTCTATCTTTCTTTACAATAAATATTATCAAAATCAAAATGTGAAATGGGGAACTCTGGTTGAGTTGACACAGAATGACCCCGCTGACAAATGTGTTTGCGCAACAAAAATGTCATAATTTCTTGATTTTTCCCCCCAAGATTTTATTACGTATTTTATTACAATTTTAATATTCCCTCAAATTAGCATGGGGCCACTGATAAAGTGATGAGGGTGTGTGGTGGATGGGTTACCTGTAGAGAGGTGATTCTGTCATAGTGGAGTGTGGTCATTTCCTTCTGCGTGAGTGCATTTCCTGTCTGATCACTGATCTCAAAACCAGTGTAGAACTTCAACATGTCCAGGAGCTAAACACAATAACAACAACAAATACACAACATCAAGTAAGCATACATTTAACATAAACGTCAATTTTTAAACAGTCAGAAACCATTATTATATTGATTTCAGCTGACAAGTATGACTTTTAATGTGATGAAATTGGCCTGACCGGTATAAGCAGCTCATATATTCAAGCAGATTATAGTCAAATGACCAGTATATCTAGGTGACATACCATTTATAAACAAACATAAATACTGTTTTTTAATCTATGACATACAAATATTGACACTTTATTTCTGATAGAAAATTGCATATAAGTTTCATATGAACACCACGGTTTCAGGGGGAATTTATTATTATTGGTTTTTTTTTTGTTTTTTTTACAATTTTATGATAAAATGTGTTTACAAGGCTGCACAAGCTAAACAAAACGTTTTGATAATACATCATGATGTCTATAAAGTAGTGCTGTCAAACAATTAATCACATCCAAAATAAAAGTTTTTGTTTACATACTATGCGTTTATGTACTGTGTATATTTATGTATATATAAACACAAACATATGCATGCATATATTAAGGGGAAATATTTTGATTTATATCTAAAATATTTATATTTATTTATAATCAAATTGTATACAGGTATAAATAAACGCATATAAATATTATATATATATATATATATATATATATATATATTAATATATACATGTAGGTGTGTGTATTTTATGTATATAATAAATATACAAAGTAAACACCTATAGTACGTAAACGAACTTTTATTTTGGATGCGTTTAATCGTTTGACAGCCCTACTATAAAATAAGAATATTTACTATTACTAATATTATTAAATGAAAATATAAAACTTACTATTATTGGTATATTTATTATGAGTATCTAAGAAAAATAACAATTATATTTTACATTACTATAAAAACAAAAACTATAAAATTACAAGAAAATAAATACAATTCTAACATTAAACCAGCAAACTATTACTTTAATGGAAAACCGCAAGAAGCCCTTAAAGCTTCTCTTTTGTTGATAAGTGCTTCTCATTACAAGTTTGGTTCACTTTTTTTTTTTTTCCCAAATGCATGACTCAGTCTGAAAGCAGATGAAGATGCAGTTCATGTGGGGCAGCATTTACTGTGAACAGAGACACTGAAAACACCGTCATGAGCTGCTCATGTGTAAATAAACACAGTGCTATGTGTATATTTATTTAAATAAACCACAGCCTTTGCGATTTTAATAATCACAATAAGCCATATTACAATTTCAGTTTTATATCAATGAATGGTGCAGCCCTAGTGGTCATGAATTCATCAATGTAATCAATTAACATTCTCAGTTAACATTCTCATTGATAAAGCACACTGATAAACTGTGGTAAAATCATTGTAATGCACCATCTTGAGTATCTGTAGTGACTTACAACAGAGGAACGAAAAGAGGAAAAGCGTGTTTGTCTGCAGTCGTGTGTTCAGTTCTGTACCTGGCAGAAGAGGTGACCCTCTTTCTCCCTGTGTGTGAGGTGAGACAGCTGGCAGTTGACCACCAGATGAGCGTCATCCAAAACTGTGTTGAACCAGCGGCGAGTCGGGAGGAGAGCCTGGCAAAGACGGGCAAGGTTGAAAATACATTAAAGTCGCAATACAATGGACAAAATTACATTTTTTCTTCTGTATTGTGATTTACATCTGTAATGGATTATTGGAAAAGTAAAAATGTAGGGCGGGGTTTGATTATATGCATCAGAACTTGATTGGATGTTGAGATGTGGGTGTGGTTCTCAAAAGCAGAGGCAGATGGAACACAAGAGGCGTGGTTTAAGAAGACGAAGTCCTGTATACGTCACCAGAAATGTAATGTTTGTAACTATTATTTTTTTATATGTACATGTATATTTATGTGCATATACACAGCCATTCAAAAGTTTGGGATCAGTAAGATTTTAAATACTTTTCTTATGCTCATGAAGGCTGTTCATTTGATCAAAAATACGGAAAAAAAAAAAATAATATTGTGAAATATTATGATGATGTAAAACAATGTTTTCTATACTAATATACATTAAAATTTAATTTATATCTGTAATTAAATTTGAATTTTCAGCATCATTAGTCCAGTATTCAGCGTCACATGACCCTTCAAAAATCATTCTAATATGCTGATTTATTATCAGTGCCGCTTTTTTTTTTTTTTGGTACTTGTGATTTTTTTTCAAGATTCTTTGATCAATAAAAGCTTAAAAATAACAGCATTTATGCAAAATAGAAAGGATTTCTAACAATATAAACTACTGTTCAAAAGTATGAGGTCAGTAAATTTTTATTCTTTCTTTTTTTGAAAGAAATTAATACTTTTATTCACCAAGGATGTGTTAAATTAATAAAAAGTGATAGCATAGATTTACATTGTTAGAAAAGGTTTATATTTTGAATAAATGCATTTTTTTTTACTTATTCATCAAAGAATCCTAAAAAAACAAAAAAAAAACAAAATCACTGGTTGCAAAAAAAAAAAAAAAAAAAAAAAAAAAAAAAAAAACAACTGTTTCCAACATTGATAATTCTAATAATAAATCAGCTTATTAGAAAGATTTCTGAAGGATCACATGATACTTAAGACTGGAGTAACAGCTGGTGAAAATTTAGCTTTGCATCACAGGAATAAATTATATTTTAAAGTATATTAAAATAAAAAACATTATTTTATATTGCAATAACATTTTGCAATATTACTGTTTTTTTGATCAAATAAATGCAACCTTAAGCATAAGAGACTTTAAAAAAAAAAACATTACAAGTCTTACTGATGGCAAACTTTTGAGGGTAGTGTATATCTACCTTCGTGATTAAAAAAGAAAGAAAGAACGAATGAATGAACAAACGAACGGTGGAATGTTATGTATAGTAAAAACTGTTTAAAAATAAAACAAATGCAAATTAATTGTTTACAATAAAATCTATAACATGCATTTAGTAAACGGGTGAATTTCCATTTCACACTGAATTTATCATAATGAGAAAAAAACAAAAGAAGCAGCAGAACAAATGCTGGAATGCCAACTTACCTCCAGGTCAATCATGAACTCAATGAATCTCTCACAGTAGTGAACCTTTTCCATGGAGACAGAGTCTAGAGCAACATGAACCATAAAACACACATTAAAGCAGCGATGACACACCTCATTTCACACACAGAGACTGACAGACAAGAATAGCATTCTGAGGTGGATGGTGGATTTGGGATTGAAGGGAAAAGCAGTGAAGAGAGAGAGTGACAGTATTATGATTGTCTCATAAACAGGATGCGCTGGCCTCTTGCTTGTCACATCATCTCCGGCCCGAACAGGTGGATGATGGGAGGAGGGCACGTCGGCACGTGTTAGCGTAGCGGCGAGAGGCGCCCGCGGGCGAGCATCAGCTGCTCTGAAGCTGGGTCACGTCACAGGATGGCGAAAACACAGAGAGATACTCAAAGCAAAAATAAATCACTGCCTGAGGGGCAGCAGGAACACTGAGGCCTTATGGGTAACAGAAATCAGCCACATCTTAACATGTAGCACAAATGTAGGCAAAGCACTTAACAAGTAAAAGCGCTTTTAGTATAACTGTGTGCGTGTGATTTGTGTCTTTTTGTTGTCAAAACTTCACAGATTTTTTATGTAAGAATAACTTTGATTGATACTATTAGTGATATTCAAAATGAACACTTACTGGACTAAACCAGATTGGCTTTACTTGATTATCCATAAATTTTTTTGAAAAATCAGGGGGGAAAAAAAGTCTCATTAGGCTTTTGAGGAACGTTTGTTTGTTCATCTCTCAATCATCACTGGATTACATTGCATTATATGTTTGGATAACTTCAATCTCATTTTACTAAGACATATTATTAGAGATACAGAGTGGACATTAATATTTATCTGTTATATTCCTACAGAGATCTGTGATATATATTACAAGCATCAGAATTTCACCTTTTTATCTACATAAATGTCATCATCTGTGCCAAACTACATATTTTAAGTCTGTGAATAAAACTGAGCTGTTTTTTCCTTTATATTCTCACTGTATCATACTATATGAGTCATGAAAGCCTGATGTATTAAATATGATACTTTAACAAAAAATATATATGTATATATGCATATGCAAGCTGGACTGATTTCCTATGTCAGGCTTCACATAGTTAATATAAAACAGCTATTTTAAATTGTAATATTTCACAACATTACAGTTTTTCATATTTTTGGACCAAATAAATGCAAAAAAAAATCTTATCAACCTCAAACCAAACCCAACATGTACAAAGCAATGTATAAACAAAAACAATCAATGATATTTAATTCCAAAAAGAATATTACACAGAAACGCTGGTGTGAATAAACAGGTTTACCTGCTGCAGAGATGGACAAGAGCACCGCCTGGAATTTCTTGATGAGGGAAGCGAGAAATGTGCGCTCTTTCTTAGCCCTGTAAAACAGTTCATGAGACTCACAGGAGATTGTTTTGAGGTATATCAGGTTTATGGGATGTGAGGCTGTTTCTTACTGCTCCATTTCCTGCTGGTCCATCTTCTCATAGTTCTTTTTAATGAGGTTCCAGAACTTCTGTAGTTTTGGGACCTTCTTCAGTTCCTGCTGCAGTCTCGTCTGTAGAACCACAAAATCTGGAGTCAGTTTCAAACATCTGAGGTAGTGGCCAAATAGGGATTTATTATTCATCAAAAGTTTGTTTTTTCCACATCTCTCAAAATTATGGGACCACTACTGAGCTCTAAACTAAATAGGGGCAAACATCTAGAATAACAAATATTTTTCCAGACCTGGAAAATACTTCAATCAAATTCCATACTTTTCCAAACCCCACAGGATCCCTGGATAGATGTGCTGCTGACAGGCTATTTGCATTGTTTAATGTGTTTGAGATGTAAGTTATGAACTGAGGAAAACACCACATTTCACAGGTATTTTCTCCAATGTTTAAAAAAAACGTGGAAATACTTGTGGATGAGAATGCTTCACATTAATGATTGCACTACATGTGAATAAGCTAACCAAAATAGCCTTTTTTATTATTTCTTTTAGCGACTTTAGCTTGTAATGTAATGTAAACGTCACCTTTTTTTATTACAGGATATTGTATAGCATAGTCTACATGGTTACATTCACTGTATTTGCTTTAATATGAACATCGCTTCTCATTGAACAACACTGGTCAGGATGTAAAAAAAACAACAAAAATATATATATAATTTGACATTTTTTACATCCAAATAGAAAATACAGAGATATATATATTGTATGTTGCAATTCAGCCCAAAAATACTAAGATATTATTTTTATGCCACATCACCAGTCCTACCTCTATATACGTCCACCTGCAATACCAAGCATAATCTAGGAGTATAACCACACAGAATTTAAAATGTGGCTGATGTAATGGACACTGTTTGTAGAGTGAAGTGTTCATGAAACGTGTGTGATGCTGTAATATTCACCGGCAGCAGACACATCCACATGGGCAGAGAGACCAGCTTCTGCACCTGCTCACGGATCAAGTCCACTTCCTGTAGTCACAAAGAAATGGAAAATTTCATTCGTTAGTACTGTTATTTGGGGATGGGAAACAAACCTAACACTACAATTTGTTACAATAAAATCAAAGATTTTGAATACATGTTTTTTTCAGTTTAAGTTTTGCTGTAATTGCTGCCTTCACTGTGCGGTATGATCACTGCATTCAGTCACTATTCGTATCATCAATGTCTCTGTGCTCCTGCCATATATTCTTGCTACTTGTTTTGTTTACCACATGTGAAAAACATTTTGCACACTGCATTTATTTCCAGGAAATAATAATTGAAAATGTACATGCAAACAGGTGTACTGCACTGCCATCTCTCCCAGCATCTGTACTTCCACCCTTGAAAGCACTAATCAGCTCATGACTTCAGTCTATTTGCCATTTCTGAGTTCATTAATCTTTGCTTTTTGACCACAGCATGATTGCAGCATCGACAACATTTAATCAGGGACATTACAGGCCTATGATAGTCATTTCTATTGCTACTCCAAACAATAGTCTTCATGCACAGCACACGCGCAAGCAGAAATGAACCTGATTAGCATACAAACAGCAGACTATGAATTCTCATCAACAATGCAAATGGACCATCTGTTTCAGGGTGGGGAGGCACCATGTCTTAAATTAGCAGCGACCCAAAAATAAACAAAAACAGCTTTGAATTGAAGCTGTCATTAGACACATCAACCTCTGAGCTGCAAGTTGGTTTCATTTCTGAAGTGTCAATCGTTTTAAATGCAGTAAAAAATAAATAAACAAATAAAAGCATATTTTATAATGTGTTTGCTCTGTGCAAGGGAATAGTGCCACCAAGTGATTTGCCCAGAAAACAGCAGGTCATGCAGTAAATGCTTTTAGAAGAGTAGCCCAAATCAACAACTGCAAATACAGGAGCTTATTAGCAATTGTTAATGATTGGTAACTACCAGACTGTTGAAGCAGTGATCGAGGAAGAGCAGAACCACTGTTTGTTCCTTCAGCGTCAGGCCGAACTGCTCGCCCGACAGACACGACTCCATTACACACTTGAAGAAGTGAGGGAAGTGTGTGGGTGCTTTCTTAAAAACCTGAAGAGACAGAACGCACACATCAAAACATGCATCTAATGATATCCACTTATAAATAAATAAATCATAATAAAATACATTTAAAAAAATCTGTAAGATGTACAATAAAAACCAGCTAGAACTTTACCTTAAATATAGCAAAATAAATAAATAAATTGCTGAAAACCAAAACCGAAAATAACATCCGTAACAAATTTCGAAAACGTAGTTTTATCTGCACAATTTTTGTCAAAATGTTCATCAGTACTGAAAATGTCATATTCATCCTTTTATGTTCTTCATAGAGAATGAAAATGGAGACATGTTTAAGACAATTGAAGATATGTAAGAACATAATATGTATCCTGTAATAGGAGGCCTTTAATATTTTGGTTTTGTTGTGTTTATTCTAATGTTTTTTTTTGTCTCATCTTGTGTGTATTGTGTTTTGTACATTGTAGATTTATATATTGTTCTGCTTTTTAAAATCGTCTGTGATTTATTTTCTCTTTTTTTTTTTTTCCTTTTTTGTTTAATATGTCGTGTTTGTTGAAAAAGGCAATAAACATATTGGAAAAAAAGTGTCTTATTCAGTGTCATTCATCTACAGAAGCATAATTTATTTTATGCTTGAATGGTCAGTGAATTTTATGCTTATGGTCAGTGTTTAACATGTAATAACTCCATTAATCAATATTTTAATTAGTGCTGTCAAACGATTAATCGCATCCAAAATAAAAGTTTATGTTTAAATATTATATATATTTGTGTACTGTATATATAAATGCACACACATGCATGTATATATTAAAGAAAAATATTTTTGATTTATATCAAAAATATTTATATTTATTTATTATCCAAATTGTATACAGGTATATATATATATATATATATATATATATATATATATATATATATATATATATATATATACACATACATAGTGTGTGTTTTTATATTTTCATAATAAACATACAAAGTAAACACACATATAGTATGTAAACAAACTTTTATTTTGGATGCGATTAATCATTTGACAGCCCTAATTTTAATACAAACCTCCCAAGCGGGAACATTTTCACGAAACTTCTCATTGACAATGCAGCAGATGGACATCAGGTAGCTGTTAGTGGAGACTTCAGGGGTGTAGTTTGGCCACAGGTAGCTTTCCAAGTACTGACTGCAGAATGAACAAGAACATCAGCAAACCACAAGTCCTACAGAATGACCACTGATAAAAACTATTTTTGTGTGTAAAATCACTAACCTGAACTCCAACAGCATAATTTTTCTGATGGCAAATCTGGAAAGAGACAATCAAAGTCAATATGCATCAAAGTGGTCAAACACTTCTGCGTTTATCAACTTTTTATATAGAGCAGAATATGTAAGACAATAAAAGCAACAATTTTCATAATAATAATTAATCCAAGAACTACAATAATAGGGTCTTACTTTGATTTAAGTATTTCATTCTGGTAAATGTCTTCAATGACCTGAAAACAGAAAATATTTAATATTCATAAGCTGTATCCTTTGTGAAGCAAGGCTTTAGATGCAGGTTAATCATTCACTGACTTGAAAATGCAATTAAAGCATAAAGCACCATACTTTCAGGCTCTATGTATTTCAAGTAATTCCTCTCTATTATATTCTGTAAAGTCACATCCTGCAGACTGAAGCCAAAACCTCAGCTTTTCATGTCTTACCTGAGAATCAAATGGTAGTTTGTTCTTGACATGAGGAGCCCAGTATTTGTTTGAAAGCTTAAGAAAAAAAACACAACATGGGAAAAGTTAGGAAACTTCGATGCAAATTTAAGTAGATGTAACGTTAGAGTAATGAAGTGATTGTGATTGTCAGAGTATATAAACTCACCTGAGTGACATATTCAGCGTTGATCTGGGACACCGGAGGCGCTGAGGTCTTTATCACTCTCGAGTCCTTCTGCATGATTTACACAATCATTAATAATAATGATCAAACAAAAATAAAACAGTCCTGTGGTTTACTGATCAGTACAGGCTTCTGTATATCAACTTAACGCCTGAAAGTTTCATTCACGTCTTTCAGCATTCACTGCTGAAAACCAAAAAGATCAAATATACGCTGCAGTGTAAACTTAACCAACACTACTAATCAATACAAACTTTGTTTATAACAGAGACGTCATGAATACGTTACTAGCTTTAGCTGTATGCTAACATGTGCAACTGAAAGTCGCGGCTGATGACAACTTCCGCCTTTTGAGTGGCCTTCCAAAATAAAAGCCGGAAGACTTTTATTGCAGATGACGAGACGTTTAGAGCAGTGGTTCTCAACTTTATTTTTTTCAAGGCCATTTTTAAATACAAAATTTACAGGAACTATAAATTAAAATAAGCTACAAAACATTTTAATTAAAAAATAATTACATTTCTGAATTACAGAAGTTTTAAGATCAGAATGTGCTGGATTCCACTTTTTTGACCAATGAATTTCCAGTTATGAATTCCAGGCATAACTGGATAGGGTTAAAATATTTTTATTACCCATTTTTGCCTGATTAAATCATTTTAAAGCATGGCATAACAAGAAATGCTGATATAATTTATAAAAAAAAATTAACCATGCCATTTTTTTTTACATTTTTTAAATTAAGCATCTTATTAATTTACATGACTTGTCTATGAATAGAAAGCACATTTTTAAAATTAGGCTACCATATACATTCTTATATTTTTCTCCCCCCTCATTGTACAGCACATGTCCAAGAAATTGATCATCATAAGGAGTCAGTTCTAGTCTAAATGTTTGGAGCAAGTTTGGAGTGAGAAAACACATAAGGATCCTGTCAGAAGACCTACACACCTAATAATGGCAGAAATCCTCCTACCTTTTCACATCTGAAAAAAATAAATGTGTGTCATATACTTCAACAGAACTTCTTACTTGCATCTTGATTTTTAAAGTATGAGTCACCACACATAATCATATCCACACAAAAAAAGTGTATTTACAATGTTTATTTCTTCATTGAACAGAGTTTTCATGGGTATTAAATAGCAAAATGATCAAAAACACAAAAACAAGTCAGTGAGCTATTGACGGATCTAATGAGAAAAGCTGTGCTCTTAAACCCTGCCAATTCCAGCTCTATCTGCAGAGACATTCCTTCATGCTGGACCAAAGAAATGTGGGGATTTCATTTGTGTCTCTAACTAGATAAGCAGAGTATTTCATGTTCTCACAGTTTGTCAGCAACACAGACAGAGACCTGCTAATTAGGACAAGTGTTATGTGAAAATGTTCCTTTGGTATATACTGGTTTGTGTGCCATGATCCAATTTATCCGATACATGGCATTACAATTAGAACATACAATATTTTTCTGTAAAATTCACGTACAAAAATCTACTAATGATGCACCAAAATTAACCTTAATCTTACGGAAACATTTAAATTGAGCAATTCAAAGCACTTTCAACTTTTTATGCTAAAATGAGCTAAATTTGTTGTTAAAATATAAACATTTAAAAAATGTAAAAATGTAATGAACATGTAATATAGTGCATATATTTAGCAAAATGCATATTTAGCAACATTACGTGTTTACAAGCTGTTTTATTATTGTTTTATGCAGTTGAAATGCTGATAGAGTGATAACATAAGAGACATGATTCATTTCAGTGAGTTGTTCTGTTTCTTACAATGTTCCTTCATGTTTATTTGCTGCTGTAACTAGTAGTAAAGAGGAAGAGATGAACGGTTCCTGCACTGTATGGCGATCCGTCACGACACATTAACGAGTGGCAAAACCACATTTATTGTTTAAATTTCAATATAAAAATGACACAATTTGAAAACCGAGACTTACCCTAACACAAAATTAACACTAATTATAAGTCCAAAAGAAAGCGCAAATCAAACGTCACTGTTTCAGTCAACGATTTCAGTCCTCCAAAACAGTTTCAGCCAAAATGAAACATTTATTTTTGGCTGAATATTCTCGGTTGCCTAAATTTCGGTGCATCACTAGAATCTATACATTCAAAAATACATGAAAGGGTTCCTAAGCATGCTAACAGTTTTGTTTTCAACTGCTAGTATATCCTACACGTTACAACAATAGCACAATAAAGACATAACTCTTGTTTTACAGTGTCAATGACCTGTTAATAATCCAAACTGGACATTCATTTGCAAAAAAAAAAAATGCACACAGAGATACTGTATAACAAACAAAGATAAATAAACTCTGATCTGAATGTGCCTGAAATACTGAATGCACCAAATCTCAGTTTGACTGATATCTGAGGTCAGTGTTGATGTGGAGTTAAAGCAGCCGGTGATGCTGATGTTGAATTATGAGGTGAGCTTCTGTACACGGCGGGTGAATGTCAGTCTGAATCGACCAATGGGGCCGTGGGATTTATTGCATGTGACCTATCTGATTTGTCTGGGTCTATCTTTGTCCCTGGCATATCTGGCACAGCTGGCACAGCAGAAACTGGAGTAATACTGGCTGGAGCACAGGCGCGCATACACAATCAGCTTACAGTTCGCCAGTTCAGGCTGATCCACGCAGTCCGGCAACAACTCGCTGAAATCTACAGATAAAGTCAGACACATTAAAATACATTCACAAGTGCACAACATCACATAATCAAGGAGAGAAAAAGACAAACTCGTGTGCTTTCTAAGGCTTAAGGTAAACAAAAATGTCCCCCAAATTCAAGATAAGAGGGCAAAACATGTCTACATGTGAATATAATTCACAGCATTATATTTAGATCTTCTCATGCTGCATCAGATTTCATAAGGGTTGCAGCGATGAACATTATAACCAATCATGTGTTTCTGTTGAGCTTATAATTGCAATGGCCAATCAGAGGTGTTCAAAATAGTCACTGAAATGCCTGAAAAAGCGTTTAGTGTGCGTCACTAACTAAATTAACTAAAAACAGTGATTAGAACAGAGATTTTGTGGAGCAGAGAATGCAGAATTTGTGCTGAACTAAAGTTATGAAGCACTTCAGTAATGAGTATTCCGTTTTAATAAACTTGTTTCTGAAGTTCTGAAGTTCTGAAGTTGAAAAATCAATGTAAGGTTTTGATTTTCTTAAACTTAGCTTGTTTCGTCAGTTTAGCTAGAATATGGTTCGCTGCTAACCCAAACATAAATGCTGTGCCAGATGCAGATTCTGTTTTAAATAGGAACAAAAAATTTGCCCTTCCAAAGGTTAAAAATATTGCTGTTACATTTTTTTCATTCCAAACATGTATGAGTTTCTTTCTTGTGTTAAGTACAAAAGAAGATTTTAAAGAATGTCATTAATGTCAGTTTCATAGTATTTTTTTGGCAGCGGCTATTTGCACTAAGTTTAAATAGTAGGGATGTGACGAGATCTCGTGATAGAACGTGCAGTATTTACATTACAGCTGCACAATTAATCCTAAAAAGATCGCAATCTCTGTTCAAATGCCAAAGTAATCTTATTCCTGTCTTTCAACCACATAATGATAAGTATTTCTGTTACAGTATCTTAACATGTGTATGTATTGTAAGGTTTATCCTCTTCCACCAGGAGGTGGCGACAACTGCACGTATTTATCGTTGAATCATTCATTCAGGAGATTCCAATAGTAAAACAAGTCTTTATTATTTGCAAAATTAATTTGATCGAATATATTTAAAAAAAAAAGACTTGGCAATGAACGTTGTGTCAGAATCACTAGTAAATGATGTTATTTTGTTTCGATTTCTAATCTTTTTTTTTCAGAATCATTAATTAAAAAATTTTTTTTTTGAATTGATCCAGAATCATGCAGCATTAGTTTACGTTTATTACTGCACACAATTCATTAAAATAGAATTTTAATTTCATAAAATATGTTTATATCAAAATGCACCTATATATATATTTTTTTTTTGTTTTGTTTTTTTTTCAGTTGAATAAAATGCTATTTTTTCCCTATATATTTCATTATTAAGGATTTCTTTAAAAACGTTTAAAAATCTTGTCTCGTTCTCGTGAACCCAGTCTCGTGTCTCGCCACACTCCTATTAAATAGCGATAGAGGCTTAATACTTATTGCAAATAGTGGCAATTTTCTGCACCTCAGTATCTTAGTACATTCTAAAACAGTGTGCAATATTACCGTATTGTGTGTAAATTATTATTTTTATTCAAATTATTAACTGGATGCCACCTTATTCGGACAATAAAGGCCTCCCTACACCCTAACACTACCTGATACTTTATTTTCAACTTTTCGATTATTTCCATTTTTACTGAAAATAAACGCCTTTGAGATTTGAAAAGGGAAAAAAAATGTTCTGCAAAATCTAACCTAATCACATATTGGTGAGTGGAGTTAGTGTAAATAGCCTCTGCCAACAAGTTTTACTAATGAAATCAATGTCCACGTCATTTGTTTGGTTACACATACTCTTCAAATGATCTTCTTTTGTTTTTAACGGAAGAAAGAAAATCATACAGGTTTGCAACGACATGACTGTGAGTAAAAAATTACCAAATTAATTTCTGACTTTTGCACTGTTCATAGTTAATTGAGATCTAGCTTCATCTCACTCCACAGACCTTGAGGGGATTTAGCCAGTCGTACTTCAGCTGCTGCACTGATGGAATACGTCCCAGTGTAGGCATTGCAGGTGTACGTTCCCTCATCCACTGGCTGGACATTATTTAGTATTAGCGTCCCGTCTGCAGACACATGCACATGATGTCCGTCCGGTCGCACTGGCACACCGTTCCTGTCCAGAGAGACAAGCATAGCAGGATTAGATGATCCTTCAACCTCCTTCATTCCACTTCTTTCACACTCAATACAAACTACAAGCCATAAAATGTGCTCTCTGAACTGACCGTGACCAGCCAACATTCACATTTTCTCCGGTCACTACGCAGGGCAGTTGAGCAGTGCTGCCCTTCTGTACATTGACATCCGTGGGCGCTTTAGTGATCCTGAGGTCGCCTAAAGAAATGGGAGAATATTACAAGAAAACTGCAGAGACTGAAAACTCTGCAAAACTGGAGGATGTTGTATTTGATTCAAAAACTGAAAAAGAAGACACACCAAAAACTTTGAGCTGGATTTGGCGTTCTTCAGACTTCTGGGCATCTGTGACTGTGCAGGTATAAAGCCCTGAATCATCTGACGTCAGTTGGTTAATCACCAGTGTACCATCAGAGTGTTGAGAATGCCTGCAATAAGAGACATTTAACTTAATATCGCAACAGATGACAAAAAAATGCAATCCTAGAATGAACTGCAATGAAAACCAGAGATGGCGGGTGAGACAAGAAAACCTTAAAAATAAGTTTTGTGATTGAATTTCACAGACACAAATAGATAAAGTGCCATAAAAGAAACACTTATATTCTGGATGCTTTCTTTCCACTATCTGAAAAAAATACTTATAGGATTCACTTTCAGAACAAAAATTTACAGATAATGTACTCGCCATCTTGTCATCCAAGATGTTCATGTCTTTCTTTCTTCAGTCGTGAAGAAATTATGATTTTTGAGGAAAACATTTCAGGATTTCTCTCCATATAATGGACTTCTATGGTGTCTCCGAGTTTGAACTTCCAAAATGCAGTTTAAATCCAGCTTCAAAGTGGTCAAAGCGATCCCAGCCAATGAAGAAGGGTCTTACATAGCGAAACGATCACTTATTTTCTAAACAAATTGACAATTTCTATGCTTTTAAACTTAAATGCTCATCTTGCCTCGTCTCTGCGATGCATAGTCTGTGTGATCACGGTCAATACAGTTAGAAAAACTCCCATCTTGTTTTCGTCTTCAACTTCAAAATCGTCCTACAGCGCTGTTTTACCTCTTTTGTAAAGAGAAAAAGAGAAATCTTCTTTGTATGTTCACGTTGTAAACACTGGGTTGGTACTTCTGCAGTGGTGTAGGACGATTGTGAAGTTGGGGAAGAAAATGAGGTGGAAGTTTTTCAACATACCCTAACTGTATTAAACCAGTTCACACAGACCACGCACGCGCATCGCAGAGACCAGACAAGACGAGCATTTTGAGGTTAAAAAGTATATAAATTGCAAATTTGTTTAGAAAATAACCGATCGTTTTGCTAGATAAGAACCTTCTTCCCAGAGCCATTTCAATCTGCATTTTGGGAGTGCAAACTTGGGGGCACCATAGAAGTCCATTACATGGGGAGAAATCCTGAAATGTTTTCTTCAAAAACATTATTTCTTTACAGCTGAAGAAGAAAGACATGAAAATTTTGGATGACAAGGGGGTGAGTACATTATCTGTAAATTTTTATTCTGAAAGTGAACTAAACCTTTAATGAAAAGCCAAAAACAGAAAATCTTAGAACTGACAGATGCATGAAAAAAAGTCTCCTTTGCTATTTGTATGATGCTCTAGCGCATTCCAAATCAATCACTTATGATGTTCTGTTGAGCATAGGATGCAGCTCTAGAGTGGAGTCATGTATGTACAAAGCATAGAGCAGGTCAGCTCACTAGGATTTGAAACAGAGCTACAGAAACACATGCAGATGAAAGCACCTGAGTGAGTTGAGCGGCTGTCCAGCTCTGCTCCAATGAACGGTGACCGCATGCATGGCTGAGACTGGCAGCACCGCACACCGCAGTTTGGCCGTCTGACCTGCTCGAGCCTCGACCAGTGATGAATAGTCAATGTTGAACCTGACGAACGTAAAGGCCACGGTGAGTAATGGGTGAGAACATATGCTGCATAACTGCACCAACATTTAATGATGAAGTCTTGTACCTAGAAGATGAATGTGATGTGAAGGATTGGGAAGAATCCACCTCCAACATTCCTCCACTGTTCTGAGATGTTCCTGTATGTGAAAAAAAAGTAAAAATCGATGTCTTTGTTTGACTACCATCTCTGTGGCTTGATTCCTTCATTAAAGTGTTGTTACAGTGTTAAAATCTATTGATTTTATTGGACACCAGACAAAAACTGTAACTCAGATTGCTTAGAAAAGTAACAGCGCATCTCTCTCAGAATGAATATTTAAGAGGTCAGTGGTTTGTTTAAATGATTAGCCCTAATTGCGATCATTAGTGATAAGTATAAATATAGAGATTATATAGCACTAACCTGAGACAGACAGGTAAATGTAGCGGTGATCTCTGTCATGGTCTTTTGTAGCCACACACAGAAACCAGCCAGAATCCTGTTGCGTTATGGGACCCACCAACAAAGAGCCATCCGACTGCTGCTGATGCCTGAATGATCAATTACTCATCAACAAATCTGACAGAGACTGAACATACTAAGTATGTTTTACATGCATACCAAGTTATAATCAAGCTACAACAGGTTTTTGTGTAGTTGAGCTTCATCTCTCTCAAAGTGTACATGACACAATGCAAAATCAAATACAGTGTGCATGTTCAATGTCAAAGCCAACTGTAGTCCAATTAACTATGCTTGGTGAAAGCAAGCTACAAATCACATTAATCACAAATAAAGAGCAAAAGAGCAAAAATCAGATGGGAGTCATTACAATTTTCAATGCTTTTGTAAAATATGTCTCTTCTTCTTACCAAGACTGTATTAATTTGATTTAAAAATACAGTAAAAACTGTAATTGTAAAATGTAATTTATTCCTGTGATGCAAAGCTGAATTTTCAACACCATTACTCCAGTCTTCAGAAAACATTCCGCTGCTCAAAAAAACATTTCTGATTATTATCTATGTTAAAAACAGTTGTGCTGCCCAATATTGTTGCTTTTTTTCCAGCAAGGAAGCATTAAATTGGTTAAAAGTGACATTAAAAACATTAACCATGTCACAGAAGATTTTTATTTCAAGTAAAAGCTGTTCTTCTGAATGTTCTATTCATCAAAGAATATGGGAAAAAATAATCAGTTAGTATGAAAATATGAATATTGACTTTTATATGATATTTCTTTATCATAAAGCAAATATATAAGGATATAAAGTGCATCAGGTACTCACCTGGCAGGATCAACAGGGACACCATCGCGTCTCCACTCCACGATCACAGAAGAGGAGGGCCGAGGACTCACCCTGCAGGGCAACACTACCTGCTGACCAACCAGCCCCTCCACCGAGGAGGGATCCGACTTGTCTATACTCACACCTATAGCTGTCCAGCTGAAGAAATGGAGTACAGATAGCAAGAGGGAAGAGACACAGGTACAGAAACAGAGAAAAAAGGGGAAAAACACAGAAAGGAAGGGGGTAAAGACAGACATGCAAAACAAAGAAAGAAAAAGAAAGCATAAAGGAGGAAGAAGAGAACACATGACTTTATGCTGTACTATTGGGAACAGCAAAGCATGTGCTGCAGTCACCACAGCAAGCATAAAGATCAGCCTTGACCGGCTACAGCTGGAATACAGGATCCCCAAAGAACAACATGCTGACAACTCAACCACAAGAGACCACAGGGAGAGAAGAACTGAACTAGAAAACCTAGCTCTAGAATACCAACCAGTTACTGAACTACTCAGACTGAATAGGAGCTGAATAGGTTAGAAACTGGATGGAATTTCCCTTATGGACCAACCATAGAGTGCTGCAGGGATGGCAATTTTTTGTTGGCCAAAACCTGGAAACGAGTTTGCATTTTAGTACTTCTCATTTCATTGTCCTGAAGCTAATGGGTTTTTGATTTCTTGCCTAAAATAATGTCTGAAATATATTTTGACCCTGATTTTTTTAAAGCTTTTTGAAAAAGGAGATTGCTAACAAGTGTCTAAAAAGTCTTGTTGCAAACTATATTAGGAAAAAATGTGACCCTGGACCACAAAATTTGTCATAAGGGTCAATACATCATCTGAAAGTTGGTATGGTTTGTTATGATAGGACAATATTTGGCCGAGACACAACTATTTGAAAATCTGGAATCTGAGAATGCAAATATATCAAAAATATTGAGAAAATCACCTTTAAAGTTGTTCAAATTAAGTTCTTGGCAAAGCATATTACCTATCAAAAGTTACGTTTTGATATATTTACAGTAGTATCCTAATATCTTAATATCCTAATTTTTGGCATAAAAGAAAAATCAGTCATTTTGACCCATACAATGTATTTTTGGCTATTGCTACAAATACACCCCAGCGACTTAAGACTGGTTTTGTGGTCCAGGGTCACAAATGTTTTTAAATAAATAAATACTGAAAGAGTATTTAAAAGGAAATTTAATAGTGATGCTGAAGTGTAGGTGTAGATCAATTATAGCCTACATTTAGTCTTCGAAATTTGCTGTGTTCAACAAATTTGATAAAGTTGTTCATTTGTTAAAATTATAATAATTAATAAAAAAAATTATAATAGTGAACTATTGTGATTTTGGTCTGCAAAAATATAACATCACTACAGCACTCTATTACCATTTCTCAGATTTCAGATCAGCTTGTTATAATGCTCTAAACTGGCATTTAATTTTAAATGTCATAAATCTTCTTTATTTACTCTGAGTGGAGCGAGGAAGAAAATTATAGGTGCAATTGATGTTTCAGTTACTTAGGCACAGTTACAAAAAATTTACAGCCAAAAGATTTTTTTGACAACATTAAGTCAAATATTGCTTCTATTGCACCTTGTTTTAGTCATATTGCTTACTGTTGTGTGTTTAAAAAACAACAGGAGAACCAGGGCGAGTGTTTGCATTCATTCAGAATGTTACCCAAAGACAAATGAGGGCTAGGCCTGGATAAAGTCTTTAGTAAGTGCATCAAGTTTTAGCCTGTCAGGATAAGCTGGTCAGAAACAATAAAATTATTTCCTCAAAGTGATTACTGTTTGTAACAGTTGACCACTTCATCAACAGCTTTTGAGAAAGCAATAGTGTTGTATTCTGGAAATGCCTTTCAAGGACATAAACACGATGACACTTCCTTGTACCATGGAAAAAGTTCATTTTTTACTTTACACTGTATTATTTAGGACTGGGTGTTAGTATTAGGATGGGGAAATCAATCAAAATTCAGTCAACATAGCATGTGTTGTTGGTCCTGGAACAGTTTACTGGTTGAGCATGTTAAACAGGCACCAAGTTTGTCAAGTCTAAACCTTAAATCTGGCTGGTTGATTGGAATAGTGTTCTAGGACCAACAAGGATACTGATCCATGAACAGTTGGATACTGATCCAAAATCACAGCAAGCATAAGGTGAGGTGTTCTACTCTACAACAATCTGCTTGAGACTTGGGAGAGACACACAAACAGTCAGGGATGATTAGGACCCCATGGATTTTATTAGTCACAGTGTAATGAATCATGTACCACACACACACCTTGTTATGGGAGGGGGGGGGTAAACTAAAACTATCTAAAAAATGCTAAAAGCAGAAAAAGGAGGATAACAGTCTGTGTCAGGGGAAACAAACCAGTCCCAAAAGCACAGCGGTGTCAATTCTACAGGGAATGTGTGTCAGCGTATATGATGCAGTAGATTAGAATGATTAAGAAGCGTGAGGCATAATACATTAAATGATATTACACTGCATTAAAATTGCATTTTAGATGTGTTATGAGTGTGTACACAGGTTCCAAAATTAACTAAACCTTGTTATTTAGGAACTTTAAAACATCACAACTGGTTTAAGTCAAACTTTCTGAATTATAGTCTAAAACTCACTGATCGCAAGCAATTCCAATCAAAGACTTACAAACACTGCCATCAGCTGGAATTTTAAGATTGTCTATGGGAAGTCTCTTCAAGTTCTTTTGAGATGTAAATTTTTACTGAGAGACCAATTTAGCTTGCATATGATGCTAAGTAATACTGTCATGAGGACAAAATTATATTTTTACTTGCCATTGGCAAATGTGACAAAGAGTTAATTTTGAATCCTGTGTGTACATATGAGCTCTGTTAGTGAAGCAATGCTCACTATCACTACCTTTATGCATGTAAAAAGCATATGCATACACTATGTAAGTCTCTGTGCATGGCCTGCGGCTCCTCTCTTGGCTCTTCAGAAGGGTGTGAAGGGCAAACAGCAGAAGAGAACTTGTAGGGGCTTGGGTTTGAGCCTAGGAGAGGAGTAGAGCGATCCAGGGCAGGCTGGAGAATCTTACCTGGCAGCGAGGCTGCTCTGCTGCATGACACTGGGATCCGGCCGGTGATCCCGGTGCGAGTGGGTCGCACCACTAGAGCTGTGGTGGATACGTGTAGGGAAGCGGCGTACACCGTGCTGCAAAGACAAGGTGTGTGCCTGGTCCCGCTGGCTCAGTTCGGATCTCAGGCACATCCTCTTGCATTCCTCTTCTGAGGCGAAGTTGTTGCTATTTCCATGGCAGCCGCCATACCAGAAATGCATGCAACGTGAGGCAGAGCGGTCGAAGTAGTAACGGGACGTCCACTGATCGCATGGCCCGACCGTATAAGGTAGGTCACAGGACAGAGAATGTTGTCCTGAAGAGCCGAGGAGTAAGAGACAATATGCAATCTGTTCTACGGAGTTTGATTAGTTAACAATGTTTTTTAAATACCAGTGTTGTAGGCAAAACCAGTCCAGACTGAGACCACAACAGTGTCAAGTCTGAAACAAGACCGAGTCCACATGCTTCTGAGTCCATGACAAAAACCAACACCATGAACATATGGTCTTGGACTCTGTTCCTAGAGATCTACCTTCCTGCAGAGTTTAGTTCCAATCCTGATCAAACACACAAACATATTTATCAAGTGCTCCTTCAGATCCTAATTAGTTGGTTCAGTTGTGTTTGATCAGGGTTGGAGTTGAACTCTGCAAGAAGGTAGATCTCCAGGAACAGGGTTGGGCACCCCTGGACTAGACCCTCCTCTGGCCTCGATCTTGGCTCTGACTCAAGTGAGCTGGTCTCAACTACAACTCTCCAACGCTCTGATATATGATATATCATGTTATGACTTACTATTGCTGGGGGTGTTGGAGCACCCTTCCCCATGAGTACCACCAGCAGCCGTCACACCATCATAGCAGCAACCATAGGTGGATGTCTGGCAGTCTGTGGGTGCAGATGGTATATCTGACTTTGTAGAGACAATAACAGAAACAGAAGGGACATAAAGAAAGAAAGAGACATTAGGACATTTCTTTCAGAGGGTGTACTATGTACAAATGCAAATAGGCACTTGTACATAGTGGCTTATTCCAAGTACCCAGTGAGTACCTGGCTTATTCCAAGAACCCAGAATTGTTTTTTTTTTGTTAGCACATCAAAATGTTTAGAAAATAATGTAAGCCAATTAACATCCTAAAGAAAGAAAGCTACTTTTAGACAGATCTTAGAAACTCATTTAGATAAATATAGATACATATTTAGATAAAGCAATCTAAGAGCAAGAACATGACATATTTCCTCAAAATCCCCAAACAGTGGACAGTCAGCAACCTCCAGCACATTTACACCAGACCAACTGAAGGTTGCAAGGGGGAAGTTGAACAACCTTGGCTACTTATAAAAAAAATCAGGCCCTCCAGAAGCCCTGATCTAGAGGATATTGCCATCAGTATGACTGGCTTTGTTTTGTAACAACTGCACAACAAGCTCTACCTCTCACCCATCCTCCTACTGATCCCGTGCCTGAGCCCAAAACCATGCAGGAGTTACAATAATTGAACCCTTTATGGTGTGCATACTTTCCTCTCTGCCTTCCAACAATAGGGCCAATCCTGTCACCACTGCTCTGTCATTGTGGACTGGAAAGAAGGGTAAATTCATTGACACCCCGCTGACAGGTAGGGCCATGGAGATGGAGGTGAACAACCTGTGTGACTCTCCACCAAAGAACAAACTAGGCCAATATTGTTATGAATTTGAAGGGTCAAAAATAATTGTGTGAATATCTTTGAGACTATCTTAAGGCACAGGTATTTTGGTTGACAGTCATGGTTGTCATGGTCTGAACACTGGAATCCCAGTCAGGCTCCTTGTTTCCTTTAAAGTTGCTGTCTGCTGGCCAACTTCTCTTCCAAGGATGCCAAAGTTACACGTAATCACCTTTCTCATGTGCCATGTCCGTCTGGGAGGTCATATTGCCTTTTTGCACTGACAACAAGAAGTTCTCTGCAGACATGATCTTGACAAAAAAGCAAGCAACAAGCAAATGAGAGAGAGCACTCCAGACCATTTGGTCTGCCCATTCTGCCAGAGACAATTCTAGGCTCAGATTGGCCTCACCAGCCATCGGTGAACTTGTTTCCCTCCCCTAGACGACATTGGATGAAGTTGGTCATCTTTTTACTTGACAGACAAACAAATCACCCTTTTCATGGGCCATGTCTCAAAGGAGTTCTTTGCAGATATGATCTTGACAAAGAATCTCTTTGACCAGTAGATTGTATATTACAAGTAGTTGGCATATTATCTAGTCTCACTCCATCTGCATGGTTTAGTTTCAGATTACACCACTGAATTTGTACCCTGAATGTTTCCTGAAGATGAGATTCAGCAGCTTGATAGGACCACATCTTGCATGGGCTTGCAGATGACATTCTGGAGGAGGTTTACACCTATGACCTTTCAGTGCAATATGATGATCTGGAGCAAGGGTGTCCAGTCCTGCTTCTGAATGGCCAATTCCCTGCAGAGTTTAGCTTCAATGTACCTGACTGGAAGTTTGTAGTGACCCTAAAGATCTTAATTAACCCCTTTTATATACCTCTTTTCCACCAGCATGAACCAGTGCCAATTCAGAGCTAATGCTATTGTCAGTTGACAGAGTTGGTTTGACTGGCGAGCCTTCTAAGAACCGGTTTGCCTTTCCACAGACTAGAGAGCCAAGTCTTACATCACTGAACGTGTCTCATCTTTCCCAGCAATGCTAGTAGGGCAGTGCTAAACACCAGGCTTGCTCGAGATGCATCAGTGCCACCCAGAGCTGGTGCTTTGGGTGTCGAAAGACAAAGAACCAATTTGAAACCAGGCTCTGGCTCTGAACCAGCAACTCAAACTGCCTTGGTGCAAAACTTTTAACAGAGTACCTGAAGCTCTACCTCTTGCTATTTCTCATACTGATCCTGAGCCCAAGACTGAATTTTTTTTCACTTCCCTCCCTGCTGTCCTACAGTGGGGCCAATCCTGTTTCCAATGCTTAGTCCTTGTGGACTTCGGTGCCAAGGGCAACTTCAGTGACTCCTCGCTGGCAGCCAAGTGGGGCCACAAGGGGAAATGATCTGTGTGGCTCTCCACCAAAGACCCGCCAGCTTGTACGTTGACAAAGCAGTTCACTGTGCCATACCTGATTATCAAGGCTCTATTCTTCAGGCTTCCAGTCTCCCTCCATAGTGTCTAATCCATGAGTCTCATGTTAAATGTGTCTGAGTGCGTGTTTCATAGCCACTAATTCTCACTCACTGGAAGAGAAATGAGCATGGTCCTTACAATTTTCTAGGGAATGCTGGGATAAAATGCGTATCAGGGTTTTGTGTACATTTACTTTGTGAAATTGCTTTTTAAAAACCTCTTATATCTCTTTGTTCATCAGAAAAAGCTCTGTATTAGTTCTTCGATCTTAAACTGCAAAAGTGATAACACGTTTTCTATGGCAGCTCTGAGAGGGGAATGGAATCAGTGTTAAGATATTTATATTTTCATTGATGTTTGAATGTTTTCTGGGCATGGTGATTTGGCCAGTTGTTTTAGCATACTCTTTTATGTAATGTTTTATGTAACTGATTCATTTGCTATGCACAGCACTTTGGTGTGCCTTGTACTTTTGATTGATTTCACAAAGAGTAGGAGTGTGGTAGGTGCTTACTGTAAATAATCCTAAAGGTGTGTCTTAAATGGAAATAAAATGTAACAGGCAAAACCTGGACTGGATTAAGCTGCTGAAACACTGTTCTGGAGCATTGCAACCTAATTTGTTATGTTGCAACCTAATGTGCAAATGAAACACTCACTGCTGGAGACCAGTGTGGCCAGGAATCTGGACAACCCTCCTTGTTGGGGCCTTGGGCTACGGTTACGCCATCATGACAACAGCCATGCCTGAGAGAAGAGCATTAGCATTACATTACTGATAAAATGCAGAATAATGTCACTTATATGAAAATATGCACTGTACCGCACTTTGATTATATTAAGAAACCAGCCTTTGTTTCAGACAAACATATCTCAATTAGTCTCTGTGGTTAATGCATGCAAGTCCATGTGTACCTGCTCCATGTGCATGATGGTAGGCCTTGGTCCTGGGGACAGCCTTGGCCCTGGGGTCCACTGGCTGGGGTACTTCCATCAGGACAGCAGCCATAGTAGGTCTGGCTACAGTGAGGGGTGAGGTTGTTTTGAGGAGTTTCTGTTGTTATAGCCAATAAGAAAAAAGGAACAAATTGTAAGTATTATAATGGAAAAAAACGTAAGCAATTTATTACAGTTATCAAAATACAGCATGTGTGTATGGATGGAAAGATGGACGGATGGACAACTATGTTTAGAAACAAACCTTGTGCAGAATCCTCAACGTATGGCATGAAGCCCTGAATGGTATTATCATGACCTGTTGGGTCCTGCATGCTTGGCACTTCTGCTCATACCAATATGAGAGAAAGAGAGAGACTTTATAAATAGAGTTCTGTAACAAACCCTTTTTTGAGATCATATGTGACTCTGGGCCACAACACCAGTCATAAGGGTACATTTTTCAAAAATTGAGATTTATACATCATGAAAGCTGAATAAATAAGCTTTCCATTGATGCATTGTTTGTTAGGACAGGACAATTTTTGACCGAGATACAACTATTTGAAAATATGAAATCTGAGCGTGCAAAATATTTAAAATTTTGAGAAAATCGCCTTTAAAGTTGTCCAAATGAAGTTTTTAGCAATGCATATTACTAATCAAAAATTAAGTTTTGATATATTTATGATAGGAAATTTACAAAATATCTTCATGGAACATGATCTTTACTGAACATCCTGATGATTTTGGCATAAATTTTGGCTATTGCTACAAATATACCCCAGCGACTTATTGTGGTTTTGTGGTCCAGGGTCACATATGTGACCCTGGACCACAAAACCAGTCTTAAGTCGCTGGGAAATATTTCTAGCAATAGCCAAAAATACATGGTATGGGTCAAAATTATCAAAATTTTTTTTTTGCCAAAAATCATTAGGATATTAAGTAAAAATCATGTTCCATTAAGATATTTTGTAAATTTCGTACTGTAAATGTATAAAAACTTAATTTTTGATACGTAATATGCATTGCTAAGAACTTCATTTGGACAACTTTAAAGGCAATTTTCTCAGTATTTTTATTTTTTTGCATCCTCAGATTGCAGATTTCAAATAGTTGTATCTCAGCCAAATATTGTCCGATCTCAACAAACCATACATCTATTGAAAGCTTATTTATTCAACTTTCAGAATATAAATAAACCTCATTTTTGAAAAATTTACACTTAAGACTGGTTTCGTCGTCCAGGGTCACATATGTGCAAATGTTATGCATTCATGTGTAAAATACGCCTACACATAATCCTGAAAAAAAGCTGTTACCATGAATAGAAGTGTGAGGAGCATATAAAAAGTTTTAAAAAAGCTTGTGTACCCTGAGGCCTGTAACAAGGCTGGGCGTTGCATTTTTCCACGGTAGGAGGTTTGGGTTTGGACTGGCACTCCTCTATCCTGTACAGGTTTCTCTGTCTGTCTGAACAGATCACCTGCCGTTCCCGCAGCCCCGAGCCACAGCTCTTAGAGCACTTGAGAGAGAGTTTATGAGCAGGTAAGCTTATGTCATATTTAATCAGGAGGGAGGGTACATGCTTATTCATAGGCTTGTCTGCCAATGAGGTGTGGACTCTTCCTTACCATGCCCCAGTCTCCTATATGCCAGCCAATGGGGCTCCTGCAGACAGGCATCTCACAGGCTTGTGTCCTAGGAGGCTTCGGTTGGGTCCCACATGCATAGTCCTCCAGAGAAGCTCCATCTGAACCCACGCACATCACATCTCGCGTCTGTTTCCCAGAGTCGCATGTCACAGAGCACTACACAAACATTAACAGGTTTGAACTCATGAATTGGTGGAATCCACTGCAATATATGATCAAGAAACTGTAAAGCAGTCAAATACTAGAAATGTACTAGAAGTGTTTACAGACAGAAAAATGTCCAATTCTGCTAATTTGCCCTAAAAATATATATATATATAAAATATATATACAGTATATTGCATAAAAATTAAAGCCTATTTAAGAATGATTAATCTGTTTACATTGCAACAACAATTTTACAAATAAGAAGTTTTTTTTTCAAATTGTTATGGTAACATTATAGACCCATTAGTTAATGTTAGTTAATGCATTAACAGTAATCAATAATTTGTTAGTTTTTATTCATTTTTAACATTAGATGATAAAAATACAACTGTTAATTATTCATGTCTAACATGCACAAACAATTAACAACTTATTACAGTATTTATTCATCTTTTGTTAAAGTTAGTTAATAAAAATACAGTTGTTCATTGTTAGTTCACAGTGTATTAACTAATGTTAACAAACACAACTTGCGATTCGAGTAATGTATTAGTAAATGCTGAAATTAACATTAACCAAAATAAAAAAAAATTCTATAGATCTATTGTTCATTCTTAGTTCATGTCAATTAATGTTGTTAACTAATGTTAGCTAATGAACCTTATTGTAAAGTGTTACCAAATTAACATTTACTGAGATTAATAAATGCTTTAGAAGTGTTTTTCTTTATTAATTCATGTTACTAACGCTAACAAATTATACCTTATTGTAAAGTGTTATCAATGCTATTGCTGTAATGCTTTAATTTGAAGTTATTGGAAATTCTCATTATTCTCAAGGAAGATTCTTGTTGCATTATTTTAATACTATATTTTTTCTTTACAGCAATTCAGTTAAAATGTACTTAAATCAGCATACAACAAATAATACAAATAGAATTATGACTGTAAACAACACTTTTTATATAATAATGTTTTTAGCATTACAGTTTAATAACAGTTTTATATTAGAATTTATAAATAGTGTAGTTAATTGTCATTAAAATAATACTGTGATGCAAAAATATGCCTCATTTTTAAATAAAATGATTAATTACATAATATTAAAAGAAACTGAATTCTGTTTTTGCTTTGATTTAAAGGGATAGCTCACCCCAAAATAAACTTCGCTCATCATGAATCATTTACACACCCCCAAGCTGTTTCAAACCTTGATGAGTTTCTTTCATGTGTGGGACATAAAAGAAAATATTTTGAAGAATTAAACATTAACCAGACTTGCTGGTAGCCACTGACTTTTATAATAGGGGAAAAAATACCATGGAAGTCAATGGCTACCAGCAACCAGCAGCTACCTTCTTTTGTGTTCAACAGAAAAAAGAAATTCACACAGGTTTGGAACAACGTGAGGGTGATTAAAGGATGACAAAAGTTAAATTTTTGGTTGAACCATCCCTTTAAATTTATTTTAATTTAGGACGAATTATGACTCATTTTATTATTTTTTTTAGATTAACACACATACACACACACAAAACTAAAACTTTATCAGAATTTTTCATAAAGTATATATACCTGGCTCCAGCTGGAAACTCTGTATTGAGCACATTTCTGCATGTTACAGTTCTGTTGGTTGAGCGGTCTTGGCGCATAGGAGGCACACTGTGAATCCTCAACCACTCGTGATCCTGCTGAGTCGTGAGACATACACTCCACTCTTCTCACCTGAAGGCCCCCGCCGCAGGTCACCGGACATGGGTTCCACTCGCCAGTCACCCAGCTGAAACACATACACACACATCAGCAGAAAAAAAGTGACAGTGAGTTACAGGATTTAGAGGATTCATTTAGCAGCCTACTCATCTCCCACAATGCCAGTCTAACCCAAAGAAATGGCTCACTTTGGGTTATTTACATTCATGGATAGTTGGGATAGTTTTCTAGGTTAAATACAATTTAAGATCCATTAGCACAAAACTATTTTGACTCGTCTCTCAGTAATGCACTTTCAATTGCAAGCAGGCCAAAGTATAATTTACTCCTTCTGAGAAGGGAGTACTTTTCTAGCAGATGAACTTCTGTTTATGCATTACAGAAGTAACTGCAGTATAATTTGCTTTATATAAACAGCACTTTACATTTTTATTTCCATGTTAAATGTCCCATTCTGGAATCCACAGATATAGAAAGCGAAAGTACATACACCGAACAAAATCTGAACTCAAAGATCTAAGACTTTTTCTATGTACACAAAAGGCTGATTTCTCTCAAATATTGTTCACAAATCTGTCTAAATCTGTGTTAGTGAGCACTTCTCCTTTGCTGAGATAATCCATCCACCTCACAGGTGTGGCATATCAAGATGCTGATTAGACAGCATGATTATTGCATAGGTGTGCCTTAGGCTGGCCACAATAAAAGGTCACTCTAAAATGTGCAGTTTTATCATGCAGCACAATGCCACAGATGTTGCAAGTTTTGAGGGAGTGTGCATCTTGATATGCCACACCTGTGAGGTGGATGGATTAGCTCGGCAAAGGAGAAGTGCTCACTAACACATATTTAGACAGATTTGTGAACAATATTTGAAAGAATCAGTCCTTTTGTGTACTTTAGTCTTAGATCTTTGAGTTCAGCTCATGAAAAATGTGAGCAAAAACAAAAGTGTCACGTTTATAATTTTGTTCAGTATAATTGCAGTATAATTAGCTTCAAGTAAACTGTTTTTTATATATTTTTATTCCCATGTTAAATGTCTCATTCTGGAATTCACAGATATTGAAAGCAAAAGTACATATATTTATTTTAATAGCATATTTTAAACTTTTTTTTGTTTGATTCTGTTTTAAGCACAGAAACTGTACTTAAACATTTTTGATTGTTTCCTAAACTAACGAGTCAAAATGATTTACAGTGGTAATTGATAGCATGCCACAGAAATTGCATTTAACCTAGAACATCTGAGCGAACAGACAAAAGCTTTTCTAACAGTTCACAGGTACACACTACTACACATACATTAACAAACATGTAAAGGCTTTTGCATTCTGGAAAATTACAAGGACAAAGCAAGTGTTTAGCAGAAACACTTGGCCTGTCAAAAGTTGAGCAGGTGCTCCCAGAAACCTGAAGATGAGAGAAAAAATGTCACAGGGGGACAAAAGAATCCGGTCTCTCCCACAACAAAAAGCATAAGCACATGTTCTCTGGCAGGTCGATCTGCTCAGGGACGACAGTTTCAGGTTTCTGTACATGAACATCAGAGAAAAATCCCAGGGGTACTGCTATGACAAGTGAAAGACTTATATTTTAAAAGACCAAATGCTGGTTTCTACTTCAAACACAAATATACCCAGATAGAAGGCAAGCTAAATCAAAAGAACACATTAGACTGGAGGCACCCAGATGGTGGACTCAACAAAACATCTGTATCATACATGTAGGCCATGATTTACTGAAGATTTGCTTAAAAACGTAAAAACTGTTGATCTACTAATGCAATATATAAATAAAGAATAAAATATTAAATCAAATAATATGGCATTCAGTCCTGGCCAATATTTGGTAAAAAGGTACAATTATTCATCAACAAGCTGATTATAATACAAGCTGATGTGGTACTCTCTATTTTGGATCTTAGTAAATAAGGCCTTACCATGTATATAAAATCTATACATAGAAATATATAATGCCCACAAAACAGATGCTAAAACAGACACTTCCCTACCTAGAACACAGACAGCAGCTCAGCTCAGAGCGCTATGGTTCATATATGTGAACGGCAGGATTTAGTGTAATATTGACTGAGGTGACACTACTGCAGTGTCTATAAAGAAAAGAGGATCTTCCCTCTGACACACAAAGGAGGATCAAAGAGATGAGTGAAGCTCTGAGCTGAACAGTTGCCCTGGGCTTTGGTTCATCTTCACATGTGAAGGAACCAGTGCTCAAAAGACAAATAAACATGGCACTAAACATGTAAAACACTGGTGCGAACTGAACTCAAACACATATTAATGATGTAAACAATCTCTAAGATGTGCCAGCCAGGGTTTTATTATTATATTATATTATATTATATTATATTATATTATATTATATTGTAGAAGTACTTTAAAAATGACAAAAATGCAACAAAATTAATAAAATGTTAGCTACAAAACAGAAAATAAAACTCCCAAAATGCAACTTAACAACACATTTGCATGTTCTCTTATGTTGTTTAATGTTCATATATAGATATATATATATATATGTGTGTGTGTGTGTGTGTGTGTGTGTGTGTGACCCTGGACCACAAAAAAAGTCATAAGGGTCAGTTTTTCGAAAATGATGTATAGTTTGTTATGATAGGATAATATTTGGCCGAGATACAACTGTTTGAAAATCTGAAATCTGAAGGTGCAAAAAAAAAATTGCCTTTAAAGTTGTCCAAATTAAGTTCTTAGCAATGCATAAACAATTAGGTTTTGATATATTTATGGTAGGAAATTGGTAGGAAATATCTTCATGGAACATGATCTTTACTTAATATCCTAATGATTTTTGGCATACAAGAAAAATCTGTAATTTTGACCCATACAATGTATTTTTCATTTACATTTTAAATGTATTTTGTAATCAGTAAAAGACAGTTAAAGATAAGTATAAAGATAAGTATTCTTATGTTTACAAATTTTTTACATTAAATTCATGAAATATTAACTGTAATTTTCATCAAGTAAATTGACCAAAGTCTTCAAAGTTTTACTTTTTTTGTCAGATCTAATCTCATTGAGAGCTTCTTTTGTCCCAAAATTCAGATGCATGGATTGCAAATTAATTTACATGACATTTACATGGCTGTTATATATTGTGAACATACATATTGAAAAAGTAGGAAGAATAATTGAAATTGTAAAAATGTAGTGCTATTGAGTTAATAATTCTGAAAATATGTAATAAAAATAACTGTAGTCTGATTATAAGCATTTTAAAATGTAATAAAATGTACTTAAAAAAGTACGTAATGTTTGGAATTTGATTATGTAATCCAGAATACATGACATCAGTTACTGCCCAGCACTGCATATGCAGCATAAAAGACAGTGTTATCCTGATGGACTGTTTTTGATATAATGTGGTGCTGTACGTACTGGGAAATCAGCTACACATAGACGCTTAAAATTCTTTAGAAAATCTCATAATTTAGTCCAGAGGCACATGAACGTGAGATTCCTGAGAGATTGCATAGACTGGACACGAATGTGTGTTTGAGGTCATGCGCTGCAGTATATCAGCCTCTGAAGGCTGTTACCTGTACACTTGAACATAGACTCGTGGTGTTTCCATGGGCCTCCACGAATGCGGCTGGTACACATACGCCATCCTTACAGAACAGGAACAGTACAGCCAAAGCTGTGAGACCCAACGATTCTCCACAATCAGACAGCAACCGCAACATTTAACACATTTATGGGCAGTAATCAGTTTCTGATATTAACACTGTAGAGAAAAACTGCAGTTGTTAATGCACCAATCACACTACAGTTAGTTTTAAGGTGGAAATGCTGTACCTGCGGGTTTGTGGGCACTGCTGTTCATTGCATGTGCGGTTACTGAGGGGTCGAGGGAGGGAGGCACACAGGTAATCCGAATACGCTTCGTTATCAAAGGTACAGAAGACCAGGCGTGACTGGTAACCTAAAATATATGGAAGAAAAATATGTAAAATTATAGAAATTTAGAAATCCTTTTTAAATACAAATATACCAACCATGAATAAAAGCATTACTAATATGTGAAGAAAACCCAGCTATAACAAATGCAAACATAATATTAGCAGCCTACTAACACAATAATTCTCAACCGGTGACAGAGTAAACATCCAAGGTGGCCTTAAAATCATTTAAATAATACAAAACCAGCATTAACCCCTTAACTGTCACCCCTCAGTGGGACGCCAAATAAATCCTAATCCAATCATGACAAACTATATAAGGTTGGAAAGGTCTAAGACTCCTAAACAGATATTTTGCCATTTTTGTTTGTGTTACAAATTATGTTGCAAAAGTAATAGATTAATTTATGATAAGAGTGCACCTCAAAAATCTGCTTCATAACAGGAGATCTGACCTTTGCCACAAAAAGACTTTCTTTGTTGCCTTTTTTTCTATCATGCTTTAGAAACCATGAGACATTATATATCAGTTGAAAACTTAAAACCTCAAAATTCATCCTTTGAAAACCATTTTAAAATCAGACATTGCATTGGCATGGAAAATGTACATCAAAATCATATTACAAAATGTTTTTTTGTTATGAATTGAAACTTATATGAAAATAAGTTTGATTACTGCATTTTGAAGTCTATGCTTAATAATGGGAGTAACAGTTAAAGGGTTAAATAATACAAAACTAGCATTAAGATAAGCTTAAACAGTTTTTAAATTAGTTCCCTCAACACCTTTCATTTTTATTTTTGATCCAGGGTTGAGCAATGACAGTTTTGGAAAACCTGGATATATGGATGAATTTTAAAAGTTACATTTTAGACCTGAACAAGTTGTGGAAATGTTTATAAAAAAATTCTAGTTGTGTCAAGCTCTAAAATATTTTATTGGGTAGAAATTATTCAGAAACAGCCATTAGAGAATAAAAAGTAATATAAGTAAAGTAAAAACTGTTGTAATAAAAACTTAAACTCTGAAAAACATTCAATTATTTAAGTTTACTTCACCATATTACAAAAAATCCTAATCTAATCATGTCAAACTATACATTGTTGGAAAGGTCTAAGATTCCTAAATAGATAATAGATTGAAAATAGTATTTTACCATTTTTTCGTGTTACAAATTATGTAAGAAAATTAGTAGATTCATTTATGACAAGAGTGCACCTCAAAAATCTACATTATAACAGGAGTTCTGACCTTTGTCACAAAAAGATTTTCTTCGTTGCCTTTTTCCCTATCATACTTTAGAAATCATAAGAAATTATTTATCAGCTGAAAACTTAAAATCTCAAAATTTACCCACTGAAAACCATTTTAAAATCAGACATTGCATTATCATGGAAAATGTACATCAAAATCACATTACAAAATGTTTTCATTCATGAATTATAAAAATGTAAGTTTGAAGTACAGCATTTTGACGTCTGTATTAAAAAAGGGAGTGACAATTTAAGGGTTAAGATAAGCTTAAACAGTTTTTAAATGAGTTCCCTCAACACCTTTCGTTTTTATTTTTGATCCAGGGTTCATTATTGACCGTATTGGAAAACCTGGATGTATGGATGAATTTTGAACATTAAATTTTAGACCTGAAAAAATTGTGGAAATGTTTATAAAATTCCTTTCTAGGTGTGTCAAGCTGTAAAATATTTTATTTGGTAGAAATTATTCAGAAACAGCTATTTGAAAATACAAGTAAAGCAAAAATTGTTTGGTAATAATAACCTGAAGAACATTCAATTATATACATTTAATTTAATAATAATAATTAATAATAATAATAATAATAATAATAATTTAAAATTATTTCAATATGTTGCAATTTCGTTTCTGTATGTTAAAAAAAAAGAAAAAAACATTAAAAAAGCTGTGTCATTACAGCAGAAACTTCTGGAATTTAATACATTGCCACTACTATCTTCTGTAAATAAAAACAGGTTGATAAAAAGTGAGCTTCTTTGTCATTACAGCAGAAGTACCAGAAATATCTTCGAATATCGTCTTTGACAATGAGTGTCAAAAAGACTGAGTAACACACAACATTTTCCCCTTGTTAAAACCCCCAGTATTTGGTCCTTATTTTGCTTTAATGACAGCATGAACAGGCTGGTATGAAGAGTGTAGGTCTGTGCGAATCTGATGATAATGCTCTCTAGCATGATTTGTTAAAAGAACCATAAAATCTGATGCAATGTCACAAACTGGCTACACCTGAGAAATAGTGCAGAATACTAAATATTTCTTTCATTTACATCTCAAATTGTCTATGTGGTATCAGGACTAAAGGCCTGTTCACACCAAGAAATATAGTTTTAATGTAGGATGGATTCTGATGGCCCATCATCTGAAATAAAATTGCTCTAAAAGTGCTTTTTTAACAATATCGTTCCTCTGTGTCGTTACTGTGGAGTACTCTATTCTCATAAAATTAAACTGATTATTGAAACTTTGTATAATTTTCCGATATAATATAACTGGTGTGAATAGTTATTAAGAATAAGGCACCCTGCCTTTTTCTGCTTTCATTCTTACTATGTACTTACTTACACAGTATGAGTGGGCTTGGGCAATGTATGGTAACATTAAGCCATAAAATTACATGATTTACAGTTAAGATACAGGTTTTCACAAGAACAAAAAAATCTTATACAGCGGCATTTCAGCCTTTATAGACCATTAAATGGATAAATAAAGTATATCATTTATTATATTTATTTAAAACATAAATATTACTGTTTTAATTGTTTACATTTTTAGAAGCCACATTAATGTCTTCCACATTTACAACTCTAAACAGCTATGTGTTTGCTGCATAAACATGGATCGATATTTGCAATAATTTGACCATAAACAGCAGAAATGCAAATTCATTCTCTGCCACGAGGTGGCGCTTTAGGAGCGCTGAAAAATAGCGGTTTCCCGGGTATGTACACAAAGCAGCACCGAGCTCATTAACGCTGTTTTTAAGATGAAATGAAAATGCCAACGACACGTTTCTGAGGACAGTCGGTTCCCTTCAGATACATTCATATAAAGACATCTGTGCCGCGTTTTGACTTTGAAATGTACAGCGCTCGTATTCTTTCAATGACATCATTGCCTTTTGAAGTTTAGCCCAGCCCAGTCCCGATTCTTGTCTTTCCGTCCCCAACTGTAAGACCTCTTAAAATTACAATTAAGCCTTTTCTTATACTATTTAATGTGCTTAAAACTTTTTATAGCCTTAAATCTGATAGCCTACAACTAAATTGAGGAGTTTTTAAGGATGTGCAGGAGCCCTGTACTTTAAGATAGCCCGTCGGGCAGGGCAGTTAAACATTTTGGTAGCCCGACTGGAAAACACAATTAGCGATTTTGCGAGCCCTGCTTAAAAACTGTTATTAAACATCATCATGTGCATCTCATGAACAACAGCCCTCCCAAGCTCTGATGATACGCTTCTCAACTGCAACTGCGGCTAATGTTCCTCAGTGAAAACAACATGCAGACTCCTGCTGCAGCTGGTCTTTAATCAGAGATGAAATATGCCAGGAATTAAACATCCCCTTCATACTCTTCAAACAGTGCCACTTTTGAGCTTACCTTCCTCAGGATGTGCCGCTTGGCTCTACTGGAGCTGGCTGCATCAACACACACCCTACCTGTCCTGATCAACCCTTACCAGTGAATGCATTTGGAACAGACTTCACAAAAAAAATAAATAAATAAATAAAAAAGGCCAATGTAAAAAGCCTGATTTCTGCCAGTATTCTGAATCTGAACTAAGCTGAGCTGAATAACGTATAGTGATGTATAGTCATTTGAAATCTACAGATGCTAATAGATAAAGTGCAATAAATGCTTAGATGTGTATTTTGGATGTTTTACTTCCACTAGTGTAAAATACAGAAGCAAAATATCCTGAACTTTCAAAATTGACCTGTGCATTAAAATACAATGGTTTTGCTTGTATGTCTTCCTGTGTGCTTCTACTGAACCCAGAGGCTAAGCCTGCCAAATTTTCTCAATGCAAACATCTTATTGGTGTTTTGACACTGACCTGAGCCGCACTCTTTGCTGCAAGCAGACCAGGAACCGTAGCTCCAGTAATATCCCTCCGTCGAGCGATCGTTCGGCAAATAATACTCATACTCCACTCCCTCATTGTCCTCTTGAGAGATGAGCTGTGGAGACACAAAGACACTGATGGTAAAATATGCCTCAGTTGGATATAGATTTGTTTTGTTATTTTCACAACCATCCTGATCTATACCATCACTGGATTATGCAATTAATCCAGGCATCATGGTTATGTAGTGTCTGTAGTCTTTGTTCTATTATGTGTTATATAATGTTGTTATATTATGTAGCTTGCATGTTGTGTTCAGACGTATTTATATGCTTATGATTTGTAAATGGCAATGAACACTGGCTAAAAAATAACTCAGTTACATGATTTGCCTGTTATGTGATGTCAATATAGAAAAGTTATGAGTTATTAGTTTGGAGCAACCAAATCCATGTAAATAAAACCTTTTTCTAGACTGATATGTCTAGATGTGAGTTCAGTTTCTTTAATGATGATTAGCAAATTATTTCTGTAATGTTTATTAGCAAAAAATTGTACTCCTTTACCAGACTTCCAATGATGGATGCACAATTTAGGGAAATAATCTTTAAATAAGCTGTGCTTGTTTGTAGGGCTCCATTGGTTGGCCAAAAGTGTGATTATATATAAATATGTCTAAAAAATATATAATAATAGAGTACAGCGGGGCTAAAGGTTCACTGTGCGCAAAGTTTATGACTGCAGAAAAATATATTTGTTTGTATTGAATATTTATGGAGCAACAGACTTTGTGTGAAAATAAATCATTCAAGTTGTTTATTTCGTATAAATGTATGAAGTGGCAATGGGGGCCTTTTACCCCACACACGGGGTAAAAAGCTCACCAGCATGGGGTAAAAGGCTCACAGTATTGGTACAAATACTTTAGCTAAAATAATGTTGTTTTTAATAATGTCTGAGTTAATAATTGTTCAAAACATCACTTCAGCAAAGTTTGTACTGTTTCTTCTGCTTATTTTGATTAAACAATTTTTGTTCAGTAAATATACTGTCATTAAAATATGTTAAAATAAAACACATATTTCAAAACACAAAAACTAAAATGTAAAGATTCTGAAAGCATTGAAGGATATCCCATAGTATTAAAATAATATTAAAAATTAATATATTAAAATATAGATTTACAGCAATTATATTTTATTATATGATTAATAAATTGCATGTTTTTAAATATGATGGTTTCATTGTAAACATGGTGATTATATTTAAGACAGACATCCAACATACTATATGACATTTACCATCTGAATCTAACAATGTCATGTCCACAAAAAAAGTCAGCCTTCTATTAATTGCCATGTTAATTATTGTGCCTTTTAGCCCCAACAGCAGGTACTTGAGGCTTTCGTTCTTTAAAAACTGTTGCTTTAATTATCTTAAACAAAACTGAAAATCATTTAGAAGACCTTTGTCTCAAGATATTTGAAGAATTTTAGCGATTTTTATTTGCTACTTAAATCTACAACATTTTTAAAAACTTAAAATATTAGATAAAGTAAGCCATATACCCCGGCCGCCTTTAACCTTGATTGTACTCTAATAATAATAATATTAATAATAATATAAAATTCTTATAAAAATATAAAAATGACTAAAAAATGTTAAATTAAATTAAATTAAATTAAAATTTTAAATTGTAAATTTTAATACTGATATTTTTGACTTTTTTTTTTTTGATTTTTGATTTTTAAATCATCTGTTTTATTTCACTTTTTACAGAAAAACACAGCCCTTAAAGTTAATCATTTTTTTTGTTGCTTTTTTCTTCTTACAAATGCATGTTAAAGTGACTCAAACTCAGAGGAGAAACCAAAATGGAGCTCAAGTAGAGCAGCATTTACTGTGAAACAAAATATTTAAATACACTAAAAACACTGGCGGATCAAGAGCTGCTCACGTGTAAATGAACACAGTGCCACGCTTCACTCTAAAATAAGCAGTGCATATATTTAGACAATTCAATCAGACCATTTGCAATTTGATAACTGCACTAGCCATATCCCAATTTCAGTTTAATTTTGATTCATCGTGCAATTCCATTTTAAACATTGGTTCACAAAATCACACACAAATCACATACAAATCAAATACGGAAACCTTATTAAAGGGCTCTCACCTCTAGCACTAGGGGCTCAGTGGTCGGGCCACGGCCTGTGATGATCTCAGGAGTCTTTTCCCCCTCTGTTCCTCTCTGGTAATACAATACAGTGCCAGCAATAGGTGTGGCACGAGAGAAATCGATCACCCAGTGTCCATTAAGGTAGTACTCACCACGCAGGTTTTTAATAGCTGTAAGAGGAAAAATGCAATGGTAAAAAGGCTGATTCTGCTAATGAAACGTTTAGGATTTTACATACACTCACCAAGGTAATTGCGTGTTGGTACACTTTCCTTGATGCGGAGAGTGGTCGCCCCGACAGGAATGATGAACATCTGATTGTAACCTGTAGGTAAGAGGCAGGACTACTTTTTCAGGCACAGGAATGTACAAAAAATGTAAATGTTTGGATCTTGGGTGAGTTTACCTTTGGGCAGGTTGCGCATTGTGAAATTGGTTTTGACTAGACTGCATGACTGTCCGTTTCCTCCACATTGGAGACAGGGATCCTCCTCCTGGAGCGACTCCAGCATGTTATCACAGCCGAGACGCTGTGAGCAGACAGAACAGAAAAAGCACTGTAGTTCTCTAAACACATCAAGGTAAAATACACGGACTGATGTACAAAGATGCTATTGTTCAACTCCACACTGTGAGATTCTTAATGTTCATGGAGAAATCTCAAACAGCCAGCTAAAGGCTCTTACTCTTCCTACTGTTAAAAAACTAAATTTAAAACAATTGTTTATATACTGATTATTCTGAGTAGGCTTCAACAATACATCACCAAATGTTCACATGAATCCCAAGAATATAAAGCTCTTAGACACTCATAATATTCACTAAAGCCAGACAAGAAAGCACTAGGGACGTGCAAAACTACATATTTCCATAATTGACTAGTCAGTTGGGTGGGATGTCTGGATGAATAGTCAGTCTTAAAGGGCTAGTTTATTCGAAAATAACATTAATTTTATTTTAATTGTCTTAATTTTCTTACTATTCATGTTTCATAACATATCTGATGTGCTCTGTGTATGTATGTGTGCCGATCAAAGTTTATAGGTCCGGGACCACAAAACCAGTCATAAGGGTCAATTTTTTTGAAACTGACATTTATACATCATATGAAAGTTGAATAAATAATTCATTGATGTATGGTTTGTTAGGACAATATTTGGTTGAGATACAACTATTTGAATATCTGGAATCTGAGGGTGCAAAATAATCTAAATATTGAGAAAATCACCTTGTCCAAAGTTGTCCAGATAATGTTCTTAGCAATGCATATTACTAATCAAAAATTAAGTTTTGGTATATTTATGGT
The DNA here is from genome assembly GCA_033026305.1 of Cirrhinus molitorella. NCBI lineage: Eukaryota > Metazoa > Chordata > Actinopteri > Cypriniformes > Cyprinidae > Cirrhinus > Cirrhinus molitorella. Next base: position 2,315,354 of record CM065135.1, read on the forward strand.
AGGAAATTTAAAAAATACCGTCACATATATGAATCAGTGTTATTTTTGTATAATATACTATTATAGTTTTTATTAATAGTTTAAATTAGTTTTTAATTTGATATTCTCATTTTAACTTAATTTTAGTTAAAGTCTAATTTTTTACGGATTTTATTTAAAATTTGGAATAATTTTAACAAAATAAGAAATGTTGTTTTAGTAATTTTTTTTGTTTTTTAGTTAATGTTTATTTTATTTCAAGTTAGTTTTGGTTCTAGTTGACTTTAATAACCCTGATATGAATAAAAGCCCAAATCAAACTGTTCATTATAAAAAATTGTATGAAGACCTTTGTATAGAGCATTATAGCAGGAACAAAGCAGGTGATTTGAGGTCTGCCAGGACCTGTTGTGAAATTTGCTCCTGTGTGCAGGGGATTTGTTCCACAAGCAGTGTTTTGATGGCTTTAGCAGCGGTGCTGTAATGGGGAATGAATTTAGAAACCACTCTAAATTCAGCAGTTCTGTCTCTAAACTCATCTCCTTTGAAAAAGAAAGAAAATCTAAATCTAAAGACAAAATAACATCTAGATAAACTACTCAATTTATTATTAATTCACTAGTTAACTGGTCAACCATCCTGGCAAATTAACAACTCTTTAAAAAGCCATATGAGATTTATTCCACAGTTGGTTAAAATGGATAAATGGGTAAAGAAGATAGGCTAACCTTACAGAGCCCATCCACACAGATGTCCTTTCCTCCAGGGTGGCAGGGTGTGCCATCCACCACTGCAGACTTGTGCCGATAGTAGAAGTTCTCTCCTCTGGGAATGCAGTTGAGCTCACAGGGATTTTCTCCTGAATGGAAGAGAGGAGATACAGCATAACATCAGCACAGTCAGCTTTTAACTTTTAAAAGAACACCATAAAACACTTCAGAACTACATGTTGTTTAAAAAAGTAGACAAAATGCAACTATGTTTTCTTCCACTGCAAACATCATGTCACATGGCCTGCTTTTGCATTCGCTGGTCAACGTATGAATTCAATGTATAGAAAAAGTTCTGCTAAACTTTTAGATGTACAGTATTCTATGATAAAGTTTTCATTTTCAGTTATTTGCTGTCTTTACATACCACCATAGTATGGCAGCCATTTGTAGCGCTTTCCTTGAAAATCAGTGCCATCAAACTGAGAGCACTGCTCCTCTCTGAAATCCCTGGATCCCTCGGGACAGTCCTGATGACTCAGATAAAAAGAAAGTTTGTGAAAATTTATACTTTTATTCAGCAAGAATGCATTAAATAGATCAAAAGTGACAGTAAAAGCATTTATAATGTTACAAAATATTTCAGTTTCAAATAAATGCTGTTCTTTTGAATTTTCTGCTTATCAAAAAACATGTTTCCACAAAAATATGAAGTAGCACAACTGTGATACATTGATAATATTCAGAAATGTGTTTGACTTATCTCACAACTCTGACTTTTTTCTCAGAATTGCGTGATACAAACACAGATTTGCGAGTTCTAAACTCTTTTTTATTTCTCAGAATTGTTTATAGTTTATATAGTTTACAGACTTTATAACTGGCAATTGTGTTTATATCTCACAGTTTTCACGGTTTTGTGAATTCAGAGATAAAAAGTCAGAATTGCAAGATGTAAACTTGCAGTTGTGAGAAAAAAGCCAGAATTGTGAGATAAATCACAATAACCTTTTTTTTTTTAATTCAGTGGCGGAAATGGGCTTTCATAGAAAATAGTTGTTTTAAATTGTAATGTTTTCACAATATTGCTGTTTGTTATTGTATTTTTGATCAATAAATTGCAGTCTTAGTGAGAAGAAGACACTTTTGAACAATAGATTTTAGTAGCTATTAGCAGACACATTATGTAGATATTAATAATGTCAAAACAAAAATACAATTTACAATGCACAATAGCAATACATTTTATTATGGTACTAACTGATCAGATATAAAATTTCATTTCTATCAGGCACATGGGTCTTTTCATGCATACCTGGATATTACATGAGCGATAGGACTTATCAGGACCTACACAGCTGTGACCACCGTCAGTCCTGTAGAGAGAGGACACATGAATTACACTAAAATATGCAGTTCACAATGCTTTTAACAAGATTCTTAATTAACATCTTAGAAAGACTGTCATCTCCTTCAGTGTTGTTGTTTTACATTATTCTAATTTACTGTGGCAACTAGCACTTGGCAAAAATATTTTGCATTATGCAAACAAAATGCATTATGCAAATGAGAATAGTATTCAATTATGCACGTGGTTCAAGAGTTCATTCGCAGCGTTTACATTTAAGACAAAATTCAATTTAATCCAATGCGATTTAGACTTATTTGTACACTTTTCACAGTAGAAAATTATTTTAAATGTCTCTCAGAGCCCTAAAACAAACACAACATGTATGAAACACCCTAAAATATCAAATGTCTCACATGTCTAAGGATGCATACAAATGCACACCCTCACTAAAGAAACACACCCACACAAAAGCACAAAGAACATAACAAGTGTTCTCCGCTTATAGGTGTGTACTGAGACACAACAAGATCCACATTAGTTCATACGTCAACGCGTCTAGTCCAAAGGGGCGTCATCCCATTCTTCTGTCCTCATACATCAATAACATCAATAATGAACAGATACAGCTGCGTGGACTTTCCAGTATTTCTAAACTTTATGTCAGCACAAGACAGACAGTAATACTGAAAGGTAAAATTCAGGGTGCGGCGGCTGATTCACTCGGCGAGACAAATGCCGCAAGAGTAAACACTTGCAGAGAAGTCTGAAAGTCCCAGAAACGCTGCCTTAGGGGAACATTTCAGTCTTGAGCGAGAAGTGTATTTAGGAGATCAAATTTCTCAGGAGTTACTGAGCACGCTTTCAAAACTGGGAAATTCTGACACACATGCACTTTTATATTTCTCAATGCATCATGCATGGATAATGACATGGCTGTTCATTCAATCAAATCAGATGCTAGGAATACTGTATATTTTCTTGGGCATGGGCTGTATTAGACCAAAAGAGTATTATTGAAATTAATTTGGGCTAGGCAAATGATTTAAAGATGAGTGGTACATTTATAGACAACCTGCCTTATCTTCATACACGCCGTTTACTGAGTAAAAAGCAAGACGAAACATGCAGACCAGATTCCAACACACAGATTTATGGCCAAAGCTCTCCATGTCTTCGTGAAGACTTTCTCCAGCCAAGTATCACTAAAACACACAATTACACAATGTACCACGTTCCTCTTAAAGTGCATACTTGACCTTGACCTTGCATACTTGACATAAAGAAACACTGCATATTATTTGTGTTAGATGAACAGATGATACATTCTCAAAAATAAGTTTTTCTCACAGCAATGCCATAAAAGAACCATTCTTGGTTTCTTAAAGAACCTTTCAGTGACCATTTCTTAAAATACATTTTTTTTAGTGTGAAGGAAATCTTTTTCTACCATAAAGAACCTTTAGTGCAATCAAAAGTTTCCATGGATGTTAACAGTTCTGCATGGAACCATAAACTGTTCAAAAATTATTATGTGAAATTGTAAAGTAACTAAAGATTATTAAAGTTGCTTAACAAGCAAATCTATTTTAATCTATCCTCAATTTTTTCCATTTAATTTGCATTCGTTGTGAAATTTACTAGCAATTCCTTTGTGAAAATTGTATCTGCACTATTTTTTTTCTGTGGTTTTTCAAATAATATCTTAAGAATAGGAATAGAAAATAGGGAATCCTTAACTAAATACCTGGAGGCCAGTCAATGTTTCCCAAAAGACGTAAACAAGGGTGATGACTTGTACTTTCAATCATGTGCTTTTCCCCACACTAAATAATGACACAGCTGCCTTGACCTGCCTTGACTAGGTTCACGTCTCAATTTACAGTCTTTTCAACTGGATTTTCTCCTTTCAGCTACAGAAGAATAACTCACTCTCCTGTGCTTTCAAAGCACTATTCACCATCTCATTTTCAGCTCTGATGAACCCCTTGAACTAAGTCAAGTTAACTGTTAAACTCGTCAAAGGCCATCGGATGAGATTAAAATGACAGGAAATTAAAGAGTCTCTCAATGTCATGAGGCTGTGAAAGTAAGGCCAGTCTGCCGCTTACCGCTTGGTTACACATCGTCTCATCCTTATGGTCACCCCACCACCACAGCTGCGACTGCATTCGCCGTACGGGCCCCACTCATCCCAGTAATCACTGGTGGGTTGCTATAAACACAGTTAGCAAGTTAGCAAATCACCTGTTTCTAATTGCATATGAAGTTCGTCAGAAGATGTAATATAACGTACAAAGTTTGCAAAATGTAACAGATCTTTTTTTTTTTTTGCCACATTATGACATACATCCAAGTGTAATGGACTATCTGAAAAGAAAATGTGGGGCGGGGCTTGGTTCTGTGTACAGGTTGTTGATTGGATCTTGAGATGTGGGCGTGGCACTCAAAAGTGGAGGTGAGTTTGTGGGGGCGGAGTTTAACAAAATGATCAGAAAAATCCTACTAAATGATTGGAGAAGTCCTGCATACATCACCAGAGAGAAATATGTCATTTAATGAACAATGACTGTCTTGCCCACAAAATCAGAACTAGATAAAGATTGCATAATTTTTTAAGTTTAATATGTAGCTGGAGACTGTCCCAACAATCTTAAAATAACACCAGAAAATTGCAGCATTAGCTAAATGAGAGGCACGCTGAATTCACGCAAAGGCTTCAGTCTGTTGCAGAAAAGCAGAGGTCAGACAAAAATGGGCAGAAATATTTGTGCTATCACGGGGAGTTTAATACATGAATTTGTATCATAGCCTGCCTCTGAAATTACCTGAGCAGTTTAATTAATGTTCTACAAAAAACATTTAATAATGTGCTTTCATTGCGTGGACGGGGCAAGAACATATGTGACCACCCTGGACCACAAAACCAGTCATAAGGGTCCATTTTTGAAAATTAAGATTTATACATAATCCGAAAGCTGAATAAATCATTTTTTAATTGAGGTATGGTTTGTTAGGATAGGATAATATTTGTTCGAGATACAACTATTTGAAAATCTGCAATCTGAGGGTGCAAAAAAATCTAAATATTGAGAAAATCGCCTTTAAAGTTGTCCAAATGAAGGTCTTAGCAATGCATATTACTGAAAAAATAAAACAATTAAATTTTGATACATTTACGGTCGGAAATTGACAAAATATCTTCATGGAACATGATCTTTACTTCATATTCTAATGATTTTTGGCATCAAAAAAATCAATAATTTTGACCATACTATGTATTTTTGGCTATAGCTACTAATATACCCTAGCGACTTAAGACTGGTTTCGTGGTCCAGGGTCATATATAAGCGTCTACAATACAGTTCAGTTGAAAGCTTACCGCTGTTAATGCTGAATGTAAGAATGAAAACTGAAAGTAAAGAGCTTATGCGATGAAAGTTGCGTTAGTTACTATAGGACTGTAAGAAATGTAGCGTTCCCCTTGTATGACAAAAACGACCATTAATATCCAGTGATGCAAAGTATTCAACGTTTTTGTCAAATTGACTGAGTGCATATTTTAAAATAAAAATATCATTTGCAGTTCAGATTGATTACTTTACAAATACTGTTCTTTTTTCTTCCTTTACTTTATTCCCCTAAATCCATTTAAATCCTTTATTTATTTATGGTCTGGTCTTTATATTTTCCTCAAAACAATTTGGTCTAGACATTTTATGGCCTTGTTTGGTGTAAATAAAATAGTCATTTGAAAATCACCAGTGTAGAAACAATGATCCAGAGAAAGAGAACAAGTAGGGCTTGGTTTTTTCAATTCAATAACAAAAAAAAAAAAGTTTATTTTGTTGTGAAAGTGCATTATAGTCTATATGATGCCCAAGCTTTTTTTTTAGCGCACATATAATATACTATAGCAATATCTACAGTATAATAGCCACCAAGAACCGGGCCTGGATAACATGTATTTGCAAAGAGTGAATTTTTATTTTATGTTGTTTTTTTGTCGTTTTTTTTTTAAGCCTAAATCACAATATCACTATTAGTATGTTCATTATTAGTATTTCAAGATAACTGAAATATTGTGCTTTAATCAATTATGTTTTTATTTATTTATTAATGCATAAATGCTTGATTCTGATTCTGGCGAACTGGTCAATCTTGGATTTTTGACAGTCTTACTTTCTATATAGCTGTCGTAGACACCGCAAGTTCACAAAATTTTTTACTTGCATGAGAAAATAATTACAATTCGATACACAATTCACCTGTGTGACATGAGGAGAGCTGAATACAGTACATCCATTAAAAATCACTTAGCAAAAATGCTGGAAAAAAATTAAGTGAAGCACTTTAGCACAGATCAGAATTGAAAATATAGCTGCAAGCAGCGATTAGCAGGGTTCAAGCCATTTAAGGCATTTAAGCACATATGAAAAAAGACAGTATTTAGCAAGTCTGTAACCACTTAAATCAATGACTTAAAAGCATTTTTGGCAAATCCAGATAATTTACCATAGAAATATCAAGTTTTTTAACGCTTATGACTGTTATAGCACCAGCTGTGGTCCGATCTCCTTAAACTTTCCATGCTTGTTTAGAATCACCTGTCGCATGTGCTCAGCAGGTTTCAAGAAGTTTTAAGTTTTCCTTTAGGATTTATAGGATTTGGGGTAAATTTGGACAGGCCCTCTTTCTAAATAACCCGTTATAGCTTCCTAAAGCTTAAAAATGTTATAAATTTCAACATTTTTTAATAATTAATGACCTGGAGAGTCCAGAGAATTGTACTGCAGTGTTTTTTCCAGACTGAGCAAAAAACCTAGGACTAGTTAGCAAGTAGGTGTTTTTTACATCTTCTCAATAATTTAACAAACAATTTAATTTACAACAGTGGTTCTAGAGGCAAAGCTGTCTGGAATGAGATACGCAAATTTCTTTATAGACACTTGGACGTGCCCACAATCAGTTTTATGTGGAGACTGCTGATCCTTGCTATTCTAACAAGTACAAGAGGGTATTAGCTCTATGCATTTGAAATCCTAAATATTTATTGCGTTTTCTAAATGCAACACTAATACAATGACATTCAGACAGTTATAAAGTCGGCATGAAAAAAATTCAAATGTATCCATAAATTTTGGGGGCCACTATATAAGCAGATGTCATGTATTATAATATTATAACATTACTTACGTTCCTGAACAAACTGTATTTTTACTTTTTATACAGTGACTATTTCTGTATTACATTTCTAAGCAGACTTTATTCCAGACTGAAATGTGGCCAGCATTTAGATATAAATATTAAAGCAGACAAGCTTTGTCCTCTCACAAGAAAGCCTGGGATGTTTTGCTTAACAGTTACATGTCTCTGCTTTAGATTTCGTAGCTGTAATCGACCTTACATGATAATGTACATTTAATTTATTGACTGGAAGTCATCTGTGATAGTGTACTGCGATATTTCACTCACCATGAAAGCAGAGGCCAGTAACAGCTGTAGACAAACCACAACTGATAGCATCCTGATGGCTCAAAGTCAATCCTGACTGGATACATCAAACAGCACAAATGCTTAAATCATAACACCTGTGCCACACAATATTATGTCCACATAAAATGTCAAAATATACCTGTTTTATGCAAACTCAATGTTCACACCCAACGTCCTGCAACAGACAAAGGTGGGCGTTAGTTTTCTGTTAATTTGCAAAAGCCCCAAAGCTATGCATGCTCAAACAGACAAGACACATCAACTCAGCTCAAAACACGAATTATGAAAAAAAAACATTAGATTGCTGATGTAGGAACACATGCCAAACAGCGCCCCTAAAGACTTAAAAATAAATGGCTGTTCATTATACATTGCACAACTTTTCCCCATATCCGTAGACTGGCACTGACATTCAGCAATTAGCATCAGCTTATGCATAATGTAAACTGGAACAAAATCTGAGCAATAAGGTGTATTTTATTACAGACTTCAAAATGCCTTTAATAATCCAATTTAAATTCTGTTTTTAAAGTGAAATCAAATTTAAGTAGCAAACAGGACGCAGTTTTGAAAAGATGCATTAATAGTTTTGAGTGATTAGAAATCAAATCATGCACAATTTCAGAAACTGTCAGAATTTCAGAGGGTAAGATTTTGTGCAATTGCAATTAATTAGTGAACATCACACCAATTGAAAAGACTGTCGGTTTTGTCCTATAACAAGAGAAATTACCCTCTAAAAAGTCCAAGACGATGTAGTATAAACTCAACTTTAGATCAGTTAGCAGAAATACACTAATCAGCTCAGAAAAATGTATTCTGTATATCAAAATGAATGATTGTTTTGGACTAATATACTGTAATTCCTTAGTTGTGTGACTGAAGAATCATCCCACTCCTCTTCCTGTGTTCACTTCAAATCCACATTCATAAATTGAAAGCAGTTAGTACTTTATTTCTGAATCTGAATCTATTTCTAAATGTTGCAGTGATCTGAGGGCGCGGAGGCTTGTTTGCAGTGTCAGTGCTGTATGTGTGGCACTATTGTTTGGAGGAAATTACCGTAACTGTCATTGGGGGCAGCCAACGGTGAAAAAGCTTCAACTCTGTGATGCCAGTATAAACTAGACTTCTGATAGTCAAGCAACCCTCTCAGAAATCATGTTCAAACAGCCTGAAACAAGCTATGAAAGTTCTTTAATATAGTAAATGACTGCTTTGCTGCCAGTCTGAGCATGCTGCCACCTGCCAACGCCGCTGCAAGTTGTGCTCTTCTGAACTGCAGGAGAAGCGCATAGTTGCTGTTTCAGATTTCGTTCAGATGTGAAATACAATTCACACCTTTTATAAAATGATAGAGACATTGAATGTCCCTGTTGAAAAAAACAGCATATGCTGGTATGCTGGTCCATAGCTGGCCATGCAGGAGGGACCATCTAAGGACCAGCTAAGGACCAGCCTAAAACATTTTAGGTCCAGCATAAACCAATTTAGGACCAGCTTAAACTAGCATCAAAACCATCTAACCAGCATAAGCTGTTTTTTTTAACAGGGGTGATGTACACACTATTTTTATATGTAATCTCTCCTATTAACACATACTATAGTTATCAAAACAGACATACAGCCAAAAGATACTACAATGAACAGACTAAAAATGTTACAAGAAAACTTGCTGTATGAGACTTAGATGATAGAGCTTTACTGCATCTAAAACTAAACAGCATGTTATTAGTTAAATAATTTCGACTACAGGTAATGTTTGTACTTTTAAAAATGTATTTCACAACACAGGACTATTGAAGGGGACTGCAAAAGGTCATTAAAATAATGTGAAGTGACAAAGAAATGTTGGTGAAGGACATTTGAACTTCTTTTGATTAATCTGAACTTGTTTACTTTCAGTTCAGTCTTTCTACGTTTTTGTAAGTTTTTTTTCTGTAAAAAACGACATTCAAAGGCATTCATTCAGATGATGAACTCTTTTTAACCAATAATCCAGTCAGAGATAAATAGGATTCCCTCATCATTTCTCAAAAGACATCGATTAAACTATCACTCAACACAGAGTTTGATTAACTGCTCGTGTTTCAGCGAGGACCTCAAAAACAGTTTTTCTCACACAGAAAACACATTGAACGAGAAACGAACAGTAACTCGTAAACATATAACTCACTTTGACTTGTTCCGGCTGTCGAAAGTTAGCAGAGCTGATGTTCGCATCTCACGCTGATGAATCTGCTCTCTGAACTCTCTCTCTTTCTCGCTAAGGCGCGTGAGGGAAGACTGGTGTTAAATGTCCACAGTGCGACACACACACACACACACACACACACACACACACACACACACACACTGTAGAGCTGAGAAAAGGAGCGTTCAGTTGTAACATTTTAATAGTGGGGAAAACTCCCCTAAAAAAATACCATAGTAACCATAGTTTCCGCCAATTAACATATTTACAAATGCTACAATTACAGTTATGTTTACTGTAGTACAATTGTGATAATGTTTGTCAGGAATAACATCAAACAAACAAACATACAAACCAAGAAAAAGAAAGAAAGAAAGAAAGAAAGAAAGAAAGAAAGAAAGAAAGAAAGAAAAGAAAAGAAAAGAAAAGAAAAGAAAAGAAAAGAAAAGAAATGGTTTATTAGAAATACAATATCTGGGAAATTTAACTTGTTTGGCATTTCTACCATGTCCTGCCTGAGCCAGAATTTTACAGAGCTTTTTAAATAAATGTCAGGTTTTAAATACTTGCTTCACAACGGGAATTATTATTTGTGGTGCTTCTATTTAATTAATAAAACAGTTGTAATCGTTATAAAAAAAAAATACATATGCACATACCTGAACGTGCGAAATGATGGAATAGTTACACTTAGCCTCAAAAGTAAATAGATTAAAAAAAAAAAAAAAATCAAGCAGTATTACTTGGCTTGACTTAGGTTGCTTATTTATACACAGATTATTTAAGCTGCTACTGTAAGATGCTGTTAGTGGTTGAGATTTCCTAATGACTCACCATGACTCAAATAGGTGGTGCATGTGGCTGTCTTTAAGAGTAAGTCATTGAATTATTCACTTAAGCAATGTATTCAAGAAAACTGAAGCTTTTGTCTATTTATTTTAATGCACATTATTATTCTTGTGATACACAATCCCTAAAAGTTAATCCACTTGTATCTCTGACATAAGAATTTGCAATTTAATCCACTTTTCCTTAAGATTATGATTCAAAATGTTTTGATAATGTCCTCTCTTTTTTTCTATTTTAAAAAGCTATTTTTTATACTCATTATTTACAGTTGTAGCTTTCACTCAAGAGTTTTTCCTCTGCACAATTTACATTTCCAACACTGAAAACATTGATTGGATGTTTGTATGCAGAGCGGAAATACACAGAGTATCTCAATATTACCTAATGGTGTTTCCACGTCAAGAAACAACCACTATAATCTATATTATTGGTTCTAGATCAGTGGGAATAACTCACTAAAAATTGGTAATCCTGCTACAAAGTGAAGATGTGCTTACGTTTTTAACAATGCAACAGTCTGGAATCAATTATTCTGCTTGTTCAGTGGTATTTCCACTGGTTTTATTGGGCCAACAAAAATACCTTACAGTAATATATAGCTTTATAAATAATTTAATGAATTATACAATTGTTATTCCATTATCTGTTTTCTCATATATAATCAATTATATTTAAATTAACTAAGTAAGAATTAAGAGCTACATTCATGATTCATCTTCTACGCTTTTTATAATCTGAGTATGAACCTATTTAGGCTTTCTTTAAACAAAAATGGAGGTAATTAATGAATAATGATAAATCATCTGTGTAGTCAAGAGTTCAACAAGACATGCATTGGTCTGCTGAGTTCAAATAAATAGCTGCTCCCTCTAGCTTCAGGAGTTGGTACTGACAGGATTTATCCACTCCTCACAGATCATCTTCATCACAGTGGTGTTTGATGGTCATCACACTCTCATTGACTCTAGGACAAAGCAGTGTAAAATCATCCATGCACCATGCGTTACCATTAGGATGACTAACTCATTAGTCCAGGGCTCATGAGGATGACATTTATGATTCTTATTCTAATTTTAGACATAATCCAGTGATAAATGTAGTGGTGTAGTAACTTTATAGCCACTGGGGACCTATTAGAGGACCTTTATCAGTCGTGCATAATAATACATTACAGCCACATAACAACATGGTGATAGATAACAGTTAACTGCTAGACTTTATTGCTGTTATTCCACAAAGTTATGTACAGATGTTTTCCTGCAGCACACTATAGCGTAATTACTTCTTTTGCCAGTGTGAGGATGGCCAATGTGGATTGGTGGTTTCAAAATAATGAATGAATGGGAAATATTGAGGTATGTGTCTCTAAATTATGTTATATCTCCAAAAGTACAGAAGAAATAGATAACCAATAAAAAAATATATATAAGAATACAAGTTATCAATTTTAATCATAATTTCATACCAATATTTTACAAATTTCCAGGGTTATTTTTAATGTGAAACTACAGCGTTTAAGAAAATACCATAAATTTTCCCCAAAAGGATAGTTTCCCTGACTTTAAAAGACTCATTTTTTCTCCTAAATAGCTGGCTTTGCATATTGCGACAAAGCCCAAAACTGCATTAGAGGAGCCTCTAGTTTTTAATAGAGGAGTGATTCGTGAAATGTTTAGAGTATAAGACGAGGGAATCATAATTTAATGTGAGGTCTTCATTCAAAGACATTTTGAAAGTCCATGCAGATGGCAAAGCTTGATGTCATCTTTCTAAACCGATTACCAGGAATGGTATATATTTGAATATATAATACCCATGATGCCGTGATCTATAACCTAACCACTGCCCTTTGGGTTTAGGGTCCATTAGGTTTCCATGATTTCTTCAAAACTACTGACTCACATGTACAGTCTCCAGCAGGATTCAGCCATTTTACATTCGGTTGCATAATCCTCTCTTGGGTGACCATAAGTTCAGGCATGATTTTAGTTTGTTAAATGTCAGGGATTCACTTAAATTCGCAAAATGCTTTGTCATTGTCATAGTTTCACAGCTAACTTATATTCTTATAATACTGGCAGCTTCATGATACTTGTATCAAAGCTTGGTCTCTTCTTCAACCAAAATCCAAAATTAAAATTTTTTTTTAGCAAAAACCATTCGACATTCTTTCATTACATTGAAACCAAACATTTAAGGGGTGAACTAAAGTACATTTAAATGAACATCAGCATTGACGTATTTTACATCGGTTCACTCCTCGACCTAAAACACACCAGCAGAAGCACACAGTGTGTGATCATTAAATAAGTTTCCAAGTCCATGTTGTTTCCTTCACTCTTTTGTAACAAGTCTCTGTAATTCAAAATATTCCTCAAAACACGTCACATGCACCTAGTAAACAGTGGGTTGCCAGTCCGTTTGTGGTCTTTCAGAGCTGTCGGCTGAGCTTCTGGGCTTGCCTCTCCTTTGCGTCAAAAGCGTACTTGGTGTCCTGCAACTGCTCGATGATTTCTTTAGCCTCCTTCATGTCCTGGGCAAGCTGGTTGTACTTCTCCATGAGCTCCTGGTTCTCTCTGCGGAGCTCCACCACCAGTTGGCTCAGCTCCTCGCTCTGACGGCCACAGTGTAGCTTCAGCTGCTCCATCTCCACGAGAGTCACCTCCATGCGCTTCACCAGGCCTTCCAGTTTTTCCTTCGACATGGTTTATAGTGGAAGTTAAAGGTCTGGACAGTAGCAGAGGAGAAAGTGTCTGTGTCCTTGGTGCCTGTGGTGTGACTCAGTGTCCCAACTAATCACTAATGGCCTAATCCTTGAGCGCCAGCTTGCCTTGCGTTTCATAGGACACTCCCTCACACTTCTAGTAATCCCCTTAGAGAAGCTATCATTAGCCACATCTCCTGGAGTCTCGGTGGTCTAGATGCCCTAGACTCACCTCCAGAGATTACAGTGTCTTACAGCATTGCATGGCCTCAAGTAAGCCAGCTTAATGCCGTACCGGGAATTGAATGGGCCGTCGATCAAAAAAAGGAGTGACCAAATTTAGCTCTGCTTCTTCACAATTGAGTTTTGAAGACCCAACTCAACATGAGGTATTCTGGGTGGTTATTTATTGGCCCAACTCATAAGTCTCCATCCCCAATTTCTGTGATGTGCTGCCATCTTACTACATTTCATTTGCTTTCAACAGTTTACACTGCATTCAAATCATACCATACATTTTATTGGGAATCAAGACCATGACCTTACCATGACTAGTTATGCGCTACTACCTGCATGTGAATCTCTAGTTTTGGAAGGCCACTATCCTTCAGAGTTTAGCTCCATCTCCAATCAAACACACCTACAAAATAAATCACATTTAAGAATTTAAGATTGCTTCAATTACAGGCAAGTGTGTTCGGTTAGGAATGGAACTAAACTCTGCAGAACAGAGGTCCTCCAGGACTGAAGTTGTCCATCCCTGCTCTACTGTTTGACCTATAGAAGGGGGGGTCAAATCTCACTCCTTAAGGACCACCTTCCAGCAGAATTTAGCCCTAGTCCCAGTTAAACACACTTGAAACAGCTAATCAAGGTTTTAAGGTCACTAGAACTTTCTAGAAAGTTGTCCTCGAGCTAAACTCTGCAGGAAAGTGGGTTTTTGGAGCAGGAATAGACACCCCTGACCTATAGGAACATATATGGTAGGGGTGGCCAATGTCGGTCCCAGAGAGCAGTCCTGCCAAGTGGGCTACTTTCATACTGTTGCCACGGGTTGTTTTTCATGTCTGCGACCCCAATAACTTAATATTTAGCCCCTGGAATGCTAATTTTAGCAAAGGAACCCCACCACAAAACTTGTATTTTACCCTCATAACGCAATTTTTACTGGGGGAACCCCCTCGAAACTACTTTTGAGTAACAATTGGGCGGCTTTTGTTGTAAAAACCTGGCAACCTTGCTGCAGAGTTCAGCTCCAACCCTAATCAAACACACCTGAACAAGCTAATCAAAGTCTAAGGTTTACTAGAAAGCTATCCACAAGTTTCCAGGGCGCTACTGTAAAAAATAATGTGGGTACAATGTCTGAACCCCCAGACCCTTGCGAGTACATTTTCATTGGGACCTATTTAATAATACATTTTTAGATACCCAGTCATCCAAGTAATATGAAGAATACAAATTATTTCAGGAAAATTTAATATTTACCATACGCAATTCATATATGTGTACATTATTCTTCTATTACATCAAACTGACATTCGTACTGGCATTTAATGTCAGATATTCAAGAAATAAACACACACACATGGTTAGGCTTTTATTTGCGTATGTAACATGAGTCAGTCTATGTAAATTGTGGTGAATGCTGCTTCCGATGGAGCTTCACAGACTTTTGGCTGCTTTATTTTTTTACTAGCCACCAGATAGTGTTGTATTTGACACACTTGAAGCTTTGAATCTTTTTCCGAAATAGTCAGAGGAAAGTCTTGGTGCTTCACGAGGCTTCATTTGCCCATCACTCCTGCCAACTGTTGTATGAATGAGTGTCATATCCCGCTTATTTACTTCAAACCGGAAGATGCTTACACTTTTGATGCAAGACCTCATGGGGCGTAGGAAACTTGTGGATAGGTAGGTCAGTTATAATCAAGTTTCTCTCCAGGACAAACGTTGTCCACCCCTGATATATGGCTTAGGTCAGGGCCCCTTCAACTCCAATTCTGTTGAGTTTAACTCTGATCCAGGGCTGGGCAACTTTGGTCCTGGAGGGTTCGAAGGGTCAGGACCACCTGCCTGTAAGTTTCTAGTGATCTTGAAGACATTGATTAGCTTGTTCATGTGTGTTTGATTAGGGTTGGAGCTAAACTCTGCAGGACCAAAGTTGCTGAGCCCTTTTCTAACCCCAACAAAACTCACTGGAACAAGCTCATCAAGAGCTGTTTGAGACTTCATTTGGCACTGTGCAGACCAAGTGGCATCTGCTTTGTTTTCATTCTGACATCTTCAGGTCTACTAATACTTACAAAATTTAACCTTATAATAGTATTTCAAGTAATCCTAATCTTACAATGTGTCTTATCAAAGTAAAACTGAATAAAAACAGAACGCACTGGTATTTATCAAGAATAGGCTTTTGCTGAACGTTATGCTTGTACACAGGCTCTGGCTTAAGCAGTATTTTAAGTACTGTAGGAAACATGTCTCAAATATTTAATCGGATCCACTTAATCTGTGATGAAGTACGCAACATAGGCGTAAGCAGAAAGTGTCAGGCTTAAGGTCTCTGTTCTAACCCAACCTCCCAAATTGCATGCAGCAAAACTTGCAGACTGGTTCACTCCAACCACAGTCAAACTGTTGAGAACTACTTGCACATTACAGACAGGTAGGTCAACTAGCAAGTCTGCAAGACACTGGCCCTCTAGGACTTGAAGAGTCCAGGCTTAGGTCCTTAACTCAGTGCAAATGTTCTGTCTTGTTTAAACCATTTTTATTGCCCTCAAAGCAAAACTCACAAGTCAGAGATTTGAGGAATGAGTTGCATGCCAAGTTCAAGAGTTTTGAACAACACTTAAGCAATAGTATTAATGATGTGCCAGTTATGCTTTTTTTTTCTTTGGAAATCTGTTGATTTCACCTGTGGCATAACAAGATAATTGAAGACTTCAGGTGAGACGCTAAGGTGGAATGTGAAGGCTCAGTTTGACGTTAATAACCAAGGTACAATCACAAAAGAGAGTGGCCTTCCCAGCATGTCGTGCCAAGCAGTCCCTATGGAAACTGCTACTACCTAGAGTTTCAGGCAAAGTGCCAATTCCAAAGGCTCAGGGACTCCGTAGAGAGGCGACAGTCCTGCAATATTGTGGAATTTCTGAAATGTTCCCACCATTTTCAGGCCCTCCAACGTTAGTGAGACTGAACAATAGGTCAAAGACAACGAGCCCAACGGTAATGTGACCTGACTGTTCCCTAATGTCTGCAATGTTGGACAGTCCAGTTAAGCCTTACAAGAAAAGGCTACAGATTTACTACAGGTGAGCACCAGTACCAGGTAATATTAAGAGTTAAATAAAGTGGTGACCTTAAGGATAACTTATTTGCATACCACATGAGGGACTGAATGGGCCTCTGTGATGAAGTATTAGCAGAACATGTAACACACAACTTTATCCAGATTTTAGCCACGATTTGCTGTCTGGATAAGTCAACAATAGTTGCAGAAATTCAGAAAATCTTGGGCAGTTGACGTTTTCAGATTTCACAGAAAATGGTGGGGCTATCTGTCATGACAACTCTTATTTAATATAAGAAACCAATTTTCAAAAAGTAGTTCACATAGAAACCTGAACTGCTCATTTTAAATAAAGAAAACCTCTTCTGCATGCACTGTGTACACAACTGGACTCTCATTGGGTACCAGACAGCTGTGCCAGTGCATTGCTGGAAAACTAACTTTTTTTGCCAGCCTTATACTATGAGTACACATTCTCGTTTTGTTTTTGATCAACTCCGAATGTGATATGAGTGACTGGATTTTGTTTTTTCCAATTTCCCTTGGAATGCGAATGCACTACTTTTGGTCATGCTTGGGCTGGTTTTGTGACGCAGACCTGGCAACCCTGTTCACACATTCTTGACTACTTAAGATCAGATCAATGAGATGAAAAAAAAAAAAAAAAAATAGCATATGGTTCAACAGAAAATTCTGATGGACACCGAAATTTGCTCAAATGAGCAACCCCTTTATTTGTGAATCTTTCAATTTAGTTACAAAACATTTGCATTTTCTTGAAATGACAAAGGTGTGGGTAATATGAAAGTAAAAGTCATTCATCAACCATTTTGCTGGTACATTAAAAAAAAAGAAGAGAAGTAAAACAACAAAAAGAATAACAAACAAACAATTCCTGCACAGTCTCCTGACATCTTGTTCAAACACTTAGGAAATGAAAGACAAAGTTTATACATTCCAAAATGACGCTCTCACACTTTTCAGGAGAGCAAAACAGTAGCTTGGATCAGCACTTGATTTAATGCTAGAGTAAACCAGAACATTGTCTCAAATATGGTCAAACGGTTGGACTCTGGTGGTGGTGTTAAAAATGAAAACTCAAAGCATCACAGGCACCCTCAGAAGACCAATAATAGCGATCAGTACCTACCTCTGTGCGTGCAGCCATGTCATTCAGAGAGCTTTGGGTTAATGCTCACTATATCGGAGCTGGAATTAATGTAATGCCTAGAAAGTGAATCCAAGATCTGGTGGACAAAGCAAGCTCTGGTCCCATTCCATACACCAGAGTTCATCAAACACTGAATAAAGTGATAAAGTCAGAATCACTTTCATCCATTCTTACATGTAAGATGGTCTGTGTTTTCTCCAAACAAGCAAATGTTCAGCATATCGCCCAAAGATGTTACCAAAGAAAATATCAGGATCAGATGAGTCACTGTAGAGGCACTGTAATTAATAGAGAGTCATTCAATGCCAAAAACAGCGAATCCAGTCATGTGTCCAGAGGAAGAGGAAAGGTGTGCTAGTCTGCAGGGTTCATGTTCCCCGCAAGAGGATTCTGGGAATTAGCTGTAAAGCGGAGTGCGTGAGGAGTGACTTCTCCTCCGTGCTAAATGTAGAACTGATGAACGGCCAGCTGATCCATGAACGGCCGCACAAGGTTATCGGTGGCAAAGTAAAAGACCAGGCCGAAGGTTATGGAGATGGGGAGAGCTGGAAGGGCCTTTTTGAAGATCGCCAGGAGGAGCAGAGTTAGACATAAGCCCTGAGGAAAAAAAATAAAAATCAGACTGATGTGAATGCTAACAATAAGTGCAGCATGTTACAAGAGTCAACAGGTCATTCTGATACTCTGTGTTTATAATCATATCAAAATATAATAATAAGCAGTTCCACCTCTGAAATAACCTTTTTAGTGTTTTTGTGCCACATAAAAAAAAAAAAAAAAAAAAAAAATCCAAGGTTACAAGATTAAAGTTATAATATTTTGAGAAAGTCGAAATACTATGAGAATAACGTTTAAATATTTAGAGAATAAAGTTGAAACATTATGAGAATAAAGTCAAAATATTTTGAAAATAAAGTCGAAATATTACGAGAATAACGTTGAAATACTATAAGAATAAAGCAAAAATATTTTGAAAATTAAGTAGAAATTAGGTGAATAAAGTAAAAATATTATAAGAATAAAGTAAAAATTACGAGAATAATGTCAAAATGCTATAAGAATAAAGTCAAATATTTTGAAAATAAAGTTGAAATATTTAGAGAATAAAGCTGAAATATTAAGAGAATAAAGTTGAAATAATGAGAATAAAGTCGAAATACAACAATAAAGTTGAAATATTTAGAGAATAAAGACAATATTTTGAAAATTAAGTCAAAATATTATGAGAATAAAGTCAAAATATTACGAGAATAACGTCAAAATGCTATAAGAATAGCCAAAATATTTTGAAAATAAAGTCAAAATATTTAGAGAATACAGCTGAAATATTATGAGAATAAAGTTGAAATATTTAGAGAATAAAGTTGAAATATTAGAGAATAAAGTTGAAATAATGAGAATAAAGTCGAAATACAACAAGAAAGTTGAAAGATTTAGAGAATAAAGACAAAATATTTCGAAAATTAAGTCAAAATATTACGAGAATAAAGTCAAAATATTTCGAAAATAAAGTTGAAATATTATGAGAATAAAGTTGAAACATTTAGAGAATAAAGTCAAAATATATTTAGAGAATAAAGTTGAAATATTACGTGAATAAAGACAAAATGTTTCGAAAATAAAGTCAAAATGTTGAGAAAGTTGAAATGTTTTGAGAATTTAAATAGTAGAAATTAAAATTATAATATTTGAGAGTATAGCCTATATTGCACATGCAAAGGCATGGACTGAGAGTCAGGTTTAATGTTTTGTTCATTTTGCTGACAGGCTGTAGGATTTAAGGATTTTACTGAGAGGATTTTTTAATCACTCCATAAATCTAGATACTGTCAACAACAAGGAAACATTTTTTTTCTGATTCAGTGCAGGAGAAAAAACTCAGTGCAGGAGAAAAAAAACATGGCTTTTATAGATGTGCACTGTAATTGAAATCTACATAAGAAAATAGATAAAGTGTAATAAAAATAAACACTTAAATGTATACTTTGGATGTTTTCTTTCCATTAGACCGAAAACAAGTCTAAAATAGTTAAACGTTTACACATGTCTGGAGAAAACCACTTGAATTATACCCGATTTAGTGAGTTGTATTTGCTTCTTTGTTATACTTACGATGAGAATGGCCACAAAGCAGGCTAACGTCGTGTTCCAGTCTCCACTGGCTGTGGCTGATGCTTTACCCACCAGCATACTGTAAAAGATGAAATCTCCCAAACCCAGCTTCACACCCCCTGAAAAACACAAACAAACATCAGCATGTGCACAAAAACCTGCATAATGGGGCTACAACAGGAAGTGAGGGCTTTGTTTGCACTTAACACAGGGTTCCCACACCAAGGTTAACTTCAAATTCAAGGACTTTTCAAGGTTACATCGTGTTACCACGTAAAATACATTGGTACAGATTTCATGTGTCAAACACAACTACGTGAAAAAGCATTTTTTTTTTGGCATTTATTTTTGGCCATATGTGACCCTGGACCACAAAACCAAAGTCGCTGAGGTATATTTGTAGCAATAGACAAAAGTACATTGTATGGGTCAAAATTATTCTTTTATGCCAAAAATCATTAGGATATTTAGTAAAGATCATGTTCCGCGAAGATATTTTGTACATTATCTATTGTAAATATATCAAAACCCAATTTTTGATAAGTAATATGCATTGTCCAGAAAACTTCTTGCACAAAATAAATTCAAGCACTATTTATGTATGTTTATTTTCAAAAACTTTCCAGGGTCTTGAAAATTTTTTTCAGATACACAAAATTTCAAGGATTTCAAAGACCAGTGGGAACCCTGTTAACAACATACCCTATATTTAATAGGCAATACATTTTATACATTATATATTTACATTTTTTTTTTTTTCATTATTTACTGACTTACTGATTTATTGATCATATTCTGTTAAATACAAATCATTTTTCCGAAAGAAAAAAAGTGGTTGACCACTGTGGCCTATCCCATGGCACTACTTCCACATGTGGTTTGAGTGAAACTCAACTCAAAACTTTTGACTGAATTGGCACACTTTCGCATTGATTTTGTGTGTTTGGATCACATGACCAACAAGAGTCATACTAAGAGGTGTTGGGTGTCTGCATTGGAATGAGGAGCAGAACCAGATGAGTTATTGCAGATACTCACGTTCTTCGTCATCTTCCACAGGTGGTGGGCGAGCGGAGGCCATCTCTTGGATTTCTCGTCTGCTCTCCTCAGTGGACTGCATGGGGCCGAGCTGATGCTGCTGCTGATTGACCCACGCCGGTGTGAAACCACCATCCTCCTCCGGCTGAGCCGTGGGTGCCATCACAACTACAGGAGACAAGGAGAGACCCATGAGGAACGTTCAAACTGAAAGTAATTTAGAGCTGTTGGAGAAAAGTTGAGAAGAGCAGCAACACAATGACACAAATACCAATCAGATGCAGTCAGTGCTGCTCATGTGATCACCATTTATAGTAGGAAGTAGGAATAACAACTAATGACCAACAATATCAATAGCAGTGTATTGTTTTTATGCCCAATGTCAACAAAGATTAAAAAAAGAACAGATTTATGTCTCAGACAGCAACTTTTATTTAGTGTTTTTTACAATAAATCTCTGAAATACAAATGCAAAAGGCTACAAATGGACACAGAAGATCTCAAAGCTGGATTTTTACAAAGTTCACAAGGTTTCTGAAATCAAACAAATATAAATGTGTATTTGCTTACGGTAACAAAGTTATTTTTATGTTTTTTGTATACCATTTATTATCTTTAACTCTTTAATTCTTTTTATTTATTATTATTAAAATAAAAGTAAAAGTTACTGTCAAAATAAACGTTGTGTTTCGAACACTTCTTATTGGTCAAACACATTGCCCAAACAGAAAAACTTATCAATCAAAAGGTGATAAAGAAAAAAGCTGCAAATAATTTATAATTCATTGATAATGATCAAAAATGTTTCTTGAACAGCAAGACAGCATTGAAATGATTTCTGAAGAATACTGGAGTACTGATGCTGAAAATTACATTTTACAATATATTCTCACACACACACACAAAAAAAAATCAGTCATTTTACATTTAAATTATATTTTGTCCTTTTACTCTTTTTACTTTTTTTTAATTTTGAAAGGTAGCACAAATATTATTGATAAATGTTTTATCTAACCAATGAAGAATTTTTTTAAAACACAGATCTGAAATGAATATTTCTTCAGTAAATTGTCTGTGAAGATGCACACTATTAGAGGCATGTGTGATTCTGGAGCTCTTGCAAACACTTACCCTGGTTCTCCTGTTGAGGAACTGGGTGGCTGGAATTATTCCTGGTCTCAGCGCTGTCCGCCATATTAAACAGCCACACCATGGTTGCTGATGAAACAAATGGGTGCACATGTAAATGTGAAAGTAACAACCAAATATTCAACTAACTCTCTAAAATCAATGTTCCACAGGCTGAGAATACAAAAGGGTTTTCTTACAAGAGTAAATGAGAGCAGGGAAGATGGGTTCATTCCTCTCTTGAGCCGTTTCCACAAGGATACGCAGAGGTCCTTTCGGGCACAACACAGCCAACAGATCTAAAGATAAAAGCAGTAATTATTAGGGTCAATATCACTGTAGGGTGACTTTTGGTGACCTGTACATAAATAACATTTACCATAATAACTTAACATAAACATGACTATGAAAGGGTGTATTATTTTAGGACAAGTTTTTACATTAATAACAAAAGCATTACTTGGCTCTTTGATACATTTTCTAGACTTTTTAAAGTTTTGTTTAGGTGGATGCATGTTATTTTGCTATGTCCCATGCACTGCCCATTAAATTTAAATGAGAGTAGAGTATAGTCAAAGCATAACATTTTGAAATTTCGTTCTCCTATTAATATTTTGTTAAATGAGAGATTACCCAATTTGAGTGTATTGACCATTTGGTAATAAAAACAGTATTTTATTTAGTAAAAAAAGAAGAGTTTCTCCATGTTCCTTGAATGGTTGTCCATCCTGTCGTATTGGGGATTCCACCTCTTTAAGAAAAGGCCATCTCTTTTAGTGACATGCAGATAATCAGATTATCAGATTGCCTACTTGCTTTTCCTAAACTTACCATATCCACCCTGTTAGTGATTAGAATACAGTATTTTCAAAATATGTAAGCTTAAATATACCAAATTCGCTTTGGTGTAAGCTAATATGCTAACTGAAGCTCAAAATGTCCACCCTGTCATTTTTCCAAAATGTATACATGACAGGGTGGACACAGCATTCGACTGTAGTTAATATTGCCAAAAAAAAAATTTTTTTAAATAATAACTGAATCTTATCTAGTGTGCCCAATACCTAGGTGTGGGGGCAATAACATGCAAACAAAAAACTGCATCCAAACATCACCAAATAAGAAAATAATACATGTGCGAATTGTATAGGTTTCTTTAAAAACACAGTTTATATAAATTCTTTTATGTATTTATACTTTGAAAGCAAACAAATAACCCTGTTTAGGAAATAACCATTACACCTTTCAGAAAATATCATTTGCATCTTAATATTGCAATGAAAACATATTTAACAGTTATGTATGTCCATGACAGGGTGGACATATCTTATGGTTTATGCTTTGAATAATGGCCCAGAATTATCTAAAAAAAATGTGTGGGAGTGTCTACTATTTATGACATGACAAAGCGAATTGGAAATTAAAACTAAAATTTTTGACTACTGTGAGGGTGATATTGACGCATTAGTAGTTTAGCTAGCCTATAACTATAAATAACCCAGATGAACCTAGTAAACTCAAACCAAATGGCGTCTTTAGTGACTGACCGTAGACAGATATAGCGGCGAGGATGAGCCAGGCGGTCCACTCAGGCAGGTACTTGATGAAGACCAGGGCCATGAGAGCGCTGATCATGATCAGATAGGCCTGCTGGAGCCGCAGCGGACCCTTCCAGTGGATACAGATCATTCCCACCACACCGAAGTTCCAGATGATCAATGCTAACGTGAAGTAGTCCATGGCCACGTTGTACGTCTTGAACACTTCCCTGGTGTGAGGAAACGTGTGCAGCGGTCATCAAAAGCAATGCTTTTATAACATAGCATCAGGCACGGTCATCAGGCTTTTATACTGCATTTTACTTCTTGATTATTTGTAAATAACACTATTTAAAACTCCAATCAAATGCTCTCTTTACCCCAAATGCCAGTTTCTATGCAAAATTATTATAGTTAACTAGAAATAAATTATAAAAAAAAATCTGAAAACTTTAGCACCACACCAGCTATAAAAATGCATACATACTAGTATAACAATAATAGTACCTTAGTGGTACAGGACAGAAAACTGTAGTTTCACAGGGTCTTTAATAATATATTACTTTTTTCTTTTTCTTTTGTCAGCAACACTAGGACAAAAAAACAGAACTCACCCCAAATAAATGAAGGAAAAAAAGAAGAGGAGGAGAAGGTTGGAGAAGAATAGCCAGGCTTGAATCACCTGAAAAAACAAACACAAAAATAACATGAAATTGCAACTTGGATGCCAGAAGACTCCACAAGAAGCCCACATAACGAGCGTCACGCAGACTGTAGAGTGAACAGACCTTGTAGCATCTGTACTTGTAGAGCACCACCAGCACCAGGGTCATGACCACAATCACACTGATCATGATGGTGGCGTTGAGCATGGAGTTGAGGGCACGCTGACCCACCGTCTCTGTGTCCTCACGGAACGGAGTGTAGATCCTGCGAAGAGACAGCATTACATCATTATATTTTAAAAGATGGCAACAGAAACAAAAACTGCTCTTTCAACATTTAAACTGAAACAGAAAATTAAAACTGAACATGAACTCAACAAACTTGAATATTATGAATACATGGTCAAATTTAATTAAATTATATTTTACTTACCTACTTTAATACAACTTCACTATTTTAGTAGCAATAATGGACTATTTTAGATTTAGTTCATGTGTTGAATTTGAATTTATTTTCATTTTAATTTTAGCTAAAATGTTAGTAATTTTCTTGTATTGTGTTTTTGTAATTTTTATTATTATTATTATTATTATTTATTTTTTTATTTTTTTAATGTCCTTAAAGTTTTTTTTATTAAGTTTTTATTTTAGTTATTTTAATACTTCAACTTAAAGGATTAGTTCACTTTCAGAACAAAGTATTTTTTTGAGGAAAACATTTCAGAATTTCTCTCTATATAATGGACTTCTATGGTGCCCCTGATTTTGAACTTCCAAAATGCAGTTTAAATGGAGCTTCAAATGGCTCTAAACAATCCCAGCTGATGAAGAATGGTCTTATCAAGCGAAACGATCAGTTATTTTCTAAACAAATTGACAATTTATATACTTTTTAACTTCAAATGCTTGTCTTGTTGCATCAAATACTTTCGAAAATTACTGAGCGTTCACTAGAGAAGACCCTTCTTCATTGGCTGTGATCATTTAGAACCCTTTTGAAGCTGGATTTAAACTGCATTTTGGAAGTTCAAACTCAGGGGCACCACAGAAGTCCATTATATGATGAGAAATCCTCAAAAAAACATGCATTTCTTTACGACTGAAGAAAGAAAGACATGAACATCTTGGATGACAAGGGGGTGAATACAATATCTGAAAATATACATATACATATATATATATATATATATATATAATATATATATATATATATATTTTTGTTCTGAAAGTGAACTAATCCTTTAAACTACACAAAAGTGAGAAATGTCGCCTTGGCAGACAACTAAAACAAAATAAGTCTATTTCATTTCAGTTAATGTTTATTTTAAGTAATGTAATGAAAAAGTTTTTTTTAATGGTTTTGGTTGAGTCAACAATAACAATCCTTTCATGACAGCAAATTGCATACTCCAACTATTTTACTGAAATGGCAAAAAGAACTGAAAAATAATAATAATAATAATAATAATAATAATAATAATAATAATAATAATAATAAAATTAAATAATTCCAGAACTCATTCTCATTACTATTAAGCCAACATAATAACATATTATTTATTCATAGTAGTATTCAGGGTATAAATTAATATTTAAGTATGCCACCAAATTCATTCATACTGATGAAAAAAAAATTGAAAACCACTACTGATAATAATTCTAAATCAAATAAATAACTGCAACTTAAATTAAATAATTTTGCAAAACATCATTCTGGTTCATATAGAGCTAAAGTTATTTCATTAAAAACTGATGTGAAAAGTGAAACTATTCAAGTTCATATGGAGTAAAACCTAATGGTCACAAAAGAACCACGTGCAAAAAGCATGTAAGAGGACAAAGCAACAGATGATCCACTAATGAGTGGGTCAGTGAAACATTAGCACTGTCTAGAGGACACTCACTGCAACTGCATCTCCAGACAGACTGACCAGCTTCAATCCATTCTTTGGCAATTGGTATAGAGTGGTGTTTTCCAGCATCATGATTGCAGTTGCATGTGGTTGGCAGGATGTTGCTAATGTGTTTTTAAGTACACTGTGGTTTCTTGGGTGTTTGCAACAGCGCTATTAAAGGTCTCATGTCAAAAGAGTCCATCTGACAGTCTTTATGATATTCTCGTGTTTATCGTCAGCCAGACAAAAAAAAAAATCTAAAGTCTGATCACCCCAAGCTGCTAATACTTAGTACTTAATACTTAATACATGCTAATGTTTTGTTCAACTTTCATTTCAGTAGCATATAATATCACAGTTTTTGTTAATGTTTTGAATTAGATTTTATTTGTATCTTTACAACTCTACAACTCTCAATTCTCGATGTAATAACTTTGGCAATTATGTAATTTTTATTGGACTGGATTTTTGGCATAGGTTTTATTTAGAAACTTCATTAATAGATTAACAATAAAGATACAGTATAATATAACAATAACAATGATTACTGATAATAGCTAATAAAATTTACACTACCTTTCAAAGGTTTTGTGTCAGTAAGATATAAGGCTGCATTTAGCTGATCAAAAATTCAGTAAAAATTGTGAAATATAATTCCAACGTAAAACAGATGTTTCTATGCAAATAAATGTTCAAATTAGTTGTAATTTATTTCTGTGATCAAAGCTGAATTTTTGGATTAAAGCTTTTGCT
This sequence comes from Cirrhinus molitorella, assembly GCA_033026305.1. Classification (NCBI taxonomy): domain Eukaryota; kingdom Metazoa; phylum Chordata; class Actinopteri; order Cypriniformes; family Cyprinidae; genus Cirrhinus; species Cirrhinus molitorella. The sequence continues at coordinate 2,342,229 of CM065135.1, forward strand.
AAATGACTAAATGTAAATTTTATTTGACTAAATTTCTGTATTTTTTTTTTTTATTTGTATTCGCTTTTTTATGCATTTTTTAAATTAATTGTTATTTATTAATTTAATTCTAGGTATTTTAATACTTAAGTGCAAATCAGAAAAAAGTGCTGAAATAAAATATGCTAAAATTAGTTTTATTTCAGTTTTTTATGTTTTTATGTTATACTGATGCTTTGATATTCAGAGCCATGTTCTGTGATTCCCTGGTTCCAGGTGATTGACAGCTGAACTGTTATATTTCTTGCATTAAGGGTTCCATGGAAGACTTGTGCCTTTATCCTGAACAAAAACATCCGTGATTCATGTCAGGACGTGATGCTGCTTAGTATTTAGCTTTTGCAGATTCTAGGCATGAACAAACTAATTCTGTCAAGCAGCCCTGAAGGGTAGAGCTGAAAAAACCCAACTCCAATAAAAACTGTCATTTTAAATCTGATACTCACAGCTGCTGTCCGTCCTTTTGCGTGTAGAAACTGACCGATTTGATCGTCGCCACAACCACCACCATACACAGCGTGACAGGAACAAACAGCATGATAACATGCTTGGCTCCATATTTGAGAGTCAGCTCCTCATCCTCGTCCTCCTCGCTGTCTGTGACCACCTGCGGGGGTCGTGCGGTGGGGGGCTGTCCGTTCAGCTCCACCTCATTACGGCCGTGGGTCGCTGTGCTGCCCGTCTCAGTGTGCCGGTTGGCCTCTGGCCCGTCATTTGACTGCAGAGAGAAAATCATGGGTCAGTGTGTTTTATTGTGTTTTGAACTAGTGTTCCAAAAACTCTGGGGTCAGTAAGTCTCTTCTGCTCACCAAGCTTGCATTTATTTGATAGCAAAATACTGTAAAACAGTAAAATTGTGGAATGTTAATACAATTTCAAATAACTCTTTATAATCTGAATGCATTTTAAAATGAGAGTTGCTATTATGTGACTTTTCACTCTCTTTCGATGGCAATTACACAATTTTTTTTTTTTGGCACACGTTTTTTTTTTTTATATTTTATTATTTAGAAACTACATTAATAGATGTAGTTAATAATAATAATAAAGATACAGTATAATATAGCAATAAAAATGATTATTGATAATGGCTAATACAATTTAGACTATTAGACTACCTTTCAAAAGTTTTGGGTCGGTAATATTTAAGGCTGCATTTAGTTGATCAAAAATACAGTAAAATACAGTTTCTCTATTTTTTCTACAGTCTTCTATATAAATAAATGTGACAATGTAATTTATTCCTGTGATCATTACTCCAGTCTTCAGTGTCACATGATTCTTCAGAAAATATTCTAATATGCTGATTTGCGCCTCAAAAAAATGGTAAGTTCAAAGGAACAGCATTTATTTGAACTAGAAATTTTTGCAACATTATAAATGTTTTTATATTGTTGATAATTCCTGCTTTTATAACAGTATACAAGAAGAGCTGAGGTGCTGGCCTCTACATTTAAATACAATGGTGCTGTTAAATGATTAATCGCAATTAATTAATCCAAAACAAACTTTTTTGTTTACATAACATATGTGTCCACTGTGTATATAGTAGTCAACATTTGAAGTGGACCAAACCCTTTCATCAAAGTTGTCCTAAAACCAAGAAAAAAAAAAATGATCCGTTCTTGTCTTGGGACAACTTCGATTAACTTTTTTTTAACCACTTCAAATGTTGACTACTGCACTTATAATGTATATATAAATACACACACATACAGTATATATTTTGGAAATATTTACATGTATTAACATGTCTATATTTAGGGCTGTGCCGATATTCGAACGCGATTCTCATGCGTATCTCGTCAGTAATGCCGGTTCTGTGATTAGACGTAAATCTCATTCGCCTGTTCATTCATGCCGCCGCGTTTACTACACAGAGCCGTAGTTCACTGACAAGCCACGCAATATCGCGTGCATTATCGATATGTATCGCCTGCGATAATGAAGGCGATATTGCGTGGCTTGTCAGTGAACTACGGCTCTGTGTAGTAAACGCGGCGGCATGAATGAACAGGTGAATGAGATTTACGTCTAATCACAGAACCGGCAGTACTGAGGAGATACGCATGAGAATCGCGTTCAAATATCGGCACAGCCCTAATATTTATATTCGTATAATTGGTATTATATACAAATATTTTTAATGTATGAACATAATATACGTTTCTTAAATATGTACATAGTACTACACACACATATATTATGTAAACAAACACTTTCATTTTGGACGCGATTAGTCATGAATAATTGTTAAACAGCCCTACAATAAACAATACACAATTAAAATGTGTAAAGCAAAAAATGCTTTAAACAGATTAAAGTGCAAAGAACACAGCCATAAAGTACGATAATAAACAATCTGAAAAATTCAGTCAAAATCTAAAGAATGATTTAGTCCAAATTAAATGTAAAAAATGTATAAGATGCTTGAAAACAGTGAATACAAAATCTAAATAGCCAATTGTTTCCAGTTCCCCTGCAAATGAGCACCTACAACAAAAATCTTTATTGCCATGAACCTGTGGAAAATGAAATTAACATCAAGCAATCTCACAAAGTTATCTGTACAATCAGAAAAGAAAAGAAAATAATAAAACGTGAGCAATGTACAACAGCAAACACGAGTGTCAAAGTACTTCACCATCCTATCATCCATGTGACGAGGAAATGAAAACACCAAGCGAGTGCCAGAGTTTCCCAGCTGTGATCGCTGACAGAACGGTTGAGATAAGCCTCCAGCTACAAACACTGATAAATAGCTCTATCTGACACGCTCCACCTGACGCTTCCATGCTGGATCTCGGCTCACATGGGTGCGGCACTACCTCCCTCTTACACAACCTCACTCAACACAACTACTACTAGTCAGCACTACAAATAACACTACATAACAGCAGACAAAGAAACAAGACGATCAAAATTTAACAAAAAACTCTTAAAATTAAATAACTGACCATAAAAACGTACACTAAGAGTAATACATTACTGTGTATAATACAGAAACACATAATCATAATGCATTCCACAATGTAAATCACATTACTTACCACATTATTGACAGCATTTTCCACATTATCAGCCATTGATGCTGTGAAGTGACCCAGAGATCATAGAAACAGCAGGAGCTCCGGATCTGACTGGATTTAGATCACAACAGCAGTCATATATATGTGTCATATATCATATTACATTATTATGTCATACTAATGGAAAGCTTATGAGTGAGTTGAATACACATGACTGGTTTAAGACTATTTACATTCAGAGAGAAGAACTTTTAGTACATAATATGAAGGTTTATGATTTAACATAACCCTTTACAAAAAAGTACTGTGGTGATACCAGGGTACAGTGATGCTATCTAACGTTAATGATAATATTACTGTACCTTGATATACACAACGACTACTATTTTCAGATACCATGGTATTTAAATAACACTCCCATGCTGCTTTAAAGAACACCACAGATTACTTTAGTCTATCTCAAACCCATCTTATTACTGTGGTATTTGATTTAACCGCAAACAGCAGAGGAGTTTCCTCAAATATGACTGTGCGGAAATACGGTTTCCTTTTCCACTTCAAAACGATTGAAAATCGACTTATTTCCGTTTTGGTCAAAGATCGTGTGTAACTAAATAAAACAGCGATTCTTTTCACAACAATGTAGCATGAGGCTAACTTAGTTAGCGAATCTGATAGCCGCTTCATTATCTGCTTTAATTCTAGATAAATTACGCGACTGAAAACTTTAAAACTAAAAGGAATCAGCCTTACATTTATACATCATTTTATGTAAAATCAACAAACGGAACGGTTCAAATAAAACCATTTAAACACGAATGTCTGACAAACCTGGAGTCTGAATTCACACTGATAAAAGCCCCCAATACTGTGAAGCGAGACACGGTTGGGATAGACTAGGTAGCGGTGCAAAAGGTCAAAACGGTTCGGTTTCCATAATAAAAGTCTCCTTCAATGGTATAAAATTCATTGTGCATAAAAGCAGGTACATCTTCATCGACAACGAAACTGGAGGAGTTTTATTATATTTTTATTATAGTTTTAATTATATTTTTATTATACTGGATTAGATCGTTCACTTTAAGCAAGCAAAAAACAAACAAACAAAATAATTTCGATTCATTATTTTTAACCTTACCTTACATTTGACTGCAGAGAGAAAATCATGGGTCAGTGTGTTTTATTGTGTTTTGAACTAGTGTTCCAAAAACTCTGGGGTCAGTAAGTCTCTTCTGCTCACCAAGCTTGCATTTATTTGATAGCAAAATACTGTAAAACAGTAAAATCGTGAAATGTTAATACAATTTCAAATAACTGTCTAGAATCTGAATGCATTTTAAAATGAGAGTTGCCATTATGTGACTTTTCACTCTCTTTCGATATAATAACTTTGGCAATTTTTATTGAACTGGATTTTTGGCATAGGTTTTTATTTAGAAACTTAAAAGATATAATATAATATAGCAATAAAAATGATTATTGATAATGGCTATTAAAATTTACAATACCTTCCAAAAGTTTTGGGTTGTTAAGAATTAAGGCTGCATTTAGTTGATCAAAAATACAGTAAAAATTGTGAAATATTAATGCAAAGTAAAACAGATATTTTCTATTTAAATAAATGTTACAATGTAATTTATTCCGGTGATCAACGCTGAATTTTTTAGCATCATTACACCAGTCTTCAGTGTCACATTATTCTTCAGAAATGATTCTAATATGTGGATTTGCTCCTCGAAAAAAGAAAAAGCATCTTCTGCTCACCTAGCTTGCATTTATTTGATAACAAAATACTGTAAACAGTAAAATCGTGAAATGTTAATACATTTTCAAATAACTGTTTATAATCTGAATGCATTTTAAAATGAGTTTCCATTATGCGACTTTTCACTCTCTTTCGATGTAATAACTTGGCAATTTTTATTGTACTGTTTTTTTTTTTGGCATAGGTTTTATTTAGAAACTTAAAGATACAATATAATATCCGAACGGAACGGTTCAAATAAAACCATTTAAACACGAATGTCTGACAAACCTGGAGTCTGAATTCACACTGATAAAAGCCCCCAATACTGTAAAGCGAGACACGGTTGGGATAGACTAGGTAGCGGTGCAAAAGGTCAAAACCGTTAGGTTTTCATAATAAAAGTCTCTTTCAACGGTATAAAATTCGCAGGTACATCTTCATCGACAACGAAACTGAAAGAGTTTTATTATATTTTTATTATAGTTTTAATTATATTTTTTATTATACAGGATTAGATCGTTCACTTTAAGAAAGCAAAAAACAAACAAACAAACAAATAAATTTGATTCATTTTTAACCTTGCTTACTGGCATGATGGGATAATGATTTAATTTAAAATAAAAAGTTGAAGTAGCATACACAAATCAGAAGCAATATTACTATTACCAGTGTTGGGGAAAGTTACTTTTAAAAGTAATGCATCACAATATTGCGTTACTCCCTAAAAAAAGTAACTAATTACGTTACTTTTGTTGCATTACTTTTGCGTAACTTTTTAATTCTGGGCAGGGCTTGCTTGTATGTTTTTAATATAAAATGTTTGATTCTTTTCAAATGTAAAAGCCCTTTCACACAAAATGAAATTAAACGAATAAGCCTAAGGCTAAAGGAAAATTAAATTGACGTCTGTACAGTAGAACTGTAGGAAAAGAAAGTTCAACACTCTTCAGCAATGAGAAAAAAAACACACAAATATTAGTGAATCTAAAGTAATTTTTGCTTATTAGTACACTGCAAAAAAAAAAAAAAAAGCTTTTGTTACTTAGATTTGTTGAATATCTAAAACAAATTAAATCAAAATAATCTCCCAATGGGGTAAGCAAAATAATCTTGTTTTCTGTTTGAAATAATATTTATTTTGCTTGTTCTAGGCAAAAACTCACTTAATTTTGACTTGTTTTTGTTTTTGTTTTTTTTCTGAAAACAAGAAAATAATTATTTACTTGTCTAGAAAATCCTTCTTGATTTAAGAATTTCTTGATATTTTGATTGGAAACAAGACAACAAATCTAAGAAAAAAAAGTATTTTTGCAGTGTACGGTTGAATTGGATCAACAAAGGTCAACAGCAAAGTCATTGGTTAATAAAATAGGATTAAAAACATAAAAGTAACTGGCGTTACTTTGAAAAGTAACTTTTTTTTTTTTTTGGAAATGAAAAACTAATTTGTTACTTTACTATTTTTATTTATTTTTATTTTTATTTTTTTTTATTACCAAGGTATCAAAATCACATGTATATAGAGTTACAGCATAACATATTGTGTAAAGAAAAGACAATAGCAAAGCATTGCATACATATATGTATATCAATGGATAAATAACTGAAAACAAAATAAAAATAAATAAATAAATTAATTAATTAATTAAATTACAAGCCGCAAAATCTTTAATTAGGCCTAAATAAATGTAAAAAATGAAATAATTCTGTGGTCTTGACAGCTTTAAGATTCCTGGAGGCTGAGATATTCTTGATGTACTCCTGAACCTCTTTTTTAAAGATAATGTATGCGTTACTTTACTTGTAATGCGTTAGTTGTGGACTTTTATTTTGAAAAGCATAGCTTCACTCAGTACTTTTTAGGCTTCCGCATGAGGAATAAACTGCATAGTGCATAATAATAATGAGTGGGATCGAGGCATGGTATGTGGATGAGTCCAGTGAGGACCAGAAACTCCCTAACAGACTGAATCCGAACCAACCCGTGTCTCTCAAACAACTCGAGCAGATCGGAGTTTATTACTGGAAGGTTCGATCAGACACAAATGAATATTCCACACGGATCATGTGACAACCAGCATTATGAGGACAAACTTTGTGCTTTAAATGTATAATTGATAAATGCAAACCCAGTCAAATATGCAAACAGAATAATCTAATAATTGTGGCATGTCATTAATGTAGTTTTCATGAATGTTGCGGTACAAAAACATATCTGACGTAACTTCAACAATAACGTTTTTTTTATTATTTTTTTATTGTTTGATGACACTTATGATTGACATCATCTAGTTTTACTGCACTAACCCTTTACTGTAACTGTCATAACATGGTATTCTTTTAATTGTTTTCCAGTACAGCTCATTTACAGTGGTAAACGAACACAAGCCATCAATATAAACAATGTAAACTATCATGGATACATTTTTGCAAATATTTTAGAGACTTTAATGTTAATTGAGATCAAATAAAATATAAAAAGTTAAGTAAAAGTAATATTATTTAATTTAATAATAAATGCATAATGTACTATATAGACATGAGAAACAAAAGCTAATAAAAGATGACAAAAACGCACAATAAAAATATTAAAATCAAAATGAAAGTGAAAACAGAAAATATTGAAATAAAATCTACTTCAAAGCAATAACAAAAACTAGTATATCTGTAATAGTATAATAGTAATAGTATATCATTGACACTAAAACAACTCTGGTCCTTGCTTTTTAATGGTTCTGCTTTTTTTTTTTTTCAGTTAAATGCTGATATTTATGAAAATGACCCTGATCTGCAGAAGATCCGTGAAGAAAAGGGTTATTCCTATATGGATATCATAACTATTCACCCGGATAAACTTCCTGATTACGAGAACAAAGTAGGATGCATGTTATTCACATGATTTATTTTGTATGAAATACATTATGCTTACTTTTGTACCAAAATCCATCTGTAAATCTCAAATTCCTCCGTTCCAGGTGAAAATGTTCTATGAAGAACATCTTCATCTTGACGATGAGATCCGTTATATACTGGACGGGTCGTCTTACTTTGATGTGAGGGACAAAGATGACCGCTGGATCAGGATAGCTGTATCTAAAGGGGATCTTATCACACTACCAGCAGGAATTTACCACAGATTCACCGTTGATGAAACCGTAGGTGTCTAAGAATTTACTAAACTAAAGCATTTCCATCTAATTGCTTAACAGATACCTTTAAAGAAATAGTTCACCAAAGCATACAATTTAGCTGTCCTCACTTTTAGGCAATCCAAGATGTACATGAGTTTGTTTCTTCATCAGATTTGGAGAAATGTAGGATTCCATCACTTGCTCAACAATAGATCCTCTGTAGTGAATGGGTGCCGTCAGAATAAGAGTCCAAAAAGCTGATTAAAAACCACAATAATCCACAAGTAATCCACACTATAAATTAACATCTTGTGAAGCCAAAAGATGCATATTTATATGAAAGAAGTGAATCTTTAAGACATTTTTAATTAAAATATGATTCCATAAAAACACTTGATCCAGTCAAAAACTGCACCGTTTACGAGCCAAAACAGTCCAAAAACAAATATGTGGCTGGATTTTAATGTGAGAGACAACAGGAGATGGACTTTTTCAGTGGAAAGTGTTATTATGGTTTATGAACTCGTATTTTTGGTATGAAGTTAAAAACATCTTAAAGATGGATTTGTTTCTTACAAACGTAAGACATTAATTGATGGACTGGAGTGATGTGGATTATTGTGATTTTTAGACTCTCATTCTGACGGCACCCATTCACTACAAAGGATCCATTGGTGAGCAAGTAATGTAATGCTACATTTTTACAAATCTGATGAAGAAACAACTCATTTACATCTAGGATGACTTGAGCATTTGTGCATTTTCAGTAAATTATTATTTTTTGGACAAACTATTCCTTTAAATGAAACAATGTTTTGCTTTTTTGTTTCTTTAGAACTACACTAAAGCCATGCGTCTGTTCATCGGTGAGCCGGTCTGGAAGGCCTATAACCGTCCAGCCGATGACTTTGACATCCGTAAGGCCTACGTGAACTCCCTGAGGTGCTCCTGAGATGCATGATGGGATTGTTTTAGTTCTGCTGAAGCAGTGAATCACAGGATTGCTGACATGCTCTGACATTCATGAGAATCAAACTCTGTAGTGCCTTTATTCAACAGGTTACAATCATGAGCACTAGATGTAAAAAATCATTACTAATGGTAAACACATGAGTATTTTGATAAATATGAAACACGATGAATTGTAGAGTCATTACGTTCTATTACAACTACAAACTGTTCTGTTTTCATGATTAACACTAATTTGCATTATATATTTGTACTAATTGAAAAAGTAGCAATACTGCAATGCAAAAATACTGTACTGAACAAACTCATGTTACTGTTAGAAAAACTATGTAAACTGTCTGTTTATATGAGAATGAGCTGTCTGTATGATCACTAATACACTTACAGTTGAACACAAAAGCGTTTGCTTTAATATTCATGCTGCAACACTAATTGCGCACGTGTTTATATAGTTTTTATTTTTGTTGTTAGCAAAAATGTAAATTAGATTATTTTAATTCTGTACAAACCCTTACACATTATGCTAAATTTGATAACAGTCATTCACAATGCATGCTATTAGCTGCATAAGTTGGCTTCTGGCAGCTATTTTTGTTGTTTTGTATGGCAATGGCTTGGTTAGCACTTGTACTGAAGAAGAAAAACATTCAATTCAATTTGCCTTGATCAAACTGTTGGGGTGTTATGACAGGTTTTTAGTTGCATCGGCCTCTATGGCCAGATTTGGACGCAAATTGGTGTGCATCTTCAGACAGATTTCTTGTCTGTGTGTATCAAGTTTTACTAAGTTTAAACACTGTATTGAGCGGATATAGGGTGATAAGTCAAAATGGTGGCCGCCAGATTGTTTGATTGTATTATATCATCACAATGCTTTGATAAATCAAATTTCTTTTGTCACTTAGTCATGATGGTCTTGGGATACTGTGTGCCAAGTTTCATGTGAATCAAACCAACAGTCTAGGCGGAGTGAAATCTTTTTTGGGAAATGGTGGGAAAATGCCATTTTGAAATCAAATTATTGGCAAAACAGTACAAAAACAACAGTTCTTCTAAATATATGCTGGATTAATAAAGCACATCTCAACATCAGTTCAGATTTTCACACATTTATTAACAAGATTTCCTTTTCTCGTATTCAGAAATACACAGTACAGATATAATTAGCTTAGAGTCTTCGAAAACAATCATTTAATGCATTTAAAAGCATTCCTCTTGATTCTTGAAACACGGGTAGCCTTAACCCTTTTTTTGTCCTGTGCGGAGCAAGTATCATTGTGTTATCAAGTTAACTTTGGTCCTGTCTGTACATGGTAAGAACAACATACATGAACTTGTAAAAGCTTCAAATGCGCAACAGTATTTTCAGCAACAGCCATAACTTGTTCATTCAAACCTGTCGTCTGACTCGTAATCATTCAGTAACGTCCTGCGTGCTGGACTCTGGCTTGTCTCATACTAGCTTGAGGCATTGGATGTTGAAGCTGTCTCCCTCCCTACATGCAGCGGCCTCAAGGAGAGCCTGTTTCTTTTGCGTGCTGCGTGAGGACTCCAGCTCATACATGGTGGTGAGGTTGAAAAGCACGCTCTCATGCAGGTAGAGCGCTGGGTCCTTGTGCACCAGGCTCTCCAGCTGGCCCAGGGACTCCTTCAGCCTTCCCAAATACAGCAGACACACAGCTGCATTGTTGTTTGCCTGAAGAGCAAAGATGGCTTTGTTAGTGCTGGCATGGTTATCCAGTAATCATCAGCTGCTGTTTCTCTGTGGATCATACATGATCAAGATCAGAGCTAGAACTTACCACTGGGTTCTTGGGATCAAGTTTTAAGACGCTGGAGAAACACGTGTGTGCGTCCGCGTAGTTATTCTGACTCAGATAAACAAAAGCTCTGTTGACAACAACACATTCACGTTAGAGGGAATTACAGAAGCACATATACCGCAGCTCAACAGTTTGAAATAATTTTGAAAGAAGACTTTTATTCTCAATAAGGCTGCATTTATTTGATTACAAACTTGTACAGTAATTTATTCCTGTGATCAAAACTGAATTTACTCCAGTCTTCAGTGTCACATGATCCTTCAGAAATCATTCTAACATGCTGATTTGCTGCTCAGGAAACATTTATGATTATTATTACAATACTGAAAACCACTGCACTGCTTTAAGCCAAATGTCAAATTCCCTGATTTTTTCCCTGATTTTCGCTGATTAAAAGCTGCATTTCCATGACCTATAATGAATGAATCCATCCATTTGCAAGCTTTTTAATACAAAACACACGTATAACTATTTGTTTTTGTTTTTTTTGCTTTTACCCGTTAATGCCCTTTGATATTTTTCTGTACTATTTCTACAGAAATTAATTTATGGTTTTTATGCTTTCATAACCATAACCTAACCATAACTGGCAAAACGTGTGAAACAACGCGATAAAATATGGTATAGAAAAAGGACATTTTGATTAATGGAAACACATATTTAAAGAAAAACAAAAATCCCCGATATTCCATGACTTTCAATGTCTGGAATAGACCTTTTAAAATTCCATGATATTCCAGTGGGAACCCTGTTTATGAGCTGAGATACACAATAACATTCACAAATTTGGGCCAAGTACACAGTAGAAAAAACTAAACAAAAATAAAAATAAATATTATTAGTAATAAGAACCATTATTAATAATTTAACAGCAAATCAGTATTTTAGAATGATTTCTGAAGGATCATGTGACACTCAAGACTGGAGTAATGATGCAGAAATTGCAGCATTAATCACAGGAATAAATTATATTTTAACAGATATTCACATAGAAACCTATTCTTTATATTTCAGTTTTTACTGTATTTTTGATTAAAAAAATGCATTCTTGGCGAGCAGAAGAGACGAAAACATCTTTCAAAAACAAATTCCCAAGTTTTGACCAACAGTGTAAACATATTTCATTATGTTGTTATTGAGCAGAAATCAGCTTGTACCTGTTCATCAGGACTGAGGTGTCTTCATTAGGTGTTTTTCCCTTTGACTGACAGGCTTTTTCCACATCCTGAAAATACTTCTCAGCAGTTCTGATGTCTCCAATCTAATAATACGAAGAAACAGAACGTTAATTAACGTCTGTGTGGAGATAAAACATGAAGAGCGAAGCAGACGCTCTGATCCTCTTCAATAACAAGCAACACTGCAGAGTAAAGACAACATTCAACAGTTCTGTGCAATAATCACTGGCTTTTCTCTTACAGGTAAACATAGCATATTTCAACAAAAAAATTCGTCTTGAAGGTATCAGCAAAAACTACTGCACAGTTCTGTTCTTGTTTTTTTTTGCCGACTTTTAATGTGTCTTTGATGAGCAATTATTTTTTAAATTACTGACTGCAAACTTTTGGACAGTAGTTCTAAAGTTCAAAATTCTAAACTCTGATTTACTGATGATGCCATCTGATCCAGTGACTCATGGTTTGCAGTGATGTTCAGGTGTCTCTGCTCTCACCTGCAGGAAAATGCGACCGATTCCACTCAGCAGCTGCACTTTTTGCTCCGGTTCATACTCAATGATGGAATGATACGTCTGCACTGCCAGAACATAGTCCTTCATGTTAAAGAGAAATGAATCACAATAAAATTAGCTTTTTACAATTTTGTCATCATCTCATTGTTCTAAAACCTCCATACAGCTCTTTTTCATCTAACAACATCACTGTCAATCTCCAAAAGAACAAAAACACCATGAAAGTACCAAAAAAATGCCTGTTATGAACATCTCAATTTAGTGTTTAAGGAGGAGCTAACGTATAGTTTACTGAATTTCTATGATAATTTTTTTGAAAGTAACAGACATCATGTCAGTTTGAACATTGTGTGATGAATGAGATGTGACAGCTGCAGTGAATAGGAAATCTCATTCAGAGCATCATATGATTTTCAGAAGACTTGGACTAATGTTAAGATAAGTTACATTGCGTTACTACATTTTTATCCACAAGCTTGACACACATGATCACTGAAAAGACTGAAGGTTCTCATAAATTGTCTATTTGTGCTACATAGAAAAAATAACAGCATATGGGTTCTGAACGACAGCACCGAGAAAACTATACTATTTTACAATGTCCTTGTTATACAACTTACATGTGCTTAATAAAAGTAAATTATGAATAATTGTATGCAACTACTTTACTTACCTAATCTACCTAATCTTATAGTAAGCACATGTTAATTAATATTACTTAAATGTATAATTTTACCTTCAAATTTTATTTTTTCATACGCACAACCATATATGTGACCCTGGACCACAAAACCAGTCATAATCAAAATTGAGATTGAAAATAAATAAGCTTTCCATTGATGTATGGTTTGTTATGATAGGACTAAAATATCTGGACTATTTGAAACTATTTAAAAATCTGGAATCTGAGGAGGAAAAAAATCTAAATATTGAGAAAAATGCCTTTAAAGTTGTCTAAATGAAGTTCTTAGCAATGCATATTACTAAAAAAAAAAGTTTTAATATATTTACAGTAGGAAATTTACAAAATATCTTCATGGAACATGATCTTTACTTAATATCCTAATGATTTTTGGCATAAAAGAAGAATGTATAATTTTGACCCATACAATGTATTTTTGGCTATTGCTACAAATATACACCTGCGACTTATGACTGGTTTTGTGGTCCAAGGTCACATATAGTAATATTGAAATGCTTGCAATGAAATGCTTTTTTCAACTCTCCATACATAATAAATAAATAAATAAATAACATAGAAAATAAATCAGACTAGAAGTCACATATCAAAAATGTAAATGATTGAATTTAACAGCAATGTAACTCTTTCAATTCAGTTATTTAATTAACTTAAAATTAAGGTTTAGTTTTGAATGACCTATTCCTATAATGTTTTTGACCTCAGAGAAATTGTACTACTTAAACAGAAGCATCTTAAACATCTTTTAAACATTTTAACATCTTTTAACAAAAAGTATGACATTTATACAATAAATATTTCAAAAAAGATGCAGTACTACAGCGATTCATGTTTGTTAGTTTCTTCATCATTGTGTCTGGTTATTTAATGTATGTCACTACAGTCTTTAGCCAGCAGATGGCACTTGTTTAACATGATAGCTTGCAAAAAAAAAAAAAAAAGAGGCTTTTTTAGCAGTCTAACTATGGGTATACTATATAGATATAGTATGTGTGTATTCACTCTGTTTTACCAGTAGAACAACAATCAGAAAGGCACTTTTATCAGTAGTCCCCTGCTTGAAGAAATAGAAAGCCTGTATTCTCTAACCCTGGAGTATGCGCAAGCTCACAGATATGATTCCGGTCACATATGAATGAGCGAGCGAGTATGTGTGTTGCTAGCTCTTCCACTCACGTACCTTCATCATTAGCAGACAGTTGGCCATAGAGTACATCACCCTGCTCAGACGTGACCTCCACAGCTGGATGGAGGCTGAAACACAGAGCAGAGAGAGGGAGACCGGCTGAGCAAATGGAATGGAATTGGAAATTGCAGCCTTTCCCTCCTTTTCCCGGCTCTGAACTATCAATTATTTGTCTGCTGGCGGGAATTATAGAGCAGGAGGAGAAGACACAGTGACAATTGCATTTATTTTTCCCCTCTGGCTCACTGTAGACCCCCATCAGAGAGCCGATCTGATCTCATATGTGTGTGTGTGAGCATGAACAGACTTCAGCTTATGTCTTAGTACTAATGCTGTGTGACTTCCTCCACTCACTTGCCACACAAACAACCATAACTGTGAGAATATTCCTAAAAATGAATAGATTAAAGGGGTCATGAACTGCCTTTTTTAAAATGCATCTTCTCTGTGGTCTACGTTTGCATCAAAAAACATAATTTAGAAGTAATAGGCTATTTTCTGTCCTGTTTTTGACCCCCCTTATCTGTTCAGATGGGAGTGGCAAATTCCAGACTCAAAACAGTTTTTCATATTAAAATAAATGTCACACCCCCATCATTATGTGTGTGGAATTGTTTTGAAAGCTTTCGATGTTGAGAAATGGCAGCTGGTGAAATTCACTCATACATGATTAAGTCAGAGTATATGGAAGCCTCACTAAATAAAATAAAAAAGGTAATTGCAACTTTTTCCAACTTGAATTGTGATATAAACTCACAGTTTTTTCTTAGAACTGCGTGATATAAAACTCACAATTACTAGAAAAGCTCTGAGAAAAGCTCTGAACAGGCCAGAATTGTGAGATATAAACAACAATTATGAAAAATAAAGTTGCAATTCTGAGAAATAAAGAATTGCAAGATATAAACTCAATTCTTCTTTTTTCTCAGAATTTCGAGCTCGTATTTTGCAATTCTGACTTTATAACATGGAACATAGTCTTTTTCCCCCTCAAAAATGGATATTGTAACTCGCAATTGGGAGTTATCATATTACAACTATAAGAAAAAGTTGGAATTGTGATATAAACTCGTATTTTTAAATTGAGAGATTTAAACTTGTGTTAAAAGAAAAAAGTCAGAATTGCGAGATATAAACTCAACAAAAATAAAGTTGCAATTCTGAGAAATAAAATGATTGCAAGATATAAACTCAATTCTTCTTTTTTCTCAGAATTTCAAGCTCGTATTTTGCAATTCTGACTTTATAACATGCAACTGCGAGTTATTAGTCAGAATTGTGAGATATAAACTTGCAATTCTGAGAAAAAAGAAGAATTGAGTTTATATCTTGCAATCATTTTATTGCCTTTTCTTCATAACTCACAACTACGAGGTAACATCTTACAATTATGGGAAAAAAGTTGGAGTTGCAAAAAAAAAAAAAAAGTCAGAACTATGAGATATAAACTCGCAATTGCTAGAAAAAAAGTCAGAATTCAGAGATTTAAGCTTGTGTTACAAGAAAGAAGTCAAAATTCCAAGATATAAACTCACAATTCTTCTTTTTGTATCTCACAATTCTGACTTTATCACATGCGAGTTATTAATTGTGAGATAAAAACCTTGCAATTCTGAGAACATAGTTTTTCCCCCCCTCAGAAATGGACTTTATAACTCACAATTGTGAGATAATATCTTATAATTACAAGAAAAAGTTGGAATTGCTAGAAAAAACCCCCTCAGAATTCAGAGATGTAAACTTGTGTTATAAGAAAGAAGTCAGAATTGCAATACATAAACTCACAATTCTTTTTTCTCTGAATCTGGAGTTTGTATCTCGCAATTCTGACTTTATAACATGCAACTGTGAGTTATTAGTCAGAATTGTGAGACTTCATAACTCACAATTTGCGAGTTAATACCTTATGCTTACCAGAAAAAGTTGTGAGATAAACGCACAGTTCTAAGAACAGTCTTTTTTCCCCCTCAGAAATGGACTTTGTAACTTGAAATTGTGAGCTAATATCCATCTCAATTATGAGAAAAGGAATTGCAAGAAAAAAGTCCGAATTACGAGATACAAACTCGCATTTGCAATTTCCCACTATTCTGAATTTATATACATTTATATCATGCAATTCTGAGAAAAATTGAATTATAAGTTTATATCCCACTATTCTGACTTTATAACTCATACTTGTGAGTTTATATCACGCAATTCTGAGAACAAAAGTCAGAATTGCAAGTTCATATTTCGCAATTTTGCAGTTGTAAATTCGCAACAGTGAGAAGAAAAGTCAGTGAATGTTTATTTTATTTCAAGTAATGATTTTTTTTTTTAATGGTTTTGGTTGATATATATATATATGAAATATCTGAGGTATTAATTTGAATTCACATTGTGTTTTGGGTTTTGCCATTGTTTCAGCACACTAAATAGAAGACAGAAAATGATATTGATTATCCTGAAAATGATACTGACTTGAACCTAAAGCGCCGTCGGCTCAGACAAAATTGGCACTTTAAATGTTATAGGATTATCGAATGTATGGTGTCTGTCTGAACCCATCCTGCTCTGATTAACCTCTCTTCCTCATTCTGCCTGGGGACAAACAGGAGCAATGAACAGCCACACTAAAACAGCTCAGGGTGAGAGTAAAGGGGGCAAGCAGAAGTCTGGCTTCAGGCCGCAGGTCTGTCAGCACCTGGCAGCTCTGCTAGAGATGTGTGCCCATAACGGAGGGAGTCCGTCCCTCTGAGAGCACATCAGACACACAGGCGGTGGGCCGGCGGGGGGCTGTTGAAATCACAGCAATGCTGAAGCATGTATTTATCTCTGTCTTCACCAAAACAACATATGAGGAAGTCAATCGAGCATGCAAGACTTATAGACGCGTCAGCGATCTGCTCTGATGGATGGCTCAAGACGGGATCTAATGCTGCCATCTACAGCTCCTCCTCAGGGTGCTTTAGAGAGCAGGCTCACTGGCCAAACAAAGCTTAAATGCTCAAAGTTCAAAGGCGATGGTAAATGGTGAGGTTCAAAAATCTTGATTTTTCCAAAACTAATCAGAAGTCCAACATATTACAAATATATGGTAAATACATGTTGCAAACAGAATGCATTTGTATCTTTTCCACACTGAAAATATATTTCATTTAAGCCATAATAATAAAAAAAGTATTTAAAAGGGCAGGAAAATAATTTCTTAAAATAAAACTATAAATAAAATCTTTTGAATAAATGTAGTTAGTGTTTTTGAAAATATGTTTTTTTTTGTGCTGTTACGTTTGATATAAATATAAAAATTAATAATTAAAAATAATTATTTTACAATATATTATTTATATTATATAAAAATAATTGTATCAAAATTCTTCAGCATTAACTTATTTAATGGTAATTTCAACATTTACTAATACATTATTAAAATCAAAAGTTGTATCTGATAATATTAACTAACGGACTTGAACTAACATGAATTTTTTATCAACTAATGTTAACAAAGATTAATACTGTGACAAATATCTTGCTCATTGTTAGTTAATGCATCAACAAATATAAACAGGAACAAAATAAATATAAGTAAATAAAACTCAAAATATATATCAAAATTATATTTGTTTACAAAAATATACTTGCATAAAGATATTTTATAATCTACACTATATTAGCAATGTATATACTTTTTTTTTTTTTTTTGCATTTTTTTAAAAATATGTTTGAAAATATTTGACCTTAAAACAGACTTGATTAGCAGTTTTTGTTGTTGACATTTTTCCTATTTTTGTCCTAACAGGAACATAACTTTAAGAGCATTTTAATATTTAAAAAATATTTTGATATTGCTTGTGAGTGCAAGATGATCAATAGACTTTAGACTTTTTTCAAGACACTTTTAGGAGACATAGTGTCTATATGTGAATAAGCGGGATAATCAAAGGCTTGCTGTGCATTAAAGGATTTTAAATGTGGTTATTAGCCTCCACGTTGTGCATTTAAAATCCTTTAATGCATGGCAAACCGTTGATTATCCCTTACATAACTTATATGAAATCTCATGAATACCCAATTTGAAGGGTGATGACATGAGGGTGAGTGAAGCATGAGATATTTTTCACTCTGTTTGACTCAACAGCACTATGTATTTGACCTGCACTAGATGTTGAGGAGAAATCTGAGTGGTCTGTACCGAGTCTGTTATCCTGCGTGAGGTTCATCATGCTCCCGTCCTCAGCTAAACCCTCCTGCAGGTTACTCAGGATCTGTGAAAGGACAGGAACAGAAGTTTTACAACACTAATTACAGCTAGGCTAATTAAATTTCCAAGCAGGTGCGGGCGCTGAGGTGTAAAGTTCAGGTCAGGGCCGCGCTCACCTTCTGACAGACGCTCTTTATTCTGTGGAGACGGTCCAGAGTTTCCTGAGGCTTCTGCAGGTACTGAGGGAGCTCTGCGTGCAAAACGCGCATGGAGAAGGGCACCATCGAGCCTAGACCATGCAAAAAATAAAAAGATTTGGGGATATTAACACTATTGGCTCCTTTCTCTTCTGCAGAAATTAAATGCACATTTTGTTCTATTCTGGCTTCTGTTTTTCCGTCAAGAAACACACTAAAGAAACCGACTCCATGCTGGTGAAACGAGGGGTTGTGCCTTTCATCATGCACCTCTTTGATATCAGGATGGATCCTGTAACGCAGACCTCAAGCACTGCATCACCATCTGAACATTTCACCGGACCGACTGCAGAAGGTTTTATATTATATATCAGTATGTCTTGAAATAAAGCTCTGTTGGGTAATAGGCTTATATCAGGATTGCATGAGAAAGAACCAATTGCATTCACCAGGTTCACAGCATGCTTTGAAAGACATTTGCAGTAGTTCTTGATTTATTTAAGGACAACAAACATTAATAAACAAATACCAGTTGGCTAATTTTCCACTGCAGTCCTTTGGCAAGACGTTTCAAAACCCTTTAAAACGCCCTTTAAGAATAATAATAATAAAAAAAAAACATCTTTGTGGCAACCATAATAACACCATAACAACAATCAACATGTTCACACAATCAGCCATTCAAGCACACAAAAACACGCAACCTTCAATGGGTACACTACCAGTCGAAAGTTTGGACACACCCTCTCATTTAATGTTTTTTAAAGAAGTCTCTTATGCTCATCAAGGCTGCATTTATTTGATCAAATTCGCTTTAATATTGCAAAATGTTATTACAATATAAAATAATGGTTTTTATTTTAATAGAATTTATTCCTGTGATGCAAAGCTAAATTTTTATCAGCCGTTACTCCAGTCTTAAGTGTCACATGATCCCTCAGAAATCATTCTAATATGCTGATTTATTATTAGAATTATTAAAGTTGGAAACATTTGTGCTGCCAAATATTTTTTTGCAACCTGTGATTCTTTTTTCAGGATTCTTTGATGAATAACAAGTTAAAAAGAACAGCATTTATTCAATCACTTTTTATTAATTTAACACATACTTGGTGAATAAAAGCATTCATTTCTTTCAAAAAAAAAAAAATAATAAAAATGTACTGACCCCAAACTTTTGAACAGTAGTGTATATTGTTAGAAAACCTTTATATTTTAAATAAATGCAGTTTTTTTTAACCTTTTATTGATAAAAAAATTCTGAAAAAAAGTATATTAAGCAGCATAACTGTTTCCTGCACTGATAATAAATCATCATATTAGAATGATTTTTGAAGGATCATGTGACACTGAAGACTGGAGTAATGATTCTGGAAATTCAACTTTAATTACAGATATAAATTACATTTTTATGTATATTAATATAGAAAAACATTGATTTACATCATAATAATATTTCACAATATATATATTTTTTTTCTGTATTTTTCTGTAAGTGAAAACAGTCTTAATAATCATAAGAAACCATACATGAAGCCCAAAAGACTCCATTATGTCTTAACAGAATAACACATACCAAGATAAAAAAGTAACATTTAAAAGCAAAGAACTGAAGATTTTTTACCTCGTCTTCCAGGGTAAACAGTTGGATAATATTCATAGTAGAGATTCGGATGGTCCAGATTCCCGAAAGGCTCAAACTCCAGCTCTGCGTTCTGGAAAAGGTTGAGCTTCACCAGAAGAGCAAGACGCACAAACCACAGCTGTAGAGAGAAGAGAGCAGCCTGCTTCAACAAAACAAATCAACATTTACTTCTTTCTGTAAGTGTAGTTTTGCAATGCTTTTTGCTATGGGTGTATTACAGCATAACTTTTCTCTGCAGCAGTATGCATGGAGCCACGTGAGGCGGCACATCAAAGCGAGCGCATGCTTTGATTCACTCGTCTCCAGAGCCGATGGGCCGTCAATGGGTTACTGTGGACTGAGTGGGTGTTGGACTGATAGCTAAAACACTGACAGTGCTACGCTGCTTCAGGCAGCTTCACGTGTACTGCGCATCGTGTGTGAGAAAGAGCTGAAACTCCCATGTTAGTTAGGAGGTTGTGTGTCATGCTTGATTTAGGGTGGTAGTAATGGGCTCTTAGATCTCTCGGTGTTCATACTGTGGCTTATTGGATATAATCCAATTCAAAGGCTGATGGTTTATCCTAAATGTGACCACAAAACCAGTTGTAAGTAGCATAGGTATATTTGTAGCAAAATGGGTCAAAATTACTGATTTTTTTTATGGCAAGTAAAGATTATGTTCCATGAAGATATTTTGTAAGTTTCCTATTATATTTATCAAAACTTAATTTTTGATTAGTAATATGCATTGCTAAGAACTTGGGCAACTTTAAAGGCGATTTTCTTAATATTTAAATTTTTTTGCATCCTCAGATTCCAGATTTTATACTAGTTGAATCTTGGCCCAATATTGTCTTATCCTACCAAACCATACCACGGAACGCTTTTTTTATTCAGCTTTCAGATGAAGTATAAAAATGGTATGACTGGCTTTGTGGTCCACATTTCCTCCAGAAAATGACACAGACGTTACTGATTGCATATGCATAGTGTACTTGAAATGTTTTAAATACTTTATCTATTTATTACTATTTAACAATTATGTTATTGTGTATAGTAGTAATATATATATTACACTAGCTAATTTATTTTAATATTGTTTTACTAGTGGGTGCAGAACACTATAGTTAATTTATGTAAGTGAGCATAGCATATGAAGTAAACTGTGACATATTATACCCAAACATTCTTCATACAGTGGACTACCAGTAAAAAAAAAATAAAAATTGCGACCAAAATTTTGATTTGACACTTTGACCTGAACATGTTTTGTTGCATACCTTTCTATTAAACTTATCTGACATTATAAGATGAATTTGTTATGACACAGTTTAACTCTTGAGGTCTTGTCATATTTTATTACCATTTTCTATAGCGAATAAACTGTGATAATGTAAGAAATGTTAAAAGCATATATATATATATATATATATTTGATAGTGTGTGTGTATAATTTGTTCTAACACAGTTTAACTTTTGTAAATTATAGTGAATAAACTGTGAGAAATGTGAGAAATATTGTAAGGTGTCTGAATATATAGATATATATAAGAAATCTACTGGTAAAATCAGGCATTATGAAAACTATCAAGTATTCACTGCATTTATTATTGAGCAGGTGGATTAATAATAGACAAGCGTATGTCGTGAACAAATAATTTGCAGCCATGATCAGTGATGGGTAGATTACTTGCAAATTACATGACAAAAATTTTAGGTAATAACATAATGTCTTTTTAGGAAATGTATGCTGATTACTTTTGACCTAACTTGTTTATCACATAGATTTGAATAGGATTATTTTTGTTTGATACAGAGACTTTTGTGTGTGTGTATTAAATAACTCACTAGCCTTCCGAAGACATATAATACATGGTTAAATGATTTACTGTAGTGATAATTTAAACAATGTGTTTGTCAGGAGTGTATTTAGGTATGGCATTTTGTTTTGATAGTAAATCACCTTACATGATTAATTTAATCACTAAATTTAGCATCTGAAAGGGAGACTACTACAACTGCATATGCAAAAAGACAGTTGCAAAAATAACTGTGGCCATGCCTTTTAACTGCTAATGCTTTAGTGCAGGGGTGTCCAAACTTGGTCCTGGAGGGCTGGTGTCCTGCAGAGTTTATCTCCAATTTGCCTCAACACACCTGCATGAAAGTTTCTGGTATGCCTAGTAAGAGATTGATTAGCTGCTTCAGGTGTGTTTAATTAGGGCTGGAGCTAAACTCTGCAGGCCACCGGCCCTCCAGGACCGAGTTTGGACACCCCTGCTTTGGTGTGTGCCTGACACTAGTTTTTAACCATCATGAGGGTTTGTGCTGATGCAAGCTGTTTAGTAAATCTGGTCCCAGTGTCCTCATGGTTCAGCTCACCTGTAAAGAGTCAGTGGTGTGGTTGGTGGGCTGGCCGCTTTTGCCGTAGCCCTGGCCGTGAGCCGTCAGCAGTCTGCCCGTCAGATCCACAGCTCCCCTCCAGTTCTTAGTGCTCTGTGAGAGGAGATGAAGCCATTAAACAAACAGCTGCTCGCTCAGGAGGAGGCGTGAGAGACTCGGCACCCGTAATGATGACAAGGTCACCGCGAGCGCTCGCTTTACATGACGCTGCCTTTTATTATGCCAAGACTTACATTCAAAACTTTTAAAACAAATCTAAACTGAATAAAAATCTACTGTAATACAAACAAGAGACAGACAAATTAGGTTCAATGGGACTGAAATCCCTTCATATAAACACCATTGCGTTCAATCATTATAAAATTCTGATTTAGATTGGAAAGGGTTGTGTAGACCTAAAATTATTTGTTCAACAAGAAAAAATGAAGCATGCAAATGTGCATGTTAACTTACATTTCATGTCTTACAAACGGGTCAGTGGATGAGACTGCTACACTGCAAAAAAATGCTTTTCTTACTTAGATTTTTTGGTTTGTTTCCAGTCAAAATATCTAAAAATTCTTAAAATCAAGTTTTTGCTTAAAATGGGCAAAATAATCTGCCAATGGGGTAAGCAAAATAATCTTATTTCAAGTAGAAAGATAGATTATTTTGCTTACCCCATTGCTGATAATTTTGCTTGTTTCAAGCAAAAACTCACTTCATTTTAAGATATTTTGTCTGAAAACAAGACAATATTTTTTTTGGTCTAGAAAATCCTTCTTGATTTAAGAATTTTTAAATATTTTGGCTGGAAACAAGACAAAAAATCTAAGTAAGAGAAGCATATTTTGCAGTGTATAAGCTTATCTGACATATACTGCTGCTCAAAAGTTTGGGATCAGTACAATTTTTAATGTATATTGAATATTGTGAAATATTATTACAGTTCAAAATAATGGTGTTTTATATGAATATGTTTTAAATTATAATTTATGCCTGTGATGCAAAGCTGAATTTATCAGCCATTACGTCAGTTTTCAGTGTCACATGATTCTTCAAAGTACTGAAGTAATGATGCTGAAAATGCAACTTTTGTTTAACAGGAATAAATTACATTTTAAAACATAATACATAAAACAAGGAAGTTCACACTGCAAATAAATGAGTGTTTTGGTTTTCAGACTCTAATCTACTAAATCAGGGGTTCTCAAAGTCTACATTCAAAGGTCCAAATCTGAAGTTTCATGAATGTCAAAGGTCCAGAACTATTGCTTATTACGAAACTTGTTTTTAATAAACATGCATAACATGCATTACAAATCAATACTCAGTTTTAGAAAAAATAAAGTGCCTTTTGCATTCAAAATACATGGATAACTGCAAAAGTAGCAAAACAATTCATTTAAGTTTCAGCATTTTTATGAACAAAACACAACAACAAGAGGTAGGCCAAAAGTAACATTGTAGAGCAGCCAAATGTTTTAAATATTTTAAAACATTAATCTCAACATGAATTTATGAATACCGTTTTGAATACAGAAACATTAAATTATTTAAATAACTGAAAATATACTTTAAAAATGAAACAACTGCCGATAGGTAGCGGTAAGTCACTGATTTAATTACTGAATCATATTCATTTAATTCGTTCGAACAGCTGATTCATTCAGAAATCACGCAAGTGACTGTCTTTTTGAATGGAATCATCTCTGGATCATTTTTTGACGATGAAACAGAGCCAAATCGGGCAATGGTGTTACACAGTAACTAAACAAATGATTTACAAGTTTAACATGCATTTATCAAAGTCGGAAATCCACGCTTTTAATCCCTTACACACAATTAGTGCTTTTGCAACACGAAATGGAGGCGGGTCCGGATTAATTTCCCTCCGGGTCCGGATCCAGACCGGAGTCAGGACTTTGAGAAGCACTGTACTAAATGATTTACCAAGACATCAGCCAAAACCAGCCCAAATGGCAGAACAATCAATGCACTAAAAATTAGTAAAGGTTGCTTTGTTTAATTTCTAACGGGAATGAAAATTGTGAGGTATAGAAGTACAGTGTCAACTCTACTGTCAAATACATAAATAGACTGTAAGGCCTGGGGTAAAAGAATGAATGAATGAACAAACAAATAAATAACTAGAAAAAGAATCATTAGTAGCAGCCCTAAAGTCTATCCCATACTGCGTAGTTTTCATTAAATTCAACTCAAATTCAATCAAATTCACAATTTGACCTTGTGCAGTTTGTTGGTTACACTTCATGCAATTCTTACACCAATCTAACTCGGGATTTGAGCAGAGCACTGTAATTTGGCTCATGGTGTGGACATGTCCCTTGGATGGGATGCTGTTTGTTAGCACTGTTTTTCCATCTGTGTTTATTTCTCATCCTGAGTTCAGTCTTTCTTTTACATTTTCACTGGCATTATAACCTCCTCTTTCCTTCTTTTCTGCTCTTTCTCTCTCGTTTCTGTCAGAGACCCCAGAGCCTCTAAATCTTCATTAGAGGGGCAAATGAAGCCGAAAACCACTGGCAGGAAAACGGGCAAAAGCAGTAGCCGCCACTGAGATAAAACATAAGAGAAGTCAATGACAGGGGAAATGAGGGTCCTTCCTGATGTACTGCACACTCGGGGACTCTAAACGCACACACTACGAAAGATCAGACAGCCTGCTATTTTAAAGAGATAGTTCGGACAAAAAATCTGCCATCATTTTCATCCTCTGCAGAACACAATGAAAAATATTTAAAAATGCACTCTATTCAGTTGCCCTTTTCCACATAATTACTGTAAAATTAATTGGGCTTAAAACCTTTAAAATTCAAAAAGAACACAAAACATTTTTTTTTTTTTTGTAATTGTTTGATGAAGAGAATAAAATTCAAGTTGTTATTCACTGATAATCTTCTCCACCAATGCGAATGTTGCATGAACACGTTTAATTTTAATATCCAAATGTTAGTGAGAAGAAGACAAGTGAAAACTTGTAGATGTCTAAAATAAAAATTACAACTTTTAGGCTGGTTATGTTCATCTGTGGCAACTTCTCTAAAGGAATCCTGAGTAAAACAGCTCCATATTTAGTGAAGCACATACGAAACAAAACACAAGTGATGTGTCCTGTTTTACAGAATACGGAAGTTGGTTGTGCATAACCCACATCTATTAATGAATCAAGCATTTCTGCTTTTCTCATGACTGTGACATGATCATTTCTAAAGACAGATGTCAAGATTTTAATTGAATAATCACAAGATAATGAATAATGACTTAAATTTGTGTCTGCTTATCACACAAATATATTGTATGACTGCGCATTTATGCTTTTCAGTGAGCTATACCTTTAAGAAAATAAATATGATTGTTGCTAAACTGCAGTATGAGTGAATTATTTTGATGATGAACTTGAAGTCCACTCTGAAACTCATTAGTATTCTAAACACTTTCACCAAAGTCACCTTTACAGCAAGACATTCATTGAAAGTAATTTACAATCTCACCGATGGCTCAGGTTGCAGAGCTGGTGCTTTACAGTCAAACATTCACTGATACTACGGAGATTCAGACACAAAATACAGATGCATTAATGGCTATTTACTTATTTTTTAATCCTAAATATGTGGCCACAGCTTTGTTAAACAGCTATCATTGTTACTAACCCAAAAGCGCTACAGAGATTTGGTTTAGTTGTGAAGGAATCAGAGTTGAGGTGACGTGGATCTATTTACAAAAACACAAGAAGATAATGCAAAGAAATTAAGGTGAAAAATAATACAAAATGGGAACACAAACTTAACAGCACTATAATCAAAGAATGCAGAAGTGAAAACTATTTTTTAATTTGTTATTACTGTTCATTATTGCTGTATTTATAATTTATGAAGCCAACGTATTACATTTAACACGTCAGTGTAACCGCATCTTGAGTCCGGGACAAAAAAAATATTACAATTTAATTCATTTCAAATTAATTTCCAATGTACACACAGCACACCAAGAAACAGGTAAGTTTTTTTTTTACGAAATTTTTGTATGCATTTTTTCGTATTCATCATCCTTTCCTATCAAAATGCCTGTGAAAATGCAGAAAATCTAACCTGATCCCATTTTTTATGACGGACAAAATTTTCGGAGGCAGTATGCAAATGTGATTGACACAACATGAGGTTGTATTTATTTTTTTAACGTTCGGAAATTTCAGACAAAAATTTTGGCCTCAGTGTGCAATGACCTTCAGACTTTAAATTAAGAGTCTTTAGATGAAAACACATAATAGATTTAACTGCTACATCAAAATTGTTTTGTGGTTTATAGTCAATGCAAAAAATGGCTAATTAGAGCTAGAAACCATTCAGAATTTAATTAAGAAGTCTGTTTAGTCTCTACTTAAATTATACTGTATAGGAAAAAAGACATCACCACATTTAAGGTGCACTAAGCAATTTTTAAAAAAACGCTTTTGAACACAGTGTCTGAACCGGGTCCCAAAACACACTTGTAGCCAATCAGCAGTAAGGGGCATGTCTTGTAATGATAGAGTTTTGAGTGCACAGGACGGATATTAGCAGATCGACTATAGATATGTGACCCTGGACAACAAAACCAGTCATAAGTGTCAATTTTTCGTAATTGAGATTTAAACATCATCTGAAAGTTTAATAAATAAGCTTTCCATTGATGTATGGTTTGACAGTATAGGATAATATTTGGTTGAGATACAACTATTTGAAAATATGTACTCTAAGGGTGCAAAAAAAAAAAAAAATCTAAATCTAAATATTGAGAAAATCACCTTTAAAGCCGTCCAAATTAAGTTCTAAGCAAAGCATATTACTATTCAAAAATTAAGTGTTGATATATTTACAGTAGGAAATTTACAAAATATCATCATGGAACATGATCTTTACTTAATATCCTAATGATTTTTGGCATAAAAATAAAATCCATAATTTTGACCCATACAGTGTATTTTTGGCTATTGCTACAAATATACCCCAGCGACTTATGATTGTTTTTGTGGTCCAGGGTCACATATTATATTGGTGCTTTCAACAATCAACATTGTTTGGCAAAAATCGCGTAGTGCACCTTTAATTTCAATAAATATGTTTTTTTTTATTAATTTGATACAGTGTAGCAGTGATGAACTGAATGATGCACTCACAAAACTGGATCTATAAGACTAAGTTCAGTAAATTCTGTTCATCATATCAGCAGTAAGTCACAGCACACATTATCACTGTATTCTGATACTGACCCACACAGTCACCTCGTTTCTGACTAACAAAAACAACAGCAACAACAATTTTCTGTTTCCTTGTCAGCTCTTTTGAGCAAACAAAAGCATCTGGCAGAAAAAAAAAAAGCTTGATCAGAATCAGAGTCTGAGCAAATACAGACAACTGCGAGAGAAGAAAAAGAAGACTGTGGTAGACCCAGATGACCAGAGGTTAATTATTGAACGTTTAACTCATGCTAACCTGCAAGCTGTTGTCACACCATTATCATCTCAGATAGGATCTGCTTGTTTTCAGACAAATCTACTAATACGAAAATGAATGTTCACATAAGGTCTGTGGTGGTAAACCATTACAACAACATTCCTCATGATCTGAAGGCCAGCGCTAATCTGAATGCAATGGGAAAACCAATGACCCAAGAGGCAAGCATCATCGCCCAATGTCAGCAGAGATCCAGGCTGAATGATGGACTTTGTGATGCAGACAAGATGGAGATGAAATGCTGATAAATCAACCAGCCAAAAGAACAGCTAATTACTAATGTTATAGAAAAAAATATATAGTATAGTTTATTGCAAAAATTCATGTTAAAATCAAATAAATTTCTATTGCTAAAAACAATGTGGTCCAGTTTAGGTCAATGACTTTGGATTTATTATTTTTATTTTTTTTTATGAAAATCATACTGATTTTAGACCTATCTCTCTGTTTTCCATTACAGGTTGAGACAGTAAAGGAACATCAGTATTATGGGGCTCATTTGAACATTTATAAGCTCTCACAGCTTGACTTCTCATCAACACATCAGATATTTAATGAATCGTTATTAAAATCAAGCAAGAAATTATGAACTCAGCCTTCATCCTGAATCATTTTGTACGCTGTAAACACCATAGAGTTTTCCAGGAAAACTACTATTTGAGTCTTTCTGATTTCATGATTAATTCAGTGTTACTTAACATTTCTTTGTATTTATTTTGAAATTTACTAGCAAATGTAAATGTAGTGAAATGAGTGAAAATGTAGGTCAACCCTAAACCATTTCTTCACTCATTTAAACAGCATTTTCAATGTAAATGCTATGTTATCATCTGCACATCCATAAACCGCCTCACCATCTAGACAGAACAAGAGAGATCAAGCGAGAGATTCAGCCCTTTGTGGCCATAAAAAATAAGCTGGAGTAACATTATTGTAAACAGCTGGAGAGGAAGTCAGGATGGTGCTGCGGGAAATAAGAGTAATTCAGAGCCAAAAATAATCGCTGGAACCCCGTATGGAGAAGACAAGAGCCAGATCAGAAGAAAAAGAGAATAAAAGAGAAAAATGAGCAGACGGAGGGGAAACAAGGGTGGCTGAGACCTCTGTCTTCTGCAGAATGAGTGATTTTCTCTCAGGTTCAGGTGAACGGTACGCGCTGTGTTTGAGCCTCTCCTCTCTGTCTGACACCAGCTGTACAGACAAACACTTCTCTTCTCTCTGGGGATGACAGATCTGGATCAGCATGTACTTCTACAGCAGTGCCAGTCCTACACTATTTCAACAGTCATACCTTAAATGTCCTATGTACAAAATTAAAATAGAACAATATCCACAAGTCTAATGACAAATGTTATTCAACACACCTTTTCAAACTATCCGAGGCTTTTCCATTGTACAGTGCAAAATTAGTCAAACGTTATCCATCACTTATGCACACACACACACATACACAGACACTCGTACATGTTGGGTTGCCATGTTATATGGGGACTCTCCATAGACATTATGTTTTTTATATTGTACAAACTGCATTTTCTAACCCTACTACAACCCCTACAACTAAGACTTTAAGACTCAAAAACATATTTCTGTATGATCTATAAGCTGTTTTCCTCATGGGGACCTAAAAATATCCACACAGCTTCAAAATTTACTGGTATTACTATCCTTGTGGGGACATTTAGTCCCATTACATAGGGAATACTAGGGGCGCGCACACACACAAACAAAATGTAAGATTTGCGTATTTGAATTGCATATAAAATGTCCATCCATTTGTATTATACTGCTTTAATGCTTAAGGTAAAATGGGTAAAAATTGCTACTAATAGATCTCACCATACTTTCCCCAGGTAATCAATCAATACATTACCACAGCTGTTTTGTACTAATACTAGCTTTGTACTTTTGTCTGGTCTGTTGCTCTTCTGTAAAGCACTTTGGTCAGCCTAGTGGCTGCTGTAAATGTGCTATATAAATAAAATGAACTTGAACTTCTAAAATGTTTCTAAAAAGTCAATGTTTACTTAAATATGCACATATCTGTATATATTTCGAGAAATTTTGAGTTTTTACAGTAGGGATTTTGGATTTCTCTTTTTATCACTACATAAAGAAAATACTGTCAAAAATGTAATCTCGCTCTGTAAAAAACAGAATTTAGTAAATGTACAAGTGCTGCTGAAGTGGAGATTTCTCCACTCACTGCAAGAGAAAAAAAACGTTACAGACATTGCATTGTAATTGAAATTAATAGGTGCACATAGATAAAGTTTAATTAAAATAAACACTTAAAGGTGTAAGTATTTTGTATGTTTTATTTTCACTAGTCTGAAATAGTCAAGTTATGAAAGCAAAACAGACCAAAATCTTAAAATTTCATTGATAACCGTTTTAAACAGTTTGAATTTACAGTATATGCCTTGCTACTAGTCCTAGTCATGATTACCATACCTTTTTTGCATGATTATTTCAGCTAAAGCACAATTTTATGAATAATTTAAATAAATTTACAGACTCATTCAAACAGAGCTGATTGACCCCGTATTAATAATGCAATAAAATACATGATCTCACATGCATGATCCTAATGCTAAATAGACGCTAGCAGACATACGATGTGTAAGTTCCTTCACATAAAACACAGCGTAAACACACAGTGGTGCTACTCCTTTCTCTAAGTGGGTTTGTAGTTTAATATACAACCCAATGAAAAGCCAAACAGATGCAGTGAACCAGAAAAAGACTATTTGGAAGGGTGATTTAGGGATATAAACAAACTGAAATGGCTTGACGAGTACATATGCCCTATTAAAATAGGAAGTTTGGACAGGACATGTCAGTGTCAGTGTTTGTAATTAACTGCAAAACATATAATTTCTATTGCTCAAGAAGTAATGCATAACACTATCAAAGACAAAGTCGTGGGTTTGATTCCCAGAGAATGCATGAACTAATGAATGTATACTTTGAATGAATTGTAAGACGCTTTGGATAAAAGCATCTGCCAAAGGCATGAATGTAAAATGTATTTGTTAACACATATAGGGTCTTTAAGACTGATACAGTGCACTGTTTGAGAATGCCTCACTATATACAGAGGACTAATCTTCTGTGTGTCTCGCACATTTTTCTCTGCTCCAGAGCTCCTTGATGTGGTCTGTGAAGTCCAGGATCTGGGGATTAGAGCTCATGCTTTCACAGGCACTGCCACACTACAGGCTCAGCGCTAACGCTAGAGATACACACACACATTCAGTGTATCCTTGTCATTCGGTGAAGGACGTGGGCACAGCGGGCAAGGCTGTGCATCTCAGGCCTGTCTGTGTGTTCAGAGGTAAATCAGTGAGGCAGTAATTTTGGGCCTCTAGAGCTCCAGCTGACACTTCACACTGCCTCACACAGAACTGCACACACACATCTCAGACAGAGATGGGCAATATGACAAGCTATACCACGTATATGAATGATATATTGAATATTCCTGATATATACTGTATGTGTGTGTGATGATTTTGCTAGTACTATAAAATTAAGCAACATCAGTATGTTTGCATGCACCCAAATAATCCATTTATTAACAGATTGGTGGCTCAATCGAATTGAAAAACCTTCATGTAAACACCTCAATCCACCTGACAGAGTTTAATCTAAATTAAACTGATTCATTCGATTGAAAGGAGTGTTGTAGAATTTAAACTGGATTAAACAAAAAAACTAAGCACTTAAACACTTGAATGCAACTATTTTCTCGATAGAGTGCTGCTGGGATGACATGTTTTTGTAGGCCAAAGCCTAGAAACAAGCACTTCTGGTTTCATCGTCCTAAAGTCAGTTGGGTTTTGCATGGGTTTTTGCCTGAAATAAGGTCTGTTTAACACAAGCTCAATATATATTTTTTGTTTTATGTTTGTTTTATGTCACTGAACAGGTAAACTCATCTACACACTAGTCGCTTGCCTTTTTGAGTTCAGAATTGCACCCTTGCAAACTATTCTACCTCAAACTTTCAAGAAAAAAGTTGTATGAATATATACTGAAGGATTGTCAGGAACTTACTGGTAATGACATTAAAGTCATGTAATCATGGTGTGGTTCATTTATGATATAGCCTGCATTTAGCTTTTTACTTCTGACAATTCATAAGTTGTGCTCATTTGTAACCCTGGACCACAAAGTCATATTGGTCATTTTTTGAAAGTGAGATTAAAGCTGAATAAATAAGCTTTCCATTGATGTATGGCTTGTTATGATAGGACATTATATGGGCGAGATACAACTATTTGAAAATCTGAGGGTGCAAAAAAACTAAAATACTAAGAAAATTGCCTTTAAAAAGTCCAAATGAAGTTCTTAGCAATGCATATTAGTTTTGATATATTTACAGTAGGAAATGTACAAAATATCTTCATGGAACACTTTATTTAATATCCTAATTATTTTTGGCATAAAAGAAAAAAAATCATTTTGACCCATACAATGTATTTTTGTCTATTGCTACAAATATACCCCTGCGACTGGTTATGACTGGTTTTGTGGTCCAGGGTCACATTTGTGAAGATAATGATGGACAAAACATGTAAGAATCATTAACTTTTGTTGGTCAGTTGGAGTTTCTTTTCTCCAATAATTCAAAAGCCAACAGAAACATCCTATTGGGTTTTTGTTGAGAGGATTGCATTCAGGATTAAATTCAAATAGCTATATTGTGAGAGACTATACTATATTTTGATTGGAGAAACACTGCTACTTGACCAACTAATGGCTGGAATACATTACATTGCAGGGTTTTAGCTCTTCCAGTCCAGGGAAATGAACACTAGTTGCTGCAAGTTATAGCACATCTGCAAAGTTTAGACAGTCATGAAACTCAAAAAGAAATGGAGATGTGAACAAGTACAAAACGTGAAGCTCTGCTATAATTTTTCTAAAAGCATACCATGCATGTGTCTGTCTGTGCTTAAATGAGTCAAAAATTGTGTGAAGAGCTCCATGAAGAAATAAATATGATCTGCTACTCACTATTAGCCGCTTGAGACCCAGGAAGTTCTGCTCCACTGAGTTGGCTGAGAGCACCTGTCTCTTCATAGCTGCCTGGTCGCCCAAAAACCGCTGCATGAGATCTTTCACCGCATCGCCCTGTAAATCAGACAGCTTTAGTTTTTCAAAAGCAATGAGAAGTCTTTCTTAGTTATTTTAAAATAGTTTATTTACTAAACACACTTAATTACATTAAAAGGCTGGTTTATTTTTAAGATAGAGTAAAACAGCAATATTGTGAAACATTATTACAATTTTAAAGAAATGTTTTCCATGTTAATATTACTATTAAGTGTAATTTATTCCTGTGATGCAAAAGATACATTCAGGATAATTTCAGGAAACTTTCATTAATAGAACGAACATTATTTATTCAAAACAAAATATTTTGCAACATTCTAAATGTTTTTACTGCCTCTTTCAATTTAATGCATCAATTTAGTGCATCTTTGCTCAATAAAATGATTAATTTCTTATGGTAGTGTATGCGCTAAGCTGCCATTATTTTCTACTGAAATAGAAAGCCTTTTAGTTATGTCTTTAAAACAGTTGCAAAACTCAACTCTAGATTTCACAGTCCTTATTTTTTTTAACCAAACATGTATGCTGTTATTTGTATTTATTTATTTTTTTACTTCAAAATAAAAAGAACCTTTATGCCACATATTCAATGTTAAATGAGCAATTCACTCAAATTAGCTGAAAAGCAAGATGGACTTGGCAAATCTTGGCTGTCTATGTAGAAGAAAGCTTTTTTTCTTTCTTTTCTTTTTAAATCAGTACTACATGACTAGAGAAAAAAGACAACTGTGGTGTTCCTTTTTGACACAAAGGTAAATTCGACACCCATAATGCACATGGGTTCAATCCAACTATCCATAAGATGGAATACAAAACATGCAAGTACGATCACTAGTTTTAACAAAAGCCTGGGGGGTGTTAAAAAGCTACTGGATGATGTATTTTACAACATCTGCACTGTTAAAAACAATGTTTTTAAAACACAGTTTTGCAGCGATGCCATGAAAGTAGGAAGGTGTGCACTGAAAAAATTCTTAAAGTCAAGTAAAATTATTGTCTTGTTTTCAGAATATTAAGTCAAAATTAAGTGAGTTTTTGCTTAAAACATGCTAAAAAAATTGCCAATGGGGAAAGCATCATTTTACTTTCCCCATTGGCAGATTATTTTGCTTGTTTCAAGCAAAAACTCACTTAATTTTAACATATTTTGTCTGAAAACAAGACAATAACTTTTACTTGTCTAGAAAATCTTGATTTAAGAATTTTTAGATATTTTAGCTGGAAACAAGACAAAACATCTATGTAAGAAAAGCAATTTTTTCAGTGTACAGAGTTCTTAGTGTGAACATTTTAATTTTTTTATAAAACAAAGGTTCCGTGGATTTTAAAGGTTCTTCTTGTAACCATCGACAGCAATATTTATAAGAGTGTGCACTACAAAAAATGCTTTTCTTACTTAGATTTTTTGTCTGGTTTCCAGCAAAATGTCTAAACATTCTTAAATCAAAAAGGATTTTCTAGACAAGTAAAAATTATTGTCTTGTTTGCAGAAAAAAGAAGTTAAAATTAAGTGAGTTTTTGCTTGAAACAAGCAAAAAAACTGCCAATGGGGTAAACATAATAATCTAGTTTTCTGCTAGAAATAAGATTATTTTGCCCCATTGGCAGACTATTTTGCTTCTTTTTTTGCTTAATTTTTCTGAAAACAAGACAATAATTTTACTTGTCTAGAAAATCCTTTTTGATTTAAGATTTTTTAGATATTTGGGCTAGAAATAAGACAAACAAATTTAAGTAAGAAAATCATTTTTTGCAGTGAAGGAACATGGAGAAAGAATACACATTGCTCATTTGCATAAACTACTGACATTATAACAATACAAAACTGGTTGAAATCGGCAAAGATACCCTTTAATGTTCACAATGTCCATTTTTGGGGTCATAAAATTTTTTACATTTAATTTGCCACTGACCTGTAGGTTGTCAAACTTGAGTCCGGGCATGGCCAGCTGTTCTCTGTCTATTTGGACAGGACTGATCTGCTGTGTGGCCACCGATATCAGCATTTTCCTGGTTTCGTCTGAGGGAAGCCAAGCGTCATAGCGTTTATCCAGCTCACTGGTGATCAGAGCGCTTGCGAAGGGGTCGTCACCGCTCTGAAACACAGCCTGGAGCTTGTTCATGGGAGCCGCAGGCTCCACGGGACTTACTAGTGGTTTTGTAGCAGCCGGAGCAAAGTATGTGCTGGTCGGTACAGTTTCTGCAGTGGTGGGGGTAGATAAGAGTGGAGATTCTGGTGGGGCATCCGTCTTAGGTGACTCTGCGTTTGGGTTGCTGATTGATATGAAAGACGTAGACGTTGTGAAAGAATCGAAGAAGTCTGAGGCGGGGTTGACGGCGCCGTTATCCGTGAAGAACTTGCTGAGGCTGGGGCTCGGCTGACACACCTGAGGGACCAGTTTGCTGGGGGTTTCTGTATTGCCGATGGTAAAACTTGGAGATTTTACCAGCGTTGGTTGAAAGCCGTCAGGAATCAGGGCTTGTGCTTTGGGTTGCACACCTTGGCTGAAAATCGTACACACCGGGACGGCCTCTTCTTTGGGGGTGGTATCCATATCCATCTCAAGCGCTGTATCCTGAGATATGGGAGGCTCTGGTTTTGGTTCGTCCAGTGCAACATTTTCCCTTTTGTCATCCACCTGTACAATCTTCTCCTCATCGTCCTCTTCTTCAAATAAAGCCTCAGATGTCTCCTCAGGTTCGGCAGCACTGGCCGTGTTTATGTCTTCATTTGTTTCTTCTGTATCTCCATCAGGTGTTTTCGACTCCACATCTTCGTTCTGCTCCAAAAGCGAGTCAATGGGAACCACGTCCTCTTCCTCACTATTCGGGGAGTCGGAAATCATCACGCTCTCCATCATCTGGTCATTCAGCTTGTCTATTAGGCTCTCAGAGTGACTGCTGTCATCCTGAGGAGAAACGAACGCTTCGGCGTCCAGGTCGATGCTTTCCTCTTGGAAAGATGCTTCTGTCGGGTCAGTCTGGGTTGGGACAGGGGCTTCTAGTGTCTCAGCTGCTCCATCTATATTCAGAGTAACAGGCCTCTGAGCTGGACCTTCACTGCTGTCCATGAGTCCAGCCTGGATGTTCCCTGTGATCCCAGTTCAAACAAGACAGAGATCAATGAATCAAGATAAATGACTGATATATATGAACTACAGTCATATCAACACCCTTGTAAAAAATCATGGACCCTTCAGCACACTTAATGCACAAAAAAAGTATTTTCTACTCACTAAGCCTGCATTTATTTGATCCAAAGTGCAGCAAAGACAGTAATATATATATATATATATATATATATATATATATATATAATAAAAAATACTATGTTTTCTATTTGAATACATTTTAAAATGTAATTTATTCCTGTGATTAATGCTGAATTTTTAGCATCATTACTCCAGGGTCACATGATCCTTCAGAAATCATTCTAATATTCTGATTTGCTGCTCAGGAAACATTTATTATGTTGAAAGCAGCTGAGTAGATTTTCTTCAGGTTTCTTTGATGAATAGAAAGTTTAGAAGAACAGCATTTATCTGAAATAGAAGTCTTTTGTAACATTACAAATGTCTTTATCACTACTTCTGATTTAAATTTAAAGCAATTAAAAGCATCCTTGCAAAATAAAAGTATTCATTTCTATAATTTCTTTCCCAAAAGAAAGAAAAAAATAATAATATCTATATATATATATATATATATATACACACACACATATATATATATATATATATATATATATATATACTGAATCCAAGTGTTTGAATAATATACTGTATAATGTTACAAAAGCCTTTTATTTCAGATAAACTGATCTATGGATCTTAATAATAATAATAATAAATGTTTCTTGAGGAGGAAATCAGCATATTAGAATGATTTCTTAAGGATCATGTGACACTGAAGACTGGAGTAATAATGCTGAAAATTCTGCTTTGATCACAGGAATAAATTACCTTTTAAAATATATTCAAATAGAAAGCAGGTATTTTAAACAGTAGAAATATTACACAATTTCACTGTTTTTGCTGTATAAATGCAGGCTTGGTGAGCAGAAGAAACATTACAAATCACATTGTTCAATAACTATGAACTGGTAGTGTACATGAAAAAATACCCAAGTGTGAACTGAATGCAAGGTTTTTGGACACTTACTTGTATTACTTACGTTAACTAACCAATTAAATGGAAATGTAGTATAGTTTAAATTTATATTAAATGCAATTAGCTGAACTTCAGCGTTTTTTAGTCTTTTTCTATAGTTCAGAAAATATTTATGGAAATAATCCTTTATCTAAATAGTATAATACAAATTAGAAGACTAAATAAAAAATATAGAAAAGATTTGATGATTGAAGCTTTTCTGAAACAGCAAAACCTTTCTCGTTTAATCTAAATAAAAAGAACTAACGTTAACGCTACAGAATATCAAATGAGCCTCTGCAATCATTATATAAGTATTCTAGAGGAAATAAATGATTCAAACGTTTATCAATAATAATAACAAGCTGCATATCTGAAGAGCTATGCAGCAAATGCATGATGAATTTAGAGTAAAACGCAATAACTGTTTATATGACATTTCGTAGACCGTCATATTCTTCATAATATTTACGTACAGAGAGAAAATTATAAACGTATACTTTATTAAAAAGGTTAAAATACGACTTTACCTTCTGTGAAATGAACGCTAGGATGACAGCAGTGTAAACACACGCATGCGCACTGACGTAAGCAAAATAATCCTACGGTGTGCGAAACGTGCCAAACATCTTCGCTACGGCGGAGGTTGGTATTCTCGAACAACACTTACGTTCACAAAGCCTAAAGCACGATATCATAGTAAAGAGCGCTACGGTAGTTTCCTTGCGCCATTTGCGTAAGTCTTATTTTACTCTCGCGGAACTGCTGTAGATGTTATTAGTATGAGAAAGAGGAGAATGTTTTACTCTGAATTAAATGATAAATGAATAAGTAAGTGAATGAAAATGGAGGATGATGCACCGGTTATTTACGGCCTGGAGTTTCAGGTATTGTAGCTCTGTTAACCTTTTCATTTTTGCACACAATATCTCATATAGATACATAAGCTGTTGTACAGTACCTGGTACCTGTGTTTCAATGTTGTGATGTTTACGTGTTTAATATCAGATGATTATTTATTAAACATAACAAATGGAGAGGTATTTTCACTTTCAAACATCTGTCACAAACTATAATAACTGTTTATGCTATGCTATGATTAGCATATTCATAGTTCATATGCCATATGTCAAAAGACATTTATTTTTACATTTACTATAATATAAAAAATGAAATAATAAATTATGCACATTTACTAAGAAAAAAAAAAATCTAAAAATGTATCATATTGCATGTTTTTTGTAAATTATTTTGTACCATTGTTTACATATTTAAGATCAGTCCAGGGTTTTTATAGTTACTAAAACTAAAACCATAAATGTTACTTGAAATAAAATAAACATTAACAGAATAATGTATTTTATTTTAGCTAGTTTTTTTAGCTTTAATTTTAGCTAATTTCTAGTTTAACTCTGTTTTCAGAAAAAACTGCCAATGGGGTAAGAAAAAAAAAATCTTTAACAAGATTATTTTGTTTACCCCATTGGGAGATTATTTAGCTCTTTTTTTTTTTCAGAAAGAACAAGACAATAATTTTTACTTGTCTAGAAAATCTTTCTTGATTTAAGAATTTTTTTTTTTGCCAGAAACAAGACAAAAAATCTAAGTAAGAAAAGCATTTTTTGCAGTGTACTAATAAGCAAAACTTACTTTAGATTAACTAACATTTGTGCTTTTTTTTCTCATGGCTGAAGAGTGTTTCTTTTCTTTTCATACGGTTTTACTGTACAGACATGAATTTAATCTTCCTTTAGCCTTAGCCTTATTCACTTCATTTCATTTTGGTGTGAAAGGGCTTTTACATTTGCTAAGAATCAAACTTTTTTATGTTAAAAACAAACAAGCAAGCCCTGCCCAGATTTGAAAGTAACACAAAAGTAATGTAACGCGTTACTTTCCATAAAAAGTAACTAATTAACGTAAGTAGTTACTTTTTTGGGGGAGTAACGCAATATTGTAATGCATTACTTTTAAAAGCAACTTTCCCCAACACTGAAAATATATAAAACAAAATATGAATCATAACTATAACAACACTGATACTAAAATAACCCTGTATCAGACATTATTTATGTATTTTTAGCTTGTGTTTAGTAATTCCTACCTAGTCAGTATTTTTGCCGTTGGTTTAACTGCCTACCCAGATGTCATTTTAGGTCATTTAAATGATCATTTAAGCTAGACAGCAGTTATTGTCTATAAACAGCAGTTTCGG
The DNA here is from genome assembly GCA_033026305.1 of Cirrhinus molitorella. Lineage (NCBI taxonomy): Eukaryota > Metazoa > Chordata > Actinopteri > Cypriniformes > Cyprinidae > Cirrhinus > Cirrhinus molitorella. Next base: position 2,381,933 of record CM065135.1, read on the forward strand.
ATATCAAGTAAGATGCTTGTCTAGATTGTAATGCTTCCTATCCAAGCAAATGTGTATCTAAGCTGCTGACCTAGTCTAAGATTTGCGTGCCGTAAACTACTATTTGGGCAGCAAACATATTAATGAGCTCACCTGTAATACCCAAAGTTGCAGTCTAGGTAGCAGCTCGCAGGCATCTGGTGTCATATATGCATTGTTTTTTCTAGTATTTTGGCTGTGTATCATTAATGCATGGGCTGTCGTCCTCTCCGCATATTTGCAGGCGCGTGCTCTGACAGCTCAGACAGCTGAGACAGATGCCATCAGGTTTCTAGTGGGCACACAGTCACTCAAATTTGATAACCAGGTGAGTGCATGGACACATGGGATTGTACGTGCTGTGGATTTATCTAGAATCCTCATATTTGCTATAATGATGTTATATATTCCAGAACTCTTTATAACAGGTCTCTGAATGTGTGTTCTTGAGTCTGTCATTGTTTATTCATTTATGTTTACACATAATCCACTAATGTTGATTTGTGACCCTGGACCACAAAACCAGTCGCATGGATATATTTATAGCAATAGCCAAAAGTAGATTGTATGAGTCAGAATGATCGATTTTTCTTTTATGCCAAAAATCATTAGGATATTAAGTAGAGATCATGTCCCATGAAGATATTTTGTACATTTCCTAACATAAATATATCAAAACCTAATTATTGATTAGTAATATGTATTGCTAAGAACATAATTCGGACAACTTTAAATGGCGATTTTTGCACCCTCAGATTCCAGATTTTCAAATAGTTGTATCTCGACCAAATATCCTAACATACCATACATAAAAGGAAAGCTTATTTGTTAAAAAAATGTATCCTTATGACTGGTTTTGTGGTCCATGGCCACATTTATACAACTTAAAATGTTTTTTATATCAGACTGTGATCTAGCAGTTAAATAATTCATTCACATTTAAAAATGTAGGCATTAATATTGAATTAAAACAACTACAAATGACTGTTTGCAAACAGTTTTCCCAAACATTTCCCCTGTTTGAATATGATTTTCAGACCTGTTTTCAGATGATACAGTTCATGCTCATCATAACTGTTTATATACTTGCATAATGTTTAAAAAACAAGATGGAATTAATAACATAATAATAATAATAATTAATTGATAATAATTCAATAATAAATAACATATAATAAAATAAACGAGAAAATAAATAAAATAAGTAATATTTAAAATATAATACAATAAAATAGAAATAATAAATCATTATAATAAATATAATTATAGCAAAATTAACAAAACAATTAATAATAAAGTTATAGTAAGATAAATAGGATGAAAATTATTTTATATATATATATATAATGAAAAAGATCACTATAAGTAAATAAATAAAATAAAATTATGAAATAATATTTGAATCAAAGAAACTGCATGACATATATTCCACATGACATTAATTTAAAATCATAAGTCATTTATATTGTTCAAAATCCAAACCTCTCTGATTTTCTTTCATCTATGGAAAGTTATGAAGAAGATATTTGTTGCTGAATATATCTATTTTTGTCTGTATATTGAAACTCAGTGGTGTCCAAAACAAAACTGGACCCTATTGACCTTCGTTCTTCAAAATATCTTCTTTTTTGTTTCATAGAATATAAAAAATAAATGTGTTAACTAAGTAGTAAAACTTTTTTTACCCTTATTTTTTTTGATTACAAGCAAAATGACAAATAATTTTCTCACTTGGCAGCTGCCAAATAGTTTAGTTTTTCTTGTTTTAAGCAAATACAGTAACGTTTTTCATTCATGCTTTATAAACGTTCCCTGCAGCAAGTCATTTCCTAAGCAGCACACACTGAGGCCTGAATGTGTCATTACTGTGGTCCTCTGAACCTGAGCCCCTGACCGCTCCTTCACATTACCACTACGGCAAGAGACGAGGCTCATGTGATAATTCACTCAGCATCTGTAGAGGCTGATAAATCACGAGCGAGTCTCTCCAAGCCCAGCGCTCATTACAGAACCTTCCAACGCCTCCAATTATCCTGTCCAGCCGTCGGAATTTATTTGTATTGCTTCCCTCCATAAAATTATAACGTTGCCTAATAATTCTCCTTCAATGCAGTCCAACCCAAGGTTAATGGCTTCCTCTTCAACTTTCAGCAAGCTGAACGGCAGAGATGCCCTCATGTACAGTATGCATGCGCTCACGCTCACTCTCGCTCACGTCAGACATCTACACAAGTGGCCAGCAAGAAAAACACCTTTTGGTCTAGTCTTACTGACAGCTAGTTAATATGACAGTCATTTAGTAAAATCATTATGTGGAGAATGATTCTTACACCACTGATATTTTATTTTTGCTGGTTTACTGACTCATGTCATAAGACACACAGCAAAAAACGAATTCAATATAACAATATTATAACAACACACAAAAAAATTATATAGAAACAAACAAATTTTTAGTAAACAATTCACAAAAAAATCTTGTCTAAATTAGATTATTAAAATCGAAATCTATTTTTGAAACATTTGCAAGTACGGATAGTGTGCGGAAACATACTCCAATAAATAATATTTGTTTTATGTTCTTTGATTTAGAGCTGCAAAATGATTAGTCATGATTAATCAATTCAAAATAAGTTTATGTTTGCATACTATGTGTGTGTATATTTATTATGTACATATAAATACACACATATTAAGGAAAAATATGTTAGATGAATCAAATGATTCACGATACGTGCTTTGAATTCCTTTTCTGAGTCAAATGATTCACGATATGCTCTTTGAATTCCTGTTCTGAATCAAATGATTCATGACACAGGCTTTGAATTCCTGCTCTGAATCAAATGATTTGCAATATGCTCTTTGAATTCCTGTTCTGAATTAAATGATTTGCGATATGCTCTTTGAATTCCTGTTCTGAATCAAATGATTCACAATACGCGCTTTGAATTTCTGTTCTGAATCAAATGATTCGTGACACGCGCTTTGAATTCCTGTTCTGAATCAAATGATTCATGACACAGGCTTTGAATTCCTGCTCTGAATCAAATTATTTGCGATATGCTCTTTGAATTCCTGTTCTGAATCAAATGATTCGCAATACACGCTTTAAATTTCTGTTCTGAATCAAATGATTTGCGATATGTGCTTTGAATTCTTGCAATACACGATCCGATTGGAGCACTTCGAAACAGTGAATCATTTTGCGACACAGTGGTAACTGATTCAGAGTTTCAAAAAGCTTTGTTGATGCTCTTTGCTTGCTTTTTCTGTGGAAATAAAATCATTACAATGTAAGTAATGATTTAAGCCCAACTTACAATGTTTTTATTAAATTGTGATCACGTTAGACGCAGTTTCCGTCGTATTAAAAACATTTTATGACATGACACTCATTATGTGGTACTTGCCTAAAAATACGGGTTTATAATGTGTGTTGTTAACAGATTACACTATATACATACGTGTGTGTGTATTCCAGGGTTCCCACGGGTCATGGAATTTCTGGAATATCATGGAATTTTAAAAAGTCTATTTCTGGAATTGAAAGTCAGGGAATTTTATATTTATTTTGTCCAAGTCATGGAATATCAGGGATTTTTGTTTGTTGCTTTCAATTTTTGTTTACATTTATCAAAATGTAAATTTTGTATACTGTATTTTGTTTTGTGTTATTTCACGCATTTTGTCCATTGTTATGGTTATGAAAACATAAAAATACATTTAAAATAAGTTATTGTTTTGTAGAAATAGTACAGAAAAATACAGTTCATTTCAAGCGTAAAAATACAAACAAACAAAAGAAGTAGTCTATATGTGTGTTTTGTACTAAAAAACATCTGTGATTAAGTAAATCAAGCTTGCAAATGGGTGGATCTGTTTATTATAGGTCATGGTAATTCAGCTTATTAGTCAGTGAAAGTCAGGGAAAAGTCAGGGAATTTGACGTTTGGCTTGGAGTGGGAACCCTGGTATTCATATATAGATAATAAATATACACAGTACGCACACATATGTGACCCTGGACCACAAAACCTGTCATAAGTGTCAATTTTTCGAAACTGAGATTTATACATCATCTGAAAGTTGAATAAATAAGCTTTCCATTGATATATGGTTTGTTAGGATCTGAGAATATTTGGTCGAGAAACAACTTTTTGAAAATCTGGAATCTGTGGGTGCAAAAAAATCTAAATATTGAGAAAATCGCCTTTAAAGTTGTCCAAATTAAGTTCTTAGCAATGCATTTTATTATCAAAAATGAAGTTTTGATACATTTACGGTTTTTATATTTACTTAATATCCTAATGATTTTTGGCATAAAAAAATCTATAATTTTGACCCATACTATGTATTTTTGGCTATTGCTACAAATATACCCCAGCGACTTAAGACTGGTTTTGTGGTCCAGGGTCACATATAGTACGCAAACACCGTGACTAATCATTTTGCAGCTGTAGGCTACTTTGTACAAAAATAATTAGTGTATATTGACAAATTTCTTAAAATTCTTAAGTGGTATTAATAATTAAGAGTGAGATTTATGTCTGGAATTTATAAAAAGTAGTAGACATAAATCAGAAAGACACTTTGAAAATATAAGAGTAGGCAGTTCTGGAGGATTTGTAAATGTGTCCATTTCTGAAATGTATCTATGGTGAAACTTTGGTTAAATGTATTTCAGTATTTTTCAAAAGTGTAAACTGTGTAAAATCAGTTGAATCACTAAATATGTCAAATGAGATCTCACCGTACTTTTTCCCATTAATTAATCACAGTATATTAACACAACTGGTTTGTATTTTGTAGGTTTTCTGAAATTTTGTGTTTAAACATGCAAATATGCACTAGTATACATTCATTTCAGCAGAAATCTCAACATTAGATGAAGCCAGTTTCAAATTCTTATTTCATTTTGCTGACACATTAGAGTTTAATAAAGTTTTAGCAGAGGGGATTTTGGATTTATCTTTTTATCCCACCATAAATCAGACAGAAAAACACAATATTTTTAGAAGTAAAATGTTATAGAAACCAGGCGAAATATATGTAATCTGAGGGTGCAAAAAAATCTAAATTTTGAGAAAATCGCCTTTAAAGTTGTGCAAATGAAGTTCTTAGCAATGCATATTACTAATCAAAATTTAAGTTTTGATATATTTGCAGTAGGAAATTTACTAAATATCTTCATAGAACATGATCTTTACTTAATATCCTAATGATTTTTGGCATAAAAGAAAAATAGACAATTTTGACCTATACAATGTATTTTTGGCTATTGCTACAAATATACCTGTGCTACTTAAGACTGGGTTTGTGGTCCAGGGTCACATACAGCGGAGAAAATAAGTATTTGACACATCAGCATTTTTATCAGTAAGGGGATTTCTAAGTGGGCTATTGACACAAAATTTCCACCAGATGTAGCCATCAAGCCAAATATTGAATTCATACAAAGAAATCAGAACATTTAAGTATACAAGTTGAGTCATAATAAATAAAGTGAAATAACACAGGGAATAAGTATTGAACACATGAAGATAACAAGGTGCAAAATGGCATAGAAAGCCAGGAGATCACTTGAAATCTGTCAGTATTGAGAGAGAATCCCTGCCCCCTATCAGTACTAATTGATATCAGCTGCTTTAGTCCTAATTGATGGCCTATAAAGGCTTCTCATTATCCAGGAAAGACTTCATGATGGGTAAAAGCAAAGAACTCTCTCAAGATCTTCGTAATCTTATCGTCGAAAAGCATTTTGATGGGAATGGTTATAGGCGCATTTCCAGAATGCTGAATGTTCCTGTGAGCACTGTGGGGGCCATTTTCTGGAAATGGAAAGAGCATCAGTTCACCATAAACCGGCCACGATCAGGTGCTCCACGTAAGATCCCTGTCCGAGGAGTCCAAAGAATAATCAGGAGAGTTCTCCAAGAGCCAAGAACCACTCGGGCAGAACTTCAGGAAGACCTTGCATCAGCGGGTACTGTTGTTTCAAAGAAAACTATAAGCAATGCACTGAACCGCCATGGCATCCATGCACACTCACCACGCAAGACTCCATTGCTGAACAAAAAGCATGTTGAGGCTCGGTTAAAGTTTGCGAAACTGCATTTGGAGAAGCCTGTGGATTATTGGGAGACTATAGTATGGTCAAATTGAACTTTTTGTCAGTCATTCTACACACCATGTTTGGAGAAGAAATGGCACTGCCCACCACCCCAAGAACACCATACCAACAGTTAAGTTTGGGGGTGGAAGCATCATGGTTTGGGGCTGCTTTTCAGCAAGGGGTACTGGCAGACTTTATATTATTGAAGGCAGGATGAATGGAGAAATGTACCGGGACATTCTGCATAAAAATCTGCTGCCATCTACCAGAAAGCTGAAAATGAAAAGAGGGTGGACATTTCCGCAAGACAGTGATGCCAAACACAAGGCCAAGGAAACAATGAAGTGGTTTCAAAGAAAGATAATCAAGTTGCTTAAATGGAACTGAAGATCAAAGTTCATAAAAGAGGCCCAAGGAACCTTCAAGATTTAAAGAGCGTTTGTGTGGAAGAATGGGCCAGAATCACTCCTGAGCAATGCAGACGACTGGTCTCTCCATACAAGAGGCGTCTAGAAGCTGTAATCACCAACAAAGGCTTTTCTACAAAGTATTAAATAAAGTGTGTTCAGTGTGTCATTTCACTTTATTTATTATGACTCAACTTGTATACTTAAATGTTCTGATTTCTTTGTATGAATTCAATATTTGGCTTGATGGCTACATCTGGTGGAAATTTTGTGTCAATAGCCCACTTAGAAATCCCCTTACTGATAAAAATGCTGGTGTGTCAAATACTTATTTTCCTCGCTGTATATAAACAAACTCCTCTGTAAAAACCTCCAGAATATGAAGATAAATAAAACTGCTAAGTGGAGATTTCTACACTCATTTTGAGAAAACAGCCTTTAAAGATATGTAATGTATTTAAAATCTACAGATGCAAATGGATAAAGCAAGATAAAATAAACACCTAAAAAACAATCGTTTTGCCTGGAGTGTGTTGCCCTAAAAGATTATTTATTTAAATAATTTATCTGAGAACAAGATTAAAAAGAGCAAATGTGTTTAAATGTTGCTTCTCCAAGTGAATTGATCTTGTTTTAAGGCTACTTAGATGTTTTCAGTTGAAAGCACGACACAGAATAAGGATTTTATGAAGTGCACACAACTCCATTATGCACATCATGACAACACTTAGAATATTACCCACAGTGCACATTCCATCTCTCAGTAAAATAATAACTTTTTACTGCCTCCTCAAATGTGCCATGCTATGCGTATAACTTTTATGCATCTAACATAAGTTCAAAAGATGCAGTCACTTCAAAGTTGGAATAAAAGCTGGGAAATGAGTGTCAGGAGTGTGCGAAGTTAAAAAGCGTTTGAGATTTCATTTACTGTCATATTAAAGTAAATATCTGCGAGTGAAGTCCCAGCTCTTTGAACTGCCATCAGGACGCTCTCCTCAGCGCTGTGCTTTTTTTCTCTTCTGCAGATTCACATCATTGACTTTGATGATGAGAATAATATGATTAATAAGAACGTCCTCCTGCACGATGCTGGTGAGATATGGCACATCAGCGGCAGTCCTGCAGACAAGGCAGTGCTGACCACGTGCTACAACAAGAGTGAGTCTCTCTTTCTCTGACCTTTGACTGAATAACAACTCCCAGGATTTACTAAATGAAATGAAAAGGTGTGGATGCAGTTATTTTTTGCACCTGACCTTATTGCATATGCATTTTTTGTAGGAGTTTCACTTTCAGATGCAACATTTGTAAAAGGAGAATATTTAAATGAATCATGCAGCATGATTTGCAATCTCATGCTTATTCCTTCTGTTTAGTGAATATGGCCCTTGATTGGATTTGCTTCTCTAATGCACGTTCCTGGTCTCGTTATGCACAGTTCAACAACATGGCTTTTTTGTAAATGGAAATATGCACCACCAGTAAAAAGTTTGGACACACCCTCTCATTTAATGTTTTTTTTTAAGAAGTTTCTTATGCTTATTAAGGCTGTTTTCACTTGATCAAAAATACAGGAAAAAAAATATTGTGAAATATTATTACGATGTAAATCAATGTTTTTCTATATTAATATACATTAAAATTTAATTTGTATCTGTAATTAAAGTTGAATTTCCAGAATCATTACTCCAGTCTTCAGTGTCACATGATCCTTCAAAAATCATTCTAATATGCTGATTTATCATCAGTGCTGGAAAGAGTTAATATTTTTTTGGAACCTGTGTTTATTCAGGATTTTAATTATATTGTGAAGTATATTAAAATAATAAAAAAATGAATATATATATTATATATATATATATATATATTATTTTACATTTGTATATAACATTTTGCAATATTACTGTTTTTTTTCTGTATTTTGATCAAATAAATGCAGCCTTGATGAGCATGAGACTTCTTTAAAAAACATTAAATGAGAGGATGTGTCCAAACTTTTGACTGGTAGTGTACTTCTGAGATATTTTACTCATAAAAACTTCTAGGGGTGCCAATAAGGCATTGGAGAAAAACATTTATATGATAATGTGAGTTTACCCCCATTTTCAATTGTTTTACTTCAGTGAAAGGTTAGTATTTTGTGATTTATTATTATTATTTTTTTAAATAAAAGATCAAAAGTATAAACAATGCAGATGTATTTTCACAGCCACCTTTGCTCATATTTATCAAAGGTGCCAATACTAGTGGAGGGCACTGTATATATCCTTTGTCATTTAGGAGCCATTATAATATGCTGATTTGCTTGATATACTACAGTTCAAATGATGTGCATGTGTTTGTTTGTTTTCTATAGAAAGTCATTATTTTATTCAGCCAATATGCATTCAATAGATCAAAGATCAAGTGACATTAAAAACATTTATAATGTTACAAAAATATTCTATTCTATTTTTTTCTTAGCTTTATATATAGAATGAATCTAAAATATGGTCATGCAAGCATTATGTGCTTTATAAGTACTATTAAAAAGCCAATATGCTAGAAATATGCATTATAATAAGCAACTGGTTAGTAGTTATATAAACTGCTGCTCAGTAGTTTGGGATCAGTAAGATTTTTAATGTTTTTAAAGAATTCATATATGCTCATCAAGGCTGCATTTACTTGATCAAAAATAGAAAAAAAAAACATTGATAGTATGAAATATTAGTACAGTTTAAAATAATGGTGTTCTATATTAATATATTGTAAAATAGAATTTATTCCTGTGATGGAAAGCTGAATTTTTATCAGCCATTACTTCAGTTTTAGTGTCACATCATGCTTCCTCAAAAATCATTCTAATATGCTGATTAATTACTGTTATTACCAATATTAAAAACTGTTGTGCTGCTTAATATTAATATTAATAATATACAGGTTCAAAAGAACAGCATTTATTGAAAAAATAACACGTTCCAACAAAATATTAAGCAGCACAACTGTTTTCAGCATTGATAATAAATCAGCATATTAAATGTTTTCTGAAGGATCTTGTGACACTGAAGACTGGAGTAATGATGCTGAAAATTGAGCTTTTGTATCACAGGAATAAATTACATTTTAAAATATATTCACATACAAAACGGTTATTTTAAATTGAAATAATATTCCACAACATTACAGTTTTTCTGTATTTTTGATCAAATAAATGCAGCCTTGATGAGCATAAGAAATCTTTAAAAGATTCTTTAAAACCATTACAAATCTTACTGATCCTAAACTTTTGAGTGCCAGTGTATATCTTAGGTAGCATAATTTTGTTGTCTTCTGCTAAGAACAGCCTTTGTATTTAGAGCATTACAAATGTTGTTTAGGAGTTTGCAACAGAGTCTTAGACTTAAAATAGTCAATTTCTCAATAAGTTGTTTGCATAATGTTTATTAATCTTATGATTCCACCGCTGTCTTCCACTAGTACAAAGTTTTGTACTTGCATTCAGTGTACTTCTAACCTCATGAGTGAAACTTCACAAAAGACTTTCTACTTTATATGTGTTTATATGTGCTGTGAGTTCACTGGCACAGTCATGTCACGCAGGCTGTTAAAGCAATATATGACACATTCTTGCACTAGCCTTCAGGCAATTAAAAAAACGTACACAAACATGAAGAAACAATTGAAAGTGAACATTTTAATTAAATCCCGTGTTTATAAGACCCACGCCTGTGGCTGGTTACTGACAGTTCGTATAGTGGGGAACATTTCTTTTCTGAGTGAAAACTAGGATATGACTTTTTTTTTCATTTCTCCTTCCATCTTCATTATGATGAGGCCAATGTGCAAGATGTCATAGTGGAGTTCAAAAGAGGAATGTAATTACCGTGACATTCAAGCTAATGGAGTAGCCAGGCGGCACTGAGTCTGCCTCCATCATCTCCCCCACCCGCCGCACTCCGCGTTCTGATCTGAGAACAGCTCTTATTCTGACGCTGACGTACACTTGTGCTCCACTACACAGCGACAGCAATTTCAACAGCTTTACCAGCAGAAACAAATTGCAGTTTGAAATACCAATTCATAGCTGAATTAGTGCATTAGTCAATGTGATGCAGTACATTAACAAACTGAGATCTGTGAACAGATTTACAGCCAAACTGATTTAGTCTAAAAAGTACAGTTATTGAGCTGTTGTATAAAAAGTAGTATCAGACTCGTAATTGTGCTGTTACGCTGAATATCAGCATTGCATTGATTACCTGTGGCCTTGTGCCTTCAGATGAATCACTAAAGATATTATCTTTAGTTGCTGGAATAATGTAAAATATCTAAAAAAATAAATAAATAATGTGTTTTTGGAACAATCAAGCATGAAAACCTCTAGTACACCAAAAAAACCAAAGGGCATATACAGGTCCTTCTCAAAAAATTAGCATATTGTGATAAAGTTCATTATTTTCTGTAATGTACTGATAAACATTAGACTTTCATATATTTTAGATTCATTACACACAACTGAAGTAGTTCAAGCCTTTTTTTTGTTTTAATATTGATGATTTTGGCATACAGCTCATGAAAACCCAAAATTCCTATCTCAAAAAATTAGCATATCATGAAAAGGTTCTCTAAACGAGCTATTAACCTAATCATCTGAATCAACTAATTAACTCTAAATACCTGCAAACGATTCCTGAGGCTTTTAAAAACTCCCAGCCTGGTTCATTACTCAAAACCGCAATCATGTGTAAGACTGCCGACCTGACTGCTGTCCAGAAGGCCATCATTGATGCCCTCAAGCAAGAGGGTAAGACACAGAAAGAAATTTCTGAATGAATAGGCTGTTCCCAGAGTGCTGTATCAAGGCACCTCAGTGGGAAGTCTGTGGGAAGGAAAAAGTGTGGCAGAAAACGCTGCACAACGAGAGGGGGACCTGCGGAAGCAGTGGACTGAGTCTGGAGTAGAAACATCCAGAGCCACCGTGTACAGGCGTGTGCAGGAAATGGGCTACAGGTGCCGCATTCCCCAGGTCAAGCCACTTTTGAACCAGAAACAGCGGCAGAAGCGCCTGACCTGGGCTACAGAGAAGCAGCACTGGACTGTTGCTCAGTGGTCCAAAGTACTTTTTTCGGATGAAAGCAAATTTTACAGAGTCTGGAGGAAGACTGGGGAGAGGGAAATGCCAAAATGCCTGAAGTCCAGTGTCAAGTACCCACAGTCAGTGATGGTCTGGGGTGCCATGTCAGTTGCTGGTGTTGGTCCACTGTGTTTTATCAAGGGCAGGGTCAATGCAGCTAGCTATCAGGAGATTTTGGAGCACTTCATGCTTCCATCTGCTGAAAAGCTTTATGGAGATGAAGATTTCATTTTTCAGCACGACCTGGCACCTGCTCACAGTGCCAAAACCACTGGTAAATGGTTTACTGACCATGGTATTACTGTGCTCAATTGGCCTGCCAACTCTCCTGACCTGAACCCCATAGAGAATCTGTGGGATATTGTGAAGAGAAAGTTGAGAGATGCAAGACCCAACACTCTGGATGAGCTTAAGGCCGCTATCGAAGCATCCTGGGCCTCCATAACACCTCAGCAGTGCCACAGGCTGATTGCCTCCATGCCACGCCGCATTGAAGCAGTCATTTCTGCAAAAGGATTCCCGACCAAGTATTGAGTGCATAACTGAACATAATTATTTGAAGGTTGGCTTTTTTTGTATTAAAAACACTTTTCTTTTATTGGTCGGATGAAATATGCTAATTTTTTGAGATAGGAATTTTGGGTTTTCATGAGCTGTATGCCAAAATCATCAATATTAAAACAAAAAAAAGGCTTGAACTACTTCAGTTGTGTGTAATGAATCTAAAATATATGAAAGTCTAATGTTTATCAGTACATTACAGAAAATAATGAACTTTATCACAATATGCTAATTTTTTGAGAAGGACCTGTATACAGGGGTTGGACAATGAAACTGAAACACTTGGTTTTAGACCACAATTAGTATGGTGTTGGGCCTCCTTTTGTGGCCAATACAGCATCATTTCATTTTGGGATTGACAAATACATGTCATGCACAGTAGCCAGAGGGATTTTGAGCCATTCCTTTTATAGAACAGTGGCCACTATGTGATTCTGGTGTAGGAAAACGTTTCCTGACTCGCTCCTCCAAAACATCCCAAAGTGCCTCAATAATATTCAGATCTGGTGACTGTGCAGACCATGGGAGATGTTCAACTTTACTTTTATGTTCATCAAACCTCTCTGTCACCAGTCCTGCTGTGTGTATTAGTGCATTATCATCCTTATACATGGCACCACCTTTAAGGTACAATGTCTGAACCATTGGGTGCACATAGTCAACCTTCACACTGTGCTCTTACTGGTGGAATGTGCAATAAGTGAAGATTGGCCACCAGGCTGCGCAAATATACCTCCAGCACTATATTGGCCAGTGTTTCAGTTTCAATGTCCAACCCCTGTAAATAAATAAATGTAACTTTTTAAAAAATATATATATATAACAGAAATATATACAGAATCTACAGAAGTGAGTACACCCCCTCACATTTTTGGAAATATATTTTATTATATCTTTTCATGTGACAACACTGAAGAAATGACACTTTACAAAGTAAAGTAGTACATGTATAGCTTGTATAACAGTGTAAATTTGCTGTCCCCTCAAAATAACTCAACACACAGCCATTATTGTCTAAACTGCTGGCCACACATAGTGTAGACCCCTAAGTGAAAATGTCCAAATTGGGCCCGATAAGCAATTTTCTCTCCCTGGTGTCACGTGACTTGTTAGTGTTACAAGGTCTCAGGTGTGTTAAATTTGGTGTTATCGCTCTTGCTCTCTCATACTGGTCACTGGAAGTTCAACATGGTGCCTCATGGCAAATAACTCTCTGAGGATCTGAAAAAAGAAATTGTTGCTCTACATAAGATTGCCAAGACCCTGGAACTGAGCTGCAGCACAGTGGCCAAGACCATACAACGGTTTAACAGGACAGGTTCCACTCAGAACAGGCCTCGCCATGGTCGACCAAAGAAGTTGAATGCACTTGCGCAGCGTCAAATCCAGAGGTTGTGTTTGGGAAATAGACGTATGAGTGCTGCCAGCATTGCTGCAGAAGTTGAAGGGGTGAGGGGTCAGCCTGTCAGTGCTTAGTCTGCATGGATGTCGTCCCAGAAGGAAGCCTCTTCTAAGATGCACCAGAAAGTCCGCAAACAGTTTGCTGAAGACAAGCAGACTAAGGACATGGATTACTGGAACCATGTCCTGTGGTTTGATGAGACCAAGACTTTTAGTTCAGATAGTGTCAAGATTGTGTGGCGGCAACCAGGTGAGGAATACAAAGACAAGTGTGTCTTGCCTACAATTGTGTCTCCCCAGCACTGGGGAGCTACAGTTCATTGAGGGAAACATGAATGCCAACGTGGACTGACCGCAGACTGGGCCACAGGGCAGTATTCCAACATGATAATGACCCCAAACACACCTCCAGGACGACCACTGCCTTGCTAGAGAAACTGAGGGTAAAGGTGATGGACTGGCCAAGCATGTCTCCAGACCTAAACCCTATTGAGCATCTGTGGAGAATCCTCAGTCCACCAGCTCTGTGATGTTGTCATGGAGGAGTGGAAGAGGACTCCAGTGGCAACTTGTGAAGCTCTGATGAACTCCATGCCCAAGAGGGTTAAGGCAGCGCTGGAAAGTAATGGTGGCCACACAAAATATTGAAACTTTGGGCCCAATATGGACATTTTCATTTAGGGGTGTACTCATTTTGTGGCCAGCGTTTTAGACATTTATGGCTGTGTGTTGAGTTATTTTGAGGGGACAGCCAATTTACACTGTTATACAAGCTGTACACTCACTACTTTACATTGTAGCAAAGTGTCATTTCTTTAGTGTTCAGTCAAAATAGGGGTGTGAACTTTTACTGCACCTTTATATAGCAGATATATTAATAATAGCAGATGCCATTATCATAGCTTGCTTAGCATTTACTATAAGATGGACAACAAAAAATATTTGTAATTTGTACCGTAAAATACTGTTAATATGCTACAGTAAAACTGTAAGTTACCTTACAATATATACATTAAAAAAATGTAAATACTTTTAACATTGAGATCCTGTAATTTTATGTCTTGTAAGTAAAAATTATTATCCACCTTTTTCTTCAACGTGGAAGTAAACATATGGGTGAGACTTCCGGTTCATTATCAGCTATAGGGAAATAACGAGAAGAATAACAACGTGCAGTAAAAGGAAACTGTTTGCACTACAAACCAGTGTGCAATTAAGATAATAAATGTAAAAAAAAATATGGTAAGGCATAGCAATTCACAATAACAAGCAGCAAAATGAGCTGTTTTGTACAGCTAAAAATACGTCAAGCCCATAAAATTTACAAATGGCCGCATCCACTCTTATGGTAAAAATAAGGTGGATAAATTACAGTGAAAAACAGAGAAAGGATTTTTTTTTTCAAAGACCTCTTGTGATATTTTATTTGAGTAGTTCTGTTTCTTCTCATGTTATCTTTTCTGTTATTTAGTTCATGTATATTGCATTATTTTGGTGTCATGAGTGTTTCCCTGATGGTGTTTTATGTTTACGACTGTCTATATTGACAATCTTTTATGCTTCACCATGTGGCTTTCTATTGTGCCACCTGCATTATCATAGTGGTTATCAGTACATTTAAAAGTCAAAAGCAGATTTTACTAGTTGAAGTGGATGGGGTATATGTAAATATACAGACATCCAAAAATATCAGAAACATGTTTATTTTTTCAGTGAATTTCTGGCAACCACAACTGATTGTTATTTTTTTTTTTACAGTAAATTTAATGATTTTTTTTTTACAGCGCGAGTTGTAAGCTTTTAAAAATACTTGAGAGAATACACAAGCCATGTATTGTAGTAAAAGTGTAATTATTGGCTGCAGGTTTTATCTGTAACCCATAACTAGCAGTACACTTTTTGGCTGATGCAGAAAGTGCTGATGTGCATTTCTGAACGTCTCCCAAAGCGGCCATTACACCAGAGGAAGCAGCCGCTGCACCGAACACTCATTCTCATGCTCCCACTCATCATAAGAGAGACTGCTGGCTATTTTTATATAACACTACTTACATTTTCATTTTTAAATAACAAAATGTGTGTGTGTTTGTGTGTGTTTTCAAAACAAAGACAATGTTGTGGAGTAAAAGTTATCATGATAAAGTACAGAAAGTACAGAAATTGAAATTTTGTACATAAACCCAGTAAAGATGTAAAAATGCTTCCTTTGTGTCACTTTAACTTCATGGCTTTAATATTTTTTTGCATTCAGATTTGCAGTTAGAAACTTTGATTTTAAAAATAAATTGTTGAAATTATATGAACTAAAAACAAGTAAAAAAAGTATTTTTCAGTGTTAGTTCATGAAAACGAATGTAATTAACAAATGTAATTAACTAGGTTAACTTATGGATTATGTTTGTAACAATATGATTTTGATATGAAACAATATGAAGTGCTTTTACATTTGCCAATAATATAACTTTTTGGTAACACTTTATTTTACAATCTCTTAACTAATTGCTTATTAGCATGCATATTACTAGAATATTAGCCATTTATTAGTACTAATTAAGCACATATCAATGCCTTATTCTACATGACCTTATTCTACATCCCTAATCCTACCCAACACCTAAACTTAACAACTAACTATTAATAAGCAGCAAATTAGGAATTTATTTAGGGAAAAGTTGTAGTTAATAGTGAATAAGTGTTCCCTATTCTAAAGTGTTACCAACTTTTTATATTAAAAACAAACAGGCAAACCCTGGACAGATTTAAAAAGTAACACAAAAGTAACACATTACTTTCCATAAAAAAGTAACATAATTAGTTACTTTTTTAGGGAGTAACAAAATAATGTAATGCATTACTTTTTAAAAGTAACTTTCCCCAACAATGGTCTTAAATAGTGTACATAAGAAGTGATAAAATTAATCAAATTAATCATGTTAAGTACACTACCAGTCAAAAGTTTGGACACACCCTCTCATTTAATGTTTTTTAAAGATGTCTCTTATGCTCATCAATGTTGCATTTATTTGATCAAAAATACAGAAAAAACAGTAATATTGCAAAATGTTATTACAATATTACAATATAATGGGCTTTATTTTAATATACTTTACAATATAATTTATTCCTGTGATACAAAGCTGAATTTTCATCAGCTGCCAGATATTTTTTTTTGCAACCTGTGATTCTTTTTTCAGAATTCTTTGATGAATAACAAGTTAAAAAGAGCAGCATTTATTCAAAATATAAATCTTTTCTAACAATGTAACTTTTTATTAATTTAACACATCCTTGGAGAATAAAAGAAAGAATAAAAATTTACTTACCCCAAACTTTTAAACAGTAGTGTATATTGTTAGAAAACCTTTCTATTTTAAATACATGCTATTCTTTTTTAACCTTTTATTGATAAAAAAATCCTGAAAAAAGTATCACATGTTCCAAAAAAATACTTTCCAGCACTGATAATAAATCAGCATATTAGAATGATTTTTGAAGGATCATGTGACACTGAAGACTAGAGTGGATGATTCTGGAAATTCAACTTTAATTACATATATAAATTAAATTTTAATATATATTAATATAGAAAAACATTGATTTACATCGTAATAATATTTCACAATATTACATTTTTTTTTCTGTATTTTTGATCGAGTGAAAACAACCTTGATAAGCATAAGAAACTTCTTTAAAAAAAACTTAAATGAGAGGGTGTGTCCAAACTTTTGACTGGTAGTGTACATGTATACAGTATATTTCTAAATCTGTATTGTAGTAAACAGGGTGTGTTTGTAGCAACATGATATGTATGTATTTATTTATTTGTATTTCATTCAAAGATGAGTGTGTGAAATAATAAAGTGTTATGAGTGATCTGGCCTCTAGAGGCAGTATTCACTACTGAGAGAACAGAGCTGCACACCCCTGTACTGCTCATACGTCTTGTGCAGCTAGGAAGACAATCCACAGATGCATTACAAACAAACCATAAACATTCCCATGAATACATACACACCATATACATTAACCGTCAAATAATATGATCAAATTGATGTGGTGTGATAATGTATAAATGCATCTCTAAAGACCCAGCATCTTTGTTTTGTTTTGGTTGTTGTGCACTCAGATTACAAATGAGCCGAAGCGGCTGTGCCTGTGTTTTTAAGCTGTTTTGTGTGCATGCATGCTTATGTGAGATTCTGACCGTGTTGTATGTGTGTGTTTCCTGTCGGCCAGCGTCTGAGAGTCGAGTGCTCACATGTGCGGCAGTGTGGAGGATGCCCCCGGAATGGGAATCAGGCAGCCACGAGTCCCCCGATGATTCATCAAACAACCCGCAGACCTTGGAGCTTCTCTGTCACCTTGACAACACGGCCCACGGCAGCATGGCCTGGTACGCCACACGCTATCGATTTAACCCTGCAGCTTCCCCGTTCTCTCTTCCTCTTTCCTAGCTTTGCCATCCTTCTCGTCATGGCTTTTATTTCCATTTCGCTCTCTCTGTCTCGCTTTGTCTCCGTCTCTTGCAGCCTTTTGGCTCTGCCTCACTTCAATCTATTGTTCTGTTCTTTTCTAGATGTTCCAGAAATCTATTCGCTCTGTATTTCATGCACCCATCTGTTTGGTTTTATTTTCAACCTCTGTGCATTTCTTTTGTTCTCAGTCACATGCTTTATTTCATGCGTCGTAATTCACAACACAGAAAAAAAAAACAATCCTGGTTGTGTTTTGAAGCTTTTGCCAAATGGCAAGCAATCATACTCGCATCCATCAGACGAGGGAGATGCACATACTAATGGAATTTCACTTCAGCAACAAAAAAAATCAATAAATTCAGATCCTCACTGTATTGAAAGATAAACGGCTAAGATGACATTTAAAAAGACAGTTCATGCAAAAATGTAAATGTTGTCATTGTTTACTCATCGTCATGATTTTCCAAACTGCTCTTTTTTATACCATCAAAATGTGCTTTCATTTAAATGGACAATTTGTGCAAAATTCACACATTGCTTTCATTTGGTCACAACACCAATCAAAAATCGATGTGCATTGGGGTCATTGGCATCAAACTTGGTGCAACGTGTTGCAAGTTTGAATATGCATAAACACAAATAAGCCCTTACTCTGTCATCAAAAATAGGTTGATTGAAGATGTTCCCGGTAACCCCTTGTTTCCCCCATCATTCATCCATCTGCCAGAGGACAGTGGATACCACACTAGGACCATCAACAGCAGATGCCAGATTGACTAAACTGCAATGTTTGTACAATAACAGACACCTTATAAAAATGTAGTGCTTGATAAACAATAGCCTGACGATGGATCAGTATCGCAGAATCACAATAAACTGAATAACCCACATGCAGCTGTTCTAAAGTAAGACAATAGTAATGATAGAACATGTTTTAGCCAAGGCATCATGACCATGAACAACATGGCAGCTTGAAGTGTGTGTGTCTTCTCCTGAAGAGGCTGTAAAAATGCTGTAAGAATTAATTGCTTTTTTTGTTGAGAGAAAAAAAAGCAGTTCTAAGAAATAGATGTTCAGTCAATGACAGTGAAGACTCTTCAGATGGTGTCTTTGTCAAATCAGTTTACAAATTGAAGTTATTGTGGTTTCTACCACTTGTTTTCCTCTTTTTATGAATAAACACACTGTGTGCATGTGTATGTGTTGTCTCCTGGCATAGTACAGTGTGTTTGAGTCCTGGGGTAGAGATTGCTAGTCAACAATATTTACAGTACACAAAGTTTCAAGTGTACATTTTATTGGCACACTAGCTAAAGCAGAAATGAAGTGACAGTGAATAGATTTTGGTTTCGGTAGATCAGGTGGAGGCTGGCAGTCTATTCAACCACAGAGGAACAGAAAAGGTGAAGGTTCAACAAAATGAACCTTGACGTTGTACCTCGTTGGAAAGGAACTACCAGGTGTAAATAGTGGGAACATGCACTTGTAGGAGTGTTATTGAGTAGGGCGGTGTATTTCCAGTGTCAGTCCTGAAGGTCAGTGTTTGTAGCTGTAGGTAACAAGTGGAGTGAGACCAAGATGGCTGTTTGGGGGTCCTAGTTGGTTGATTAAATCTGTATGCACTGCCATGTTCAGTATCACCTGCAGAGATTGTGTCATGTTGGCCAAAAGGCTGAACAACAGGCTAGTCTAGTAGTCCATTCTTCTTGCTGTGCTTGTTGCAATTAGAATTGTGGAACCCAATTATAGTGCTGTTTTGATCTTTCGTAGCTCTATTTTTTTTGGCACTCCTTCTTTCAGCAGAGATATGAGGTAATATGGTGGGATCATCGGGTTGGTATGACCGATAGAGCTGCATATCATTAACAGGAAAAGCCATGTGACCCTATGATTGTATGCATATCAAAAATAATTAGTGATTAGCTGATGTAATTCAGATCTCCTCGTATTCAGATCTACCTTGTAGGATATGCCTCTGAGGTAAGACTGAAGTCAAAGCAGCAACAGAATTGTAGAGATTTCTTGCAGATATTACAGGGCTGGATGTAAAGATAGGCTGTAGGTTATGACATCTAAAATGACAAAATCATCAGTCATATGTGAGAGGACAGAAGAAGGAGAGCAGCATGGGTGGTTGTTGATTGTGAATGTGCTGTGTACAACTGGTTGCAGATGGTCACCACCAAGTCATCAGCAGTCTGAACAGATAGAGAGAAAAGTGGAGAATGATGTGAACAGTTTGAGGTGTTCTGAATCCTATTTTGATAGTGATTTTGACCAGAGAAGCACTGCAGATGGAAGAGCTTCTGGGAGATATTGGGTCAGATTGGCTGGGTTATTTTGACTTGTGCCATTACCTCTAGCGCTGAAATTGGTCCAGTGGTCACAAGTAGTATCAGTGAGATGCTGGAGGGTGTCACACATATATGGAGTATGTGTAGAGCATTAACATCAAAACAAAGTCAGTTGGGAGGGCTGAAATAATTGCAGATTCACCTCTCAAATCAAGCCATAACATTGGGTTTTGAGTGACTGGTGAGAAATGGGATGAAATTTGCTCAGCTCACCACCAAATGGCAATTTCAGTGTCTACATTCTTTGCCTACAAAAGTCCCAAACAAGTCGCATATTGGTCAAGGACAACTCAGAAGTATTGCACACTGGATGCGTCATTCTGTACAGTGCATAAGCTCAAGGAGGCATTGTCTTTGAAATTCAGTTGAATGTTGGCTGAGTTTGACTTATGAGTGGCACAGAGGTTGGAATTATGTCAGGCTACAGCATTTCTATGATTGTCTTTTTTTTCTGTAACAAATTTATGCTGTCAAGTCTGTTCCCTCCAAACTAAAACTGGGGTGTAATGACCACCTGACAGTCATTGAAAAATCAGTACCAGAAACCTGATGGATCCAACTGAAGCTGATTGGATGGGCAAGGATGTGAACTAACAGAGTCCAGGTCACTGGTCTTAATGGTTCAGCAGCAGCCTGAAGGCCACAACAGCCGTTCAAGCCACCTGTCACACGCTGAAATGTTGGTAGAGAGCAGTCAACTAGTCACAGATGCCTGGAAAGTACAAGGCCGGCATGGCATCCAAGGGCATCCAAGGGTATTTTGGCTGTTGTCGGTGTATGTGTTGAGGTACGCAGGTCAGCAGCTATCACCAGAGTTCACTGTGAAACTATTGTTGCCCTTGAAGTCTCCGGCAAGAAAGATGATGATGTACAAGGACACAAGGTACACGAAGGTGGCCCAGAATGGGGAGGGGGAGCCCATGGTATGCTTCCACTGAGACGATAACTTTTGAAAGAGCTGCAGAGCAGCCAAGGCTAGGAACCAAAACAGATGGTTCCTTACATTTCATTGAAGGTATGGGTCCTTGCATCTGCACATGACTGGCAGGTGTTAGTAGCCTTGGTTGCAAAACTTAACCAATAGCTTTCTCCTTTTAGAGATGTCTTGGCTCTGGGGGAGCATTTAGAAGAAGCCAGTAAGAGAAAAAAGGTCTAGTAGGAAAATTTGGCCAGTGCCTTTTTAAAGGCCCTCAGTACATTGGCAATGACAGGAGCTATGAGAAGTAAAGGCAATATCAGTCCAAATCCAATATTAAAGCATGGTAAATGGGATAGTGCAAAAGCTGTTACCTGAATGAGGGCATATACAGTGGTATGCGAAAGTTTGGGAACCCCTTGCAAAATCTGTGAAAATGTGAAAAATTTTACCAAATAAGAGAGATCTGAGTAAGATATTTTACATAAAAGATGTTTACGTTTAGTCCACAAGACAAAAAAATTGCTGATTTGGGAAAATAGCTTCTTTGGGAACCCTTGGCTCTTAATACTGTGTGTGGTTACCTGAAATATCTACATCTGTTTTTTGTTTAGGATGGTTGTTCTTGAGTCCCATGTTTGTTCTGAACAGTTAAACTGAGCACTGTTCTTCAGAAAAATCATCCAGGTCCTACAGATTCTTTTCAGCATCTTTTGCATGTTTGAACCCTTTCCAGAAGTGACTGTATGATTTTGAGATCTGTTCACACTGAAAAGGTCACACTGAATTAGAAAAGGTTCAGACATTCACTGATGCTCCAGAAGGAAACACAATGCATTAGGAGCCGGGGGTGAAAACTTTTAAACAGGATGAAGATGTCCATTTTTTTCTTATTTTGTTAAAATATAATTTCCATTTCCATTTAGTACTACCCTTTGGAAGCAACAGAAGATACTTGCATGTTTCCCAGAAGACAATTTAAGCACAATTTACCTTGATCTTCAAATTCAAAAAGTTTTCACCCCCGTCTCTTAATGCATCATGTTTCCTTCTGGAGCATGGGCGAGCATTTGAACCTTCTGTAACAGTTGCATATGAGTTCCTCAGTTGTCCTCAGCATGAAAAATGGATCTCAAAATCATACAGTTTTTGGCAGCCTTGCCAGAGAAGGTCATGCATGTAGTTCCTGTACTTACTGGTAGTCAGTGTATTGCGCCAAATGTAATTTATGATTCAAGGGTTAGGTGTAAGTCAACTGGTGAAATTTTATATGTGCTTAAGGCAGGTGTTGGTAAATCAAGAAGGTGTGAGTTGCAGTAATCTACTCATGAAATATGAGACACTAGACAAGGAGCAGAAGAGAGCACTGGTTGTTGAGAACTATGCTGCATTGTGGTTCACAAAGTTGATCATATTTAGGCTTATTTTATGTATAAACAAGTGTAATGCATTTATACGGTCTGTATGAATTCAAGTGATTGTCTGTTTCTGTGTGTGTGTGATTGGGGTCTGATAACATGTTTAGTCATCTGATGTCATCTTTTCACTTCTGACTTACTGAACACAACAGCACATTATCCCTGGGGTTTGCTTAGTCAGCCAGACTTAGAATAGAATTCACACATACCTGCCTCTAAATGTAGGTTGTTTTTGTACATGTCGGTCAAATTTTCAGATTCTGATCATGTGAGACTACTGTTAACATGCATCGTGGGAAATTTTCATGCCTTGCACAAACTTTCTGTTCTGTCTCTCTAGTGCATTTGTGCCTGTTTTGAAAACATTCCAATTTAGGCTTCCCTGAAGAGAATAGACAAAATATCAATGAAAAATGTACCAAAAAGACTTGTTGTCACCTATTTTTTTATTTTTTTTTGCGCCTCAAAGAAAATAATTGCTTCATTTTGAGAGCTAGCGGACGCCTCTTAATCAATGCCCATTGAGCACTTTGTGGCCAATGGAGCATTTGTGAGAATTTGTGCATGGGACGTGCTGAGCGTGTAGCGATGGCAGCGTGAGACAGGCTAATGGCTGTGTGATGGGTTATCAGAGCCACCGCTGCTAGATCAATTGGAGCCTGAGAAGAAACGAAAGCAAACTGTGTTATATAGGTCAGTCAATACTTTCAGTAATGATGGAGTAATCTCTGTGATGTTCGGGGGCCAGTCGATGCTCACACACCTTTTATATTGTGGACATTTGCTACACATGGGTTCCCTCCTGACATCTCTCCTCCTACCTTGCCTTCTTTCCTCGGATCAAACTTGAGCATCACATATGCACTTCTTTTTATATATAGGAAGAGTTTAGATGCAAAACCAGCTAAAAACCATCTAGGTCAAAAATGAAATAATAATACTGAATGAATGCTCTAGAAACATATTATACATCTATCAAATTTTACTTCAGAATTGCTAAAATCCCAGCCTCAGCCCAATCAGAATTACCAGTACTTACATAGAAAACTATACGTCCAAAAATGCATTTTTTAAACAAAGACGTCAGATGGATTAGAGTTCAGATGCAAAAGCCTGTAAATCCGTCTGACGTCTTTGTTTAAAAAATGCATTTATATATATATATATATATATATATATATATATATATATATATATATATATATATATATATATATATATATATATATATATATATATATATATATATATATATATGTAGGGTGAATTCAGGTTGATTGGGACACTTTTTTTCATTGAAATGACTTGGAAAAAGTGTCCCAATCAACCTTAAGTCACCCCTAATTGTAGCTTGACACACTACCGTTTGAAGTGGCTTCCCCAAATAATGTGTTTTTTGTTTTTTTTGATCAATAAAATATTTGATAATACTTTTAGAAATTGGTCACAGCAATGTTTACAGTACAAATATTCAGTTTAGTCTCTCAGTTAATATCAGATCATAAAAAGCTGCATGCATATTGATGATAAGAGTAAATGGGGTGGAATAAAAACTTTCCACAGAAGTTTTTCCCAAAGTTGACATGCAAAAGAAATGTAATGATGTACTCTTTGGGTAATCTTTTTCCCTCTTGACTATATATTCATCTAGATTCATCATATGTATATATAATGTTTTTTCTTTTTAAATAAAAAACTCTTGAGGTCTATTTAAAGTATTATTTAATTATGGATTAGAATTTGACTCATTTAAACATCTTTATTATTCATCATGACCTAGGGAGAAACTGAGTTCATTTAATCTTATTTGATAGTCTGTTATGACATCCCTGCAATTAAAATAAAAGCCATATTATTCATGAAATGATATGCTGTGATTAATTAATAAATCTAAACTAGATTGTCAAAATGCATACATTTACACTGAATATTTGATTTAGTATTTTACATTAATGATTTATTTTTCCAAAAAATAAAGAATTAGTGATGTCACCAGAAATGGGGCATAATGATCCCCCCTTAATGATTCATGAATTTTGTGCAAGAATATCTAAATTGAGTAAAATTTGTGTCTTTTGTTGTTTTGAACTTACTTGACTAAGTCTGACTTTCTTGGGTGGATGAAGTTTGGATGATGCAGTTGACCAAAATAACATGCTCTCATTTGTATAATAATAAAAATAAATGCATGTATAAAAACCTTGCTATGTGTACGCTGCTTAGACTGAGACTTGTACATTTTCCCCCTCTTGTTTGTCTGATTTCTTATTGTTCTCCTCATTTGTAAGTCACTTTGGATAAGCGTCTACGAAATGATTAAATGTATATGTAAATGTAGTGTTGCATCTGATGTCTGGATAGCTAATGATAATAGATGTGTAGATGGTAGGTTGGTTAATTGCTGTACACCTCATGGCCATATCTGCATTCTTCATACATATGCAAAGAGCACCATTCAAAAATTGTATTACATACTAACTTCCACTGGATAAATGCACATGAATTTGAAGCTGAATTTGTGGCTATTGATTGCTAATGTCCTCTCTCTTGTCTTCTGCAGTGTATTATGGGAGCCTATGGGTGATGGGAAACGTGTGATATCTCTGGCTGAAAACCATGTGCTGCTCTGGGACCTTCAGGAGAGCTCCACCAAGGCCACGGTGAGGTTCATTATTTTCATAACTGCTGTGTTTCACAGCTCTTCTCAGTTTTTAACACTGACATTCATTTACAGTTCCCATTAGATATTACTGAGACAATTACTTCAACTTGCTAGTGAATGTAGTTAGAATTTGTGTTAAGGAAAAAAATAAATTCTCCCATATACACTTTCAAACCTCTATGACCTTCTTTCTTTAGTGGAACACCAAAAAAAGGTATTTTGAAGAATGTTCATGCTTTTCCTTTCATAAAATGAAAGCATATAGTGACCAGGGGCTGTTGAGCTCTGGGAATTATTAAAAAAGCAAAAATCTTTATGACTTATGCATTACAATTCTGAATCCCCTGATACTTTTTTTTGTATTTTAAAATGTCTGGAGGGCAAAAATTATGTTACATTAGCTTTAAAACCATGACAGTCGTGTCAGTAAAAAATTGTATAAACACAAGGCCATGAAATATTTCATGAAAAGTAGCATTTACGTATCAAAATGGGGGATTTTATGTCAAAAGACAAAATTAAAAAAATAAATAAGAATAATGAAAATGTTTAAGATTGTAAAGTAAGGAAATTGTTCTGTTTGCAAATAATCATTTATTTATTTATTTTTTATTAAATGACTGTCCGAACCACAACCTATAAACCAGTCATAAGGGTCATTTTTTTGAATTTGAGATTTATACATCATCTGAAAAGCTTTTCATTGATGTATGGTTTGTTATGATAGGACAATATTTGGTTGAAAATCTGGAATCTGAGGCTGCAAAAAATCGAAATATTGAGAAAAGTTGTCTAAATGAAGCTCTTAGCAATTCATATTACTTTTCAAAAATTAAGTTTTGATATATTTACGGTAGGAAATTTACAAAATATCTTCTTGGAACATGATCTTTAGTTAATATCCTAATGATTTTTGACATAAAAGAAAAATTGGACAACATTGGACAGGATATAAAAAACATTTTAAAAATAAATATATATGTTTTTTTAATCCAAATAGAAAATGCTAACATTTTTTTTTTTATTTTATTATCACCCAGTCCTAATTGTAGGTGGCTTTGGATAAAAGCATTTGCAAAATGCTTGAATGTAAATCATTAACCCTTTAACTGTCACTCCCATTTTTGAACATAAATAAGAAAATGTACTATCAAACTTAAATTTGTATAATTCATGAACGAAAACATTTTGTAATATGATTTTGATGTACATTTTCCATGGTAATGCAATGTCTGATTTTAAAATGGTTTTCAAAGATGAATTTTGAGATTTCAAGTTTTCAAGTGATTTATAATTTCTTATGATTTCTAAAGTGTGACAGAGAAAAAGGCAACGAAGAAAATCTTTTTGTGACAAAGGTCAGAACTGTTATGATGTAGATTTTTGAGGTGCACTCTTGTCATAAATTAATCTATTATATTTCCTACATAATTTGTAACACAAAAAAGTGGTAAAATATATATTTAGGAGACTTAGACTTTTCCAACGATATATAGTTTGTCATGATTAGATTAGGATTTTTTGTAATATGGTGAAGTAAACTTTAAGGGGATGGGTGACAGTTAAAGGGTTCATGTAAATTTCACGGTTTCATGTTTTACTTGCTGAAAACCTTTTCATCTGCTGTAGCTCTCAAATCTCATTCGCACTTCCACAAAGTTGACGCTTCACAACAGAGTTTCATTTGATGTTGTTGATGTCAAATTTGGCATCACATGTCTTCATGCACCCAAACTTGAATGTGCAATAAGCAAGCGCAAAACTGATTTAAGATGTTAAAGATGTGTAAATATATACTAGAAATTAAGCATGTTGGGTAGTTTGGTCAAAACCTGGAGAAAAACCGTAAAGTAGTCCAATAAAAATGACAAAAAAATGTTTTTTCCAATGTTTTTTTCCTCAGTTCTGTTTTCTTTTTTTTTTTTTCTTTTTTTTTGGCTTTTTGAATTTTACTGTAAACTGGATTTGAATATAGTTTTAACTAATTAATAAAACTTAAAGTGCATTTTAATATAATATAATATAATATAATACGTGAGCTTGGAACACAAAACCAGTCATAAGTGTCAATTTTTCTGAAACTGAGATTTATATAAAGTGGAATAAATAAGTTTTCCATTGACGTATGGTTTGTTAGGATAGGACAATATTTGGAATCTGAGAATCTGAGGGTGCAAAAAAATCTAAATATTGAGAAAATCGCCTTTAAAGTTGTCTAAATGAAGTTCTTAGCAATGCATATTACTTATCAAAAAATAAGTTTTGATATATTTACGGTAGGAAATTTACTAAATATCTAGCATGATCTTTACTTAATATCCTAATGATTTTTTGCCATAAAAGAAAAATCTATAATTTTGACCCATACAATATATGTATAATATAATATAATATAATATAAATATTTATTTTTATTAATAATTAATTAATATAATTAATAATAATTATAATTATTTCATTAAGTTTTGTGTTGTCTGTTGCAAAATTTCTATATTCAGTGTTTTATTATATAATACTAATTTATTATCAAAAATGTGGTGATCAAATCAATGCATACTTTTTTTTTTTTTTTTTTCAAATCTAAACAAAAGAAATATGAACAATTCCTTTACATTTTTTTCTGGCAAATAATCTGCTGCAACTTTATTGTTAAAGTAAAAACATGGACGAAAAAATTGTGTAATGTTCTTTAAAAAATAATATTTTAGTAAATTTTCATTAGTTATTTTTACTTTGAGGTTAAACTGAACCTTTATTTTGGTGGGTTGTAGTGAAGACCTTTAAGCTTCTGTGTGTATCTAACAATAGTTTTCTCAAATGAAATGCTGACATATCAAATGTACAGCTCTACTTTTGATTTATCCATCAAAAATTGTACACATTCTGTGACATTCCACAGTAAATTCCATTTTTACGACTGGATTCCATTGATTCCGTCCTCCCATTTTCCGCATCACAGAAATCAAAGGTCCTAAATGCCTGATATACATAGTGAGGAGAAGAAATTTCGCTGCTTCACTGACAGCGCTATTAGTAAGAAACAGCTTTGCGCATAATGTTCGATAATAATCAGCTGCAGTCGTTACTAATTAATGCCTCCTGGACCGGCGCTCGCAGACTGCGGTGTCACAGGCCTTCGCGAACATAACCTTGACTCGACATTTGACGAAGCGGCACGTGCGAAAACGCTCACGCTCTCGCTGTCAACGGCGGCTGGAGAAAAGGCCCGTGGTTGACATCACACTGAGCCGCTCCATGAGGTCCCGCTATTGTCAGCTTTGCATGCAAAGCGAGGGGAGGTTATGGAGTGGCAAGGCCTGCTGAGTGCAGCGCCCATTAAAAACACCAGAGCGAGCGAAACGAGGGGGAGGCAGAAAGAGACGGAGAGGATGTTTGGAAAGCTCTCGGCACAGCTAGATTCCAGCGGTGTCGTGAAGAATGCTAATCTGCCTCATGCAAATCTTCCCTCATGCCGCCCCCATCCTCACAACACACACACACACACACACACACACTCTTCAGCCTCCCCCATCCGCTCATCCCTCTGTTCTTCAGAACAGCTCAGGTTGATGTGTTTATCACCACGCTGCGTTTGCCAGTGTTTTATTCGGATATCGCTGAATCCCACAAACAGAAAAGGAAGCGAGAAGGAGCCACCAGACTCACGTCTGCATGTATCTGGGGCGTTTTCTCCAAAGGAAGAAGCGTTCTCAAACAAACCGGCTGAGAAAATAATCAACAGTAACCTTATAAAAATAAGGGATCTCTGTTGGCATTGATGGTTCCATGAAAAAACTTTAATATTCATGAAACCTTTTCCATTTTTTTTTTTATTTTCTTAGTATTTTTGTCTTGTCTTCTGGTACAGACACCTAAACATTGTTAAATAAAGATAAATAAAATGTTTAATTTATCAGAATTAAATAAGTTTATGCACAAATATAAATAAAGAAGTCTGCCAAGCTTAATTAATAAAGGGAAAAAAGCATGAAGCATGATAATTTTTCTTGAAGTAATTTTTAAGTCATTTTGCTTCTCACACTGCAAAAACTGTTTTTCTTACTTAGATTTTGTGTCTTGTTTTCAGCCAAAATATCAAAAAATTCTTAAATTAAGAAGGATTTTCTAGACAAGTAAAACTTATCGTTTTGTTTTCAGAAAAAAAAAAAAGAATTTAAGAGATTTAAGAAAAATTTAAGAGAGTTTTTGCTTGAAGCATAGAAAATAATCTGCCAATTGGGTAAGCAAAAATAATCTAGTTTTCTGCTTGAAATAAAATTATTTTGCTTACCCCATTGGCAGATTATTCTGCTTGTTTTAAGCAAAAACTCTTTTAATTATGACTTTTTTTTTCTGAAAACAAGACAATAGTTTTTACTTGTCTAGAAAATCCTTCTTGATTTAAGAATTTTTAGATATTTTGGCTGGAAACAAGACAAAAAATCTAAGTAAAAAGAGGATTTTTTGCAGTGCAAGTAAATGTATCTTGATTTAAGAATATTCAGATATTTGTATGAAAAACAAAGACAAAAATAAGTATGAAATTTATATTCAATAATAAGCTCATAATAGCTCTAAAAATATATATCAATCAATTATTTAGTAGAATATTCCAATTTAATTTAATTTAATCGTTCTTATACACTGCAAAAAAGGCTTTTCTTACTTAGATTTTTTTGTCTTGTTTCCAGCCAATATATCTAAAAATTCTTAAATCAAGAAGGAAACAAGACAGAAAATCTAAGTCAGAAAAACTATTTTCCAGTGCATGTGCCTTTAGCATTATATAAAAATAAATGCATTAATATTTAAGATTTCTCTCTTTGAACTTTTTAGTGAGCTTGTTGGAATGCATTTTGTATTTCTTGTCCTCACATGTGATGCTGCCTTAGCATTTAAGCAAAATAAATCATTTTAAAAAATAGCATAATACAAAAAATCACACTCCCTGCCGCTTTGAGTGTGTTTATCATGCATTAAAATGTTGTTTGATAGGCGGATTATCAAAATGTGAATCAATTTGTTATTGTTCAATAGCTCAGGCTGGTGCTTGTGCTGTAATATTGAATCTGTTTTCTTTGTGGTCAGTGAGCTACAGCATAGCGACAAACCCTGAAAAATCAGCGGGAGAGGTTCAGAGAACAGGAAAATCAGCTTTTCAGCAGCGTTTGCAACAGCAACCAAGTATAAATAAAGCGATCACTCAGTGCTCTGTGATTTATTTATTAGATAAAGAATCGTTTTTTTATTAATTTAACTGGTGTCAGGTTTGGGAGTATTTTCTAGTGACTTCTCAGATCTAGCCTATAGAGTATGTTCTGGTTTTATCATTTTAGATCTCAACTTAGATCTTTCCTCTACTTTCATTATTGTAAAACTTACATACACTTCACTGCAGTTTCCAGCTGAAATTAACACTAAAAACTTTTATTCCATTTCACACAAATTAATTACAGGTGCAGATTATTGATTAATAAATGCTTATTTTAATGCAGTACCTTGCACAATACTATTTTATGAGCTCCAAACACTTTTACCATAGTGCATGTTTTATAAACTAATACATTTTGATGTTTGCATAACATAAAAAGCTCCATATGCTTTTCTGTTAGAGTAAACATGCTCGGTAGTGCACACGATAGTGGTACAGCATTGCAATCGTGATGTGAAGCACTTGGGTACGAACCCAAGTGCTCATAGACTTTTAGAAGCAAGATAACATGCCATGGTTGCTTCAGCTAATGCATTTTATCTCATATTTGCTTTTGTTAAGGTTTAGAGTTTAATTTAGGTGCTGCAATATTTTCAAATGTAATAAAATAACCTTTAGTGTGAAATAGTGTAATAGTGTAATAGTGTAAAATAACCTTTTACATGATACGTACAACGACCAAAATACAAAAATGTTGCCAGATTCGCTTCATCTGTTTCTGATCACTTTTAGATCACTTTTTAATTTTTCAAAGTGACACAAAATGTGCAAGAAAATCCATAATATCATTTTTCAAAAATGTTGCCACAGGCAGGCTTTTTCTAGTTTCCAACATGTACAGTTGAAGTCAAAAGTTTACATACACCTTGTAGAATCTGCAAAATGGTAATTATTTTACCAAAATAAGAGGGATCATACAAAATGCATGTTGTTTTTTATTTACAACTATACCCCAGCGACTGGTTTTGTGGTCCAGGGTCACAAATGATAACTCTGTCATGCTGAAACTAGCAAAAATCACTTGCATGAATGATAGGGCCCAATGTGTTACTTGCAGTTTCTTTGTATTTCTTTGTCAAATTTTACAAGCAATTTCTGAGTAAAAATGGTTAATCCTACACTTTGCCTACATTCTGAATGCCAACATAGACTTTCCAGGCTGAGAGCACCTTATTGCATTGAACTCCTAGTATAAACAATGCACTGCTCTTCAACAATGGCACCCTTACTTGTTGACTCGTAAAGAGTATTTGGTCCTGTCAGGGACTGTGAGTAGGCTTGCCCCAAGTTGCTGGTGAATATGCAGCCATTGATTGAGATGTATGTGGATCGATTGTCTTCCCATAGATCTCAAGCAGCGCCACTCTGGAGGGCAAAGGGCAGTTGAAGTTCACAGCAGGCAAATGGAGCCCACATCACAACAGCACACAGCTGGCAACAGCCAATGACACAGCCATCCGAGGCTGGGACCTGCGGAGCATGAGGTAAGACAAGAGAAGCGTCAGTCGAATACAGTGTGCATTGCTACCTTTTTTACAGGTTTGAGCTGTTTCACACTCCCAAACAACAGACCAAATTTTTCATCTGTAGCTCGTGTTAGAGCTTTCAATTCCTTCAGGCTGTTATGGCTAATTGATCAGACTGTTTTTTTCTTCATCTCAGGGACATAAACTATTGTACCATACTGTGTTGTGATTGTGTTTCTGTTAACAAGAGCTGCACCAGTGTGCACTAGTTCTCTCTGTTTCTGACTAATGAAGCCTGCTGTACTGTGGAAAATGGGCTTTAAAAAAGTAGCAAACACCCAGAACACCATTGCAATGACATCCTGTAGCTTTTAGATCTTCAAATCTCTTTAACTTTTTTTTTTTTTTTGTGTAAGTTCAGAGACGGAAGAATAATATGTCAGTAAATGTGGCAGTACCATGGTACAGTGACACTTTATTGACATATTTATATATATTATATGCCATCTACACTACAGTTCAAAAATTTAGGTCAAGAAGATTTATTTTAAAAAGAAATGAATACTTTTTTTAATCAAGGACACATTAAATTGATCAAAAGTGACAGCAAAGACATTTATAATGTTACAAAAGATTTCTATTTCAAATAAATGTGTTTTTTTTTACTTTCTATTAAAGAATCCTCTTGTTATCTTGTTTTTTTTTGTTTTGTTTTTTTTTTCTCACAAAATATCTATCAGCACATTAATTTAAGTATTTTGTATTTTTTTTATAATAGAAAATTAATAATTTAATTAAAATAAATGAGGTTTTTATGGCAGCTGTTTAGTGATTCTTTAGTGATTGTCAAATACAGCTGAATGAATTCAAGGTGCACTCTTTCATTATGATAAAAGCAGGTTATAAGCATTTAAGATTTCTTCTGACTATATTCTTAGCACCATATTACATAGCCTAAATGACCATTGCAAAAATAAAAAAACATACAGACTTTTATGTGTGCACCATTAAAACCAATAAATTTGGCATATAGGGCAGTGCACACTGATCCACCTTTTGTGCCATCAGCCCATTTCGTGGAGTGGTTTCTCGGCGCTGCTACAGACTATGCTTTAAAGAGACCTAAGGCCTTGAAATATGGCATTCTGCCCTAATGAAAGCCCAATTTTAAACACTTTTTTACAGTACCATAAACTCTTGAACTTGGCAAATTTTATGCCATCCACCAATTTCATGTCATGGTTTCTCCGCCGCCACAGAGGATGTGTTAAATTGAACATTTGGCCTTGATTTTAGAGGTACTACCATAAGAAAAGGCACATTTTTAGGGGCTCCGTATGTTGTCACATCGAGAAAGTCAATGAACAAAAACCCTGAGAAAATAAGAACATTTACAGATGGCTGTAGTATATACCAAATATAAAGCTGAAAATAATTATTTTTGGACCGTTTATGTTAAATCTGGTCAGAAAATCAACTAAGAGGTTTGGAAATTTGAGTATGGAAAAGTATGGAGTTTTGAAATGGAAAATGTATAGGAACTAGAGGTTGGCCGATATTGGATTTTACCGATACCTATACCTAGGTTGGACCACACTGGCCGATACCAATTGATCGACCGATAGTTTATTAATAGGATACTGAATGGAAACTAAAACAGTGGCCTACTATTTAAAAAAGTGACTGAACCATACTTTGTAAACGAATAAATGTATTAATATTAATTTTATATTTAAAAATATCAGTAAATGTTAAAATTAACACACTAACAAGGACCAATACTTACATTCTACAGCTTTTATTAATCTTAGTTAAAGCTACAAATGGACTCTTATTGTGAAGTGTTTCCATTTCATATCAACAGTCTTTAAACATCTACGCAAAAGCCATAGTATTGAAATAACATCATATGGATATTGTATGTATAGTCTCACAGTTTAACTGCTTCTATTCTAGAACACTTGATGAATATCTAATCAAAATAACTAAATATTTTAGTCACAAACCGAGAAAAAGCCCAGTGCCACTTCCGGAGATCTCGTATCAGTTATCACACATACCAGACGCACAGATCAAAAAGCAGCATAGATGAGTTTGAAGTTCGGTGTTTAAAACAACAGAGTAAACGGAAAGAGAAAGCGTGATCTATATAATAGCTCTCTATATGAAACATAGCGTTATTGTGCTAATATTTCAAGGACTATCTGACTCCTAAAGTTTTTGATATTCTGCATATTCTGCATGGTCAGTTCAAAACAGTGATATAAATTAATATTTTCCAGTAAGTTAAAATGGATTTTTACCTTTTATGGGCATTTTTACCATTATTAAAGCCATTTTTTTTTCTAAAAATATGCATCATCTTTTGAGTCAAATTCTTACATTTAGTCAGTCAATTATAAAAATAATACAATTAGGGTGTTACTAAACAAATGAAATCACTATAAACAAAATGCATCTTTTGTATATGAAGTAGCATTTAGATGTATTTCCACATGATAATGCATCTTAGTGGGACATGGAATGCTTTAACCTGCAGTTACAAATGCATAAATAATGTTTCGATATTTGAAACATAAAAGATTGAATAAACTAAAATTTAAAAAATGAAAAGCTACTTTAAATGTGAAATTAAAACCGCCAGTAGGTGGTAGCAAGTCTCTCTTAAGTGAGTCATTGCAGTTGATCCGTATCATTTCGACAAAACTTACTTCGTTTAAGAGTAGAAATATCAGGCTTTCTCCAGGTATATGTATAATGTATCGGTGTGCTGTTTTCGCCGAGTATTTGATCATTTAAGTGACGGCTTTCAAAATGAAGATCACAGAGACCAACGCGGCACACAGCACTCCCTGTATATTTTCTATATTTGTCAAAAGCTCACCATTTTATTGTTATTATGTGTCTGTACAAATAAAAGTAGACCCTTTACAGATTCGATTGATGTATTGATCTTATCTGTACGATCAAAACTGACGGAGTAATTTAGGTTTATATAGGGGGCTTTTAAAAAAAGGCACCAAAATGCGCCGGCGTGTTCTTCGACCCCAGAGGGTTAAATGGCTGATTCATTCAGGAACGAAACACCGTCATATGTTGCCCAGAGACACAAAACAATGCTGTGGCTGTGTTTGGAATGATTTTTGTTTGCGAAATAAAGCAAAAACAGCCAATATGGGGTCTAAAACATACGTCTCTTGATATTTAATTATTTTTTATTACACTGCTATATAAAATCAATATCCCATTTGTAACCATGCTGATTTTAAAGAAAAAAACGGCACTCTCCATGTAGGAAATGATATAAATATATACATTTTCTGCCCCCTTAACTTGAATTATGTGATCATTCTTAATGCATATTAATAGACTCAATCATGCAGTGAAAGAACGCACTCTAAAGTTACTTTAACCAGACTTCATCACGTATTCGCGAATTCCTGCACTCCGTATGTTTTGTTTGGTTTTTGCAATATACTCCATAATGTCATGTTGTCTCACTAGTTAAGTGTTTGCACTAAACCTGCACAGATTTGGCTTGCATGAACTCCCCCAAAGAAATGAATGAGTGGACATAACTTATGAAAAGTAACCCACCAAATTGGCTAGTGATTTGACAGTGTCACCCGCTATATGTTAATTTTTAAACCCTGCTGGTACTCTATATTATTTAGAAATAGTATGGCTGACTGAATGTTTTGAACATCAGACTAAACACTAATAATGCAGTGTCGAACATCATACCTTATAGAAATATATCACAATAGTCTTCGTTTGACACAGTGATCTGTTCCTCAGCGGTTGTGCAGCTCAGATTCTCGTGTGCCGGTGTGTGTGAGAGAGAGAAGGGAAGCTGTGTGTATCGAGAGAAATGAATGTTCACGTGAGCGCTGCTGGAGGAATAATAATCACAGCGCTATTGATCCCTGGATAACAGTCAGACCTGATGAGATGAGATGAGAGAGAAATGAAGACCAGGAGATGATGATGTTTGAGGTGCACAGAATAGCGTTTGCGTAGAGTTCCAGTGAATCCTTGCTGTAGTTATAATCCCATTTTTATCATATTATAATGGCATAATGTTAAAACAGGAAACTATGTATTTCCACATAAACATGGTGATGACTCTACACTGTTAAATTCTAAAACATCACTCTAAAAAGTGCTATTTCTGTTACCGTACATGATGAATGTCATAGCAAGAGAAATCTGTCATATTTTCATCCATAATGCAGTTTATTTCAAACTATGTATTAAACCGACAAAGTTGAGCTAACTTTAATATGATCATTGTATAACGCTGATGGAGGATCCTCTGCTAGAAAGAGCATTCTGTGATAGATTGAGGTCGTATGATAACTGTTGAGTGAAAATATGCCCTGCAGTTTGATTGCGCTGATTTCAGGAGACGTCAGCACATTCATTTACAGCTCAGTGAGGAAGGTGTTAAAGCGAAGCTGCTTCATCAAAAGTTTCAGCTTAAATACTTTTTTCTTCTTCTTCTATCCAAGAATAATGTCAAATATGCCCAAAGGTGCATTCATTTACTTTGACAGTGATGAACATTTTCTGTCATCTGTATCTATTCCAGAAGAAGGTTTTCAAGGGTCATGAGAAACTATATGCGTGTATGTGATGTTGGCAGTTTTTCACGTATTTGTTTATTTAACTTTACTTTATCTTGCATTGATAAACAGTATCAGGGTCAAATTAAAGGAAACACATGGAATTTATTCATTTCTGTATGAATGTATTAGCCATTACTTCAGTTTTCAGTGTCACATGATCCTTAAAAAATCATTCTAATATGCTAATTAATTACTGTTATTATCAGTGTTGGAAACAGCTGATTAATTTTTTTTTTTGGAACCTTTGATTCTTTTTTTCAGGATTCTTGATGAAGAAAAGAACAGCATTTATTCAAAATCAAAATATTTTTTAACATTATAAGTCTTTGCTATCACTTTTGATCAATTTAACACATCCTTGGTGAATAGAAGTATTAATTTCTTTCAAAAAAAGAAAGAATAAAAATTTACTGACCCTAAACTTTTAGATGGTAGATCATATTGTTACTAAATATTTCTATTTGAAATGAATGTTGTTCTTTTTAACTTTTTATTTGTTAAAGTATCCTGGAAAAAAAATAAATCACAGGTTCCAACAAAATATTGTTTTCAACATTGATCAGTATATTATCAGCATATTAGAATGATTTCTGAAGGATCATATGACACTGGAGTAATGATGTTGAAAATTCAGCTTTGTATCACAGGAATAAATTACGTTTTAAAATATATTCACAAAGAAAACAGTTATTTTAAATTGAAATATATTTCACAATATTACTGTTTTTTCAGAATTTTTGATCAAATAAATGCAGACTTGAGCATAAGAAACATCTTTAAAAACCATTAAAAATCTTACTATTCCCAAACTTTTGAGTGGCAGTGAGTATTACAGCTTGTCAGTCAAACTGTATTTATGTATAATTTCTAATAATAAATCAGCAAAAACTTTGAAAAAGAAGAATTGTCAATTTAATATGTTTTGAATGATGCCAATATTATGAAATAATAAAATAAAATATAAAGTTACACAAACTGAAATGTAGTTAAACATATCGGCCTGGTTTCATAAAGAGGGTTTAGCCTGAATTAAGTCATAGTTCAGTTCAACCATTTAAGTAATTTTTTATAATTTTTTTTTTATAAAAGATCAGACAGTGCAAGTTTATTTCTGTTGAAACAGAAATAACAGCTCAGATTTACATGTTAGTCTAAGACTAAGCTTAAGCCATGTCTGTGAAACCGGGGAATAATGTTATGAATATACCAAGCCAAAAATAATTTTAGACATTCAATACAATAATTTTTAATACCAATTTCTAATACAACAACAAATTGTAAGTGAATTGGTTTATTTATGCTTCTTGTAACAAATATAAAATTAATTTAAAAATAAATTTTTATGCCAGTATACATAAATTTTGATTTCATTTTATTTATTTAATTTATTATGTTAAATTTGTTATGACAGGACAATATTTGGCCAAGATACAACTATTTGAAAATCTGGAATCTGAGGGTGCAAACAAATAAAAATAGAAAGTCGCCTCTAAAGTGGTCCAAATGAAATTCTTAGCAATGCATATTACTAATCAAAAATTACATTTTGATGCATTTACGGTAGGAAATTTACTAAATATCTTCATGGAACAGGATCTTTACTTAATACCTGATTTTTGGCATAAAAGATCAATAATTCAATCATTTTGACTAATACAGTGTATTTTTGGCTATTGCTAGAAATATACCCCAGCGACTTATGACTGGTTTTGTGGTCCAGGTTCACATATGTATGCTCCTCCTTTTTTTTTTTCTTGCAAGGCTATTACCATGACATCTTTGGTGCAAAAAAAAAAAGTCATTAATTGAACCTACAGCTATATCGGCTGTTTCAGTGTGAGCCACACACATCAGTGTTTTAACACTGGACGTCTTCTCAACGTGTCAGACTGCATACATCCACAGACAGTCTCCTGACCTTTTAACTTTCCTGCTGTCTATCTAATAACCCGTAGCCTTTAGAAAGTGCCAATTCCTGCAGAGCGTTTAAGAGCTGTTTGAAATCCACATGCTTTTAAACTGTCTTCCTTGTAGAAGGAGGCAGACATCAGGCCTCTAGCCCTTCCATTCAGCCTGTCTCACTCCTCCGTCATGCGCCTGGCTGTTGCCATGGAAACAGAGGTCCGGCTCCGCG
Source organism: Cirrhinus molitorella (assembly GCA_033026305.1). Taxonomy (NCBI): domain Eukaryota; kingdom Metazoa; phylum Chordata; class Actinopteri; order Cypriniformes; family Cyprinidae; genus Cirrhinus; species Cirrhinus molitorella. Next base: position 2,420,816 of record CM065135.1, read on the forward strand.
AGCGCTAGGGAACCGCAGCCCGATCCGCTCAGCCACGTCCATTTATCAGCCGGCCTTGCCTCGCTGCAGTGCGGAACAGCGGCTCATAATGACTTCTGCGGCCAGGAAAGGGACGTGGGGCAGGGGATGCAGATTGGCCCGCTCCGTGTCCGCAGGCTTACGGATCAACACAAACTAATCTCTGTCCGATTTTGTGTGACGTGTGCTCACCCAGGCTTTGCCTGATCGGATCCCAATTTCACATTTACAAGCATGAAGGACTCAGGAGCAGCGCTGCTAACCTCATTTCTTGCTCCATTTCCTTGGCCGGGGTCGGCGCTGGCTGTGGCTCGGGACGCGTCCCCCTGCTCTTTAACCGGGAGAGGGAGAAAGTTCGCAACATATTCGTCTGCTAGAGGTCTCCTCTGTTACGTCTGCTTAGTTTGAGAAGGCCAACTAGAGGGCATCAAACAATATCAGCATAGAGTCTAGTCCATTTGTCAAGAGCAACAGTTTGATTTGTTTTTACATGATGTTTAGGGGCATTTAGTGTTTGAGGGATAGACCAAAAATTCTATTATTTACTGAACTCAAAAAAAGATATTTTTAAGAATGTTTCACCATACAGCTTGTCCCCATTGACTTCCATATTCTGAAAGCTAAACTATTAAGGATGTGCCAATTCGATATTCACATTGGGCATCGGCTCCAATACTGCCATTCTTTATCCGATTGGGTTTCGGTCATAGAGGGCCAATCCACATCTGATATTGCGCATATAATTCTGTGTTAAGCCACATAAAAGCATTATAATGAATATTTAAGTCCTTACATTAAGTGCCCACAAACTCTTCTCTTCGCTGTGGCTGTCAGTCATTCGTTCAGCCTTCAAACCCTGGTCACATTTGGTTACCACATTCAGCTCGGTAAAACTCTCTCCAAGATCATTCTTCCCATTATTATGCTTGATTTGTGGATAAATGTCTATGATTTTGCATAAAAGGACTTTATCGACTAGTTTAAAGGATTAGTTCACTTTCAGAATAAAAATGTACAGATAATTTACTCACCCCCTTGTCATCCAAGATGTTCATGTCTTTTTTTCTTCAGTCGTAAAGAAATTATGTTTTTTAAGGAAAACTTCAGGATTTCTCTCAATATAATGGACTTCTATGGTGCCCCCGAGTTTGAACTTCCAAAATGCAGTCCTAAAATCCAGCTTCAAAGGGCTCTAAACGATCCCAGCCGATCTAGCGAAACAATCGGTTATTTCCAAAAGAAACTGTTTGATGTACAAAGAATGAAAAAATACTGATACATTTAAAGATCAGCAACTATTTCACTTTCAAAATATGGAAATAAAACTAAGGAAGTCGACGGAGATCAGCAACTGTTTGACCTCCAAGTATGCAAAATAATACCATGGAAGTCATTGGGGACCAGTGACTGTTTGACTTCGAATGTATGAAAAATAATACTGTAAAAGTAAATGGGGACCAACTGTTTGATTTACAAAGTATGCTAAACTTAATAGAGATCAACAACTGTTTGACTTTTAATGTATGAAGACTTTGACTTTCATAGCATTGAAAAAAAATGTCTTTATTCAGTAAATCATACTTGTGTACAAAAAATAAATAAATAAAAAGAGGTCACTTTATGTTCAGTGGTCTTAACTGCTATGTATTAACATCAAAGACCTACAAGACTATGGATATACTGCATAACTACATCTTGTTATAGAAAATTCCCACTTTTACTGTTAATAGATTTGCAGTAGGGTTTTGTAATAATACAAAAACTACTATACAAATGCTGATAATTGAATTGTAATTATGATGACACTTTAGATTAGGGAACACATAATTGCTATTAGGTACTAATAAACTGCCAGTATTCTAGTAATATGCATGCTAATTATTTATGAGCAATAGCAGCTAGTTAATAGTGAATATGTGTTCCCTAATCTAGTGTTACTGTAATTACAATGGACCTACAAGTATGTACAAGTATTGTATCAAAGGGATTAGTACATAATATGTAAGGCCACCTAAATATAGTGTCAAAATTAGTTTTTCCTTGAATTAAATAATTTTTTTTTTTTAATGGCATACTTATCACTTTCAATTATTTATAAGTCAATGTATGAAGAAGTCAATGAACTCAATAGTGGTATGTTTTCTAAACTGTTATTCAGAGAAAGATTTCTTCTTATAGACCTAAAGACATGTTGTTTGTGAGTCTCTCGTTTAGAGTCTCAATGGAGTTTGATCGTCAGTCGTCAAGTCAATTTTTCAATTAGCTTTTAAACACAATTTTTGTTGCTGATATGAACCTGTGCACCTCAACTCTGGGAACTTATTTAACAGTCTGATAATCTGAGTGTGTGTTTTTAAGTTGTGTGCACAAAATGCATAAAACTGTCAGTGAGGCTGTGCTGAATAATGTCTGAAAAAATGCTGATGATGGAATTAAGGCTACAACAACTAATCAAAAGAATCACTAAAAACCAATAATGGTTTGATTTTCAGTTAGTTGTGTGTGTGTTCTGTTAGAAAACCTTTACCAGTAATGAAAATAAAATGAACTATTAGATAAAGCTTTTAATATAGTTTAATTTGGCCAGATTGGTGTGTCTTTGACAGAATATTTAGGCTATATGTTACTCTGGACCACAAAACCAGTCATAAGCCGCTGGGGTATATTTGTAGCAATAGCCAAAAATACATTTTATGTGTCAAAATTATTTTGTGCCAAAAATCTTATTAGGATATTATAAGGATATTAAGTAAAGATCATGTTCCATGAAGATATTTTGTACATTTCCTACTGTAAATATGTAAAAACTTAATTTTTGATTAGGAATATACATTGCTAAGGACATCATTTGGACAACTTTAAAGGCGATTTTCTTAAGATTTTTATTTTTTTGCACCCTTAGATTTCAGATTTTCAAATAGTTGTATCTCAGCAAAATATTGTCGTATCCTGACAAGCTTATTTATTCAGGTTTCAGATAACGTATAAATCTCAATTTTGAAAAATTGACCCTTATGACTGGTTTTGTGGTCCAGGGTCACATATGTGGTTCAATGAGGTTAAACTTGTATACTATCATCTGTAAATGTGATAAATTCATAATATCACCAGTGGTATTGCCATTAATGCTTAGCTGAATTTGAAATAGTATACTAGCATATTACTCTACTATTTATGTCCTATAAAAATATAGAAAATTCAGAAGTTTCACTGCTGAAAATAAGATAACATTTTGACGTAATGTTTGTTGTTGATCAATAAATGAAATATATTTATTTGAAATCTAGCATAAAATAAAATATGTATGTATGCTTTAATTTACAATTTATGGAAGGAGAATAAAATAAGGAAATATATTTTAAGATTAAAAAGAAACATCTGAGTAATCGATTGCCAAAACAACTGTCAGATTGATTGATCACCCAAATAGTTGTTAGTTGCAGTAGAAGTTTCTCTTATAAAATAAGAAAATCTGACCACTGAAGATTTTTAAAAATCTGTTGAAAGTATTCATTTTCTGATTATCTGATTGGCCGAAAAAAAAGTAGTTGAAATAGCCCTAGTTGAAATATTAATGATCTCTGCTATTGATTTAATATTCCCACTCAATAAAATGAGACTCTCAATGTTAACATGGCTCTCCAGCGGCTGCGCTAGACTCGACTTGAATGGAGACTTAATTGAAGCTCCACACACTCTCGCACGTCAAATATTTCACTACCTGTTTTAATGAGATTTTTAATTAGCATGTTAATTGTCTAATGAGTGTGTGGCGAGATAGCCGGCTAATGGGAGTAGAAAAATCCAGACGTGATGGTGTGGTAATACGTCTGGACTGTGTTTAGTCCATACAGATGAGCTTGAGGTCCTCTAAAGCACACACACACACACAAAACACCTTTACAAGCGAATCCAGCCTGCAGCCTAGGAAATCATCACCTTGCGAGAGGACGCCAGCAGCCTGTGCTTTATGGCTTGTCACACTTTTATACGACGCTTGATGGAGGTTTGACCTTCAGACCCAGACGCTCAGGCTGTTTTTGATTCATGAGAAATGCTCTATCCTTATCTCTTGCTTTTCCTCTCTGTCTGGTCTTCTTGTTCTATTCTGTGCTTTTCTCTCCATCACTCAATCTCAGTTGTTCGTTTGCGTTCTCATTTGCGTTGGTCTGAGTGTGTGGTGTGATGTTTTTGTTCTCAACAGTCAGATCTACTGCATTGAAAACGCTCATGGGCAGCTGGTGCGGGACTTGGACTTCAACCCCAACAAGCAGTATTACCTGGCCAGCTGTGGAGACGACTGTAAAGTCAAGTTCTGGGATGTGCGTCACATCAACGAGCCCGTCAAGTGTCTGGAGGAGCACTCTCACTGGTTAGACACAGACATACACTTGAACACACAGCAACACTGCACAATAAGTCCAACAATGTACACTTACACTACTGTGAGTTAGAACAGATTTTTAATGTTTTTGATAGACTCTCTAAGGCTGCATTTATTTATTTATTTTTTATAAAAAAATATAAATTGAATAAAGCATAAAAATATTGTGATATATTATACTTTTTTATACTTTAAAATAAAATGTTCTATGTGAATATAATTTAAAATGTAATTTATTTCTGTGATCAAAGCTGAATTTTCAGCATCATTACTCCAGTCTTCAGTGTCACGTGATCCTTCAGAAATCACTCTGATAAGCTGATTTGCTGCATCAGATATTATTGGTGCTCAGTTATTAAAATGGTTCTTATTGTTATCAATGGTGAAAAATGTTTTTGCTGCTTAAGTTTTTCTTGAGCACAATTTTTTATTTTATTTATTTTTTACTGTCAGTTTTGATCAATTTAATACATCTTGCTTTTTTTTTTTTACTTTCCCTAGACATTTGAATGGTAATGTATAACAATTTTCACAAAAATTTTAAGCAGAACAAAGGTTTTCAATACTGATAACATTTATAAATGTTTCTTAAACAGAAAATCAGCATATTAGAATTATTTCTGAAGGATCATGTGACACTGAATTTTCACTTTATTTTCTAAACATTTTGACTTTATTTTCAAAAACATTTTGACTTTATTTTCGAAAACATTTTGACTTTATTTTCAAAACATTTTGACTTTATTTTCAAAACATTTCAACTTTATTCTCATAATATTTGAACTTTATTCTCGTAATTTCAACTGTATTCTCTAAATATTTAGACTATTCTTACCATTTTTACTTTATTCCCAAAACATTTAGACATTATTCTCAAAACACTTTGATTTATTCTCAAAACATTTTGACTTTATTCTTGAAGCAAAACATTTTGACTTCATTATCTAAATATTTTGTCTTTATTCTTGTAATATTTTAACTTTATTCTCAAAATATTATGACTTTAATCTTGTAATCTTAGATTTGTTTTTTACTAGCCACTAAAACACCATCGTAGAAAGCAGAAGAGACTCCAAAATATTTTTTACAAAATCTTACCAACCTCAAATATTTTAACTGTAGTGTGTTGTTTTTTTAAATCAATCAATAAATAAATAACCTAAAAAAAAATTTGTATTACACACTAAACAGAATCAAATCTGTCAAATAGTGAGACTACCTGTATGTTGTGTCCAGTTCATTATATCAGTGGTAAATAACACACAGCCATAGCCTTTTATTAGTTAAAATGCCTGTGTGTGAGATCTGTTAATTAGTCGTTAATCTGTCTAATGTGACTTACCTTTGCAGTTATAATTGTATTTCAGTCACATGAAAGATAATCATCTTTTCATGAGGTTTGAGGCTTGAGGATGATCTTTCACATCTTCCTTGAAACCAGCCGTACTCAAAGCCAGAATTCCTGTGCCATTTTATCTGCACGTGTCAGGTTTCAACGTGGTTATCTTAAATGTAAAAGACAGTATTTTAATTAGTGTGTGTATATCTGTGCTCTTACATCTTGCTGATGCTATAGTTGTGTGTTGTAGTGCTCTGGGGTGTGTTAGCGTAGCTCGATTTAGCTCACTGCAGATCTATTTCAGTGGAGAAAGGGGAGTGAGTGTGTGTGTGTGTGTGTGTGTGTGTGTGATTGTGAGAGAGTATCTGCTCGTAGGTGTGAGTCACTGGATATAATTGCCTCAGAATCGCGCGTATCGCTTTCTGCACGCACATGCACACGTGCGCACCAATCAAGGCATGATAGCATGTCAGCCACAGGATGCTATCTCTTAAAGATAGAGGCGCCGGATCAATCAGAGCCGCTTTGATCCTATTTAGATAGGAAAGAGCCACAACAACAGCGTCCCGTACATGTTTCTCATTTCTTGTGTTTGCAGCGACAGGGGTTCGGCTGAGCCTCGGGCTGGGAGGTATTAGGGAATATTTTGGGATAGGAGACAGATTAGTTAGTGAGAAGTCTTGACTGAGCCAGATTTTACTGCTGACAGCTGAGTTATCCTCCCACAATCCCTGGCTATGAGCGCTCGGATACTTTTCTGAGCCGTGCCCGAGGCTTATATAGACGGAGGAAGAGAAAAGAGAAATACGTCTGGGTGTCGTCGGCGAGGTGGAAGAGCGAGGGCAGGAACGCAGGCGTCTTTGACGCTGTGCTTTGTGTTTCAGGGTGTGGAGTGTGAGGTACAATCACTCTCACGACCAGCTGCTGCTCACCGGCAGCAGCGACAGCAGGGTCATCCTGTCCAACATGGTGTCCATCTCCTCGGAGCCGTTCGGACACCTGGTGGACGACGACGACCTCAGTGACAATGAGGAGAACCAGCAGGAAGACAAGTACACATCCCTTTCTGTCTCTCTCACCTTCAACCTGAGCTTTTTTTGTGTCCTCAGATTTTCTATAGAAACGCAATGAAATACATTGTGTGAGTTCAGTACAATTCACTTTATCTCAGTCCGTTAATAATTCAGTTTAGTTCTATTCATTTCAATCTATTTTCATATATTAGGGGTGTGACGAGACACTTATCCCACGAGACGAGACTGGGTTCACGAGAACGAGACAAGACAAGATTTTTAAACAGTTTTTAAAGAAATCCTCAATTATGGAATATATAGAGAAAATATCATTTTATTCAACTGAAAAACACAAAATGCTAAAAAATATAGGTGCATTTTGATATGAACTTGTACTTTATGAAATTAAACTTCCATTTTATTGCATTATATGCAATAATAAACATAAAGCTGCATAAATTGATCAATTCTGGATAAATTGAAAATCATGATTTTTTTAATAAATTGGAGATTTATTTAGTCGTACCATGAGTTCTTGGCACATTCCTTCCATATATATATATATATATATAGTTTAGCTCAGTTTGGTTCAGTTTAATCGAACTAGTTTTTCAGTCTAGTTTGATTTAGTTCAATTCCATTTTTGCAATTGAGTTCAGTTCAATTCTGTTTATCTGAATCCAGTTCAGTATCATTTATTTCAGGTTGGTTCAGTTCAATTGGTGTTTTTCAGTCCAGTTTGATTCAGTTAAATACATTTGTTCATTTCAAATGAGTTCAGTACAATTCTATTCATTTCCAATTCAGTAGAATTTTGATCACATCAGTTCAGTTCATATTTTTTAAGTCAAGTTCGATTGAGTTAAATTGCACACAATACGTGTCCTTTTCAGTTGAGTTTAGTACAATTTAATTCAGTTCAGTTCAGTAGAATTTAGTTCAGTTCAGTAGAATTTAATTAAGGTCAGTTTCATTCAATTTAGTTCAGTATTTTTCAGTCCAGTCTGATTCAGGTAAATTCCACGAAATACTTTTGTTCTTTTCAGAGCAATTCTATTCATTTTCAGTTCAGTAGAATTTTGATCACATCAGTTCAGTTGAATATAGCTCAGTATTTTTTAAGTCAAGTTTGATTGAGTTAAATTGCACACAATACATGTGTCTATTTCAGTTGAGTTTAGTACAATTTTGTTTATTTCAGTTCAGTTCCGTATAATTTAGTTCAGGTCAGTTCAGTGGAATTTAATTAAGGTCAGTTTAATTCAGTCTAGTTCAGTATTTTTCAGTCCAGTCTGATTCAGTTAAATTCCACCAAATACATTTGTTCTTTTCAAATTAGTTCAGTACCATTCTATTCATTTCTACTTCAGTAGAAATTCAGCCGAATCTAGTTCAGTATTTTTTAAGTCAAGTTTGATTGAGTTAAAGTGAACACAATGCGTGTGTTCTTTTCAATTGAGTTTAGGACAATTCTGTTTATTTCAGTCTAGTTCAGTAGAATTGAATTTAGGTCAGTTCAGTTCAGTTCAGTCTAGTTCAGTGTTTTTCAGTCCAGTCTGATTCAGTTAAATTCCACAAAATACATTTGTTTTTTTTCAAATGAGTTCATTAAAATTCTGTTCATTTCCAGTTTAGTAGAATGTTTTTTTTTCAACTGAGTTCAATACAATTCTATATATTTCTATTTATTTCAGCCCACTTTAGTACAGTTAGGTCAGCTTAGTTCACTTCCGTTTAGTCTAGCTCAGTATTTTCAGTCCAGTTTGATAGTTAAATTTCACAAAATACATTTGTTCTTTTCAGTTGAGTACAGCACAATTCAATTCTATCCATTTCTGTTCAGTTCAGTATAGTTTAGTTCAGATCAGTTTAGTACAATCTAGCTCAGTACTTTTCAGTCCAGGTTTTAATTGGTTAAATTTGTCTAAATATATTTGTTACTTTCAATTTTGTTCTATTAATTTCAGTCCAGTTCAGTATTGTTTAATTTGAAACAGTTTTATTCAAGTAAAATTCCACAAATGCATTTGTTATTAAAAAAAAAAAAATCTGTATAATTATATTAATTTCAGTCCAGTTCAGTATAGTTTAGATCAGGTTAGTTCAGTTTAGGCCAGCATTTTTTTCATTCAAGTTTGATTCAGTTAAATTCCACAAAATGAATGTTATTTTCAGTTTAGTTCATTTTCTATTCAATTCTATTCAGTCCAGTTCAATATAATTTAGTTCAGACTAGTTCAGTTCATTCAAATTTTTTTCAGTTCCATTCAGTACAATTCTATACAATTTCAGTATAGTTAAATAAAATTAAATGTTAAATGTTAAAAACATTCAGATTCATAGAACTTAATTGAGTTGAGTTTGGTTCAGATTGATTCAGTTGCATTCAACTATATATTACCATTATCATTTACTCTGCTCATGTATGTTGTGTGAAGGGGGAAAGAGCCCCTCCAGGACAGCATCATTGCCACATATGAGGAGCATGAGGACAGCGTGTATGCGGTGGAGTGGTCTGCTGCAGACCCCTGGCTGTTTGCCTCCCTCAGCTATGACGGCCGGCTGGTGATTAATAGAGTCCCTCGAGCCCTCAAATACCGCATCCTACTGTAGAGCAGGTGAGCCATAATGGTGGAGAACAGGGACATGTATTGATGCTATTCAACAATGGGTATGTGTCAGAAATAACAGCGCTCGCTCTTTTTTCCCAGGATAAACTCACATTCCAAGCTTCTGCAGGCGTGGGCGAGTGAAATCCTTCTTTGGCTTCATATGGGACTGTTTGAGTAAACTTTATCGCATCAAACGTCTGCAGCAGCTGTGCTGTTACTCTTTACTGTACTTGTGTGGTGATTTCCCCACACCTGATGATTTATTGAGCTCATCAACACCCACATTAGGTAATATGAACGCAGATATCGGTGTTCTTGTGTTTTTGCGTGTTCTGTTTGGTGCTGTGGGAAATCAGAACCCTGAAGATTAATTATGATTATGTGTCTTATCATGTACGCTGTAACAAAAGCAATGCTCTGTGGAGCTGTCAGAGAAAGCCTAATTACCCCTGTATGTTTCCCATAAAACAGCTTTAATTAAAGAGCAAGATTTGATGTCCTTCTCTCCTTATCTGGCTCTCCTCTCCTCCGCCTGTAATTGCGAGGCGAGTGTTCGTTAAAGCACCTCCAGTGACAGTCTCTTTTAATTGCAGCTTGACTCTCCACATCTCAGGCTGCCAAGGGACGGCCGCGGTCCGATCCGTCAATATCAGGGCTGGCGGAATGAGTCTCTGAATGCATAATGTCAGCGCTCGGCGTCTCGAGTGGCGCGGCGGATTCTTAACGTATGTGGTCTGTTGTCAGTGATGCGGGGAGGTTAAATGCGTTTGGAGTTTAGGGATTTTAACCCTCCATGGTCTGTCACAAGCCCTGCTGCCCCTGCTTTTCTGTGGACGTGCCGGATTTGTGAGTGTGCATGGAGTGATACAACTGCATCTACAGATTGCGTCTCCATTAAAGGTTGTATTCACTTATAAGTTCCTATTTAAAGTTCAGAAATTTTAATACTGCAAAATAGTCTGATTCTGGGAGTTAAAAAAAAAACATTAATTTTCTATATTCTGAAAGATTAACATCTAAACCTCTCAACATAGCTCTGAGATCATTCAGTTATGAGCTAATTTGCATATGATAATTTGCAGTTATGAGATAAATTTCCAGTAAACTACACTACCCATAATCCCAAAGAGAAATCCACCAATCTGAAACAAGAGCTCAAAAGCAACCACTCAGTTCTATGAAACTTAGCAGATGGTCAAGTTGGTATTTTTATGCACTCACCATCTATCTATCTATCTATCTATGATTTTTTACCAAAATGTGCTTTTTTACCTTAAATTGACAACCACCATAATGTGGTAAAATGGTTAATTGTAAATTGCTGTCCATAAAAAATGGCCAATATTAAAAAAAAAAAACATAAATCTGACAGTAATTTGTATGTAAAATGACATATAATGTGATGTTAAACCATTTAAGGGTTTTCTATAGTATACAGAAAGGTAAGTTAACATTTAACATTAACATGATTTTACTGTAACATTTTTACAGTTTTTTCCTTGGTAAACATTACAAAAAAAATATAAAAGAAAAAATCTATACATAATACATACATACTCCAAAATACATGTAAAGTGTGTGCTATACATATTGTTTATTCCAATACATTAAAGTCAACATCTGCTTAATAATAACGCTATAAATAGAACCACCAAATCAACACCAGCTCACATTATACATAAGACAAAGATCTGTATATTTAAGATTTTTCCAACTTAAAAATTTTTATTTTTTTATAAATATGGCAGTGATGATGGTGTATGGATTTCCTATCTAAAACATTTGTTTATATAGAGAGAGTATTGTTGAGAAAAGTGTTGATTGCTTGTGACCAGGTTGTCAAACAATAGGTGATATGTGAGAAGATCATTGAATGCATAAACATTTTTGCAGCTTTAGTTGACATGCAGCTGCGGGCATATCTAAAATTTTCCAGTAAGATTATTATCAATGTATACACTCAGATATTTCAAGTCTGAGATGATTATAGTATCCCCCCCCTACATCTGACTCCGCACGGCAACTTTTAAATTTACTAAAAAAATATATATATATATGCGGTTTTTGATGCATTTAGTTGTGGGCAATTATATTTGAGCCATTGTGTGATCTTTATCATTGAGTTAGCATGATCAACATCTACTGTATCATCTGCGTACGTCTGGATGTTGGAATTGAGACAAACATTTGGCAAATCATTTACACACAGAGAAAAAAGTGGGCCCAAGATCGAACCCTGTGGGACACCCACTGACAACAAATGATTGATGATTCTTTACTCTAACCAGCTGAGTCTGATGTGTTAAATGTGATTCTACCCATTTAATGGTGTCTACAGAAACATTAAATGTATTTAATTTAGATGAGAGATTTCCTCTTAGGGTGAGACACTGCAGGTGAATAGGGTAAAAAAAAAAATAGCTATCACATTACTTACCCAGTTGATTGATTACACTGATAATTGCAAAAAAAAATTGTATTTCATGTTTTCTAAAATGTTACGTTTAAATATGCAAATGAGGCATTATTTAATTAAATAAGCGCTAATTTGCATACATTTCTAGTACAAAACAAAAATTTAAAAGTGGATGAAGTCAGTTTCAAAATGCTTGTTTAGTTTTTTTTTTTATTATTATTATTTTACATATCAGAATCAAATGTTATTACAGAGGGATTTTTTTATTTATTTATTTTTTTTTGTCACTCCATAGTTCAGAAAATACTTAAAACAGACAAAGAACTATATAGTTTAACAATTTTGAGGGGAATAAAATGTTGTATATAGTCAAGCAAATTATATATGAACAAATCTGTCTGTAAAAACCTTCAGGATATAAACAAGAATAAAAATGTAATGTTTGGTGTGTAAGTGCTACTGAAGTGAAGATTTATGGCTCAGTGTAGGAAAAAAATTTTTTTTTTGAGAAAACGGCCATTAAAAATATGTATTGTAATTGAAATCTATTGATACACATAGATAGAATGCTATAAAAATAACACTTAACAATGTATTTTGGATGTTTTCTTTCTACTTAAAAACCAAAAAGGACAAAATCAGGTTTCAGGTGCATGAAAAAAATAGTATTTTTGCCTGCGATGTCTCCCCTTAACTCCTCAATCCAACAGCAACTTAACTTTTTTTTCTATAAAATGCAGTTGGCTGTTTCCGTTGAGTGATTAGTACGGAAACCAAAATGATTTATCATTTGTTCTGTGATTCTCTGTTGAAAGCTGGTTCTGTCTGTGTAACTTGGCAAGAAGTGTTCTAACACTCAGGAGTAAAACACTTAATGATATTTTCTACTGAATCAATGAAATAATTAGTGAGGACATCAGCTACTTCAGCTGGCTCACTGTCATCATGCCATCCCAGATGCACAATATATGACTTTATTTCTTCAGATGAACATAAATGAAGACTTAAAAATAATAATAATCCATCTCTTTGACTTCACATTTCGGGTGCCCAAATGTTAATGCTCTAAAAAGCAATCATGCCATTAGTCCATACAACCCCACTGGATGAATCAGTGTCACAATAGGTGTGTATAAGAAAAATGCTAATATTTTAAACTTTCCAATTATAAACCAGCCAACTTCCCCAAAATGAGTGGGAAAATGCAGTACAGTAATGCAGCAGACTGCATCAGGTCATCGCTTAATGTCATTTTCTCACAGCAAGTTGGTGAGTGTCATTCATCAGTGTATTATAGCTCTGTGATATAATGATTTGATTGCTGTCTCTGTCTGGTCGCATTCCTCGCATGTGTTTCCAGTGGTGTATATTTGTATCTGTCGTATTTAAATACTGTTAAATCTATTGAATACATTCAGTATTAAAACCACAGGGTCACTGTTGTGCGGTTCCCAGAGGGCCCAGCCAAAATTGGATTCAGCTGCTTGCAAATGAATTAAATGAAATTAGATTTCATTTAATAATTTATTTCTGTCTCTTGTGCGGGAGAGCGGCCCTTGGGGAGCCCAGGTGATGATTACCTTCACAAGAGCTCTGATTAGCATTCAGAAATAAACCCCAGCAAATGAAAGGAACGCGCAAACAGAGGGAGCGATCGGAGGAATGCGGAAGGGCTGGCTGGGAATGAGTAATCAGAGGCTATTGGGATGGCCTTGGGAATATTCCTAAACTCAGTGTTTCTCTATTTGTGGAACTCTCATGGGGAAGATTCTTTCATATGACTCTCGCTGCGTGGCTGCTTCTGTCGGCTTATGTCTCTTTTTCAGTTTATTTGCATTTCACAAGCATAATGTTTTTGGATCCATTGCACTAGCTGACTAGTGTCCTGCTGTGTTTGGATAATGCCTCTGACTGTGAATGACATATTGGCATTTTCCTGATATAAGGTTATTCTAAGTTTCACAACTTCGCTAATGTTCAAAGGTTTGTGGTCAGTAAGTTGCATTTATTTTATTAAAAATAGAGTCAAAACGGTAATATTGTGAAATATTACTACAGTTTCAGAAATGACTTTTCTATGTGAATATCTGTTCAAATGTAATTGATTGCTCTGATCAAAACTGGATTTTCAGCATCATTGCTCCAGTCTTCAGTGTCACATGATCATTCAGAAATCATTCTAATATGCTGATTTCCTGCTCAAGAAACATTTCTGATTATTATCAATATTGAAAACAGTTGTGCTGCCCAGTTCTTTTGTGGAAACCGTGATACATTTTATTTCCAGATTCTTTGAAGAATAGAAATTTTCAAAACAGCATTTGTTTACGAATAGAAACCTTTTGTAATATTACAAAAGTACCTTTACTGTCACTTTGATCAATTGAATGCGTCCTTGTGAAATTAAAATATTATAAATATATAATTTATTTGAAAGTAACCATGCTCATTATCATTAACTGTTCATTATTATTATTTTTTTTTTTTGCATAATAAAATTAATTACATAAAAATGTCATTAAGAAAATAAATGAATGAATTAAAAAATGAAAGCTTTCTGTTTTGCAGAAGCAAGAAGAAAGGACAAAAAATTGCACATCTTGAACCAAAGCTGTATAAGGTGAGCATACATAATCAGAATAAGACCAAATTCTGATTAATACTGATTAATATCCACCTTTTTCCTGAACGCAGAAGTCTCGCCTGACTGAACGATGCTTTACATTTCCAGTCTCTGGTCTTTCTAGTCAAATTACCATATTTTACAAGCCGATAATATAATGTTAAACTTACGAAAATGGATAAGCATATGCCATAGTTTGTCATAATGAGTATGAAGATGACATGAAGCAACACAAGGTTAGCTGCATTGAAAATAGGTGAGGACGCATATAAAGAGATGCAAAACCAGCTAAAAACCATCTCGGTCAAACAAGAGATAATGATATTGAGTGAATGCTCTCCTCACATATCCATCACATCCATCCATCAAATACTTTTACTTCAAACTCGCTAAAATCAAAGCCTCAGCCCAATCAGAAGAACCAGTACTTACATATAAACCTATACATCGGAGCCTGATAAAAATGCATTTCAGATGGATTTAGAGGCTTTTGCATCTGAACTCTTCATATATACTGTAGAGCTTCTGATCAGGGCAAAGTTTGTGGGATTTCATCCACAAAGTTATAAAAGCATACATTTTTTAACACATTATTTTATTATTTCCCACACAGTATTTTAACTTAAGCACTGCAAGCCATGCTCGTTTTCCTTTGTCATCATTTATGCAGGTAATACGGCCCTTGACATATTTAGTTATATTGAAAAAGTTTAATTCAGTCAATTCAGACAAACAAGAGAGCACCCAAACAGAAGTTAGAATCCAAAATAGCAGCGCTCATTGGTTTACCTAGAAAAAAGGTAAATACTAGTGCATGTAAACATGGTGATTGAGTTTGCAAAACAAATGTTCATTCTTAAGTACATTGCATTTTTGTCAGTATAAAAATGGTCAACTGAACCAAAGCTCGAAGATTTACACATGGGTTGTGTAAGTCTTCAGTGTTTCACCTTGTTCTGGGAGTGAAGGACGCTACAGAGCAGGCGAGTAATGAAAGCAGCACTGGTGTCATTAAATTACTGTCTCGTGTCTCGTCGTTGCTTTCAGGATAAAAGGAGGTGAAGTGTCATTTTTGGTGAAACTACTCACTCCAGTCTGAGCTTTATGCGGTTTGGGGGCATGACTAGACTAGACTGTTTTTGAGCATTTTGAAAAACTAGTCTGGATTAAAAATTTAGTTATTTTTGCAATTCCATTTGGTGCCACTAGTGCAGCTGAAATGACTCGCAGCGGCTTTAATTGTGTTAGCTTGATAGCAGTGAACGGCATTGCATATTTGTATTCATACAAGACACACAGCTTTTGCTGTTTCTCTGCAGTGAATGTGGACAGCCACTTTGAGTGAAAAGCGATACGCAGATGGGGAGAGACTGCCAACAGAAGCCACACGTTCAGCCTATCAAGTGTTCATCAGTCCTCATGCTGCTTTCTCTATTACTTGATTTTTGCATAAACCTCCAGCTATTAAAATGTGTGTCCTCTCTTCAGCACAAGCTCATTTGAACATGAGCATTCACATAATAGACTGAAGATTCACTGGAATAATAACTATATAAAAAGTTTCATTTTGGGGGTGAACTATCCCTATTTTTTAGAACTAAAATTTCTTGACTTTCTGACCATTTTTGAGCTCATATGCAGAAGCATCCAGCTGGACTTGATGGCAGCATTAGTTGCCATATAACAAATGCTGCAACATGACAATTAGCACAAAAGTGCACTTTGGTTTGGCCAAAAGTGACACAACGGGCCAGAATATGAATACGCCACATGCTTCGTCTTACATGAACTTCATTGTGCTTATTAAAAACTGTGCAAAGTGTGATATTTATGGGCTTTTGCCAACGTATTGAACGTATAATTGGTTGTGGAATGGCGTAATTGTGTTCATTGCTCATGTCCACTGTCTCCGGCGATATGGCCTCTGAGGAATGAGTTAGATGGAGAGCTCTTCTTCTACAGAGTTCTGGCTTACAGCCATTGATTGCTTTCAAACAAGAGCAATTTCTGTCCTAACAGTGATCCTGTGCCTCTGTGGTGATTTTCCTCATCACATAACCTTGAGTCCGGTGTGTTCAAGGGTCTAATGAATATACTGCACTGTTGAGGCTGTTCTCCTTTGTAAGTTGGTGTTGATGGTACAGTATGTTCCGCCATTTAACTGTACTTACACTGCAGATAGATTGCTGCCCATATCATGTATGTCACTGACACTGAAAAATATGGAGCAAAAACATGTCCAACAGTAAAAAAAAAAAAAAAAAAAAAAGCTGCTTCTCCAGAGGGTCGGTGGATTTTCTCCAACCAGTAAGACTGAGCTTTTAGGTCAGGAGGTATGTCTGGAGCTCAAGAACATACTGTATGACAGCTATAATGACAACAAACCAACAATAGGTCTTATTCCCAACCGTGCATATGCACAAATTTGTGTATAAGTCTGCACACGTTTTCGAGTTTTGATTCACTAATAAATTAGCAAAATGTATTTTTAATTAATGCAAAAATCACAATGGCCACATAAATGCATTAAAGTCACTTTTTTTTTTTTTTTGGAAGTAAGGTGCATTGGATGAATTTTCCAAAATAAATTCAATAACATGCAAGATCAGTAACAAGCATTTAGAAATTGCAAAATTAAATTAATCTTAAGAATAAATATATATATGGGGCAATTCTGTAGAATTGGTCCAAAGTCAGAGTTGGAAACGCCTTGAAAAAATTGTCAAAAATTGTATGTATGCAAATTGTATAATATCCAAGCTGCACATTTCTAGTAATTGTGCAATGAATTCTCATATTGTATTTTCAGAAAGTTTTGGAATATTTGTCCTTTCCCCAATTTTTTTTTCAGAGGTAAATCAATAACAATTACATTTTTAGCTGTTTCAGGTGTAATTTATGAGATTTGTTGTATTTTTAATCCAATTTTTCTTTGTAAAAAGTTGATCATATTGATTTCAAAGTTAAGAATTCATTAGTATGAATACATGTTGAACTAAAAACTATCATGACATCTTAGTTGATAATTCAGTATACTTTATTTTTGACAAAACATCCTGTTTCAGTAGTGACAGTAATGCTTTGGTGATTACAGAATTATAACTTGCATAGTAAAACACTGTTAAAACATACTAATATACTAAAACATGCAGAACTGTACTAAAATTATCTACCCCAAATAAAGGATTGTGCGTTCCCTTTTGTCAATACTGAAGATTTTATGGGATAACACCCAAAAAAGCAAAGATGTCAATTTTAGATAATTTTGTGGGACAGCAGTTTGCATTAATTCTGTAGAATGTCCCATATAGGTCCAAACAACAACCTGAAATTCAATATCTGTTATTTCCATCTATATAATGGTGTTTAATCTGGTTTCAAGGACGGCACACTTGACATTGCTGGAGGATCTTATTCTTATTGCTGAAGGAAATAAGCGTCTTTAGAGAGCGTCACATGTTTACTGAGAGTGACAAATGACTACAGACTGTGCAGAAAGCCTTTATGACAATGACTAACCTTAGGCATGTGGCCGCTCATTTAGAATATTATGCATTCATTAACATTAAAACGAGGTTAAAAACAAATTAGTATTATTTTTTGTGGAAATTGCCAGTGATCTACATAGAGATGAGTCATGCACAAATATTAAAATCTTACATTTGGACAAAATAAATTCTAAATTTTGAACTTGAACCAAGACAAAAATCGCTTTATAAACATCTAT
This sequence comes from Cirrhinus molitorella, assembly GCA_033026305.1. Taxonomy (NCBI): domain Eukaryota; kingdom Metazoa; phylum Chordata; class Actinopteri; order Cypriniformes; family Cyprinidae; genus Cirrhinus; species Cirrhinus molitorella. The sequence continues at coordinate 2,438,948 of CM065135.1, forward strand.
ATTGTATGGTATTTAGTAGCATTTTATTATATTTATTACTAGTATTTATGTACTTGTATTTGTAAGAGTGCACATATTATTGCAGTTCTTATGAAATGTTATTACTGTACATTGCAATATGTGACTGTAACTCAATTTTGCCCATGCACAGACCTACTGCGGCAGCCAGAGCTGTTGCTTTATTACTGCACACACAATTATTTGGTCAAGAAGCTCAAGTTTGCGGATCCATTTAATGATCGTTTTGTTCCCATGCAAGCTTTGGTTCGCATTTGCTCTCGCTTGCATTTTAAGTCATTATTACTGTTTTATGCGCAGTAATTATTAGAATGTGTTTTCATGTTGTTGTTGTTATTACCAGAAACCATCTTGGCGATGCAAATGTAATTGAACACTGTAATTATTCAAGCACGTCTCCAGCCTGAGCAGTGTATGAATATTCCTCCCACACTCTCACAACGGAGCGAAGAGGAGTTATTTCAGGGAGCGTGGCGGTAGACCGTTTCCCAGCGGTGTTTGCAGCCCCCTCCTTCCTCTGGAGGAGAAAATATCCGTCTCTCCTCTGCTCCTCTCTCACTAGTTTGTTATTACCTCTATCTAAGCCACGGGGTCCATGATTTGAGAATTAGCAAGCCTGCGTTACGGACTGAAGCGGCTTTATCTGCTGTGTGTGCGTGATTGTGTGCTATAATAAGAATGTGTGTGCTCCTGTGTGGAGTTCCTTTTTCCTGTGAGGAGGAGGAAGTGACCTACATAGCCACCACCTCAGTGTTTGAGTGCTGGATTTGCATTCAGCGGAGGGTGGATGAATAACACGACCGCTCTCCAAAAACGATGCGATGTAATGCGCTTTAGCGGCAGGGTGGCGCTGTGATAAACAAAAGCTGAAAGAAAGCTTCTGGGGGTGTTTCTCTTGTTGCGCTTTTGTCGGGCTGCTGACGTTGAGAGATATTCAACTGATTTCATTAAATGATGAGAAAATGAATGCATGTATGGTTGGGCTATCATAACCAGCATTCGCATATGAGATACCAGCGCTCATTATCACAAAATATACCCTGACGCCACCATTTTAAGAGGTCTGCAGTTGCAGATGGATGTTTTAGTCGTCTCGCTGTCTTTTTCAGAGTCTCACAGCATGAACATTGTGTCAAGTTAAAAATAGCTTTCAAAAAGGTATCTTGAGACTCCTGCTTTCTGTTTGCGGCTTGTAGCTGTTTTTATATAAAAAATGTGTATCTGTATTTGGAGGTGTGTAAATTATTATCACTGAAATACTATTGTTAATATTTCAAATTAGATTTTATTTTTTAGATTTTACCTTTTAGCTTTCATTTTGTTTTAGTTACATTTTTAATTTTATTTCATTTTATTAATCCAAATGAAAATGTTGCATATACTGGCAACTAGCTGAAACAAAATGTGACCCTGAAGCACAAAACCAGTCTTAAGTCGCTGGGGTATATTTGTAGCAATAGGCAAAAATTAATTGCATGGGTAAAAATGTTTTGCTTTTTCTTTTATGCCAAAAATCATAAGGATATTAAGTAAAGATCATGTTCAATTTAAGATATTTAGTAAATTTCCTACCGTAAATATATCAAAACTTTTTTGATAAGTAATATGCATTGCTAAGAACTTCATTTGTACAACTTTAAAAGTGATTTTCTCAATATTATTTTTATTTTTATATATATATTTTTTTTGCACCCTCAGATTTTCAAATAGTTGTATCTTGTCCTATCATAACAGACCATACATCAATGAAAAGCTTATTTATTCATCTTGATGATGTATAAATCTCAATTTCAAAAAATGTATACTTTTGACTGGTTTTGTGGTCCAGGGTTTTAATAATAGGTAAAGTTTTAATAACCTTGATTTGGCTAAAATTGGATGTGAGTGGGGCTTAAACTGGACATTTGTCAAAAATACATGAAAAGGGCCATTGTGTGATTCAGTTTCACTCACTGTAAAAATGGCTGTGAATGTAATGGTAAAAGACTGTAAAAATGCTACAGTAAAATCCTGTTAAATGGTTAACGGTAAGTTTCCCTACTATATATGGTGAAAAAACTGTTAAAATTAGAACATAACATTTACTGTGAATAAACTGTAAATTGACATTCCCAGAATAATTCAGGTGCACTGTAAAAAACAAAAAGCACAATTTGTTGAGTTCACTTAAAACAATTGGTTGCCCTGCTGCCTTAAAATGTTAGGTTCAGTCAACTCAAATAAGTTTATTCAAATTGAAATGTTAAGTTGTACTAAGTGACAACTTAGATATTCGAGTTGACTAAACAAAAAAAAAATGTTTGTTAAACTTAACAGCTGTGTTTATTACTCAGCTGCCTTAAATTTTTAAGTTGAATCAACTCAAATTTCAAGTTGACTAAACTTTTTTCGAGTTGACAACTTAAAATTTTAAGGCAGGTAGGTAACAAATTATTTTAAGTTGACTCAACAAATTGTTTTTTACAGTGTGTCCATTAGGGTTGTATGTTACATTTAATGTTTACATTATTATGTCACAAAATAATGTGTACTTTCTCATCACCACCTGCTTTTGGTGGTTGTCAGTGTATTACAAGGATACAAAACAGATTTTAGTACTTGAATAGGTTGGTATATTAACATTACATCAGTTCATGAAATTACTGTATTTAAATGTAAATTTAAGTTAAAACCCTAAAACCTTAAACATTGCTACCGTACACACAAATGTCTGAGTTGATTCAACTTAAAATTTTAAGGCAGCCGAGTAACAAACAGTTGTTAAGTTTAACAAACTTTTTTTTAGTTTAAGCAACTCAAATATCTAAGTTGTTACTTAGTACAGCTTAACATATCAACTTGAATAAACTTATGTGAGTTGACTGAACTGAAATTTTTAAGGAAAACTGACTTTACAGTGTATGCTGCTTTATATGTATGGGTTTTCTAACACATTAAGTTTGCTCATAAGCTCACTTGATATAGTATTAAACTTGTGAGTTGAAGTGCTCCGGTATGAATCCTGTGAAACTACGATTCGACAAAATAGCTCACACCTGCAAATAAGGAAGTTAAAATGCATCATCGAATGCAATACAATGTAATAAAAACGCAGCAATATGTGCCTGTGCCTACATAGTAACATGGCCACAGATGATTTGGCCACCATGATTTGTATATCATGAGTTATTCTGATTCGGAATAAATAAGCTTTCCATTGATGTATAGTTTACAGCTATGTGAAAATCTGCAATCTGGGGAAGCAAAAAAAAAAATGTGAGAAAATTCTTAGCAATGCGTATTACTAATCAAAAATTAAGTTCCCTCTCGAGGGAACATCGAACTGCGTCCTCTAGGCGCTAGGGGAACGCCGTCAGCGTGACTCGTGTCTGAAGCATACATACAAAAACTACAAGCAGTGGCCGGCGACAGCCTATGACGTCACTCGCGGCGCGACTCGTCGCGGCCGGTGCGTCACTACCGGAGCGGCTATAGTATAAAAGGACGCCGGTAGAACACAACATTCTCTTCTTCGTCTTCAGCGACTGTTTGTCTAAGCGTGCATTTTCTGGTAAGACTGATTTTGTTTCTTTCCTGTAATAAGCATGGCGAGCACTAGTCAGGCGTTTAAGAGGTGCGTGCATCCGTGTCCACGTTATTTGACACCTGATGACACACACGATCTTTGCGTCTTCTGTTTGGGTGAAGAGCACGCGCGCGACGTCCTCGAGGGGGCGGTTTGCGTGCATTGTGAGCGTTTTCCGATGAAAAAGCTCCGCTCTCGTCTGGCTCTCTTTTCGAGGAAAGAGCAGCAGCCGTCTGTTTCCCGCGACTCAGGACCCTCTGCTGCTGAGGCTCGGAGGAAAATGAGTTCGTGGGGATCACAGGCGGATCTGGCTGATGAGTTAAAAAAGGGGCTTTCCCTTTCGCGCTCATCCGTCAGAGATGAGAGTAAGCTCCTGGAGGATGACGTAGTTTCCTTGACGTCATCTGATCCAGGAGCTAGTGCTCTTTTGGGGTCCACCCAAGAAGAGCAGGAGATGTCTGAGGGCGAAGAAGCTGAGGCTGAGCCTTCTCAAACCTCCTGCCCTGCATATGAGGAGCTGTTGGAGGTTATGGACCGCGCCACGGTAAGGCTTGACTTACCGTGGAAGCGGGCTAGAAAGGTGGCGCCGCGGGGACGTCTCGACGAACGCTACCTTTCAGACCACAAACCCCCAGCCCTAGTGAGTCTTCCATTTCTTCCTGATCTCCATTCGGAGATCGAGAAGGTTTGGAAAAAGCCATTTTCTTCTCGTATCCATAATTTCCAACATGCTAATTATGCGAATATCGAGGGGATGTCTGACCATGGCTATGAGAAGATGCCCCCTGTAGAAGAGACGCTAGCTAGCTATCTCTCTACAGGTGAGACATCTTCTCTCAAGACTCCCTCCTTGCCATCAATCCCCCTTCAAATAACATCTCGATTGAATGGCAAGGCATATGCAGCAGCAGGCCAGGCTGTGGGCGCGTTGCACACCATGGCTGTGCTTCAAGCTTATCAGGCTGACCTGCTGAAGGATCTGGACAAAGGTCAGGGTCTGTCCCCTGATGAGGTTGCTGAGTTGCGTCGCACCACAGATCTGGCTCTCCGTGCCACCAGGCAGGCTGCCACCTCCATGGGTAGATCTATGGGGGCCATGGTGGTCACGGAGAGACATCTGTGGGTAAACCTGGCTGACATTGGGAAGAAAGAAAGGGGCTTTCTTCTTGATGCGCCGGTTTCGCCTTCAGAACTTTTCGGTGCCTCCGTTGAGACGGTGGTCGAGAAGTTTAGGGAGGCAAAGACGCGCTCAGCAGCCTTTAAAACCTTCATTCCTCGAAGGTCCAGATCTGAGCCCGAACAGCATGGTTCTGGCCCATCTCGTTCTGAGGAACAAAGACGGGCACAGAAGACTAGTGTCGCAACCCGCGCTCCTCCTCCACCCACGAGTGGGTCTAGGAAAGGGCGCGGGTCGAGGGGAGGTAGACCAGATCTGAGGGAAGTGATTCAGACGAGGCAACGTTCTCGTCTGGATCAGAGTAAATCTTAAAAACATCTACTCCCTTCCCTCAGAGGGGTTTTTAACATCTGCCCTTACCTTCCCTCTTTTACATGACACCACTTAACTGAGGTTAGGTGAGGGTTTCTTGCGCGCTTCATCGGACCTATGATGTTTTGATGGCCTCTATGGTTTAGAGGCTACCTTTACTGATGGTCTGAAATTAGACTTCTAACTGAAGTTGTGCGTAAGAATCACCTATGTGTATGTTCTATATGTATGGCTGTTGTCGTGTTTTTCTTATGTTTCAGGGATAGAACTTCGCCGGCGGCTGCAACTAACCTCGGGAGATGCCTCCATGGTTGCTAGCGCCCCCCCCCTCTGGTCTATTGACTAAGGTTTCGCTGTGCTCGTCTACTTGGATCCGCTCTTGCTGGCCATACTCCCCATGGACCTTCTGACCTTCAGGTCCCCTCCTGCAGTATGGTATCTTAGGGCTTGTAGTCCTTCCTCCAGGTAAGCGCTCTGTATATTTTCTTCACAGAATGCCTCCCTGATATCTCCCTGCTTTAGAGGCTCATCACTAGGCCTGCCCTGAGGGGCTTCCCGTTCTAGCTATCCCCCCTTTGCGGAGTGGGTCTGACTGTGAGGGGGGTTTTTCTGCGGATACCCCTTCTGAAGTATTTACTCCGAGGAGCAATATCTTCCCAGGTTTCTGCTTGCAGTATTCGGCCTGGTCTAGTCAGGGCCCATGCTTCTGTCGAGACAGAAAGCATAATCCACATGTGTTTGGGTTGTAGCTAATGTCCCTTGGATCTTATCCCCTACAGCCTGAGGGCAGGAGGAGCTGCCTTTATGCAGTCACATCAAGTAGGATGTTTGATCCGTTTCAGGCCTCTTTGGTAGGGCATGGCTTCACGCCCCTCTCTGCGGAGAGGTTTCTCAAGAGCCATCCTTGACGGTTCAGGTGTTCCCCCTGTCTCTCAGGAGTTAGGAACCTGTTCCTAACCATCTCCTCTTTCTCTGCCCTAGTATTAGCTCCTTTGCTTTGTGGTGACTGGCAGCTCGCGGGTTGCCTGTTATCACTGAGCAGGAGCCTTATTGAGTGTGACCTCTCTGGCACACCACTTTTGAAACCCATGTTATGGTAAGTGCTCACGTTCATCTTTGGGCACTTTCTAAAATCCACATGAGTGGTAAGTGCCCACGCAGGTCTATGGGCACTTTTCTAAAATCCACATAGTGGTAAGTGCACACGCAAGTCTTTGGGCACTTTTCTTAAATCCTGTATGGTATGGGTTACGCGCTCTCTTCGTTCCCATGTTTAGAGTCGGTTGTGCCCCGGTCACCTTGGGCCCCGCTCCGATTATGTATCCTCTTTGATACCTATTGGGCAGTTGCTACCTGGGACCTGTTGAGACACTCCTAGAACTAATCCACCTATGTTTCCTTGGACAGGATGCTGCTACGTGCTCTGTAGATCGGTTCCTGAGGGAACAGTCCCTTACAGAACCAGTAATAGCTCCTGCATGACGGGCAAACCTAGACTCCTGGGCACTTGCCGTATCCCCTTGAAGGAGTCTTCTTGATTCCAAGGCTGAGCTTTACCCTGGGTCCTCCCCTGACCCTTTACAGGTAAGTTGGGTAACAGCTCAGGCCTTTGGCCGAAGGGGATAATGTCACTGACAGCCGTCACTAAACATCTGGGGAATTGGTACTTAGTGCTCGCCTTACTTAGCATGCACTCCCCTCAGCATGGCAGCGTGGGTATATCGTTCCCCTAGCGCCCCCTAGAGGACGCAGTTCGATGTTCCCTCGAGAGGGAACGTCTCAGGTTACGTATGTAACCATGGTTCCCTGAGATAGGGAACGAGACACTGCGTCCTCTAGGCTGGTTGCCATGCTTCAGACGTATGCTTCAGACGAAGAAGCGAATGTTGTGTTCTACCGGCGTCCTTTTATACTATAGCCGCTCCGGTAGTGACGCACCGGCCGCGACGAGTCGCGCCGCGAGTGACGTCATAGGCTGTCGCCGGCCACTGCTTGTAGTTTTTGTATGTATGCTTCAGACACGAGTCACGCTGACGGCGTTCCCCCAGCGCCTAGAGGACGCAGTGTCTCGTTCCCTATCTCAGGGAACCATGGTTACATACGTAACCTGAGACGTTTTGATATATTTACAGTAGGAAATTTACAAAATGTCTTCATAGAACATGATATTTAATATCCTAATGATTTTTGGCATAAAAGAAAAATCAATCATTTTGATCCATACCATGTATTTTTAGCTATTGCTACAAAAATACCTGCGCTACTTAAGACTGGTTTTGTGGTCCAGGGTTACATTTTATGTTACATATACAATGTGTGAAGAACAAAACACACACAAACCCAGCAACTTTTTGTAGATGAGTGTGATCAAAGAAATCTGCATGGGGAACTTTTTTGCATGCACGCAAAAATTATTTCACAAATTCCCTTTGCAATGACTGGATTTCACCTGCAAAACTGACCAAATAAGGCGGCATAATTATGTAGCAGTTTCAGCTGTTGTCCAGCAGTCTGGTTAACTGTTAATAAAAGGGTCGCATCCCTGCAAAACATCTGAGACTCTGCCAGCTCTCAAAGCAATCCCATAAACACACCAAGGGCACTCATCTAATCCGGTGTGTCCTAAACAACAGCCTGCTTTCCATAAATTCAGTGTCTCTTCATCCCTGTATCTGCATATCGTTGGATTTTCTATAGGCACGTGAGCCGTGTTTTAGCGTTTGGCGTCAGTTTGCCGTGGATTAATAGGACTCAAGTTTTATGACGGGTTCTATCGAGTAAATGAGCTTAGAGCTAAGCTAACTGAATAGGATTCATATGAATTTTAATAGGAGATCCGTTAGTATGCGAAATGAAGGCAGGATAATATATGCCGCGCACAAGCGTCCAAAACCACCGGAGTCATTGTGTTAATTCCACATAATAAACAGGAAATCATGTAATATTCATGCGAATGTTTGTGGGTGAAAACCATTCGTATTTCTCTCCCAACCACGCACTTTGAAGCGAGAGGCTTAATGGAATAATTTTTCAGATCTTTGACATGTACAGTACTGTCTCGCTTTATGTTTTCGCATCAGTAGCAAATGTGCAGCGCTCTGTAAATGGCTTTGGGACATCAGTGAAAAGTCTCAGTCAAATGACACTCGCATCGCTCTGAAAAGCTACTTTCGTGACACTGAACTCAATCGCACACATCTGAAAGATGGAACTTGTATTTATAGCCGATTCCATCTGAGATATTTCTATTCATTGGCATGTCAAACCAGAGTGGACATATCCTTTCGATCCGGTTTGTTCTTAAACTTATTGCTTTATGAAGTTTCCAATAAAATGGAAAATAAAAAACACATTCTTCTGAATTTCTCCTTTTGCATTGTCAAGGGTTGGAGTAAATGATGACAGTTGCATTTTTTTGTGTGAAGTATCCCTTTAATAGCTGTGATCTGCCTATTTTCATGTAGTATATTTTCAGCAGTACTCCAGTAGCAGTTTGTTGTGCTCGAGTTTGTTAGGTTTAAATGGTGTAATGCGGAGAGGGGAACTAGAGGACAGAAGCAGCAGTGTGTGCTGCGTCTCTGCAGGGCTCTTCAGAGGCTTTTAATTGTTTTATCTGACAGACAGCACTGAGAAGTGGACTAAACTTTGCGCCTGCAGTGCACATTTGGGTGGTGGAAAATCAGAATGAGACGATTGCCCCTGAGGTGACCATATGTGTGAGAGATAACACGGCCGTTCAGACTGACTTTCACTGCTTGTTTGGCTTCATGGACGCTTTGCTTCTTTTCCACATACACCCTGGTTAAAAAACAACTCACGCCAGACTGTCAGATGCAGTCAGCTGCTGTCTGTAAGCCCCTATTGTAGGTCAGCTGGTTCTAATTTAACAATCATGTTTTTTAATCATTTTTAAATGAATTATCTGAAATCCAATCAAACACAGATCATCTGTTTGATTGGATGAGTGAAAAAGTGTTTTTGTGCAAACTTGAGCAGATTCATATATCTATTATTAGATAGATATATGATCTATTACTACAAATTCTATATATATAGTAAAAGAATATGATATATTGTATAGATTAGATTATATGTGACCCTGGACCACAAAACCAAGTAGCCTGGGTATATTTGTAGCAATAGCCAACAATACATTGTATGGGTCAAAATTATTTTTTATTTTATGCCAAAAATCATTAGGATGAGTAAAGATCATGTTCCATGAAGATATTTTGTACATTTACTACTGCAAGAATATCAAAACTTACATTTTAAATAGTAATATGCATTGCTAAGAACTTCAACTTTAAAGGCAATTTTCTCAGTATTTATTTATTTATTAATTTTGCACCCTCAGATTCCAGATTTTCAAATAGTTGTATCTCAACCAAATATTGCCCTAACAAACCATACATCAATGGAAAGTTTATTTATTCGGCTTTCACATGCCATATTCAGATTCCATATAACATGATTTCTGAAACTTAGGTTTGTAAGTTAATGAAAAGCTAATAATTAATAATAAATTATAATGACAAATTAAAATACATTTCAAATTAATACAATTATTAATAAAAGATTTAAAAACAAAATAAAACACAAAATTAACATAAAATCTCAGTTTGGTAATCCATTTAAAATATGATTTACCTAAAAAAAATAAACATTATATCAATTAATATGTTCCCTAAAACTTGATCTCAATATCAGATACATTCAAAGTAAGAGATTTTTCTACAGCATATTCACACTGCCTACATAAACGCTGAAGCAAATACTACCTCAGGATAGAATTGGTAGCACATCCTGATAGATAGCATTTATTTTTGTCAAAACTGGATCTATGCATGAATTTTCTGAACTCTGAAGTCTGAACTTTTCTTGACTGTGACTGTGTGATTGAGTTAAGTGTGGTAGCATACACATTGTACACACTGTACACTTTACGACAGCTATGTTATTGACTCATTTTTAAAATGTTGTTTAGAAGTTAGCAGACGTTTTCAGTGAGGGCTTTTGAGAGAAAAAAAAGTCACTGGATTGGCAATGTTTGGAAGGTTCGAGGCAAGAAAAGAAAAAGAAAAAAAGAAAAAGTTTTGCAAGAATCACAAATAGCCAGGCTCTTGTTTTAATGTTTGCCAACAAATCCTTTGAGCACATCTGCATATTCCGGCTTTGAGTGAGTCACTGAAATAGTTCAGTGTTTATTACTTCTAGATGGAGGGGAACAAAGTTTGTACAATATGTGCCAGACTTTATGCAAATGGTTAAATGTCTGGCTTGTGAGATAATTGGATATAACCCTAGAAGTCTTGTGGATTACTGCTGTACTCCAGGATATCTTTATAAACTGTAGTTGCAACAGTGTGTTTTAAAACAAAAATATTGGACATCTTACAAAGATTTGATGCCACAAATCACACAAACTTTGGTAAATCCAGCAACTCTTTATTCCTTGGAACTGTTCTTTGCCACAACTTCAAAGCTTGTTATAGGGATCATCCACCCCAAAATGACAATTCTGTCATTATTTATTTCATGTTGTTCTAAAACCTTCACTGCAAAAAATGCTTTTCTTACTTTCCAGCCAAAATACCTAAAAATTCTTAAATCAAGAACGATTTTCTAGACGAGCAAAAATTATTGTCTTGTTTTCAGAAAAAAAAATAAGTCATAATTAAGTGAGTTTTTGCTTAAAACAAGCAAACTAATCTGCCAATGGGGTAAGCAAAACAATCTTATTACCCCATTGGCAGATTATTTTCCTTATTTCAAGCAAAAACTCTCTTAAATGTAACTTCTTTTTTCTGAAAACAAGACGATAAGTTTTACTTGTCTAGAAAATCCCTCTTAATTTATTATTTTTTTTGATATTTTGGCTGAAAACAAGACAAAAAATCTAAGTAAGAAAAGCATTTTTTGCAGTGTGTAGAACACAGATATTCTGAAGAATGTTTTGGGTCTTATTAACTTCCATAGTATGTTTTTTTCTCTATACTATGGTAGTCATTGGGACCTGAAACTATTTGGTTATCAACATTTTTCAAAAGAACTACTTTTGTCTTCAGAAGAAAGAAACTCTGACACTTTACAATTAAGTTATTAAGTTTAGGTATGGGGTCGGATTAAGGGATCTAAAATATGGTCATGCACTCAATAAGGCATTATTATGTGCTTTATAAGTACTAATAAACAACCAATATACTAGCAATATGCATGCAATATAGAATTTGTGCTTAAATTGAAGTGTTACTAGAGAGTCACACAGGTTTGGAATGCCATGAGGGTGAGTAAATGATGACAGATGACATTGTTAACCGGTGGACTAATGAAAACATGTGTGGCTCAGAAATCCCATACAGTCAGACGTTCATATTAGAGTTTGCCACCTGAGGAAGCTCTTGCAATTTTTGTGTGCAATATTAGATGGCCCATATATGTGGTAGAATCATCTTCTCAAATGCTGCAAATTGTGTGAATTCATGCATCCTTTGATGTTAATGTTCTGAGATACCAAACACAACATACAAATCTCCTGCAATATGTAATTGACAGGCTAACAGCATTATTTTGATGAAGACTTTATATAAAAAATAAATGTTTTTTCTTGACATTTATGTCTCCATGAAGAACCTTTAACATCCATGCACTCTTAAAAATAAAGGTTTTAAAAGGAATATATAAGGGATAAATAAAGGTTTCACTGGATGTTAAAGGTTCTTTGTGGAGCCATAGATGCCTATAAAGAACCTTATGAGAGTTGAACCTTTCCATTGCACAAAAAGTTATTTGTATTGGAAAAGTATGGCAAGCCGTGTTAACATTTAATCCTTAAAATGTACTAGCATCTATTATAATGCTACCAGTATTTATTTTTGTTAGCTACTAGAATCTATTCCATGAAGTACTAGTACTTATAAATTAGCTACACTGTAAAAAAAATTTGACAGTAAAAAACTGTAAAATGCTACAGTAAAAATGGTTAACAGTAAGTTAACCCCTACTATATACGGTGAAAACTGTATTGGACATTGCATGTAATTTTACTGTAGTATACAGTTACAGTGAATAACCCTAAATTGGCATTCCCAGAATTCCCTATGTTACATTTTTTTTTTTTTTTAAATAACTTCTTAGATTTTTCTTAGCAGTTTTGTACATTAGAATTGTATGTTACATGTAATGTTGTTAAATTAATGTTTATTGCATTATTTCAGTTTCATGTGTGTTACTATGATGGTGTTTAGTGTTTTAATATTTTAATATTTTAAAGCTGCTAGTGATGGGCTTTGGTTCGACATGTGACTTTCACCACCTGCTTTTGGTGGTTATCAGTGTATTACAAAGGTACAAAACAGATGTCAGTACTTCAATAGGTTGGTAAATTACCATTATATCAGCTAATGAAATTACGATATTTACCTGTAAATTTAAGTAAAAACCATAAAATGTTGCTACCATATTTTTTTACGGTAAAATTTCAGCAAATTCCGCTTTTTTTTCAGTGTGCTAATACTTATTTTTTAGGTAACAGTAACTTACCAGTAAACATACCAGATAGATTATATAGATTCATTAGATACTAGTATTTAATTCAGTAGTGCCTAGTAACTATTTTCCTGTTAAAAGTAACACATTTCAAATACTTTGGGGGTCTGTCATTCAGATATCAACTATTCAACCCTGACTAGTATGATATAATATTTTTTAATATTACTAGTAAGTATTCATTAGATACTAGTATTCATTAAATACCATTACATTTCATTAGAGACTAATAATAGGTCCTAGTAGTTATTCATTAGGTGCTAGTACTAAGTTCAAATAAAATTCTTACTAGAAAAAAATCTTCTAGTAACATTTGGAATAAGTTTATTGAATAAGTTCTAGTATCTATATGGGTACTAGTATTTAATGAATGAGTACTAGTGTATTTAACAGGTGCTAGTACAGTATCTAATAAATGAGTATTATCCTTTAAAAAGTTAGTAGTACCTAAAGATTAAGCACTAGTAGCTAACATTTAAGTAGGCCTACTAGAGCAGGGGTGTGTAAATACTGTCCTAGAGGGCCACTGTTTAGCATGCACCAACACTCCTGGAAGTTGTAAGACCTTGATTAGCTGGTTCAGGTGTGTTTAAGTGGGGCTGGAGCTAAGTCATATATGCTCACATCACTTATCACATCACTTCACTATCACTTAAGACGGTAAAGTTTGGACAACCCTGGAGATTGGCTGAATGGATTCAAAAACGGTAAAACTCATCGATTTAACTCTAGGGCAGTTCAAAAATGAGCCTATCGTCAAAAAAAGTGGAGTGTGCCTGTAAATATTAAAACAGCTTGCCATAGAAAGTGGTTCTTCTGATTTTTAAAAGTTTCTTCACACTATGGTTCTTTTAGGAAGTTTTCACTGAAGCGTTCTTTGGTGAACCAAAAAATGGCGGTTTAATGGCATTGTGTCAACCCCCCTTTGGGAGCCTTTATTTTCAAGAGCGAACCTTCATCTTCTGGTGTCCCTAAGAATAACATTCCCAACGCTAAAAATATATGTGAATGCTATTTCTTTCATAAGGAGAAATGTAAGTTATCTGTCTTTCAGCCGGAGGGGACAGCTGGTAGCTCATGTAGACAAAGCGCAGAAGCGATTTGATAACAGAGTACAAGACAAACTAATCAGGATGAATCTACACGTTATTACAGAAGTCTAAAGGGCCGTTCTGTCTCAATCGAGACTCCTGCTGCTCATAAGACTCTCCGGCTCTCTCCCCCTCCAAATTGTACCATCTATCACCCTGTATATTGTTTCTTTCATATTTCTGTCTCCTCTGCTCTCTGCATTTCTTCAGCGGGGAGGCAGAATGGCGAATTATCACGGGACTCGGCATGCAGCCTTCTTTCTTCAAGGTGCTAATAACCAGCCCTTCTTTTCCTTCACCCTCCCTCCCATGTTCATCGTCTTCCTTCCTTCCTTTTTTCTTTTTCTCTCTTTACGTCTGTCTTTTACTATTTCTACAGTTTCTCTTTTATCCTGCTGGTAGTGGACGCGTGCTGCGCTCTCATTATAGAGGGTGATAATTACGTGAGAGACAAAGAAATCTGATTGAGCCGCCCACTCAAAGCTGCAGAGCAGGAGAGAGTTAATTTCACACTTACAGCATGCTTTAATTAAAGAAAAAAGAAAGGTAAACACACATGTCATTGTGTGTGTGCGTGCATTCGTGTCACAGTCCGTAAGGTGCATCACATGTAAGGTTTGCAGATGGGTACGTTTATTTTTAACGCTAGATAATTGATTTGATTGTGATGCACATTAACAAAGTGCTGATATATTTTATGCGGCAGCTACTCTTTGTGGTTTAAAGTGAAAACTCAACATATCAGTAGCTATCAAGCTGTGGACCACTTTGTAAATTAGCATCTTTCGTAATGGGCACTAATGGCTACAGTTCAAAAATCTAGTTTACAAAGCAAGCTATGGTTCTCTGTTGCTAGATGTGTTTTGAAAATTCAAAAAAGGCAGATGTTTTGTTAATTAAGGTTAGACACATTGTTTATGTTTTGTGCTATTTTTATAGAATAATTTAGCATATTCTTCAAAGAATCCTGAAAAATAAAATGAATAAATGTTTCTTGAGCATCAAATCAAAAATATTAGAATGATTTCTGAAGGATCATGTGACACTGATGACTGGATTAATGATGCTGAAATTTCAACTTTAAAAACATATGCACATAGAAAATTGCTATTTTAAATTGTCATAATATTTACTGTTTTTACTGTGTTTTTCTTTTTTAGAAAAAGATTTCAACTGTGTTGTATATAAAATTCTAGGGTAGTTAGAAGTGTAAAATCAAAAGTAATGTCCCAGATCGCAATCTCACACCTTCAGTCATCCTTATCACAAATCGTAGTTCAAAGACATCAGTGCTTCTTTCTGTATGTGCTGCTTTTGTTCTGCAATTATAAAGAGAAATAAAAATAGCAGAATCAATTTCACACCACTGAGGCAGACAATGAGATTTTCTGCTAAATGTTTCTTCTCCGATTAAGATGCAGGTGTCTTTAGTTGAACATGATCAAGGGCTTATCTTATCATGTGGTAATTACATATAATGTTTGCTGATGATATATCACATCAGATATCAAGAATAATTTGTGTTCATTTATATATTTGTGCCTCTAGCTAAAAGGTGAGTTAGAAAAGCCTGGTTTCTAACAGAACGTGCTTCTCCTGTCAAAGAATGATGGGATGTCGTGTATCTGTTCATTTACAACAACTAAAAGACCTTATTTTTATTTTTTCATCAAAATAAAAACATCATTTTTTACATTTTTGTACAATGCAAAATGAAAATTGGCTAAAAAAAAACCTCACCCACAGACCATCTAAAATGTAGATGAGTTTGTTTCTTCATGATAACAGATTTCGAAAAATGTAGCATCGCATCACTCACCAATGGATCCTCTGCAGTGAATGGGTGCCGTCAGAATCACAATAATCCACAAGTAATCCACACCACTCCAGTCCATCAATTAACACATTGAGAAGACAAACGCTGCTTGTTTGTAAGAAACAAATCCATCATTATGACATTTTAACTTCAAAACATCACTTCAGACTAATCCATAATAACGCTATTTGTCTTGTCTGAATCAGGAGAGAAATCTGCACAAATCAAGCACAGTTTACAAGCCAAAACAGCTCTGTGGGTGGATTTTGATGTGAGACAACAACAGAGATGAACTTTTTCACCGGGAGGAAGCGTTATTATCGATTATGGGCTCCCATTTTAGCCGTAAGTAATGTTTTGAAGTTAAAATGTCTTGATGAATTTGTAATGTTTTAATCAACTGTTTGGACTCTCATTCTGATGGCACCCATTCACTGTAGACAATTTAGTTATACTGTTTATTATAACAGTTAAAATTAAGTTGCTGAAAGCAGCTGACTTCTATAGTATGGAAAAAATACAATGGAAGTCAATGGCTATATTCTTCAAAATATCGTATTCAAGGTCTTACAGAAGAAATAAACTTGGAACAACATGATTGCATTTATATTTGGGTAAATTATCCCTTAAGTATACATTTAACCCCTTGTCACCCATCCCCTCAGTGTCATTTTACTTATTTATTTTACAAATAAATCCTAATCTAATCATGACAAACTATAGCTCGTTGGAAAGACTCCTAAATAGATATTTTTTGTGTTACAAATTATGTAGGAAAAGTAATAGATTAATTTATGACAAGAGTGCACCTCAAAAATCTACTTCATAACAGGAGTTCTGACCTTTGTCACAAAAAGATTTTCTTCGTTGCCTTTTTCCCTATCACACTTTAGAAATTGTCACTTGAAAACTTAAAATCTCAAAATGCATCCTTTTTCAAATCAGACATTGCATTAAAATGGAAAAAGTACATCAAAATCATGTTACAAATGTTCTCGTCCATGAATTATAAAAAAATAAGTTTGAATACTGCATTTTCACATCTATGTTCAAAAATGGGAGTGACAGTTAAAATACATTTTCATTTAATTGCAAAAAGCATGCAATTAAGTGTTCAAAACATTGCATTCAGTTCACACTTGAGTATATTTTTCATCAGTGGTCGTACAATTCATTTGTTAAGTTTGTCGTGTGAATGGCTTTCACATTCAGAACTTTCATACTGTATGTTCCTTCACAATCCGTTGTAAAATGTATGATTTGGCACTTTCTTTGCAAGGTCAAACTTTGCTGAAACACAGAATATATCTCATCATAATGTAATGCATAATGTTTTGTTCTGAAAAGTGTCAAGTGTGTATGCCCTGCTAGCTGAAACTGATAAATTTTATATAGGTAACCAGAATAATATTTTATGCTGTGCCTGAAACCAGAAAAATACATAGGTACAGTAGAGTCTGCCTGAGAGAAAATACATTTACATTTTTTTTTTTTTTTTTTTTAGCAAATGCCTTTATTGAAAGTGACAAAGTATGATAGCATAACATGCTACCTTTGCTTCAAGTTATATTTGATAAATGTTGGCAAATGCATCACAAAATTCTTTGACAGGAGGCATTTGTCATTTCACTCCTCAATATCATAGGGGAACCAGACTTTTTGTGCTGCATATCTAACCTTATATATTATACAACACAATATATCATGTGCAACAACAAATGTGCTGTGCATTTATAATAATATATATGAAACTTAAATGAAAATGCTCTTCTCTGGTTAAAACACAGTTCATCTTTATCATACAATAAACATTGCTGCTGTTTACATTAGAATGTATGACGATTATGAGACAAAATGACCCAATATCCAGGACAGTTCAGATTGCGTTTCTTTGCGAATGTCTGTTTTCTGAGAGTGTGTAGATGGTGTTGGGATGGTGATGTGCAGCAGCATGGACTGATGGGTGAAATAGCGTGCTGAGCTGTAGCAGGAGCACATCGATGTAGCGTGGGAGGAGGCAAGAAACCGCAGTATTGCCTGAGATGCAAAAGGCCAAAGGTTCGCTGCCGACAGAATTAATTTTTAAAGACCTGAGATGGAGGGAGAGATGGAGAGAGCGGATAGTATGAGAGCTCTGAGAGAGTCAGAAATGACAGCACGAATTCAGTGGATACCTAATCAATCGTGTCTTTTTATTTAATATTATATGTGCATATCTCAAAAAGGGTTGAACTGGAATTCTTTAAAACAGGGTTGTTATCATTAAGTAAAGCTAAAACAGTAATTAGAATAAAATGAGAAATAAAATACAAATGATTAAACATAACAAAAAAAAAACGTATTTCAGCTCAGTTTTTGTGCATTCGTTTACGAACTCAAAAATAACTCAAGGTAAAAACATGAAATAAAACTTTGAAAATGAAAAAAAAGAACGACATTAAAAAAAGAAATAATAAAAATGACAAACCCAAACAACAAAATCTAAAAATAAAATCTAATTCAAAATATTACCAAAAGCTATATCAACGATACTAAAATAACTACTGATAATAACTACTAATTTGTGGGCAATGGCACGTAAGCACTGCTATAACTGCTGTAACTGCTATAAAATTGCAGTCTTGTGTAGGTCATGAAAAAAAAAATAATAATATTGTGATTTTTCAAGCCTTAAAACACGTCAAACTCTAATCCTGGTGGACTACTGTCCAGAGTTTATTTCCAACCATCTCCAACACCTGCCTGGAGGTTTCTAATGAGTCTGAAGACCTTTATTAGCTGGTTCAGGTGTGTTTAATTAGGATTGCAGCTAAACTCTGCAAGACAGTGGCCCTCCAGGAGCCTTAAAAAAAAAAAAAAAAAAGATCATGAAGAGTTCTATACTAAATAGATTTTTCTTGTTCTGTGTTTAGCTGTAAAATAAAGTTGCTTCTGGCTAAAATATCCAGAGTCCATAATCTATAACAATGCTTCCTCCAGCGGAAAAGTCGATCTGATTGGAAACAGGAGGGAAATATTGACAAATCAAAGAGCATTTACAAGCCAAAAGAGATCCAAACAAATATGTTGGTGTATTTTAACATGAGAGAGAATTGAAAATAGACTTTATCACTGGAGGTGTTTATTTTGATCACTGACTCATCTGCACTGTAAACAACAAAAAACACAATTTGTTGAGTCAACTTAAAATAATTTGTTACCCTGCTGCCTTAAAATTTTAAGTTCAGTCAACTCAAATAAGTTTATTCAAGTTGAAATGTTAAGTTGTACTAAGTGACTTAGATATTCAAGTTGACTAAACAACCGCAAAAAAAAGTTTATTAAACTTAACAGCTGTGTTTTATAATCGGCTGCCTTAAAATTTTAAGTTGAATCAACTCAAATATGTAAGTTGTCACTTAGTAAAATGTAACATTTCAAGTTGACTAAACTTTTTGAGTTCACTGGCAGCTAGGTAACAAATTATTTTAAGTTGACTCAAGAAATAGTTTTTTTTACAGTGTGATGTTTAAAGTTTAAAAACCTTAATTATTTTAATAACTTTCTTTTTGCTTCACAACACATTTATTGATGGAGTGGAGTGATATGCATTACTTGTGGATTATTGTGATGTTTTGATCAGCTGTTTTGACTCTAATTCTGATGGCACCCATTTACTGCAGAGGATACATTGGTGAGCAAGTGATGGAAAGCTATATTTCTCCAAATCTGATGAAGAAACAAAGTCATCTACTTATTGAATGACCAGAGGGTAAGTAAATGTTCAATTCTGGATGGACTGTTCCATAATTTCTGACTGAAAATGGTTAAATCCTACACCATTTTTTCTTCAGCATGACCAGTGACAGTAGTTTAGCTTTAGAATATACTGTAAAGAGCAATGATGTGTTAGGTGACCCAAACCTGTAATAAAACTTTGGCTACTAAAAAACAAAAAGGACAGTAATGATGTGTCAGTTCTGGAATGAATGGAGTGGAGTAAGAAGTGTTTGTTTGCACTGGGAACAAGATTTATAGATTAATCCCTGATGCTAGCAGCTGGATTGATTTCACTCCTCACCAGAGTCTGGCATTTTTTAGCAGCCAGTCTTCACAGAGAGTGCATGAATGTAAGAAATCACAGTTTTTTGAGATGTAAAAATAAGAATCCATGAAAAATCACATCGGATTATTTTCCACCTTTAATGCGATATTAAAACCGACACAATTCAGGTAACAAAGGCTACGTTCAGACTGCGAGCCTTAATGCTCAATTCCGATTAAAAATGTGGCCCATATCTGATTCCTGTGTGAACTTGTCATTGGCCTGAACTGAAACGCAGGAAGACGTGGAAGTTACGGCAAAGGATAAATGGATTTCCAGCACTAAACATTCCTTGCAGTAGCTCTGCTACTACATTTATTAAAAAATGGTTATCCCTGTAACAGCTATGATCGGCTGTTCATTCATCTTTGCTGAGCTTTCAGTGTCGTTACAGGGAAGGATGAAGCTGATTGGTTGTTTCTTGTCACATGACCTGCGGTGCACTTGCGTCATTCTAAAAAGTTGAGATGTTTTTATCTCGATGCGGCACGGACGCATATTGAAGTGGCCCAGATCTGATTGTAAAAGATCAGATTCCATGCGTTTGTGCCGTTCACACTGTCATGCAGAAAACACACCTGGGTCACATTTAATGAAAAAATCAGATTTTTTTGGCAGTCTGAACATAGGCAAACAATGGAAACTTTTAACAAAAGAAGAAAAAGAACCTGCATAAGTTGCGTAAGTGTGCACGTCATTTTATAACAGGTCAAACTCTTGCTGAAAAGTAATTATGATCCTTTGGTCATTATTTAAGGGATGCTGATTAAATAATACAAATCAGCTATGCCTGTACACTGTTAAAAAAATATTTTTCAAAGTTGTATAATAGAGTACATTTCACAAGAAAGTACTAGTAAAGTGTTTACTTACAATGTGTTACTTGTCGAATTTTTGATTAAAAACTGTTTTACAATCTTTTTTTTTTTTCAGTGTAGGAAAATTGTGTAGGCATTTTATGTCCACTGTACGTGGACCTTCTCAGACTCTTCTAGCCCTAGAAATGCAGTCAGTCTGATTTGTTTATGGCGTCTTCCTTAGGCAAAATTGTGTTGCTTATGAGATGACCGCTGACAGTAAGAATATGTGCACATGCTTGTAGTTTCAAAGAATTCTTCACTTCTTGAGTCTGATTTACCAATTAGCACACACTATCTCCCTGTTTCCTACAGGAATATCTAGAGGAAAACACTTTAATCCATGCTAGTCATCAAAGTCCCTTCACAAAACAGTTTATTTGTCAGTAAGTTACACAAACAAAGTAGTCATATAATTTAACAGGAGTTTAAAGCAAGACAATTGTATCTGCCAGACCAAATGATGATCAGTGAGCTTGTTATTCCAACAGTCGTTAAAAGATATACTGTAAAAAAAAAAGTACACTCTTAAAAATAAAGGTGTTTCACGATGCCATAGAAGAACCTTTTTTTGTCTAAATGGTTCCGTAAAGAACCTTCAACATCTGAAGAACCTTTCTGTTTCACAAAAGGTTCTTTGTGGCGAAAGAAGGTTCTTCAGATTATAAAAAGGTAAGAAAGAGATGGTTCTTTAAAGAACCTTTGACTAAATGGTTCTTTGTTGGACCAAAAATGGTTCTTCTATGGCATCACTTGAATATAGCACCTTTATTTTAAAATACAACACTAAAAAGGACGCAACACTAAGCTAACAGACAAACAGCTTATTTGGTGAACTATACATGTTTACAATAATGTACAAATCAGTTTAAAAGTTGTAATGTAATAATGTAAATCAATTGCTAAATCAGAAAATTAGATGGCATGCCTTAGCATTGCATAACAGTTGTATATTGATGACCATGAACATAAAATGTTTGCGATATACGGTCCATCATTCATTATCAACAGACTAATCCCTTTCACTGTTTTTTACTTGTTAATAACTAGAATTAGACTCCTGAGTAGATTATCACTTCCTTTCAAAAAAAAATCTTCATTTTAATCATCACCTTCATCACCATCATTGTCATAATCATAGTCATTTTAAGAGCTGGTGCTTGAAGAGATTTTAAAGTTTTAAAATTTTGTGACGATACATACAAACAGGCTGTTGAGATTTTCTGTGTATAACCTTACACAAATAAATGCATCTTTACACAGTAAAATCCCCAGAGTAAAATCAGCTCTGCTCAGAGTACATTTGGTCCCACTCCAAACAGAGTTAAAATAACACTGAAGCAGAGTTAAAGTTAATGAGATAATTAAGTGATTAATTAAGTGCTGATTGATCATTAGTGATGAACACCTGCTGTTAACAATCAGAATCACTAAAAGAGAAAATCACATTTTTAAAGTCACCATTATAGTGGTCCGTGGTTACTTTAGTAGGGCTCTTGATTCTTGATTTAGTAATCTTAGATTGTTTTGGGTTCTTGTAACTAAGTTTTAGCAGCCAGACTTTTGCAAAAAGCAAAAGGCATCAGGTGTTAATGATTATGTTTTGACAAAATCATTGTTTGTCCTGATTCACTGTGTAATCTAACCATTTTATACACACACATATTCTTTATTGACTACAGTAGCCCTGTGGTTCCACAGTCAAATAATCTGTATTTTTTTTGTGCATTTTGGACAGATTTTTTCCAAGGCATTCTGCCAAAAAAAAAAAGTGTTTATTTTGTGCACACCCAGACATCAAGAATCCGCGCATGAAGCTCAACAATGGTGACAAATATCATAATTTATTCATGCTGCGGTGCATGATGGGAGCCATGGATGAGTTTTGATTGGCTACAACATGGTCACCATTGTTGAGAATATCATGCTGGTTCTTGATGTCTGTGTGTCTAACTTAAATGTTTTTTTGTTTTTTTAAAGCTTGACCAAAATGTGTTTCAAAGATATTGCCTGATTTTACTGAAAACATCGAACTGTATATTGATCACAGTGTTTGTGTAACCAACAAAGCAACTTTAAATTAATAATTCAAATATCTACACAGTAAACAAATCAAAACATAATCATGAATGATTAATCACTTAATTATCTCATTAACTTTAACTCTGCTTCAGTGTTATTTTAACTCTGTTTGGAGTGGGACCAAATGTACTCTGAACAGAGTTGATTTTACTCTGGGGATTTTACTGTGTATATTTAGAGTTGTGCGTTAACATGATGAAAAATAATCAAGCAGTCAATTTGCTAAATATTATATATGGCCCTACATATTGTATGTATGCAGGAAAAAACTGAACATACCCAACTTTCTATAAAGAGCTGTGTGATAATATAGTTACATTTTGCAATGAACAATATATATATATATATATATATATATATATATATTAGGGCTGTCAAACGATTAATCGCATCCAAAATAAAAGTTTATGTTTACATACTATATGTGTGTTTACTTTGTATATTTATTATGTACATATAAATACACACACATACATGTATATATTAAAACAAAATATTTATATGTATATATATTTATACCTGTATACAATTTAGATTATAAATAAATATATATATATATAGTTTATATATAAATCTAAAATATTTTTCCTTAATATATACATGCATGTGTTTGATTTATGTATACATAATAAATATACAGTACACAAATATATATTATGTAAACACAAACTTTTATTTTGGATTAATCACGATTAATCATTTGACAGCACTAATATATATATATATATATATATATATATAAATAAATAAATCAATAAAAAAATCAGTTGAGATCTGTGTGATAATATAGATTATATTTTGCTATTATATAAAGCAATTGAGATCTAAACCGTGTTTATTACTTTAGATATGTATTTTGTTTATATGTGTATATATATATATATATCCATCATTATACTGTAGAACTATGTGATAATACACTTTTTTTTGTACGCCTATATAAGGCCCATTCTACAGAATTGGTGCAAACTGCTGTCCCACAGCCTAAAAACACATTTAAAAAGCAGTGAAGTATTCAAATTTTAAATGTTTACTAAGATCCTTCTATTATATATATATATATATATATATATATATATATAAAACCACAAGGTATGAGTAGATAGGCCCCATTATTTTGAGGTAAATGTGTTCAAAAGTATGAAAAATCTCTAGCAAATCACTACTGACCACCATTTTTCTATAATTAAACACTTTTTGGGGGGGGAGTTATTCCATAACATTTAGTTTTTATATGTATACCACTATTTAGAACTGTGCTAAATAGCATCTTTGAGCTAGGTTCAAAACTATCTGAAATTAATGAAACTAACTACCAAAACAGTCACAACTAAAACTTTTGGTGATGTTTCAGTAGTTTTTTTTTTTTTTTTTTTTGTTATCTTACAAAATGTCAATACTGTCACAGTCATGACCAAAACGTGTTTTGTTGCGGTAGTGACAAAAGTGAACATATAATCCTTTATATGGGGGAAATAAACTAAATTTTAATACAGTTATGCAATTTTATTTTATTTTTTTTTTAGTAGTAGTGTTTTAGTTTGTGGGTTAAAATTCTGTAATGTAATGTGGTCGCTAGCAAAACATTGCATGGGATGTTTTGTCAAAAATAAAAGTATACTGAATTATCAACTAAAATGTTATGATAGTGTAGTTCTATTGATATTCAAACTAATGAATCCTTAAGTATGATCAACTTTTTGCCTTTGTATTTTGAATGCAATATATATATATATATATATATATATATATATATTCAAAATACAACAAATCTCATAAATCATGCATGAAATATTGTTCAATTTGTAATTGTTATTGATTTGCCTCAAAATAGAAAAAATATATATTTACAAGGAAGATGTAAGCAAATCTTAATAGGTCAGTATAACCCTTGTTAAATATAATACTGTGTTTCGGTAATGACAAATTTGCGGAGAGGATAAATATTCCAAAACCTTTTGAAAATACAATACGAGGGTTAACTGTACAATTATTAGAAATGTGTACCTTGGATATTATAACATTTGCATACATACAAATTTTGTGGAAAAAAGACTGGATTCTGTAGAATGGCTTAGAAAGAACTAGGCGATGATATAGTAACATTTTGCAATGATATGTCAACAGACTTTCTATTTGCTGCCGAATCCCATCATTTGTTTTTGCTGTGCAGTGTACCTACATAAGCTCTCTCCACATGAGAGGAGGTTTTGTCCAGGATGGGCAGCACCCCTGGCTGGCAGTAAATGAGGGGCTCTGGAAAAAGCTGGCCTACCTTTGCCTGCCCTTGTGAGTGTGAGTGAGTGAGTGTCTGTGTGTGTGTGGAGCAGTGGGTTCATTAGAGGGCTGCTTTCAGCAGATGCTGCGACCTGCTGTGAGGCAGGGGTCAGTGAGGCGTGCCACACATCCCAGCGCTGCCATCGCTTTAAGGACACACTGGGGGTTCTGGGTCGTCTACTGTTGAGTGACAACATCAGGCCAGCACATTTATCAGGGGGTCGAATAGGGCTGATTATTTGTTTTCTCCGAAATCATGTTTTGAATGTGAGATTGGGACAAAACGCAATCCTTCATAAGATGAAAGTGTCTGCGTGCATGGAAAAGCCCGGCTGTTACACCCCTCTACTGCAACCATCCATTTTCCTGTTCTGGCTGATGAAACGCTTTAATTGGACGATGCTGAGAGCCTGCGAAATGCTGTTTGTTTACTCAGCTGCATCAGAGCAAACAAACAAACACGGGCCAACCAAAGAACATGGCAATCTAAAACAGACAGATTTATTTTGCACAACCTTTCTACACACGCTATATTACTGACTTTCTGAAGTCTTCTGATTTATCAACTTGCTTGGTATTTAAAATGATAATCAGCTAGTTTTACAAAGCATCAGGTCTGGCAGAAACCAAAGGGTGGTCAGTATGATTTGTTTTTTAAACAGGGACAATATAAGACATTATATTAGATAGTAGATATATTTGTAACATTATATAATGTTACAAATATATCTACATTTTTGTAAATACTTTATTATATATTTTCATGTGACAACACTGAAGAAATGACACTTTGCTACAATGTGCTACACTTTGATACAATTTGCTGTCCCCTCAAAATAACTCAACACATATTCATTAATATCCATTAGATAATTGGACCCAATTTGGACATTTTTACTTAGGGGTGTACTCACTTTTGTGGCCATTAATGGCTGTGTGTTGAGTTATTTTGAGGGAACAGCAAATTTACACTGTTCTACAAGCTGTACACTCACTACTTTGCATTGTAGCAAAGTGTCATTTCTTCAGTCAGTCTATCTATCTATCTATCTATCTATCTATCTATCTATCTATCTATCTATCTATCTATCTATCTATCTATCTATCCATCTATATCACTCACACATGATGAATCAAAGGCCACCACAAGCAGCTTTTAAAGACTAACTATATAGAAGGTGCACAGTGTCATTCACACAAACACTAAACACCATCATGTTGACATACATGAAACTGAAATAATGCAATAAACGTTAATTTAACAACATAAGATGTAACATACAACCTTAATGTACAAAACTGATAAGAACATTCTAAGAAGAGACAAGTATTTAAAAAAAACATCAAATTTTAAATGTAACGCAGGGAATTCTGGTGATTCAATTTACGGTTATTCACTGTAAATTTAATGCTTCTTTTCACTTCTGAAAACGGTATACTACCATAAAATTACATGTAATGTCCATTTTTTTACTGTATATAGTAGAGGAAATTTACTGTTAACCATTTTAAAGGTTGTTACTGTAGCATTTTTAGTCTTTTACTGTTAAATTCACTGTAATTTTTTTTATGTTCATCAAAGAATTCTGAAAAAAAGACAAAGTAATGATGCTGAAAATTCAGCAATTAATTACATTTCACAATATAATCACAGAATTGAATTTTATATTGTAATATTTCACAATATTGCTAGTTTTACTGCATTTTTGAATGCAGTAAAAATGTTCTTATATGTATTGAGGATTTTCCTTTTCCCCCCCCTCTTACGGTTAATAGTAAATGTCTTTTTTGTGTGTCATGGTGTTTGATGTCAATACTCTATTGTTGGACTGCTTTATCTACTCTCTTCAGTTATTTGTTCACTGAGACTGTCATTCATGTTTTCATATCAGGTATGTCACATTTTGTAGTGGGAAAGATTTCATATTTGATTCACTGCAGCCTTTTAGTAAGCTCACACATTAAAGGCATATGCAATAAAATTTAATTGAAATTAAGAAAGATTTTTTTTTTTTTTTTTTTGGTAAAAAAAAAAAATTCTAATAGCTCATTTGTTTCATCTTCTTTCTAATTTGGCTATGGTTTAGGCTCACAGCTCCTGAAAGCAGTGTTAGGTTTGTAAACAGCTGCTGTTCTGCCCTCATCTCCTGATGTGATCTTCCCAAAAAAGCTCAGGAAGACATTCATCTCCCCCAGGGCCAGTCAGCCAGTGTTGAGGAATGTTGAATCTTCTCCTCCAGCTGATGCTCACCTACCTGCAATCAAGCTAAAAGACTTACAATGCACTGAATCACTGCACAAAGATTACTTAAGCACTCCGTCCACCTGAGCCCACGTCATCTACAGCGCTCGTCATATCTGATGCATGGAATCTGATCTCACTAAATAAACATGGTTAAAAATTTAATAAAGTAATTAATTTGAATATGGAACAGACTGGTGATGCAGACAGAACTAAAATAGTATGTACATGTTATAAATGGTCCATAGTGAAAAATAAATATACTAAAATTTATTTAATGCTAAGTAAACTGCAAATACATTTACATATTATGTACTTAAAAAAAAATACCATGCAGTTGTACTTTTAGTATACTAAACTGGTATATTTAAAGTCTGGAACAACTAATTTTACACTTAATGCACTCCAATTGTGTGGAAGTAGCCCAACGAAATATATACTTAACTATATTTTATTGTGCTAAAGTTGAACTTTTAAAAGTGTACTTTAGGTATACTTAAAACATTGTGCTATTATTTAAAGATCATACAATCCTCATCAGTAGGGACATTAAAACATATTTTAGGCTTAATATTAAGAAATTTGCATGATTAGTACTCATATTACAGTTTTTATATCAGTAAGTCTGTGTCAATAAATATGTTAGATCAAAAATGGAAAGAAATCAATTAAAAGGTTTTGAAAGTATTATGTATTTTGTTTTTCAGTATTTGGAATCTTTAAAGCCACAATTTGGTAAGAAATTATTAATTATCATTTACCTTTTAACTAAAAGTGTCATTTAGAAGCATATTGACTTGTCTATAGTATCTGGCATGATAACGGGCCCTATTATCTCAAAAATGTATATATGAAAAACTATTGGCGTCTGTTATGGTTCTACATAGCACCATTTGACTAAGGTGCTATACATCACCTTTAAAGATTGGCGCTATATAGCACTAAAAGAGGTTCCCCTATGATTACGAGCCAAAGAAGCATTTTTAGTGCTATTTAGCACCATTTTTGTGTACAGTACAGTAGTCAACATCTGAAGTGGATCCTAAAACCAAAATAATACCCGTTCTTGCCTTAGGACAACTTTGATGAACTTATTTGTTCCACTTCAAATGTTGGCTACTGTATACAGGGGTATGTTTAAAACAATTTTAAATATTAAATTCTTCATTTCTGTTGGTGGCATATCATAAAATGATGCAAATACATACATACTGTACATACAGTGTATACATAGCCTGTCCATTTGGCATGCAGAATGTTGGCCATCCTACCAATCAATGACTTAAAGAGAGAGATCTGGTAGAGGGAAAAAAATCTACAAAGTACCTGCGAGAGTAACAAACATGTGTGGCAGTTTTATATTTTAAACACCCTCTTTCTTTCATTAAATCTCATATTTTTCTCTACTACAGTGTTTTCTCCCCTTTTTATATAAATGTCATACAGGCTTGTACTGCATGCAGCTGTAATTCAGCATTGGGTGTAAGCTTCCAGTAGAAGCGTATCCTCTCATCTGTGCTGGCAGACACATCAGGGAGCACTGCATTATGGGTATTTATCCCTCTCTTTATTTTTCCCTCAATCGAAGAGAAAATGCATTATTTACAGGAGCGGTTAAAGTAGGACACAGAAGCCTTCATGATGGCCATCCGGGAGCTGCTGTTTCTCACACATCTCACACGCTCTGTCATTTACCAGCATTCCCAGCTCGCCTGCTACTGATGTATGGAATATAATTGCTGGCTCTGGAAAGGGGAGAGAGAGAGAGAGAGAGAGAGAGAGACCATGTTCTACACAGGAATGCATGTGTATGCTAACTGCATCTATTTATTGTACCTAAATCTAAGACTATACTATAAAACTATAACAAAATATATTACACTATTAAGACTATAATTTTTGTACATCTATCTGTCTATCTGTTTGTCCGTCTGTCCATTTTGCATAAAGGAAATGATTATTTGATTAGAAAATGAATACTTTTTTTGTGCAAAGAAATCAAGAATAACGTCTTTATTCAACCATTTCTTCCTTTCCTCTTTCCTCCAGCATGTCCCTGTGTCGTTTGTATCTGTACTATTCTTCGGTCTTTCTTTCATCACTGCTCTAAATCTTTTGTATTTCCTCAACCCTGACTGTCATTCCCATCCTTCTACATTTCACAGTAAATCAGTTCTTCCGTCCTTCATTGGCGCTCTGTGCCAGTGTCTAATGGTGCGGTTGAGCGGAGGTTAGCGGCCAGCGCTGAGCTAACGCAAGCAGCTAGACTGGCAGACACATGCGTCACTCCATCAGCCTCATCAGCAAATCGCTGACTCATCTCACAGGAAGTGCTTTGAGGACTGGCCACAACAGGAAGCGCATGAGCAGGTAGGGGGCAGCAGGGCCTTGCTTATTGCATTAATTCTATGTCTGAGAGGAAGAATTGAGGGGGATGATGAATGTTTTGGGGAAATTATTGACAGAGACATTTCAGTTTCCTCAAAGCAATTTTTTTTTTCTTCAGATGGAAGTTCACTTTTAAAAGCATTAACAAAAAGAAAATGTGGAACCCAAACACTGCATAACCAACACCTTGCAACAAGAAATTTAGAAAAACAAGATGCAAATGTGTGCAAACGTTCTAAATAGAGCATAAGCTGAGAGCAGGTGTTGAAGGTTAATGTAGACAGAAATTGCAATAGTATTGTATTTTAATTACTTAGAACATTAAGCGTAGTTCCATGTTAAATGCACATTTACTTTGAAAGCTTGACCCAAGACATTATCATTATTTCCAATCAACAAAAGTTTATTGCAATATGGTGAATAATAATAATAAACATAGCTGCAAGCAGCGATTACAAAGGTTCAAGTGCTTTAAGGCATTTAAGCACATATGATAAAAACATTTAGCAACCACCTGAATCAATGATTTAAAAAAGGATTTTGGCAAATGCAGGTAATTTACCATACAAACATTATGTTCGTTAACATTTATGACTGCTATAGCGCCAGCTGTGGTCTGATCTCCTTAAAATTTTTGCATGTTTGTTTAGAATCACCTGTGGCATGTGCTCAGCAGGTTTTGTGAAGTTTTGAGTTTTCCTTTAGGCTTTATGGGTCTTTGGGTAAGCACTTTGGACAGTCCCCAGTTTTCTAAACGACCCCGTTATAGGTTCCCAAAGGGTAAATTTCAACTTTTTTTTAAATTACTGACCTAGAGAGTCCAGGTCAATAGTTTACAAAAGTGTGTTTTTACATTTTCTCAATCATTTAACAAATGATTTGATTGAGAGGCAAAGTTGTCCAGAATGAGGAGTTCTATCGTATCATATGAACATTGTGTGTATGTGCGAAAAACTCTACAATGTACAATTTATGCACTTGAAGAATGCGATATCGCCCCGCAGTAGCTGAATACTTTCAAATTTCAGCCCCAAAGGTCTGTGAGACAAACAGGCCCACCTAGTTTTGTTTTGATCGCCCTCCGTTAACCTTGTCTGGTGCTCAAACTTTAACAGCCAATGGCAGCCATGTTTTTTGAGATACGCAAATGTCCTTATAGACACTTGTGGCACTTTGGACCAAGACCATGCACAGCGATTTTCATGTTGATCGGACAAATGGTTGCGAAGGTATAGCCATTTTTGTTTTTTTCCCTCTTACACCGCCACCAAGTAGCCAAGCTCTATGATGTTTTTTTTCCTATGACCTCAGACTGAGCTCTTACATAGAGTTTGGCGAGAATATCTCATTCCGTTCAGGAGTTATAGGCATTTTACTAAAAGTGGCCCCACCCCTTTCATACGTTATGGCTTCCTTTTGCGATGGTGAGTCGAAAGTTTAACTTTTTTTTTGATGGTTATTGATATTCGCTCTCCAGATAATCTTTCTGCACTGGTTTTGGTTCCAAACAGGCGAAAAACCTCGGACTCGTTTGGAAAAATACCTAGTTCTGCCATGAAACTCTAGATGACGCAAGCTGATGGATTATTAACGTAACTGATCATATTCACAGAGTATATGACTTGGCACAAGCTGATTGGTTTATGTTGTGTACGCAACCAATGAGCTTGCAGCTTAACATTTAAATGGCTGGTAGAATTCACTTGGGTATTTGGCAATGCGCTTTCAGAGTTCCTCTGACACCCTCCGCCTTCCCCAGCTTCACCTGTATAGATCTGCTACAGGTTTTTTTATATGCTATTTGTGCAGCAGCAGTATGTCTTAAATACTCACAGAACCGCATTGCCATATGTTTTGGCAGTTGCAAGTTCCTGTACTTGCTTGCAGCAGCAATAATCTACAACTACAGCAACAACTGCAGCAATTCAGCAGCAGTGTAGCAGATCTATTCCAACAAAACCAAATACATTAATATTATCATATCCATTACCATGCTAAACCTTTCTGAGA
Source organism: Cirrhinus molitorella (assembly GCA_033026305.1). Lineage (NCBI taxonomy): Eukaryota > Metazoa > Chordata > Actinopteri > Cypriniformes > Cyprinidae > Cirrhinus > Cirrhinus molitorella. The sequence goes on from CM065135.1 coordinate 2,470,415, forward strand.
GTTATCATGACAGAAGTAGATTTTTTTTAAAAATCCAAGTCCAAATCAGGCTCATAGTCAAATCTGAGGCATGCATTTTGTCCGGCATGAGCCAAAGATTCTGATGACTTAAGACACTTGAGCCTGCGACTGACGGTTTAGGGGTTATCTGATCCTTGGCCATTCTAACAATTACAATAGGGTTTCAACGCTACGCGCTTGAACCCCTAATAACAATGATTTCCACAGCAGCATCAGAGTAGATGCTGTATACTTTGAGTAAAAGAGACGCATCAGAAGGACCCGTGGTAAACTTGCGAGGGTTTCCCCGGCTTAGACTTTGATTCGCAGGACTGACAACCTTATTATGCGCCGTGCTTGTTATTGATATTACTCTGGGCTCCGTTGCCATGACCACCGCACAAGAGACATTTAATTTTCTCTCCTCCATCATCATTATCTATGAGACCATCTGTTGTGCAAAATGAATTCAGCCTCATTTGCATGACTGATAAGCGCATTCTTTATCTATTTAACAGAAGGTCATATGCCATGGGTTTGAAGGCAGCAAAGGAGAGAGACAGAGAGGTTGTGCATGTGTATGTGTGTGTGTGTGTGTGTGTGTGTGTTTAGGGGGCTGGACGAGTAGGAGTGTGAAACATTATTAGCACAGATGTTTATTTTGGTGAGTCGACTGTAGTCGCAGTGCTTTGGAGCAGTTTGCATGCCTTATTATATCAGCATCCGACAACGATTAGCGAGAGGGCTAAATAGGGGCCTCCATTGCGTTTTACTATAGTAAAACACTGCTGTCTGATTCTCGTGATTCCTGTTCCTGGTGCGTGCATGGAACTCCTACTCTGTATCAAATCAGCCATGCTTGCACAAAAAGCATATAGGAATTTTAATACATTTGCATTATTCATTCAAACCCACAATAGGATGCTGAAGCGAACGCTCGCACGCCCTCTTGTCACGGCGAAGCTGAAATGTAGGAATTATGCAGGTTTTCTGATTGCCAGTCTTGAAATGAACTGCTTGTTATTTCAGTACTTTGCATTCCCCAGTTACTGTGAGCACGCAATCATTTAATCGTCTTTGCTATGGTAAATTTATGCTCTGAATCCCGTAATGTTCGATTCACTAATCTTTAGCAGTCGTATTTGATTTCAGTTGTAAGCGGCACGAATGTCATGTGAACTAAATGTCTATTTTTGCTCGCTGTCTGTTGTGTGGCGGGCTATAAAACCTGACCTAGTTCCTAAAATACACGTGTGCTGTAGCTGTGCAGCCTCCTCATATCAAAGCCAGAATGCCCCACTCCTTCAAAACACAACCTATTTACACTCATCTCCTGTGTTTCTCAAGCAACCTCCACTTCCAGCTGTGTTTTAGCTATTTTTCAGCATAATACTGGTAAATGTGGGCTGATATTCCTTTATCCAGGACTCCTCCTCTCACTGTCTTGCCCATTAGCATCACAGCTTTGAGGTTGCAGCTTTCAGCACCAGGCGCTGTCCACTCAATGAACAATCAGAAACCTCTAGTGTCAGTCCACCGATGCAAACGGATACAATAAGAATGAAGGTGCCACCATAGCCAGATTTTAACCAGTAAACAATGCCATTTTTGTCTTATTTCAAGCCAAAATATCTAAAAATTAAGTAAAAATGGTTGTTTTTGGAAAAAAGAAGTCAAAATTCAGCGAGTTTTTGCTTAAAACAAGCAAAATAATCTGCCAAAAAATTATTTCAAACAGAAAACAATATTATTTTGCTCACCCCACTGGCAGATTATTTTGCTATTATCAAGCAAAAACACACTTAATTTTGACTTGTTTTTTCTGAAAACAAGACAACAATTTTTACTTGTCTAGGAAATCCTTCTTGCTTTAAGAATTTTTAGATATTTTGGCTTGAAACATGACAAAAAAATGTAAGAAAAGCTTTTTTGCAGTGTAATGTTCCCATAATGTTTGCAAAATTATAAAATGGAATGTTCTCTGAATGTTTTCACCGCCCATAAAAAAAGGAAAAACTTTTTAAGCATATTTAAAAAAAAAAAATAGAACATTTAGAAATAAAGTTTTAGTAACTTCATGGGAATGTTATTAAAACATTGTTTTAGCAAATTTAATAAAAGTGACAATATAGCCATTTTTAAACCAGCAATGAAATTGCAATATTTTTTTTTTTCTTTAAGCTAATAAGGCAGAGGTTCTTACCAGTCATTGGCCAGGCATGTTCCAATGTGACATACATTACATGTGAGTACATTACAGAATGGCTCATTTTGAGACACAGTTTCCGGTAACAAATGAAGTGGGTGGATTTTTACCACAGTAATGGAATCTCATTAAAATGATTTGCTAATTTAGCAGTTTATTTTACAAAATGTAAAATTATTCAATAAGGCCACTGCCGGAGCAAGAAGCCCCCTGGGTAAACTTTTTTAGCATGTATAAATGTTAGCATTCTTATAAATATTCATACAGTATATATCATATTTAAGTGTCAGTAATGTAAAACACTAAATCGACTATTTTATTTAAAATTCTGCTTTGACAATTTAGTTGAATAATTAAATGACAGACTAAGAAGAATCCCAGTAAAAGAGATTCTTACACGTAAATTTATTTTATGACTTATATACATGCACATGAATATTTACATATTTTAATTGAAGATACTGTATGTCAAGTAATAGCAGCACTATAAATTTAAATTGAACGAGTTCAATTAATTAACCTATAGGTTTAATGAAAGATGTCTGAAATGTACATTAAATTCATAGAAATACTGACTAATAACCCCACTAACTACAAAGTGTTAAAAAAACAAACTACATGCCACTTTCTGTGCCAGTTCTGGTGGCCCATCTTACCCCAAATGTTTAATTTATATATATATATATATATATATATATTTTTTTTTTTTTACAATAATAACTCTATATACACTTCCAGTCACACTTTTCATTGAAAACTGATTTTCAATGTTTCTTAAAGAAGTCTCTTCTGCTTACCAAGCCTGCATTTATTTGACCCAAAGTACAGCAAAAACAGTAACATTTTTAAATATTTTTTTTTTCTATTTAAAATAACAGTTTACTATTTGAATATATTTAAAAATATAATTTATTCCTGTGATCAAAGCTAAAATTTCAGCATCATTACTGTCACATGGTCCTTCAGAAATCATTCTGATATGCTGATTTGCTGTTCAAGAAACATTTATTATTATTATTATTATTATTATTTAAAACAGAGTACATTTTTTTAGGATTCTTTGATGAATAGAAAGAATCAAAGATCAGCATTTATCTGAAATAAAAAGCTTTCATAATGTTATATACTGTACTATTCAAACGCAAATGTTTTTTGGGAAAGAAATTATAGAAATTAATACTTTTATTTAGCAAGGATGCTTTAAATTGATCAGAAGTGATAAAGACATTAATAATGATACTAAAGATTTCTATTTCAGATAAATGCTGTTCTTCTGAACTTACAGCAAAAACAACTTTTTAAAAAATTCTACTCAGCTGTTTTTGACATACTACTACTACTACTACTACTACTACTACTAATAATAATAAGTGTTTTTTTTTGCAGAAGAAGAAGCAAATTAGAATTTGATTACTGATGCTAAAAATTCAGCTTTAAAATAACAGGAATAAATTAAATTTTAAAATATATTGAAATAGAGAACAGCTATTTTAAATAGTAAAATTATTTCAAAATGTTACTGTTTTCGCTGTACTTTGGATCAAATAAATGCAGACGAACAGAAGAGACTTAAAAAAAACATTAAAATATTTACATTTAAATATATATATATATATATATATATATACTCCACAAATTTTAAAACATAGATTTTTCTACAGTACACTAACAAATAGACACACTCACAAAAAAATAAAACAAATAATAAAATAAAAATAATCAGCATAATACAGTCATAATTTACATTTTCCAGACACAAAATTAGATTATGTAACCTCAAAATTGTTTTGACTGACTAAACCTCACCAATGTTGATATTTAGATAAAACAACAAAATGAAAAAAGAGCACACTTATTGCTGTGAAGGTGTTCTTGTGTCAATATGTGTCTCCTGGCTGAGCTCCTGCACATGTCTTTCACAGTTACCACACAACTTAGTGTCAGGATGATGAACAGCCCAGTGATCATATCCACACACAATCACTGCATCTCACGCAAAACCAAGCACTTTATCTTTAATCACTTCTCTGTCAGTTATTTGATGTCATGTGTTCACGGATATCATGTTTTCTAATCACCTTCTAATCTCATTTAATCATTTTCTCTTTTCAGCATCGGTGGATTAAAGATAAATAAACTGGATTGTCAGAAGAAAAAATGAATTCTTGAGTTGAATAATAGCATATAAAGCAGTAATGAATGAAACGCATAATCACTTAAAACAACCGACAATTGAGCTGACAGTAGAATGGCAATTTAGCCACAAAATTAAAACTGAAAACAAACAAAAAAATGCTGAAATGGAATCTCTGAGTGATTTGGAACATTCTACTGTACACAGACGTAAGATTATAGCACACACAAGAACCACAATGCAACAACTAAACTTGTAAGCATGAAAATACAAAGCAAGCTAAAATATTAAGTATAATAGTCAATTTTGATTAAAATGTCAGTGCTGAAATAATTACACTACTGTTTGTTAGTAATTTGTTTGCTTGGTTGGTTAGTAAGTTAGTAAAGTCTCTTCTGCTCACCAAAAAAAAATGCAGTTAAAAGAGTAATATTGTGAAATATTGAATTTTCAGCATCATTACTCCAGTCTTCAGTGTCACTCTAATATGCTGATTTGCTACTCAAAAAACATTTATGATTATTATGAGGGTTAAAAACAGTTGTGCTGACAAATATTTTTGTTTATAGTAGGAATTTTTTTGATTTTAGTTACATTGTCCTGCCATTAGATGTCCACAACAGACTGTTTTTATGAATCAGCTGTAAATTATTTTATACTGAAAAACAAATGCAGTTATAAAGGGAACTTATTTTTAAGTTCATCAACAGTTTAACACAGCTAACAAATGCACTGAGCAGCATTGTCATCAGAAATCACTCTTGGCATTTAAAAATATATTAATGTTACGACAAAGATAGCGCTTTCCTCAGCAGACATTCAAACTAATGTTTTATTGTGAATATGGTAGTGAGCTGAAGAATGAATGCTGTATCAGATGCAGAATTAGGTGGGGACGCCAGGGACGTGTCCCTACCAAAATCCAGCGAAACTTGCTGATTTTGATCAAACAATTAAATATATGTAAATGATTTTTTAATCTGAAACATTATATCATTGATATATTGCCTAAGAAGTTAAAGTAAATAGGCTATATTAGAAAGCTGCACACTTTCAAGGATGCGCGTTTAATACATAGGCGGAATGTAGTTGCACACCGGACAAAAAGCACACTGATGCATTTCGAAAAACTTACAGGTATTGCAACCAATTCAAGGCAGCAGTCCAAAACAGTTAATTAACAAAGGTATTAACAAAGTTGCATAGATGAGTTTGAAGTACGGTGTTTGACAAAACAGAGCAAACGGAAAGAGAAAGCGCAATCTATGGCTATTATTAGCTGCCTATATAAAGCATACAGAGAGAAAAAGGTTGTGCGGAAAGATACACAATCTTCCAGCCTAGGATAAAGTCATTCTGAACATTAACAATAATTTGGGACAAATATAATGTAATTTAAGTGTAAACTAGGCCAATTTAAGTGGCACTCTGTGGATTTGGAACAGCATCCTAAATCGCCGCGGACAGTCTGTAACTTTAAATTAATGTTGTTCAACTGAATGTATAAATCAAACTGTTCGCTGAAAAGTTGTGTTCATTCCTACAGCAATAGCAGAGTTTTCTTTCGGAATCATCCTGGGTCCAATTTAATTAATTTTAAAATAAAGTGATGCGTAATTGACACCCAGCGCTCTGATGCTGATGCTGTTGGTTCACAAAATCGAAATGGTGAAATTATTGTCAATTAAACAAATATTAAATATGATTCTACCCTGACTGTACTGTGCAGTTTCTTCCTGTAGTAAACCAGTTTTTTCGCTATAAATGGTTTAAAATAGTGATGGGTCATTCTTGAACGATTTGTTAATTTTGAACGAATCTTTAATGTGACTCGGAAAGAACAAGTTATCTTAGAGAGTGATTCGTTCGGTCACACATGCGCACCATCATATAGGTTCTGTACTGGAATTAATTCACCTGTTTCGAGTCTTCAGTTTTTTTGAGTCGTTTGTCCATCTTATGATGAACGAACGAATCGAACCCGAAGAATCGAGAGATAAACTAATCAATTCTCTTTCCGGCTCAGACTGCAGTGGTTAAGCTTATGGGGCTGTCACGTGATGAACGAACGACTCAAACCCGAAAACTTGTCAGATAAGAGATGAGGAGCTAATCATAGACTATAGACCCAGGGAGACAATTAATTAATATTTTCTGTTTCTTGTAGAATTATAGTTTTGTCTTGTTTGTAGTGTGAACAACGTTTGTGTAAGCAGTAGATGTGTTATATAACCCGAAAAAAGATTCTCGAAAGGTCTCAGAGGACTCAAAGGCCTGAGTCTGTAAAATGATCCAAACTTCATCACTAGTTTAAAACTGGACATTTTGAACATTAAGAGAACATTCCGAAAGAGTGTTTTCATAACTTAGTGGGAATGTTATCAAAACACTCTAAAAACATATTTTTTTGCTAACTGGGATATCACTTACCAGCCCAACACATGGACTGTGTGGACGTGTTTGGAGCGGATATATGGATAGCATCGCTTTTGTCTGGGAGGAGACAGATCTATCTGCCGGAGCAGGGGAAGTTGGCTGGCGGTGTGAATTGGCTGCTTCTTAAGCCAGTTATCTTACCGCTCCACGCTGCTGGTGCTCTGCCAGCGCTCACAGCCCTGACTCTGAGTGAGGACGACATTAATGAGTCGAGCGAGACCCTCTCTCTTCTGCAGGCAAATGATGGACGTATGCATGAGATTTCCTGATACTAGCCCAAATAAAGCACGAACACGCACACACACAGGCAACCATCAGACCGCAAGGCCTATGGGAGGCAGTGATGCTGCGAGCAGACAGTCTGCAACTACACACGCGAACACGCCACACACAGTGAGGAAGAGAGATCCATGATACAGAGATGGCAAACGCATCCTAAGCATTCGCCCAACCTCACGCGCGTGTGCCGTGGCACCCGGAGGCTCGATGCTTTATTGTTTCTCCGGATGGGTGGAGGTCTGGGCGCTTAGCTGAGGATGCAGGCATCACGCTGAGGGTAAGCGCTTCACATTTCGGCTCTGACTCACGTACAGCTGTTTTTTTCTCTAGCTCTCTCTCTATGGCGGCCGCGTCCTCGCATCCTTTTGCTCCGCCTCATTGGTGCTTCCCCCATTCCTTGGTTTCTCTCTCTCTCTCGCTCTCTCTTTCAGAGCTCCAGGCCAATTGGTTGCCAGCTTTCAACCGTTATCTGCTCTCTTCCTTCTCCAGCTGTCTCCGCGTCTCTCCTCTTCCTCTGTCTTCCTTCAACTCGTGAAGAATGATTAGCATACGGGAGGCGAGAGGAACTTTCCAGCGCGAGTGAACAGGAGAACAAGTGCGCAAAAGGACGGACGCTGGAAAATACAATCGGCAGCGATTGGAAAGTTTGAGCGAAGACAACATTTCCACACTGGTGGGTCACTCGTGGTTTTATTTCTGGCTGGATTGCTTTGCAGACATTGCTCTGATTGAAGAGTTGAGCTTGTGCAGCGTGTGTTTTATTAGTAGTTACAGTGCAGTTGTTTTCATACTTGGTCTGACTCTTAGAAATGGGTTTTGTGACAGTGACCTATTGTAATCAGGTTAGTCATATTATATAGTTACTTTAATAAAGTAGTTACTAAAAATTAGATTAACATTGTTCACTGGACATTTATTTTTTATTTACAGTAGCCTATAATAAAATGTTTTGGCTCGTTTTCCAGTACAAATCTTAAATCAATATGCATTTCTTGAGAATGAAAATGAAAAGCATTAATTCTTTGTTTTCTAAAGAATTTATCAAAAATAAATGTTTATGCTAAAAAAAAGAACAAACATCTGCCAGTAGACTAACCTCCTCCTAACTTTACCTCCTCATTGGCAGATATTGTTTTCTTGTTTTAAGCAATAAACTCTTAATTTTGATATTTTTATGGTTAATATGTTAAGTCATTTTGCGTTTCAAGTAATTCATCTTGAATGTTTAGATATTTGCGAAACAAGACAAAATACAAATTTTTTTTTTTTTTTAAAGATTGTGGGATGATTAAGCAAGTATATTTAGTGAGTGAAGTTCAGTTGTTCTTGCATATAGTTTGGTTTTCTGTCATCCTACCACATTTCAACTCATTTTACCCAATGCACAGTCATTTGTTCTGTATCAAGCACTACTGCATTACTGCTTTCTTTACAACATTACAGCACTCTTTGTTGTACAGCAAGCAGCCATATACTTTGCATTGGCATCCTGCTCAACATCAAGGATGTTGTGAGAGGTAAACATGTCTTTCAGGTCACGAGCTGTTAGGCTTGTTCTCCAGAAGCTTCTGTGGGCTTGGTTTGTTGTGTGAAATGGCACGCCACTACTAACAGTCCATATGGTTCTGGGTTGGACTTACTGTACAAAGGCTGGGCTATTTGAAACCTTTATTGTTATCTGTGTGCTGCTGGGAAACTTGTTTTCTTGAGATGACTGTAAGTGACACAACTTTATAAGAAAGTGCTTTCAAATGCAGTGGCCACAATTATATATCAGATAGATTTGTGTCAATGAGCATTTCCTATATCCCAGCGCATATATTTTGAGCAACACATTTGCGTTTCATACTTTTAGTTCTTTGTCTCAATCGTGTGTCGGCCAACAATCTTTGAAATAACATCAGTATAATGATCATGATATAAGAAACTGCAAATGAGAAACAATCACCGTTTCCTTCTGTTGTCTACTAAATGATGTGAAGCAAACACTCTTTTACGTTGCATGATGTAACTCAATCCAGCACTGTACTGTTGTCTGGAACTGAGTGCACTTTGTTTTGTCTTAATGATCTGTATTGTAAGTCTCACACACTCTATGCTGTGAGTGAAAGGACAACGTATGTTTAGTGGAAACATATATTGTTTCATTTATATACATGCAGACTCTGACATACATACTAGAAATTAGAAGTGTTCTTTTCTATATTGAGCCATTTCTCAATGAAATTGTTTGGAGAACTAGCATACAGCTGTGGGTTTACTGTATTGTGTATCATTTTGTGTGTTGTACATGCAATATCTTTGATGAATATATGATTTTAACTATGTGTTACATTATATTATATTATTATATACAATAGTTCTTTTGGTCCTTCAAATCGAATTGACTAAGAGGTCTTTCCAATGAGATATTCACCCAGTTTTGCCGTTCATATCACTCCGCTTTCAGCATTGGAGTCATGGAGAAGATCCAAATCCACCATAATATCAGAATTACTACTATTGTTGTTAATAAAGATAACATCTTTTTAAAAATTTGGTTTGACAATTTAGAGATGTGAGCTCCACTGGGCGTTCAGAGCTCATGAACCCGCTGAAAGCAGCCTCATCTTGGCTCTGATTCATTTTGGGTAAATCTAACGGCAGTCTTTGGTCTCATTAATCTATTATTTGTTCCAGAGGAAATAGTTTTGGCTGAGGGCAAAATCTCATAGATTTGTAGAAGTCCGACACTCTAAACATTAGGCCATGACTGCGCAATTACAGTTAAGCTTTGAGCTTTAATTAATGATTTTTATTTCATATTTTCTCATTTTTTAAGTTCATTTGTGTTTATGGAAATGCTGATATATTCTAAATAGCATTTATAAACCAGAACCAGACCAGTACATGTTTGTCAGTTTGTATGTTGTGCAGTATAGGCTGTAAAGAAGTCTTGTGTTTACTTGATATGACTGAAATGATGAAATGAAATGACTGAAAACACTCCTTATGTCTTGCGTGTGTCTCTGACAGAGATTATTTTAAAAATAGCATGTCCAGTATATCACAGGAGCTTGTTGTGTTTGGCAGGGAGACCATGAGCTTGACTCAAAACTCAGTGTGGCAATCTGTGTTTGAATTCATTCATGCACTCACAGTGACCTGAGCTCCAGGAAAGCCTGTCCACTGAGAGAAACAGCTGAGACACCAACAGCCGTGAAGATCTGATATCCATGATGCTGTAATATACATTTACTGTTTTAATTGCTGCAAATGATCAATTTATATAGTGAGATAGATGGTTGAGATTGTGAGTACAGGAATAGTTCACACAAAAATTTTAATTATGTCCTTATTTGCTCACCCTCTTTCTCACCTGTTTGAAATCAATATGCATTTTGATAAGGAATATGAAAGCAGAAATTCAGTTCATGTAATTCAGTATCATACACTGACTGTCATATTCAAAAGGGAAGATTATCAATGAGTAATGACTGAAATATCATTGTATTTCTCTCACAAAGCTTTTACATGATTTCAGAGTTGTTAAATTGACAATATTTGTTATAGTTTATGGTAATTATATTGAGAACCATTGTAAATGTGAAGCTTCATCTGTTTTGTTCGGTTTGCCTAAAAGCTAACCACACTCCCCATAAAAAGCAATTTAATCAATTTTGTTTAAAAAGTATTTTTGCTTGATGTGCAGAACACATTCTGACTAGCTTTACTGACTGCAGAAATTAACTAGTGTTTTTTCTTCTTTTTTATTAGTAAATGCATATTTTAAAAAATACATCATAATACTATGGTCTTTCAAATCTTTATTTATTAAGTAAACTTCAAAGATTAGTTCACTTTCAGAACAAAAATTTACAGATAATGTACTCACCCCATTGTCATCCAAGATGTTCATGTCTTTCTTTCTTCAGTTGTAAAGAAATTACATTTTTTGAGGAAAATACTTCAGGATTTCTCTCCATATAATAGACTTATATGGTGCCTCCAAGTTTGAACTTCCAAAATGCAGTTTAAATGCCACTTTAAGGGGCTCTAAATTATCCCAGCTGAGGAAGAAGTGTCTTATCTAGCGAAACAATCGATTATTTTCTAAACAAATTGACAATTTATATACTTTTTAACCTCATTGCATCGCAGAGACGAGACAAGACAAGCATTTGAGGTTAAAAAGTGTATACATTGTCAATTTGTTTTGAATATAACAGATCGTTTCGCTAGATAAGTCCTTACTTCATCGGCTGGGCTCATTTAGAGCCCTTTGAAGCTGGATATAAACTGCATTTTGGAAGTTCAAACTAGGGGGCACCATAGAAGTCCATTATATGGAGAGAAATCCTGAAATGTTTTTCTCAAAAAACATAATTTCTTTACGATTGAAGAAAGAAAGACATGAACATCTTGGATGACAAGGGGGTGAGTACATTATCTGTACATTTTTGCTCTGAAAGTGAACTAATCTTTTAATTGACTAACAATTTATGGATTGCAAAAAGCCAAAAAATATTAGATCGACCTACATTAAGTAAAAGTTTAGCTTATGTCTAAAGAAAATATATAGATTAAGTGTAGTTTATTTTGTATAAATGCAAAATAAATATTTTGATTGATTTTCCATCACATTTTAAAGGAATAGTTCACTCAAAAATAAAAATTCTGTCATTAATTACTCACTCTCATGTTGTTCTAAACCCATAAGACCTTTGTCTTCATCTTCAGAACACAAATTAAGATACTTTTGAGCGAAATGTGAGAGCTTTCTGACCCTCCATAGACAGCAAGGTTCATACCACATTTAAGGTCCAGAAAGGTACCAAGAACATCAACAAAAATAGTCCTTGTGACATCAGTGGTTCAACCGTCATTTTATGAAGCTGCAAGAATACTTTTTGTGCACAAAGAAAACAAAAAAACTTTATTCAAGTATGCAATCTTGCATTGTGGTAATTTTGTTAATGGTGGCAGACTCTCCCAGGAGAGAAGAAATCGTTAAATAAATTTGTTATTTTTGTTTTCTTCTCACACAAAAAAGTATTCTCATAGGTAGCTTTATAAGATTACAATTGAACCACTGATGTCACATGGACCATTTTAACGATGTCCTTACTACGTTTCTATGCCTTGACAGTGGTATGGAGGGTCAGAAAGCTCTCGGATTTCATCAAAAATATCTTAATTTGTTTTCCAAAGATGAACAAAGATCTTACGGGTTTGGAACGACACAAGGGTGAGTAATTAATGACAGCATTTTCATTTTTGTGTGAACTATCCTTTTATGGTTTAAACTAAAAAATTTGAGAAAATTGGTTTAATTAGTTGGAAAAAGTTGGATGTATGGAAAGACCTTTGGGAAGGTTCTTCAAAGCTTCTCCATAAAACAGCGTGGTTGGGAATGACAGAGGATTAGAAAAAAACTTTAACTTTAATTTTATAAGCAATGTTTTGACAGTGTGGAAGCAATAAAAGTGTGTTGGATGTTTCCATAGATATTTTCTTTGACCGAAACAACCACAGCTATTCATCTAGAGCAAATAATCATGAGTAAATTACTTATTTATTCAGTTCTATTCTGTGCATGCTACAGTTCAAGATTTCATCAAAAATCTGAATATTTCTGGGGAACTTTATAGTGACTTCAGAACTGTTGTAAAGCTGTATCAATTTAACTTTAGGAGTATATAAAGGTGGACACAAAGTACATTAAGATGGTCTACATTAAAGGGTTTCTCCTCCTCAAAATGAAAATTTTGTCATTAATCACTTACCCGCATGTCGTTCCAAATCCGTAAAAGCTTTGTTCATCTTGGGGACACAATTTTAGATATTTTGGATGAAAACTGGGAGCTATGTGACTATCCCATTGACTGCCAAGTAAATAACACTGTCAAGGCCCAGAAAAGTATGAAAGACGTTGTCAAAATAGTCCATCTGCCATCAGTGGTTCAACCATAAATTTTTAAAGTTACGAGAATACTTTTTGTACGCAATTAAAACAAAAATAACGACAAAATAGTGCTACGGTGACGCAGAGGAGACAAATTGTTGGATAAAGTTATTATTTTTGTTTTCTTTGTGTACAAAAAGTATTCTCTTAGTTGAATTATGACTATTTTGATGATGTCTTTCATACTTTTCTGGGCCTTGACAATGTTATTTACTTGGCAGTCAATGGGACAGCCACAAAGCTCCTGGTTTTCAAAAATATAATATCTTGTGTTCCAAAGACAGGAAACTAAATTTTCAATTTGGGGTGGAGTAACCCTTTTTTTTTTTTTTTTTTTTTTTGCTGTTCAAAATCAGTGACTCAATTACTCCAACATTGCTGAATTCTCACAGTTACTGAATGACACAGGTGACGGATGTCGGACAGATGTTTATTAGGTGTGAAGGCCAAATAGGTAATTGCGATCACGATTACTATGCGTGACTTTCATCCATTCATTCATTCTGTGCGAGAGCGTCTTCCCCATCATAGTCCGTATCAAAACATGATCTATTTCTGAATAGCTCGGCCAATTAAAAATCAATCTTGACTTTGGTGCAGGGCTGTAAAGGAGAGTGTGGAGTATGAAGTAGACGGGTGATTAATACCAGCGCTCACCTACTGGCACAACACGCACCTGGGGGCGTTCATCTCGCCGGGCCGCTCACCTGATCACACGACAGTCGCGCATGTCAGAAACACAGGGATTTGCATGAGTTATGTGCTCTGCAGGCATGTGACAGGACAGCGGTTGGGGGCGAGCCGTACTGCCAGCACTAGAGCCACCGCCGGTTAGTCATCGCTGTGTGGCGTCACGTTTGGCGGAAGAGGAGGAGGATTACCGCTGCTTTTCTTTGAGGGCTCAGGCTTCCTTTGACCGGGCTTCGTGGTGCGCTGCTTTAAGAGAGGATGCTTTCAGTGCATCCTGATGTTATGCTCTTCTTTAGAGCGCTTTGAGAATTGTGTCTGAAAGCTTTGTGGCTCTATGCCAGCGGATGTAGGAGTGGGATGTCATTTGGTTTGATTTCACTTGACTGATCAACTTGACCTCAAAGCAGTCCTCACTTAGTCATGCACTAAATACTGGGTTCCGCTTTATTTCAAGGTGACGTTATTACAACATAACTACACAAATAAGTGCTGAATAGTTTTTTAATTAAATTGTTTCTACACCTATGTATGCACTGCAAAAACACAAAAAACACAATTTGTTGAGTCAACTGAAATAATTTGGTACCCTGTTGCCTTAAAATTCTAAGTTCATTCAACTCAAATAAGTTTATTCAAGCTGAAATGTTAAGTTGTACTAAGTGACAACTTAGATATTTGAATTGACTAAACTAAAAATTTGTAAAATGAATCAACTCAAATAAGTAAGTAAGTTGACTGAACTTAAAATTTTAAGGCAGCCAGGTAACTTATTATTTCAAGTTGACTCAACAAATAGTTTTTTTTTACAGTGTGCATGCATGCATGTATTTATTTATTCATTTGCTTATTTATTTATTTAAGATCTTACGCATTATGTGTTATTTTGTCAGTGTTACCCAATACTTCTGTTGGCATTATATATGGTAACCTAAACATGTTGACTTAATAACATTTTAATCTTAAAACCTAATATAGAAATATAAATCACAGGTTACCATTATCTTTACAGTGTAAAAAAAAAAAAACATACTAAATGTGACAAAAATAGACACTAGGTTCATTATAATGAGTGTACAAGTTAATCATAAATTAAGTATTTGTTATCATGTAAAGACAAGGAACCTACACTTGGCTCATTTGAACATTTCTAATAAAGCTCACTAAAGAATAAGCTGGATGAAAAGAAAAAAATATGATTACATATTATTATTTTTTATAATTTCTGTATTATAATGTATATGTCTTCTATAAGTAGTAAATGTAAGCTATTCAATAGACAATGCAATGCACTCAACTTGACCTGAAAACAAACTTACAATAAACAAATATTTTACTGGTCATATTTTTATAAAAAAATTGGTTAATACATGGCATACCTGACATTATTTCTGAAATGAGAACTAGATGCCACTCATTAAATGAAACATGTAATGAGAGTGATGTCATGTGACAACAGTGTATCTGAAATTTGGCAGGTCTGGCATATGACAGATCCTATATAATATATATACCACAAAACTTTTTCAAAGTTGTCCAAATGAAGTTTTTAGCAATGCATATTACTAATCAAAAGTTACGTTTTGATATATTTACAGTAGAAATTTTACAAAATATCTTAATGGAACATGATCTTTACTTAATATCCTAATAATTCTTGCCATTAAAAAAAAAAAAAAAATCAACAATTTTGATTCATTTGTGGCTCAGTACTTTTGTGGTCTGTAGTATTGTGAATCTGTACATTTGACTACATGTATTTGACTACATTTGATTTATTGCTTGTGTTTTTCACAGTTTTTCACTGTTTATGTCACCCTGAGAAAAAAAAAAATAGACTAAACGAATGCATGTAACTGTATTAAAAACATTCTGCTAGTCAGGATATAATGATGATAATAAGTTGGTGCTGATAATGATATGTGACCACTTTTTTTTTGGTTTGCTTCTGTCCCTTGATAATCAAGTTGTTTTTTTTTTTCACATGTAGCTGTTTTTGTGTGTATGCCAATTACTTTTAATGTACAGCGAGCCTTTGAGCTCATTAGCAGTAGCTGATTGTTTACAATCGTTTGGCAGTCAAAACCATAAGTCATCCAACATGTCACAAGCTATATGATTACGATGGATATTTGGCCACTAAGGCTTTGGCTCAGTTTAAATGAACTGCATGTGCAAGGTTTGAGCTATAAAGATGTTGGCAGCATGTGAACTCATGTGAAAAATCATGTGACCGCGAATATCACCAACATCATGAGGGTGTCATTCTGTCAACAACTCTCTTACCGCTGGCACGGCGCTCTGTGACAGCTTCCATAAATATTCAGGTTAGATATTTTGGATATAATGTATATGTTTTCATGTTTTGTGAACATTTAATCCATCTATCAGCCAGTGCCATTCTCTGTGGATGTAAGATTGGAAAAGCAGTCAGAAAATGCTAATTCAAGACTTCCCGCTGGATTTTTAACCTCTGTCTTTGAATGTTAATGGCATTTAGTGCATGTCTGCCAATGGAGAGAAAGCATTTGAGATGAGACGTTATGGAGGCAAAAATAGTCCTCCCCACACAGGGCTGAGAAGAGCAGAGCGATATTGGAAAATGATTACAAAACAGCCATCCATAATTCATCAAGCATATTGGTGAGGGCGCAGGACTCTTATTATGGCTGCTCTTTAAATCAGATTTGTCGGTTTTGATCACTGTAAAGTCTTCTAGTCACACGACTGAAGTATTGGGCAAATATTACCCTGTCTAATCGGTAATTGATTAAGACAAGTGATACCGCTGGGACTGAATGTGAAATAGCTGATGGTAAGAGTACAATCATGATTTGATGGTTGTTTCACAGCAGATTTTCTCACCTCATTCTTGCACACATTGTTGGATTTGACTTTGATCAAATGCACAGAGCAAACTGTAATTAGAGATGGTGAAGATATTGAAGTTATATGATTAGTGGTCAACAAATGGGTTTCCTAATTATGAACCAAAGTGTCTAAAAGTGTGGTTAAAAATTGCTACCAAATGCCAGTTGTTATTACAAATCCCAAACCAAATCATAAAGTGCATTGTTTTAAACCCCTGAAACAAAAACTTAACATTTGACTAGTTAACTAATTGCATTCTGGTATTATCACTCAGTTTCAGTGCACATTATAATTGAAATAAATATTAATAACCCATGACATTTCTCTTTTTTGCCAGTCTTGTTGCAGTAAAACATTATGGAGTTTAACAACTGCTTAAACCGCAAATGTCATTGCATCACCCTACATTAAACTTAACATTCTTGCGCTTTTTGCCAAGAAAAGTAGATTGCTGTGATTTGCCAACAACAAAGCTGAACTCTCTGAGGCCAATATAAGTGTGAACCAAAAAACGTTGATAAAAGCTGTATGATAAACTTCAGTATGAACCGTTTTGTCAAAATAGTGATGATCCCTTAAGTCTAAACCATTATTTTAACAGAGAAAATGTCAAAGCATAAACAGATGACGATGGCTAATAAAAAAACTGTGATGAATTTGGTGACTTGGTTGGTTGAAGACTTGCTATGCTTTTGGATTTCAATGAAAAATGTTGAAATACTAAGCTTTGTATAAAAATGTAAGAGCATCACAAAACTCCATGACAGACCAATATTTGTAAAGCTGTCAGAGAAAAACCCTCATACAGTTTTGACTATTCAGGAGAATGAAAAGCTAAAATGGTGAGATCTGTCAGCCACCAAATGAAGCTCACTTATTGTTGATTGCATCTCTTTTCATTGTGCGAAAACTTTTTTTGTGTGTTGAAATTACTCACCTAGCTATGAGCGCAATTATTTTGAGCTATTGATTTTTTTCGCTTCTGCTCTTTAGGCTTTCAGAACACCTTGATAGCTCATTCTGACATTCGTAAAATCAATCAAGTGTACTGCCTGTACTGTTCGCAGGTGAGCGTGAGGTTGGGCCCCAAATAAAACTTGTTTGACTTTCAAAAAAGCTCTGACACAAAGACAGCCATCTCAAAACATGTCAAACAATACGGAAGGTTCTTTTATAAAAATTCAATATAAGAATACACGCGTCAAAATTCATCTTTGTGTTTTAGTTGGTTGCGTGATTAAGGCTAGAAACAAGACGCCAATGCAATGATTGGCTTAATGCATTGCAAGCTTGAGGTCCTGTTGTATATTCTCTACTTAATGTATGGTTCTGCGCTACTGTCAAAGTAACAATGTCAGTAATTTTTCCTGATTCCTGAACACTTTCTGAAATCTGATCACAGGTTTATGCTTTATAGTCTTGTACAGTTATTCTCTGTAATTGTGTAGTGATAGATATTTGGCCTATTGTTTTTATTAAATCACAAACTTAACATACATGATTGAACAGTGTGTTCATAAAAAAATAATTCTTAAAAGTCTTGCCTTGAAAGAAGAAATCATTCAGCAACAATTTGTTAAATTGATAAAAAGTGAAAAAGTGATAGTAAAGACTTATATTGTTATATATATATATATATATATACATATTATACATTTATTTTTTTGAATAAATGCTGTTCTGTTTAACGTTTTATTCATCAAAGAATCCTGAAAAACATATCACAGGTTCCCAAAAAATATTAAGCAGCACAACTGTTTCCAACATTGATAATAAAAGTAAATATAGCTGCAAGCAGTGATTGTGGGGCCAAGCACTAGGCAAGGGAAGCATCAGACCAACTGCAGCAATGAGTAATTAAAGCTATTTTAAGGTGATTTTAGTCAAAATTGGGTGAAAAATCATGAAAACAGCCACTAGTAATATGATTTTATCGTTATCACTTTTGACCACAAGGTGGCACTGTCTCAAAAAGTTTTGAGTACTTTCAGGTCATGGTTTCGATGGTACATACAAAGTTTGGTAATGGTACACCAATGCATTGGTAAAAATGAAGCATTTTATATCATAATACTCTTTTGTAGTCAATGGCAATTTCATGTTTTGTTCAATTATAGTGCCACCAAGAGGCACAATCACACCAAATTCTTTATGTGTCCTTAGAGTGTGCCCACACATATGTGTGTCAAAGTTGGTGTTATAGATGGAGTTACAGACATTTTTATATATGAGAAGAGAAAAAATTATCAATTTTGGCAAAACGTGGTGGTTTCATGTCGATAGGAGTAATGGTTTCTAAGATATTAGCAAATGTTTTAAGCGCTAAAATGCAACGTCGCACAATTCATAAGACAAAACCTGGCATGTTTGGTATCACTGAATTCGGCAAGGATTCAGGAGTCTAAAAAGTTGACTCCCGTGAAAATAAGTCGACCACACTCAAAGTTATAAGCATGTGAATATTTGATTTTACCACTAGGTGGCGCTGGCTTGAAACTTCTCAGGCTCCTTCAGAGCATCATGCTGATGACCTATACCAAGTTTTGTAATGATACGTCAATGCGTTCGTAAAATATAGCATTTTACTATAACATTCAGAATGGCTGACGCCCAAAATGGCTGACATGGGAAAACTGGGTATAAGCTAAAGTTATAAGCTAAAATAGGCATTTTTCGTATCTCCTGACCACTAGGTGTCACTGCGCCGAACGTTCAAAGGATGATCTGAGCCAATTTTGGTAAAAATCTGAAAAACTGTCTAGGACCAGTTCAAAAAAGTAGGTTTTCAAATAAATTAAAAATAGAAAAAAAAAAAACATAAACCTTACAATTTTTGAATTTTGGTGTTAATTTGACTTGGCATTTCTGTGCCTTATGGTTCAGAAGTTATTAGCATAAACTTTGGACAAGTGGTGTCACTAGAGAGTTTGAGTTAGAGACTCCTACATTAATTAATATTAATTTGCTATAGTTAATGTTGAGACTGTCCTCTATCAGTGTGCCAAATTTCACAACTTTCCCGCAAGCGGTTCTATGGGCTGCCATAGTCTCAATGGCGAAAGAAACGGAAGAAAAAAAGAAGAAGAAGAAAAAAAACACCAACGAATAAATCACTATATTAGAATGATTTCTGACGGATCATGTGACACTGAAGACTGGAATAATGGCTGATGAAAATTCAGCTTTGCACCACAGAAAACAATTATATTTAAAAGTATATTAAAATAATAATAATAATAATAAAAATGTTATTTTGAATTGCAATAATATTTTATAAAATTACTTTACTTTGATCAAATAAATAGAACTTTGATTAGCATAAGAGACTTTTTTTAAAAAAAATCCAAACGTTTTGCACTTATTCTGTGCAAATGGACAGTAAACATTATATATATATATCCATAGTAACAATTAAAAACGTATTTTTAAAAAACAAGTCCTGTCTCAATGATATGGTCATTGTAACTCAGAGTATTGGCAGACAGTCATTTTTGGCCTCTGGTGGTTGGGCTATTAAAGGTAATATTAGGAAACAATAACATACTCAGAACCTGTTTGCATGCAGAAAGCATAGTCATACATTTATCAAAACCTAAAGCATGTGTGTATAGAAAGGTGTGGAGAGAATTCAAAGACCTAGAGACAAAAGTGAGTCCCAGGGGCGCTTTTGTCAGCGGTTTTGTGAAGAGGCGAGAGAGACCCCCAGCTGCATGCCCCCATGCTGAAATTGCCCTACTTCCAAAAGCTACCTCTGCCTATTGTTCGTCCTGTATTTAGTAAGCACTGAGCCAACAACATTCACAAATCAGCCGATATTCTTTATTCTGTTGATCTACTATGGTGGTACATTTCTGGAAAAGCAGGTATTTCTTTTAGACGTTCATTTGTAAGGTCTTTTTGTTTCAACAAAAGCACGTATGAGGCTTTGGAAAACACAAATAACACTGCCTGGTTTAGCACTGTCTGTTTGAAAGCAGAGGAAGGTGCTGCCCGCGTCTTGCTCTGACCTATTTTTTACAGCCCTGCCCAACACTTGCTGTATGGAGCTCTGAAATAGCTCAGTAAGAAAAGTGGTGCAAGCATTTCCATCTTGCATAACAGGCTGATCATACTTTTGGCCAGCCAAGGCACTGAGAATCAGCGCAGTGTACACTGAGAGTAACACAAGCAGGCGGATAATTGCGTCAGGGCGTTTTTAGACTGTTGTAGTGCCACATTTTCACTGAGTGCTGTGAGGCTGCGAGGGGATTCGGCAAGCCTTATTTTTTGACATTCCAAGCAATGCTAGCATGTGAGAGCTTATTGCATTCACACTACATTTGTGTGAAATCCAGCAGCACCGTTTAAAGGACAAGCAGACTACTATAGCTTTTTGTAGAGTGTAGCAAAGAATGTTAAATTGTAACTTTTTCTAGTCAGTTAAGTTGGTTATCATTGAACATGGTTTCTGTCGATTTCATAGCCTTCAGGTAGACTCTTAAAAATCAAGTTTTTGTATTGGCATCGATGGTTCCATAAAGAACCTCGAACATCAGTAATTTTTGGTAACACGCTATTCACTATTAACTACAACTTTTCCCTCAATAAATTCTTAATTTGTTTAATTAATACTTAATTAGGTAGTTGTTAGGTTTAGGTATTGGGTAGGTTTAGGGATGAAGAACTAATTAAGTAACCACAAAATAAAGTGTTACCAAAGGTTCTTTATAGTCGAAAAAGGATTTTTTAAATCTTCTCTAAAAAGGTTCTTTTAAGAACGGTTCACTGATAGGTTCTTTGGTGAAGCAAAAATGGTTCTTCTATGGCATCACTGCAAAAATACCCTTTTTTTAAAGAGCGTATCTTCGCCCAAAGTTTTTACAAAAGATTTCTATTTCAAATAACTGCTTTCTCTGTTTCTTAAAGAATCCTAAAAACACATTTTCACAAAAATATGAAGCATCACAACTGTTTTCAACAGATAATGGATAATAATAACAAATTATTGACAATATTCAGAAATGTTTCTTGAGCAGCAAATCAGCATATTAGAAAGATTTCTGAATGAGTATGTGATACTATAGTTGAGTAATGATGCTGAAAATTCAACTTTGATTACAGCAATCAGTTACATTTTAAAATATGTAATCACATAGAACAGCTATTTTAAATTGTAATAATGTTTTACAATTTTACAGTTTTTATTATTTTTGATTTAATATCAATTGAAAATATGTATTTAAAAAAAAAAAAATATATATATATATATATACAGGTCCTTCTCAAAAAATTAGCATATTGTGATAAAGTTCATTATTTTCTGTAATGTACTGATAAACATTAGACTTTCATATATTTTAGATTCATTACACACAACTGAAGTAGTTCAAGCCTTTTTTTGTTTTAATATTGATGATTTTGGCATACAGCTCATGAAAACCCAAAATTCCTATCTCAAAAAATTAGCATATCATGAAAAGGTTCTCTAAACGAGCTATTAACCTAATCATCTGAATCAACTAATTAACTCTAAACACCTGCAAAAGATTCCTGAGGCTTTTAAAAACTCCCAGCCTGGTTCATTACTCAAAACCGCAATCATGGGTAAGACTGCCGACCTGACTGCTGTCCAGAAGGCCATCATTGACACCCTCAAGCAAGAGGGTAAGACACAGAAGGAAATTTCTGAACGAATAGGCTGTTCCCAGAGTGCTGTATCAAGGCACCTCAGTGGGAAGTCTGTGGGAAGGAAAAAGTGTGGCAGAAAACGCTGCACAACGAGAGGGGGACCTGTGGAAGCAGTGGACTGAGTCTGGAGTAGAAACATCCAGAGCCACCGTGTACAGGCGTGTGCAGGAAATGGGCTACAGGTGCCGCATTCCCCAGGTCAAGCCACTTTTGAACCAGAAACAGCGGCAGAAGCGCCTGACCTGGGCTACAGAGAAGCAGCACTGGACTGTTGCTCAGTGGTCCAAAGTACTTTTTTGGGATGAAAGCAAATTTTGCATGTCATTCGGAAATCAAGGTGCCAGAGTCTGGAGGAAGACTGGGGAGAGGGAAATGCCAAAATGCCTGAAGTCCAGTGTCAAGTACCCACAGTCAGTGATGGTCTGGGGTGCCATGTCAGCTGCTGGTGTTGGTCCACTGTGTTTTATCAAGGGCAGGGTCAATGCAGCTAGCTATCAGGAGATTTTGGAGCACTTCATGCTTCCATCTGCTGAAAAGCTTTATGGAGATGAAGATTTCATTTTTCAGCACGACCTGGCACCTGCTCACAGTGCCAAAACCACTGGTAAATGGTTTACTGACCATGGTATTACTGTGCTCAATTGGCCTGCCAACTCTCCTGACCTGAACCCCATAGAGAATCTGTGGGATATTGTGAAGAGAAAGTTGAGAGACGCAAGACCCAACACTCTGGATGAGCTTAAGGCCGCTATCGAAGCATCCTGGGCCTCCATAACACCTCAGCAGTGCCACAGGCTGATTGCCTCCATGCCACGCCACATTGAAGCAGTCATTTCTGCAAAAGGATTCCCGACCAAGTATTGAGTGCATAACTGAACATAATTATTTGAAGGTTGACTTTTTTTGTATTAAAAACACTTTTCTTTTATTGGTCGGATGAAATATGCTAATTTTTTGAGATAGGCATTTTGGGTTTTCATGAGCTGTATGCCAAAATCATCAATATTAAAACAAAAAAAAGGCTTGAACTACTTCAGTTGTGTGTAATGAATCTAAAATATATGAAAGTCTAATGTTTATCAGTACATTACAGAAAATAATGAACTTTATCACAATATGCTAATTTTTTGAGAAGGACCTGTATATATATATATATATATATTATAATGATCATATAATGAATCAATAAATCTTTAAGCCAAAATGTAGCAAGGTAGGAGAATGCAATTTTATTTATTTATTTATTTGCTTTTTACAACACAACTTCACCACACTGCAAAAAATGCTTTTCTTACTTAGATTTTTTTTGTCTTGTTTCCAGCCAAAATATCTAACAATTCTTAAACCAAGAAGGATTTTCTAAACCAAAAATTCTAAATTAAGTGTGTTTTTGCCTAGAACAAGCAAAATAATCTTATTTCAAACAGAAAACAAGATTATTTTTCTTACCACGTTGGCGGATTATTTTGCTTGTTTCGACTTTTTTTTTTTTTTAAATCTTAAATCTTAAGATTTAAGAATGTCTAAGACATTTTATTTGGAAACAAAATTGAAAATATTAAAAATATATTTTTTTAAATATACATCATGTTTTATGTTCTGTTAAACGAACAAAAAAAAAATTGTATAAAACCCAAATAATTAACAAAAGTTATACATCGACTGCACATTGACACTTTGGTGTCAAGCCAAACCAAACTAAAAAAAAAAAAAAACACTATTTGAACAATAAAGTTTGTCCTATGGGGAGTGTTATTTGCTTCGACACAAACTCAACAAAACAGATATAAACCTGGAAACCATACTAGACCAGTTAGACCAGTATAAAAATGCTCTTCAGATAAATGACACATTGTTTCACTTTTTCTTCATTAATGTGAAGGTTAAAATAAATGGGAACTCTTCTGAAAAAGTACCACAACTGCAGATTTTCCAATACAGATGGATTTCAATTTGTCACCCTGGAGTAGGTAATTTTCTATATATTTTTTTTTAATTTTGTAAAAGAAAGGGAAAAAAGGGATTAATGTAATAAAATGCATCTTCAAAACACAAATGTACCTAACCTCAGTGAATAGCAGTCCTGTCTGAATAGATCTTGTTTGATATGTGGTGTTACTGTGCATGTGCATTAGCTCTTTACTGCTGGTATTGGTGTTGTTCGGCTCACTGGTTTGTGGTTGAAGGGTTTGTTTTAAGCGTGAAGGGCACTAGAATCTGTCATGGCTGGCAGGCGGCCCTCTCTGGATACATCTGCCTGAGTGCTGCAGATCCTCTCAGGATGTGTGTCGAGCTGCTGTGGGCTATATCATCTCAATGAGTCAGTGTGGATGTGATTGAGACTCCATTGTGACTATAGAACAGGCGACACCGGGGGATTTCATTTCCAAATCTCTGACATTCATAAGCCTGCAAACTGCTAATCCACATCTGTGCAAGGCAACCCATCTTCCAGCTGCTGAGCATGCAGGGTATTGTGTGAATGACTAACTGAAAATTGTTCATGTATATTGTGGGTCTATGGGATTTTTTGTACCCATTTTATAATAGTTTAAAAAAACAGTATGTAGTCTGATCACTCAAAGATCACATCTCTCCTCAACACATGATTTGAGGAGTCATGCATGTCTGAACAAATTAGTTAAACACTGATACTTAATACTAAAGCACTATGAAATAAGCATGAGAATATATTTTGGACAACAGTTCAATAAACAAGAGGTTGTTATTTAGTTATATTTACATTTTGAACACAATATTGCCACTACTTCATCTGTTACAACTCTGCCAACAAATAATAGTTCCAAACAAAGCTAATAATAATTGCAAAACCAAGCAACACACAGTGGTAGTGTTTCGTTCCTTAACGATTCAGCATTTTGAATAAACTTGGTGAGTAAATGATTCAATGACTCAATCACAAAGAGTGATATTTTGTTCCTTAACAATTCAGCATTGTGAGCAAACCAGTTCAGTAATTGATTCAGTGACTCATTTACAGAGAGTGCTGTTTTGTTCTTTAATGATTCAGTGTTTTGAACAAACTTGTTGAGTAAATGATTTAATGACTCATTTACAAAGAGTGGTGATTTGTTCCTCAACAATTCACAGTTTTGAACAAACCAGTTGAGTAAATGATTCAGTACTCATTTAAAGACAGTGGCATTTTGTTCTTCAACGATTAAGTGTTTTGAACAAACTTGTTGAGAAAATGATTCAATGACTCATTTACAAAGAGTGTTGATTTGTTCCTTAATGATTCACCATTTTAAACAAACCAGTTGAGTAAATGATTCAGTGACTCATTTACAGAGAGTGGTGTTTTGTCTGGTTGAGTAAATGATTCAATGACTCATTTACAAAGATTGGTGTTTGTTCCTTAAAGATTCAGCTTTTTGAACAAACTTTTTGAGTAAAAGATTCAATGACTCAATTACAAAGAGTTGAGTTTCGTTCCTTAACTATTCAGCGTTTTGAACAAGCCAGTTGAGTAAATGATTTAATGACTCATTTACAAAAAGTGGTGGTTAGTTCCTTAACGATTCACCATGTTGAACAAACCAGTTGAGTAAATGATTCAGTGACTCATTTACAGAGAGTGGTGTTTTGTTCCTTAACAATTCACCATTTTGAACAATCTGGTTGAGTAAATGATTCATTGACTCATTTACAAAGATTGGTGTTTGTTCCTTGAAGATTTAGCATTTTGAACAAACTTCTTGTTTTTTTGTTTTGTTTTTTTTTTCCCTGAATGCACCAGTGTTTTTGAACAAATCAGTTGAGTGGATGATTCACTGATAAGTGAATTTTTACATTCAAGCAACTCATGAGCCATGTCTCAACCGAATCTCATGGAAAAATGTAACTAATTCATAAGGTGACATTTTCATATGTATTCATATGTATAAAGTCCAACTTTAACCCCATCTCTAAACATAACATCACTGGATTCGTATAAATGTATACAAATTAACCACCAAAATGTAAAATGTTCTTGATGTTCCTATGATTCAGGTCCAAGGACCTGTTATATAAAAGTTAAAGGAATAGTTCACCCCCCCAAAAAATTTAATGTTGTTTCAAACCTGTATGATTTTCTTTCTTCTGTTGAACATAAAATAAGGCAAACAGCTGACTGTAGAAATGGACTTCCATAGTATTTTTTCATGCAAAGGAGGTCAATGGCTACCACCAACTGTTTAGTTAACAACATTCTTCAAAATATATATTTTTTGCATTCAGCTAGAGAAGTTTGGAACAACGTGAGGGTGAGTAACTTACTGAAGTATAAACAATAGGGATGATTGCTTACTAATATTAATACTTAAAATGTTAAACAAACCAAAATAACACCCAGTATTATGTTGCTGTTTGCGAAATGTGAAGTATGAGAAGCTGATTTGTGTTCATGTGCAGGTCGTGAATGATGGTTTCTGTAGTGTGGAGGCATGTCATGTATTCTCTCTCCTGCACAAATGCATTAACATGGCTGGCTGCTCCCGCTGTGATGGGGTGATGGTTGCTGTGTCCCCGCCCCCTGTGCTGCTGGTGTTGGCTGGCTCTGGCCGTCAGTCAAACGGCAGGATGGTGTAGGGCTCTGGTTGCGTGACTGCTGGGCAACACCTGTCACACAGAGTGTTCCTGTCTGAGATAGATATGAACTGACAGCTCGAAGACTCTCTCTCTCTCTTGCACTTCCTCTCAAGCTTGGATTGCCATCTTAAGATGCTTTATAAGAGGAAGAAAAGGAGAAATTTGACATATATATATATATATATACATAGGCAAAGTGTACCAGGAATGTGGTATTTTCATAATAATGTAAGTTACCTAGAAGACAAAGCGTTGTTTGTTTTTGTAACTGCAGCTGTATGCATTTTGCACACCATGACTATTTTGTTGGCTATTTAACATCAAAATTCATCGAATTAATGATCATTGTGTTCTTTTCAGTGAACTGAGCAAATGTTTGGATGATTCTCTCACTGAATCATTTAGAGTGGTTTTTTTTTAGTCAGTAAAATGGTAAAACAAAAGTAAACATTCAACTTCAATAAACAAATTTTTGAGTTTTTTTGTGAGAGTCATTCATATTGAAAGTGCATTAAACCAATTACAAGAAAGCTACAAATATTCAAAAAATGCTTCTCTCAAAGAGAATTCCAATTATTTGTTAAAATAATAAACAATAATTCTAAAATTATATATATATATATATATATATATATATTAGAGGCAAAAGCCTCTAAATCCATCTGACATCTTTCTTTAAAAAAATGCATTTTTATCAGGCTCCGATGTATAGGTTTCTTTGTAAGTACTGATACTTCTGATTGGGCTGAGGCTGAAGTAAAAGTATTGATGTATAATATTTGTCGAGAGCATTCATTTAGTATCTTTATCTAATTTTTGACCAAGATGGCTTTTAGCTGGTTTTGCGTTGTTAAAAAGATTACTTTTGTCATTTCATGTTGCGTTTTTTATTTTGTTTGTATTTTATAGTTCACAGCATGAGCCTATATACTGAGAAACATGTTTCTTTTCATCCCAGAGCAAACAAAATAAATATAACATGATAAATAACAGTTAAACAATTACAGAAATGTTAATTTCAAAGATTTAAAGTGCAGTTTGGTTTACAATGATGTACTCCTTCACAACAAGCTGGCTGCAGTCACACAGAACAAAACAATGTTGTTTCATAAGAAACAAAGCTGTGTTTAGTAAATGTGATTAAAAACAATGTCATTGATATGACAACAGAATAAAATACAAGCAAAACATTAATGCCACAATTTCAGTATTCTTAAATAAGCATTCGTACACATTTGTACATCTGTAAAGTCATTCATAGGTAAATAAATGACCTTTTTAGATGCTGTTGATACGTCAGTATTGTATGTTTCAGTGGCTATGCAAACATAAGTTAATGTACATGCAGTAAAACCACACTTTATATAAAAATACATATGCATCCTCATGCATATGTTGAGTTTTTGAGGAGAGGAGAGGACACACATATGTCTGAGTCTCTTGAGTGTCTCTAACAACCTCACACTCACTCACATGTGAATGAGCTGCAGAACCACATGGCATGTGTGCTGTTATTAGCGTTATTTTTGTATCTAATGATAACAAAGTGTTTCAAAAGGAATTGCCTAAAGAATTGTGAAAACTGGACAAAGTGAAATTATTCTGTCAGTCATTCTGCAGGGAGAGAGAAAGAATGCCATATATCCTCAGACTGACAACATTAGTTCTCTTCCAAAACATTGTCAGCTGCCTTCCTAGATAACGTTTCCAAACAGCCTTTTAAAATAGACTATATTGGCCAAAATTTGTTAATTCAAGATTAGCAGACAGAGTCAGGAGAAATGAATCATGTTTAAATGTACTGATGAAATGTGGTTTATTGTACCATTAGGGATAGGGATAGTTTTTTCATATACTAATATTAGTAAGCAATCATCAGCATTGGTCATACTTTAGTAATTTGAATAAACTTTTATTCACTCAAAAATGAAAATTCTGTCCTGTACTCACTCTCATGTCATTCCAAACCCATTTTTTTTTTATTTGTCTTCAAAACACACTCTCTCCATCCATTTTGATAGTCCATGCAAGCATTTCAAGCTTTAAAAGGTACATAAGGACATCATATGAATCAAGTACTTCTGAATACGTGACTTCTGAAGAAACATATTTACTTCACATGTTGAACAGATTTATTTTATGCTTTTATTCGTATGAATATTGATTAACCCACAAACATAGAGCACTTCAAATATGGTAAAGTTTTTATGCACTTTTTGAAGGTTTTTGTTTAAAGTTTACTTGCATGGATTTTAGTGGATGGATAAAATGATGAGAGAATATTAATAAATATTGATTTAGGTTTTGAAGATGAAATGGGTTTGACATGAGGGTGAGAAAATGCTGACAGAATTTTCACTTTTGGGTGAACTATTCCTTTAAGAACATTTGAATATATTATGTTCAGGTTTTCACTTAAGTTTTTTTAATATTATTCAGTATTCTCATCATTCTAAAAAATGAAAATTAAATTAAAAACAAATACCCTAGATGCATTAGTAATTTACAATGTAGCTATTGTATGTGTTGTTTTGTTTTGCTTTGTTTTATGCATTATGATGAAAATAAAATGGAATAGAAATGATAATGAAGTCATGTCAAAATGCATGAAAAGACAAGACAAAACATGAAAGAGAAAGCCTGAGATCTGCACAGAATCATAGAATAAAAAAAAAAGGCTTATTTCTATCTTGTTTTAAATTTTTGTGTGACAGATTTTGACGTTTCTTGAAGACTGCCACAGTAAGTTGAGCTGCTCTTGTGAGCGTTTGCTGATTTCAGGACCCTGGACAGCAGCTCAGAGAAACCCAGTGACAAAGCTCACAGTATGTGTCAGCGCCCCAAACAAACACTGCATGGATCATACTGCATTAGCTTCAGTACTAATAACCCTCACCTTCAGGGAGCTCCTAAAGGCCTATCAGTGTTATTACCCTAACATTAGCAGTCATGTTGTTTTGTTCCCTCTGAATGGGAGTATCAGTATAACCTGAGACTGATGATGTTTAGTCTCCCATGAGTATTGTTCCTCTCAGATGATGAGGCCGGTGGCAATCTCCTTGTTTACCCTCGTATGGCTCCGGCTCAAAAGGTATCCCCTGATTTTTTTTTTCTTTCTCTAGAGCTTCATAATTGGAGGTTGCCAGCATAATACTGGACTGAAAATAAAGTGTAAGACAGATGTGCATATGTGATAATTAACTCCTTCCCAATGGAGAGTCATTGGCCCGAGAGGCACGATATATCGCACTGCCAGACCACTAAAGGGCATGTTTTGGGAATCTTGACAGTGGCCAGCGGCATGCTAATGTCACACTTTTGATGAGGAGACACACCTCCAAAGTGTGACAACAGCTTCACCCTTGAAGAAAGCAGAGAGTGTGAGCGAACAGAACAAGAGACAAAAAGGCAAACAAACAAAGAGCGACACAGATTGCATCTTTTAATAGCACACACATGAGAAGGATGTGCCAGTGAAACGAACAAGACCTCAATGCAAGAGCAGGATTTCACTGAAACTGGGTGACTGTCTTCAGTGTTGTGAGCATCATGCAGATACATAATTATTACAGTAAAAGAACCTCTTAACAAAAGGAAACCGAGCTGCATCTGCATTTAAAATACGAGCACACTGGAGGATTTGTAATGCTCATCATCCAAATATCTTTGTTATGGTGCACAGTGCAGTTTTACTGAGAGTTACAGATATGCAATGCATAATTCTCTTGCTAATACAGTGTTTGTGCATAAAACCAGTACTTTATCTTTAAAAAAATAAGTTCAAATAATTGGAATGACTGGCTTCCTCTAGTAAAAAATAATAGATTTAAAATGCATTTATTTTACATATATTTAAGTATAGTTCAAGACATATTGCTCGAGACTTATTGGTATAAACATTGTAATTGTAACTTTATTTGGAGTACTACTTGTGCACAATGCACATTTTAATTAATTTTAAGCCTAAATATGTTTTAATGTCACTATTGATGAGGATTGTATGATCTTTAAATAATATCATTATAAATGCAAAATATTTAAAGTGTACTTGCAGTAGTTCCACTTTAGCACTACTGCTGCACAATTAAAGTGCATACACAATTAGTTGTTCCAATTTAGTGTACTAAAAGTACAATTGCAGGGTATTTTTATTAAGTACATAATATGTAAATGTATTTGTAGTACTTAGCATGAAATAAATGTATTTTAAATACATTCTGTTTTTCACTAGGGTCCACAAAAGCATATACCATTGATCTCCAACCTCATAGCTTAGGGTAGATCTGTATTTAATGTAGTTTTTACTTGGGGAACTGAATGTTTTGTTAAACACGCTCCCACATTGAGAATAGTTCATATTAGTACACACCTATTGTGAAGTCTTTTCTGTGCACATATGTAAGAGCATATGAATGCAGTTATTGGTGTGTGACATACAATATTGAATCTATTGAGAAAACAGCTAGAATGGAAGAAAGGCTGTCCTTGGAGAGTGGCAGCCAAAAATGAACCATTGCAATTCTGTCATGCTTTGTTCTGCATAATGCATAATTTGACGAATCCTCTCCTTAAATACAATACAATGTGCATATGTCTCTCTGGCCCGGCATGCCGCGAGTCTTTTGTCCTGTAGCAATTAAAACGTATTTGACAGGAGCTGTTTGTTCAAGCAACGGCTTGAAACAGACCCCGCTCTTTGACACCAGAAAGGAAAAATGAACGCTATTTCCTCTTTTTCCACAACCTCATGGTGAGAAAGGACTAAAAAAGGAAAATAGAGCAGGAAGAGATCAGTGCAGAGTAGACAAGAACTAGTGAGGAATATCTTTAACTGTACGATGACAAAAATAATAGGAACGTAGGCACAAATAACAACATGTCAACACTCTCTTCAGCCTGCATGACAGTGCGTGTGGGGGCCGGATAAAGAGACAGTAGCGTGACTGAGATGAGACGTAACAGGAGCTGAGGGTGTTTTGATGGGGCAGGGTGGTCATCCTCAGGGCAGTTTGCTCCACCGCTCCAAAAGAGAGCAGGAACGTTACATCCGGATTGAGCGCCTCTGTTAAAGCTGATGTATAAAAACCATAGAATTCAAAAAATAAATAGAGAGCGATTCACAAGACTAAACAAATGAGTGGGCAAAGTACAAGCGGTATAAAAGAGGAATTGAAGACAACGTCATATTGTCAAATAAGAGCAAGGCAGCTGTGACATTCACTGAATCATGGAAGTGTTGAAGACAATGTTGAGCAGGGCTGAGTCATGATTGACTAGACGTCTAAAGACTGATTAGTTGATTAGTGAGTCCGTCTAGATTTTTTATTTATGTACTTATTTTATAAAGAGTACTTTCATTCTGACATTGCGCTGTGCTTTTCAGCACCTCAGAATACAACATAAGCATATTATTTTGAGAGCATAAAATATGAATTAGGGAAAACTAATAAATTAATCACGCAAATTTCTATAACCACTAAAACAGCATCCATTACCACTCTTCTAAAGAAAACATCAAAAGCGAATGACCATAATTAGCAATCCTGTCTACACTGGGTGTGGTGCAGTGTGTCACATTTCCATCAGCAAATGGATGCCCTGTTCTATTTCGGACATACTCTGTATGCTTGCACTACTGCCATCAACAGGACAAATGGATTTGCAAAGTTTGCTTTGGCACATCAAGTTAAGACAGTAGGTGTGTCCCAGTTTGTGTACTTATGCACTAATCTATAACGTTTTGTAGTATAAATAGTGTAAGTATTGCTTTAACACTAAAAAATTCCATAAAGAAAAAGTGCATGTTAAATACCAAGATGATGCACTTAAATAACTAAAAAAATTAGGTGGTGAATGTTGGACACTTTATGCAATCAACTGGCGCAGCAGAGTGGTGGAATGACAAAAGAACCTTATATAATTCATACACTACCAGTGCACAGACATAGAGTGTTGTTGCACTACGGGAGTCCCTAGTTCGAATCCTGGCTTGAGGACCTTTCCAGATCCCGCCCCTCTTTTTCTCTCCCATTTCGCTACACTGTCCTATCATAATAAAGGCAAAAACGGCAATATCTATATCTATATCTATATCTAAATATATATATAAATATATATATATATGAAACGCCTTTGGAGATGCCTTATGGTAGAGAAATATTATATATATATATATATATATATATATATATAATACTAATTTATACACTACACAGTTAAGTACATACACTGGACAAAATTATAAACGCAACATTTTTGTTTTTGCCCTCATTTTTCATGAGCTGAACTCATGAAAAGATTTTGTTTGTGTACACAAAAGGCCTATTTCTCTCAAATATTGTTCACAAATCTGTCTAAATCTGTGTTAGTGAGCACTTCTCCTTTGCCGAGATAATCCATCCACCTCACAGGTGTGGCATATCAAGATGCTGATTAGACAGCATGGTTATTGCGCAGGTGTGCCTTAGGCTAGCCACAATAAAAGGCCATTCTAAAATGTGCAGTTGTTTCACACAGCACAATGCCACAGATGTTGCAAGTTTTGAGGAAGCATGCAATTGGCATGCTGACTGCAGGAATGTCCAACAGAGAATTGAATTGTTGCCATGAATTGAATGTTCATTTCTCTACCATAAGCAATCTTCAAAGGTGTACATCCAACCGACCTCAAAACTGCAGACCACGTGTAACCACACCAGGCCAGGACCTCCACATCCAGCATCTTCACCTCTAAGATCATCTGAGACCAGCCACCCGGACAGCTGCTGCAACAATCGGTTTGCATAACCAAATTTCTGCACAAAATGTCAGAAACCGTCTCAGGGAAGTTCATCTGCATGTTTGTCGTCCTCATCAGGGTCTCGACCTGACTGCAGTTCGTCGTTGTAACTGACTTGAGTGGGCAAATGCTCACATTTGATTACGTCTGGCACTTTCGAGAGGTGTTCTCTTCACGGATGAATCCTGTACAATTTTCACTGTACAGGGCAGATTGCAGACAGCGTGTATGGCGTTGTGGGTGAGCAGTTTGCTGATGTCAACGTTGTGGATCGAGTGGCCCATGGTGGCGGTGGGGTAATGGTATGGGCAGGCATATGTTATGGACAACGAACACAGGTGCATTTTATTGATGGCATTTTGAATGCACAGAAATACCGTGACGAGATCCTGAGGCCCATTTTTGTGCCATTCATCCATGACCATCACCTCATGTTGCAGCATGATAATGCACAGCCCCATGTTGCAAGGATCTGTACACAATTCCTGGAAGCTGAAAACATCCCAGTTCTTGCATGGCCAGCATACTCACCGAACATGTCACCCACTGAGCATGTTTGGGATGCTCTGGATCGGCGTATACGACAGTGTGTTCTAGTTCCTGCCAATATCCAGCAACTTTGCCCAGCCTTTGAAGAGGAGTGGACCATCATTCCACAGGCCACAATCAACAACCTGATCAACTCTATGCGAAGTAGATGTGTTGTACTGCTTGAGACAAATGGTGGTCACACCAGATACTGACTGGTTTTTGGAAAAAAACTGCACATTTTAGAGTGGCCTTTTATTGTGTCCAGCCTAAGGCACACCTGTGCGATAGTTATGCTGTCTAATCAGCATCTTGATATGCCACACCTGTGAGGTCGATGGATTATTCTGGCAAAGGAGAAGTGCTCACTAACACAGATTTAGACAGATTTGTGAAAATAGAGAAATAGGCCTTTTGTGTACATAGAAAAAGTCTTAGATGTTTGAGTTCAGCTCATGAAAATGGGGGCAAAAACAAATTTTGTTCAGTGTAGGTACATAGCATATTAGTGTATAGTGTGTCATTTGGGACGCAGCTAGTCTTAAGTGATGGTAAATTTCATGAGCAGCAAAGGAACTGTTGTCAGTAGTTTAGTAATGCATGAAGCGCAAGTGCAAAGGAGGCCAGCGGTAGGTACTGTGCAGATAAACCTCGCTCCCCTGATCTCAAGAGGTGCACTAGCGACTGACATTAGAGGCTGCAGTTTTTAGCCTCCTTGTTAGTGCGCTCGCCTCCCATGCCAGAGACCCGGGTTCGAGACTCGCTCGGGCGGGTGCAAGTAGAGCCCGGGTGGAGGGGTTACACAAGTCACGTTCAAACCAAGGGGCTTTTTGTTGGTCAGCATGGCATCTGTTGCGAAATCTTCATGTGGAAATCTTTCATGCAAAATTCCAGATCCTGCTCCACTCCAGTAGATATCGCTGTAACTTTGTTACACCTCTAGGCTTTCTGCAATTTTCCAGATCTTGGTTGATAACTTAGTAAATCAGCTTTGTTTTTTTTTTTTGTTTTTTGGTAAACTGATTTAAGAACAGTTTCAGAAGCTGTGTAACAATAAGCCAATTATATGGAAAATATAGCTGGATTTTACTAGCTCAAGGCAGTGTGCAATACAGGATGCATTAGATGGCCTGTGAACTGAAGGGTCAGGAGAACAACAATGAGCTGTACCTGTTTTACTGTTTACATGTTAAATCCCTTCTTTCAATTAAGCACTTTTGCACTGAAACTTTTAGTAACCAGTTGTTGAGGAAAGTCACTGACTTTTTTTTAAACTGTCTGTTTAAAAAAAAGATGCAGTTTTGTACATCCCTAGTGCTAAAAAAGACGAGTTCAAGAAGCATATCCAAGGTAGGTAACAATGACACAATGACATAATTAAAAAAATAATATTATTTTCAACTGTTGAATAACAAAAAGGAAAAGAATAGAGTGATATCTTTACATCTTGAAACAGGGGATTCACTTTCGTTAACGTCACAGATTTTGAAGACCGATGACTAAATAATTTTCACCGTGAATTTTTATGGTTTTCTACTTTTAGTGAGCTTTCGTTGGAAGTTACTCAGAGAGCAGTGCTACAAATCGCAGTCTGGGTGCACTAAAGATTTGGACATCCAAAACGACTTACATTGCATTCAAGGTACACACTTTTTTTATTCTTGGATTCTCTGGGGATCGAAACCAAGACCATGCACTGCTTATTGAGCTACTGTTGGACAAAAGAGAGGTGGTGAAAGGGCAGGACCATTTGCTTTGCACATACTACAGGGACCATAAGAGGCATGCTGACATTTCTCGAGATTATTTTATCCATTCAGTATGCATGTAGTCAATAAAATGGATAAATACAGTATGTGAACAACATGACTGAACATGCAGTCACATCATGTAGCTTTAATATCTTTTATTGATATTTGATTTACTCGAATCAACAATTACAAACAATATAAATGAAGCTTAAAATAGATGATAAAAGTGTTGATTTAAGTAAATGACAATGTAGTTGCTACAATTTAAATCTACCTTCTTTTTTATTTCCAATTTAATTTGGAATATTTAAAGCATAATGCTCTTTCCAGGCAGGAAAGGAAGAAACAATGATTTTCTGGTGTGCATTAGAAGCAGCTATATATTGCAGATACTGTTTCAAAACAACTTTGAGTACTGATAAAACATTAACAGATATTGTGAATTTCATATCATAAAATTGTTTCATTGTTTGATGTGCGTTTTCATTCACAGACGTCACAGAATTTAATTGACAGAAATGTTAGGTGCATCTTCATTTACTGAACCATTTGTTAAGGATATCACACCACTCATTAAAGTGGATCAAAAGTTTGAACCCAGCATTTTCTTTTAACATTCTTCATGTTGGAAACATCTCCATGAAGACTGGATGAATTATGATTAAACTGCTGATGGTTAAAGATGTTAGAATAACATGTTCAGTAACAGGCAAATGGTGATATGGCCTTGCAGGGATGGATGCTCTAGCGTTCCTTTTTCACTGCCCATTTGAACCATCTGTAATCTGCCCTGAGGGTTTTGCCCTTCAATGCGCTTATGCAGCAGTTGCTTTGTTTCCTTGATGTACAAGTCAGGGCATTCTTCATTGCACTGAACTGTATATACAATATTGCTTTGTGTTTTGGTGTTAGATCCTCTGGGTGCAATAGTTCTAGTGTGCTGAAAGGTTTGAAATATATGGGGACATTGTGTTTGTTGAAAATCCTCTAGAGCCTTTCAGATTCTCCAGTCATATACTGTAGAGAAAGATGATGCTGTGTTTGTTTTGTTGGCCTTTTTTTCTGGTGTTTCCAGCAGCGTCTTCTGTGTTTCCACTGTTCATCATGTTTTATTATGGTCTAACTTGGGTATTTTCTGCTTTGTGATGTTACAATGACCCATGTTAAAGACCCATGTTAACATTTTGATGAAAACAACCTTGTTTTCCATGTGAAGGTGATGAGCATCTCCAAAAGAGTCCTCAAAATCACAGAGAACTTGAGTAAACAGAGGCTTTAAACCCACAACTAACCCATGACTAGTGATTATAACCAAAGATAAAACATTGCTGATGGCTAATGTCAATGAATATGCATATTCACCTCTGGCCTCTGTACAGTGTGTCTAATTCTGCAATAATTACTTTGAAACTAAGCTTTGTTTCTCAATGGACTGATATCAGATTTAGACGTGGTGCAAAAGTTAAAAAAATTGGACTGGAAATCATGGATTTTGCCTCTTTGTTAATTATCACCAATCCTTCAGCCCAGTTGACCAGGTAAGGAAGGAGCACAGAAGGCAGCAGACCTTGAAGGTGTCAAAATGTTGCAGGTCTGCTTGAAGGTCTTGTACAGTTACAGTCCAGTGGTTCTGAGTTGAAATGATGATGAGGTCTACAGAAAGGCATGTGGAAGCTTGGCAGCCTCAGACCTTTTGGTCGTCTTCCAAGTTCACATTTTGGTGATGTAATGCTGGGTAGGAGTTCGGCAGTGCATGTTTTGCGAAATGGTACACTGGGGGCATATCGCAGATGCAAATGAGGCACTTTAAATTGTTCTTCTGTGGCATCACTCTGAAAACCTTTGTGGAACCTTTATTTCTTAGACTGTAGAACAAAACAGACCAACATTTGAATCTTGTGACAGAATAAAACCAATCAAAATTTGAATCTCTTAATAGAACAAAACCGGCCAACAATTTTAATCTCTTAAAAGAACTAAACCGACCAAGATTTAATTCTCTAATAGAACAAAACTGACCAACATTCAAATCTCTTAATAGAACAAATCTGGCCAACATTCTAATCTCTTTACAAAAATACCTATCACTTAATAGAGTAAAACTGGCAAGCATTCGATGTCTTAATATAACAAAACTGATGGAAAAATATTGTCGGACAAAACTAACCAACATTTAAAGCTCTTAATTTGCCTTAAACACTTCAATGTGTCCCTGAGTCACTACAGCACTGATATACACTACCAGTCAAAAGTTTGGACACATCCTCTCATTTCATGTTTTTTTAAAGAAGTTTATTATGCTTATCAAGGCTGTTTTCAATTGATCAAAAATACAGAAAAAAAAAATATTGTGAAATATTATTACGATGTAAATGAATGTTTTTCTATATTAATATACATTAACATTTAATTTATATCTGTAATTAAAGTTGAATTTCCAGAATCATTACTCCAGTCTTCAGTGTCACATGATCCTTCAAAAATCATTCTAATATGTTGATTAATTACTGTTATTATTAATGTTGGAAACAGTTGTGCTGCGTAATATCTTGTTTTGGAACCTGTGATACCTTTTTCAGGATTTTTTGACCAATAAAAGGATAAAAACGAACAGCATTTATTTAAAATAGAAAGGTTTTCTAACAATATACACTACTGTTCAAAAGTTTGGTTCAGTACATTTTTATTCTTTCTTTTTTTTTTGAAAGAAATTAATATTTTTTTCCACCAAGGATGTGTTAAATTAATAAAAAGTGATAGCATAGATTTACATTGTTAGAAAAGATTTATATTTTGAATAAATGCTGTTCTTTTTAACTTGTTATTCATCAAAGAATCCTGAAAAAAGAATCACAGGTTGCAAAAAAAAAAAAAAAATTAGCAATACAACTGTTTCCAACATTGATCATTCTAATAATAAATCAGCATATTTATATTTATCACGTGGCACTTAAGACTGGAGTAACAGCTGATGAAAATTCAGCTTTGCATCACAGGAATAAATTATGTTGTAAAGTATATTAAAATAAAAAACACTACTTTATATTGTAATAACATTTTGCAATATTACAGTTTTTTTCTGTATTTTTGATCAAATAAATGCAGCCTTGATGAGCATAAGAGGCTTCTTTAAAAAAAACATTAAATGACCAACCTACCAACTACCAACCTTTGACTGGTAGTATATGTGATAGACAACACTATAAATACGATATAGCTAGATCTAAATGCTAATTATTACTCGTATCATAATTTCATCCCATTCAATTTACTTTATAGAGATAACATTATGGCATTTTTGTGAAATGATGTGCTTTGTAAAAAGACCTATAGAATTGTTTTTGACTTGACTTTACAATGAGTTAATTCTCCTGGACTTACACTGTAGGTACACAAAGGCCACATGAATGTAAGTCTAGATCAAGTGTGTAATCTGAGAAATGGCCACACAGTTATTGGAGTAATTTCAGTGGTGGTTGCTGCCATCTTTTCTGAAAGTGTGTGCAGCAGCATTCAAAAAAGGGATGCCAAAAGACTCTGTCCCGTGGCTCAGCCTCGACCTCTTCGAGGCTGTGGCTGGGAAGAGAATATTGGCAGTGCTCTCGACCATCATTGACAACACCTGCCATCTGCTCCATTGGACTGTTATTACACAGAGGAATGCGTTTAGCATTTGGCTGCTCCCTTCACAGTGTACTTTCATAAGTCCTGTTTCGCTGCTGCTGTCGAGCATGACGTGAGTCTTTTCTGATGCACTTTCTACCGGCAATATTTGCTGCAGTAGTATTTGTGTACATCTGATTTCATACGTCTGCATGAAGTTGTTATTGCTTACATTTTTATTTATGCACTTTGACGCAAATGTAGAATTTGTTCCTTAAAAGTGATATTTTTAATATTTGCACAATTTTTATCTAAAATTTAGAATTTGCATTATTCATTGTGCCGTTCGGTGTTTGACACTATGGATAAATCTTGAGATTTTTTTTAAGTGTTTGAACAAGTGGTCAAGTTTGGCTGCTTTAACATGGATCAATTAGCTTGCTTGTAGATAGCATAACAAAAAAACACTTTTGGCATAATACATGTTTTGTAAGTTAATACTTTTTGATGTTTGCATTAGGTTTGTCTCACTTGAGATTGTAAACTTGCTCAGTAGCGCACCTGGTATAGCATTGCACTTGCGAGTTCATTGAAATATGAGCCATAATAAAAAGGGACATAAGACTTGTAGAATCAAGATACAATGGCGTAGTTGTTTTTTTATCTCAAAAGTGCTTTTGTTAATGGAAGAGGTTAGGTTTAGTGTAGGTGGTACGTAATACACGCAACAACCAATGTACTAGTTGCCACAGTTTCGAGTGAAAAACTAAACACGCTACAAGTAATGCAATATCATTTCGCAAAAATGCACCTATAAGCATGTTTTTTTTAAGACACTGTCTGATTTAATGAACTGCTTATAGCTCCTTTGACTCATCACCCGAAAAGT
Source organism: Cirrhinus molitorella (assembly GCA_033026305.1). Lineage (NCBI taxonomy): Eukaryota > Metazoa > Chordata > Actinopteri > Cypriniformes > Cyprinidae > Cirrhinus > Cirrhinus molitorella. Next base: position 2,510,781 of record CM065135.1, read on the forward strand.
GCATTGAATTGTATCATGGAGTATGGTATTTTTAGTACTAATGTAGCCAGAGTCACATATTTCCAGTGAGCCTGGGTTGTTTTAGTTTTATAGTTTTGTTGTTTCGATGTAAATTCAATTTGCATGTGCTGTTTTTTGGAGGTCTTACATTGTGTACATTTAGTACACAAAGATGAACAAAAGAGAAGTGGCACTGTTTGCTCATTCGACACATGAACAGCTCGAACACTCTGGTTTCAGCTCTAATGAATAGAGCACCACTGAGGAGATAAGGTGTTGTGAGTGTGTGTTTGAGAGCCGCGGGCTCCCCGGGGAGACAGAAAACTATAGAGACGTGATCCAGGACTGCCACCGTCTGAGTGTCTGGCTGCTGATCCAGTCGAGCCTGGCGGAGTTCGTCCCTCTAGAGTCAGACAGAAGATAGATTTAAATATACTGTTGAACAAGAGAAGGATGGTGCCAGTGTCGTAGCAATATGAAGATATCAGGTAAAATTTTGAAAGGGGGTCACATGAGAAAACACATTTTCTTTGATCTTTTGAGATAAAAGCTGCAGAAATGGCTTGTTTTAAAATCCTCAAATGACGTCAGATGCTCAAGACATTAAAACCTTCACAAATGAAGGGGGCGTTTCTTAAAGGCACAGCAGCAGAAATGTCCTGTTTAAGGATTAGAAAGAAAGTGGGATATGGATCATGAAAGCAAACAAACAGAGAAACAGTAACCTTCGGGATTTAACTGCATGGGCGAAAAAGTCAAATGATAATGCACGGTGAAACATTTCTTATTAGCAACTTTGAAAACATTAAAAAATGCATACTATTTTTGCAAACCATGATCCATTTTTTTTCTTGATCAACAATATGATTTCTGAAGGACATGAGACACTGACGACTAGAGAATGATTCTGAAAATTCAGCTTTTCTTCACTGGGATAAATTACATTTGAACATATTCAAATAGAAAACGGTTATTTAAATTTGTAATAATATTTCACATTATTACTGCTTTTACTGTATTATTTAATTAAATAAATGCAGTCTTGGTGAGCAGAGGAGACTTTTTCCAAACTTTAAAAAAATCTTAATTATTCTATATTTTTGAATGGTGGTTTAATACTAAATAGCACTAATTGTTAAAACTTTGCAATAACATTTAAATTTGTAAGTTTTTACATTTTTTTTTTTAACTTTCACATTTTTTTTAAATACATTACTTAACATGAACAATGACTAGAGCATTTATTAATCTTAGTTAATGTTAATTTCAACATTTACTAATATACTTTTAAAATGAAAAAAAAAAAAAACATTAATTACCTGATCTCATGGGGAACTTTTTCGCAAGGCGCAAAATACGTACCAATAAGTACATATCACTGCAGTTGCTGCACTAAAGGCATGTCCATATGTTTCACTTTTGGGACATGACAAGTTTGCTTGGTAGCTTAGCTGGTACAGAACTGAATTTACAATATGGAATCCTCAGGTACGAATGTTTTGAAAAAGCTGACTCATGATGAAAGAGATAAGAAATCGAAAAACAAGCTAAAACGGCATGCTTGCGATTGCGTTTTTATGTCGTATTCGCTTTTGTACATACTATCAGGTAAGTTTAGGTGTAGTATAGATAGTCATTTTAAAACTTAATTTTAAAAAGAGTTATAGCACCACTCAATGGACATTTAAAGTCAGAACTGCAGTGACACATACAAAACCAACGTCATGTAAAACGTACCACATGTGTGTTCATCTGTTCCAGGGGGAAAAAAAAACGAACACTCTTTCAGCACCACGCAGTAAACTTTTACGAAACGTACATGGCAGTACGTATTTTGCACCTTGTGAAAAACTTCCCATAGGTAGGCCTTAAAACAGCAATGTAGGATGATTTTGAAGTTGGAGGAGAAAATGAGATGGGAGTTTTTCGACATACACTTACTGCACTCTAAAAACTATTTGTTGAGTCAACTTAAAATAATTATCTGGCTGCCTTAAAATTTTAAGTTCAGTCAATTTGAAAAAAGTTTAGTCAACTTGAAATGTTACATTTCACTAAGTGACAACTTAAAATATTCAAGTTGAATCAACTTAAAATTTTAAGGCAGAAGAGTAACAAACACAGCTGTTAAGTTTAACAAACAATTTTTTTGTTTAGTCAACTCGAATATCACTTAGTACTTAACATTTCAACTTGAATAAACTTCTTTGAGTTGACTGAACTTAAAATTTTAAGGCAGCAGGGTAACAAACTATTTTAAGTTGACTCAACAACTTGTGTTTCTTTATGACTGAAGAAAGAAAGACACAAACATTTTAAATGACAAGGGGATGAGTAAATTATCTGTAATTTTTTTTGTTCTAGAAGTGAACAAATTCTTTAATGGGACCTTATTGTAAAGTTTTATCCAATAAATGACCTCCATGTTCTGGTAAAAAGCCTCTTCAAAAGTGATTGTGCCTACTGCAAACTCACATTCTTTATTCTGCTATAAAAATGCCTAGTTCTGATGATCCAATCATTTCCCAATGGATTAAATGACTGCCATATATTCTTTCATTTTGTTTCACTTGGAAATGCATCAAGCAAATGCATGCCTGACCTTCTTTTTTTTATTGATCTCTGTTAAAAATGTGGATTCGGTCTTCATGCGAGAAGTCTTAGCTTTTTAAACATGCTGCATGCAGGCCACGTCTTTCCGAGGGTCAGTTCAGGTGAAGGCTGAGGATGTGTGTGTCTCACACGCGTGTGCTCGTCCGTGTAGGAGGCTAATGCTGCAGGCGCCGAGCTTCTCCAAACCTCCATCTGTTTACTTCAAACTGTCTGCATCTCATCTATGCCCAGACTACTGCGCACACACACAATAACAGATCTGCAGCCATTAAATGCTGACGCACTATACAAGAGAGACTTTACTTTATGCATACAGATTGCATATTGTAATTATGATTATTAAATAAAGTTAAATATGAACTAATACGACTAATAATAATTTTACTGTTACATTTATTGTCTGTATTGTACTATGGGTATACTATAGGTTTTATTTTTCACTACTCATTCAAAAAGCATGTATGTAACGATATATTATGCAGTATGTTTTCAGTAAATGTGAAGTAATTTATTTAACATTTGAATCATTAATATATCGTAATGGATTATTGTTGTTATTATTATGACATCCCAGTTATTAATGATCAGCGAGGGTCAGATATGAGGATGTGATGTTGTAGTCAGTGAGGTGCCCGTTTAATGGAGTCAGCCGGAAGGGCAGGACGCCAGCGGGACGAGCTCTGTCTGTGGAAACTCAGGCCATTATAGCAGCAGCCTCTAAATACCTGCTCATATTTAGCACCTACACAAATGTGAGCTGTGGAAAGTCTCTGGGCATTTGTTTTTGTCTTTGAAATTATTTGGCAAGGCTCATATTGATCCTCACCCCCCAAATGTCTTGCACTAAAGCCTTTCGAATTTTTTTTTTTTTTTTTTTTTTTTATATTGTTTTATACCTAAAGACATTAAATTCAATACTGTGGGCATGATTAATATTTAAACCAGTAAATGAAAAGATACTTTACACATTTAGGGTACAAAGCAGCACCTGAAACTCAGCAGTGTTATTTTAGTTTCAAGATACTATTATATTTAAAAAAAAAAAAAAAAATAAATAAATAAAAAAAAATATATATATATATATATATATATATATATATATATATATTAGGGCTGGTAATTTAACGCGTTAATTAGATTAATTAATTACGGTAAAAAATAACGCGTTAAAATTATTAACGCATTTAACGCACTGGCCCCGCCCCAAACCTATGTGGGTCATCTGACATTTCATACAGTTGATTGATGACAAATATGAGGCAATGCAACAACTCACTGCTTGATGGAGCTTAGATAACGTAGTTAGAATGTCCTTAAAATTTAAGCAAAAAAGTTGGCTCCTCATACTTACGTCATATAGTTAAGCAATATCACACAAGCAATAGGCTAAGTGCAATCGACTACAACACGAGTGCAAATGTGAGCAGAACTGTTCGTCTCCAAGCAACACACAGACAGTGTATGAAATCAAAGTACCACGAAAGCTATTTCAAAAGCATTAAGAGGCTTTCATTTTAAATTTTGAGCGCGGGTGTGTGGCTTATGCGCCAGTTCGCTCCGATGCGCGTGCGTTTTGGTCGACGCAGCAACCAACTGTCCTCGTGCCGCGCAAACCATTGGAGTATCATAGCGCAGCGCGAGGACGGTTGGTGGCTGCGTTGACCAAAGCGCACGCGCATCGGAGCGAACGTCCAGGTTACGTCTGTAACCATGGTTCCCCTAAGGGAACGAGACGCTGCGTCGAAACGCTTGGGGAACGCCCTCGGCGAGCCACCGTACTGAAGCGTGTGTAGAACCAAACCAATGAGGAAGTGCCACGTCATGAGCGGGATGACGTAGTCGATCAGGAAGCATAAGACACGCCGGCAACACGCTCATTTTAGCTTGACGCGAAGTGAGCGTGTGTGGGGGTGTCAGGAGTATGGCACGTAGACGCAGCGTCTCGTTCCCTTAGGGGAACCATGGTTACAGACGTAACCTGGACGTTCCCCGTCAGTCCACTTCGAGCTGCGTCGAAACGCTTGGGGAACGAGAATACCCACTGCGCCATACGAGTGAGCCCACCCCTACCTGAGTGTGTGTTAGGTCAGGAGGAGAGGACTCGAGAACCTGGAGTAATTGGAAGGTCCAAGTTATAAAAACGAACAAATGTGTGCGGAGAGGACCAGCCCGCCGCATCACAGATGTCGCTCAAGGCCAAACCCAAGAAAAGGGCTTTAGAGGCCGCCATACTCCGGGTCGAATGTGCCCGGACCCCCAGAGGAGACCGGAGGCCCGAGGACTCATAGGCAAGTGAGATGGCCTCGACCACCCACCTGCTTATGGTCTGCTTGGTGGCCGGAGTGCCCTTCTTCGGACCACCAAAGCACACAAAGAGCTGATCTGCATTACGCCACAGGGAAGTGCTGTGGACGTATGTGTCCAGTGCTCGAACTGGACACAACAGATTGAGACGCTCCTGACCCGCCTCCTGAAAGGGGGGAGGGCAAAAGGCCTGAAGCACAATGGGACCTGGCACGGAAGTAGGCACCTTAGGAACATACCCCGGCCTGGGGTAGAGGAACGCCCTAACCATACCGGGAGCGAACTCAAGGCATGACACGGCGAGCGCCTGAAGGTCTCCCACCCGCTTGAGGGAGGAGATGGCGAGGAGGAACACAGTCTTAAGTGTCAGGAACTTGACTGGGACCTCCTCGATAGGTTCGAAGGGAGCTCCGCAGAGGCCCTCCAGAACCACTGCCAGGTCCCACGAGGGCACCCTAGTGCGTTGTGCTGGCCTCAGCCTGAGAGCACCACGGAGGAAGCGGATAACAAGGGGGTGTTTCCCAATAGATAGACCACCCTGAAAGGCGTGGAAAGCACTCAAGGCCGCCACGTACACCTTCAGAGTGGAAGGGGCTAGCCCCGCGGCAAACCGGTCCTGCAAAAATTCCAGAACTGTACCAATCGGGCAGTTGACTGGATCCTGCGTCCGCTGACCGCACCAAGAAGTGAAGAGTCTCCACTTCAAGGCATACAGCTTCCTCGTGGAGGGAGCTCTGGATTGGAGGATGGTCTCAACAACCTCAGCTGAGAGACCGGAAGCTATGAGGTGTGCCCCCTCAGAGGCCACGCCCACAGCTTCCACAACTCCGGGCGGGGGTGCACAATGGTGCCCCCTGCCTGAGAGAGGAGGTCCCTCCTGAGCGGAATCTCGAAGGGAGAGCCGTCTAGGAGGGCCACCAGGTCCGAGAACCAAACTCGGGCCGGCCAGAACGGGGCTACCAGGAGTAGACTGACCCCGTCCTGACGTACTCTCTCCAGAACTCCCGGGAGCAGAGCAATCGGGGGGAATGCATACAGCCGCAGCCTCGGCCATGGCTGTACCATAGCATCCAGCCCCAGTGGAGCTGGATGCGTGAGGGAAAACCAAAGTGGGCAGTGCGTCGTGTCCTGAGACGCAAACAGATCCACTTCTGCTAGGCCGAATTCCCTCCATAGGAGCTCCACCGAATGTGGGTGGAGTCTCCATTCCCCGGGCCTCAGCCCCTGTCTCGACAGGATGTCCGCTCCCCGATTGAGATGCCCAGGAATGAAGGTCGCTCTCAGTGAGAGGAACTTCCCCTGGGCCCAGAGGAGGATCTGGTGTGCCAGCCTGTAAAGGGGGCGCGACCTCAGACCCCCCTGCCGGTTGATATAGGAGACCACCGATGTGTTGTCTGTGCGGACAAGCACGTGATGTCCCCTGAGGTCTGGAAGGAAATGTTTCAAAGCACGAAACACCGCCAACATCTCCAGGCAATTGATGTGCCAAGTGAGATGGCGGTCTTCCCACAGACCATGAGCTGAGCGGCCACTCATGACCGCCCCCCAACCCGTGAGGGAGGCGTCCGTCGTTAGCGTTACGCGACGACAAGGAGCCCCCAACACCGGGCCTTGAGATAGGAACCAAGGTTTCTTCCACATGTCCAGGGCACGTAAGCAACGCCGCGTGACCTTGATCATGCGAAACGGGTTTCCTCTCGGGGAAAACCCTTTGGTCCCGAGCCACCACTGCAGAGGTCTCATGTACAGCAGGCCAAAAGGTATTACGTTGGACGCAGCTGCCATCAGACCCAACAGTCTCTGAAACTGTTTGACAGTGAGTGACTGGCCTTCTTTCACGCTCTTGACTGCTGTGAGGATCGACTCGATACGAGCAGGAGACAGACGTGCCTGCATCGTCGTCGAATCCCACACCACGCCCAGATAAGTGGTCCTCTGAGATGGAGAAAGCACACTTTTCTTGGCGTTTAGTCTTAACCCCAGCATTTTCATGTGGGCGAGGACGGCATCTCGATGCCGAATCGCCTCCTGACGCGACTGAGCCAAAATCAGCCAGTCGTCGATATAATTGAGTATGCGGATGCCCTGGAGTCGAAGAGGAGCCAGGGCAGCATCCACACACTTGGTGAAAGTGCGGGGAGAGAGTGATAGGCCGAAAGGAAGAACCCGATATTGGTAGGCTTCGCCCCCGAAAGCAAACCTCAGGAACTTCCTGTGACGAGGAAGGATGGAAATGTGGAAGTATGCGTCCTTCAGATCGATAGTGACAAACCAGTCCTCGGACCTGATCTGTGTAACGATCTGAGAAATAGTGAGCATCTTGAACCGAAGCCGTTTGATGGCGCGGTTCAAAAGACGCAGATCTATAATGGGACGCAACCCCCCATCCTTCTTCGGAACAATGAAGTAGCGGCTGTAGAACCCAAGTTCCCTCTCGAGAGGAGGAACCACCTCGATGGCTTCCTTCCTTAGGAGAGTAGCTACTTCTTGTTCTAGCACCAGAGCCTGCTGGGGGGCCACCAGAGTGTGGAGGACCCCCGAAAACCGGGGTGGACGCAACCCAAACTGGATTGCATACCCCTGTTCTATTATCCGCAGAAGCTTAGGGGCCTTCAGAGACGATGCCGAAGCAGGGGAGAGATAGCTCGCAAGCGTCTGCTCCACTGCTGGCATCGCCCCATATCCCCTCTCGCTCAGCCCCGACACATTAGAATATGTAGATACATCGGGGCTGAAAATGCGAGAGGAATATGGTTTTCCCCACGACCTAGACACCTCGGTGTGAAGGTCGGGGAAAAACGGAAGACCCCTCCGTGAAGGTTGCGATCGTACACGCAGGAACCGCTCGTCCAATTTACTCTTTGGACGAACGTCCTGCTTCTCGGACGGCCAATCCAGATTTAATTTTGAAACCGCCCGAGTTACAACCTCCACGAGCTCCTCATATGCCAAAGACTGTGGTGGCGAGCTCACAGTCTCTTCTGTGTCGACGCTCATCACGTCAACCTCCTCAGAGGAAGACAGATGAAGCGCCGGGTCCTCTCTCGGGGGGGAAGAAACCGCAGCGCGGGCTTCCGAACCCTGAGAGGGGACCGTGGATCTAGCGGTTAAGGACTGAGATAAGGACGAGCCCGTCTCAGATCCTTCCACTAAATCCACCTGCGAGCCCCACGAGAGCAGTCTACGCTGGGCCTCGGCCGCAGCGGGACCGCTGCCCGCGGGAGCTCGCACCTGACCGCCCTCATCAAAGACGGCCAGGCGGGAGCGGAGCACGCGGAGCGGGAGAAGCTCGCAATCGTGACAGTCAGCCCGCTCGAGGGCTAACTGTGCATGCTCCGCACCCAAACAAACGACGCACAGATCGTGTGTGTCCTCGCCTGCAATGTAACGCGGGCAGGGAGGAACACAACGTCTGAAACGTCGTTCGCTCGCCACTTTGCTTTTACATTTGGACATGTTTACAGATTGTTTGGCTGGCTAACAGAGTTTTTGTTAACTGAATAGCACACACACACACAACAGACACGCTCGCTGAAGAGCAAAAGCTGAAATGAGCGTGTTGCCGGCGTGTCTTATGCTTCCTGATCGACTACGTCATCCCGCTCATGACGTGGCACTTCCTCATTGGTTTGGTTCTACACACGCTTCAGTACGGTGGCTCGCCGAGGGCGTTCCCCAAGCGTTTCGACGCAGCTCGAAGTGGACTGACGGGGAACCACTGATGCGCAAGTCGCGCTTAGAGTTCAAGGTTTGCTTTGTATCTGAAGGGCTGCACTAAACCCAGCGGCCAGCGTTTGGTGTTAAAGCCGCTCTCTATAGATATTACAGTACTTTGATGTTACACTCCGATCGATCTAATGCTGATCAGCCATTTGAATGAATCAAATGAATTTACCACCACCAACTGGCAGTTTTATTTTATTATTAGAGTATCATTTCATTAAGAAATAATTTCATATTTCCAAAGTAATATTAATAAAATTAATGAAATACATTATTAATAGTTCACCCACCCAAAAATGACAACTGTCATCATTTACTCACCCTCATGGTACGGTACAAAAGAACTATTTTATATTTTATAAACTAAATATTTACTTTTTGTAATGTCTGTTTGACGCTTTACACAACAATGACTTTAAATTATCTTTTGGGAGTAATTTTTCAGCCAAATTTGATGTGCGATTAATTTGCGATTAATTAGATTAATTAATCGCCACATCATGTAATTAATTAGATTAAAAATTTTAATCACTTAACAGCCCTAATATATATATAAATGAAAAGATTGATTTTTTTGTTGTTGTTTATTTTTACATTTTCTGTTCACATATTTTAATTTTTGTTATTGTTTTTGTAATTTCTATTAGTTTTTATTTAAAAATATATCTGTATATTTAATAAGATTATTTAATAAGATAAATAATAAATGAATAAGATAAATATAAAATAAATAAATAAGATAAAGATAAATAAATAAATCTGAAGTAAAAAAATATATATAAAGTATATATATATATATATATATATATATATATATATATATATATTTATTTATTTTTTTACTAGTTTTTAATGTTTTATTTTTTATTTCACATAATACATTTTTTTTTTCTTGTAATAGTTTTGGTTTTGGTTAACTATAATAGTTCTAATAAATAGGTTTGCAAATAATAAACATTGGCTTTAGGGTGACCAAATATGTTTTTAATTTAAAATAACATAACGTAAAATAGAATTAAATAAAAAACAGTTAACAATTTGCAGTTGTTTGCAGTATGACAATTTCTAATAAAACTTTATTTAACCAACAAACTACATTGAGTTAGAGCAACTTGCGATGTTTATTGATTAAACATAATTTTAATGGACTTTTAAATTTAAAACTAAATTAGTTTTAGGAATTTGTAGTATAAACACATTTTTTAACACTATAATAGTTCTTTCCCTTTACAAAAAAGAATCCCAAAAATCTATTTTTGCCCTAATGTTAGCAAGACAATTTCATTAAGTTACCATTTTATTTACTTATTTTAAAAAAAGGGCAAACTTATGTCAACAGAACTCATAAGTTTGCAACTTAAAAGGATTTATTAAATCAATAAATTAGAATTTTAAACTCGCAGTCATGCATTTATTTAATTTGTGATAACAGGTCCCCTAAATTTATTTTTAGATCGGATCAACTTAAGATCATCCTGATATAATGTGTCATGTTCCATGTTCTTAACGGCTATTCCTTTCAAAAGTTGGTGGTTGAGGAAACTCAGTAGCAGCATATACAGTACACAGAGACTGCATCTGAACCTGTTTGGTGTTTGAGCGAGAGCTGATTTCAGGGGAATACGATGGACCCCTGTGTGTTTCACTAGCATACATAAATCACCCTCACCGCAGTCAAGCCTCTCTCTCTCTGTTATGACTCTCTCTTTGTTATGGTTCAAGCCTCCGTTTGCTCTATTCTCTGAGGATTATCAGAACAAAACTGAATTGAACGCAGCTCAGCGGAATAATAAGGCATTCAGCTGGCCAGCCTGACACTTGGCGTGTAATTAAGGGCCTGGTGCTGCCGTTTGATGCCAAATGAAAGAAAATGGCCTCGCTCTCTCCCGCTGATTGCTGCCTGGCATCTTTCACCTGAATTTCCCGGCCGTCCCGGCATTGTGCAGCCGATTGCGAGCGTGTGGGTAATTGCGCCGTGAGTGAATGACGGCTCCCGTGGACTGCGTGGCACCGCGTCGCTGCTCAGGAAAAGTACCGCAGTACACACAGGCGTCATGGTGTGCAACTTTTACAATCAAAATAAGATTGACTTTAAGAGAATCAACACTGAGGTGGCTGATTATATGTGCTATTTAGGAACAATTTGCAAGAACAGGATGCGATGCAAATGTGATCCAGTGAAAATGTTCTGGAGTTTAAAGCATCATGTGCTCACAATTGCAGTTCTCAAAAGCATTGATAGTCACATATGGTCGTTACCAACAGGGTTCAATGATTCAGCATTTCCCAAAACCAGGAAGTGCAACAGCAGAAGTCTGAAAATAAAAACGAATTCATTTTCTCTATAGGGAAACATATTTTTTTAATGATAACTTTTAAACTTTTAAGACAACTTGATGCCGTAAAACTTTTGAGTTCTCTCAACAATAGTTTTTTAGTTAGGGTTATATTTGTAGCAATAGCCAAAAATATATTGTATGGGTCAAAATTATTGATTTTTCTTTTATGCCAAAAATCATTAGGATGTTAAGTAAAGATCATGTTCCATGAAGATATTTTGTAAATTTCCTACCGTAAATATATCAAAACTTAATATGCATCGCTAGAACTTCATTTGGACAACTGTAAATGCGATTTTCTCAATATTTGTTATTTTTTTGCACCCTCAGATTCTAGATTTTCAAATAGTTGTATCTCAACCAAATATTGTCTTATCATAACATAAATGGAACGCATATTTATTCACCTTTCAGATGTTTTAGAAATCTCAATTTCAAAAAATGGACCCTTATGACTGGTTTTGTGGTCCAGGGTCACATATAGTCTCTATTGTAAAATGTGATAACCTGCAGTTGGTACCTTAAATAGCCAATTTTGCCAGATTTGTTGTCTCACTTTGACTCAGTGATGCCAAATACTATTTCTTGATAGAAATCCAGTTAATTTAAATGTTTACATTTTGTTAGTGTGAAATTTCTTTCATATTTAAGATTTCATTAATTTCCTTGACTTGTTCAGTTCTACAAATCGTCTAAAATTTCTCTGAACTTTTTCAGGCTTTGATGACTGTGGGAACCCTGTTTAAAGCAGTGTTTTAGGCGCCTAGAAGAAAATCAAACATAGATTTTGTGTTTTGCATTCCAGCAAAGGGATTCCCAAAATATTATTCGAAAACAGCTTCTAATTAAGACAATCTCTACAAATCCTGTTCACATGTTATGATTTAGACAGACAATGCTTCCTCACATCCTCACATGAAAGAGCCTCAGATGTCCTCACAAATAAGACCCCTCAAATGCCGTTTCATTACACACTTTATTCCCAGATAAAATGTGTGCTTTCTTTGTGTGCTTGTTATTGTGTGTGTTTTCATTAGGCTGTGATCAACATGTACATACAGATCAGACGGTCTAAATAAGACATATACACAAAGAAAAATACATATACACAAAAAAACATAATATACTGCTGAAAAAAGAGTTTGGAAAAAAAAAAAAAAATCTTATGTGTACTATATAATAAGTACTATATAATCTTCTTCTGAGACAAAATTTTAAAGTGAATCTCCTCCTAGAGCTTTTTTACCTACAACCACCAAATGTGGCCCAGACCTTCAGACTGGTCTGGCTTGGGTTGCTTTATCTTTTCTAACTGATCCGCCTTATGGTTGTCGTAAACCAGACTATCAAAACCACTAAAAATCCCATAGACTTTTATTGACGAAAACTTTTGAGCAATGAGCCTTATGGTGTATTTAAACTGTTTATTGCTATAGCAAAGCTTAACAACTTCCTACTTAAAAATGCAGCAGCCAATCAGCTTAAGTGGTTAGTGGTTTAAAGTGGTTTTGGCCAATTTTTAGCTGGTCAGGCTAGTCTTAGCTGGTCAAGCTGGGAGACCTGCTAAAAGAGCAAACAAGCTAACTAGCTAAGACTAGCAAACAAACTAACCAGCTAAGACTAGCAAACAAGCTAACCAGCTAAGACTAGACAATCAGCATAGGCTGGTTTAAACATGTTAATCATGTTAGAAACATGCTAGCAACATGCTATTCATGCTAGAAACTTGCTAACCATGCTAGAAATATGCCAGTAACTTGCTAAAAATGTCAGAAACATGCTAATAACGTTATTAATGCTAGAAACATGCTTGCAACTTGTTAGCAACTTGCAAGTAACTTGCTAATCATGCTAGCAACATGCTTGCAACTTGCTTCTCATGCTAGTAACATGCTAGTAACTTGCTAATCATGTCAGAAACATGCCAATTGCATGCTATTCATGCTGGAAACATGCTCACAACTTGCTAATCATGCAAGCAACATGCAAGTAACTTGCTAATCATGCTAGCAACATGCTAGTAACTTGCTGATAATGCTAGAAACCAGGCTAACAATATGCTAGCAACTTGCTGATCATGCTAGTAACTAGCAAATCATGCTAGAAACAGGCTAGCAACATGCTAGTAACTTGTTAACCCTGTTAGCTAGTAACTAGCTAATCATGCTAGCAATGCTAGTAACTTGTTAATGTTGCTAACATGTTTCCAACCATCCTGAGTACCACCTACCTTAGCAACTATTTGCTTTCCTACTTTTAAACTTAAAGCTTTTACAACTATTTCAATCTTTCAGACTAGGCTTTCTCAAGCCAACCTTAGAGTTTGTCTACAAACCTTGCTCTCTAGTTTTATACTATTGCTGTCCATTACTATATTAGAACTTGGAAGAGTGAATGAAAACAAGTGCATAGATTTGGAAAGTGTGTGCGCTAGAAAGGCTGCAGCTTTTGCATAGTTGGTTCTGTTTAATTCAAGATGTTTCACTTAATATTTCAATATTTCTCTTACTGGATTGAAGCAACATAGGTTTACGTGATTATCCATTAAAAATGTGAGCCCACAAAGAAGTGTACTTCAGATATGCACTAAAAAACCAAGTGTGAAATGTTGGATACTTCATGTGCTTAACAGTCACGAAATAATCTTCTAGTACACTCTAAAAGCACACAATGCATAGTTTAAGTGCATACTGTAGAGTATCATTTGGGACACATTTGTGTATTTCATCTAAAATTCTGCCTTTTATCCTTGTGTCATTTCAACCTGAATGGCAAAGACTATTTATTTTCATAGTGAAAGGTGGCCATGGGTCTCAAGCTCCAACAAAGCACCGTCAAGTCATCTGAAGTAATATGATAAGACTGAAGACTTCAGCTTATTGACTGATAATCATCTCCCCTGCAATGCATAGCTTGTGTTGTCTTATAGCAGTCATGTTTCCCACTCATTTCTGTTGGTGTTTGCTCATGGTCTGCTGTGAAGTCTCTATGGCCAGATAGCATCATATTCCTCTTTGTTGTCATAAAGTGATCGTGTTTCATTCTGTGGTAATTTTCTTCATTGGGTTTACTTTGGGATTAGGAGGACACCAGTTTCTTTGATCAACACTAATACTGCAATGCTGTTTGTTCACCTTTTTAAGATTTTCAATTCAATGACATAATTTCATTGGTTTGTTCATTTATTAGCCTGATTCTGAATCTGGTGGTTTTCTGGTTTATTTTTATCAAATTCTGCATTCCATGGGTCTCAATCAGATATTTTCCCATTAGCCAAATTCTTGATTAGTTAGTGGACCCCACACCTCACTTGAATAAATGACATATGGCTCATTAACTCCTTCTAATAAGTTCAGTCAAATTCTAATTGGAATCCCTAAAGGCATTTGTTTTTTTAGCATAGAAATTGTGCGGTTGTGCTCTCTGTTTATTAGGTTGTCTGAAAATTGATTATGATGCCAAAATGATTGTTGATCTTGATGAACATGTAGTATGATTGCTTATTAATATGAGTGTGTTTTTACAGCTTGTGTTTTATTTTTAATGTGACAGTATTTTATTTCATATTTCTTAATTTATTTATGCATTTGTTATCATTTTACAAGATTTTATAAAGCTTTATTTTTTTTAAGAGGTATTAAACATACAGCTGTTTTCAACATTGATAACAATTAGAAATGTTTCTTGAGCAGCAAATCAGCATATTAGAATGATTTCTGAAGGATCATGTGAGTAATGATGCTGAAAATTCAGCTTTGATCAAAGCAATAAATTGCATTTGAACATTCACATAAAAAAAACTGTTATTTTAAATTATAATAATATTTCGCATAGTGGTGTCAAAAGTAGCGCGTTAACGCAAGCGATTCATTTTTTAAATTTTAACATGTTAAAAATATTTAACGCAATTAACGCATGGGTGGTGCTAGGTTTGGCCACTTCACAACTGCTTATGAAACGTGTTTATTTAGATGTGCAGAGCGTCGTTTACACGTACTCCATGAGTTCGCAAAAAAGCGATTAAAGCTGCCTTAAAAGTGTGCATGTAAGTATGTATTATTCATAGGTCAAAGCCGTGTCAGATCAAGTTCAGCAGCAACAGCTTTTAAAGTAACAGCAGTCCAAATATCCTAATAACCATGTTGCTATGATGTCTGTTAATCAAAGAACAAAATTAAAAAGAGGAAATTAATATCTAACTTTTATATTTATATAATTTAGAATTTGATATAATTTAGACTATATTTTCTTACTGAAGGGCACAGGTAGCTACTAAGTTAGCCCTATATGACTATTGCCCTGTTGTGTGAAGATTGTTTCAAGTTCACTTAAATTATTATTAGTAGTAGTTATTTTTTAAAGTGTAATAAATGTGAAAGTGATAGCTCTCAATGATACTGTAATGTTGAATGGTTATATATATATATATATATATATATGTATATATAATGGTTAAATATTGGGGGGGGGGGATCATACACTGCAAGAAATGTTTTTCTAGCCTAGATTTTTTGTCTTGTTTCCAGCTGAAATATCTAAAAATTCTTAAATCAAGAATTATTCTAGACAAGTACACGTTATTGTCTTGTTTTCAGAAAAAAAGAAGTTCAAATTAAGTGAGTTTTTGCTTGAAACAAGCAAAATAATCTGCCAATGGGGTAAGCAAAATAATCTAGTCTTCTGCTTGAAATAAGATTATTTTGTTTACCCCATTGGCAGATTATTTTGCTTAATTTTAAGTTCTTTTTTTCTGAAAACAAGACAATAATTTTTACTTGTCTAGAAAATCCTTCTTGATTTAAGAATTTTTAGATATTTTGTCTAGAAGCAAGACAAAAAAATCTTAGCTAGAAAAGCATTTTTTGCAGTGTAGAGACATCAGTTGGAATCAGTTACACTTGCCTTCAGTCCTAAAAAACAGATGGCATTAAACAAATATTAAAAATATATGTTCTTTATGTTGTTTCTACATTAATTTGAAGCATTGATGTGAAATGATTGCAATATAAAAGTATAATTAAAAACTTTAATGTCAGGTAGGATTAATTGCGATTAATTTCAGGAAAAATGTGTGAATAATGAGTTATTTTTTTAATCGATTGACACCACTAATTTCACAATATTAGGATTTTTTATTGTATTTTTGAAAAGAAAAAAAAAAGCCCAGTCTTGGTGAGCAGAAGAGACTCCAAGCATTTTGCTACATTGTTGCATCATAGGATCAATCATCCTATTTCCCCCTGAAATATAAAGAAAAAAAAATAGATATTTTTTAAAATGCATTATTTCACTTTAGAAAATGTTTTTAGATCAGAAGTTTACATTTTTGGAAAAAAAAAATCCTGTTTTTAGAGGTTTTTGACAGAGGAGCACTGGCAGAGAGCCCTGCAGCTCTGATATTAAGCGTGCTATCAGGCTCCCGGAGGGGCCCTTCATTGTCCCACCACACTCCACTGCAGCACCACTAACACATCATTTGTTACCACCCGCTTCACTGGTTTTAATTAGTGTCTCTGAATGCGGCCGCACAACAGAGACTCGAAAAAATCAAACGCCACTGCTCCAAATTTGTTTGTATCTGCTCCAGTTTCACCACACAAGTTCCTCCCTTCACACAGCCAAACACACAAGAGCTGTTTGAGTTTCTCATCTTCCTTCAAAATATTTTCTCTGTCAATATCATGCTGTCTGCTTCACAACCTGGCAAACCACATGTTTTGCAGCAAACACAATGAAGTTATATTTAATGTGCCTAATCCTGCTGGTATGGAAAATGTAACGCAAGACAGCAATCGTGTGTGATCTGTGAAGTCATGAGATTTCGTTACCTCATGTGGTCTATAATCATTTCCATTTATGTTTTGAACAAAAATATAATGCATATGGAAAATCTTTCTTTTTTTAATGGTTATTTCTTTAAATAAATCCTATTAAAAACTGTAAACGGCCCTGATTGGAAAAGCAGCATGAATGTGAAATAAAAAGAGTTCCTCAATCTCAACTGCAGTTTATATCTCTTTGATATAGAGCTGGCGGAATTAGCTGAATCTGTCGTATTCTATATGAAGTGGGGTAATATAGTTAATGAGCTAAAGAAAAGTCCAAATTTACTATTGATTTTTCATTTATTTATGGCAACTTCAAGCTTAGAGTAAGAAATGTATATGGGGAAGATATTAAAACTGCTACGCCGCTGCACGCTTCCCAGGGTAAATGTGATTTGCATGCTCATTTATGTCTATAATTACAACTTTATATCTTTTCTCATGTTTCAGAAAATGAAATTGGAGGAGGCGTAGTGACCTCTTATCAGTCGTCTAACATAGAGGGCCGTGGGGCAAACAGAGGTCTGAACCAAAGAGCAATTAAACCGGCAATTACATCAGGTACCACTTCATTCTATGTCTATCTGTCTATCTGTCTGTCTGTCTGTCTACATAGAGACATCTGCAGTGCCTGATGTCACAGAATGCATAAGACTTGAACATGCCCCTCATCTGCCATTGGCTGGGCAAACAGATGGTCCCGCCCTAAACTCACGCTATTGGTTGAGCCACTGCAGTTGTTTTGAGCTGATCTGGATACAAACAGATTAATGTTTTAAAATGAATGTTTTGTGCTACAGTATTCTTATGTTACACGTTTAAGAAATACTTGACTTATTTTCTACATTAATCTTATTTTAATGTAATAGTGGGGGAAGCCATTTGTAACTTAAATATTTATGGCTTCCGATGTCATTTGATTCCATTTATTTTACTTATATAATATATTTTATATTTTTATTTATATTTTTTTACAAAAATAGTGTGCAGACTGATATTTATTATCATATTATTAGAATGTTTTATCGTAATCACAAATGCTCTGGTTTGTAGCACAAATGTGACCCTGGACCACAAAATCAGCCTTAAGTAGCACAGGTGTATTTGTAGCAATAGCCAAAAATACACTGTATGGGTCAAAATTATAGATTTTTCTTTAACGCCAAAAATTCTTAGGATATTAAAGATCATGTTATATGAAGATATTTTGTACATTTCCTACCACAAATATAGCAAAACGTAATTTTCGATTAGTAATATGCATTGCCAAGAGCTTCATTTGGACAACTTTAAAGGCAATTTTCTCAATATTTTTTTTTTTTTTTTTGCACCCTTAGATTCCAGATGGAAAGCTTATTTATTCAGCTTTCAGATTATGTATTATGACTGTGGTTCAGGGTCACAAATAGTTTTACTATTTATTAAGCTTTGTTTTACTTCTAGTTATTTATCTATCTATAAGCATTGCACATTCACCGAAAATAATGACGCAAAATAAAGTAGACTTTAAAAGGATACACTGTAAGAAAAAAAAAAGTGTGTTTTTTTTTTTTGAGTTAACTTAAAATAATTTGTTACCCTGCTCCCTTAAAATTTTAGGTTCAGTTAACTCAAATAAGTTTATTTAAGTTGAAATGTTAAGTTGTATTAAGTGACAACTTAGATATTCGAGTTGACTAAATTAAAAAATTGTTTGTTAAATTTAACAGCTGTGTTTATTACTCGGCTGCCTTAACATTTTTACCTTGAATAAACTCAAATATCTAAGTTGTCACTTAGTAAAACATTTCAAGTGGACTAAACTTTTTTTGAGTTGACTGAATTTAAAATTTTAAGGCAGCTTTGTAACAAATTATTTTAGGTTGACTCAACAAATTGTTTTTTACAGTGTATTTTACAAAAAATTTGTAATTTTCTGAAAATGTTTTCACTCTCAGGCCATAAAGATGAGTTTGCTTCTTCATCAGATTTGGAGAAATGTAGCATTTCATCACTTGCTCACCAATGGATTCTCTACAGTGAATGGGTGTTGTCAAAATGAGAGTCCAAACAGATGATAAAAACATCACAATAATCCACAAGTAATTCACATTGCCCTAGTCCATCATTAACATCTTGTGAAGCAAAGTCTGTGTGTTTGTAAGAAATAAATCTGTCAATTTGACTTCAAAGGAGTCCATAATCCATAATATTGCTTCCTTCAGTGAAAACATTTGTCTCGTCTGAATCAAGAGAGAAATAGGCACAGATCAAGCACTGTTTACGAGCCAAAACAGTCTAAAATAGTTCTAAACAAATATGTGGTTTGATTTTGATGTGAGAGGACAACAGGAAATAAACTTTTTCACTGGATGAAGCATTATTATGGATTATGGACTTTTTGTATGGATTTTGTCCAGACGTGATGGTTTAAAGTCGAAGCGTTTTAATGATGGATTTGTTTCAAGTCACAAGATGTTAATTAATGGACTGGAGTGGAATGGACTACTTGTGGATTTTTGCAGTGTTTTTATTTGCTATTTGTACTCTGATTCTGACCGCACCCATTCACTGCAGAGGATCCATTGGTAAAATTTTCATTTTTTGCATGAACTTTTCCTTAACATTTAAAACACACTTCACTGTCATTAATATATGGGCTTATGTTACAAATAAAAGTGTTTATTAAAGCATTGATTGTATTTGTGGCTCTCCGCAGATGGAGGTGGATGTAGCAGATGAGAAGCGCCATTGCACACGCTCAAAAGGTATTCTCTTTTTCATCGCTTACACATAACACACCGATGTAATGTGGCGATATGGTCAGACCGGCCTTTTTTTTGAGTGATAATCTAATCTTCTTCTGCCCTTTCAACTGACCTCTCACGTCCTCTGTCTTCTGTCTCTCTCTGTGCTTCTTCACAGTTCCCCTGGAGCCAGCCATACAAGAGTTGTTCAGGTCAGTGTTTTTACAGACTGAATCACACACACACACACACACACACACACATACTCGAGCCCACAGGCTGGCAAAGAGGTCTTTACCTGGATAATGGCTGCCAATAAGCAGTGTTGTGATCACGCTTTCCTATTCTCCTATTTTCCTTCCATCTGTCATATCCGTTTGGGTGATGATAAAATAGTGCCACTTTGCAAAGCTGCAACTATTTCTCCATACAATGACATATGGACAGTTTCTTTCTGAGCCAAGTAATACTACAATTTCCAGCACACCACACATTTTTTCCAAACTTGAAGGTTATTCTAGACTGATGTGACACTCTACAGCATTTTCTCAAAATTATGTGAAAACGTTACACCCCTGGTTAGCATAAATTAACATGAATAAATATATTGGGCACTGTTATTTGTTTATTGAGCTGAAAAGGCTGGAATATGGCAGCATATTTTTGCAATAAATCATGAGTGGGTCTTCTTTGCAGGATCAGAAGTTCTCCACACACTTGGCATCCTAAAAAACAATATGGTTCAACCTCAGTGTTTGGATCAGGACATGCTTGCAGACATGCTTTCAACATGTCTCGAGTGACTGTGAACACTCGTAATTCTTTAACAAGTTCATTTGCTCCAGTTGTTAGTAGTTCAAAAAGAGTAGAGCATTGGCAATTGCAACACTAGGGTCATGGGTTTGATTCCCAATGCATAAACTAATAGAATTGAATGCAGTCCGACTTGCTTTAGATGAAAGAGTCTGCCAAATGCATTAATGTAAAATTAGTAAACATAATTAGACAAGTATGCATATACACTCTTAAAAATAAAGGTGCTTCACAAAGCAATAGAAGAACCTTTTCTGTCTAAATGGTTCCATAAAGAACCATTAACATCTAAAGAACCTTTCTGGATCTTTGTGGCAAAAGAAGGTTCTTCAGATTATAAAAATATAAGAAAGAGATGGTTCGCTGTGACTAATTTTTTAAGCACCTTTATTTATGACATACACCATATAATTTATTTAATATGCATTTCATATTGGTCAAATTGAAAAGAATGGTTTTCATTTTAAAGCACTTTTGTTCAGAAGCAAACAGCACTCCCCATAAAACAAATAATAAAGTGTTTAAATAGTATTATAGCTTGATAAGAGTCTTGATGTGCAATACATTGAAATGATTGTATTCAAGTTAAAAATTATATTCATTTAGCATCACTGAACAAACCAAAAGTCATTTTGTGAGATAAATCAGGCACAGATTGCTGTTTAAGGTGACAATTTGTATATATAACAGAAAATATGATGCATATTTTAACCTTCAACATTGTTTTTGTTACTTGACTAACAAAATGTTTTTAATTTTATTTTAAGTGAAATTCTACTTTAATATTATAGATAATATAGCTTTTGTTTATTCTTATTCTTATTCTTATTATTATTAGCAGCAGCAGCAGCAGCAGCAGTAGTAGTATTTTCAGTGTTCAGGCCTAGATCAAAATCAATATTTTAGATTGTAGTCAATGAAATCTCTCAATTAATGCAAGCTCATAAAACCCTCATGCACAAAATACTCTAAGGTTCCATGTCAACTTTTAATTTATGTTTGTCATAAATGTGTGTTTCTCCAGGAAAATAGTTTTTTAGTTATACAAAGTGAATTTTAAAGGAAACTTAAAGGAAACTAGGTATTTAGTAAGTATATTTCTGTACGTTTCAGTCCTGTTTATATATCTATAGTACATAATGCATTTCATGCTCATAATTTACTAGTTGGAAGGCTGATAGCTGTCTTGTCCAACATTTCATGATGAGTATTTGGATATTTATGCCAAATACATAGCCAGCAAACAATCTCCATCTCTGAATGGACATCTGTTAATGGATTGATGTCTGACAGATTTATATTTTTTGCCTAATAATTAAACTAAAAACCTTTTAGAACACCTGCATGGCATAACTAATGACAAAGAGTTCCCAGCGTATAAAAAAAACCTTGTAAATGGCAAAGAATCAAACCTTTTCATACACTATTTTCAGTGGTCCTTGTCTGAATCACACCTGACTTCAACATATGACAGCTAGTTTGATTGTCACTGGACATTTGATGGACAGCTGGCTTCTCTGCTGTATTGATTGGCATATCGGAGAAGAAAGCCTGGGAATGAAAGGTGGCAAAAAAGATGGAGGTGAAGATTGCATTACTGTGCACCTGCTCCCTCTCTTTGATGTCGCCTCCACCAGCAGCTTAAACCAGATAATTAAAGATAAATAAAACAACGGTTCAATCATTACTATCAGCCTCTCTCTCTCTCTCTCTCTGTTCCTCTATCTTTCTCTTTCACGCTTCAGATAATTTCTTCTTGAGCTGGTGGCTTCTCATTTGCATGCTTATCAAAGTGTTTTGACTATCCAACGGGAGCTGCAGTGCTAAGGTGGGATCATTAATATGTTAATTAGTCCTTTTGACACTTTGCTTAAGCATGTGTACAATGTGCTCCTCATCCGTGACTTCAGTCACATACTCACTGGATGTGTGCATACTCCCTCAATCCATTCGCCTCTGTTTTATGGCCAATACAAATACTTACAACAGAAAAAAATGCAACTTGTTCAGTCAAGTGACCACTTGTTCCAGTCTATGAAAAATATTGTAATTAGCCTATTAAGGGCCTAATATTTCGGCTATGTCTTTTTGTTGGGCAGTAAACAGTGACACAAAGGGATAATGAACATTTGCTGTTCAAAAGAATAATTAATTCGTGAACCAGACTTTACTTGGGACCGTTTCCCGGAGGCTCTGGATTTCAGGTAATAATGTTGTAAATAATGTTCAGTTTCTTGCACAGAGCGATCGTTTCACTTTGTAAGACTTCAGTATATCGTCAGGAGCCATGGGTATTAATTTTGTGTTGTCTGTATATTCTTTTTCACTCTCAAAGTAACGTAGCCATTGACCTGTATTTTATGAATCACCAAGGACCACAGTGTCAGCTGAAAATCTTCTTTACTGTGCTACTGAAGAAAACGTCAACCTACTTCTTGGGTAACAATTGCAGGTTACCACTTTTAACACTGTAGTTTTTTTTAGTCGCTGAACTGTTTTATTGTTGTTGTTGTTGTTGTTGCACTAAACTGTAAAAAGTTTAGTAAATTTAAACTTGGCCAGTAGGGGAGAATGGGGTAAGATGAGCCAGTGGGTAAGTTGACCCATCCCCTGTTTCATTGGCATGTGACCATATTCTTTGGAACCACCCATTATTTCTGTGACAAGGAGTTTGTCAAAGTAAAATTTTATCTTAATAGATGTAATGGTTGTTACATCAACACAAATGTATCCAGGTCTAAAAATATTAATGATACATATTGGTGATTTAGCAAAGTATAAAACCATGCAAATCATTTAGCTAAGTATAAGCCTGAATAGGCAAGCAAGCTATTTTTCCCCAAAATGGCAGCTACTGTATGGGGCAAAGTAAGGTGAATGCTGTGGGGTAAGTTGAGCCAGCGTTTTAACGTATTTTAAAAGAATCAGAATCAGAAAGATCTTAATTGTCAAGTATGCTTGCACATACAAGGAATTTGTTTTTGTGGCATTAGCTTCCAGTTTACAGAGACAACAACAACACACCGACAATAAAAATAAGATGAGAATAAAAACAATACACATATGTAAATATAAATAGACAAAAAATATAAAGAAAAATAAATAAATGGTATGTAGAGTTGTGCTATAGATTGTGGGTGGAATAGAATAGAATAGAATAGAATAGAATAGAATAGAATAGAAAGAGATGCAGGGATATATTGGTAACAATGGAAGTGGTAACAAATAAGGTTATTGCACATATTTTTATTGTACAATGGGGGGAACATTTAGCTGTTCATAAGGTAGATTGCCTGGGGGGAAAAACTGTTCTTGTTCCTGGTTGTTCTGGTGTTTGGGGCTCTGTAGCGCCAGCCAGATGGCAAAAGTTCAAAGAGGGAATGGCTTGGGTGTGATGGATCCAGGGTGATTTTCTGAGCTCTTTTCCTCACTCTGAATGTATACAGTTCTTGAAGGGTGGGCAGAGGAGCACCAATGATCCTTTCTGCAGTCCGAACCATTCTCTGTAATCTTCTATTGTCTCTGATGTCTGATTTTGTAGCTGACATATAGGTTACATATATGTTTATTTGAATAGTGAGAGACAGAATAACAACAAAAAATCAAGAAAAATGCATTTTAAAAAACAGTTGATTCGCAAAACATGACTTGTACTTGGTGGCAAAACCCTTGTTGGCAATCACAGAGGTCAGACGTTTGTTGTAGTTGGCCACCAGGTTTGCAAACATCTCAGGAGAGATTTTGTCCCACTTCTCTTTGCAGATCATTAAGTTTTCAGGGCTGATGTTTTGCAACTCGAACTTTCAGCTCCCTCCACAGATTTTCTATGGGATTACAGTCTGGAGACTGGCTAGGCCACTCCAGGACTTGAATGTGCTTCTTCTTGAGACACTCTTTTGTTGCCTTGGCCATGTGGGTCAGTGTCAAGCTGGAATACCCATCCATGACCCATTTTCAATGCCCTGACTGAGTGAAGAAGGTTCTCATCAAAGGTTCTCACCCCGTCCTTCATCCCTTTGATGTGGTGCAGTTGTCCAGTCCCTTTAGCAGAAAAACACCCCCAAAGCATAATGTTTCCACCTCCATGTTTGATGGTGTTCTTGGGGTCATAGGCAGCATTCCTCCTGTTCCAAACACAGCGAGTTGAGTTGATGCCAAAGAGCTTGATTGGATCATCTGACCACAACATTTTCACCCAGTTCTCCTCTGAATCATTCAGATGTTCATTGGCAAACTTCAGACGGGCCTGTACATGTGCTTTCTTGAGCAGGGGGACCTTGCAGGCACTACAGGATTTCAGTCCTTCACGGCGTAGTGTGTTACCAATTGTTTTCTTCGTGACTATGGTCCCTGCTGCCTTGAAATCATTGACAAGATACTCCAATGTAGTTCTGGGCTGATTCCTCACCGTTCTCATGATCATTGAAACTCTACGAGGTGAGATTTTGCATAGAGCCCCAGACCGAGGGAGACAGTTATTTTGTGTAGCCCATTACTCTTATAGCCCATTCCAGCCTTGTGTAGGTCTACAATCTTGTCTCTGACATCCTTGGACAGCTTTTTGGTCTTGGCCATGGTGGAGAGTTTGGAATCTGATTGATTAATTGCTTCTGTGGACAAGTGCCTTTTATACAGGTAACAAGCTGAGATTAGGAGCACTCCCTTTAAGAGAATGCTCCTAATCTCAGCTCGTGACCTGTATAAAAGACAACTGGGAGCCAGAAATATTGCTGATAGAGGATCAAATACTTATTTCAATCATTGTCTCTCACTGTTAAAATAAACCTATCATTAAAATTATAGATGGATCATTTCTTTGTTAATGGGCAAACATACAAAATCAGTAGGGGATTTTTTTTTTCTCCTCACTGTATATACATATTATTTGTATTTTTTTTTTTTTTTTTTGATAGGGACAGTGCACCAAATCCTTCTCCAATAAGAACCAGAAGATGCTTTTTTTACCACATTATAATCATATATATCTATCCGCCTATAGTCTCTAATGGCCTGATCGACATTGCATACTTTTTAGTCTGTTTTGATGAATGCTACAACTTTGGTGTTCAAAATAGTTTTTTTCAGAAATGCAAACAATGAAAAATATTGAAATTTAATCTTTAAACATTTTGTTGGTTTTATGTTATTTAAGTAAGCTTTAAGACTGTTTATAAAAGGAAATTTGATTAAAAAGAGGTCAGTTATCTTTAAAATATTACTAACTTGGGGCAGATTGAGCCATGGAACACTTTTTATAAGAAGATATATTTTATATAACCCTTTGTCATAGATACATTTTAATCATTTAAATTGACATCCTGAAGATAATTTTACTGTACTTCTCTGTACTGTGTCTCATTTTGCCAAGGCAAAAGCACCAAGGACTCATCTTACCCCACTTTCATCTATTTATATATGTTATTTATATATGAAGATATTCAAATATGTACAAATACTACAAATAGTACACTCTTAAAAATAAAGGTTCTTTATTGGCATCAATGGTTCTGTGAAGAACTTTGAACATCCATTGACTGCAGCAGTGTTTGCTGTATCAAGCAATAACTAGAATGCACTGCACAGATTACTGTAGCCTACCTCACAATGCAATGTGCTGGACTTTACCTTTCATTTGAGATGTGCAATGATCAATAAATTATGCAACAGAGGCCATGTGAAGCATACTATAGTATCTGAGACATTTATAGCTGCATACTGTTTCATATGTATATAGTGTGCAGTATATATGGTACATTATGCAGTCAGCGGTAGCCGAAATGACGAAATACAGTGCATGATGTATCCTTCGAGAGCTCCTGTAGAGCTTATCATCATTCTATAGCTCATGGCCCGGGATTGAATATTAACCAATAAATTAGATAAGGGATGCTTTGATTAATTTGAACAATTATTATGATTTTTCTATTTTATCACTACAAAATTGATTACCTTCCAGCTGTTCTTAATAGATTCATTTTTTTTGTAGTTTTGCTTAGAAGAATGTCAGTATATTAAAACTGTATCTAATATTAAATACAATGTTAAGAAACAATCTTTTTTTTACTAAACTTTGATTATTTACACTGATTTGCAGTGACAAAACAATCAAAAGCAAAGGAAAGACATTTTAATATAAAAATGGTAACCTAAAAATTGCCAAATTGTAACTAAACTAATTTTTATGGGTTAAACAGTCTTGGTGAGCAGATGGGACTTCTTTAAAAACATTAATAAATTATCACAAAGTTTATTTATTTATTTTTTTTTTTTTTGTTTTTTTTTGCAGTTATTTGATTAAAAATAAAGAAAAAAAATGTGAAATGTTATTGCAATTTAAAATAGTGGTTTTCTATTTTAATAAACCTCAGAATATATTTTTATTTCTGTGATGCAAAGCTGAATTTTCATCAGCCTTACTCAAGTCGACAGTGTCACATGATCCTTCAGAAATCATTATAATATGCTATTGTATTATCAATGTTTGAAACCATTGTGCTGCTTAATATTTTTTGGAACCTGTGATACTTTTTTCAGGATTCTTTGATGAATGAAAAATTAGAAAGAACTGCATTCTGCAGAAGCAACACTACATTTATACAAAGCTTGCATTTCTAGGTGAATTTTATTAAATATGTCTAGGTAATATTTCACACAAAAATCAAAAAAATTACTGTATTACACAATGAAAATATAGTGGTAATTACAAACAAACAAACAAACAAAATAAATAAATAAATAAAACTGGGTGCATTTATTTATTATTATTACTTTTTTTAATAGAAAAAAAGCTTATTAGTCATAAAAATCACAATCACAATCTTGCTAAAATAGAAATAACGTTCTTTATGTGCTTTTTTTGGTATTTATTTATTTATTTATTATTATTATGATTTTTTATTATTATTATAATTTTTATTTATTTATTTATTTTATTAAATTTTTTCTACCATTGGAAGAAGGACAGGGATTGATATTAAGTCTTGGATTTGAACTGTCTAGTTCATATTTCAATAATATTTTCATATTATTAAACATAATATAGCCTATTTTGATATACTGTATTTGTAATTGTACCAAAAAGCAACTAAATAAATAAATGAATATATTAGTAAGAACAGCATTTACTGTTCCAAAACTTTTGCACAGCAGTGTGTGTGTTTATATGTATACTGACAAAACATCACATTTGGGATCAGACTGTCAAAATATACAGTCATATATGTGCAGGGCATTAGCGATTATTCCGTTAGGACAAGCAGCAGACAGCAGGATTGGCGAGCAGCAACCAACACAATGAACACAATTTAGCACTGTGTATCTTTTACATTTGTGCTGTACTTCTATTGGTGGCAATCAGCTAAAAAAGGATCCATTAGAAACACGTACCACACATTGACAAAAGCTTGCAGTGATCTGAACTCTCAGGTCTCCACTCAGACGCACAGGCCGCCTACTCAGGTTCTAGATTACTAGTTTCTCTTCCCCCGCGCTCAGTTTACTCCCGGCTGAATGACTGACACGGCTTTGCTCTTGTAGCAGGCAATCAGCGCAGCCATTTGAGGCGGCTGTGGAATTACAGGAGCCTGCAGACGAACGGCTCGTCTAGCAGACCTTTGGCTCTGTGAGAAGATGAATGAGGAACCGATCTAAACTGAGAGGTGGGGGTGGTGACAGGAACAGGTAGTGATCATGAGGGAGATTAGTTACACCCTCCTGCCTGCCCGACCCCAAAACCCACCTCATGTACCTCATGAGATCAGACATGCAATTATACAGGTGGCGCGTTACCATGGCAACACAAAAATCTCCAATAATTGTGTGCAGAGTGATTGGCTTTCCTTCTTAACTAGATTCAAATCTGCATGCAAGTATAGATTTCAAAGAAGCAACACCACATGTGTACAAAGCTTGCATTCATAGGTCAATTTCATGAAATTTGTCCGGGTAATATTTCACGACAAAATCAAGAGAAGAAATTATATTTTGATTAAATAGTTTTATATTTATTTTGATACCTATTTTTTTTAATAACAAACGTTTATGCATTGTAAAATTGTGTTATGTATGCATTTTACTACAATATAAATTTTCTTTTTATTTTATTTATTTATTTGTTTTTGTTTGTTTGTTTGTTTGTTTGTTTTTTTGAGGAGAAAACGTGCTTAATTGTCATGAAAATCTTAATAGTGCTAAAATAAACAATTTTAGAATAAGTTTTTTTTTTTTTTTTTTGATGAAATGTGACATTGTTGTGTTTATATTTTATTGGAAGTAGAATAGTGATTAATATTAGGTCTGGGATTTCAACTGTTCAGTTAAATAGGAATATTTTTTGTTAAACATAATATAGCCTTTTTAGCCTTTAATATAGCCTTTATTGAGTTTTTATACTCAATAAGAGTTTGTGCATTGTAACATTTTATTCGTACTAAAATACCAAAGAATAAATAAAATAAAAAATGAAATAAAAATGCATGTATTTTTCTTTTTTTTTTCTTTTTTTTTTTGTACAATACAGTAAAAATATAGTATTACACCAAAGAATAATAATAAAAAAGCATTGGTACCAAAAAGCTAAATTTTATTTTATTTTTGCTGCATTACAGTAAAAATACAGTATTACACTAATGAAAACAGTTAAAAAAATGCATTGGTACCAAAAAGCTCATTTTTACTTTATTTTTACTGCAATTAAAAACATGAAGTATTACACTAGTGCTAATATAGCAACAAACAAAATAATGATAAAATAAAATAAATAAAAGTATTCTCCTCATTATTATAATTTTAAAAGTTTTAAAAGTCACAGTGCAGAAACAAAGAACACACACACATAATATATAATAAAAATACAACTATTTATTTTTATTTTTATGATTTTGGGGTGAAATGTAATCTTGACGTTAATTTTTTATTGGAAGAAGGACAGAGATTGGGGTTAGGTTTAGGAATTGAATTTAGCACAATTCTCTTGTGTGGAGTTTTTCTGATGAAGATGGGGCAAGATGACATGCGCGCCAACACACAAGACTGAAACACATTATTCAGTGTTGATGGCGACCTCTCGCTAATGCACTCACACACACATGCAAATAACTACAGCAGTGTGTGACATCAATGTTTTGAGTGACATTTAGTATCTGGGTTGCACAAGATGCTCCATAAAAGAGTCATGAGCAAATCTGTGAAAGCTGAATAATTCATGGGGCGAGAGGTAAAAACAAAGAACCACTGTTATTATTTGTTAATAAGATACCGCGGCTAATGAGGGAGCCGCTGTTTACAGCCTGCCTTTGCTTTTTTAGGCATTCTGTCAGAGAGCCAGAGTCGACTTTACAGGATTCACTGTTCTTTATATAAGCAGTGTTCCAAACCCTAGAGAGATGTCTACCTAGACAGTATTTTAAGGCATCATGGGCAGTTGGATGTGAGGTATTTCTATCTAGATATCCTTGGATATTAAAATTCAGTCACTTCCTGATGTTTTGAAGATGACTTACAATGCAACTAAATACTTTCAAATATATAGGACTTGTCTGTACACTTTATTAGCATTAAAATGAGTACTTATTACAAAAAGTGCAAATTGAAACATTGACATTTATTTTTTCAATTGACACTTTAGGTTTACTAAAAGCTAAAGTTTAAGGTTTAGTTTAGTGTTTGTAATTACACAAGGACAAGGGCAGAATAAAGTGTTACCAACATGTATTACAGTTAAATGCAATTAGTTAAACTTGGAACTGCTTTCTCTGACCTGCTTAAGTAGAACTAAGTTGCGTTTAAAATATGCCACATTTAGGATTTATGGTAAAATTAACAATACTTTAATGTGATTTCTACTGAAACGTGTATGCCATGAATTTACATATGTAGTTGTAATTACACATTTGCAACAAAGTTGCAATTTAAAATATATTAACTCTAAATGTAATACTAAATTGCACACTAGTTAGAATGACAACCTAGTACATTACATGTGTGTTAGTCAAAACGTCAAAATAAATTTATTTCTTTAATAAAACAGTGCTTTAGCACCATGTTAAAACATAAAAAAAATCTAAAATTATAAGATTAGCCGTAATATTTTGAGAATAAAGTTGAAATATTTTGAGAATAAAAACAAAATGTTTTGAGAATAAAGTCAAAATTACGTGAATTAAATCACAGCAATTAAAGTTATAATATAGTGTAGCCTGCGCAGGCAAATGGCTCGGATTGAGAGCACCAGGAGAAGTTGCCAGGCCACTGGCATTTATTTAAATATATGTGGGATTATTAGCAGAAATCATATCATGTGTTATACTCACAGGGACAATATGCTTGGAAATAATATTTCACGTCTTTGATTGCATTCATAAGGCCTATTTGTAGTGCAACAGCCACTTAATAATAGCAATAAGCTTTGTGCTTTTGGTACTTTTAATATAAAATGAAGTCTCAGCTTTCAAAATCTGTCAGTTTTATAGCAAAATAGAAACAATGTGTCTTGCAGTAACATGTTTTTCACAGTCTTTAGTGTGGCTGGACAGATTGCTGTATTCATGTGAATCAATTGTTTTTTCGATTATGATGAGACTGTTTTCTTTGTGAAATTTCTACAAAAAAGTCTGTGCCATCCAATCTTAATTCCTCACGTGTATTTAATTAAAAACAACAGTAAAATGTTCTAAAGGTTAAAATGGACTCATTAACTTGTTAACATTATCTATATTGTTGTCTTTTCTGAGGTATATAACGTTATGTGACGATTCAGAAGCTGTCCCAGAAATCACAATAATTTTGTGCTTTGTTGCTCTTAATATAACAACTCAGCGTTCAAATTCTGTCAGTTTTATCACAAAATACAAATTATAAATATGTTTTTCCTCTTTATTTCAAGTTTATAGCATGATATAAATGTGAAGGAACATCAGAAGGAATAAAAAAAAAACAGTATAGCCTAATTTAATGAAATTAATGTCTCACTGTAATCAGAAAGATCTGTCACACCACATTAAAGAGCATGAAAAACACATTACTGTAATAGACAAATTGTTCGTGTTTCTCAATAAAATCTTCAAGTGCTCCCAATCCGGGCCATTTGCCTGTGCAAAAAGCTAGAATATACTCTCAAAATAGTATAACTTTAATCTCGTAATTGCTACGAATTAATATATCAAAATATTTTGACTTTATTTTCTGAACATTTTAACTTTATTCTCGAAACACTTTGACTTTAATCTCGTAATTTTGACTTTATTCTCAAAAAAAATGACTTTATTCTCATAATTTTGCTTTATTGTCTAAATATTTTGACTTATTCTTGTAATTTAGACTTTATTCTCGAAATATTGCTATTTTAATCTCATAATCGTAGATTTTTTGTTTTTGTTTTTAACGTGCCACTTTAGTGCATGACAAAAAAATATTAAAACATTATCATTAAAAAATTTTAATTTTCACAAAGTGCACTTATATTTTTATTTTTTTAATACTTAAGTGTGTTCATGAAAGTGTCTCTCTTTTTTAGTGCACTAAAAAATACTTTTGAGATTTGAAGTACACTACAAATAACATTCAATACAGTTAAGTACATTTCTTTTTTCTTTTCTTTTCTTTTCTTTTAAATTAGAGAGGTGTTTGATTTTCAACCAACAAACTGAAGGAAAATAAATGTAGTTTTTGCAAACAACATTTGTTTTGCAAAGAGGATGATTAGTTTAACACACCTGTCTGTACAAACAGCTGATCATGTTTTTGCTATCATGTCACTTACTAATGCATTTTATTTGCTGAAAAGTGAAAGTTTTTATTTAAGTTTGAATAAATTGGCAAAATCACATTTTAAACACATTTGTTTCACTTGAGCTGATACTTCATAAGGTAGCAGTCTATGCAGACAGCAGAGCAACTCACTAGGCTTTGTAACAGAGCTGGAGTGTTTTCTCACCAAACCAGAACCAATCTCATCTTTACATTTACATCTTATATTTAGCTCCGGCTTTTTGAATAACGGAGTGTCACCCCAAATTACAAACATCCCACTATACTGTCATTTATGGTTCATCTGCTGTTATATAAACTCATACGCAAACTAGCCAGTGATGGATTGATACTCTACCCAACTGCCTGAACGCAAAGTAATTATGGGAACAGTAAATAGATTATCGATATTACTTATATAGTGTGTGCTAGCAAAGCGCTGGTGAAGGGGATAAGCAGAGCAAAACCAGATTAGGGCTGAATAATGTGCGTAGCTGAAGAACTGCATATATACTCTGTTGCGGTATTGATGTAAAGCAGACATGGTGTGAGAAATCAGGTTCCTTATGCACAGACATAGCTTTCTGAGAAGGTTGTATTGGTCGAGGTATTGACTGTTGTTGGAAAGGTCACTCACGTTGTATATAACACTAGTCACAATGGATATTTGGAGATAATGCGGTGCTAATACCATGTATTTTGGACATATATCATAGTAGTACCCTTGAAATTCAACATATTTTCCTGTTCTAGCATTAAAAAGCAGCGTTTACACTTAAAAATAAAGGTGCTTAAAAGGTTCTTCACAGCAATGCCATAGAAGAACCATTTTTGGTTCCACAAAGAACCATTCAGTCCAAGGTTCTTTAAAGAACCATCTCTTTCGTAGCTTTTTATAATCTGAAGAACCTTCTTTCGCCACAAAGAACCTTTTGTGAAACAGAAAGGTTCTTCAGATGTTTAAGGTTCTTTATGGAACCATTTAGACAGAAAAGGTTCTTCTATTGCATTGTGAAGCACCTTTGTTTTTAAGAGTGTACACTTTTGTTGAAATTGTAAATAAGCATTATTGGAGTGTGTTTTACAAGAAAATTTTATTTTAGTTGTTATAATTTACATTAAATTCGACATACTTGCCAGTTCTAGCATTAAAAGCAGTGTTTACGCTCTTAAAATAAAGGTGCTTAAAAGGTTCTTCACAGTGATGCCATAGAAGAACCATTTTTGGTTCCACAAAGAACCATTCAGTCAAAGGTTCTTTAAGAACCATCTCTTTTGAAGCTTTTTATAATCTGAAGAACCTTCTTTCGCCACAAAGAACCTTTTGAGAAACAGAAAGGTTCTTCAGATGTTAAAGGTTCTTTATGGAACCATTTAGACAGAAAAGGTTCTTCTATAGCATTGTGAAGCACCTTTGTTTTTAAGAGTGTACACTTTTGTTGAAGTTGTAAGTAAGCATTATTGGAGTATGTTTTACAAGAAAATGTTATTTTAGTTGTTATATTTTATGTTAAAATTAACATACTTGCCATTTCTAGTATTAGAAATCATTTGAAGCAGTGTTTAGTATCACTGATATACTGTTTTAGTTTTTATTATTAGTTTGAGATTTATATTTCTCAGTTTAAACTTTTAGTAATTTTGTTGTATGTATTTTGTCACTTTTATTGGTATTTGTTTATTATGTCTATATATATATATATTTTATTTGAAGTTTATGTAAAGTTTTTGTGGTAAATTAACTTATACTAAAAGAAAATAAGATTTTTTTTGTTTCACTAGCTGGTATATATGGTCAATTTTTATTTCTGTTATTTTATTTTAAGTAAAAGTAAAATGGTTTTAGTTTATTTTGATAACATTTTGAATTTGTTATTGCTTTTATATTTTACATTTCCTTTCAAATTTAGTAAAAAAAAAAAAATGTTTTTGTTATTTTTAGTTTTTGTTTATTATTGTCCCAGTTATGAACTCTTTTGGTGTGTTTGGTTTCACATAGGTTCGGTATTGGTTTAGTCCTCTTGTGTTGGTTCCTTCCAGTTCCTGTTTGTCCTTATTTGGTTATGTTCCTGACCTTGTTACGTCTTTATTAATTAATCACCCTCACCTGTCTGTCCATCATTAGCTGCCCTTTATAAGTTGTATACAGCTCGTTTATGTGTATGTGTGCTTGCGTCCTTCCTATTGTGCATGACCCTGTGTGAATTATATTAAAAGACTTCAACTTTAGTTCCTTCAACAAAAAAAGGTTCCAAAAATGGTGTTTTTTTTCAGTGATGCCATAGAAGAACCATTTTTGGTTCCACAAAGAACCTTTCAGTGAACAATTCCTAAAAGAACCATTTGGAAGAACATTTTAAAAACCTTTTTTGACTATAAAGAACCGTTGCTGCATTTGAAATGCTCCATGTATGTTCAAGGTTTTCATAGAGCCATTGATGCCAATAAAGAACCTTAATTTTTAAGAGTGTGCAACTGACCGTGACAATTATCTCTCTATATAATAACCTTAAATCAAAGTCCATGAGGTGGGCCGGCATGTGCCCTGTTTGCTGGATGCTCATGTGGGCTGTTTGAGTTTAAGTCTAGTGGCTAATCGCATTTCTGATGATCATTAGTGCTTGTTTTATTGCAGGTCAGTCTTCTTGAGTTGTTATTTTAGTGTAGGTGTTGCTTTTTGTTATTTCCTTCTTTATTTACACAATTGTTCTTTTTTTCCTAGAGAGCATGAATACAGCTCCTTCTCATTTCCATAGCTGCAGCTGGGCTTGAATAATTGCCTTTTCTTGGCGTGAGTGTGTTGTGGAGCTGAAGTGGAGCGTTTTCCTCCTCATTTGGATTCCGTGGATGGTCTCGGGGTTGTATTATTCATACCTTGACAGATAGCGCTCGCTAAAAGCATTGGCACATGGCCAGGCTGGCAGGGCGGGATTTCAGGTGGACGGGCAGACAAACTGGCATGTTAGGCGAACGCTGGACCTTTCTAGCTGAGGCAGAAAGAAAGAATAAGAGTGAAAGAGAGAGACAGGACTTCCAAATGAACGCTGGGAGCTAGTTGGACTGACAAGCTGGTGCATCGTCACCCAAGCCCTCAGTCTTAGCACTCTATCAATAGAGCTAGTCAAGCAGCACTGCCTGGCGAGGTACATTAATCACTCGCTGCCCCTCCTGTGCTATCACAGCCCACCACTGCAAACCACATTTCCATATTTAATGGAGGCTTAATTTGATTGAATGACTGCATGGAGGAAACCAAATTGCATAGGGAGGTCTTCTAACAATAGGCAGTGTGCAGCGTCTAATCAAGTGCTATTGTCGGATACCTGTAATGGGGTCCACTTCACATGATGCGGAAATATTCCATACTTTCAGGGGAAGGCCACGTTGTACCTTTCAAATTTTCATAGTAGTTTTGTATTCTGGTTACATTTTAAAAATCTATCAATGTTTCCTGTGGTTTTACTGTTAGCTTTGTTCAAAAAAACAGTGAGCTAAATCATTTTTTACAGGTGCACTAACAATGCAAAAGTGTAAAAAAATTGAAGATTTATGTATTTAAATTGCATATAAAATTTGGTAACACTTTAATATACAGAGTTCACTATTAACTAGTTGCGTATTAGCATTCCTATTATTAACATATTGACTGTTTGTATTGACCATATTTGATCTAATCTTACCCAGTACCTAAACTTAACAACTACCTTAATATTAATAAGCATCAAATGAGCTTATTGAGGCAAAAGTCATAGTTAATGGTTTGTTAATAGCAAGAATTAGACCTTAAAATAAAGTGTGACCAACAATTTTAACATAGACAAGCTAGTAAACTTGCTAGTAAATGTGCTTCATATTTGTCAGGCATGCATAAATTAAATGGGTGAGATTGCGGAAAAAAATAAATCAATAAATAACATATTATATATAAACATACATATATATTTCAGATATATTAAATGGCATAGTTTATTAATAACTATTTGATTTTATTGGTTAAAATATGGCTGTGGAAGTAGCAATATTCAGACATTGGAACAAATTGGATTTCTTGGATAAATATTTAAACCTGGTTATGTTTTATTTAAAACACGTTTAGTTTATTAGTACTGTTACAGAAATGCCTGTTTCAGTTACTTGTTTTTTTTTTTACATAATAAAGGTAAATATGCATCATATTAACACAAAAATATGAAATACTGTATTGGTTTTCTTGCATGTCATGTGTTTTTACATTTTTGAAATATTAACTTCAGTTGATAAAAGATGATCCCTGAGTGCATTGCAATGAGTTCAGTAAAGACATTCATGCAAGATATTAGAAAAAGATAACATTTTATAAACCTTATTACTATTTAAACATTATTTTAACACGTATTTATTTATTTATTTTATACATTCTGTTGTTCCCTGTTATTGATAAGGCATATTAATATGCTATATGCAACCTTCTTATTATTATTTATCATACATTTCAAATTATCAGTTAGTTGCCTTCATTGTTGAAGCAGCAATTATGATTTCAAGTAAGTTTTACAGTTTGTGTGGTTTAGAGATTAAACATCTGTCTGAGTAGTCAGTGTTTATAAGTTTAAATGCAGATGGTGGTGATTAAAAACTAATTGGTGATTTATTACCACTGCGCCTGAGGCACCTACACCTTGTGTATGTGTAAATACATTATTTTTAGTAATCCACTGGTATCAAATTTGACTGCATACTTTTACACATAATATTATCATTGCTAAAATAAGCAATTCATTTAATTAGAAGGCCAATGACCAGAACTGCCATGAACTGGTGCTCTAAATGGTCCTATACATACAATCTGCTAACAATCAAGACATTTACTACAGTGCACAAACGGATTGGGTTTAGCAGATTCTGCAGCCAATGAGATTGCTTGTTTAACATTTTAATTTTCTGGTTCAGTGTTTGCTGTGAGCAGATATTTTGGATGCAGTGTGATATTTCCTCTGAAACCCTCCACCTCCCCCAACATCACCTGTCTAAATCTAAAACCTGTCATGGGGTTGATGATGCCTCTTCATGCAGCAGCATATCTTAGACCAAATACATTGTCATATCCATTAACGCGCTAAAAATATTTAGAAAGTTGTCATGATCTAAATAAATAACAACTACAAATAATGACAAAAAATAAATGAAATGCATAAAAAATATCACACTTCAACATTTTTGGTTTGGATCTGTGAATCACTTTTGAAAAAGTGATTGTTGGCCCATGTGAATGGAAATTGGACCACATGTTATGAGCAAGCTTGGTGCTCACATACACCATCCCATGGGCACCAGATAATATAAATACAAGTGTGTTCACAATGCTTTGGGGGCCACATTGATGTATTACACCACATGAGATGTTTAAAGTGTGCAGGTGCAACTGTTTTCCAGAGCTGATTCCCAAATCGGACGCAATAGAATTCCATTGTGTTGAAAACCTCAGCTTTGTAGTTTCAGTTTCTAGTGAACAGCTAGTGTGCTGCAGTTCAAATACAGGTGAGTATGATTAAGTGCTTTTAGACGCAGTCGGCCTGGTTGGTTTCTGAAAGAACATCTTTGACCTTCATTGACCTCAACCATTCTCTGCAAGCTTTTTTTAATAGTGGAAAAGCATAGATATGTGCACTCAATATGAGAACACTCAAGCTCTTTCTTTTGGCTTTTGTGTTTGAGTCATTTTGTAGCAGAATTTTGTTAGACCTAATGTTGTGCCTCTCTCTACCTCTCTGCCTCTCTCCATCCTCCTGTATTCCAATCACTCCTGCTGGCTTCCTCGTTGTCTGCCTGCCAAGATGGCAAATCCCACTTGGGTTTGAGCCGGAGATCACCATGGCGACGGCACTCTTGCCGCTCGCGCGTATAGATCGCAGTGTAGTGGCACAGCGAGAGACGCTTTTATACCAGCAGTCAGAACATGCACGCATTTCACAAATCTTTCATTCTAACGTCCTTTCTCCATTCTCATCACATCAAACACGCAGAGACATGCATGTAATGCCAACGACCAGCTAAAGCTGTAATAAGCTGCAGTTAATTGCTAAGCATATGAATTTATAAAAGCTCATTGTAGGTTAGAGTCCTTCAGGTACAGTACTATTTTCACTGTTGTGTGATCTTCATTTGGAGCTTTTCCTTCAGCATCAAGTAAATCAATGGACTCTTAAAGGTGTAATCGATGCACTGAGAAAACAACTGAATCGTTACAAATTTGCCTATTATAGAATAATGCAAATTGCACTCTTTGTTATATTTTAAAGCGTCTGTATGTACACATAATTAATGTGTTTACTTTCAGGTTGCTTGGTGCAACAATATTTGTATTTTTATTACCCAAGACACATTAGGATCATTTACTGTGCATGATTCTGTGAATTCACTTAAAATTAGAATCTTTAGAATGGTTAATCAAACTGAATTTTGTATTATAAGATCTGTATTATACTTTAATAGACTTGCTCATACTCTTATGAGTACCATCTGCGCTTTTTTCTCAAAAACATCTCCACTGTCTCTCACTCTTACCACAACTGGGTGTTTAGGATGTCAATGCAACTTAGCTGAGTTTGTTTTGCAATAGTAACCAGCTGACTGTACATTATGCCTTACATATTTGAGCACAGAATGATGGAATTGGATTGAATTGAGTCAAGTATTCCTGACAGCCGTGTAATAAGAAATATAACAGGATTCTGTCGTTCTCACATTTCATCCCACATTGAGTGTATTTGTTAGAAATCATGAATACCGTGCTGCAACATTTATTATAACTATGTCAGTTTAGTTCTCAGGCTGTTCAGTGCATCTTTTGAAGGCCGCATGTGCACAAGGACTAAATCCACCCTTATATGACTGACATGAATGCGATAAGACAGACAGGTTATAACCCGTCGCAGCACTGGTGCTGTCCGCCTCCACCTTCCCCTCTTGCTGTCTGCCTGACCGCTCACACCAGGCCTGCGGGGAACGGCACCTGATTTATTTGGAAGGCCGTCGGACAGGATGAGTGGCATTTTAATGTGCTTTTGCGATGTTTGGTCACAAGCACTATTGATCACGGCACGGAGGAGTCATCCCTGGAGAACCGGGGGTGCCATGCGTGATGTCAGCCCTGGAATGAGTTGCCGGTCCTGGTCTCCCAAATGAAATAGTGCCCTGTTGGAAGGGTCAGCCCAATAAACTCACATTCTAGGGAGATGGAACCTGCCAATCGGCTAGACGGCTGACAGATGGACACTGGTTAATTTGGAGCTGTGCTGCCTGTCCATGTGAGGAGGCTCTGTCTTTCTGTGAAGAGAAGATAGATTTGGTGGTGCTTTGGAAAGGCTTTTTGAATGGATGGATGGATGGACTTATAGATACATAGATATATAAACAGGTGGATGGATAAATAGGTGATGGATGGATGGATGGATGGATGAATAGAAAGGTGACTGATGATGGATGGATGGATGGATGGATGGATGGATGGATGGATGGATGGATGGAAAGATGATTGATGGATGGATGAATGGATCGGAATGATGACTGATGGATGTATAGAAAGATGATTGATGGATAAATGGATAGATGATGATGGATGGATGGATGGATTGAAAGATGATTGATGGATGGATGGATGGATGGATGGATGGATGGATGGATGGATGGATGGATGGATTGAAAAATAATTGATAGATGGATGATGGGTGGATAAATGGATGGAACAATAACTGATTGATGGATGGATGATGGATGGATAGACAGAAAGATGATTGATGGATAAATGGATAGATGATGAATGGATGAATGGAAAGATGACTGATGATGGAAGGATGGATGGATGGATGGAAAGATGATTGATGGATGGATGGATGGATGGAAAGATGATTGATGGATGGATGAATGGATCGGAATGATGACTGATGGATGTATAGAAAGATGATTGATGGATAAATGGATAGATGATGATGGATGGATGGATGGATGGATGGATTGAAAGATGATTGATGGATGGATGGATGGATGGATGGATGGATGGATGGATTGATTGAAAAATAATTGATAGATGGATGATGGGTGGATAAATGGATGGAACAATAACTGATTGATGGATGGATGATGGATGGATAGACAGAAAGATGATTGATGGATAAATGGATAGATGATGAATGGATGAATGGAAAGATGACATGATGGAAGGATGGATGGATGGATGGAAAGATGATTGATGGATGGATGAATGGATCGGAATGATGACTGATGGATGTATAGAAAGATGATTGATGGATAAATGGATAGATGATGATGGATGGATGGATGGATGGATGGATGGATGGATGGATTAAAAGATGATTGATGGATGGATGGATGGATGGATGGATGGGTGGATTGAAAGATGATGGATGGATGGATGGATGGATGGATGGATGGATGGGTGGATGGATGGATGGATTGAAAGATGATTGATGGATGGATGGATGGATGGATTGAAAGATGATGGATGGATGGATGGATGGATGGGTGGATTGAAAGATGATGGATGGATGGATGGATGGATGGATGGATGGATTGAAAGATGATTGATGGATGGATGGATGGATGGATGGATGGATGGATGGATTGAAAGATGATGGATGGAATGATGGATGGATGGATGGATGGGTGGATGGATGGATGGATTGAAAGATGATTGATGGATGGATGGATGGATGGATTGAAAGATGATGGATGGATGGATGGATGGATGGATGGGTGGATTGAAAGATGATGGATGGATGGATGGATGGATGGATGGATGGATTGAAAGATGATGGATGGATGGATGGATGGATGGATGGATGGATGGATGGATGGATTGAAAGATGATGGATGGAATGATGGATGGATGGATGGATGGGTGGATGGATGGATGGATTGAAAGATGATTGATGGATGGATGGATGGATGGATTGAAAGATGATGGATGGATGGATGGATGGATGGGTGGATTGAAAGATGATGGATGGATGGATGGATGGATGGATGGATGGATTGAAAGATGATGGATGGATGGATGGATGGATGGATGGATGGATGGATGGGTGGATTGAAAGATGATGGATGGATGGATGGATGGATGGATGGATGGATGGATGGATGGATTGAAAGATGATTGATAGGTGGATGGACGAATGGATAAATGATGACTGATGGATGGATAGAAAGGTGATTGATGGATAAATGGATAGATGATGGATGGATGGATGGATGGATTGAAAGATGATTGATATGTGGATGGATGAATGGATGGAATGATGACTGATGGATGGATAGAAAGATAACTGATGAATAAATGATGTTGGATGATGGAATGATGGATGAATAGAAAGATGGATGGATGGATTGAAAGATGATTGATGGATAGATGATGGTTGCATGAATGGATGGAACAGTGCCAGATGGATGGATGGATGGATGGATAGAAACATGATTGATGGATAAATGGATAGATGATGGATGGATGTATAGAAAGATGACTGATGATGGAGGGATGGATGGATGGATGGACAGTTGGATGTATGGACAGATGATGGATGGATGGATGGATGGATAGATGATGGGTGGATGAATGGATGGATGGATAGAAAGATGACTGATGGATGGACAGATAGATAGAAAAAACTGATGTCATCATTAACTTACCCTCAACATTTTTCAAAATATTTTCTTTTGTGTTCAGCAGAAGAAAAAAACACATAAAGGATTAGAACAGCATGAGGGTGAATAAATTATGACAGAATTTAAATTTTTGGGAGAGTTATCCCTTTAAAGAAAACAGGTTGTTACTTTCTCCCTGACTCAAATGAAAAGAACTCATGTCTGCTGGTCTGAACACTGGATCAATACACTGATTATTAGATGATAAAATCACCTGCTCCTGCCGCCGGGTGGATCTATAAAATATATATGTGCCAAAGGTATAAAATGCTATTAATCACCTCTTAATCTCACAGCCGCAAGGTGTGTGTGTGTGTGTGTGTGTGTGTGTGTGCGCGCATTACTGCTTAGGTTACCAGGACATTTATGATTTAATGCACAGCCTGGACAATGCAATCCTAATATTGTATAGTTTGGTTGGTCATCCAAATTCTGCATTATTATTAAGTATTATTCTACTATATTATGCCTTATTTATCAAGAAGTGAATTGCTACGTACTAAATATCAGATTTATTCAAATAAATGAATGTAAATGTGACAATTTTCTACTTATTTTGAAACACATGAGGAAAAGTAATGTGTTTTTTGAGCTTTAAATCATGAAAATGTGTTCTAGCAGACCTCAAAAAATAAAATTATGAACTAAGCATAATATGGGTACTTTCAATACTGTACATCTCATGTCTCATGTCATTCACTGGAAATTAAATATGGCGTCTACCCTGACTAAGGTCTATAGATTGTTCCACTCGTGTAACCCATAAATGATTTGGCATGCAGCCTGCTATATTTGTCCCAATTCAAAACTCCTTCAGCCTGTGCAGAGTAAACGATGTAGCCTGGTCTGGAGCGCAATGGACTGTACTAAAGCCCGGCAAATCTCAAGCCAGCTTGTTAATTGCCTTTTTCTTATCTCTCCATGTCCAGTGTGTATGGCTGTCCTGTCGCCAAGAAGAGAAAACCTCTGGAGAGTCATGCACTGGAGCCCTCGCCCAAGAGGAAGGTCTTTCTAACGGTCGTAGACCAGCAGTCAATGGAAAAATGCTACAAAACACACAAAATCGAGGAGATGGATGAAAAAGAGGAGGAAGAGGAGGAGGAGGAGGAGGAAGAAGAGGAGGAAGAGGAAAAGGAAGAAGAAGAAGAGGAAGCAGAGGAGGAATATACAGACAATGAGGACCAATATGAACAGGAAGAGGTAGAAGTGATTAATGGAGAAGAAGAAGAGGTGGAGCAGGAAGAAGAGGACATGGTGGAGGAGGAAGAGGAAGAAGAAGTAGAAAGAGAGGGGGAGGATGATGAAGATGATGAGGTGGAGGAAGATGACCAAGAGGATGAGGAGCAAATTCAAGAAATAGGTGAGAGCATGAATAAATCCATGAAAGATTGACATTTGATTAATGCAGTAATTTGGCTTAGTTTTTGTTGAGTATAATACTTCATACGTCAGGCTTATTGGCTCATACACACTAAAAAAAGTGTAAACTGGTTTCATTCAAATAATATATACAGTTGAGGTCAAAAGTTTACATCCCCCTTTCAGAATCTGCAAAATGTTAATTATTTTACCAAACTAAGAGGGATCATACAAAATGAACATGTAAGATTTTTCACATATAGTTTACAGATCCACAAGAGAAAAGAATAGTTGAATTTATAAAAATGACCCCATTCAAACTTTTACATCCCATTGATTCTTAATACTGGGTTGTTACCTGAATGATCCACAGCTGTGTTTTTTTTAGTGATAGTTGTTCATGAGTCCTTTGTTTCTTCTGAACAGTTAAACTGCCTGCTGTTCTTCAGAAAAATCCTTCAGGTCCCAGAGATTCTTTGGTTTTCCAGCATTTCAAAAGCAAAGACCTTTTGAATTTGAAGACCAGGGTAAATTGAATTTATTTTGTCTGCTGGTAAACATCTTCTGTAGCCTCTGAAGGGCAGTACTAAATGAAAAAAAAATATGATATTTAGGCAAAATACGAAAAATGTACACATCTTCATTCTGTTCAAAAGTTTTCACCCCAGCTCTTAATGCGTTGTGTTTCCTTCTGAGGCATCAGTGAGGGTTTGGACCTTCTGTAATAGTTGCATATAAGTTGTCCTCAGTGTGAAAAGATGGATCTCAGAATCTTGCAGTCATTGTTGGAAAGGGTTCAAATACACAAAAATGCTGGAAAACCAAAGAATCTGTGGGACCTGAAGGATTTTTCTGAAAAACAGCAGGCAGTTTAACTGTTCAGGACAAACAAGGGACTCAAACAAAGCTGTGGATCACTATTATTTTGTCTTGTGAACTATATGTAAACATATTTTATTTGAAATATCTTATTTGGGTCAGTGCTAAATAAACAGTAACATGCATTTTGTATGATCCCTCTTATTTTGGTAAAATAATTAACATTTTGCAGATTCTGAAAGAGGGATGCAAACTTTTGGTCTTAACTGTCTAAGAGACTCACATTTGAAAAAAAAGAAAAAAAAAAGATAATCAAGTAAACCTTGGTTTCACAGCAAAAGGACATGAAGCACAAGGTGGACATTCATACAATTATTCTAAAAGACCTTTTACTTGCTAAAAAAAGTATACACTATCATTTAGATGACAGAAGGCACGTAGTAGACTGTGTACAATAGGTTTAGATAAAGTTTTGGTGATGTTGATCATTTAGGCCTTAGAAATTTGCATTTCATATATAACACATTAGGCCTTAAAAGGTTAATCTGGCGTCAGAATGTTTTATTTTTGGGTTTAGAAACAAAACCAGAGCTGAATGTGAAGTGAGTATTTCAGCCTCCAGAGGGGTAGAGGAGGTAATTTGGCAGTTAGGCATATTTGGAAGAAGGTCACCGTAATTTGAGGTGCAGTTGGATGATTTTGCTGTGACCTTCAGTGCAGTCTCCGTATCAGGCTAAAAACAGCCGTCTCAAAACAGAGGTGCTCAGTTCATCGACACAAACAGCCCACTGAAGGTGAGCTTTGAAGTGGAACGCTCTGGCAGGACCAGCCCCTCAAATATTACCAAAAGTCTGACTGTTTCAAAAAGTTACAAAACAAGAGAATATATATTTTT
The DNA here is from genome assembly GCA_033026305.1 of Cirrhinus molitorella. NCBI lineage: Eukaryota > Metazoa > Chordata > Actinopteri > Cypriniformes > Cyprinidae > Cirrhinus > Cirrhinus molitorella. The sequence goes on from CM065135.1 coordinate 2,555,638, forward strand.
TCCATTATTTAATTTGAAATACAAATTGGTTCTTAAACTAATTCCCCCAATCCTAAATACTGTGTGTGATTACAGTTTTGCAAAACGTATTAGGTTATTTATTACTACTACCCTTATGAAAAAGAAGTTTATTCAAGTGTGTTACTAGTATGCTTCTTTTAATCTAAAAATTAAAGGATACTTTCAGTATACTTTTTATGTACTTCTCAGAAATATACTTAAAATGACATTTCAGTATACTTGATGTATACTTAGGAAAAGGTCCAAGTATATTTGAGCTATACTTGTGCTGTGATCTTCTGTACAGAATTTCCAAAACACAAGTGAAGAAGAAACCAGATGCTTCCACATGTACTCTAACACAATCATCAGAGATAAAACAGCATCAACACCATAGATATGTAAAACTTTGTAACATTATGGAATAAAATGTCAACCTATGAAGAGGTAATAATGACTGTCAAGCTTTGGGGTATTGATCAACTCCATCTATGTCTCTTTTTTTTTTTTTTTTTTTTAGCTTTTTGTTCAAACTTACCCACATTTAAGTGTTTACACTGCAATTTTTTTTTTTGCTTCCAGCCAAAATATCTAAAAATTCTTAAATCAAGAAGGATTTTCTAGACAAGCAAAAAAATATTGTCTTGTTTTCAGAAAAAAATAAGTCATAATAAAGTGAGTTTTTGCTTAAAACCAGCAAAATAATCTGCCAGTGGGGTAAACAAAATAATCCTATTTCAAGCAGAAAACTAGATTTTGCTTACCTCATTGGCAGATTATTTTCATTGTTTCAAGCAAAAACTCTCTTAAATTTATCTTCTTTTTTTCTAGAAACAAGACAATAAGTTTTACTTGTCTAGAAAATCCTTATTAATTTTTTTTATATTTTGTCTGAAAACAAGACAACAAATCTAAATAAGCATTGTTTTTTGCAGTGTATAAAAAAAGAATGCATGAAGCTAGAATAAAATATTTTTTCTTTCTTTTGATGTTTTGTATGTTCAGATATTCATATAACAAAATATATACAAATTAATACCTAAATAGAGACATAGTAGTATACTTAAAGTATGATGTAAAGTTCACTTAAAGAAAACTTACGAGTATGCTTGCAGTATAAAACTACTAAACTAGTAGTTTACCAAGACTAAAAAAAATAATAATAATAATAATAATTAGTAAACTATCAGTATACCTATAATTTCACTTTTAGTATACATGTGGTACAAACAGAAAACATAGATGTAAACTAGTTGTGTACTCAAAGTGTACTGTTATACTTAAAATATGCTTAAAAGTATACTTTCATAAACTAGAAAGTGGGCCGATTTAGTTCCAAGGAGTATTGAAATAGTACACTCCAATGTATGCCACTAGTACATTGATATTTGTATACTTACTACATAAAGTATGCTTAAACGTATATTTAATAAAATAAACTTTTTGGTAAGGGTAATCATAACATGCATTGCACATACATTATTTTAGCACTATCACAGTAAGAGTAGAATTCATATTCTCAATTATTTATTTTTAAAATTCAAGGTTAAGGATTTTAATTTCATGTGTAGCTAGACTGAAGCATCCTTGTTGTCTGATTCATGGGACAGCATTATTGCCTACCAATTGTTTCAGTATGGGTCGGTTCTGGTGGTCTGTGGATGTCTGATAAATCGGGGAGTAGGCGTGAGACATGTCTCATCCACTTCAGACAGCTCAGCCAGCCGCACATGGCAGGACAACGCTCTCCAATCAGACCTGACAGAGCCTTCTAGTCTAATTAACAATCAAACTCCCACATGTATTGGCATTAACCCTGTTTTCTGCGCTGTGTTTTCTTACCTAAGATATTGGCTTTGTCTCAAAACCTAGCGAGCTGACTGCACGAACAGTTGTCGACAGTGTGTTAATTGAATTAGAAGCTTATAAGTAACTGATTTTGCTCTTCACAGGCACAGCTTCATTAACAGCTAATCAAGCACTGCACTTTGCACTTGACTAACATTCTTTTGTTAGCATGACGCTAAGCTAATGACATTAGCGCACTTAAATATCGTGAAAATAATTCGATGGAATTAATATGCATCACTTATATTTTCTCTTCAGTTGGCTGTTTTTCTGCAAAAACAAAAAAGAAAGAAAGAAAAACAACTGTGTTAATGTTAGTGTTAATTTCATTTTGGGTTTGGAATGCAAACATAAAGGACTGAGCATACAACCTTTACACTTAAATTCATACTTAAAATAAAAAATCTGATTGTACACTACTACTGGGTTTATGGCTACTTAAAATAAATAACGACATAAAATATTTATTTGGGTTGATTTTATTTCATTATATTACCTTTAGATTATCAAAAGATAACATCACAACAATATGAATTATAATTATTAACTAATATTAAGCAGTATAAGAGTGCTGTTGTTTGGAAAGTCAGCATGGCTGCGATTCAGCATGATGGCACAGGTAATCACAGCCAGGCTGATATAGGTTTTTGCTTAGCCAACAAATATATATATATATATATATATAAAATCTGTTAACATTGCACATAATATACATCTTTTTAGATGTAGCTACCAGATAATGAGTGTCATGTCATGAAATGTGATCACAATTTCATAAAAACATTAGTTAGTCCTTTAATTGTGACGATTTCATTTCAAACAACGAATAAATTATATAAAGCAAGTAAAGATCAACCACTGCGTCGCAAAATGATTCACTGTTTCGAAGCGCTCCAATCAGATCGCGAATCATTTTATTCAGAACGGGATATCAAAGCGTGTATGGCGAATCATTTGGTTCGGAGCCGGACTTTAAAGTGCGTCGCGTGAATCATTTGATTTAGAACCGGACTTTAAAGCGCGTATCGCGAATCATTTGACTCAAAAAGGGACTTTTGATTCATTTGATTCAGAACCGGACTTTAAAGCGCATATCGCGAATCATTTGACTCAAAAAGGGACTTTTGATTCATTTGATTCAGAACCGGACTTTAAAGCGTGTATCGCGAATCATTTGACTCAAAAATGGACTTCAAAGCACGTATGGCGAATCATTTGATTCAGAACCGGACTTTAAAGCGCATATCGCGCATCATTTGACTCAAAAAGGGACTTCAAATCGCGTATGGCGAATCATGTGATTCAGAACCGGACTTAGGAGCGGGTTCGCGGGATGTTTTTATCCCCACCATATATAATAATGTACATGTCTCTATTTTAAGTTCTATGCAGCTTTTTCTTTATTATGAAGTCCTTGTTCTTCACGTTTTAGTTTTCTTGATTTAACAGTTTTACAGTCTTCACAAAAAGAATACTAGGGCATTCCTCTGATGTGAAAGCGGCACATATTTTAGGTGTATATTCACATGAAACAATTGTCATGAGTTTGATTGGCAGTCAATCTGACCAATCATAACGCTGAACCTGCCATTTTGTCCGACAAATAAACTGGACAGAAGAATAGATTTATGTCAGAGGATTTGAACATGAACTTGTTTATTAATGTTTATTTTGTGCTATAACTAGTAAATATGAAGATATAATCAAACTGAGGTGCTAGAGCAATCTGTCATGACCAGTGTTGGGGAAAGTTACTTTTAAAAGTAATGCATTACAATATTGCGTTACTCCCTAAAAAAGTAACTAATGACACTTAGTTACTTTTTATGGAAAGTAATGTGTTTCATTGCTTTTGCGTTACTTTTGCATTACTTTTTAAATCTGGGCAGGGCTTGTTTGTTTTTAATATAAAAAGTTACATTTTAAGCAAATGTAAAAGCCCTTTCACACCAAAAAGTGAAATGAATAAGCCTAAGGCTAAAGGAAAAGTAAATTCCAGTCTGTACAGTAGAACTGTAGGAGAAGGAAGTTCAACACTTTCCAGAAATTAGAAAAATGAAGCACAAATGTTAATCTAGTATGTATGTTTTGTATGTTTAATAAGTATGTTTTGCTTATTAGTATGATTGAATTGGATCAACAAAGATCAGCAGCAAAGATATTGGTTAATAAAATGGGATTAAATACATAAAGGAAACAAAAAGTAACTGACGTTACTTTTTTGAAAAAGTAACTGAGATACTTTCTTGCAAATGAAAAAGTAATGCCTTACTTTACTAGTTACTTGAAAAAGTAATATTATTACGTAACTCATGTTACTTGTAACGTGATACCCCCAGCACTGCTCATGAGACATTAAAGAGACAAAAAAAAAAGGTATTTATTGTTTGAAAAAAATATATATATAGAAAGCTAAGACTTTGTTTCATAACAAAAATACCCGGTGTTGTTTTTTGGCACACTATTAGTGTCCTCTTTGCTCTGTGATGTATTTTTCACTGCATGAGAACATCATGTGTGGTGTGAGAGCACCATGGCTTGTCTTTGCAAAGGGTCAATAATTTGAGGCGTCTTCTATGGTTCTTGATCAAGTCCTGTTACTGCATGGAGCATTTATGAATGCTTGGGTTTCACACTAGATCTTTTGCTGCAAAACAAGAATGTTTGGTTAGTGTGAAATCTTTGTTTTGCACTGAGGAACCACCAAGTACACTTGAAAATGGCAACTAGTTTAACGACTTTGCCATATTACAGTAATAAAATAATGGATTTAAATGGATTTAAGTGAATAAAGAAAAAAAGGATAAGAAAACACAAAATGGCATATACTTGGCAATGGTTTGCATCACTACATACACTAGATATTAGTGTTTAACATTTCTACAAAACAGCTTTCAAATATTAAATATTTACCTATTATGTCTTGCATCATGCACTTCTACTGTTACAACTGAAGCATTGCGCTAATTCATATGAACAGTAAAGCCTTGATTTGATTGGCCATCTCAAACATTTTGACATTGACGAGTGCTGTTAGACCATTAAGTTGGACAACCTCAAAATCGAACTTTGTCGTCAACAACAAACAAAGCAGCATCAAGAATATTGATATATTGGCAATTTGGCCATTTCTGGGGTGCGTTTACCAAAAGCATTGTAAGCTTAAGTACATCGTAGACCGATTGAAACTAATGGAGCTACAATCAACTGATTTTGGGGATCTCAGCCCTGGCTGATAAGCACCTTTGAATTCCCATTGGTCTGTGGAGATGATGCAATAAGTAGGTGTGGCTCTGGGGCTCCGCCCTCTTTGAGGTGGAAATCTTCTCTGGTTCATTTCCTCTGTTCAGTTTGTTGAGGTCAGATGTTAGTAAAATGAACTCACAGAAAATAACCTGAGTATATTGGATCCTTGAGGTGATTATGGCCATGATACAAATGTGGTTTAGAATCAATGGGTGATTGGGTATTGAATTAAATGTTGTTTTGGACAACGCAGTCAAACTAAGAGTTATCTGTTTCGCTGCTACAGCTGGTATAACAATACTTGTTTGCCTTTCACAGAGAGTGACCATATGAATTGCAGCCCTGTCAGAAGAAGCCCCTCCATGGAGAAAGACAACAACAACAATGATGAATATGACAACTACGACGAACTGGTGGCTAAATCTCTGCTTAACCTGGGCAAGATCGCAGAGGACGCCGCTTACCGGGCCATGACTGAGTCCGAGATGAACAGCAACTCTTCAAACAGTGCAGAAGAGGAAGAGGAGGAGGAAGAGGACGAAGAAGACGATGAAGAGGATGAATATGATGAGGATGAGGAGGGCTCAAGGAAAGGTGAGCTGAGTCTAGACGTGAACAGTGATGTGGTAAGGGAGACTGTGGACTCTCTAAAGCTCCTGGCGCAGGGTCACGGAGTCACGCTCTCAGAAAACCTCCACGAGACACCGTTTCAGGACGATGGGAGTGAGAACACAGACTGCGATATAAACGGAAATGGGCCCATGGGTAATGGACTCAGTGGTAACTGTGGTAAACCCACCACTAATGGCCAGATGGGAGAGAAGAGCGACGAGGAAGTTTGTCTAAGCAGTTTGGAGTGTCTTCGCAACCAGTGCTTTGACTTGGCACGCAAGCTAAGCGAGACAAAACCATCAGAGCGGCTCAACAATAACCAGCAGGTAGGGATGATTTGTTGTGCATTATTTTTCTTGACAGATAGCTAACAAGGAATGTTCATAGAGCTTTGGTGAATGTTCTAGCAATACTGTTTCTAGGCGGTCACCTAGTGCGCCACCAGCTCGAGGGGGCGCCAATGAGCACACATACTGGGGTTGTGATAAAGAGAGACATGGTCACCCTGAAATATGATTGTTGCCCCCACTGGATCCCCCAGTATCATTGGGATAGAGTACTGTTAATCTGACGATGCCTGTATGCCTGTAGAATGCTGTCAATTGCTGCATGCAACATTTGCATTTGGAGTGCTCAACAACACCATTAGATCAATAAGCTCTGGTAACACTTTTTTTCTATCAAGCAATAAAGCTAAGTTCAAAGGCCAATTTAAAATATTGGTACAGTAAAAAGCGCACAAAATCAGTATTGTTTGTCCGAAATTGATCCAAAAGGTTGTTAAAGGGTACATAACATGCACAGTTTCACCTAATCTCATGTTAATCCTGAGTACTTATAGAGTAGTAATGTATCCTTATTATCTCCAAAAAGTCTTTAGTTTTATTATATTTATGAAAGAAAATGGGGCAAATGGGATTTTGCCTAACATGGTTCTCTTAAAGTTATGAACAAGCGTTCTTCCAGTAACATTAATAGAATGTTCATTCAAAGTTATCTGGTCTTTCATAAAGTTCCAAAAATGTTCTTTATGTATCATCCAAACAATTTTTTTTTTTTTTTCAAAAGAACATTCAAAAGTAATGTTCACATATTGTTTGCAAAATGATAAAATGGAACATTCCATTAATGTTTTTTCTAACATTTGAATAAACAAGAAAAATGTGTTTTAATCATTTACAATAAAAATTCAAACATTAGTAAAACATCCTATGGACATTTTTGTTAGCTGCAAACAGATTAATTGACAAGAATGTTAAATCAGAATAAAATAGAGAATAAACAAATGTCTGCAACCCATTAGAAATATCATTAAATGTTTTTTTTTTTTTTCATATTAAAGAGTTTAGTTTATAGCATCTTTAACAGAAGATGAGAATTAATAGACAAAGGCCACAAAAAAAATATATATATATATATATATATATATATATATATATTGCATTTAAATGATTAACATATTAACAAAATTAAAACACTATGACTAAATTCTTTGGTGCCAAGTGTGCTGTATGCATTGGTATAATACCTAAGAGTGAATCCCCTAAATTATTGCTCCATGACTGCAAAACTGCAATGATTTTCACACTCGTAACCAGAGAAATTTAGGTGTCTGTTGGCTGTTTGTTTTCTGATTTTTCACCAAAGTAATATTAGCAACCAAAGACGTGTTACATCTATAAATTTTAACAAAACCACTATTGACAGAGCATGCTATGTTTTGTTTTTGCTCACTCTTGTAGAGTTGCCATGTCCCCTTTTATAAGTGTCTTTGGGCTTGTTGTTTATGCTCATAAAAAGCCACTGTATGGAGTTTATAAAGTGGGCAGCTGTGGCTTGTGATATTTTCTTTTCTTTTTTTTTTTTATTTTCTAAAATACAGCATTTTAACTTTTTAAGGTTTATTTTGGGCTTGTTTTTGTTTGCGTTTTCCTTGCAGCATCTGGCAACACAGTCTCTTTAAGCCCTATGGGTGCACAAGTCTGGAAAGAGACAGACCTGTGTCCAAATGTGCAAATGAGTAAAGATCGTACTTCTTAAAGATTGAAAGTGGTTGTCACTCCTATAAATTGCAGTGTGTACATGGCCATTTCCTTTTTACATTAAAATAAAGACCACAAGGTGAGATCTTACATGGAGCCCCAGATCAAGGGAGATTGACAGTTACTTTGTGTTTCTTCCATTTGCGAATAATTGGACCAACTGTTGTCACCTTCTCACCAAGCTGCTTGGCGATGGTCTTATAGCCCATTCCAGCCTTGTGTAGGTCTACAATTTTTTGGACAGCTCTTTGGTCTTGGCCATGGCAGAGAGTTTGCAATCTGATTAATTGCTTCTGTGAACAGGTGTCTTTTATACAGGTAACAAGTTGAGATTAGGAGCACTCCCTTTAAAGGAACACTTCACCTTTTTAAGAAATATATAGGCTAATTTTCCAACTCCCCTAGAGTTAAACGGATGAGTTTTACCATTTTTGAATCCATTCAGGGTCTGCCGTTAGTGTCGTTAAGCATATGCCGTTAGCATAAATCACTGAATCAGATTAGACCATTAGCATATTGTTCAAATATGACCAAAGATTTTCGATTATTTTTCCTATTTAAAACTTGAATCTTCTGTAGTTACATCGTGTACAAAGAAAAGTTGTGATTTTACAAGCTGATATGGATAGGAACTATACACAAAACAGTAAAACTCATCTGTTTAACTCTAGGGGAGTTGGAAAATGAGCCTATTTTCAAAAAAAGTGGAGTGTTCCTTTAAAAGAGTTCCTAATCTCATCTCCTTATCTGTATAAAAGACACCTGGGAGCCAGAAATCTTGCTAATTGATAAGGGAGCAACTACCCATTTCACTCATTTAAAAATGCAAATCAATTTATAATTTTTGTACATGTGTTTGTTGTTATTCTGTCTCTTACTGTTAAAAAAAATCAGTCAATAAAATTATAGACTGATCATTTCTGTGTCAGTGGGCAAACGTACAAAATCAGCAGGGAATCAAATATTTTTCCCCCCACTGTACTTACTGTAAAGTTTCAGGAGTGACAGACACATTTAAATACAAGAGTGAGTCCCCTAAATTATAATTTCTCGTGTGTACAGAACAGAACTCACTCTCGAAATTGCAATGATTGACTAACCATAGAAACATAATGGCATCTTGCGTGTTTGGTATTAGCTATTTGTGACCAAATTAATATTACAGGGACCAAAGACTCTTACGTTTGCCAGTTTTAACTAAACTACTGTGACAGAGTTGTCATGTTTTATTTATGTTTGGAAAGCTGCTCAGTAGAGTACTTTCTTTCAGTGTTGCCATGTCTACTTATTATAAGTGTCTTTGGATTTGGCTCATAAAGCAGTCAAGTTTATAGAGTCATTAAAGTGGGCAGGTGTGGATTGCACTTTTCTGGTCTTATTTCCAATATAAAGCATGTAGGTTTATTTAGGTTTATTATGGGCTTGTTCTTATTTGCGGATTTTTCTAACAAGATCTGGCAACACAAATGAGTCAAGACTCATACCTATTTCTCTGCTATTCTTTGTGCTATGCATACAGAACAGAGACACATCACTGATGCATGTTTAAATACATTTTTAACCACTAGTTGGTCATTTTTGGTTCTATACAAACTGTGGATTTTTTGTAAATGCGGTTGCCACTACCTTAATTTTTATGCTGCGTTCCATTTACCTCAGAATTTGGATATCAGAATTAGGAATGATGTCACACAAGAGTTGACCACATTCCAGTACACAAGTCATAAAACCACAGACATATCAAAATATCATGGCTACATAGTACTATTTTGGATTTACTGAGATAAACAGAAGTGCTAATAAACAATATATTACTAGTGTTTCACTCATATTGAAATCAGGGTTTTTGCAGCTCTTCCGACTTGAAGGGATGTTCCAGTTAAAAGTTTCCACTGGGCTTCAAGCACAAGTGGAACTCACCACTAATTTAGTTATAGAATGTGACTTATATGCATTTTAGAACAGGATTACAGCACTAAAAATGAATTGACAACCAAATTTAGCTGCAGTGTGAACGTGGGCTTAACTTTTTAATTGGTCAAAAATCTTACTGTCGGTTAACCGTTTACCAGTTAACTATATGCATTCCTATCAGGAGGCTCATCAGCTTTATCAAGAGGCCCAGCAGCATCAGAATCATGAGGAGTTCCGGGTCCTCGAGAGGAATTACTCCGACATGGTGAACCTGATGAAGCTTGAGGAGCAGCTCAGCCCACGCTCCAAGGCTTTTTCCAGCTGCGCCGCAGAGCACAAGGTCTTTCAGGACTGCGATGAAGACACCACCTCCGTCACGTCGGACCGCTCAGAGGACGTTTTCGACATGACCAAAGGCAACCTGTCACTGCTGGAGAAGGCCATAGCGCTGGAAACGGAGCGGACCAAAGCTTTGCGGGAAAAAATGGCTTCGGAAGCAGTCAGGAGAGATAGACTGCATTTGCATGAGGATGGTTTGAGGCACAGCTGTGCAGAGGAGCGGAAGGCGCGTCTGCACCACGATGGCCTAAAGAAGCCCTACTACCTTAAAGGTAACCTCATATTACATAACACACAACCAGCACTTGAAATGATTTGTCTTAAGAGTTTGAGGACAACCTACCTTTATTTTTCTGCTTCATTAAAGCTAAACATTTATACTGTATTTTTATATATACACTGGCCTCCAAAAGTTTGTAAACACCCTAGAAAAGTGGGGTTTTGTACAATATTGGTAAGAATCCTTTTTAATTTGTGATAATTTTGCACTGATAAGGGACAACACAAACTACGAAAACATATTTTATTACATAAAAACGTACATTTTCGATTAATCAAAATATCCACCATTAGCAGCTATTACAGCTCTGTATAATCTGGGCATTCGAGCTGTCAGTTTATTCAAACATTGACTTGATATATTACTCCAAGCCTCCTGAAGGATTGCCCAAAGATGATGCACACTGGATGGACACTTCTTACGGACATCACGGTCCAGTACCTCCCATAGTAGCTGGGTTGAGGTCGGGTGATTGGGGACAGACATGATGGTCTTCAATGATAATGTCTTTTTTTTTAAAGTTACTTTAAAGTATTTGCACCAAAAAAATGAAAGGATTTATGCTGATATTGTCCAAAACCACACTTTGCCTGTCTTTTTTCACAGGAGTGTTTCCACACATTTGTATTGAGAAAAAAAAAAATATTATTATTATTTTTTTCAATGTACATTATTATATTGAATATTCGATAAACCGTATATAGATTTTTTTGCATTTTCCATTTACATTTTTGACCCCATGAAAAAGGTGCAATCAGCACTTCTTAAAAAAGTAAAAATTAATACTCTAGACATAGTGGCAGCTTACTTTTTACTAAGTGAACACAAAAGGAACATTTTAAAAAATCATATGTACTTAAAGGTATCAAACAATTCAAAATATGAAAAAATACAAAACGTGCTTGTTTTTGTGCTTGCTTTAACAACAGTAAAAAACACATCACATAAATATTAGTTTGCATGTACACTCCAAGACCAACAGATATATAGTGTCAGACACGATATCAGATTTTTTGTCCTGTCCTTATAGATATTGCTCTCAATCATCACATTTTCTGATTCAGTCTGACATTTAACTAGTATGTAGCTAGTAGTATGAGAAACAAAACAGCTTTAAACCGAATGCTCCTTTTATAATTACTGAAGCTGTCAAACATGTCAGCATGAGTTCACTTGGCTCTACACTCTTGCCAAAACACCTGTTAAAAATCAATAAAATTGTCTATGCTGTGCAGTAAATCTCTTATTTACATCATGCTTACACCATTGCAACCCTCTAATGTGTGTCATCCTTTGCTTTATTATTTGTCTTAAAGAGTAAGACTGTTGTGCACATTATCAATTTCCACTCTCGCATTGTCCCTTTTCTCCCAGTTGTTTTCTAGCACTTTCAACTGCACTGTCCCATAAACACCTTAAATGACCATAAATGAAATGAGTAATGCATGTCCGAATGAGATTTACGAGACACAGAGATTGATACGATTTTCCCTTTAGAACAACCCGAATTTCAGTCAGTCAAGTATTACCGTTAAATTTGCTTCTCATTTCTGGATGAGCTACTCCTTCAGTAATAAAATGATATCACCCTACTCTCTTAGCAGATAGGTCAGTTTAAGTGGATGGGTTCAGTGGTCTTCTGTGTTCCTTTGCTCTGAGAGGGGATCCCGTACTGACCCCGGGACAAGCTTTCTCAAACATCTCCATGCCTGCAGTGCAAACAGCAGTGGCTTAATGTTGTTCAAACAGGCCAGCACAGCCACATCACAGGCTAAGCTTGTCAGGCATAAGTAATGGCGATCTGCACGGCCGGGAGAACAGCAAATCTCATCCCAGGGACACAGTCTGTGCTCATGCTGCCTATTTATAAACCCAGAGAGGAGCTCTGCTTGGAAATGTAGCTCTGGCACTGGAGAAACATACTGGGAAATTAGTCTGTGCTGCATATTCAAAGGAGGTTCCAATGCAATTCCTGGTTTAATTCTATTTCTCCAGGCACAGAGGAGCTAAACTGACGGATTCTTTTCCCAAAACAGTGAAAATATTAGTCTGACTTTTGCAAGCATTAAAGAGTTCATTCAAAAGTGTTACGCATACGCATTTGTTGTTTTTCCATATTTCTTAAGTAAAGTTTTATTTTTAGTTAGGTTTAGTTTAGGCTTAGTTTACTTTTTTATATATACATGCATTTAAAAACAATAACAATAGTAACTATAGAGACCAAGACCAGACCAAAACTTTGAGAAAGTTAAGACCAAGACTAGACTAAGACCAAGGCAGGACGAGAACAAGTCAAAACCAAGACCAGACCAGTTCTCCTCGAATTTCCTCTGAAAGAGGCAGTAAATGTTACTGCCTGAGAAATGTCTTGATAAAATAAATCATATTTTAACATTTTCCTTTTGGTATCTATGAGCAAACAAATGCAAAGACTAAGAAGCTGAAAGCTGAAGCTGTTGCACTCGCAATATTACTTAATAATATTATATGCTATAATTTAAAAGCAACATACAAGTATTTTTTTAACAATCATGCGGTCTAAATTCAAAATATTGAAGACTAGTGTTTCTCCCGAACCCTATTCCTCAGACTCAATGCTTTTGCGGGTTGCCAGATTGAGGACATGTTACGGGAATGAGCACATTTGACAATGGAAGGCAGGTTGAAAGTTGATGACTTGATTTATCCATGTTTTGGATAAATATAGCTTTTAAAGGTGATACATTGATACAATATTTTAAATTGTTCTCTGTTATCAACTTAAAAGGTATCTGGCTTAGGTATAGGGGCAAAAATTCTCCAGAAACGGTTTTACAAGTCCATTTACAACACCAGGATTTGTCCCTAGAATGAAATGGTCTGTTATAACCTTATGTGGAAGGGTCATGAATAATAATGTGGAGCTCTGCTCTGATTGGCTGTTTCATGGTGCGGCTCATTTCAGTAGCTCACACAACAGGAAGGAAGCACAGGAAGGAAAATATATATTCCAATACTTTTTCTCGAATTAAAACGTTAAGTAATTACACTGTGCCGCTATTAATATGTGGGGCATTGAAACTGCTTTTAAATGCCCAGTCGACTTTCACTTTCGCGATTTGCGATCACACATGATCTGCGTATAATACAGCGGCAGTACTTTCCACACATTTTACAAGATCAGATGCTTGACAGTCGTGCTCAGGACTGTAAATCATTCGCCATCGTCCTCAGTCATCTCTGCTTACTCTGTTTATGTGGTAAGTGAAATCTTATGTACTGTAATGTAACAGGCTACCACTAGCAAACAGCTAACCAAGTCCCTTTAGTGGCTTGCGTTATTTTATTAGAACACGTTATTTGTTTTCCGTGCCATTTTCGCTATTGTCCTTGCTTTGTTTCTTCACTGCAGAACTTCTGATGATTCGGCTATGCGAATGTTGGGGGCGTAACTATTAATGATCCCAACTATAAAGTCACAGGCGGTGTTATGTTGGCCTCTTTTTCAGTGGTCTTTTGTAAACATGAGATTTATATAAGAAGGAGGAAACAATAGTGTTTGAGGCTCACGGTATGTCATTCCCATGTAAAGAACTGCTACAGTTTTTCATTTTATGGCACCTGTAAGATGGATGCCAAGGTTTTTACATTAGGTAGAATCTGTGATCTTTGACCCAGTTCGTTTCCTGGCATCCATGGCTGCAAAATGCCATGTTGTCTGCCAACTGGCAATCCTGGGTGTTGAAATACTAATGGGCAAAATGGTAGTGAGCTAAATCACACAGACTAAAGCAAAAACAGACATTCCGACATGGATTGCAGATTTTTAAAGTAGAAAATCTGGCTGTAACATTATTTCTCAGAGAAACAAGTATGTAAACTTAGTGTGTTTCCTATATCTGCAAACATGTTAGGGTGTTTTTTGCTTTAGTACTGCCTTTACATGCTTGACTTTACCCGGCACAACAGTAACAAATGAAATCAAATCAGAAGTAAGTTACTGATTGCATTTGAAGCAGGATGTTTTATATCCAATCACAGTAATGATGTTAACAAATAAATCAGGCAATGCATCAGTAATTTGGTGACATCCCCACAGTTCAGGTCTTGACCGGTCTTAAAAACGTCAAAATATGTTGTCGAGTCTAAGACCGGTAAGTGATGTCAGAATTGTTTTTTGGTTGAACAAACCCTTAAAAAACCCATGAGAACTTTCATTTGCTGTCCTCCAGATGAGGAAGGGCTGACAGCACGCATGAAAGGACATTTGGCCAGCGTGCATGGCGGACACTATCTCTCTAATGGCAGAATAATGAGGGACGCTCGGCCATTACATCGCGATAACATCTCGCCGCGGCAGAGATAGCGGCAGACGCTGCCTAACCAGGGGGCATTATGATTTATAAAAAGTGTGGAGGCCTGACAGTTATGGAAGGAGCTCTTCCTTAAAGAAGGCACGAGGCGGAGATGGAAATTGAACAGTATCAGTATGACCGATAACAAACGACAGGACCACTGACTGCACATTAATTATCCACAGACGCTATGGTAATGGGGGCCATTTGCTATGCAAAGCATGGCTTGTCCGGAGCCGCAATCAATATCCAGCACTTTCTAATATGTATTCCGCTCGGCTCGCCTCGGCTGCGCTCTCTTCTTCTCGTTTGTTTTCTTTCTTTTTGAAATGGCTGCAAAATAGTCAGAGGATTCAGGCTTCATTAGACGGTTAGAATCGTAAAGAAATCATACACAAAAGGTGAATCTCACAACACCAGTAAAGAATAATACTATGCTATGCTACTAAATTTGACATACATTAAGTGCACATTCAATACAATAAAGTGCATTATTTTTATTCTGTTGATTTTTGTGAAATATGAGCTAGACATGCTCATATTTATTTCAATAAAACATTTCAGAAAAGCAATGCACTTTATTGTATTGAATGTGCACTAAGTGTACATCAAATTTTAGAAGTATATTTTTAAATACTACTAAACTGTACTTGCAGATAATATAAAATTTATAAAATAAATGTCCAACTGGGTGTGCTTATAGAGAGACACTTTCATAACACACTTAAGTACACTTTTAAAAAGTGCAATTTGTAATAATTTTTTACAAAATTATGTTTTAATATATATTTTTAATAATTTAAAGATGATGCATTGATACAATATTTTAAATTGTTCTCTGATATCAACATAAAAGGTATCTGGCTTAGGTATAGGGGCAAAAATTCTCCATAAATGGTTTTACAAGTCCATTTACAACACCAGGATTTGTCCCTAGAATGAAATGGTCTGTTATTACCTTATTTACCTTATGTGGAGCTCTGCTCTGATTGGTTTTGTATGTCATATTTTAGAAGTATATTTTTAAATACTGCTAAACTGTACTTGCAGATAATATAAAATTAATAAAATAAATGTCCAACTGGGTGTGCTTAAAGAAGAGACACTTTTATAAACACACTTAAGTACACTTTTAAAAAGTGCAATTTGTAATAATGTGCTTAAAAGTCAAACTTTTTTACAAAATTATGTTTTAATATTTTTTTTTCTCATGCTATAAAGTACACTTATTTTGACGTGTTGACTACCATACTAAAGCACATGGAAACACTAAACTACAACTTTTGGAATTTGGGGGTGCAAAAAAATCTAAATATTGAGAAAATCACCTTTAAAGTTGTCCAAATGAAGTTCTTAGTAATGCATATTACTAAATATGTCAAAATAAGTTTTGACATATTTACAGTTGGACATTTACAAAATATCTTCATGGAACATGATGTTTACTTAACAGCATAAAAGAAAATTGTATAACTTTTTTTAATTTTTTAAATTTTGGCCCTTACAATGCATTTTTGACTATTCCTACAAATATACCACAGTGACTTTTGACTGTTTTTGTGACCAGGGTCACATATAGAAAACAATATTAATGAGTGCAGTCTGGGTTCATTTCATGTGAGTGTACATCATTCAGACGACTCTTCATAAAAACACAATTTATAAATTTTACACAATTTATTTCTTAATGTGTAAAACTTTTTTAAATGATTGCAAACCATGCATTGCCTTTATATATTATTATATATTTTTGTTTATTTTTGTATTAATTGGATGAAAATGTAAAACATAAAAAGACCAGAATTAGCTTATAATTATTTTTTTTCCCTTTCTTTCACCCATTCACCCAGATTTACGTTTGTTACTAGCTGCAAGACTTTGGTAGTTGCTGTTTAAAGTGCATATTCCAAAAACATTGAGTAGCACTGCAGTCTATTTTCAATCTCACCATAACTGAGCCCACATCTTTCACATGATCTCATGCTATTCCTGTCTGTTTTGAGCTTAGTTTGATACAGGAGGCAACATGATGCCCGTTACCAGGTTACTCCATCCTTAAAATTTTAATCAGTGGTAACTGTAGCATACTCACTCACTCACTGTCCTGTGCTCTCTCTGTCTGAAACATAGCCAAAAGCTCTGGATAGCTATCTGGAAGAGATGCCCTCTGCAGTGAATACACAGATCCAGGTCCAGGATAGTCACTGTGCCTGTGCAAACTACACTGACACTAACATTGACAAAAGGTCACTGTTCCTATCGTTCAAATGAGTTCAAATTCAATAAACAAAATTCTATTATAATATACTGTAAAATGTGATTTATTGCTGTGATCAAAGCTGAATTTTAAGCATCATTACTCCAGTCTTCAGTGTCAAGTAATCCTTCAGAAATAATTCTAATATGCTGATTTGCTGCTCAAAAACACTTGTTATTATTATCAATGTTTAAAACAGTTGCTGTTTCAAATTTTTTGTGGAAACACAATTGTTGTTGTTTTTTTTAACCTTTAAACTTTATTTTTCAGGATACTTTGAATTGAAAGAACAGCATTAATTTGAACCAAACTTGTTTTAACATTTTAAATGTCTTTACTATCACTCTTGATCAACTTATTAAATCATGGATAAATAAAATATTTTTTTCTGAAAATACACTATATTGCCAAAAGTATTGGGACAACCCTTTCTAATGAACAGGTTTGACTACTTTAGTAATTTCCATGAGTACTAATCTTAATGTTTAGGCATATAATTTTATAGCAAAAGTTTTTTTTATTATTTTTTTTTTCTGACATGACAGTGCCTCTATGTACAAGGCAAGGTTCATAGAGAAATGTTTGATTCTGTCAGTGTGAAAGAACTTAACTGGTCCGTATAAAGCCAAGTCCTAATTCCAGCTGAACACCTCTGGTGTGACTTTAAATGCAGACCTTGAGCCAAAAACTCATTAACAAAAACCAATGACTTGTACATACACTATATGGACAAAATTATTGGGACACTCCCTTCTTTAAAACAGAAAAGGGCACTTTCAAAACAGTAGCAACAAAGATGGCATAAACCATGTATTTAAAAAATGTATTTCCATCTATGTTGCTTTAGTTTTGGAAGTGTCTAAAATGACTGTACCCATATGCACAAGTGGTGTTCAGCTGGGATTAGAACTTGGCTTTATACAGACCAGTCAAGTTCTTCCACACTGACTGAATCAAACATTTCTCTTTGAACCTTGCCTCATACACAGGCATTGTCATGTTAGAATAAAAAAGGGCAATGACCAAACTTTTGCTATAAAATTAGAAGAACACAATTCCCTAGAATATCATTATATGCTTAAACTTAAGACTACTGAAGTAGTCAAACCTGTTCATTAGAAGAGGGTGTCCCCCATACTTTTGGCAATAGAGTATAGATTTTTAAATATTTTTTATATTATTGATTGAGGTTTTTAACGGTAGTGTATATTCATATGTATGCAACACAGATTAGGTTTGATTCAGTGATTCTGAGTTTATGGAATCAAATCTTTGAAAACAAAGTTTTGTTTGAGGCACATGGTAGCGAGGAAACAATTAAGGGAACAATCCTCAAATATATTCTGATATTCTAAATACTGTTTTGTACTTGTTTTGCCTGTCAGTCAGTGTTATTTTCTTGTCCAAGTGGCCAGTCCTTGGACAAAATAAGCTACAATGAGGACCAGACTTTATCAGATCACTTAACAAATGAATCAATAATTAATCCTATGTGTGTGTTTGTGTGTGTATTCAGATTCTTCGCGGTCGGGGAAAAAAGAGAGCCGGTGTCCAACGCCTGGCTGTGACGGCACAGGTCATGTGACGGGTTTGTACCCGCACCATCGCAGCCTGTCTGGATGCCCTCATAAAGACAGAGTCCCACCAGAAAGTAAGCACAAACTTTCAATCTTCAATACTAAATGTGCTTGCATTCATCCTTTAAACCTTTGTCATTTTTCATGCTGGCATTTATGAAAAGAACTCATAATCATTGGTTGACTGTGTGTATGTGTTTGTCTTTAAGACCCAGTCTTCAGTTTATTTGCATGCCATCCTCCTTAAAAAAAAAAAAAAAAAAAAAAACATGCACAAACATCTGCTCATTCATATGCAATGCCTTTTCAGCTCTATAACCTATAATTTTTTTTGTACTTTAAGAAAGTTCATTCCACTGAAATTCAAAATACTTCAAAATTCTCCTTTTTACACCTGAATGTACAATATTTGACATTAAGTTAAAAAAAAAATTGCCTAGTATATATATATATATATATATATATTTACTGTCCAATGTGATGGACAGATGGACATGACTATTAAAATATTTATAATATATATAATTTTTCTGTTGATTAGCAAAAATTGCAGTAAGTAAAGCATATTTTTGTGTGCCTGGAACATAAAACAGGTCTAAATGTGTTAAGGTTATATATTATGTGTACTGCATAGTGGGAATGACCCATCTACCCTTCAGTTTACGAGAAAACTTCTCGCAATGAAGGAGCAGCCATCGCAATATCACAGTCATGCATGAATGCGTTTATTGTTTCTGTTGATAATTACGACGCTATCTTAATGGAGGCCAGTTTAATAAGCTGGTTAGATTTCTCATTTTGTTTTAGATGCTCAATTAAATCCAGTTGAATAAACTGTAATAATTATAATCTGATGAAAGAGTTACAGACAGGAAGAACGAGTGAGATTTCCTTTCATTCACCTTGAGCAAACCTCTTTTATGTGATTCATTAAAATGCATACAAAAACTGTGTGTGTTTTATTCACAAATTTACCAGATGGCAATCAAACTAACGGATGGCTTTGACTACAGGCTGGAATTGGTTAACAAAAAGATTTGCTTTTAAAGTGTCCAGATGGCAAGACGGTTTGAGAGCTGGCGCTGAGGTGGCAGAGCAAGGGCGTTTTTAGATGGCCATGACTTTACTGTGGATGGTGACATATGACACACGCTTAATGAATGATTGCTGTGTTGTGCTGAGTCACTTTGTCTTTGTGGCTGTTCTTTCTTTATAATCCTGTTGGTATTGTCAAGTTGTATAAAAAAATAATGTTTTATTGTCTATTGACATAGCATATTTGCATAGGGCTCCATTTTAGAGTAATAACTAAGTTTTTGGATGCTTCTATGTCTATCCAACTCATTGCAATATTTCTGGTATAACTTATGACCGTATATTTCATTAAGTTATATAATGGTAATATACTGCTCTACTTGAACTATTAAAATTGCCATAAAGTATAGAAAGACACGTGATGGATCAGTGTCCATAAAGCATGTTGGTACATAAACACATAAACACCATTAGGATAACACATAATGACACTACAATAATGCAATAAACATTCACTAAATAAATCTACATAACAAAACACCCTAATGTACATTATTGAAAATAAATGAAAAATGGGGAAATATGGGGAAAAATAACTATTTTTCAACACTAATTATATGATCATTCATATTTTTTACTTGCAAAACCCATACACTTGAAAATATTCTACAGTAAATGTGACCCTGGACCACAAAACCAATCATAAGTAGCATGGGTATATTTGTAGCAATAGCCAACAGTACATTGTATGGGTCAAAATTATAGAATTCTCTTGTATGCCAAAAATATTAGGATATTAAGTAAAGATCATGTTCCATGAAGATATTTTGTACATTTCCTACCGTAAATATATTAAAATTAATTTTTGATTAGTAATATGCATTGCTAGGAACTTTATTTGGACAACTTTAAAGGCAATTTTCTCAATATTCGTCAGATTACAGATTTTCAAATAGTTGTTTCTCAGCCAAACATTGTCGGGCAAAACCATACATCAATGGAAAGCTTATTTATTCAGCTTTCAGATTATGTATACATCTCAATTTAAAAAAAAAAATATGGTTAACAGCAAAGGACTGTCAAATTTACAGAGAATAACCATAAATTGACATTCCCAGAATTCCCTGTATTACATTGTTTTAAACTTTAATTGTTTATTTGTTGAAATAACTTTTTCTTCTTTTTTCTTTTTTAGCAGTTTTGTGCATTAGGGTTGTATGTAACATCTAATGTTAAAGGAATGTTTATTGCATTATTTCAGATCATGTGTATTATCATGATGGTGTTTAGTGTTTGTGTGAATGACACTGTGCACCTTCTATATATGTTAAGAATTAAAAGCTGCTTGTGATAGGCTTCGGTTCATGTGACTTTCTCATCACCACCTGCTTTTGGTGGTTATCAGTGAATTACAAAAGTACAAAACAGATTTCAGTACTGTAATAGCTTGGTACATTACCATTGTACCAGTTAATGAAATCACAGTATTTACCTGTAAATGTAAGTGAGAACCATAAAACTTTGCTACCGTATTTTTTTACAGTAAAATTCCAGTAACCACAGCTGCAGTTTTTTTTTTATCGGAAATTTAACCGATTGTTTTTACAGTGCGTTTACGGTTGAACACAGTAAAAGGCAACATTTTACCCCGAAATGGGTCATTTCGCAGTTGCAGTTACTGTTATAGAAGTGTTGTTTTGCTGTTTGCTGACTGTTTAAACTTGTTAGTTGCTTGCTGTGTTTTTGACATTTGTAAAATAAAGTTTACATCACATATTAAGTGTCTTATAGAATTATATCTCTATATAAATTCTAAAATTCCAAAAAAATGATGGTAGCCATTGACTTCCATGGTAAGGGAAAAAAAAATGTAAATTAAGTCAATAGCTACCATCAAGTGTTTGGTTACCAACATTCTTCAAAATATGTCCTCTTGTGTTAAGTATATTTACATACATACATGTAAATATACAAAAATATGTATTCTAGTAGTATATTTGCATGTACTACACTGTAAAAAACAATTTGTTGAGTCAACTTAAAATAATTTGTTACCTGGCTGCCTTAATTTTAAGTTCAGTCAGCTCAGGAAAAAAAAAAAAAGTTTAGTCAACTTGAAATGTTATATTTTACTAAGTGACAACTTAGATATTTGAGTTGATTCAATTCAATTTTAAGGCAGCCGAGTAACAAACACAGCTGTTAAGTTTAACAAATATTTTTGTTAAAGTTTAGTCAACTTAAATATCTAAGTAGCCATTGACTTCCATGGTAAGGGAAAAAATTAAAGTCAATAGCTACCATCAAATGTTTGGTTACCAACATTTTTAAAAATATTTTCTCTTGTGTTCAACACAATAAACAAACTCATACAGATTTGCAATAACTTGAGGGTGAGTAAATGATAACAGAATATTCATTATCAAAAAATATGAAAGCATTAAGTTGCATTGAACTTCTTCCGTCTTAAGTAAAGCCACTTACCTTTTCTTTAGACATATTGAGCATAAATCTTAAGTTAAGCTTTACTTGCGTTCAGCCACAAAGCCATGTGTCTCAGTCGGTGGAGGTAGCGGATGCTGCCTGCTGCTCGGTAATGAACATGTCAGGGTATGTTGAAGATGAGGGTGAAGGATTAAGGAGCTGATAATGATGAAGATGAGCACCGGAAGAGCGCTGGTCTGCTCGCCCCGGTCCACGCTCTCTGCCCCTCACTCCAGCGTCCTAATGAACAGTAATCTAATTGCTGTCGGCGGGGAGTTTAGACGGTCATGGACAGAGGAGACAAAGGCATGTACAGATGAATAATAGAGTTTGGGATCAGAGAGAGGCAGTGTTTGGGTGGTGATTTCATTGATTGCTAACGTGCATCTACTGCAAATGAAAGACAAAAGCGGAGCTCAAACAATCAAGAGAGGCAGCACCTCACAGCCAATGACTGGATGCATGAGCTAACGTTAGCTGACAGGTTCAGCTAGTGATGAGAATGCAATCGGGGTTAGGGCTCTCTGTGAAACCGTCTTTCTGCATCACTCACAATCCACCGCACTGGCGTGTTAAACTAAGCCTCAGATTTTACTTACAACATCTTCAAGCTAGCAGCAGGAAATCTAATTAAACTGAATAGAATAGAATAGAATAGAATAGAATAGAATAGAGCCAATTTCAGGTTCTTCAACTTTTAAGGTATGGCTTTGATAGACATTAAGCATTATTGTTAAGCATTGTACAATATTATAATGTTTAAGTTAATGAAAGTTATTATAAAGTGATGTCCAGATTTTACTTCAGGTTCATTTTAATTTAAGTTCAAGTATATTTTTAAACAAAAATCTGTATTCTAGTAGTATATTTGTGTGCACTAAACTGTAAAAAAAAAATTGAGTCAACTTAAAATAATTTGTTACCTGGCTGCCTAAACATTTTAAGTTCAGTCAACTCGAAAAAAAAGTTTGGTTAACTTGAAATGTTATGTTTTATGTAACCTACCCGAACCACTCAATTTAAAAAATATTATTATAGGCTAACCATTGTGAAGCGGGCTAAAGTAAAGCGATAGTTTTGAACACTGCCTGGTTATGTACTTGCTCAGAAATTTATTTTGTATAATTTTTAACCAAAAAAAGTTACGGACTGCAGCTTTAAATTACAAACACAGCTGTTAAGTTTAACAAGCATTTTTTTTAGTTTACTCAACTTGAATATCTCAGCTGTCACTTAGTACAACTTAACATTTCAACTTGAATGAACTTATTTGAGTTGACTGAACTTAAAATTTTAAGGCAGCAGGGTAACCAATTATTTTAAGTTGACTCAACAAATTGTGTGTTTTTTTTACAGTGTATTTCAATACTTCCTGTGACTATGATTTAATTGCTTACTTTGCAAAACAACTTTATTTTTTGCAACAATGTTAGTTTGCTAGTTGTATACTGTACACTGTAAAAAAAAAACACAATTTGTTGAGTCAACTTAAAATAATTTGTTACCCTGCTGCCTTAAAATTTTAATTTCAGTCAACTCAAATAAGTTTATTCAAGTTGAAATGTTGAGTTGTACTAAGTGACAGATTGTTTGTTAAACTTAACAACTGTGTTTGTTACTCGACTGCCTTAAAATTTTAAGTTGAATCAACTCAAATATCTAAGCTGTCAATTAGTAAAACGTAACTTTACAAGCTGACTGAACTCAAAGGCAGCCAGGTAACAAATTATTTTAAGTTGACTCAACAAATTGTTTTTTACAGTGTACTTGCAGCACACTTTTTAGTTTGTGGAAGCACACTTTGAAGATACTTTCAGTAAACTACTATTTTTTTTTTTTAAGTTTTGATACTGCAAGTATACTAGGTTTCTATTTAAGTATTATTTATTGTATTATTTATTGTATTATTTATTGTCTGGCTAGATTAGTTTTCATATTCTTGGTTAGAACCTTACAAAAATTCAATTTATTAGGTTAATTAAAGTGAAGTTTAAGTATTTACCAAGTGTAATTTATGTAATAAGTATACTAAAATCAGTGTACTAGTAGTGCTCTTTAGATTAAAAAAGTTTACTGTAAACTAGTGTAATGTAAGTGTAGCTGTGATAAACTTTGAGTACACAAAAACTGTAGTTTATTTTTTATTTTATTTATTTATATTTTTTGGGTGTGTGTCGATACTGTGATTTATACTACAAGTGAAGTTATATGCATACTGTTTACTAGCTGTATAACTACTAGCCACAATTTAGTTTATGGAAGTGCACTATGGATTAAACTAATTAATAGTTTTGAAGTGTTTTTTTTTTGTTCTGCAAGTATACTACTAAATACTACTAAATATCATACTGTCCTTATAGATATTTTTTTACTCTTTATATATATATATATATATATATATATATATATATATATAAGTATACTACTAAGTTCCTATTTAGGTATTAGTTTTTGTACATGAAATACAAATAGAATAGAATAGAATAGAATAGAATAGAATAGAACGTTGTTTGTAGCATGACTTCACGCTGCATGGTTCATGCGCATGCCACTGTTCTTCCATTAGCAGTTCTTTGCATGCCGCTGTTTGATGTCTCTGGTTGTGAGCGTGCTGGTGATAATGACAAGTGTTTCACACTAATGCAGATGACTAACTGTGGGGCTCTAACTCCTAATCTTCCACCCTATTTCTCTCGCCTGCTGTCAAGTTCTTGCAATGTATGAAAATGTTCTTAAGTGCCCTACGCCTGGCTGCACGGGCCGGGGTCACGTCAACAGCAACAGGAACTCTCACAGGAGGTGAGTTCCTCTCTGTCTGGATGAGAGAATTTCACCGGTTCTGTGTTCATTCTTAGCATCTTTATTCAACGAATCTGTTTTTATTTACTGTAGAAATCACAATGCTGCCTACTTTTTCACCTTCCCTCTGCAAATTTCTGTTTTATCTTTGGTTTCTGGTGGCACAAAGCAGTAGTTTCTGATTTAATACACCAAGATTCAAAGTCAAGATTCCTAAATAGTAAATGCGATTATTTATGTATGTTTGTGTGTATGTATGTACATATATGTGACCTTGGACCACAAAACCAATCATAAGGGTAATTTTTTTATTATTATTTAGATTTATACATCATCTGAAAGCTAAAAAAAAAAAAGCTTTATTAAGACAATATTTGGCTGAGATACAACTATTTGAAAATCTTGAATCTGAGGGTGAACAAAATCGAAATATTGAGAAATCGCCTTTAAAGTTTATCAGATCATTAGTTAATATGCATTCAAATAGAAACATGCATGAGATAATGTGCTTGTAAATTTTTACTAATAAACCTCCTGAATGTTACACAATTATTACCAAATTCTTAGTTAACGTACATTAAAATGGTTACAGATGTTATTAAACTGTAAATTCATATGGTCATGCAAATCTACAAATTAATTTATCATTTTTATTCATAAATCATTAAAAACATTGTATGTGACCCTGGACATACAACCAGTCATAGGGGTCAGTTTTTTTTATTATTATTGAGATTTATACAGGAATAAATACCTGAATAAATAAGCTTTTTCATTGATGTATTGTTTGTTAGGATAGGACAATATTTGGCTGAGATACAACTGCTTGAAAACCAGAATCTGTGGGGAAAAAATCAAAATCTTGAGAGATTGTCCAAATTAAGTTCTTAGCAATGCATATTACTGATCAAAAATGAGGTTTTAATATATTTACAGTTGGAAATTTACAAAATATCTTCATGGAACATGATCTTTAGTTAATATCCTAATGATTTTAATTAATGATTTAATTTGGACTTATACAGTGTATTTTTGGCTATTGCTACAACTACCTGTGCTACTTATTGACTGGTTTTGTGGTCCAGGGTCACATATGTCTTAACCAAAAGTGTGACGAGTGCTGGGTATTACTTCTAATTACAAATTACATTATGAAAATTAAAGTTATTCAATTTGATTATATTTATATCACTTTTGATGTAACTTGTTTATCACATTGATTTGCATAGGATTGTTTTCTATCAGACTGATATGAAAAAAAAGAGAAGGAAAATACATTTTATTCTTTGTTATCAACAACGTAAAGTCCATTAAACGGTACATTACATGAAGGTTTTCTAAAGTGGGGTTTATGAAAGAACTGCAGGTGTTTCATGAGTTGATGATAAACTGATATTTAAATCATAAAAATACAAAGTAAATGTAAATAACGATTTTAAAATAAAAACACTTACTAAAATGTCTATTTTCGTGTGTTTACCTGCATGTTAATGTAAAAGAGAAATATAAAATATAAAATTATTATTATTATTATTATTATTATTATTATTAGAAGAAGAATTAGGGATAATCTATAACTTATGAATAATTTACTGTATGAATAATATGTAATATAATCTGAGCATTTTAAAATGCAGTATAGTCTAATTACAAGTAATTAATTTTGGGAATCTTAGGTCTAATCACTCAAGTCATCTTTATTTGTGTAGCCCATTTACAGCTTTATACTGTTAAGCAAAAAAAAGTAACACAGCCAATGATGCAAACTGCAAAAATGATTCAAATTCAAATGCTATAAAGCTGCTATAGCAAGACAATAAGAGTCAATTTCAGCTCCAGTCAGTGTAGATGAATGACTATGTAAAGTTCATTCATTATGAAACAAGTTTGATTCAGCGATAAATGGCTCTACTAAAAACAGTCATGTTCAGGTTATTCAGCTCAAGTCAAGCTCAGTGTTGATTTAGTATAATCAGTTACATATAATCTATACCCAGCACTGTATGGGACTACTTGTTTTTCTCAAAATGTGCCAGACATGGGTGTGTGTTTGGTTAAAAAGGCATTCTTTTGGTGTTGCTAGTGATGTCTGACGTCAGTGCAGGACTGCATTCATTTATCGAATAGACTGACAGTGATGAAAAATATAGAGTACTACAAATGCACATTGATTCAAGCAGCTTTTAAAACACCACATTCTTTTGTGGAAGGCTTTGTGTGTGGCTTGTAGTGGGCTGATGAAATGGTTCATGCAGATATTTGGAGAGGGTGCTGCAGTAATGCTCTCAGCAGCTGCTGTAGGGATCGTCAGCCATTAGCACCTCACTGACACCTCACCGGGGGAGACGGCCCGCTCCAGACGGACGCCACAGACCCCTGAACCACACACACACACACACACACACACACACCCCTCGTGTGTACTTGCACGAGTGAAATTATGCTTCCTACGGCCCTTGCTTCAAGCCATGAACACACACTGTCAGCTACCACAGCCTTTCATATCTCTGTGCTCTGAGTTTATAGCACTACCTAGAGGAACCTTGTATTGCTCTCAGGTTACTTTTTTGTACACTGCAAAAAACAAAAACAATAAATCTTACTTAGTATTTTGGTCTTGTTTGCCAGTACGTGCTTGAATAAAGATGCATTTACTCAAGAAGCAAAATGATATAATGTCTTTATTTTATTAAAAATGCATTGCATTCCATTTTTGGTTAAAAGACATAGACATATTTGATAATGCATTAAAATATTTTGTCATTGAATCCAGTTTATTGTTCATATCCCATTGGTATTTGTGCCCCTGGACCACAAAACCAGTCATAAGTTGCTGGGATATATTAGCCAAAAATACATTGTATGGGTCAAAATTATAGATTTTTCTTTTTTGCCAAACATCATTACGATATTAAGTAAAGATCATGTTCCATTAAGATATTTTGTGAATTTCCTACCGTAAACGTATTAAAATATTTTTGATAAGTAATATTCATTGTTAGAACTTCATTTGGACAAATTTAAAAGCAATTTTCTCAATATGACGGGTTCAGATGTAAAACTCCCTAAAAGCCTATACATTGGAGCCTGATAAAAATGCTTTTTTTAAAGAAAGATGTCAGATGCATTTAGAGGCTTTTGCACCTCAACTCTTCATATATTGATTTTTTTGCACCCTCAGATTTTCAAATAGTTGTATCTCAGCCAAATATTGTCCTATCCTAACAAACCATACATCAATGGAAAGCTTTTTTACTCAAAACCTAAATGAAACCCCTTATAATATTATTAAACCCTAATGACATGGTCCAGAGTCACAAATAAATGTATATTCATTTAAGAATCTTCAGATATTTGTACTGGAAAACAAGACAAAAGTAATGTACAATAAGAGCTATAAAATTCTGTTTATTAATGAGTATAATACTGAACATTTGAACTTGAATGGAAAATTTCAGAAGGAAATCTCCAGCGTAGAATAGTAGACATTGGTCTCTGGTTTATGTCAGAACACAGTGATCGGTTGCATAATGCTTAGAATAGTCTCACATTTTGGAATCTAATAGTTTTCTTTAAGTCAGTTGCATAAAAATGTAAATTGGTCTAATTTGAATCTGAAAAATAAGACTGTTGACAGCTTGGCTAACTGCTAGTTGGTCATAGAACAAGACTGTGCTTAACATAGAAGTTTATGCAATTACTCTCAGATTGTATAATGGTGAAATAACATAGTACCAAACATAACCTTTATTTTATGTAGTCTGGGTCTTATTTTCTTGCACAGATTTGCTAAAGTGCATTACCAGATTTACCAAATCACAGTTATATTTCACAGAAATATTTCAGCAAAAGTCTTAATTCTTTCTTTATATTCTGTATGGATTATGTAATATACCTAAAGTTAGAGTCATAATTGTCACCATTAGCTAATTCTGACTTCAATCTCTATTAAGCGGATTACAAGAGATGGTATATCAAAGATGACGGATTAATCTGCATTTGATACTTCACTGATTTGTCACATATTGTCAAATTTATCCTTTTAAACATGTTCCCGACATTTCCTTCTGTTCATCCAGCCTGTCTGGCTGTCCAATAGCGGCTGCAGAGAAACTGGCCAAAGCCCATGAGAAACATCAATCATGTGATGGAGGCAAATCCAACCAGGCTTCAGACCGTGTGCTCAGGTAACTGGTCCTTATTGCTTTACATTCACTCTCCAGGTCAAGCTGTACATTTTGTTCTTAGCTAGAAACAGGCTTTTTTAAAAGCAGCCAACAATTTGCGTTGAATTTTCTGTGCAAAGTTCATGAAATGGATAGTATGCATTCATTCATGAACTGCTGGTTGTATCTCTTCCAGGCCCATGTGCTTTGTGAAGCAGTTGGAGATTCCACAGTACGGCTATAAAAACAACGTGCCCACTTCGACCCCACGATCCAACCTGGCCAAAGAGTTAGAGAAGTACTCCAAAACCAGCTTCGACTACAACAGCTATGACAGCACTAACATCTACAGCAAACGGCACACTGCTGCACCCAAAGTCCACGGTCGGGACACATTGCCCAAAAGTGATGACGGTAAGACCTCAACATTCACACATATGCTCTATGATATCAATATACTATGGAAGCCTGTTTAAATAAAAAAAGGTAATTGTGACTTTTTATCTCACAATTCCGACTTTTTTCTCGCAATTATGAGTTTACATCTCACAATTGCATGATACAAACTCACAATTATTGACTTTTTTCTCAGAATTGTGTGATACGAACTTGCAATTGCAAGTTATAAAGTCAGAATTGCAAGACATATAGTGCAGTTTTGAGAAATAAACTTGCAATTCTGATTCTCAGAAATGTGAGTTTCTAACTCGAAATTGTGACTTTCTTTTTAGAATAACAAATTTATATCTTGCAATTCTGACTTTATAACATGCAATTGTGAGTTATTAAGTCAGTATTGTGAGATATAAACTCACAATTCTAAGAACATATCAGTCTTTTTTTCCGTTCAAAACTGGACTTTATAATTCGGAATAGCCAGTTTATATTTCACAATTCGGAGAAAAGAAGTGAGATTTGCGAGTTTATATCTTGCAGTTCAGACTTTATAACACGAAATTGTGTTTATCTCTCACAATTCTGAGTCAGAATTGGGAGATAAAAAGACGCAAAACCTTTCTCATTTTCATTTAGTTTAATTTAAAATACTAAAATAACTCAAACTAAAACCACTAAATAAAAATACAAAAAAATTTAGACATATTTACTATTACTAAAACCTAAACTAAAATTAGAGAACAGAAAATATAAAAATAAAATCAAATTGAAAATTGACAAAAATTACAAGGGTCGTGAACATACATAGAAATAAAATGTCACTAGATCTATTGTTTTATGATTTGGAGCTATATTTATTTCAAATAAATGTCACTTTGCTATTATGTTGCCCAATAAAGCATGTAGCCGATGTATGATTATTATTATCACTATGACTCTAACATTTGACTATGTTAAAGCCTGAAAAAGCTATAATGCTTGGTGAGGAGCTAAACCCTGTTCGTAAAAAAGCCTCCGAGATCTTCCTGCACTGTATTTCTGAGGTATGGAAATGTATGGAAATGATCTGGAGGCAGATGCATAATGAATGAGGCGGTTTAGGCAAATCACAGTCTGGATTTAGGGCTGCTGCTAATTGCAATTCTGTGCGTAAGACTGTGAGATCCCTGGCCATGCTTTAATGGCCAGACTGGAGGGAGAAGATAGAGTAAAAGGAATGCAGAGGAGAGAGAGATAGAGAGCGACGGCAGCAGGACGCCCGGTGGGAGATGTCACTTTGATGCCCAGCTGGTGGTTGTGGCTCATTGTGTCTTTCGTCAAATTGCAGCGTGTCTCTCACATACATCCCAACACCCCCCTCCCCACCCCATCATTTAAAATCTCCTCATAATAATCAAAATCATCATAATAAATGAGCCTTTCTTCTTGACTACAGGACACTAACACACTGAGTTTCTCTGTAGATGGAGTCACTTCTTGCCCAAAGATTTATAATATACAATTACATATATAAATATAATTAATATTTATTATCAACTATATATATATATATATATATATATATATTATATTGCAGATAATGTTAATGAATTAAAAGGCCACATAAGTGTACTTAAAGAGATACCTTCATAATTAGAGATACCTCTTTTATTTGACATTATAAATCAATATATTTAAATAATCTGATGAAATTACGTTTAATTATACATAAATGCTTGTGAATAAATTAGGTACAAATTAAAATTTCAAGAATATGGTTACTTAAAATAATGTATTAATATGTGCTTTATAAGTACTAGTAAATGGCCAATATGCTAGTAATATGCATGCTAATAAATATTAAAATTAAAATTAAAATATAAAAATTAAAACTATATGGTAAATCAACTTAAAACAACAAGTAATTTCAACTCACTACAATAAAATGAAGCAAAATGACTTGTTTGTTTATTGCTTTTAAGTTGATTTAACTTATGCGTTGAAATACATTTTTAATTTAATTTAATTTAATTTAATTTAATTTAATTTAAGGCAGCTGCTAAACTTAAGTTTTTAAGTTGGAAAATTGGTGAAAACTTTTTACAGTGTAAGCAATTAGCTGATAATAAGAATTGGGGATTGTGCTTTTGTTGTAGCAGCTTTGAGAATGTTTAACTAGTTAATTAACTAAAGTAGAACTGTGCCAACATTTTTTTTTTTTTTTTTTTTGTTTTGTTTTGTTTTTTGTTTTAAATGTGTGCTAGAAACATATTTCCTTTCTCAGGCTTCTAACCAACCCAAGGTGTTATGTTTTTTGTATTGTGTTTTTTGTTATATGTTGTACTTTATGGATTGTACAGCACATTGGTCAACAGCTGTTGTTTTGAACAATGAATACTAAAACAACACCAATGTGAAATGTAGATCAAAAGTGTATTTTGAACCGTCTCATACATCTGGACATACATCTGGGCTTACATTAATGTCACTGCTATCTGTGTCCCGTCAGTGAAGCGCTACTGCAAGAGCTCCAGTTCGGCGAGCAGCACCACCAGCAGCTATGGGCTCAGCAGCAGCAGCCTGAGCTGTGGAGGAGGAGGAGGAGCCAGAGGAGGAGAGAGCAGCGCCAGCAGCACCTGCAGCAAGAGCAGCTTCGACTTCACACACGACATGGAGGCAGCACACATGGCTGCTACTGCCATCCTCAACCTCTCCACCCGCTGCAGAGAGATGCCACAGAGCCTGAGCGGGAAACCCCTGGAGATCTGCACGCAGGTACACACATGGCCACAGAGTCACTGAATCACAATATCAAGCCCCTTTTATGTTTGCTCAGACATTTTTATTATACATTGCCTTATTACACATTATTAATTCATAATACATAATGAATCTGGAGACCATGCATATAGTAAAGCTCTTCTGTGAGATGTCAAAGCTGAAATAACAATTTAATGTCAACATTATAGAAAGATAAGAAATATATTATATAATATAATATAACATAATTAGGGCTGTCACTTAATTAGTTATGAAAAAATAACACAATTAAAATATTTTAACACAGTTAACACAGTTAACTGTGTTAAAAATAATATGTGTTAATAATATGTGTTAAAAATATTTTAACACAGTTAATGCGCTCCATAATTTTAACTGTGTTAAAATATTTTAATTGCGTTATTTTTTCATAACTAATTAAGTGACAGCCCTAATTATGTTATATTATATTATATATACAACTCCATAAATGCAGTTATGCCCTAAAATTCAAGATATTGGTGCAAAAAAATGCCCCTGTATATCTCATATTTATATTTATATCCAACATGTTCTCACTCCCAAGTCATCACATATTGATGCTCAAAGTCATTTTTGGACGCACGGGTCCTCCATTGTTTTCAGTTGTTTGTCTTAATTTAATGGTTTGCATGCCTTTGTAAAAGATACACATAATTTTGTATGAATTTATACTTTGATTGGAGCACCTAAACCTACCCACTTCTGAACATTATAAAACACAGGCAAATACAAGTATAGGCACAGGAATTTATTGCAAAAACTGACCATAAACAAGCAGTATAAAAGCTTTGTGAACAAGTTGTGTTGCATTCCAAGTCTTCTGAAGCCATATGATGCGAAGAAGAGAGTAAAACAAGGTTTTAATCGTCGAAAATGATCCCGCTCCATTAACGTGCTCACATTTCATTCAAAAGATAGTCGCAAACATTAGCATGGCACAATCTGTCACAAGACACACAAGAGCCGATAGAATTTTGCAGTAGATTTTAATATACATACTAAATGTTCTTGAGTTTTTCTTCACATTCATTCATCCAGGGTTTGCACAGGTCATGGAATTTCTGGAATATCATGGAATTTTAAAAGGTCTATTCCAGACATTGAAAGTCAGAGAAGTTTCTATTTATTTTGTCTAAGTCATGGAATATCAGGGATTTTTGTTTGTTGCTTTTCATTTTTCAAAATGCACATTTTCTATACCGTATTTAGTTTTATTGCA
Source organism: Cirrhinus molitorella (assembly GCA_033026305.1). NCBI lineage: Eukaryota > Metazoa > Chordata > Actinopteri > Cypriniformes > Cyprinidae > Cirrhinus > Cirrhinus molitorella. The sequence continues at coordinate 2,588,967 of CM065135.1, forward strand.
TTGTTTCACGTGTTTTGCCTATTGTTATGGTTAGGTTATTGTTATGAAAGCATAAAAACCATAAATTATTTCCTGGAGAAATAGTACAGAAAAATATCAAAGTGCATTTATGGCTAAAAAAAAAAAAAAGTAGTGTATAAGTGTGTTTTGTACTAAGAACATCTGTGAACAAGTAGATAAAGCTTGCAAATGGATTGATCCATTTGTTATAGGTCATGGAAATTCAGCTTTTTAGTCAGTGAAAATTTGATGTTTGGCTTAAGAGTGGGAACCCTGTTCATCTGCTGAAGGTGACTATAGTGTCTGCAGAGGCATTAAGCCCATGATAAGATCATGCTGCAGTAAATCCAATGTTAAATAATATTTCAAAAAAAGTTCAGCACATGCACAAGTCATTAGTCTGAAATGGTGTCAGAAAAAAAATCACTTCTAAAATCAGTCAATAATGTAAATGCCAGAGATGCATTGGGATTTGACTCAGTATGTGCAGTTTTTCCACTTTTAACTTCATATTTGCATAAGGTTCTCATTCTCACTGGACTTAGTTTTTGGAGAAAGAGTAAGCTATTCTTTGCCATGCAAAACTCACAATACAGATGCTTTAGATGGTTACCACAGTGTTGGTTTCTGGGTGGATGCCGCAGTAGGTGTTTGCTATAGATGTTGGTGGTCGTTGCTGTGGTGCTGTAGTTGGACGTTCATTTGCTCAAAACTATATTCTGGTTTTTGGATATGACTCAGGATGGAGTCTCTGGAATCATATGTGACCCTGGACCCCAAAATCAGTCATAAGTCGCTGGGGTAGCAATAGCCAAAAATACATTGTATGTGTCATAATTATTGATTTTTCTTTTATGCCAAAAAATCATCAGGATATTAAGTAAAAATCATCTTCCATGAATTGGATATTTAGAAAATTTACTACCATAAATGTATCAAAATGTAATTGTTGATAAGCAATATGCATTGCTAGAACTTAATTTGGACAAATTTAAAGGCGATTTTTTCAATATATTAATTTTTTTGCACCCTCAGATTCTAGATTTTCAAATAGTTGTATCTCGGCCATATATTGTCATATCATAAACAAATCTTTCAGAAGATGTCTACATCTCAATTTCCAAAAATGGACCCTTATGACTGGTTTTGTGGTCCAGGGTCATAGCAATGTGGTCCAATTGTGGTCCATTGTGTAATAGCAATAATAGCACATTTCCTCTCAACAAGCCTAGTCAAACTACTAATTATTACTGTAAATATTTTATTTTGATGTTATTAATATATAAGTAATCTGGAGACCAAATATGCAGGAGAGCTCATCAATGAGATGCCAAAACTGTTAATATAATATATGTGACCCTGGACCACAAAACCAGTCACAAGGGACTTTTTTATTGAAATTTATACATAATCTATATTAACATCTGGAAGCTGAATAAATTAGATTTTTTCATTGATGTACGTTTTTTTTTTTTTTAGGATAGGACAATATTTGGCTGAATATTTGAAAACCAGGAATCTGAGGGTGCAAAAAAAAAAAAAATCAAAAATCTAAATATTGAGAAAATCGCCTTTAAAGTTGTCCAAATGAAGTTTTTAACAATGCATATTACTAATCAGAAATAACATTTTGATATATTTACAGTAAGAAATTCACAAAATTTCTTCATGGAACATGATCTTTAATTAACACCCTAATGATTTTTGGCGTAAAGAAAAATCAATAATATTGACCCATACAATGTATGGGTCACTTATAATATAATATAATATAATATAATATAATATAATATAATATAATATAATATAATATAATATAATATAATATAATATAATATAATATAATTGTTGATGGCCAGTTCTTTTTTAAATGATTAAAGCAGTTATAGTTATTTAACTAATATTAACCAAAAATGTATTTCATTTGTAATTAAATTAGTTACTATTTTAAAATATTTTAATGAATAATTATCTCCTCTCAACAAGCTGATACAAGATTTGCCTTTGTTATTATTGTTTAATATTATCAATATATTTATTTTATGACCATGCTTCTTGAGTGTGAATGCATACTTATAATGGAAAAAAGAATAGAAATGAAATACAAATGGAAATGTATTGTAATGCAATACTTTCATACAACAATGCAGTAGCACTTGTGTGTGTGTGTGTGTGTGTGTGTGTGTGTGTGTGTGTGTGTGTTAGTATAGGGCACTATTTGGCCAATATAAAACTATTTGAAAATCTGGAACCTGAGGGTGCAAAAAATCGAAATATTGAGAAAATCATCTTTGAAGTTGTCTAAATGAAATTCTTAACAATGCATATTATTAATCAAAAATGACATTTTGATATATTTATGGTAGGAAATTAACAAAATATATGTAATGGAACATGATCTTTGCTTAATATCCTAATGATTTTTGGCATAAAAGAAAAATCAATAATTTTGACCCATACAGTGTATTTTTGGCTATTGCTACAAATATACCTGTTTTTGTGGTCCAGGGTCACACACACACACCTCCTGCTAACACTCAGTCTGAAGATAGATTGTAGAAAAAGCAGCGCTGAACACACAATGAATGTTATTTGTGATATAGGAACTGTATCCTCAGATTAAGCACACACATTCATCCAGCATGAAATAGGAGGAAAGGAGAGTGTGGTGTGTGTGTGTGTGTGTGTGTGTGTGTGTGTGTGTAACATGGAGGCGCCTCAAGCAAGCGATGGCTTCTCTCTCTCTCTCTCTCTCATTTCATCTGCTGTCATTCTGCAGTCGAGGATGGGCTGAGCTGCCTGCAGCAATGCTCTTCTCATGCTGTCATAGGTTCAGCAGATGATGCTTCCTCTCCATCTCCATCTCTGCTCAACACATTTATTTCAGTAGCGCAGTGTTCATGCAGTCCCTCGTCTCGCTGCGAAGCCGAACCGCTTGTTAAGCATGACTTCTCAGCGGCGTTTGCTTCAGGACTCTGATTTTACATTGGCCATCAAATGGTGACTCAATATAGCACCAGAACAACATTGCCCATAAAATCAAGTTTTATTTCCCTCCAGAAAACAAGACTTAATATCTATATATTTGTACTGAAAAACAAGACTAAAATATTGAGTAAGAAGGGGTTGTCTTTTTGGCATTTTCCAGCGTCCATCTCTCTGTCTCACATTCTCTAATTGGAGCAGCTTTAGTCGGGGCCGCAGCAGGAAGTGGAGCCGTGGGATGTGACCTCTTAGCTTGGCTGTCACTTCCTCCAGGGGTTCCCGTAGTAACAGAGGTCAGGCTGACTGTAGGCAGAGAGAGCACCTCCTCATCCAGCACTAATTACAGCTCTGAATGTGCTGAGATGTGTTTAGATGGGCTGCATACACATAAGCTACATTCATCATGTTTATCCGGATCTTCCTCAACTCTCCATTACTTTCGCCATCTCCTGACTCAGCTATGGATATTTTCCACTAACATTTTACAAACACAAAGTGTCAAAAATATTCTCATTTCAACACTCCACTCCTAAAAAGTAAAGGTGCTTCACGATGCAATAGAAGAACCTTTTTTGTCTAAATGGTAAATGGTCCTTTAACATCTGAAGAACCTTTCTGTTTCACAGAAGGTTCTTTGTGGTGAAATAAGGTTCTTCAGATTATAAAAAGGTAAGAAAGAGATGATTCTTTGAAGAACCTTTGACTGAATGGTTCTTTGTGGAACCAAAAATAGTTATTTGGCATCGCTGTGAAGAACCTTTTAAGCAATTTTATTTTTAGTGTAGATCTGTTGTTTTATCTTTAAACCTGATGGACTTAAGAAATCTTTGCTATTTTTCTTTAGAATAAATAAAATTTTCTATGCCATTTTGACCATAACAGTGACTTTCCTGCATTATTTCAATGTTGCCGGCTTTATTCAGATGTTGTATCTAATTATATCTAGTAAAAATGTATAATAACTTTAAAAACCTGTTAATTGTTTAACTGCATTGTTATTTTAATATAATTGATATACTATTATAGTGTTTGTTAATATTTTTGAAATTTTCGTTTTATATTTTATTGCATTTTAATTATATGTGTATTATTTAGGTTTTTTTTTATTATATATTATACCTGGCTGCCTTAAAATGTTGAGTTCAGTTAACTCGAAAAAAAGTTTAGTCAACTTAAAACGTTTTACTAAGTGAGACCTTTTGATATTTGAGTTGATTCAACTTAAAATTTTAAGGCAGGCAAGTAACAAACATAGCTGTTAAGTTTAACAAACATTTTTTTTTTAGTTTAGACAACTCAATTATCTAAGTTGTCACTTAGTACAACTTAACATTTCAACTTGAATAAATGCAAAAAGTTCTTTTAAGTTGATTCAACAAATTGTGCTTTTTGTTTTTACAGTGTAGTAAAAAAGAAAATCACTGCTAAAAATCACTGCTATTGCTTAGAGGTTTTAATGTAGTATAACAAACAAGAACAACCCCAGGACACTCTGGCAACATCATAACCATCATATATTTTTGTTTACATATAATGAAAGTAAACGGATGGTGGCTGAACAGTAAAATATAATGCCATTAGACACATTGTGTCATGTTCAACATTTGATCACAAAACACCAGAGGGATCAAATGGCATGGTTTTTAACAACATTTATAGTGTATTTCAGAGCTTCGCCAGATGGATGGATTAACGGTGAATAATGTCTTTAATTTTAGGATATTTTTCACATAAATCGAAATTAATAAAATTGGGTTACTGTGGTTTTGTTGTATGAATTACATTTATGATACCTAGCCTGTGTTTGCTTTTATTATATAGAAAAAAAGTGGCTCTGGAAATTCTTCAGACATTCACTTTGTGTTCAACTAAAGAATAAAAGTCATACAGGTTTGAAAGTGAGTAAATGATGACAGAATTTTCATTTTATTCACATAGAGTCGCTAATATAGTCTGGTATTCAGGGAGTTTCAAGCACACACACTTTGATGCATATGTTTTTTATGTTTACATTCTAGATGTATTATTTTCTATCCCCAGCCCCTCCCCATTTCAGCTATCATAAACCTTTTTGCATTTTCCCAGTTTCATTAAGACATTATTTGTATGTTTATTGAGCCATTTTTTTTCATGAGGATTGTTGGCTGCTCCACACAATATATAATTTCAGGTTTTACTATACATGTGGGTACAATCATGCCTGCTTTGTGGGCATAACCTGACCTACACACACACACCTCAGCCACATCAGCAGAGAGGAGCTTAGGATCTTGTATATAAGCCAGCTCACACTGAGACGAGAACGAGAGAGAGAGAGAGAGAGAGAGAGAGAGAGAGAGAGAGAGAGAGAAAGAGAGAGAAAGAGAAAGAAAGAGACAGAGAGAGAAAGAGAGAGAGAGAGCATGGTTTTGTTCAGAGGTATGAAGCTCGCTTGACGGTGCTTGACAAAAACAGGATGATGCTTTTAATGGTAAAATCTAAGTAAAATCTCTCAGAACATCAGCGTTGGTTAGTAGTTTTCAAATTTGCCATTTTTACAAAATATATTGCATTCAAATATTAGACTTGATTTTTATATTTCCTGAGATGTGCTGGCTTGTGTAAAAGTCTATGTTTGCTTTCTAGTTTTTTTTTTTTTCTCCTGTTTTACTATCCACCAGGTGAAAACTCAATTGACATGATTTCTTTTTTGCTGAATGTTAAATATCATCATTCATACAGGGCTATGGATTTATTATTAATATTAACACTTAGTTCATAGTTAATACATTTCATCCGGACGGTGTTTTAATGATCATATAGATCACTGAGTAACATGGACCATTGTGTCAGTAGTATATTATAAAAAGTATCAAACTGAAAAGAGCTTATTGGATAACCTATGTGAAAGGTATCACACAGAGCTGCAGAGGACATTGACACACACAGAGATTTTGTCATGTCACCACACTGCCATCTAGTGTATGGCAGCACTCTTTCCGTCTCCACCTAGATATTCAGTTTCTCTTTTTATCTTCTGTCTTGCTGTAAGTCCTGCTGTTCTAAAGGCATTTGCTAAAATCTGAAAGTCTCACTGATGCTGCACAACAAACAGACTCATTCTCACATCCTCTGCTGTGTTAATTGTGGAAGGACTGATTGATGTGCACTTCTCAACATCCAACAGATGCTTAGCCATTTGAAAACAAATTGGGTGTTTGGAACAAATGTGCATTTTTTAAAGTAAAGAATTTCATGTCTGCCTGTGACAATAAAGGCAAGCTGATAGACGGATGGATGGATGAATGAGTGATTCTGTCAAGAATTCACAATTCCATATAAGCATTTGCATCCTTTTGTGTATACTACTATTAAAAATCTATCCATTCATAAGCATTGGGACACCAACAGGGACTAAAGACATTGCATTCTAAAATCATAAACACTGATATTAAGTTGATTACCCCTTTGCAACTATAACAACATCCATTAATCTGGAAAGGCTTTACTCAAAAGTTTAGAGTGTTTTTTGGGAATTTTTGCCCATTTAACCAGTAGAGCATTTGTGAAGCAGGCGCTGATGTTGGACGAGAAGTTTTGGCACAAAATCTCTCTTCCAGATCATCTCAAAGGTGTTTAATGAAGTTGAGCCAAACTCTTCCAACCATGTCTTAATGAACCTTGCTTTGTGCACTGGAGCCCAGTCTGGGATAGAAAAGGGCTTTCCCCACACACAAAATGTTGGTAGAATAGTATTGTCTAAAATAGACAAACTCCTTGTTTACAACCTTGTTTTGCTCCCTTTTAATATAAAAGTCTTTGCTACTGACTCATGAAGTCTTTTGATGAACCAAAATCACCATTACTCAGATTGTTTTTCAAAACCAAATACTATAATTAAATACTAATATTATTTATATAAAACATTATTTACTGAATATTTAATGAACAAAAACAACCATTTTAAAAGTTGTTACGTAATTCAGTTAAGAGTGCAAAGTTATGCCCTCAGCCAAAAATATATGCTCTGGAACAAATAATAGATCAATGAGACTGCTCATTATATATACCCAAAATGAATTGTATCTCATGTTTAACCACTATAGAGACATCAGAGCCAGTGGATGTACTGAAGCTCACATTTCCGAAATGAAAAATCAAATTTTCAAATAGGCACTATCTTTATTAATAAATTTGAAGTAAATTGAAGTTTAAACAACTACATTTTTGCTTAAACTCTTAAAACTACTTTCTGTGACACAACAAAGGTAGTATCTGTAGAATTATAGTAAGTTTGCTCTATCACGCATGATGCTTACTGTGAGAAATGCTGAAATAATGATTCCTTGAAAGTTTAACATTAACTTTTGCTTAGAAAGACGTACAAATTCCAAAAATCTCCAGGATAATCTTCTCTCCTGAGAATGGGCCGAGTGTCTTTAAGTGTGCACAAGTGTTTCGCTTTTCATGTGGAAATTTGAGTGTTTGTGTGTGTGTGTGTGTGTGTGTGTGTGTGTGTGTGTGTGTGTGTGTGTAAATTATTCACTTTTATGTAGTGGCAGATCTTTTGGGCTATTGCAAGTTATTGCTGTGCCTCTTTACTGGTATAAATGAGTATGCATTGATGCTTGACAGGCGGTGTGGAAGAGAGAGTGGAAATAGAACAGCATACTACCACACTGTAACTATTTATTTTCTTTATAGGTGGAAGACCAGGATGACCTACATCATAATGTGCACCTTATAACAAATCAAATATGTGAAATATGTAAAGCACTTTACCTTCTTTACCTTTTTTTCACTGACAAATTAACTGAATTAGAAATGGTGTTCATTATTTGGCAAAACATCCAAAATTTAACACAACTTTCTCATTGAAAAAAAGGTTTCTATTACTGATAACTGGATGGTGCTTCTTCAATTAAATGAGCAATGTGATAAAGTCACATGACAATGATGTATCATAATAATACATTACTGTGAACAATATGGTAAATGTTTATCATAAGCATAATCTGTTGCATTTCACATACCTTTTTCTTAATAAGTTTGAGGTTAACGCTTTTTTTCCTAATGCTATTATAGAGCAAGAATGAATGAGTTTAATTTAAAAAATGACAGTAAAGACATTTATAATAATGCTACAAAAGATTTCTATTTAAATAATTGTGGTTCTTTTGCACCTTCTATTAATATATTATTTGAAAAACACTTCAACACAGTTTCCACAAAAAAAATAAAAATAAATAAATACAAAAAATGAAGGAGTGTAAGTGTTTTCAACATTGATAATTATCAGAAACTGATAATCAACATTCAATCAATGTAGCTTTGAATCAAGGGCATAAATTATATTTTAAAGGATATTCAAATAAAAAAACAGTTATTTTAAAGTGTAATAATATTTCACAATATTACTGTGAGTAGTAATTTTACATAGCAGGTTTAAATGCTCATCATTTGGGGTTCTCAGGGTCTGAAACATGTATCAAATGTTTTGAATTGACCTCAAAAAATGATACCAAAAAAAAAAAATTCTCAAAATGCTTTTCTATTGAAAGAGGTGATGTCAAAACAACTAATACTAACAGGTCTCTTTCTGGTTTTGTTACAGTCTGATGATCTGGATCCCTTCCAGGACATTTTAGAGGACAGCGCGTATACTACTGACGTCGGCATCCCCAGTCCCAAACCAAAATTCCCGCCTTGCAAAGAAAGCAAAAAGGACCTGATAACGTAAGCACCACAGGGGAATGTTGTGATCACCCACCGCAGCTCAGTCTTCACCCCTCTCTTCCTTTATCTTCTCCTGCTCTCTGCTTTAGAGCTCAGCACAACTGCATGCCACATGACCTGACATAACCGTAGAGTCAGGACAATTTTTATAATGCTTTATGGATTTAAAACATCATTTCATTCGAGCCGTTCATGGCTCAGCTTCTCTCTAGGACGTGATGTGATTTAGGACTCACACACTCTTGCAGACAGTGAAGCTAAACTGGAAACAATGAACTAGAAATGAAAACAATAAAAACTACATCAATAGATATTTGGGCAACACTTTGCATTAACAAACTATCAGAGTTCAGGTTCAACTAGGCACCAATGCATAGACTGTTACTGGATCTAATAGGTATGCAAATTAGGGCTGCCAATTTAACACTTAATGATCTTATTAATTAATAAGGAGTGCATTCAGTCATGCATCAAATTTATTTGTATTGTTTATTTTTCACAATGCACATGTGGTGTCAAAATAGCTTTACAGAAAGTAAATATGTTATATCTATAATGCCTATATCCTTTAACATAAAGTTTTATGGATGTGCAATATGAAAATATATAATTATGATACAAGTGATCCTTTGCATATAGATCTAGATATATTGTATTTATAGTGTAGTCTAGCACGTATGTGACCCTGGACCACAAAACCAGTCTTAAGTAGCATGATTATATTTGTAGCAATAGCTAAAAATATATTGTATGGGTCAAAATTATAGATTTTTCTTTTATGCCAAAAATCATTAGGATATTAAGTAAAGATCATGTTCCATAAAGATATTTGTAAATTTCATACCATCAGTATATCAAAACATAATTTTTTATTAGTAATATGCATTGCTAAGAACTTCATTTGGACAACTTTAAAGGTGGTTTTCTCAATAATGTGATTTTATTTTATTTTATTTTATTTTATTTTATTTTATTTTATTTTATTTTATTTTATTTTATTTTATTTATATTTTATGTATAAATCTCAATTTCCAAAAATTTACGGATTTATGGATTTGTGATCCAGGTTCACATATAAAAAAAAATTTGTATTAGCAGGTTCATATTTTGGTCTGTTTAGGTCGAAGCAAGAGTAAACAAATCCCAGAAAGTATAAAATAAAATATAATTAGATAATCTTTTTTTTTTTCACAGTTTTCAGTTTTCAAACTGTTTTCAAAAAGCGTCAATGAAGATACAGTTCGGTTGTCTAAAGTGGAAAAATTGCCAGTTCCAGTGTAGAGAAATGTAGACTCTATGGCTTTAATTAAAGTAAGTGGCATCTCTGACAAAGAGTGGTATTTCAGACAGAATTACTATAATGTAACTGTGTTCCTTATTGTGGTTGAAAGTTACTGACTACTTTGATGATTTAATTAACATATCATATATTTCGTCTGATCAAAAAAGTAAACAAATTGGCAGCCCTAATAAAAACATTCAGGTCTTTTAATGTTTTTAATATGTACCCCTTTAAAGCACACAAATCTGTGGGGACTCAATTGAAGTGTTGCCATTTTTACCAGGCTTTTGGTACTTTGGTAATATAATATTTTGTTTCCTTTATTATGTTTTGGATTTTGGCCTTTCATTCTGTCTATTTTTTCTGGAGACAGATGTCCAACACCAGGGTGCGATGGGAGTGGTCACCTAACCTAACCGCCTCTCCATGTTAACCCTTTGAATATTTCACCAGGGATAAGTGCTAATTTGAAGAAGAAGAAAAAAATGCTTTGCTATTCAGAGGGTTAAAATAGAAAGCAGAAAATCCACTTGCACCATGGCTTTATTGCATTTGCAGTGTTTTATATCTGAGTGAATTATGTCTGTGTGTTTGTTGTTTAGTATTAGTAGCATCCGATCACTGTTTTGTTTCACTAACATCTGCGTATGCAATCTTTTAGTCTTTCAGGCTGTCCTTTAGCAGACAAAAGCATTCGAAGTATGATGGCCACCAACTCACAAGAACTCAAGTAAGGATCAAACTGTTGTTTTCCAAAACATAATGTTATCCCAGTTCAAACCTTACTAAGTGCCAATAGTTATGTGTCACGTCTACATTGCTGACTGATATTATTTCAGCAGAGAAAGTGAGTCACAGTAAGTTTGAAATTTATGATATGGTTATAATTTTATTAGATAAAGAAGTGTTTTATATATGTGACCCTGGACCACAAAACCAGTCATAAGGGTACATTTTTCGAAATTAAGATTTATACATGATCTGAAAGCTTTGTTATGATATAACAATATATGGTCGGGATACAACTATTTAAAAATCTAGAATCTGAGGGTGCAAAAAAATCAAAATATTGAAAAAAAATATTTTAAATCATCTTGAGCCCCCCTTGGAAGTTTGTTGAGGCCTCATAGTGGGCCCTAGCCCTCTGGTTGAGAACCACTGATTTATACTATTATGCTGGGTTAGAAATTATTGAGGGATTGTGTAAAAATGTGGATTTTTATATTATAATGTATAATACAATTAAGCAATATCACAAAAGTTAGATAAATTATACTGCTTACAACAAGTATTCAATAAACAATGCATATTACTTTTCAAAAAATACGTTTTGATATATTTACGGTAGGTAATGTACAAAATATCTTCATGGAACATGATCTTTACTTAATATCCTAATGATTTTTGGCATAAAAGAAAAATCTATAATTTTGACCCATACAATGTATTTTTAGTAGTGCTGTCAAACGATTAATCGCAATTAATCGCATCCAAAATAAAAGTTTATGTTTACGTACTATATATTTGTGTACTGTGTATATTTATTATGTATATATAAACACACACACATGCATGTATATATTAAGGAAAAATATTTTATATTTATATCTAAAATATTTATATTTATTTATAATCTAAATTGTATACAGGTATAAATATTATACATATAAATATTTTGTTTTAATATATACATGTATGTGTGTGTATTTATATGTACATAATAAATATACAAATTAAACACACATATAGTATGTAAACATAAACTTTTATTTTGGATGCGATTAATCGCGATTAATCGTTTGACAGCCCTAATTTTTAGCAATTGCTGCAAATATACCCCAGTGACTTATGACTGATTTTGTGGTCCAGGGTCACATATGAAACATATAACCCATGACATCTTTCTTAAAATCTAAAATCTAATCTAAAAATGTGTTGTTCCAGCCCTGTATGGATAATATGTATTTATAATAATTGCATCATGTGATTTGCGTCAGACCATATTTTTCACAGGGAATACATTTTTTATTATGAAAAAAAAAAGTAGTTAAAAAGAAGCTTACAGCTGGTTTTTTTATCTGATTATTGGACACTTTTTATTTTATTGTAAGTGCAATAAATGCAGTTCCTCAGGCTATGAAGCTTCTTTCCTACATTCCAATAAGCTTTACCTATATTTAACAGATCTTGCAAGTTTTATTTGGAAGGTTTGTAAAAAGGCTGTTGAGTTAATATTGATTTTTCAGAAGACGTTTTTAACGTTATGTCAGGGCTGCTCTTTTGTATGCTGGGCAGTAACAGGGTGTATTTCTGTCCCAGGTGCCCGACCCCGGGCTGTGATGGCTCGGGACATATCACTGGCAACTACGCTTCACACAGAAGGTAATGTGCACACCTTGTGGAAACAAAAATAAAAAACTGTATTTGCAGATAATATAATATTAATTTTAAAAAAAAAATTACTAAAAGTGTACTAAAGAGAAATCACTTAGATGTATGTTTCTAAACACATTAAAGCACTTATGAATTTATGAATTAATTTGAACTTTAGTGTGTTATTCAACATTACATTTAAAGCTAATGTATTTTATATTTATTATTTAAAAATTATATAAATTATTTAAGAGATTTAAGTATTGTATTACATGGGCAGCTCTCAGACACTTTCATTTTAGAACTTTCATTTTTCATTTAGCAAGTAGCTATGGAATGAAATAAGGTTGGAGACACCTAATTGCATTTAATATTAATTAAAACTATAGTACATTTTCATTCAATTGTAAATAACATGCAGTTAAGTGTCTAAAACACTGCATTTATTTCACACTGAAGTATATTCTTTTGAAGCATCTTATTTCTTAAAGTACTCTTTTTAAGTATGCTAAAGTGTAGCTACTTCATTTTCATAAGGGCTGAGGTAATGACAGTTTGTTTTTCCTCAGTTTGTCAGGATGTCCACGCGCTCGGAAGACTGGAATAAAGATAACACACAGTAAAGAGGACAAGGAAGACCAAGAGCCGATCAGGTACCGACCTCTAAACAGCAGAAACTTCATCTGTGTATAAAGTGAATGTGAATATTGCAAAAATAGTCATTGCCACCAAGCTGTGCTTTCCATCTCACTTTAACAGACTATGTTCACAGCAAATGTTTCAAATTAAATTAGTTGCGATTAATTAGTTAATTATTTTTTAATAAAAATATAACTTGGGTTATAACTAGGTTAACCTCAGGAAGTAATTTAGTAATAAAATGTATGATTTAGGTGTAAAATGCTCTTTCCAGTTACCAGAATATATAAGAAGGCAAAAAAGTTATATTGAAATATATTGAGTGTACCATAAACCAGCTTCTGCTGGGTGGCACTAGCCATTGTTATTTTAGTATTATTAAGATAATATTAGCTATAGTTTTATCAAAGGCAGATTAGTTGATTTGGCTCAAAAACATCATTTGTTATTCTAGTTCAAAAGTCTCTTCGCCTCCTGGTAGCAAACACTAAGATAAGTGGTCTAAATGTGTTCATATTGTCTGTGTAAAGAGATCCCAGTACAGTGAAACAGTTTGTTTATGTTTTCAGGTGTCCGGTTCCTGGTTGTGACGGTCAGGGTCACATAACGGGTAAATATGCATCCCACCGCAGCGCATCAGGATGCCCTCTAGCGGCTAAACGGCAGAAGGACGGCTATATCAGTGGCTCCCAGTTTACATGGAAGGCTGGGAAGACAGATGGCATGTCGTGTCCCACTCCAGGCTGTGACGGCTCTGGACACGTCAGCGGCAGTTTCCTGACCCACAGAAGGTAAAAAATAGCAATCTCTCAAACTTTTATTAATACAATGACCATTTAAAAACTGATTACTGATTTGGCACCTGATTTCATAAACTATAATATGTAAGATAAAACAACTGAAATAAATGAATTTGTGGAGAACAAGTTAATGAAAATTAAATAAATGATTCTGTTTAAATATATCAATGCAAATTAAATTCAAATATGTTTTTGAATGTACTACAGTCAAATTGTATGAGCACAAAGTGATCTGAAAAGACAGGCTTGTTCATCAAATTCTGTGGTGTCATAATAGCAATAAACCAAATTCAGACTGAATTATTCTGCTCAATTAGCCCATGCAAATTCTTATTGTGACTAATTAAGATATTTAAATGTATATGTTTAAAATTTTAGAAATATTAATAAATATTATAAATATTTACAAAAATGACATTTTAAAATATTCAGTTATTCAATTAATTCATATTCAACTGAATACAAAATCTAGTAAATATATCACTATTAACTTCCATTGTACAGACAAAATATATAATGGAAGTAAATGGAAACCCTGTACTCTTTGGTAACCAACATTATCTCATTTTGTGTTCCTACACATTTCCATTTCTTTAACAAACAAGCAAACAAATAAATGTTTCTTCAAAACTGCTCAGATGAAATGCATAAGTTCATAGGTGACATCTGTGAATTAAAATTAGGAGGGAAATCCTGTGACAGAGCATGTCTTACCCTAAGACTTAGCATGAAGGAGTCAAAGCAATACAAACACTAGAAGCAGAGTGAAGGCAACAACAAACAAGACCATGATGTTCAGAATCTATACACATGATAGACTGACAAGGCTATTTATACACTAACAGAAACAGATCACAAACAGATGGTATAGTGATGCTTTCAGGGCTGTGTTGGAAATACTAGTGTACTGTCAATATTTAGCGCCCTCTGGTGCTGTGTCAGTGCTGTAGCAGGTACATTAATTACAATATAATAGTGATTAAAAACAGAAAACCCTACATTTTCTCATTATTAAAGGCTGCCTTATTTGATCAAACTAGACAGTAAAACCTAATGAACTAATGATCTAACTGATCTTATCCAGGCTGCATTTACTTCATCAAGTAAATATTATTACAATTTGAATGAAGAGTTTTTTGTTTGAATATATTGTCAAATGTCATTTATTGCTGTGATCAAAGCTGGATTTTCAGCATCATTACTCCAGTCTTCAGTGTCACATGATCGTCAGAAATCATCTTACTGTGCTGTTATTAATCATGTTTCTTATTATTTTCAATGTTGAAAACTGGGTGTTAGACCAAAACCTTTCTATTATTTTTACAGTCTCTCTGGTTGCCCACGTGCCACAGCAGCAATGAAGAAAGCCAGACTATCAGGAGTGGAGATGCTCACAATAAAACAGCAAACAAGCAATGGTAAAAAAAAAAAAAAAGTTTTAAATTACACTGTAGAGATCAGAAAACAGTCACCAGTCAGGAGTTTATGCAAACACATATGATCACAATTATAGAGGAAGCATGCAGTAAAAAATATATATATATATGTCTCGGTAAGTATTGTTTTTCTGCTATAAATTGTGTTTTTCTGTTCTCACTCTAGGTTTAGACTGTGATGCAGATGTTAAACAGCTGGATGAAGACATTAAAGATTTAAATGAGTCAAATTCACAGGTGGAGGCGGATATGATCAAACTTAGAACGCAGGTGAGGGGAATTATAGAATGAGTTTTGTATTTCATATATGAGTATTAACTTTGTGCTTTACCAGTCAGTGTTCAGATTTATTACCAAGGCAGCATGTATATAAAAAATAAAAACAATAACATTGTGAAATATTATTACTATTTAAAATAACTGTTTTTATTTGAAAATGTTTTAAAATGTAATTTATTGCTGTGATCTAAGCTGAATTGTCAGCATCATTATTCCAGTCTTTGCTGTCACATGATCCTTCAGAAATCATTTTATTATGCTGATTTGCTACATTTCTAATTTTTATCAATGTTTAAGACAGTTGAGCTGCTCCATATTTTATATTATATACTTTTATTTAAGCAATAACATATTAAATTGATAATAATAGTAACAATACTGTAAAAAATGCATGGTTTCCATAAAATTATTATGGAATATTTCATACATTACTATCAAACTGCAAACCAGCATATTAGAATGATTTCCAAAGGATCGTGTGACACTTAAAGTCTAGAGTAATGATGCTGAAAATTCAGCTTTGATCATAGCAATAAATTACGTTTTGTAATATAGTAAAATAGAACACAGTTACTTTAAATTGTAATAATATTTCACAATATTGTTATTTTTACTGTTTTATTTTAGAAATGCAGCCTTAGTGAGCAGAAGAGACTTTTTTAAAAACATAAAAAAAAAAAAAATCTTAATTATTCAAAACTTTTGACCAGTAGTGTATAAACATTTCTCATTTGCTCAAGTGCATGCACCATGATTTGGAAGATTTTTTACTTGAATCATACTCATATGGCTGCATTTACATTTTAATGTAGTGATATATCTGTGTTCGGATATGCATTTAAACCCTTCTTCTCTACATTTGCATTTGTGGTCATTGCTGTGTGACATAGAATATGTCTGATCTGAAATCATAACTTGGTGCTCAGGTGAAGTTAGTGAATGTATGATAATTCTTAGAGAAATCATGGAAGGCAGACAGTCGAAAGACTGATAGATGCCGCTGTTAAATGCACTTTCTGGTCAAAACGTCATCTTGCCGAGGTATTAATTAGAGATGAGCTTGTTAAAAATGTCAGCAATTTCACTGTTATGCTGTTTAAATAATCTAATTATTCACAAATATCACATCTAATTTGCTGAGAAAAACCTCCCAAATGAAGATAATTTAAGACAAGTAAATTATTCAAATGCACATTGAATGCAAAAATGTTTTAGACATCAAAAACATTAGTCAACACTGATAAACTGTCTAATGTAGAATTGATAAATATCCCTTTAAACAGCCTTAAAAATGTGATAGATCACTACTGTTGAAAAGTTTGGGGCCCGTAAGATTTTTTAAGGAAATTAATGCTTTCATTCATCAGTGATGCTTTAAATTGATCAAAACTGACAGTACAGATATTTCTAATATTACAAATGATTTTTATTTTAAATGAATGCTGTTCTTTTGAACTTTCGATTCATCAAGAATGCTGACAATTGAAAATGTATCATGGTTTTTACAAAAAAATAATAATAATATGAAGCAGCACAACTGTTTTCAGCACATTAATATGATTTCTGAAGGATCATGTGACACTGAAGACTGGAGAAGTGATGCTGAAAATTCAGCTTTGTAATGCAGGAATAAATTAAATTTTAAAATATATTAAAATAGAAAACAGTTATCTTAAATTGTAACAATACTCCATTAAATAAATGCAGCCTCAGTGCACATAAGAAACTTCTTTCAAAGCATTGCAAAATCTTACAGACCACAAACGTTGAAAAAAAAACTAGTGTGGATTAAAAAAAAAAAAACATTAAACAGATGGGCCAAAATTAGTTGCTCTGTACATTACAGAATAAATGCCACATTTGTGTGAAAGTGAATTGAGTGAGACATTTCTTTCCATAAATCAGTTCATTTCAAACATTTCAACCTCACAATGTACTTACTGTAGTCTTAGTTAAAACAAACAAGATCATATTTTATGGTGTTATGCGACGCGGACGTTTTTATCACAATAGAAGTAACACGTCTGCCAATTCATGTCCCACAGATTACCACAATGGAGTCTAATCTGAAGTCCTTAGAGGAAGAAAACAAGGTGATTGAACAGCAAAATGAATCTCTCCTGCATGAGCTGGCCAACCTCAGCCATTCACTGATAAACAGTTTAGCTAATATCCAGCTACCTCATATGGTAAGGGCCACCATCCCCAACCGATAGAGGACAAGTCGTGGACAAAGAGCGTATTACTTTTGTCTGTTTATTACGAAAAAATCTCCACAGTTCTGGGTACATTCAGCAAATTTAGCATAATAGGCTGTGCTTCAAAATGACAACTAGAGTTATTTCAAACTAGTCTATAGGTGGGAAACTGTAGGAGTTGATTAGTGTAATCTAAATTTGTGCATTAAAAAAAAAACATAAACCAGCCTAAGATAGTATGCTGGTCTCCTGGTCAGACTGGTTTCAGTCTATCTTAAGCTGGTTTAAGATGGTTTACTCAGCAGTGATTTAGCTTGAAAACATGCCCTTCAAATCAGTCCCACAGATTTATAAGTGAAGACATTCTGATCAGAAGTTTCATTCATCTCATCCCAACTTATATAAAACTAAATTATTTTATATTATTTAAATCTCCATAGCTTGTCATGTTTTGTTAAACTTTTGGCAAACCACTGAACTGGTTTACAGTCAGTTCTACTGAGTTTGTGTTAATATTTGAGGTGCTGTGGCTTGTATTATTTTATGTCTATTTCATTAATCACACACAGTGTTGATTATTGTTTATAGGATTTTAAGATGACATGGCTCACTCGTTTTGTGTTCAGTTTCTTTGACGATGCTGATTGGTTGTTTCTTAACAGATTTAAATGAAACTCTCTCTCTTTCCACTTCATTTAATAATTTGTTTTTGAAAGCAGTCACATTTTCCCACATCAATCCCTTGTGAAAAAGAAGTATACTTCATTTAAATGTGCACACAAAGAGAGACACTTTCGTGACTGTTTCTTATCACACTTAACTACACTTTTAAAAAGTAACTAGATAAAAAAGTTTGTCAAGACAAACTTTAAGTTGAGAAAGCCTGACCAGAAAGTTTGAAAAAGTTTTTGAAGTTTGATAGTTTTCAGTCTGAAATAGTTTGAAGTTTAAAGTAGCTTAAAGCATGAATGTTTTTGAAGACAATACAGTCAGACAGATAGATAGACAGACAGATAGATAGATAGACAGATAGATACAGATAGATTACAGATAGATAGATAGATTAGCATGTTACTAGCATGTTTCTAGCATTTTTAACATGCCACTAGCATTTTGCTAGCATGATTAGCCAGTTATTAGCATTTTGCTAGCATGATTAGCATGTTGTTAACATGTTTCTAGAATCATTAGCAAGTTACTAACATGTTGCTTTCGTGATTAGCAAGTTACTAGCATATTTCTAGCAATGATTAGCAAGTTACTAGTTGCTAGTATGTTGCTAGCAGATTGTATCATGATTAGCAAGTTGCTAGTATGTTGCTAGCATGTTTTTAACATGATTAGCAAGTTGCTAACATGATTCTAGCATCATTAGCATGTTATTAGTATGTTTCTAGCATTATTAACAAGTTACTAACATATTTCTAGCATGATTAGCATGTTGTTAGAATGTTTCTACAATGATTAGCATGTTGTTAGCATGTTTCTAGAATCATTAGCCATTTACTAGCATGTTATTAGCATGATTAGCAAGTTACTAGCATGTTGCTAACAATGATTAGCAAGTTACTATCATGTTGCTAGCATGTTTTTAACATGATTAGCTAGTTACTAGTATGTTGCTAGCACGTTTCTAGCATGGTTAGCAAGTTGCTAGCATGTTTATAGCATGATTAGCAAGTTGCTAACATATTTCTAGCATGATTATCAAGTTGCTAGCATGTTTTATTACTTTAAAGGTATAATGTCAAATTGAGAATTATGTACTTTTTGTAGTACAGAGAATTATGCAGTATATCTTAAATAATTATGTTTTATTAATCTTTTAATATAAGTATGATTTAATGTAATATAAGTACACTTATTTTGAAGTACTTGATTATAATCGTAACTGTAGTTTGTTAATCAGTATTACATTTAAAGTTAATATATTTCAAATGTACTAAATTGCAGAAGACAATAAAGACATTTTTAAATTAAAGAATGTTCACAAAACACAAAAGATAAAAATCTATATATTTCATTTAATTGTAAAAACAATATGCAACAGGTGTACAAAACACTACATTTAGTTCACATTTAAGTATTTCCTTTTAAAGTATATTAGTTTCATACCAAAGTGTGCTTCTTTTTCACAAGGGATTCCAAATTCCCAGTGTTATAACCATTACAGACTATTACCCTCAATGCATTAATAGTTATTTATCACTGCTACCCCTAAAATGCTTTCAGCCCCTTTAAAATAGGTTTAAAATTTATATACTCATAATTTGCATATAAACAATTTTACTTCACTGTTCTCTTTCAAAAGCTACACTTGATGCTGCGTTTCAGTAACACTGATGCAAACATTCTTTGTAAAAATAGACATGAAACAGATGTACCTTCAGGTTTCTTTTTGGTGTTGACCACTTTGGTGTAAGTTTGTGCTACGCTGCTGCTAATATACTTTTGTTTTTTCCTCTAGAAATCACTTCACAAAGAGCCTCCAGTTAGACATAACAGCTGTTTACATCAGAGAGTAAGACCATAACTTTTACCCTTTCCATGCATATGAATATTTGTATGCTTTAAATGCTATTTCATTTACGTCAGTCAGTTTTCAAGTGGCTGAGCACAGTTGGTCATTATTGATTTATTGTTTTATTCATTCATGTCCACCTGAATAGATTTTGTTGTTCATGCTTAATGCTGATTCATATTCACTGAATCAATTTTTAATAACCATTCAGTCCTGTACATATTTTTATTTTCCCCCTATTAGCGAATGGTACCAAATCCAGACGTTTCTGTTTAGGATTGAATCAACTGGATAAATGGGATTTACCACACATATTTTTTTTTACAGATATTAGCACCACACTGTAAAACACTAAAAACACAATTTGTTGAGTCAGCTTAAAATAATTTGTTACCCTGCTGCTTAAAAATTGAAGTTCAGTCCACTCAAATAAGTTTATTCAAGTTGAAATGTAACACTTAGTTAAATGTAACATTTCAAGTTGACTAAACCTTTTTTGAGTTGACTGAACTTAAAATAATTTACTTGCCTTCCTTAAAATTTCAAGTTGAATCAACTCAAATATCTAAGTTGTCACTTAGTAAAACATAACATTTCAAGTTGACTAAGCTTTTTTTTTTTTTTTTATACAAATTTTTAAAAATAAAAATAATTCAAGAACTGGATTACACTGTAAAAAAAAACGTAAAAAGTAAGTGTTTGTGCTGCTTTAAAAAATTAAGTTTAGTCAACATGAAATGTTAATTTGTACTACATGAAAACGTAGATATTTGAGTTGAGTAAACTTAAAATTTTAAGGCAGCACAAACACTTACTTTTTTAAGTTGAAACAACTTTTTTAAGTAGCTTTTTTTTTACAGTGTACAATTTATGACTTAAATCTTAAAAGTGTATAACACAGATTCATGTTTTGTCATCATCTTCCACATGCTGTATTTCATTTGACAGGCGCTTTCCTCTGTGTTTGACAGGAGCCGATGAGCGAACAGAACTTTGATGCATATGTGACCACGCTAACGGACATGTACACAAATCAAGATCACTATCAGAGTCCAGAGAACAAGGCCCTGCTAGAAAATATAAAACAAGCGGTACAAGGCATTCAAGTCTAGCATCTGAGAATAAAGGGGAAACTTTCCTAAAGTGAAGAATTGCAGTTGAAAGAAGACACTTCCAGAAAAAAAATCATAACAATCATATGGGATGCCTCATGCTTTGCTATTGTGGTTTATCAAACAGTGTTAAATTCATGTTCTTTTAAAAAGTGTTATGCTAACTAAACATGCTTTATCTTTTGGTTTGTTTTTGCTGGCCTTGCTTTAAAAAAAATTATGATCTGCAAAATCGTTTTTTAAAAAAGTATTCACATTTTGTGCGTTTTCATATTGGCTAATGTAATGTGAATCATCCTTCTGGCTGCTCATTGATGCACCTTTTTAGTGTATATTTCTGAACAGTAATGCAACCACTACTGAGCACTATTTGGTGCTTGCTGAAAGAGTGTCATATAAACTGGAAAAAGGCAGCCACTAAACATTTTTTACTCATCTGAAAGATGTTTTGTGCCTTTTCTGAAATGGCAAGTGTTTCTTTTTTATCATTTAAGAAATAGTTCACCCAAAAATGAAATTGTTGCTGATTTGCTGAAAATATACTCATCCTCAGACATCTGAGATGTAAATGAGTTTGTTTCTTCATGGTAACAGATTTGGAGAAATTAAGCATTACATCAGTTGTTCACAAATGGATCCTCTGGAGTGAATGGGTGCCGTCAGAATGAAAGTCCAAACAGTTGATAAAAAACACAATAATCCATATTTTTATCAGCTGTTTGGTGTCTCATTCTGACGGCACCCATTCACTGCAGAAGATCCATTTGTGCACAACTGATGTAATCAGACATTTCTCCAAATCTGTTTTAATGAGAAAATAAACATGGATGGCCTGAAGGTGAGTACTTTTTCAGCAAATGATTATTTTTGAGTGAACTATTCTAATGAAAGCTAATGATGGAGACCCTGTTACTGCTTCAAAATGCAAAAGAAAACGCTTTGATTATTTGTGGCTTTGTCATTTAATCTGCATCAATGTATCGGCAATAGCAGCTGAAAACATTGCGTCTTGATTCGGTCTGTTGTTAAAATAACAGAAGCCGGAATGGAACTGTCTCAGCAATATATGACTTAACCATGTGTATAAAAAAAAAAAAAGAGAGATGCAATCTATGTGGTGGGTATATGCAATTTCATGTTTGTAAACAGTGGAAGCTACAGAATCTTTTTACTCTATGTAAATTATTGATTTTTATATAAATCTTTTAATACAAATGTTTTAAAAGGACGGAAAGGTGGACATTAGGTTTAGAGACGGACAATGCTCTATGAGTTTTATTTTGTTCCTGTATACAGTGCTGCGCAGGGACACATTTGTTTCCATGCTCGGATGTTTGTACAGTATGGAAAGTAAAGCAGACGGAATCTGTAAAGAATATAGACAATGAAAACGGGACCTACAGGGTTTTTGCCCCCCACTTTTGTGCCAGAAGACTATTTGCACTTATCCCACCTTCGGTCGATGTGCAATCTCCAGGTGTCTCTGCGGCACGAGGAAAGCGTGACGACGGACGCTGAGCGGTTTGAGATCAGAGATTACAGGGATTTGAAATATTAATGAAGACAATATCTTATGAGAAATATTGTGCATTTTTAAATAACGATGCTAGTTCGTTGACTATGTTCTATATCATACAAAATAATCCCCAGCAGCACTTTATGTCTAATCACTGTACAAAATCATTAAAAAGTAGTCAATCGAAAAAAGCGTTTTAATAAGAAAAAAAAACTCCCACTGCAATGGGATTGGTTGTTCGAGTCAGCGGTAGAGTTTGGGGGTGTACCCCTAATTTCCATTGTACTATTAGCTGTAGCAACCTTGTTAATACCTTATTGAGAGCAAAGGTGCTTGTACTTCACTGGATCTCGTCCATTGTACTAATCGGTCCTTTTTTAGGGCTCCATCATTCATGCACAGCATCACATCTGCAGCTTTTTGCTAATATAGTAATGCTTTCGATAGAGAAATAACTAGTATCAGTTTTCGAATCGATTATCGTCATCGGTACAATGGAAATGGGAATTTAAGCACAAACATGCTGCTCATTTACTGTCGGTGCATAATACATAATATGTGACTAATCGCTTAAGGCAGTGAAAGAAGTCACATGTTGGATTGCCGGTTTTTCATATGAATTATTGTGAATTCATGAGTTTATTTATCTGAACTTCTTCATTTCAAGGTTGATTTGTTTAATCATCAACGAAGACAGGATTTTGTATAAACTATCGTGCTCTCTGTGGAACTGGAGTTTGATTTATTTTTGTACGATACAGCATGAACTTGTTTTAATTTTACTATAAATGTGTGAGATCACAAGTTACAGTGATTTTTCATTTTTAAATTGTGAAATTTGTACAATATTTGTCATGCTGGATGTTGACACATCGTACTCTGAATAAAGAAAATGGTGTTGCCACAGACTTGACTAGAAATCCTCTATGACTGCAAAATACACTGATCAGCATAACATCATGACCACCTTCCTAATATTATGCTGGTCCCACTTTTGCTGACAAAACAGCCCTGACTCAATGAGGCATGGACTCCACTAGACCTCTTAAAGGATTAGTTCACTTTCAGAACAAAAATGTACAGATAATGTACTCACCCCTTGTCGTCCAAGATGTTCATGTCTTTCTTTCTTCAGTCGTAAAGAAATTGTTTTTTTGCAGCAAACATTTCAAAATTTCTCTCTATATAATGGACTTCTGTGGTGCCCCCGAGTTTGAACTTCCAAAATGCAGTTTAAATGGAGCTTTAAAGGGCTCTAAACGATCCCAGCCGATGAAGACGGGTCTTATCTATCAAACCGATCAGTTATTTTCTAAACAAATTGACAGTTTATATACTTTTTAACCTCAAATGCTCATCTTTGCGATGCGCATGTGTGATCCGGGTCAAAACAGTTAGGGTATGTTGAGAAAATCTCACTTTCGTCTTCAACTTAAAAATCATCCTACAACGTTTTACGTTTTTTTGTAAAGGGCCCAACCCAGTGTTTACAAAGTGGACATACAAAGAAGATTCAGCAAGACTTCTGCAGCGTTGCAGGATGATTTTGAAACCGGGGAAGAAAACAGAGATGAGACAAGATGAGCACTTGAGGTTGAAAAGAATAAAAACTGTCAATTTGTTTTGAAAATAACCGATCATTTCGCTAGATAAGACCCTTCTTCATTGGCTGGGATTGTTTAGAGCCCTTTGAAGCTGCATTTAAACTGCATTTTGGACGTTCAAACTGGGGGGCACCATAGAAGTCCATTATATGGAGAGAAATTTTTTCTTCAAAAAACATAATTTCTTTATGACTGAAGAAAGAAAGACATGAACAGCTTGGATGACAAGGGAAAATGAACTAATCCTGTAAGGTGTGCTGTGGTATCTGGTACCAAGATGTTAGCAGCACATCCTTACAGAAGTCCTGTAAGTTGTGAGGTGGGGCCTCCATGAATTGATCTTGTTCAGCACATCTCACAGATGCTCAAATGGATTGAGATCTGGGTGAGTTGTTGTTCTCAAATCATTCCTGAACAATTTTTGGCACAAATTACATTTGATACACATTTTTAATTGTCGAGGTTGTCTAAAACGTCACCCTGACCTATTTATGTAATAGGACTAGGTGTCCAAGGGCATCCTTTGTGTCTACTAATGCTGCACCTGGCTTTCATTTCTTCTCAGTTGCCGAGGTGGAAACAGCGAGACTCATCAGTGAGTGTCATCTCCAGCTGTGCTTTATCACATTTGTACTCTTTCACCAGGCTTGATGGACAGAAACAATGAGAGAATATTAAAAACTTTTTCATTTGTTTTCCAAAATTGAATGAAAGTCTTAATGCATATGGAAAGACACTAGGGTGAGTAAAGGATAACAGAATTTTTCATTTTCAACAATCAGTTTGAGTTTCCATCTTGTCTGGTCCATCTCTTTCATATTTAGTTTTCATTTTTTATAACAAAGGTATAACAAAGGTTTTTTATTACAAGGTGCTAGACATGCTACAAACTTGATAGCATCTCTATCAAGTTCATGTCTCTATTCTGGTTCATGTACTAACGCCATGAAACCAGAAGTTGTTGTAACTCAAACATGCAATGTCCAATCTGCCTCAAACTTCACACTTGATAAATGTCCTGGCCTGAACACATCTAAAGGTCAATATTCACTTAAAGGGTAACACATTAGAATACGGTTCCATCCTTAATGAATAATTACACAGGAACAAATACGACCTATGCTCTCAAAGTCAAATGCAGAAGTATGAGCATATTAGCCCAGTTCTGTCAACACTGCACTGGCTCCCTATTAAACATCGTATTGATTTTAAAATCTTGCTAGTTACTTATAAAGCCCTAAATGGTTTATAAACTGCTACAGATGGAGTTTTGGTTCCTTGCCACTGTCGCCTATGGCTTGCTCAGTTGAGGACAATTAAATTTGTTATTCATTTGGGATTATTGATTAATTTCCTTCAACTAAAATTATTTACGGATTGTTTTTGCATTAATAATATATTACCTTCCTATTTGATAATGTAAAATTGCTTTGACACAATCTGTATTGTAAAAAGCGCTATATAAATAAAGGTGACTTGACTTGACAAATGACTAATGCACTATTAACATTCTAGAAACTACTAATAACTAACAAGAAACTCTGATTAACAAATAAGTAAGTAATAGCACTCAGATGAACATGGTAGTTCACTATTAGCTAATCAGTAGCTACTGTTTTTTTCTCCTGGAGAACTACTAAGAACTACTATATACATGTTAATAGTTAATGTGAATAATGCAAAATATATAATTATTTCAAAAGAGATCACAGTAACCCACTAGAAATGACTCAAGAATGACCAAATCCATCAGAAGGAATTATTAATTTGGATCAGTATTCTTGAGTGAAGATCGTGATAACTTCCCAGTAATGAATAAAGTAATTAAAAACTACTGAGGTTTTTGTAAGGTTCTGTATAGTAATACTTCTGATGGCTTTGGTAACACTTGAGTCATTACTAGTTTGTTACCATGATCTTCACTTTAGAATACGGATCCAAATAATTAGTAAATTAAGGATTTGGTCATTCTTGAGACATTTCTTGTGGGTTACCATGATCTTTACTTTAGAATTAATTATACATTATACATTTTGCATCATTCACGTTAATTATGATCCTGTAAATAGTAGTTCTTAGTTCTCTGGTAGATATGAAAAAAATAGTAGTTACTGATTAGCTAATAGCGAACTTCTACTTTCGGCTGAGAACTATTACTTACCGCTTCTTTAATCAGAATTTCTTGTTATTTAATAGTAGTTACTATAATGTTAATACTGTATTAGTTTCGATTCTTATTTTTTAAATATTTGCATATTTTTTAAAAATATTTTTATTTATAGATGAAGCTATTCAACCAGTTCACTTTGATACCAAACTACAGGTCTTCTCACACTCTAAATTGGTAAGTAAACCCTTGCTAAACAGAATCAGGTAAAGCCAAAGTTCAGCCACAACTTAGGCAACTGACTGGTTCATTTCTTTTTGTTCTTGCAGGAAGGCCACACTGCCCTCATTACAACAGGTTGAGGTGAATGATGGCCTGGGAGATCCTCCTGAGCAAGTGCTGCTGTTACAATTCCAGGAGGCAGTTTTTCTTTGTATTGGTTTTGTATTTGTATTGCACAATTAAAACAACATTGAGTTGTTCAACACTGGAGAGGCTTCCAAAAATGATATAGCAGAGAAGCCAGCCAGTTTAGTTTGTGGCAAAATCTTTTACAGTGCTTGTCTTTTATTGCATATTCATACTCAGAAAGTAGAACTGAAATTACAAGATGTTAAGTTTAAACATTCCTTGCACCTGCAGACAATTTTTTCAGTCATGTGTTCCATCATTAAGGATTTCTTAAAAATATGTGTAAATATCTTGTCTCGTCTCGTCCTGTGAGTTAGGTCTCGTCACACACCTAATAAAGCACTATATAAATAAAGGTGACTTGACTTGTCAGACAAAGTAGACATTTAATGAGAAACAATGGTAGTCTCCCACATATTCTTTCCCATATAAGTTTTGCATTAAAAATACGAGATTTAGTTACTTAGCAGTTGTCGAAATACCACAGCAAGGCGTATGTACAATAAAATACTTTATACTATGAACAGTACTATGATTTGAAAATATGAAGCTTCTTACAAAAACAGTTGCATTATTCTTTTAATTAATAAATATTTCTAAACAGATGTATTTACAATATATAAAAAAACATGACAAGCTATACATACTGCACATAATAAGCACTATAGGTTACTATTAGGTTTGCATGAATGCAGACAAAAAAAATCACATTTTGATTTGACTGAACATGTTTGGTTTTCTAAAATGATTTTCAAAAGAATGTATTTTAACATCAGTAAGACATCACATTTTGAACAGGTGTCCATTAGAAACAACAAGTATCTTACAACCTATTAGTAACAGACTGATTTGAGATCTGTGAAAAAATAAATAGACAAATGATGGCAAGTGAAAGTAATGGTAGTCTTTGATAAATTATTTTAATTCTTACGTCAAGACCAGATTTGAAAACATACTGCATTTTTGCAGTGTTTGTGTTGTGGTGTATACCCTCTCAGAGTGTATACACATCTATGTTGAGGGATCCAGAGCTGATGCACTAGGGGCATTCAAGGGCTCAGTCTGTAGGGGGCTGCTGAGAACAATCTCCTGCAGCAGAACAGCATTGATCTCTTTCCACTCCCTGAATTTACTTGCAGTGAGAGCAGAGTCAGTCAGTACCTGCTCCAAAGTCAGTAGATCTGCTTCTTTAGCCTAAATAAACCAAGAGAATTATTACTTAAAATGAGCGGTTATCAGCTGTAGTGTTGCTGTGTGTATAGAAAATTATGACAGCAAAATTGCTGAAATTAAATTAACTTAATTCAACATAATATTTACTAAAATGACAAAAAATATGCTTTATCCAGTTGTGTTGGATTTCAGAATTGAGATTTCTGTCAAATGTCATAAACATCAAATTTCAAATAATAGCTTATTATTTTGCAGCTATCACAAAAAAATGTAAGAAAGAAAGTCGATATATGTGAGACTGAACCACAAAACCAGTAATAAGGGTCAATTTTTAAAATTGAGACTTATACATAATAAATAAGCTTTCCATTGATGTATAGTTAGTTAGGATGGGACAATATTTGGTCTAGATACAACTATTTGAAAATCTGCAATCTGAGGGTGCAAAAATCTAAATATTGAGAAAATTGCCTTTAAAGTTGTCCAAATGAAGTTCGTAGAAATGCATATTACTAATCAAAACTTACGTTTCTATATAATTACGATAGGAATTTACAAAATATCTTCATGGAACATAATCTTTACTTAATATCCTAATGATTTTTGGCACAAAACAAATGTCAACAATTTTGACCCATACAATGTATTTTTGGCTATTGCTACAAATATACCCCAGCGACTTATGACTGGTTTTGTGAGCCAGGGTCACATATGATATGTTTAATACTGTAAAGATATTTGTTTTGAAGAATTCTATTGTATAAAGTGATATAAAAATGACGTGACATGAGCTGACTCGACTAAGGTGATGAATTGCTGAGCGCGTGCAAAAATATCCATATTGTTATGATCAGATGCTTTCTTAACTGCTGCTTTCTCACATTTGTCATCTGCTTATTGTTTATTGTATCTATTTTGTTATTGAGAAGAAAGAATGCAGCACATATTCACATATTCATCTAAATGGGTGGCATCTGAATGTTTGCTAACAGTTTAACACTACACAGGTGTTTCAAACTTCTTTTTACCCCTAAGCTAAAAAAGAAAAAAAAATAGTCAACGTATTGCAATATGAGCCATGACATTCCTCTGTAACAGCAATGAGTCACTGGCTGCATTTTTTATAGCATTTTTATTTTATTACAGCGCATTTAAATGTTAGACGTTAGATTCCCTCATCAATTATTCCATCAAATGATTTTGCGGTGCATCATTTAATCTGTCAACAACTTTTCTGCAATGTATTTCACAAGGGTCTCTCTCTGTATGCTTTTCTTTCCATTGCATTTAGGAGTATGGGTACATGCTTAGCATCTTTTTATTGTTCTGTATCTGATGGGACATACACCAGCCATGCAACTACCTTTAGAATTAAAGCAATGACTCACTTTAGGTCTGCTTATGATTCATGGGGATTAAAAAAAGAGTGTCTGGATTCTATTTCTTATAGGGTGGTTGTGCACACATTTATGTGCAAACAACATGTGAATTTTGCATAATAGGTGCCCTTTAAATTGAAATTAGCTATGATTTTTACATTTTTACGAGATGAGGGTAATACAGGTGCTGGTCATATAATTAGAATATCATCAAAAATTTGATTTATTTCACTAATTCCATTCAAAAAGTGAAACTTGTATATTATATTCATTCATTACACACAGACTGATATATTTCAAATGTTTATTTCTTTTAATTTTGATGATTATAACTGACAACTAATGAAACCCCCCAAATTCAGTATCTCAGAAAATTAGAATATTGTGAAAAGGTTCAATACTGAAGACACCTGGTGCCACACTCTAATCAGCTAATTAACTCAAAACACCTGCAAAGGCCTTTAAATGGTCTCTCAGTCTAGTTCTGTAGGCTACACAGTCATGTGGAAGACTGCTGACTTGACAGTTGTCCAAAAGACGACCATTGACACCTTGCACAAAGAGGGCAAGACACAAAAGTTCATTGCAAAAGAGGCTGGCTGTTCACAGAGCTCTGTGTCCAAGCACATTGATAGAGAGGCGAAGGGAAGGAAAAGATGTGGTAGAAAAAAGTGCACAAGCAATAGGGATAACCGCACCCTGGAGAGGATTGTGAAACAAAACCCATTCAAAAATGTGGGGGAGATTCAGAAAGAGTAGACTGCAGCTGGAGTCAGTGCTTCAAGAACCACTACGCACAGACGTATGCAAGACATGGGTTTCAGCTGTCGCATTCCTTGTGTCAAGCCACTCTTGAACAACAGACAGCGTCAGAAGCGTCTCACCTGGGCTAAAGACAAAAAGGACTGGACTGCTGCTGAGTGGTCCAAAGTTATGTTCTCTGATGAAAGTAAATTTTGCATTTCCTTTGAAAATCAGGGTCCCAGAGTCTGGAGGAAGAGAGGAGAGGCACAGAATCCACGTTGCTTGAGGTCCAGTGTAAAGTTTCCACAGTCAGTGATGGTTTGGGGTGCCATGTCATGTCTGGTGTTGGTCCACTGTGTTTTCTGAGGTCCAAGGTCAACGCAGCCATATACCAGGAAGTTTTAGAACACTTCATGCTTCCTGCTGCTGACCAACTTTATGGAGATGCAGATTTCATTTTCCAACAGGACTTGGCACCTGCACACAGTGCCAAAGCTACCAGTACCTGGTTTAAGGACCATGGTATCCCTGTTCTTAATTGGCCAGCAAACTCGCCTGACCTTAACCCCATAGAAAAGCTATGGGGTTTTGTTAAGACCCAACAATGCAGGCCACTATCAGAGGCTCTCATAACACCTGAGCAGTGCCACAGACTGATCAACTCCATGCCACGCCGCATTGCTGCAGCAATTCAGGCAAAAGGAGCCCCAACTAAGTATTGAGTGCTGTACATGCTCATACTTTTCATGTCCAGACTTTTCAGTTGGCCAAGATTTCTAAAAATCCTTTCTTTGTATTGGTCTTAAGTAATATTCTAATTTTCTGAGATACTGAATTTGGGATTTTCATTAGCTATAATCATCAAAATTAAAAGAAATAAACATTTGAAATATATCAGTCTGTGTAACGAACTTATATAATATATAAGTTTCACTTTTTGAATGGAATTAGTGAAATAAATCAACACTTTTGATGATATTCTAATTATATGACCAGCACCTGTATATTATATAGTATATGAAAATAGCACAATAAATAATACATATATGACCATGGACCACAAAACCAGACATAAGGGTTTGTTAGGATAAGACAATATTTGGCCGAGATACAACTATTTGAAAAACTGGAATCCAAGGGTGCAAAAAAGTCTAAATATTGAGAAAATCAGTGCATATCACTAATCAAAAATTTGATATATTTATGCTAGGAAATTTACAAAATGATCTTTACTTACTATCCTAATGATTTTTGGCATTAAAGAAAAATCGATAATTTTGGCCAATACAATACATTTTTGGCTATTGCTACATATATACCCATGCTACTTAAGACTGGTTTTGTGGTCCAGGGTCACATACATTTGTGTCGTACAAAAAAGTACACTTTTCCCCCCCACTTCTATCTTTGTGTAAGAATTAACAAAAAAGTACAGTAGTCATAACATTCAGCCTCTTGTGTAACAAGTAACAAGACCAATTCAAATAAGTTGAGTGGTATTGTCATTATTTAGCTGGTAGATATCACATACAGAAAGTGTGACACCCCTGATGGGTATATATTTTAATCTGCAGTACTTGCGAGTGCATTTATAACTAAATACTGGCAGACAAAATTGTAAGAAATGTTTTCATATCTTAGAAAAGGTTTATCTGAACGTCTAACCTTTAGAGTGCTGTTGAGGGTTCTGATGAGATGTATCTTCTCATTGAGTGTGTTGTTTTTGCAACGCTTTATAAAGGAGGCTCGTAATTCCCATTTTGATGATGGCTTCCGCTCACCCGTTGGAGACAAACTTGCTCTTTTCAAATGTAAGTACAATCTTTCCATCTCATCATCATTTCCTTCCTGTCCATCTAGAACTATTAAAACAATTATTAACGTTTATGCCAAACTTGTGTTTAAACCTTTAAAAAAAAAGGTTTTCATTATTGATAGACCTATATCAAACACTGCTCCAAATTGCTCTGGCTGAGCAATTTAATTTCCAACCATAAATCAGATGTTAAAGTTCTCCTCTTGCTTACTTTCAGTTCTGGTGTCATTTGAGGTGTGCTGCGTTTCTGGTTCCTCCGGCTCTGGGGATATTGCCATAGCTGCGGTGCTAGAAGAACATTCAAGGGGGTCTTGAGATGGAGCTGTGACTTCATTGCATTGTAAGGTTTCCTTTATTTCGCTGCTCATTGTGTGGACCACAGCAGAGCAGACCACTGTTTCACCAGCAGTAGGGTTTTGCTGGGAGACAAGGTCTAGCCAAGACCGTCTGTGCTTTGCCAGAGAAGAGGCAGAGCTGTGGGAGTTCATTGTACTGACGGGCGAGGAGAGGGTTCCTGTGGCTTCACTAGGAACAGGGGAGGAATATGGAGGAGGAAGGCTTCCCTAAATAAGGAAAATACAGCACAATCAGCACTCTAATATAATATATGCATTATAGGCAGATGTCTACAAAATTTCAAACATAGATCTTCTAGATCAAAGGTTCTCAACGCTGGCTGTTGGAGTTTATCTTCAACCCCAATCAAACACATCTAAACAAGCTAACCAAGACATTCAGGGTTAATAGAAAGTTAACCTGTATTAAACACATTGACAGCTACCATACTCCAGATCACTACAAGAAATGACTAGACCAATGTTTACTAAATGTGTGCTCAAAATGATGTCAGTTTAACATACACTATATTGCCAAAAGTATTGGGACGCCCCCTTCTAATGAACAGGTTTTGACTACTTTAGTAATTTCCATGAGTACTAATTTTACTATTTAAGCATATAATGATATTCTAGAGTATTGTGTCGTCCTAATTTTACAGCAAAAATTTAGACAGGACCCTTTTTTATTCTAACATGACAATGCCTCTGTGTATAAGGCAAGGTTCATAGAGAAATGTTTGATTCAGTCAGTGTGGAAGAACTTGACTGGTCTGCATAAAGCCAAGTCCTAATTCCAGCTGAACACCTCTGGTGGGACTTTAAAAGCAGACCTTGAGCCAAAAACTCAGACCAAACATCAACGACTTGTGCAGTCATTTTAGACACTTCCAAAACTGAAGCAACAGTGATGGAAATAAATACATGAATTATGCTTCCATCTTTGTTGATACAGTTTTGGAAGTGCCTTTTCCTGTTCTAAAGAAGGGGGTGTCCCAATACTCTTGTCCATATAGTGTTTTTTTGGCCCTGGTCTGCATTTAAAGTCACATCAGAGGTGTTCAGCTGGGATTAGAACTTGGCTTTATGCAGACCAGTCAAGTTCCACAGACCACTCTATGAACCTTGACTTATACACAGAGCAGAGGCATTGTCATGTTAGAATAGGGTCCTATCTAAACTTTTGCTATAAAATTAGAAGAACACATTTCCCTAGAATATCATTATATGCTTTAACATTAAGATTAGTACTCATTGAAATTACTAAAGTAGTCAAACCTGTTCATTAGAGGGCGGTGTTCCAATACTTTTGGCAATATAGTGTAGTTGTCACCTCACTTTTATAATAAAGCTTTATGTGAACAGTCATGTTTACCACCCTAAAACACAACTGACAACCATATTATGCTTCTGTGTGAATGCAGCCAATGTAAACACTGGATTTGAGAACTTTAACTGTGCATCTGTGAACTTGCCTGGTGCACAGTGAATGATGAACCATTGACACTTGCTACAGCTTGGGTGTGATTCTCAGAGTACGGTGGTGGAGGTGTGTCAGTGGACTCCTCATGATCGCTGGCCTCACTGTAGCATTCTGCACAGTAGAAAAAAATAAAGATGCAAAACATTCAATGTAAATAGATGAATATTGTAAAGAATGCTTGTAACCTTAGTACACAACTTACCAGCTGTATGACCTTCTGTGGATTCATACTGAATAGATGCCAGACCAAGTTTATTCAGCCATCTGAAATCAGAGAACATCAGAACATGTTACCAATTAAACACAGGACTGGCAAAATGAATGTTTCTTTATTAATGAAATTAATTTTATTTTAAGTTTCCTAAGCTTTTCACTCCATCTCTCAAGGTTAGCCCAGAGACACCCTGTGGAGAAAACTAATTTCTAACTCTTTAATTCTGTCGGTCATTACCCAGGGTCAGAACGTACATTTTCTTCTTTTAAAAAAGGAACTGAATTTTAACAATATATATTAACAGTTCATGCAAACAGCTACTGTGACTACTGTAAATACAAATGTGGATGTTACCAACCAGAATATACTGTATTTTTTTGTTTGTTTGTTTGTTTGTTTGTTTTGATAGAATGAGATCACAATAGGCTTACAAGTTCATGTCCTCATTGCTGTCTGCCGCAAAGTAAAACATCATCACTTTGGGGTGGCAAGCTTTGATTGCACTGTGAAAAAAACAAAAAGAGCATGAAGAGTTGTTTAGTTGACACATTTTTGTAATTGTCATCATGATAAGCATATTCGGCTTTAAAGCACCTGCATTTAGAAAACAGAATTAACAGGAATGTAAATGACACTTACTATTTTTTCTTACATTCCATTGCTCTGTCAATTACAAAATCAGTCAAATTTATAAAGCCATCTGCTTTTTCTGCCTGGAAAACACAAAAAAAGCACAAAGTGTAAGTTTTACGTAAGTACATACTTGTGCTGACTTTTATAAATGATATTCAATAATAGAGAAAAGAGGAAGACACATTTTCAGAATTCAGATGACTCACCACTTGATTTGAGTACCAGTACAGAGAGGTTTTCTTTAGCACGAACCAATACTTTTTCCATTTAATACTCAGAAATCCCTTCCCCTCTTTCTTCCTATAAAGCCAGCCCTGATGGTCCACTGGGTCCAGATCTCTCACTGAAACTCTCCTTCTGCTCATTCTTGGACTTACTGGTAGAACAAATGTACAGTATAAACACCACAAGAAAACTTAAATGATCACACAGAATCATTTTAACTACACCTTGAGTGGTTTGTGCAATGTGATACAAACCTCCACAATTCTTCTTCTTTGACTTCGGTCTGAGAGATACCTGAAGACAAATACATGAAATATGCTGGTGTTACTATGATTTCAAACTTTCACAATGCAGACAAAAAAAAATAAAAAATCATATACAATAGATTCACAAGAATTACCGGATTGTACTCATCAGAAGCCATACGAGGAGCCAGAGAAATTGGAAAGGAGGCCTGGTAAGAGATCAAAGCAGACAAAATCAAAGTGATTATTAAGGGGTCTGTTTCTTATTACCAGTTATTGTAATTAACAATGAAACCTAATCCCTAATCCCAACTTTAAGGTCACTTTGAAATTAAAATGGACATGGCGAGGACCTCTCATCTCCAGCAACTTGTAATTCATGTGAGAATGATCAAATTATCCAGTCAATTCCTGATGCGCCAAAATTAAGTCCTTCCCCAAAGTGTTTGCCAATTCAAGAAGCTGTTTCTCTCAGAAATATGTTGCAATAGTAAGAAAAAAATGCAAACACAACTTCTGTTGCACTGCAAAAAAAGCTTTTCTTACTTAGATTTTTTGTCTTTTTTCCAGCCAAAATATCTAAAAATTCTTAAAACAAGAAAGATTTCAAGTAAAAATTGTTGTCTTGTTAATTTTTGTCTTGTCTAGAAAATCCTTCTTGATTTAAGAATTTTTAGATATTTTGGCTGGAAACAAGACAAAAAATCTAAGTAAGAAAAGCATTGTTTGCAGTGTGCACGCTGAATTTAACCTACACTGCAAAAAATGCTTTTCTTATTTAGATTTTTTGTCTTGTTTCCAGCCATAATATCTAAAAATTCTTAAATCAAGAAGGATTTTCTAGACAAGCAAAAATGATTTTGTTTTCAGAATTAAGTCAAAATTAAGTGAGTTTTTGCTTAAAACAAGCAAAATAATCTGCCAATGGGGTAAGCAAAAAAATCTTATTTCAAACAGAAAATAAGATTATTTTGCTCACCCCATTGGCAGATTATTTTGCTTGTATCAAGCAAAAACACACTTAATTTTGACTTGTTTTTCTGAAATCAAGACAACAATTTTTACTTGTCTAGGAAACCCTTCTTGATTTAAGAATTTTTAGATATTTTGGCTTGAAGCAAGACACAAAATCTAAGTAAGAAAAGCTTTTTTTGCAATGTAAGTTAAGTTCAAGTATTTACGTTATATTATTCAGTACTATTTCATGGATAAGTGAGTGTGCATTCTGTAAAATGTATTGCAATTGGGACACTGTTAACATTTTTTTGAGATATACAGTATATTCAGAAAGCACACTGCTCTAAAAAAGAAAATACTTTGAATGACATTCTGGATATCAATGGATGAAATATTCGAACTGAAAATCTCAAGTTAGAGACAATGTTTAAGAATAAAATGATGTGACAAAGGTCAATGCAAATCAAAATCATTAGGCATGCTCCTCATGAGATTGTCGATTGTGTCTTGTGGGATCTCAGGGCATCAGTGAGCTCCTGGACAGTCTGTGGTGCTATTTGCTGTTTACTTGATTCAGGGCTGGAGAATGTGAGGGCCAGTCAATGTCATCAGTGCCTTCGTCATACAGAAACTGACCACACTGGCCTTATGTCATGCACCAGGAGGAACCCAGGGCCCATTCCACCACTGTAAGGTCTGACAATGGCTCTGAAGATTTCATCCTAGTATCTAACAGATGTAAGGTTACTGCTGGCTAGCACTTTGAGGTGTGTGCAACCCTCCAAGAATATTCCTCCCCAGACCATCACTGACCCACTGCCAAAACAGTTACACAGGGTGATATTGCAGATGTTGCAACAAACTTTGCACATTTGCATTTGAGCATTTTCAGACATTCTTCTTCTCAGATCCTTTCAAGCTCTTTCAGATGGGATGGAAAATGGCAATGGACAGCCATTTTCAGCTCTGTCAAGATATGTTAGCCCTCTGTGGCATAGAGTTGCCCTCAGGCAACGGAAAGGTTTTTTTATGCCCCATATTCAGTACATGTTTTTTTAAATGATTGCAACTAATTAAAATATTTAAAAACTATCAAAGAACAGTCCAATAAGGTGTGGGAGTCACTATCATGCACCATTTGAAGGTGGGACGTCCTGTTGTGACACATGGTCACAGAAGCACATGGTGTGAGAAGAAGGCAAGATTATTTGCTTTAGTAATCTAATTTCAAATGACCTGAACTGTGCATAAAAAATATGTATGTGTGTATGAAGGTGTAGAGAAGACATTTGTCAGGTTTTATGATTTTTTTTTAATTTTGCATGTTCAGAAATTCAGTTTTTCTTTTCGTTGCCTCAGGGCAACATTGCGCAATAAGGGGTAAGGAAGCAGGGGTCCACAGCTATTGTCCCTAAGCAGGATTTTCCATTGATGATACAAAAAGGGAAGATGCAATGTTCCTGGGTGCACAGGATCACCAAAAGTAATGTGCAAAAATTGAAACATGCACCTCTGTTTAACAGCAGAGAAGAATTGCTTCCTGAAGTTTAAGATCTCACTTCATGAAGTACATGATATGGCACAACACGCTACATCAGAGCTAGGAAACTTGGGTCCTGGAGGGACATTGTCCTGCAGAGTTAGCTCCAACCCTAATCAAACACATCAGCACTAGCTAATAAATGTATTTTAAGATCATTAGAAAGCTACAGGCAGGTGTGTTTAATTAGGGTTGGAGCTAAACTCTGCAGGACAGTGGCCCTCTAGGACCTAAGTTTGAAAGCCTGCAGTATGACACAAACCTACATCTATGTCAAATGCAATATATCAGTGTGTTTTTAAGTGTTTTCCCTTTTCAATGAATGATTTCTTGACCGTTTTTGACAGATTTGTGATTTTGTTTTGCACTCTGAACATTGTCTTATAATATGTGAATGGAGAATTTTCTCTGTGATTTTGTACCATTGTTGCGCAATGTTGCCCTGAGGCAACGAAATAATATTTTGGGGATGGGGGGTGAGGGGTGTTAAAAAAAATGTTTTATCAGTAAAATGTTCCCCAATAAACCAAAAAACAATGCAGAATAATTTTTTATCATGTGTCATCTAAATTCATGCCATAGAGGGTTAGATTGGGTTCAAATTTGGGCTCTAGCCGAGCCTTTTAAATTTGTCTCTAAACCACTCTGGCATTGTCTTCGCTGTGCTTAGGGTCATTGTCCGATTGGAAGGTGGACTTTCTGCCTTCTGTTTTCCTTCTACCACAACCAGTCCAGGTATTGCATAGTTAGTGAGCAGTGCCAGACAGATCAGAAAATTGTGTTTGCCCAGACCTGTGGATTTTTGCAGTCATAATTGTGTCTCTGCAATCTACAAACAATTTCGCCCCTCTCCACATTGGTTCTTGGTCACCTCTTCTTGCCCTTTTGCTCAGTTTGGCTGCATGGGTTGTTCCAAACTTTTTTTTCCATTGGAAATATGGAGGCCATTGTGGGAAGCTTTAATGCAGATCTATTGTAGCATTCCAACACAGTCCTGTCTCTGAACTTTGCAGCCAGTTCCTTTAACCTTGTGGTTAGGTTGGTTTTTGATCTAATATGTATCTAGCTGTTAGACCATAGACAGTTGTGTGTCTTTCCAAGTAATGTCACATCAGTTAAATTTGCCAGATGGACTCCAGTCAAAGAGTAGAAACATCTCAAAGATGATCCAGAGAAATAGGATGCATCTGAGCAAAATTCCTAATTAGAGTTGGAGTTAAAAAAAATGAAGATGTGCACTACAGGGTAGGCCAGCAAAAAGCCCCAAATAATCATTAAAAAGAAAATGTCATGGTATGGAAGACTCATCAGAATGTCACACACATACATATATCTCCCTGCCTTATCAATCTGACAAAAAAAAAAGTCACAACAGAGGAACCTACAAAAGAGTGCACCTAACAATGCATTAAAACTGAGTGTGGAAAAAGACACAAGCTAAACGAAACCTATTGCTCAATTTCCTCAAACTGCTCATGTTCCTCTTTCAAGTGTAACAATTTTATAAAGAGTATTTTCTACAATGCAATGTAGACTTTTTTACGCCTTATATTTACCATTTAAAAAAGGATTTGATGCCATCAAACGTGTGAAATGCCACACCTTTTGAGCTGATAAACCATTAGCCATCATAAACAACAATACAGGCTACAATCTACAAACCGTCTTTACATCAGTGATGTGAACATATATGACTTAAGTGTCAAAATCAATAGTTTATTTTAAAAAATGAATTCAATTTACTTATATGCTTACTTAGAACAAACATTTTAAGATCTCCTTTTTCATTATTAAGAGCTGCATTACAGTACCTGTAATAATATATGAATACATTATCTGTTTTACCTGTTCACCAGAGCGTCTGACCATCTGTTTTTATACTCTGAAATGGCATGTAAATGTCCTCCTACCACAGTTACAATTAAGAGGTCAAGCCCACAGCCAGATCATTTTAGAGGAAAAAGAACTTCTGCTTACGCAAGAAACATTTCAAAACATCCTCCGCTTCTTATTCTACACTAAGAGAACCGTAAAAAATCATCACAGAAAAAGCTGGCATGTATTTAGTCAGCTGTGTAGTCTCCGCCACCACTGTTTGTAATATTTATAAATAAACCAAAATATCTGTGGAAAAGCTAGAAAAAGTGTGAGAACACTAGTCACTGTGCTGATATGGGCAGCAAAAGAAAAAAAAAAGTAACTTTTCAACATTCCTAAGCTGCATTCCTTATCACAACGGTAACCACCAAAACTTCAACATAATGGAACATCTGAAGAACTGAACATCAAACATTAACATCTCCCCTTCTTCATTCAACACAAAAATAACAAAATGTCAACAGTTCAGTACAAAGCCATTTCCAAGCCAATTCCATTTTACAATTTCAAATAGAATATTCAACAACTGTTTTTAGATCATTTAAATTAAATAAATAAATAAACTAAACAAGTTGCAAAAACCCTGAACCAGTGATTTTTAATAAACTGGTCCTTTTTATATTCCCAGGTTTCTCAAACTTCTATGGTGGCAAATGGAAGACTACCGAATAAAAATCTACTATTATATTTCCATGTATTTCCAGAGAATATTACATAAAAAGTGTTTAAGGACTGTTACTTAAGGTAGCACTACTTAACTTTTTAATTGTCACCTGTCCACTCAGTGGGACACCTAAGTTCACTTTACCATTTTACAAATAAATACTTATTTAATCAACAAACTATATATCGTTGGAAAGTTTCAAAGTATATAGGAAATGTAATAGATTAATTTATGACAAGAATGCATCTCAAAAATATACTTCATAACAGGAGTTCTGACCTTTGTCACAAAAAAGACTTTCTTTGTTGTCTTTTTCCCTATCACGCTTTAGAAATAAGAAATTATATATAAACTGAAAACTTAAAATCTCAAAATTATCCTTTGAAAACCCATTTTAAAATCAGACATTGCATTACGATGGAAAATGTACATCAAAATCATATTACAAAATGTTTTTGGTTCATGAATTGAACAGTAACAGGGAGTTACGGTTAAAGGGTTAAACAGTATTGTTTTGTAATAAAAAAAAAAAACAAAGTTGTAAAAACATCAATAAAAATATTGGTTCCTTAATAATTTATTATTAAGAAGTTATAAACATAGACTAATTATTTAAAAAGACTTAGTGAAAATATCTTGGAAATGCATATAACTATAAATACTTAACAATATTGTATTAACATGTAAAAAAAAAAAAAAAATTCTTTTGGTTACATATACATGTTACTGCAAGTTAGTGTTTACATATTGGTTTGAAGAGATCAATAACTAGAACTCACCACCAGAGGTCGCCAAAGTTTTTCCATTGAGTTTTTCATTTTCATAAAGTTTCATCGAGTCTGTGTAGGCTTTTTAGTGTTGTGTGTTTTTATGTATATTGTCTGTGATATGTTGTATGGTAAAACAAGACGCTATTTATTTATTTAATTTTTGATTCATTCATGTATGTCAAGATATTGTCAGTGCTTTGAAAAATATTGGCGAAATTTCTTATACCACTTTTCAGTGTCTTCGTTATTATACAAAAAAAAAAAAAAAAAATACTTCATCCTATGTTACAACTCAGTGAGAAACCCTGATCTCTGCTGTCTGTGACTTGATAAGATTAACACAGGGGGAAATCTCCCACAATGATTTGCACAGGTGATTGTCACACCGCTTAACTAAATATCCCCCCGAGGACAAGCCGGGAAGCTGCCAGGAACAGAGGATCCATTCTTCTGCTCTGTCTGTGTCAGACAAAGCAAGAGCTGCTTCTACAGCAGTGTTTCTCACTGAGTGCTCAAGAGGAGGCTGGCACCAGCATGACCACAAGTCATTGTCTAAAAAAGCCCTGTTTCCTTTGAATGCCACATTCCTTTTAAAATTTAAAGTGATAGTTCTATATATATTTTTTTTCAAGAGTAAAGGTAACTAAACAGTTGCTGGCCACTTCTAACTTTAATAATATGAAGAGAAATAAAAAAAAGAAATACTATGGAAGTCAGTGGGGATCAGAAACTGTTTGGTTCCCATATTCTTTAAAACATATTATTTTGTTTAGCAGAAAAAAAAGAAAGAGTGATTAAATAATGACAGAATTTTCATTTTTGGGTGAACTATCCCTTTAACACCCCTTAAGTGTCCCATTGGCCGGTAGGCGCTCTTTTTGTTGTTGTTGTTGTTGTTGTTGTTGTCTTTTTTCTCTATCACATATTTTTGTAATCGTCATAAATTATATATCATTTAAAGTTACCATGAAAAATGGCACTTTAAAATCCTTTGGTGGTCTCCTCCCCCTTAGTGGGCGGAGTCAAGTGTCATATTACAAAATGTTTTATGGTCTTTTAGAATCAAAACTTTTTTATAATCCTGACAAAATCCATATTGTTGGAAAGATCTGAATCTCAAGATTCCATATTTGGTGGTTTATATTGACAGAGAAATTTAGACATTTGTGACAGAAAAATGCATAAAAAAATCTGTGGAGTTTTGATGGCACCCGGTGGCTGTTTGTGGTATAATGTCCTAAATAAAATCTCACCTAACCCTAACAACTTTTTTTTAGACTTAACCATTTTTGTATAATATATATATATATATATATATATATAAATTGTACAGTGCGTTTTTTTTTTTTTTTTACAGTAAATTTAAACGTCTATAACTTTTTGATACTTCCATATTTTGAATAATGATTCCACTTCTGTAATAATCTACAGATTGTCTTATTAAGGTCTGTATTCCCCTGAATTATAACAATTTAAGTTTGAATAGTGCACTTTAACATCTATGTTCAAAAATGGGGGTGTGACACTTAAGGGGTAAAAAACTGTAGAAATGAAACATGCACTTTCACACAAAATGCACTTGATTTGCTGAAAACTACAAAGAAACATGAACATGTTCCTGATTAAATAAGATCAAGAGATGCCCTGCAATTCATCATCAGTAATCACTTCATATGATAAATTGGCATATGCTTGTTATACTATCATTGACCAGCATCTAGAAACAAAAGTATATTTGACATGATGTTCATCTACAAAATTAAAACTAAATCTGAACTGGAAAAGACAAATAAAATAATAATAGCTAATAGTAGCTAAATAATAATAGTTATTCATTTTTTTTACTATTAAGTTGTAAATAAAACAAAGATTAGTGGAAAATGTTTTACAAGAAAATACTATGTTCCCCTTCAAAAACTCAGGTTTAATTCAGTGCGTTTTACTAGCAATTTCTGAGCAATTGTTTCTTTTTTTTTTTTGATTCCAGTGTACAAATTAGAGAAGGACAGTTTTGATAAACATGCATTGTACATGGATATTTGGAATACCATGACTGCATTAGTTTGTATTAGCTTGAGTGAGTTTGGACATGTTTTATATACAACCAGAATGCAAATATTTTAGATAGACATAAAGTCTAAATAATTCATTTGCCTGCACAAATATTCAGCTCACTGTCTACAAACGAAAAAAAGGGCAAACTGGTAAAGTTGCACTAAAAAGAAAAACATACTGTATAAATGTGGTTCTTACCGCTTGAGAGAATGACCAGGACCGCATGGCACTGTTGCTGTACCTGCTGAGGAGATGCAACGGATTTAATGTCACAGGCATGGCACAAAAAAACGATGTCTAAAACAAAAGAAATAGAACTACTAAAACAGGACTTCTAGGATTTCTAGATACTGGTGCATTTTGCAAGCCCTCAAACTGTTTAAGGTAAACATTATTACAAATTAAGATTTTTTTTTTTTACACTAAGGGAATGAGTATAAAACAAATTATTAAAACAAAAGGCTCTGTGAAAACGATGAAAAGATTAGTCATCTCTATTAAGAGAAATCACACCACTTTAGTCCCACAACACTCATCAGTTTACACCAGCCCTATTTTTATTTCTATATGGAACCATTCCAATATTGTTCCTATTGTTCCAACTTTTTTTTTAACTATGTATTAGTTCACCGTGCTCTCATCATTGACCAATTAATAGTATATAATATATAATATAATTAGTTTTTATTTAAAAAATATAATTAAATTAGTAAACTAGACAAAGTTCGTCAAGACAAAATTTAGGTTGGCTTGAGAAAACCTTGCTTGCAAGTTTAAAGCAGCTGTAAAAGCTTGAAGCATATAGATAGATTAGCATGTTACTAGCATTATTAGAATGTAATTAGCATGTTTCTAACATTTTTTCGAGCATGTTTAGTATTATTCTAGCATAAGTAACGTGTTACTTGTATGATTAGAATATCATTAGCAAGTTGCTAGTATGTATCAAACATGATTAGCAAGTTGCTAGCATGATTAGCTAGTTACTAGCATGTCATTAGCATGTTTCTAACATGACTATCAAGTTGCTAGCATGTTTCTAGCATGATTATCAAGTTACTAACATGTCATTAGCATGTTTCTAACATGATTAGCAAGTTGCTAGCATGTTTCCAGCATGATTAGCAAGGTGCTGG
Organism: Cirrhinus molitorella; assembly: GCA_033026305.1. NCBI lineage: Eukaryota > Metazoa > Chordata > Actinopteri > Cypriniformes > Cyprinidae > Cirrhinus > Cirrhinus molitorella. The sequence goes on from CM065135.1 coordinate 2,633,192, forward strand.
CATGTTTTTAGCATGATTAACAAAGGTTATTAGCATGTTTAACATGCTTCTAACATAAGTTAACATTTTTACAGCAAGTTGCTACCATGTTTATAGCATGATTAACAAGTTACTAGCATTTTATTGACATGTTTCTAACATTATTAGCAAGTTGCTAGCATGTTTCTAGCATGATTAAAGTTGCTAACATGTTTCTAGCATGATTAACAAAGGTTATTAGCATGTTTAACATGTTACTTGCATTATTAACGTCATTAACAAATTGCTAGCATGTTTCTAGCATGATTAACAAGTTACTAGCATGTCACTAACATGTTTCTAACACGATTAACAAGTTGCTAGCATGTTTCTATAATGATAAGCAAGTTGCTAGCATGTTTCAAGCATGAACATGTCTAGTTGTTAACATGTTTCTTACACAATTAACATGCTGCTAGCATGTTTCTATCATGATTAGCAAGTTCCTGGCATGTTTCTAGCATGATTAGCAATTTGTTAGCATGTTTCCAGCATGATTAGCAAACTGCTAGTATGTTGCTAACATGTTTTAGCATGACTAGTAAGTTGTTTCCAGTATGAGTAGCAAGTTGCTAGCATGTTTTCAGCATGTTTCTAGCATGATTAGCAAGTTAACATTTCATTAGCATGACTGACAAGTTACTAGCATGTTTCTAGCATGACATTAGCATGACTGACAAGTTACTAACATGTCCTGGGAGCTAAAAATTAGAATTTTGACAGTTGGAGTTTGAAGAGTGTTGGCTCATTTAAACATTCTGTCAATGTAATAAGTCTGGGTTTTTTACGAATTTTAATCGTACGTTTTAGGAAAACTATAAGTCGGATCCAGTTAGAAAGGATATAGCACACTAAGTCAGATCAGAAGAGCTGGGCTGAGTTTGGTGGTTCTAGCTTGAAAGCTCTAGGAGGAGGAGTGTTCAGAAATTTAGTCTAAGAAGAATAATAATAAAAAGCTTAACAATCCTTATTGTCAAGTTACAAAAACACCTGCTTTGGTTTTAAACTGCAGTTTTGGACTAAATTTGATCCTGTTCTAATAATACGCCTGCTGTTTTAAAATGATGAAAGCACTAAACACAATATTTGACCTCTACACATAATAACTATTCCAGATCATGGGGTTGTCTCTGTTTTTGTTACTTGGGGAATTTAAACTGTGATGTCACCACACTATAAATACACAGAGCATTTGCATCCTGGCAGGAAGAACACTGTCCTAACAACTGAGCATAAACTAACTGAGCTGTGATTTAGTTTTGGCTTACAGTGAATGTGCACTGCTCTAAAGAGGCTGGTCACTTAGTTCTGCACCCACCTGTTGATGAATGCGTTGTTGGAGGTCCAGTCAGGATCCTGTGGCAGGACATAAAAACAGTTAATATATGCTTCAACAAGGGAAAGACCACTGTGCTCTGTGCTCTACTTCAGTATTTCATATTCATTCTGATTCTTCTGAGCAATGAGTTCATGTAGAAGTGGATGGGCACTGGTGGTGTTTGTATGTCAAAACCTAGTTTTTACAGACTAATTATTGTATATATCAGATAAAAGATATGATCAGATTACAGTGCCAAAGCAAAAAGTGCATGCACCAGTTACAAAACATGCCATGTAATTATGCATGCAATATATCATATAAGAGAACCATTATTACAGTTGTGCTCAAAAATGTACATACCCTTTGCAGAATCTGCAAATTGTTAATTCTTTTAGCAAAATAAGAGGGATCATACAAAATGCATGTTATTTTTTATTTAGTACTGACCTGAATAAGATATTTTACATAAAAGATATTTACATATAGTCCACAAGAGAAAACAATAGCTGAATTTATAAAATGACCCTGTTCAAAAGTTTACATACCCTTGATTCTTAATACTGTGCTGTTACCTGAATGACCCACAGCTGTGTTTTTTTTGTTTTGTTTAGTGATAGTTGTTCATGAGTCCCTTGTTTGTCCTGAACAGTTCAACTGCCTGCTGTTCATCAGAAAAATCCTTCAGATCCCACAAATTCTTTGGTTTTCCAGCATTTTTGTGTATTTGAACCCTTTCCAACAATGGCTCTATGATTTTGAGATCCATCTTTTCACACTGAGGACAATTGAGGGACTCATATGCATTACGAGCCGGGGGTGAAAACATTTGAACAGAATGGAAATGTGTACATTTTGCTCATTTTGCCTAAATATCATATTTTTTTCATTTAGCACCGCCCTTCAGAAGCTACACCCACCTTACACCATACTTGCACGTTTCCAAGATAAAATTAGTTAAATTTACCATGATCTTCAATATGTATGTAAACTTTTGAGCACAACTGTATATAATATGTATCATATAATATATAATAATACTTAGTCAATTTACATTCCATGCAAAGCCAGAGCACATATGCTTATTTGTTACTTTGCTCAGCAAAGATCAATGCATTGTTTCAATACAAATACATCACATTGAGCATTTTGGCAACAAGCAGATTTAAAAATGTTTGAAAAAAGGGCAAAGCAGCAAATATGGAAAATTGAAGAGGTTTAGTGAAATTATTAGGGTAAGTTGCAATGACAGATATATGCAGAACACAGAAACAGAAAGATTGTAAAACCTTAATGCTAAAGGAAAGAAACAGAACAGAAGAAAAGTATTCCCTAGCTTTTTCCAAGTTATTTCACAGTTCACATTGGGTTCGAAAACACAAAGCCACAAAGCTGCCTTCAGAAAGAACAATCACTGAAAATTCTTAACTTTCTGCAGTTGCTTTACTTTTAAACTGTAATAAAATGTACCATTAGTTGTACCATGCCACACAGTTCTTACTGTATGTTTAAGATGCGTGCATCTTGGACAAATGTCACCAAAAAGCTGTCATGTCATAAACATAATTTCATGTGATTTAATAAACACTACTGATACTGTTTTATACCTAATGAAATCAAATTAAAAAATTATCTTGATCCTCTTTTCTACAGTTTTAAAATCTGTAGTCAAAATATTACTTGTTACTAACTTTGATGCATGTTTTAAAAAAAAAGACAGCTGGATAATTCAATGAAGACAATACAAAAACATCTGGAATAGCAGCTTTAATAGGCAGAAGCAACTAATCTGGTACAAATGTAAGTGTGGTACAAAAGAGCTCACGTGAAGAAAAATAGCTTAGACCACGGCATAATCCAGATACGGCAAAATACTGATATAAAACCCAGCATTCAATGAAAACAACATTACAGTTGATGTTGCGGTTTAACGGTGAAAAATGTGTGATTTATACAGTGTTTAATCTTATTTGTTTACAAAAAAAGCTGCCATAATTTATTCACCCTTAATTCAAAACTCTTTCATGTTCTTTATTCTGTGCAACACAAAAAGGCATGTTTTGAACAACAATGTTTGAGCTGTTTTTAATACGCTAAAAAAAATTTGTGTGCACTATGTTCCAAGCATCTACCTTTGTGGTACTGAAAAGTTTGGACAAGTTTGGACAACCTGCAAAGCATTTCCTTTTGCGTACCACGAAAGAAAAAATACCACAGATTTGGAATGACAAAGGGTGAGAAAATTATGTCAGAATTACTTTTTTGGGTAAACTATGCCTTTGATGAAAAATAAGAAAAGAAAAAGCAGGAAAAAAATGCATTAACCATCCAGAATGTTCTTCCTGTTGTTATACCCATGTAATGTACCACAAAAGCAAAGCACAATACCACAAATGTAAAAGAGCAAAAACTGATTTCCCCTTTGGTGTAATATAGCGATAAAACAAAAATAACTTACTAAAAACACATACTCTCTAACACATAAAGAACACAATACAATTGAACCATGATGAAACTCATAGAAACTTTGGAAAAAAAAGTTTGCTGAACCCTCCAATTACATCTATTGAAGGTTTCACATCGAAAGCAAAAAGACAAGAGAAACAAGAAGGTGCATTTGTTTCTCAAATTAGAAATTAGTTGACTAAACTGTTCGGAAAGACATGGGGTTTAGCAGGAATGGGGAAAATGACTGGAAATGTACTGCTGTTACATAAGCACTTTGAATTTTAAAGATTCCACTGTGGAAATATCTGAGGTAGATAAACATTTTCAAGTGGCTTAATATGCAAATTAATACTGTGGCATACAACTCATTATTTCTGAAAAGACAAGAGAGTAAAGCAGAGATAATGTATCTCATTTTCCCCCACATGTGTTTCCAAACATACATTTCTGAGGTTAAATTCTAGTCATTTTAGACACATTCTAGGCAATCTAGGAGACAAATAAGAGGCACAAAGAAATGTCCCGAGAAAAGAAGAGCGAAAGCATGAAAAGGTACATGAGAAAGAGTCACCGCACACAGCTGGACAAAGGGTAGAGGCAAGCTGACATTAGTGAGTCAATAGCTTAAGCCGTGTGATCCAACTGACCAGTAGCGAGGGCTCCGCGGGGGGCCGTTTGGGGGTGGATGTCATGGGGGTCTTTTTGATTAAGTCCTCTTGATAAGGTATGGTGGCGCTGTTGTGTAGATCCACATTGACAAGGAATCGGCTGTTCCGCGGGTAGTCCATCCCGTAAGCGGGTCTCTCGGCCGTGAACTTGTAAGACGAGCCTGGGCCCGGGGCCTCCTCAGCGATAGTCGGTATGCGTTCGTTGCTTATGTATCTGTACAGAAGATCTTCACCTAGACCAAAAGATTAAAAGATGCATGTAATTACAGATGTTTTAAAATCCCTGGAAGAAAAAAAAATGTAAAAATGGGGTGTCTTTCTAGGCTTTCTAGTTTTGCTTCATAAAAAGTGATATATATATCCAACTCTTTGACAATTTTGTCGTCTTGATGTTTTTGAAAGTCGATAATGTTGACCAAGGATGCATTTATTTGATCAAAAATACAGTAAAATGACTATAAGTGAAATATTATTACAATTTTAAATAAACTGTTTTCTATTTGAATATATTTCCAAATGTAATTTATATTGTGATGCAAAGCTGAATTTTCAGTATCATTACTTTAATCTTCAGCATCACATGATCTTTCAGAAATCATTAAAATATGCTGATTTGCTGCTTAAGAAACATTTCTTATTATCACTGTTAAAAGCAGCTTTTTGCTGCTTCATATTTGTGACCCTGGATGACAAAACCAGTCATAAGTCGCTGGGGTATAGTTGTAGCAATAGCAAAAAATACACTGTATGGGTCAAAATGATTGATTTTACTTTTATGCCAAAAATCATTAGGATAATAAGTAAAGATCATGTTCCATGATGATATTTTGTAAATTTCCTACTGTAAATATATCAAAACTTAATTTTTGATTAGTAATATGCATTGCTAAAAACTTAATTTGGACAACTTTAAAGGCGATTTTCTCAATATTTAGATTTTTTTTGCACCCTCAGATTACAGATCTTCAAATAGTTGTATCTCAGCCAAATATTGTCCTATCCTAACAAACCTATGAATACATCAATGAAAAGCTTATTTATTCAGCTTTCAGATGATGTATACATCATAATTTTGGAAAAATTGACACTTAAGACTGGTTTTGTGGTCCAGTGTCACATTTCAGTGAAAAGCATGAACATTTTTTTATATTCTTTAATGAATAAGACAAAATGCACTTATTGTGTATATACATGTTTTATATTCACATTTAGTTATTTTGCAGACGCTTTTATCGAAAGCGACATACAAATGAGGACAATGGGAGCAATCAAATTCAACAAAATATCAATGAGAAGTGCTATGAGAAGTCTCAGTTAGCTTAATGCAGTATATGTAGCATTTTTTTTTAATTCTATAATAAATAAAAAGAAACAGATTAGAAAAATATATTTTATTTTTTGAAGAATATAAATAGAACATAGAGTGTTTTTACATTGTACTGCTATTTTTAAAAATGTAATTGATTTCTGTAATTACACTCATAATTACATTGTTGACCCATCCCTTACACCTTAAATCACCCTTAAACCTAGTGTTTTGCAATACAATGCAATGCATTGTACTTATGTTTTAATCCAAGAACACAGTAGTTAAGGCCACCTAATATGAAGCGGGACAAACAAAACAATCTCAAATTCTCCATGTGTGTCTCTGAGGCCCCTGAAGTGGCTAAACTGGATTGGTTAATGTGACACTTTTTTTGTAAATGCGTACCTTTCCGTCCCTGTGTCACAGGCTTTGCATACAGGTCTGCCACGCTCAAACACGTATCCGACGGCATTGACAGAGGTCGTGGTTTACCTGTGCGTACCATTCATATAAAACAGTCACATTCAAAGTAAACATACAAGAGGAAGAAATAGTTCAAATTAAGATACACTGTAAAGATGAAAATGGAAAAAAAAAAGGATAAATGTGAATCTGAAATAATGACCTTGTGATGAGGACCTTCCTCTTGGACGCATCTGTATGTTGACCTCAATTGGTTGAACAGACAGTTTGTCATAGTCCGCAATGGTGAAGCGCCGGTGGCTCTCCAGATCCAGGAAGGAGTTTGGGGACTCTGAGCCTTTAGGTCTAACATTAAGGCTGGTGTATGAGCTGTTCCGTACTTCCCTGTAACAGAGGACAAAAGCCTATTAAATCAGCAGGAATAATTAAAAACAATAGGATTATGTTTACAGGAACAGTTCACCCAAAGATGAAAATCTTGTGAAACAAAAAACTGTGTATTTGTAAGAAACAAAATCATTAAACCATCGCTTCTGGACAAAATACTAGTCCATAATCAATAATGCTTAATTTTGTTGTCTCTCACATCAAAATGCAGCCACATATGTTACCCTGACCACAAAACCAGGCATAATTGCTGGGGTATTTTTGTAGCAATAGACAAAAATACATTGTAGGGGTGATTTTTTTTTTATGCCAAAAATCACTAGGATATTAAGTAAAGATCATGTATCATGGAGGTATTTTGTAAATTTTATACCATAAATGTATCTAAATAAAATGTTTGATAAGTAATATGCTTTGCTAAGAGCTTAATTCTGACAACTTTAAAGGCAACTTTCTCAATATTTTGGCTTTACAAACCCTACATCAATGGAAAGCTTATTTATTCAGCTTTCAGATGATGTATAAATCTCAATTTTTATACATCTCAATATTTATGACAATCAAAATACTGTAATATTTACAAGGTATTTTACTACTACATGCTGCAAGAGAACGTTCACAGAAGTTTTCTTGGTGAAAATAGCAGCAATCCAGTCTCACCGTGGTGTGTAAGGCACTGCTGGAGGTGGAGGGATGTACAGATCTAGTATGGCTGGCTTCTCCTTCCTACTGGAAAGGTTAGCAGAATTTTCTGACTGATTCTTACTAGGAGATGTTGAGCTCTGTAGAACATAAGGAAAAACATTTGTACTTCATTTACCTTTTAAAAACACCTCTTCACAAATAAAAATCACTAAATAGAAGGACAAAATTAAAGTGACTTATTATTGCAACTGTCTTTATGTAACACAAAAATGATGAAAACAAACAACAGATTCACTGTTGAATCGATTTTAGACATTTGTGTGACTCCAAAATCTCAAAACACTTTCGGTACTATTCAATTCTCATGAATGTAATTTTACGCAAGTGTTTCCAAAGAAAAAAAAGCAGGTCTCTGTGGAAATACTTTCGAAGAACATTAGTGTCTAAACAATAGGCAATTCAGTTCACTTCTATGATCATCTGACAGTTGATGACTGTCATGAGTGACACACCTGAGGCACGGGTGGTTTCCAGCGCATGTTTTTGAGAGGTGCCGGGGTAAATCCTGAGGTTCCTGTGGGTCTTTTCTTTAAAAGAAGCACTACACTTTTAGGGTCCTCTCTCAGCTTGGCCACCAGGTTCTTCAGCTGCCAACCCACCTAAAGCAAACAAGTAGAAGCCCTTAAGTACTACCCAAAAGCATTCGGTTTATTCAGGCACAGGCTGTTCAGATTATTCTCTCACAGCGAACACGATTCCAAACTAAAAATCTAAGGCAGCACAGCATGAATCCTTTTCAAAAATGGCAAATAAAGGATGCACTGTGAGAAATTCATCCAAAATAGCAGGAGTGGAGAGCAATTGCAAAACACATATTTCATTAAATACAAAAATGTATACATGGGTTTAGTTGTTACTTGTGTACAGAAATACTTACCACTGTCTGCTGGTTGACCTGGATGACTTCATCTCCAGCGTGGATCTTGCGTGTCATATCTGCTGGGGACTAGAGAGAAAACTCTATGAGTATTTGTTTTCTTGAAAGATTTTTGTTTCTGTCAAAAATATTTGAATATGTTGCTCCCAATCCCAGACTCCCTCACTAAATATATAAACAATGCTTAAATTTGGTAACTATGATAACTAATAAATCAAATCTACATTTATAACGCCAGGAAAATTTGTTAAGTACATGCTGTAAAGTCTTCTTAAAAACTATGTGCATGATATGATATACATACTACACAAATTATTTAAATTTTATGTTCCTGTCTTTCCTTGCTCCAAAGTCATTTGCAGAATAATACAGAACAGTGGTGCATTCAAACCTTATTAGAAATATGAAAAACTTTTTCAAATTTGATTAACAAGACTGAAATGATGTTTCGGCACCATTTTCAGCAAGCCTGCTATTCAAGGGCTGCACGCAAAAACAAATGCACAGCACAAGCTGTTTAGTCCAATTTTTAAAGATCAGAACTTAATTGGAACAGTATGAAATTTGGTGTCTTGTATTAAAAAGTGTTATTTGTAGTCCAAATTGACCACCATAGCAAAGGAATAGGATATAGACAAAAATATGAAAATACAGAGATTTTTTTTGCGTGTACCATTTACAGATTAATCATGATGCAAAAAAGGACAGCAGTGAAGATTTTAAACCATAAAACATAAAAAAGAGACACAAAAATTGAGAATTTGTGAAATAAATGTGTCTGATTATTATTCAATTATTATTAGTAACTAGCTAATATACAGCCTTGTATATTCTTATATATACTGATAAACAGGCATCCATTTTTACAATTTATATAGAAATAAATGGTCCATAATTTAGATGTGAATATTTTTTATTAACATGAAATCCCTATAAAATACCACATATATAAAAGAAAAATTAAATAATAAAATAAAATGATTATACAATTATGGTCTCCAGTCAGTTTTGAACGTGAATAACCCGAGTGTGACTACCAAATAACGAATTCCAGATGGTTAAAGAATTGTTCAAAAAGACTTATAAACTGAGGAGTTTCCAGTGTGAATCAGCCTGAAACATCTTTCTGATGAATCACTAAATGAACTGTCAAAGTTCAGGCTACTGAATCAACATAACTCACTTAACTGCTAGTATCATGTCACTGCATCATTTCAATATAGCCATGATGCTTAAAAGTAAAAACAACTCTCTTTATCCACATACCATGCCTTTAGTGAAGTCTTTTAAAAAACTATGTGCATGATATGCATATATATATATATATATATATATATATATATATATATATATATATATATATATATATATATACACACACACACACACACATGTTATACAAATGTATGTGGTGCATTCAAACCTCATCAGAAATATGAAAAATATATATAAGTTTTCAAATTTGATTACCAAAACTGAAATGATGTTGTTTCAGCAAGGGCTGCACGCAAAAACAAATGCACAGCACAACCAGTTTAGTCTAATTCACAGCTGCTCCAATAGTTTTTGCATTTTTAAACATCAGAACTTCATTGTAATTATATAAAATGTGGTGGCTTGTGTTAAAAAGTGTTATTTGCCGCCATAGCAAAGAAATAGGATATAGACAAAAATATGAAAATACAGAGAATTGTTTGCGTGTACCATCTACAGATCAATCCTTTGGTCTTGAGATTCTTTTAACAACATTTTCATTGGCAGAAAAAACACATATTGGCAAAATAAAGCGTAAGTTACTTGCTATTAAATTTGCATTCAAAGAACTGTCATATAAAATTTGGACAGAATATGAAAACGGCTATTATTAACCCCAGCCTTGTGCTGATGGTTGAAACAGCCTAAAATTTAGTACAACAGCAGTACATGTGATACAGCTTAAATATTCATTATTATTTTTTCTTTATTAAATAAAATTACAAGCAAATGTGATTAACAAACTGCAATTAATCATCAACTGGCAGATGAGTGGATGAATCACCACTTGACTCGTGGGAATGTAGAGAAGTTTTGTGCGATTTTGACATCATTGTCTAGACTATCTATTGTTAAAACTGACTAAAGACAAATTAATTAATCCGTTCAAAGGGCCCCTGGGAATACGAATCCTTCCGCTTTGCTTGACAAAGTATGATTGTATTAGCATGCTAAACTCTCTTTAAACAAGTCTAAACAGGTCACAAAAGGTCAAGCCCACCTAACAGGAAAAATTCTCTTAACGTTCCAGCAAGTTCCCTCAAAGTATCGAACAAATGTTAATAGAATGGCTATTAACAACAGAATGGTCTTTAACAATGTTCTCAAAACATAACAGACACCAAATCTGAAAACTATCAATGATTAAGCAATATCACACAAGCAAAAATGCAGCATTTTTATGGTATTTAATATATATTATTTTACAGTTTTACATTTTGTAAAGCTCCATGCATTATTTTAGAATGCAGTCTAAATATAAAGTATGAGCAAACCGAACACCTGTAGCCTGTAAACTAAAGAGAAACCTCATCTACTTTCAATTATTTTGTTTACTTAGACTGAATATGGCATGCACACAGAGGCTAAATTTATCTCAGCCATTGGCATCAAAAAGTGCAATGTGATGAATCAAAGGCTTTCGTCATTGGAGCTCTTACTCACATGTTCAGTGGTGCCAGTGATGACATGAAGTCCATCGTAGGTGGATTTTATGTACATGCCCTGAGTAACAGGAAGGCAGAGAGAAAAATTATGAAAACAACAGAAAAGTAGAGTGAGCAGACTCAATACAGTTGGCAGACAGGAACCTGCAACCATACAAAGGAAATATGTGATTCATATTCATATCCGATTCATACTCTGTGTGCTGATTTAGTTTTCAGGCAGTAGCTGGTTAACGAAGCAGGTCCAAGCTATTCACTCACCAGGAACACCATCTTATTAAATGCTGGTATTTTCATTTTTCATTCCATAGAACACAAAACTTTTCCTTTTAAACAATTTGAAGAATTTTCATGCATGTACAATAAATGCGGACTGGATCATACATGGGAATATTAATTCTATTGCTCAAACAAGTACTTAAACCATAAACTTGACCTAAAAATGCCCTAGTAAATTCATTTAAAATTCACCTTTTGTGTTTCATGGAACAATACAAAATGGGGTTTAAATAGCATACGTGTAAATAAATGTTGAGAGAATTTAAATTTAAATGTAGGTTATTTTCCAATGGACAAATCCAATATAAATATAAAAAATAATTATAAATAATAATTCTCACCAGTCCCTCTCCTGGTTTGATGTTGGTCAGCTGAACTTCCTCCAGACATGCTGACTGGCTCATGAGAGGATCAGAGGTGGTTCTCACAGTTTGGTCACATATACTGTTCAATACCTTGGACTGCAATTTAGGAGAACATAGTGTTTAGAAAAATATTTTTGGATGATTTAAATTCTGGCACCCGAGATGTTCTCTGTGCACTTCAAAATGGTTATGGTCAGCACTTTGTTTGAATAGTCTACTTTAGACAGGTCAACTTAACATCTGTTAGTATTTTATTTTAATGGTTCCCCAACAGACAAGCAACTCCTTACCCTAAAGGTCTACTTATAATTAGCAGACTGAACTGAACTATCCAAATGAAGTGTAACCTTGGCTTGCTATGTATTACAAATTCACGCATATCCTGTGTATACGTCTAAGGACTGATCTCCATATTTGCCTCACGGCATAGTATCAGGTGCAGGGAGAAAATTACAGCAGTCAAGTCCTAAGGGGAAGGAGTTGGGATAAAAGCAATTATCAGATTTTTCAGTTATGAACAATTTTTGAAAACTCCCTTCCTCCTCTAAAAACCCTCCCTTCTCCACTTTACGCTCCCAAACCAGTCTGTCATTATTAACAGCGGTAAAATTGTGGAGCATATTTCTGCTCATGCAAGCTTGCTCCAAGCATCCCACCAATAGAAAAGCAATACTGTGGACAAATCGAAATATAACACATGATCAAAGGTGGTTTGGAGTCTTGTGGACTAACATGTTGATTGCACCAGTAATGCAAGCACTTATTTTAATCTGATCTAATGCAATCTTTAATTCGGGCTTGGAATATTAGATTCATTAGGTTTACTTAAAAATTCCACAATAATCCACAGAAGCCAAGCACATAAGCGAAGTCCAACAAACAATGGAGCTTGAATAAACAAACGGAATGCTATCTGAGCTTTGATTTAATTTTCCGCTCTGTGCACAAGAACAGGAGTGTAAACAAAACGTGCAGTAACATTCTGGAGAGAACAGCAAGCCCCCATGGTATATTTTGATTTATGAACGAGTAACTGCTAGAATTGCTTCAACATTAAACTTAGGTTGTAAACTGAAAAGTTGAATGAAGTTTAGCCAAGTGTTACAAGTCATCTACATTTGTCTTGTATTGCAAACAGACCACTTACACTATAAACTTCTTATGAATAGACTGCCTTTATTTGTGTCATGGCAGCATTACAGCGAAAGAATAAATATTAGGACCCAACCCATTCATGCTTTGTGTTTGTGATTTTGTCATTATGTCTACATGTGCTTGCATGTAAATTCCAAACTTCCTTCAACCCGCCTAATGCCCAATACTATGCATGCATGACTGCATATGCTCACATATCACAATTTTTATTTCCAGTGCAAGACAGATTAATGATATTTTGTCAATGATTTCAAAACACATGACGAAATTATAGTAAGTAATGTAATCCGACTACACTTTCTGATTACTTTTAGCCTACATTTTTTATCACATAGATTTGAGTAGGATAAAATGCTTGTAGCATTTTGATATAAAAATACACAGATTATAACAGAAAATAAGCATTCCATTCTTTATCATTAATGGCATCTACTTTTTAAATGCATCTTGTAGATAGAATATATTACAAAAATATTTTGTTGTAATAATAATAATAATAATAATAATAATAATAATAATAATAATAATAATAATATACCAAAGTTAAAACTAAGTAAAACTACTCACATTATCCTCATTTACACAAACAGTTGAAAGAAAGAAATTTGAGTATAAAAAAGTAATACTGGAAATGCAAAATACTTACAACATCCAAAATCTTCTCTTCCATGTCATAGACAGTGCAGTCCTGTGCATGAAAGAAAGAAAATGAATTATGAAAATAATAAAAAGAAAAAAAAAAAAGAAAATAAGAAAAAGAAAAAGTTCAGATTTAGGAATGTTGTATAATTACAGAGCTTGACATAACAACAGTGAATGACCTCCAGCCTCAAATAAACAGCTTTCAGCCTTGAATTACATCTCCATGTCCAGTCCCAGACAAGATAATTACACAATACATCGTGGGAGTACACCAAAGTGAGGAAGAGGAGGACAAGGAAACTCAGCATCTGGTGCATTAAGCGTAGAAAGGAAAGAAGACTTTAATAAAGGCATTTTGATATCTAAGATTTCATATACACTTCTAAAAATAAAGGTTGTTTATTGGCATCGATGGTTCCACGAAGAACCTTGAACATCCATGGAAGCTTTCAAATGCAGAAAAGGTTCTTTATAGTAGAAAAAGGTGCTTTAGACTTTTATAATGTTCTTCAAAATTGATCTTTTAAAGAACCTTTCACTGAAAGGCTCTTTGTCAAACCAAAAATGGTTCTTCTATGGCATCACTGCAAAAACACCCTTTTGGAACCTTTATTTTTTGAGCTGAAATTAAAGACACACTGAAAAAAAGTAATCTAAAGAAGTTTATTGCTGTTAAATGTTCAAAGGTCGCTGGACATTTGCCATGCCTTTGCAATGAACATTTTGCTTTACTAATGCTTTAAAGGAATAGTTCAATTTACTTGGGCCTAAATTCAGTCCTCTACAACAGTTCATATCTGCAATACATTTCTTTTCTTATTTCAGAGTGCCGCGTGACTGGAAATCAGAGGGAAATGTCAGAAGCAGTTGTTTTAATCTGTCACCCCTACCGCATTGGTCATGCTGCATTCTTGTTCTCCAGTAAGAGGCTATGCAATCTAATGATTTTATCCCACATTATTAAACTCCTGACTGGGCTGGGAACTCAACCAGACACTCTTGACCCCCGTTCCATACACTCAGGCCGTTTCTGACTATTTTAATCTTAGGCGAGATTCCTATTGGCACTGGTTCCAGTTTACTCTCTATAAGGACTTTTGGTTGACCTTTATTCAGATCACTTGCTTGTGAGAAATAAACATCTAAAAATTGGTTTTATTAAAAGTATTATATAATATATTTATTTTTAAGTTAAGTAAGTGGTTTTTAAAGTCTTTAAAGCCTAAGTCTTTATTTATTTTTTTTTTTTTTCTGCATTCTCTGAATTGATAAATCACCAAAGGAAATTTTGAATTTGCTAAACCATGCCCTTTAACAAAATAAAGATGACATTCCCAGTATATTTTAAACTGTTTATAGTATAATTATTTCAACATGCTTCATTAAATTGGCACTTAGTGCAGTGGGGGGGAATTCTGCTTCCACTGTTAAAGGTTTTGAAGAACTAAATAATTCCAAAATGTCAAAACTGAGAAGGTCACATACCATATTCCTCCTCTTTCCATTAGACCAGCCAAACAAAAGAGTCAAAAATAACACCATAAACGCTCAATCTTTCCCCAAGTCATTTGTACTGAGACTAGTAAGTAGCTCTAGAATAGAGGTATACTACCACAGACAGTCAAGATCTATGAAACACCAGCCATGGAGTCACTCAAGAAATTCTACAGAATATTCTAATTTCCCAAACAAGAATCTATTAGGGCTGTCAAAATGTTAAAGGTCTTTCAAATTCTCAAAAGACATCTTAGACCAATGTCTGAAAACACCAAAACCAGTTCTTTAAAGAAATTTGGAACGTCTGTATGTCTGAATATGATTGAACCAAACACTGCCACTGACCAATCCTTCAATGCCAAAAAACTCAACATCTTAACAAAATGAAAATTTACTATTAAACCCTCCACACATATCAGGGGTCTATGCTTACTTTTCATTTTAGGAGTACTTGTGCTTCTAACTTGAAAAATTTAGGAGCACAGGGAAACATTTTGAAGCATCATCTAATCAACAATATCAAAATCAGATCAAAAATGTGTCCTCCCATTACAAGATTTACAGGGGAATTTAGTTTTTACCCTTATAATGGCATTTTTTATTAAACGTATGTCAGCTTTTATGTTATTTGCACTACAGAGGTGGCACAGAAGAACACAAAAGTGGCTTGTAGGTGTATTTTCATATGTTTAAGGAGGCTGGCATGAGTGCAATCAAATTCATAAATTCATGTTGAGATTAATGTTTTGAATATAACTTTTTGAATACACAAATATTAAATGATTTAAACAACTGAAATGATGCTTTAAAAATGAAACTAAATCTGCCAGTAGGTGGCAGCAAGTCACTGATTTAATCACAAAATCTCATTCATTTGATTAGTTTGAACGGCTGTCTTTATAAATGGAAAATTTAATCATTGACTCGATTGACTAGTTTCGTTTAAAAGCGCACGTTCATTCATAAACTCCGCTGTGTATGAATGGAGATGCGCAGCTGCTTTATGACTTGTTTCAGATAATTTTTGACAATGAAATAGTGCGAAATCAGGCAATAGTGTTATAGTCAGACAATGAAAGTCACTTAATATTAACTTCTTGTTTAACTGTTGTATTAAATCAATATTTTATTAAAAATCATTAAAAGCTGTCACTCATGTTAGTTCACTGCGATCTCACAAAGTTCCATTATAATCAACAAAGCTCTCTACACTTCACAATCAATCTCTTATTTACACATTGTTTATGAAAGGATTTCTGAGATACGTCTGTGATGCATTACTCAACGCTACAAAAACACAGACACCTTCAAAGCTCCCCTCAGCTCAAACACATATATGCTGATCGGGTCACTCGCACATGGTGCTCCTAAATATTTTTTCAGTCGCACGTAGTAGTTTTCAGTTGAAAATGCGTTGCACTGTAGAGTCCTGCATATTTAAATACTAGCCATGAATGTGACAGGAGAGAGTATATTCCCATCCTATCTAACCAACATTCTAACACCAATCATTGTTTCAACCATCTTTAAGGAAGCTATGAAATCATGTAACCACAAGCAAAGAAGATAACATGAAGGAATGCTGGAGGCCAAGTTTAAAAGAGCATCCTGGCTTGTTTAATAAAACTGTAAAGTCAGAACCTGTGACTGATGTGGTGGGGGGTCTGCTTATTACTGTCTGAAGTAAACTTCCCCCGAAGCAAACTCTGCATGACAACATATGGTTAAATAACTAGCTTCAGAGTTTGGACTGAATCCAGGTTTCCAGTGCATGAGAGCTTTAAAATGAACATGGAAGGTGAACGTTGGTATGTTCAGTGTGTCTGTACTATTTGAAGGAACAGTCATTGTGCTGACCTGCTGTACTGTAGTGGTCAGTTCCAGACACAACTGAATGATTTTGTTCTTGGTGGTGGTGAAATCACTGATCCCTGTCAGTGGAGTTCTGCAGACAGAGAAAATGAAGGTTGAAAGACGTCACAACATTCACATTGTATAAAAGAACAAATTAGTACCAGGACAGAACAACAAACTCCTTGTGAAGGGTTTTCTGATGTGGCCTTACAATAGCTAAAAACTTTACCATTTTTTCCATCATAGTGTGTCTGGAGTTTCTGAGTCTGTGGTCATAAAAACTGCAGCTGGAATTAAACATGTTACCATGTCAACTCCCTATGAAGCCATTAAATGCAGTCAGTTTCCATTTCTTTTTTCCCAGACAGATCAGAACAATCACACCATGTAACTTGAGAAGATATCACTGAATTTCTATGTGGTTATAGCTTAATAATAACAGTAGTAACAGTAGCTTAGACTTTAAAGGAATGTTCTGAGTTCAAAGTCGACACCATTTGTGTCATAATATCCACATAAAATTGTGGTTACAGTAAAGCAGTTGAAAATCAAAGTGAACATGGCTTTATACTTCAAGGGTGTAAAAGCATAAACATAATCATTCTAAGCATATTTCCTGTAATTTTTTGTATGTAAGCGGTCACTTTCTGGTTTTCTTGATATGGATTTTAATTTGGATTCAATTTGTTAGCTTAACAACATGCTATGTCAAACCAAACCTTTAATGAATTTTGATTTCTCCTGTTTAAATATATTTACCGCCTCTGTTATACAGTCTCCAGTCAACTCTACTGAAACATTTCTGTGGTTCGTGGAGCAGATGTCTGTCTGATTTTTCATATTTGTGAATCAGCTATTAGAGTATGATTTACAAGAAATACTATTTTAGTCTTTCTACTTCATAATGTCTTGTTTATTTTAGTGTTAATTGCCATTTCCTTGTAATAATTTGTGAATTTGCCAGCAGTAAATCCCACACCAAACTGAAATACAGCTTTTGTGCTCATGAAAATCTCTCCTTCATAAGAAAGATGTGGTTAGCTGTGCACAGGGGGGTTAGGAAAGAAAAGCGTATTGTATCTGGTTTCAACTGTCTGCCCTGTCTGGAAAAATATAAGTGCTGCTCATGCAAGTCTAAGTTTGTACTTTCTGCAAAATATGACCTAACAGAGGGTTAACATCAGCTTTAAAAACCCCTTATAAATCATCTGTGCACAACTCATGCTATACATAAGCAATTGAAACAGAAATAAGCAATAGAAATATGTGAAAAAACGGTGAATAGGGATGTTTGTACCTGTCCAGCCATGCCAGGAGGCTTTTGGCTGCTCCAATAAGTTCAACCACAGAGGAGAGGAATTCATTTGGGAGCTTGCTAGATGTGTTGGTTTCGTACGTAGGGCTCTTCCTTCTTTCTGACGTTGCAGTGTGAAGACTGTTGGTCACAGCTTTCATTTTCAGCACCAGGTTCTTCAAGTTATCTGTCTCCACACCATAATTCTAAGGAAGAAGTAGAAATACATATTTACTCTTAATTATATATCACTGTAAAACTCCCAGTTCCCAAAACCCTTTATTTGCGCTTGCAAAGGTTCATTTTGACCAAATTGTTCAGCTCTACGAACAAGCACAGCAACATTTTTATTAAAAAAGATCTTTTATATCTTAGATCTTCTTTATCTAGCAGCCCTACCATGCATACTGTGTATTCTTAGCTCACTGGCAAGGCCTTTGTTTTACAGTAGAAACAGTACAAAGAAACAGAGCAGACTGAACAACAAGTGCTTGTGTGAGGAAAATTAAGAGATACACAAAACTCTAGATTCAGAGTACAATGACATTTTTATCGGTCATAACTTCTGGAGAGAAACAGTGCAGACAATGAAAGAGAATGATTCACATTCAGCTTTACAAATACACTAACCATTCGTGTCGAAACTAAAGTATACTTTGGGCTCAAAAGCATAAAAATTCACTAGATTATAGCATATAGACATTTATAAAGAAGACTTAATAAAACACGTGCTTGTGTGAGGGAAATTAAGAGATACACAAAACTCTAAATTCAAACGAGTACAATGACATTTTTAGCAGTCATAACTTCTGGAGAGAAACAGTGCAGACAATGGAAAAGAATGACTCACATTCAGCTTTACAAATACACTGATGTCTACTTTGGGCTCAAAAGCACCAAAAAAAAAATCACTAAATTCTAGCATATAGACATTTATAAAGGAGACTTAATAAACAAGTGCTTGTGTGAGGAAAGTTAAGAGATACACATAACTCTAGTTTGAATCAGTACAATGGCATTTTTATCGGTCATAACTTCTGGAGAGAAACAGGGCAGACAATGAAAGAGAATGATTTACATTCAGCTTTACAGATACACAAACCATGTGTGTCAAAACTGAAGTATACTTTGGGCTTAACAGCATAAAAATTCACTAGATTGTTGAACACCGAAATTTATAAAGGAGACTTATTTAATCTTAGCCAGGGTATCGCCATATGACAGGAATAAAAACGAGGCTACAGTGTGTTTAATGGATTGTGCTGTTGTTTAACCACATAGCT
The DNA here is from genome assembly GCA_033026305.1 of Cirrhinus molitorella. NCBI lineage: Eukaryota > Metazoa > Chordata > Actinopteri > Cypriniformes > Cyprinidae > Cirrhinus > Cirrhinus molitorella. The sequence goes on from CM065135.1 coordinate 2,652,413, forward strand.
TACAGCTGACAAAACGTCTTTGTGAGGAAAAAAAAATTTCTCAAACAAAAAAACAATTTGAAGGTTGTACGTTGTAAAAATTACATCATCTAGGACTTTTATACAGTGCCTGCCATTGTAAAGACTAAGTCTGTCTCTCACAGCCACATTTTCACCCGTGTAAAATTCAATATGGCATCTAACCTGATTCAGGTCTGTATATATCAGGTGTACTAAACTACTCAAAAATAAAAACTTGGCACTAAAACCATTTAAGTTTCAGTATTGTGACTGATTACAATGGCATATTGGGTGATGCTTTAGGGTTAAACTAGACTGAGTCAAGTACTGTATGTGGCAGCGGTAGTGCTTGTTTTTAGAAAATGTTTTATCTGTCTTAAATGCACACTGCAAAAAAATGCTTTTCTTACTTAGATTTTTTGTCTGGTTTCCAGCCAAACTATCTACAAATTCTTAAATCAAGAACGATTTTCTAGACAAGTCAAAATTATTGTCTTGATTTCAGGAAAAAAAAAAATAGACAAAATTAGGTGTTTTTGCTTGAAACAAGCAAAATAATCTGCCAATGGGGTAAGCAAAATAATCTAGTTTTCTGCTTGAAAGAAGATTATTTTGCTTACCCCACTGGCAGATTATTTTGCTTGTTCTAAGCAAAAACTCACTTAATTTTGACTTCTTTTTTTCTGGAAACAAGACAATATTTTTTACTTGTCTCGAAAATCCTTCTTAATTTAAGAATTTTTAGATATTTTGGCTGGAAACAAGACAAAATCAAAATCTACGTAAGAAAAGCATTTTTTGCAGTGCAGTCCTCATGGCGCGAGATGCTGAAGAACACTGTAAGGCACAAAGCTAAGGTGTACAAGTGGAACACTGAGCAACAACTGTTCATTTTTTTATATTTTATTTTAAAAAGTTGGTGATTCCCCTGACTGAGAGATCAATAAATTCAAAATTTCATTGAGCTGATTATTGCTTCAGCAGAAACTTTCTTCTGGTTGCATTCCACGCCTAAGAGATGTGCACATGCCTGCCACCACCTGATGAATATGAACAACAGTTTGCATTCCACTGCTCCAACTTTTTGGTTTCCTTGCATGCCACTGATTTACAACACTTGTTTGATTTATAAACACAACTTTACGCTCGACTTGCCTCAGTACAATTTGTTTGTAGTAGACAAATTCTATCCTCTGGCATGCAATGAATGAAGGCTTGTCCAGTAGACGCAGCAAAACGCAAAGAGACCATATTGCACACAGTGCAATTTTATCCACGCTTAGAAGTACCATCCTTGGTGTATCAAATTCAACACCCCTTGCTCAAGTGTTTCATGATGTAAAGCAATTGGACTGTTTAAAATTTCACAGCCCTATTTAGACTCTAAAATTGTTTGGCAAAATGTGTGCTGCTTGATTTAGCTGCTAAACCTGGCATCCCCTGTGCTCTACTTTTAATATCTTGGAAAGGACACTGAACTGCAGAGTAGAGTGTTCCTCCTGGTCTGGCAAATCTCACGATTTCTAAAGTAATGCATTTAAGCCTAAAACCCCCTTTTTTCCCCTCTACATCAAGACTTTCTGCTTTGGTATAAAAGGGATAGTTCACCAAAAAAAGTACATTCAAATGTGGCAGATTTGATGTCAATAACAAGAGGTAATTGGTTTGTGCATATATGCATATAGTGCTGTTAAAGAATTGCTCAGATTCAATGCAAAGCTGTAAAATACTGAAATTAGCTAAATGAAATAAATAATTTCACTGGTCCTGAAATAAGACAGTGTTATAAGTCCCCAAGGTGCTTTGAGGGTTTTTATTTATTGAATGATAAGGTTACCTACACCTAACATGGTTTGTAGGAAATAAGAGATTGATTTCCTCCATCAGGGCACAGACAAAGTTCACGGTAGATGATCTCACAGATGGGGGCAGGAATTCGCTTCCTGTTCAGCATGAAATAGACTTCAGGACACCCCATCAGGGAGAGATCTGGAGTGCTGGTAACACTAACACTAGCACTTTCTCTGCATCCAGTACTTGGCCTGAGTGTTTTTAATATCATTTCCAGAGATATGAGACAATAGGAGACTTTTTCCATCGAAGGGGCTGCTGCGATTTAGAGACAAAACAGATGAATACGGTTTGGGGAGATCATCTGGAAAAATCATTAGGTGTCTCATTCTAAATCATTAATTATACAAGAATCCTTACTGTAATGCATTTTATATAATGTGTTAATTGACATCTTAGATTCTGTCTGTGTATTAGTTTATCTGAAGATTTCATACTTTTATATTACTCCATGGCTCTTGAATACTTGATTCTGATTGATCATGCGTTCTCTGGTCAAATATTTGCAATAGTGCCTATACAATTACTTATAATCTTAAAAATAATGGAATATAACATTATGGAACCTTTTTATTGCACAAAAGATTGTTTATAGAAGAAAATGTTCTTTGAAAATGAAAACAAATTAAATAAAAGGTTCTTTTATGCAATCAAAAATGGTTCTTAATTTTTAGGAATGCAGTTCCATGTTAATATGCTCTCTTTCTTCTCACATAACAATTTCAACTCCGTTTTTAAATATGAAGCTACATTAAGTAAATGACATCTTTAAGAAAACAACAAAAAGGTAAAAACTGAGGATTTGTGGCCACTGCCTGCTTTTGATCCTAAGGGTCTCTGGGCCTGATTATAGCCTTCAGTGCTGGACACTGGGATGTACTGTATCATTTACAAGCATTGACACGGCCATCTGTCAAAGCAACCAAAACCTTCTTAAGCATGTCCATGTGCTCATATCAGGTCCTTGTATATTCGACCCCCTACAGACACCAAAGTCTGTCTGAGCCATAGTCATCTCTCTTGTTATGACTTGCTTGTTTCCCTTTTTTCAAAACCATACTGTTCTGTGTGGTAAACAGCATTATTATTTCAAAAAGCCATTTTTTTTCCTAAATAGCAAGACCAACTACCTATTTGTAAATTAGCAGTTGATCAATATTCGTGGGCCAGGAAAAGCCTTAAGAAAATATTAATAAAAGGACTGCATACGATCAGTCACACAATAATAAATGTTTTTTGAATGGCTTTATAAAGAGAGTGCTAAAATATATTTTATGGGAGTCACAGAGATCCCAACAGTGTATGTGTAAAATAATGACAAACTAAATAGTAAAACACATTAAAATATAAAAATGTTATCAATTACATGATATGCGGTTTAATTCACTCCACTCATTATTTTAATATCTGCTGAAAAATGAAGATAATTAACAGTCTGAGACTAAATTATTTTTAAAATGCTGTGTCAAGTTTAAATTTGAATTTCAACTTTAAAAAGCATGTTTTGAAACCCCTTCTGTTTCATTCTTATGCGCACCAGTTGTTTATAAAAGCAAAATGTGTCCTGTGTGAATGACTCTTCTTTCTGTGCTGTCTGCTCTCAGTAAGTGTGGTTTGGCAAAATGTATTTAGTGCAATAGCAGCTTTACTAGGGCTGGTGCTGAGTGTGGACTGGCAAAAACATGCTGGCATTTCAGGGCTAAATTGCTCCAGTTCTATGAAATGGAGTGAGGGGGTGTGATTAATTTTGGAATTTCTTTTGGGAATCATTTGATAACGTGTACTTATTGTGAACACAAAAGTCTTGGAGAGACAAATTTATCTTTTATTAAAGTTTATGCATTTAGCCTATAGGAAGGGGTAGGTTTAAGGCTAAGTTTAGGTTTAGGATCAACAGTATAATGCAATGTCACTGTTATATAATTACATGCAGGTCATTTTTACTACAATGTAAAAGTATGCATGCACACAATAAGGACATTGTATCAAATGCTTATGTTTTTTTACACCTAATATAAACCTGGTTAGTAAGTAAAGCTTAAATTGGCAGTCAATATTAGCAACAGCAAATATGCCACAACAAATGAGCAATGCGACTAACCAGAGCACAGAGGAGATCCACGGCCTCTAAAACCAGTTCCTGGTGGCCGATGCGGGCAATGCCCAGTTCCTCAAGGTCCTGGTGGGAGATCTTCAGTAGCTGTTCTCCATTAATCTTCTCTCTCTCAAAGTTGTGCACATACTGTTGTAGGCTGTCGTCCAGACCTTTACATGAAAAGAGGAAAGAGAAAAAACAACAACATTTTAACAGACGGCAGGGAATGTAATTTCTGCATCAGAATTACAAAATCAAGATGCTTGTACAAACAGAACAATGTTCTGATACTACCACTATGTTTGCACTTTTTAGGGAACAAGCCTACAAACGGTTTCTTACAGTTATTGTCTCGGATTATTAAGCAAAAGTTGTAAGGAAACACTGAAAAACAAACACTGATTTTTAACACACTGAACTTTATATTTATTAAAATCATAAATTTTTTTATTTTTAGCAGCAAATCAGCATATTAGAATGATTTCTGAAGGATCATGTGACACTGACGACTGGAGTAAAAATGCTGAAAATTCGGCTTTGATCACAGAAATAAATTACATTTTAAAATACATTCAAATTAGCAGTGTCAAAATTAGCGTGTTAATGCAGACGATTTTTTTTTTAATTTTAACGTAAAAAATATTTAACGCATGGGCAGGGCTAAAAAAAAATGTGTTTATTTAGATGCGCATAGCTTTTTAAAGAGCACATCATAACTTTAGGGTGCATATAACTATATCACATTTATTATAATAAGTTTATGTGAAGATTGTTTCAAGTTCACTTAAATTAGAAGTTATTTATTAGAAGTGATAGCTCTCAATTATGCTGTAATGCTCAATGGTTATACTGAATGGTTAAATATTAGAAAAACAAATCATAGAGACATCAGTTGGAATCAGTGATACTTGCCTTCAGTCATAAAAAGGCATGACATTAAACAAATATTAAAAAGATACATTCTTTATGTTGTTTCTACATTAATTTAAAACATGAATGTGAAATATTGCAATATAAAAGTACAAGTAAAAACTTTAATGTCAGGTAGGATTTCAGGAAAAATGTGTGATTAATACATTTTTTTTTTAAATCAATTGACATCACTAATTCAAATAGAAAATGATTATTTTAAATTGTACAAGGATTTAAGAATTGTACAGTTTTTACCATTTTTTTTTTTTAATCAAACAAATCCATCTTAAGTGAACGTAAGAGACTTTTTCACAAACTTTTAAAAATCCTACCAACCCCAAACTTTTAAACAGTAGTATATGTATATAAATACAAAAGATATGCAGGAACAAAGCAGCGTGATTTCTCTAGAAACATGCTTCCTCTAATGACACTGCAACAGGTGTATATAGAGCTTTGAGACACTATAAACATCCTGTTGTTTCCACCTGCCTGAGTGTGTCAAACTAGTTAAAGAATTGACAGGTTTTGTTGTTTTTGCAAAGGGTCAACTATAATTACAGTGAACCTACTAACTCACAGAAAGTACACCTCAAAGGAAACTAATGTCAGCAGACTGGTTGAGCTGGATTCTTCAGGGCTTTGTTATGCCTTGTTCAGTTTCTTTACGCACAGATCTGTTTGGTAATGTTGATGAATTTCCTGCTTCTGTTTCCTTTTGATGAAACTCGGTTAGAAGGATTTGCTGAGCTAGCAAAGAAACGTATGTCTGACTCTTGACAAGACCGTCCACCACCCAGATACACAATGCACTCAGTCACCGAGGCTGTAGCAGCGGTGAAGGACGGTGAAGGATGGTCCTGTGGGAGCAGGGGGGATGGGTGTTCACCCAGTCAAAGGCACTACAGAGAGAGCAGCTGCGATGGTCTGGCCTCGTGCCCTCGGACTCAACGGCTTGACAGGCCAGACAAAAATCACTGACCTTAATATTCAATACACAGTCCACCTCCATTTATCTTTGGAAAACTCAAAGAAAGTTGAAGCTCATTCAGTGAGCGGTTCACTGTGCAAAGAAGTATACTTTAGAAGTTTGCAATTGAATAAAAATGTATAGTTTAAAATTATTTTAAATGTAATTAGCTAAACTTTAGAATGTTTGACCCACTTACAGAAATAGTTCACTCAAAAGAAAAAAAAAAACTCTGAAAATTGTCATCATTTACTCATTTACCAGCATGACAAACCTGTCTGACTTCCTTTTCTTTTGTGAAAAATATAAGAATATTTCGAATATTTCGAAGAATGTTGACCACCATTGTAAAAAGAAAAAGTAATAGAGGTTTAAAACAATTGTATGTAATTTCATAATTACCTCTGCTATATGGTTAAAGTGCACTGCTGAAGTACTTTTGTTTTTTAAAATATACTTTTAACATTTGTTAATGGTACATTAAGCCCGCTTCCTTTTCTAAAGGGTTAACAATGACAATGGACATGAAATACCAGATGTTCATAAAAACACCAGTGAGTCCTTGAAGTAAAAACAAGTCAACAGTAACAAATGAAATCAAAACAATGACATGTTCTCTAAAATGTATGCATCAATTACAGTAATTGAAACTCTTGACAAAGTAATAAGGAACAAATAAATTAAGATATTTGGAATTAATAGTATAAATATTTTAATGTTCTGTAATTATTAATAAATGTTAAATAAAACAATCCAATAATATAAATCAGATTCAATTACACTGTAATGTTGGATGGCTATTGGATGGCCATTCATTCACAGTACACAGCAAAAAGATGTCATTAAACAATTTTTTTAATTATTAGATAAGCGAACAAAAGCACGCACATCAATCTCAATTCATCTAAGAGTAGTTTCAATTCAAAAAGAACACTATATAAAATCCCAGAGCATCAGTGTATACTATGAGGTGAACAAAGTGAGTGAATAAAAAAAAATAAAAAAAACGAAGCCAACTGCTATTATGAAAAGCTGTTTCCAAAATGACTAAGGATACATTAAAAATGCCTGTAGCTTTAAGTTGCTATTTCCACAGTTAAACCTGAAACAATCTAGGAAGTGTGTCTACAGACTATCAATACACTTTAAAGAGGTTAATTCATGTAAAAGAGAGATTTTAGAGATCTACCTTTTAAAATAGGTTACATTCACATTCAGTTGTTTAATGGACTGATAATCCTGGCCCTTCATTTATAAAGACATGTGTATAATGATCCTAAATGTGAACATATGTAACCCTGTAACACAAAATCTTCCGAAAGCTGAATAAATAAGCTTTCAACGGATGTATGGTTTGTTAGGATAGGACAATATTTGGCTGAGATACAACTATTTGAAAATCTGAAATATGAGGGTGCAAAAAAAAAAAAAAAATAATAATAATAATAAAAAAAAAAACACTTTTAAAGTTGTCCAAATGAAGTTCTTAGCCATGCATATTACTAATCAAAAATTAAGTTTTGATATAATTATGGTAGGAAATTTACAAAATATCTTCATGGAACATGATTTTTACTTAATATCCTAATGATTTTTAGAAAATTTTGACTATTGCTACAAATATACCCATGCTACTTAAGACTGGTTTTGTGGTCCAGGATCACATATGACTTTTACAGAAAAGTTCCTATGAATGATTTATAAAATATGCATGCTTATGGGAAACATTTGTCCAGAAAGAGTATTACTACTATTTTCTGGAAATCTTTAACATAAACGAATGAATTTCAGTGATGTAATTATTAAAAACCAAATAAAATGGTGCACATGTGAATAAACAACGTAGAACTCACTGAATTACTGGTATAGGAGTAGCAGAAAGTTAGTCCATATGCTCTTCAGTTTGTTTCTGCTTGAGAATGAGTTTCCTTATAAATCCTGATTTAAGATTAAAATCCATGCTATTTAAGCTCAAATCCGATTGTATGGGTGTTGAGGTCCTGGGTGTTTTTTCACCTAAAAATCTCTATTACTAAAAACCACATAGCTCAACTACACCATGTTTTTTTTTTCCTCTGCAGCTTCTTTTGTCCGCGACTTGTTAAAGTATCACGTTTCTTATCAATATTGGATAATTACACAGTTGGCTCAGTGTACAGTCATGTTTTTGCAAACCTGGCTCTTTCTCTAACAGACTTTGATGTGATCACTGATAAACCCAACACCTTGCGCTCTGAAACTAAAACCTGCACATCTGTTCCAACAGGATGTGCCCCCAGCTCTCCGTACAATGTGGAGGCAACCATTCCCAAAGCCTTCCCTGCAAGTCTCACAGCGTAGGTCTCGCTCACACGGGCCCCATGTCAACAGAATGGCAGGCTGTGGTTCTCAGGGGTTTGATTACATGAGAGAGAAAGCCCTTCGACATCCAGAAAGAAGGGCCTCCCAGCGGGAGTCTGACCTCCCTCTCCACACATACTCATATACAGCGTGTACAATAGCCACTGCCACTGGAACTCTCGCTCGCTCTATTGAGACTTCCAGTAAACCTGTGGGGATCGAAGGAATGTCCATTGTTTTTGGGCGGCCACCCTTTGTGGGAATTTTTTGCAATTCCACAATGGTGCACATCTCGATAGGCATTTGTTATTGTGAAGGCAATAATTAGAAATAAATCCTGTGTGTGAAACCTCTCATTAGATGCAAGGACCAAATGAGTAAACAGAGCAGAGCAGAGGTGTGGTTAGTGTAAAAAAACAATAAATCAAATTAAATATGAAGCGTTGAGTGGTAAACTCTAGGGATGCACAGTAAATTAACTTTTAATCATAATTATTTTGTTAAAAAAAATAGTAAGTTCCAAAATTTAATCAGAATTACGGCACTTTCACATAAGCAAAGAGAACAAGTCAAGAGAATGTCAACTCGCATGTGTTTTTTTGCAGATTTAGTCACAGCAAACAATCATCTGAAAGAAAGTCAACCAAATTGGGGATTGCTAAACTTGTGTGTTTGTCAGCGCATTTTCCATAATATGAGAGCGGAAAGTTGCCAGGTTGAGAAGATTAAGCACAGCACTGGACATAAAATGTATCCATTTAAGAGAAAAGCTCTGACTGGGGGATCTGGCAACTGTAACCAAGAAAGCTTTTAGAGGCTTTTTAGGGCAAGATAACGCAATTTCCAAAATACAATGACATATTTCTAGTATAAATAACCAGTAGGCAAATATTGCAAATGATTATCCTTAATAAAACGAGGAAATTGTAAATTGTTTTTACAATTAAAATATGATTTATTGTGCAGCCCAAGTAAATTCTGTTGCAGTTGTCAAGGGATTCTCAATATGCTAATATAAACTAATAAAAACGAATATTTTTCAATAAACCCCGTTCGTTTTGTTATAATCATTACTGTCTCCTGCTTTCTGCTCTTCCTTGGCTTCCTCCATCAATCTCAAGACAAAAGGCTTTTAGTCAATACAGTTTTGGGTATTAGACAAAGCACTGATTTCTGGTATAACACAAGATTTGCTGCTAAATGGTTTTAGGTATCAGACAAAACAGATATCTTCACAGGATCTGGTAGAGAGACTAGATCTAATATTCCTGGCACTGAGATTCAATCTAACAAAATAAACGTGATAACGTCAGTCACTTGTATTGATTGGATTATAGAAGCTCGTATAACAATCAATACTGTCCATCTGATTTGCAAATTTGCCTGCGGTTCAGCTTAAGAAATCCACACAGAAAAGAAAGGCAGCTGGATAAGGGTTTTTTTGAAACGAGAGACAAGAGGGACAAAAAGCTTTTAGAATTACAGGTTTTAAGAAGATGCTCTGGGCCAAATGGCTGCTTTTGCTATCCTGTTTGCCATTTTAGATGAAAATATAGGGTGGAACAGAACTGGAAAAATCCTTCAGGGACAGGAAACTTAACTGACAGGTTTGCCGAGGGTTATAAACATCATCTCTGAATCTCTAATCAGAAATAAATGACAAGGTGGACTAGTTCTGGGTCAGTGACTTTAAGAATTACCTCTGTAAAATGTGCTTGTAAGCAAATAAATATTGTATACATAACCAGTTCTATACGTATGTTTTTTCTAATGTAGTACTAGTAAACTTGCTCGGTAGCTCACCTGGTATAGCTCAAAGACTTGTAGAAGCAAGCTAAAATTGCATGATTGCTTAGGAAAATGCATTGCCAACTTTAAAAGTCTTGTGAAATGTGCAAGAAGAAGCGTTACATCATTTTGAAAAAAATGTTTTTTCCCGGCCTTGTTAGCCCCATTTATACAATTTATAAAAATTATACTTTTAACCCTACATATTCTTTACATCCATGTGCCTTGAATTATTTTCCACTAATTAGTGGGTCCACAAAATGGTGACATTGTTTCATAGAGATGGAACAACAACAAAGACAAGAACAACAAGCATTTGTGTTTGTGTTAAGAGATACTACTCTAATTTAAAAGAGGACAAAGACATTCTTATCAGTCACAACAATGGAGAGAAACAGTATGGACACTGGACGAGGATGAAACTTTCAAGTGCATGGGTTAAATGCCTATTTTGCTATTTAGAAATACTATCAAATAAGGGTTTGAAAGACTTCACGTTTGGATTTATGTGTATGCAAAAGTAACGTACACTTTGAGCTTAAACCTAACTGTTTTTACAGTTGAAGAACAAAAGGAGGAGATGGCACTACTGCAGACTGGAGCTAAAAAAAAATTAAACTGATGCCCATGTTGATGAGATCTTGTTGACAAGAGCTTCAGAGAATTTTTTTTACTCTGTTTAAAGGACATTTATTTATAACTCCTGAAGAGAAATAACACAGACACTGGACAAAGATTAACTGCCAGTGTTTGTGCATGATATCAAATAGAGTGTGCTTCGAAAGACACAATCAGTGTTCACATGGAAACTGAGGTATACTTGAGGTATACCAAATGTATTCTGTACATTCAGCTTGTGCATGTACATAGTATTATTTGTCCTAAGCCCCGGCTATTGTTTCACAGCTGAAGAAAAAACGGAGGAGACGGAACAACAACAAAACACTGGAGAATATAACAATTGCTGTTGACATTGACGAGGACATTTTATCAGTCATAATTTCACTGGACAAAGATGAAACTTTCTAGTGAGTATGCGTTAACTGCCTGTGCTTGTATATTTTGAGTATGTTTCAAAAATATGCGTGTTTGGCTGTATGCAAAGCATACTCAGTAAAACCAAAGTGTACTTTGGGCTTAAAGTGATTGGTCGGACTTCCCTTCTTTCCTTCCCATATTGAGCACTGCAATTCCTAATTTTGTTTAATGTTTCTGCACTTGTGAGCACTTCTTTAAAAATAACTGCATGATTTACATAATAATACAACGCAGGTGCTTTCACACATTCCGCTTGTCTGAACACAGAAACTGTGTGGTTTCTGCCTAGCAGTCATTCATAGACAGACCTGTATGAGCCGCTCAGTGTTCTCACGCTTGCCAAAATCTCCTCATTAACTCCTTATACAGTAATTGTTGTGGCTGAACGGCGCAGACACCATGAAAGTCAGTCTGAGAGACCTGTAATCAGAAATAGCTTTGAAAACAAAAAGGCATCTGAGACTGAGTCTACCCTTACCAAACTCTGCCACATCGCCTTCTGCCAAACCATAATTACAGAGACAAACCTCCCATGTTACCCCCATATCTTAACAACTACCTTGTCACACCCTTATTTTAGCATAAAACATGTACTGAACCAATGGAAAACATTTCAATTATAAAATTCCTGCATCATTTTTCAGCTCGCTGGTTGCAAACAGGCCCAATGTAGAGAAAAGTGTAATGAGTTCCGGAAGACAACATAAACCTCAAAGGAATGTGTTGCCTTTTCCTTGAGTGTTTGTGGATCTTCCTACTGGAAGGGGATAAAATGCAATAACAACCTTTAAAAGGAATGCTGTTCATTAGAACAACAAATGTTGAAAAAACTTTTAGCAAACATGCATCTTCAAAATCAGATGGGCAGTTATCAGTTCTGGCTGTGCAAAGTTAAATTCAATTTTTCAGTTCATGATATAATTGGCTACAAAGTAAAGTAAACCTGGTTACCTTTGCTTGATACTATCTGCAAAAGACACCAGGATGAGACATTACATAACTGCGTAATGTGACCACAAGTCTATTGGTTGACGTTTTGCAAACTTCAACAAAATACAGACTTCAAATTTTCCATTATCAGCATATTTGAGATTTTCATTTTCCACTTGCAAATCTTTTGTAACAGCAAATAGTAAAATGAAACTAGTTTCCTGATTTGAATGTAGATGGATCCTCACAAATCCGTAGTCAGCATCATAGTTCTACAGTTTTGCCAGCAGCATTTTCACACTGCACACTCAGATAAGATGAATTTAGAAACATTACACTGCTTTACAGATACCCAAATAATCATTATCATTTTTTTTGACTTTCTTTTTACTACTATAGCTTGAAATAAACATGAATTAACATCAGACATGTTGAAAGAAATGGTACAACTTACTGCAATGTGTCATGTAATCACTCAATTAATGTTTCAACTGCAGAATGATGCCAATAAAACAGCCTGTAAACTATATATCATGTGATGTTACATTTTTCTCCCCAGTGCCAGCAGCACTCATGTAGCCCCACACCATGACACTTCCACCACCATGTTTGACTGTAGGCAAGACACACTTGTCTTTGTACTCCTCACCTGGCTGCCGCCACATCCACTTGACACCATCTGAACCAAATAAGTTTATCTTGGTCTCATCAGACCACAGGACATGGTTCCAGTAATCCATGTCCTTAGTCTGCTTGTCTTCAGCAAACTGTTTGCAGGCTTTCTTGCGTATCATGTTTAGAAGAGGTTTCCTTCTGGGACGACAGCCATGCAGACCAATTTAATGCAGTGTGTGGTGTATGGTCTGAGCACTGACAGGCTGACCCCAACAGACAACACAATTAAAACTGAACGCGGCTGCTCAATGCAGTGTGCCGAATGACAGTCACATAACAGATCAGATTCCATTTATCATGTGCAGCTGGCTGACAAGAAGAGAGAGGTGAGAAGAATGATGATGGAAGAGTTTCAAATCAAAATGCAAAAGCGCCCGTTTTAAAAATATTAAAGCAGGATGGATTTTGAAAAGCCTGTTGACTTTTGGCATTTATCTAAGGAGATTGTGGAATTTTCATATTTATTTGGTTCCACAGTGTTTTCAGTTTTCAGTTTTGTATACCTATTTAAACTGTGTAAGATATTTGTTATTCAATATTAGGCATGTAACATGGTGTATTTGTATTGGTTTTGTTAACAAAATTTTGTTATGTTACTGCCGCTAATTTAAAAGTGAATGTAAAATGCCATGGCACTTAGGCTATTTCAAAGCGAAGGAAAGTGAGGAAAAGAGGGAAAACTCGAACGAACTGCTTGACGCCAAACTACGGCTAAGTTAAAGTAAAATGTGCACAACGCTTTTACAAGCCATTTAAAAGCAAAGGACAGTGAGGTAAGGAGGTAAAACTTAAACTAACTAAAAACAGTTGATATACACTGAATTGTTGCTAATTTTAAAGTGAAAGGAAAACTCAAACAACACCCCCCCCCCAGTGCAAATGTACACTGTTATATAAGCTGCACACTCACTACTTTACATTGTAGCAAAGCGTCCTTTCTTTAGTGTTGTCACATGAAAAGATATAATAAAATATTTACAAAAATGTGAGGGGTGTACTCACTTCTGTGAGATACTGTATATATACTGCTATACCGTCCAGTTCAATTACGGTTGGAGACAGTGATCTGCTATATGCCTGTTATTTCAGCTCTTTCCCAAGAAAATGGACTTTAGACACAACGATGCAACAAAGGAAAAATGTCTTCATTTACTAATCAATTGTAGTGCATGAATGCGGCACTCTACGGACATATTAGGTTTCATTGAAGTTATGCAAGTTAACTCCTTATACTCAAGTATAAAGATACAGTAAATCAATATGTATGAATAGATCCTGATTGAATGCTCAAAGACTGGACAAAGGATATTATGGCTGGTGTCTTTCAAAGCGTGTGAAAATTATCACTGTAGATGAATCACATCCACCAAGCTGTTCTCGGTGAATGACAGCATGAGCGACTGACTCAACCCTGTGATGCTGTTACTCTGGGATCTCACACAAACACAAACCCCTCTGACTGACGCACAGAAGACTGATGTCAAGCATGTACATGCATTTAATGAGATGACATGTTGGACTGGTCCTTTCGCAATATGTAGATTGATTGTCCCCAAATAAATCCCCAACTGTTTAAATACAAAGCAAATCATTTGTAACCTTGTCAGGATACAGGCATTCGCATGCATATATGCAAGTATGCAATGAACAAAGACTCCATAAGTTTGTTTTTTAACACATGAAGGCGAGAGCGGGATTTCCCATAATGCCCTGTTGCAGTTCAGGCTCTTTGTCTGTGCATGCACAGTAACACCCTTCCTCTGTTTACCCAAATGCAGGTGCTGGATAAGGGGTATTATAATGTGACCTTTACACTGTGCAATGGGAGACCCAATTCTTTTGTATTTTCGTGAGCAGTGGAAACACACCAGGGGAAGAGAACTACAGCAGCCCTGTCAATCAGGGCAGGCAAGGCAACAACTAACTTTGTTTGTTGTAGTATATTTTGTATAATAATACTTTCATAAAGATATGCTTTTGTAAAGACTGAAACCACAAGAAACATATTTCTATCGCTCATACCATTTGTGCTACAGACATGAATGATACCACACATTGTATCCATGAAGAAAACTATTTCACCATTTTCCTATGGGTTTTTATAATGGGGTTTTGCAATTTCTGAATAAAACATGGTCTGCTGTAAATATAAATTGATGGTATTTGGACATTTTGCTTTGTGTTTATTTTTAAAAACCTGTTTTTGTAATATAACTACAGAATGTTTGGGGTGTAAAAAAGGTGGTCATTTGGAGATTGTTTCAGGAGTTTAAAACTTAAGCTTAAGTGAACTTTCCATAAATGTTTTCTCCTCCTTTGAACTACCATTGGTCTCCACCTTCTTTGACATGGAAATCCCATTCATTTCTTCTGTTCAGTCCTTCAAGTAAAAACAAGAACACACTGGAGAGCTGCTTTATAGTATAAACGGGAGTATTTCTAATTGAATACATCACCGTTTTTCATGTTTAATACTGTAAGCTGCTATATAAATAAACATGACTTGACTTGACAGGAGTGCCCAATTTCAAAGCAAGCATATCAACATTACTATGATCAGATGCTTTCTTAACCGCAGTTTTTTTTACCACTGTCATTTTTGTTGCATATTCATATTTAGTCCTCTTTTACCTGGTGGGTCTCATTTTTGTATGCAAACACTAAAGTTTTGCAGGAATGCATTGTAAATGTAAGGAGGACCAAAATAACTCAAGATGAACAAAACCCTAATGGGTTTGTAACAACATGAGGCTAAGTGTATAATGACAGATTTGTACTTGAAGTATGAAGTTTAAATAAACACCTAGTTTCCCCATAATAAAGTTACTCTAAATAAGAACTGAAGATGGTCATCAAAATCTAACTTTGCGCCCCAGAGCTCACTGATGAACTTGTGTATTTAGTAGGCTAGGCATTCCATTTGTTCCTGAGGATTAGCCTTTTGCCGCAGTGAACCCACAGTGTCCCGTCCAACTTTCTGCCTGGCTAGGCACCTATGGATGGGCAGTGAACTGTGTGTGATGTGCTACCTGAGGTGGCGTTTCCCCCGTTGTGTTAAGCTGCGTGTTTATAGAGATCACTGCTCTTATGCTGGCACTACAAAGCTAAAGTGATCTGGGAGATTTGCATTGGGTTGTTCAGTTCTGAATACAAAAGCCAGCAGGCTCATGCCTCGTCACCACAGTGCTGTCACAAACGGAGCATGGATTCATGCAAATATTAACGAACTTTCAAAGTGGGATATAAGGTTATTTGTGGAAAAGTTGAGCGTTTTGGAATGAAAATGTCAATCCCATAGAATTCTGCACTGTATTTGTGTCTGCACGTCTATACTGCACGCTACAAAAATACAGTCCTGTAAAATTAAAGAAGAGAACAGGAAATTCCAGGCACCTCTTCCATTTAAACTGCAGCGGAGTCTCCATTAAATATTTACGAGAATTTCATGAAGACACCATATGGTGACACCAAGATCTAAAGGCTTGACATATGGTGTTGTGGTTACGTGGATGGAAAACATTAGATTAAAGCATTAATATAATTAACAGAACCTATGGAAAAGCAACAGTTGTTGGCAGCCTTAGCTAACTTATCAAATTAGCAAAATGTTCACCAACAAATATATTCCTGTCATTCAAGTTTACAGATATGGAAATATATGAAATGTTATGCGCTATGTGCTTTTTGGAGGTTGGTTTGCAAGGTAAATTTGTGTGGTCTATGAAAAAGTAGTAAGTAATTGTTACCATAGCTTTGAAAAGAAGAAAAATCTTTAACAATTTTAACCATCCCAAGGCTGATGGAAAGTTTAGAGGTATAAAGACAAGTTTGGTTAGGTTTAGGGATTTATTTAAAGGAATACTCCACTTTTTTCCCAACTTCCCTAGAGTTAAACAGATGAGTTTTACCATTTTTGAATCCATTCAGCCGATCTCTGGGTTTGCCGGTAGCACTTTTAGCATAGCTTAGCATAAATCACTGAATCAGATTAGACCATTAGCATCTCTTTTAAAAATGACCAAAGATTTTCAATATTTTTCCAATTTAAAACTTGACTCTTCTGTAGTTACATGGTGACAGAAAATGCAATTTACCAGGCTGATTTGTATAGGAACTATACTCTCATTCCGGCTTAATAATAAATGAACTCTGCTGCTGCACATCAGGTGCAATGATATTACGCAGCACCTAATAAATAGTCCCCAGCTATTTTACTATTACCTTAGTGGCTTATTGCTGGTCACGTTGGAAGTTACCTAGCTGGGGACTATATTCAGGTGCTGCTTAATATCATTGCGCCTGTGCACTCATGGTACGGCAGCAAAGTTCCCTGATTATTACGCCAGAATGAGAGTATAGTTCCTATCCATTTTAGCTTGGAAAATCGCAACTTTTCATTTTCCGTCGGGCTCAGTACACAATGTAACTACAGAAGAGTCAAGTTTTAAATAGGAAAAATATTGAAAATCTTTGAACATTTTTGAACAAGATGCTAACCGTCTAATCTGGTTCAATGATTTATGCTCATGTTTAGTTGGAGTTGGAAAATGAGCCTATTTTCAAAAAAAGTGGAGTGCTCCTTTAAGGGCAGGTTTTAGATTAAATGTGGTGTAATTACATAAATGAATTACAGATATAAAAACATGTATAAAATAAGTGTATTATTATAAGTGTATTATTATAATGAATCACAGGGTCAAACAGTGCTGCTTTAAATAAGTTTGTGTTAAAGTGCTATTATCGTGTTAAGCTCTACACAAGAGGCATTTTCTTCACGCACAAGTTTGACACGTTTTTCTTCCCTCTTTTGACTGATAGGATATAATCGACCCTGATTATCAGCTGATGTCCAATGTTTACAAAAATCAGCCGATACTGATTACTGGTCAATACATCAGTGCAACCCTAATTATTATAGTACTTTATTTAGTTTATTATCTGAATCTAGTAGTTTGAGAACTTTGTTTTTTTTTTTTGGATGCTTCTGAAGTTTTAAAAAAGAATGTTAGGCACCCAGCTGTCCTTCAACACGTGTGGGAGTAGAAAAGGAGGACTGAAACATAACTCGTAAGTGTGAAATTATTCACTCCAGTTTTTGCAGAGCATTCCATGAATATACTGCAAATCAGATTTAAAATCAGTTAAAGACTTGACATTTAACTTTTACTGTCTGTTCTTGCATGCATGCATGGAAGAAAGCACGAGAATGGGAAAACAGTACAAAAAAACATATACACTAAAAAACAAAACACAACTTTTTGAGTCAACTTAAAATAATTTGTTACCCTGCTGCCTTCAAATTTCAACTCAAATATCTAAGTTGTCACTTTTTAACATTCAAGTTGACTAAACTTCTTTGAGTTGACTGAACTTAAAATTAATGCAGCCGGGTAACATTTTTAGTTAACTCAACAAATAGTTTTTACTGTAGATCATTTTTCAACACCAGAAGCAATAAATGAACAGTGATAAAGATCTAAAGGTAACAATAGCATAACACCAGGTAAAGTATATCATGCATCTTAGTAAAAATGAAAAAAATAAACACACCCTCAAGGTTGGTTACTCTTCACTGGAAAAAAAAAACATGCATTTCTTGTAAGCACAAAGAAATCCAAAAATAAATAAAGCAGCACTGAGAGTAAAGAGAAGCCTCCATGTGAACCACTATAACCCTTTAAAGCCTTAGGGCATTTCATTCAACAGAGAACGGATGCTCTTGTTCTTTTTTTTCTGTATGTTTGCAATATAGTAATAGAGTTTACACTTCCATAGCACTGTATTTGCTCAAAGGCTATTCAAGTTTCATTCAGAGTCATACGGCATAACAGGTAAAGACTTAGGCTGGTAGCTGAATGTTGTTAGTTCAAACCCTGCAACGGTTGATCCATTAACTGTCACCATTATGCCCTTAAGCAAGTTGTAACTCCAGGAAACCAGTACTGAGTCAATAAGTGCACTGTCTGATAAATGACAAATTAATATGTGTCCTTTAAATTAATTAATATAAGGGACCCACCACAGGAATGTAAAATGATACTATTAATTATGAAGTAAAGCTATGGTTATTTTTAAATAGTCTGAGAGGTAAAAACATAACTTTTTGGTCAAAAGTCAAAGTCAGGGGTTGTGCCAGAAAAAATTGACTGTGTAAATATCTATTTATTACTTTAGGGACAAATAAACCAAGTGAACAACTGAAATACTTTTATGAATCATATTTAGAGCATGTAACAAGATTTTAAGTTTTTTTAATTGATTTGTACAAAATAATTATTCTTTGAAAGAGATTATTTGTGCTTGAGACATACAGAAGGACATTTTCGTAGTTCTAAACTGATCTCATGTGAAAAGGCAGCTATTTTTTGTGTTGGTGACTTGTACAAAGTGATTTTTAGAAATAAAAAAGGTTAACCCCTAACAGCCCAAAATAACCCTCAGTGGGCCATAAGCAGATCATACAAAAAAGAACAAGTAGTTACAAACTGTCATGACATAGACATATAATATACAGACATATTGAGGAAGCTGGGAATTTATTATACAGTTACACATTACTGTTTACGAAATTATCATTACATATCATGATAAGCTTAAATATTGTCATCTATTTTTTTTCTCATTCCACACAGATTACAAATGGACCCGTACAAACAATAATAATAATAATAATAATGTTATGGAATTCAACTCTAATTTACTCAAGAACAAATGGTCCATTTCACACTTATTATGACTTTACATGTATAAATACCACGTCTGGAACTCGATTCGAGTTCACACTTGACAGTGTTTCAATTTGAATTTGCACTTGGACAAATGTTTAATTCCAATATTCACTGCAACAGATGAGCAAGTTCTTCAACACTGAAGAATAGACCTTTATGTGTCAATCATGCTCTGATAGCAGTGTATAATTATCTTCTAAAAGTGAACGGTTTGATAAATCTGTCTTCAACAATAACAAGAACTGTGGGAGTAAAATACTCCCACATAACATGCGTGAATTAACAATCATAAACAGGCAGTACAGCTTTATGTTATTTCCATAAATGTAGTTCTTTTTCCGCCACACGACAGGAGCATGAGTTTCTTTAAACATACAAGTTTGTTTTGTTTGTGCTTGAACATTGTTGACACACTACTGGTTTCATCGAAAGTACAGATAAACAAAGCACACGTCCTAGATTCTCACACTGGCTAAATAGACAGAGAAAGAGAGCATTTATATCTAAAAGTTTAAAAGCAGCAGTAGCAGTAGATACTGCAAATCCTAAACTCACCTCTCATCCAGTCAACAACCTGTTTTGGTGTCCACCTCGTTACTGGATCCATTGCTTTGAAACTTCAGTCCAACCAGTTAGAGCTATTCTCAAAAGAGATTAATAATAAAGTACGTAAAGCAGCAGTGTGTGATCGGCACTGTGAAATAAGATCATTCTTTCAGTCAGTCCTTCAGAAATCCAGAAGCAAGCGCGGCTCCCGAGATATCTCCATTGGAAGCAGCCGATTCTCTCACATGGACTGAACGATCAGAGTAAACTCACGACTCAAGAGGAGGAGAAGAGTTCATCTGTAGACACATGTATCAGATTTCACTGTGTGAACCTCCCCTCAGTCCAACGGAGGAGGAGCAACGAGGAGTTCTGCCAAGCTGCTTCCGAGCCGCCTACTGGTATTACTTGCGTCTCCCGACGTTAGAGTTCATATCTATAACCTTTCAGTTAATCATTAGCTTCACATGGGTGAGTCACATGCATGACATCATTATCGGAGCAAAGGAATTCATTTGGGAGATTCTTTTGTCAAGTACCAAACTTATTCACATTTTTGGAATATCTGAGATAAAATTGCATACGTTCTTTAAAGCAGTAGTTCAAGATTGAACAAGATTATATAAACCAACAAACAAACACATGGACGCTGATTGTTAAATATTCACTGCAACGCTGATTGTTTGTATAAGACACTTTAAATTAAACTAACACCCCCTGTACCTTATATTAGGTGTCTATGTCATCAAAATAATAATTGTTTGATACAACAACAGTGTTGGGGGTTACGCAGTACAAGTAACGCAAGTTACGTAATAATATTTCTTTCTCCAAGTAACTAGTAAAGTAACGCATTACTTTTTCATTTCCAAGAAAATATCCGAGTTACTTTTTCAAAAAAGTAACGCCAGTTACTTTTTGTTTCCCAGTTTAATCAGAAAACAAGATTATTTTGCTTACCCCTTTGAGAGATTATTTAGCTTGTTTTAAGCAAACACACTTAATTTTGACTTGTTTTCAGAAAAAAAACGACAATAATTTTTACTTGTCTAGAAAATCCTTCTTGATTTAAGAATTTTTAGGTATTTTGGCTTGAAACAAGACAAAAAAAAAAAGTAAGAAAAGCATTTTTTGCAGTGTACTAATAAGCAAAACTTACTTTATATTAACAAACATTTGTGTTTTTTTTCCTCATTGCTGAAGAGTGTTGAACTTTCTTTTCCTACAGTTCTACTGTACAGACTTCAATTTAATTTTCCTTTAGTCTTAAACTTAGTGAAGTGTGAAAAAAAAAAAAGTGACGAGACGTGAGGCCAAGTATGGTGACCCATACTAGGAATTTGTGCTCTGCATTTAACCCATCCAAGTGCACACACACAGTAGTGCACACACACACCGTGAACACACACCCGGAGCAGTGGGCAGCCATTGCATTGCTGCGGCGCCCGGGGAGCAGTTGGGGGATCGGTGCCTTGCTCAAGGGTCTCACCTCAGTCGTGGTATTGACGATGAAGAGAGCGCTGATTATTCACTCCCCCCACCGTCAATCCCTGCCGGACCTGGGACTCGAACCTGCAACCTTTTGATTACAAGTCCGACTCCCTAACCATTAGGCCACGGCCGCCCCTTATTCACTTAATTTCATTTTGGTGTAAAAGGGCTTTTACATTTGCTAAGAATCAAACGTTTTTATATTAAAAACAAACCAGCAAGCCCTGCCCAGATTTAAAAGGTAACGCAAAAGTAATGTAATGCATTTCCTTCCATAAAAAGTAACTAAGTAATGTAATTAGTTAGTTTTTTATGGAGTAACGCAATATTGTAATGCATTACTTTTAAAAGTAACTTTCCCCAACACTGGATACAATACATTCTACATGTGTTCATGCTGTATCGCAATACACTTTTGGTGCTATTGAGATACAGGTAAGTCTAACAACAGGTTTTATGGTATGATTGGGTTGAAGGGTTGGTAAGGGCCAACAGTGTAATCTGATGTAATTACAGAAATAAAAAAAAAAAAATAAAAAAAATGTCATTACGTGCAGGTATTGTTTATATATATAAATATGTAAGTGCATTGCATTGCATAAATGTTAGTAGTTAAAGACATCTAGTATAAAGTGGATCAAAACTAATCACACCTCTGATTTGCCTTCTTGTCCTAACCAGCCGGTTTCTATTTTCAGCGGCGATGCGGCTGAAACATAAAATGACCTTGATATCAGTCATTAAAAAAGTAATGGTAGCAAAAAAAGTCATTTAAAAAGTTTTTAAATCTGGGCAGGGCTTGCTTTTTTGTTTTTAATATAAAAAAGTTTTATTTTTAGCAAATGTAAAAGCCCTTTCACACCAAAAAGTGAAATGAATAGGCATAAGGCTGAAGGAAAAGTAAATTCACGTCTATACATTAGAACTGTAGAAAAAAGGAAGTTCAACACTCTTCAGCGATGAGAACAATGAAGCACAAAATGTTAGTTAATCTAAAGTAAGTTTTTCTTATTAGTATGGTTGAATTGGATCAACAGCAAAGACATTGGTTAATAAAATGGGATTAAATACATAAAGGAAACAAAAAGTAGCTGGCATTACTTTTTTGAAAAAGTAACTCAGATATTTTCATGTAAGTGAAAAATGCGTTACTTTATTTTTAAAAAGTAATCTAATTACGTAAATCGTGTTACTTGTTACTTGTAACACTGCTCATGAGAAAATTGTTACTAGACAAACTTGACTAGAGCTACATTTTGATTTCCTTATAAAAGTTCAAGTTTTTCCAGTTCTGTGATGTCTGACCAAGTTGTTCCTGTTAACTAGAACATTTTTGTTAATTAAGATAAAAAAATGTACTAAAACTAAAAAGAAAACTGAAAATATAAACATTAAAGCTAATTTAAAATATCAATAAATACTTCAAGAATAATACAAATATAACACTGAACATGTAGACTTGTGGTAGTATTATACTTTACAAAGTAAAATGACAATTGCACCACACTGCAGTGACTATATTTTTTAAAATGAATGCCATAACTACACCCAGTGCATGGAAAACCCATATTACTATGTGAGGGTGCAATAAATCTGGGGACTTTTGACACTGGAATTCATGGCAGTATCGTGATCATGTGGTTTGTAAGTTCTTTTGCCTGGAAACACCCAGATAATTGGGGATGAAAGCAGTCTAAGATAGAGACAAGCATAGACATTAAGAGCCTCCTGCCTATATATGTGTTCAGATGGAGAACCTAAATATGAAACTGGAAATACTCATAAATCAACTGGGTTCACTAAACCATATGCTTGGGCAAAGTTTTTTAAATGAGTAGTATTACTAAAAGTATTACTAAATGAAGCACTCAGAAGTCAAGGTTGGTTTTACCACTGCTTTGTAAACTGTTTATTAGCCGTTTCACATTATGAACAGCTGTTTACATGTTTAAAGATACATTAAAGGCTTTCAGATCCGGTGAGTGAGGAACACATGACAATAGCAGCAGCTTGCAGAATCACACAGGCATCACAAAACAGTATGATTCTTCACGCAAACAGTATGTTTGTTGATTCATAAAACAGTTTACATTTAAAGTCAAAAAGTCTACAAAATATAAGGCTACTATAAATTCTACTATTTATATAACAAGCAGAAAAATAAGATATATCGAGTATCGACATTTATTTTGTAAGTAATTGGTTTTGCTCTCATGTCCTGAACAGGGCTTCGAAAGCCAGAGGATATAAAGAAAACACTGTTGCCGACACACAGCGAACCCTGTATACCGAGTCTGATCCGGGATCCCTTAAATGTCTTCTGAATTCTTATCAGTCCACAGACAGTATGCAACTCCATCTTTCCAGATGAATATTGAATGTGTGAGAAAATTTGTTACCCAAAAACAAAATGGAATTGTCCGTCCAAGAAATGACATTTGGGAACATTAGGGGGCTTCCGCGACAGGGTCCTGGCTTTTCTTGTTGAGGTACTCAAGAACAAAGACCTGCAGGATCTTGTTGAGATTGTTGATGGAGGTTCGATCCAGGTTCTCCTCGTTGTCGTCAAAAGTGTGCCACACCGCAGGAAAAGGAGTGGAAATGAGATGGAGAATCCGAACCCCTAAGAATGCAGAGAAACACATACAGTTGAAGTCAAAAGTTGCAGAATCTGCAAAATGTTCATTCTTGTAGCAAAATAAAAGGGATCATACAAAATGCATGTTATTTTTTATTTAGTACTGACCTGAATAAGACATTTTACATAAAAGATGTTTACATAAGGTCCACAAGAGAAAATAATAGTTGAATTTATAAAAATGACCCTGTTCAAAAGTTTACATGTTTCCAAGAAGACAAAATTAGTTACATTTAAAATGATCTTCAAATTAAAAAAGTTTTCACCCCCTGGTTCTTAATGCATGGGTTTTTCTTCTGGATCATCAGTGAGTATTTGAACCTTCTGTCATAGTTGCATATGAGTCCCTCAGTTGTCCTCAGTGTGAAAAGATGGATCTCAAAATCATATAGCCATTGTTGGAAAGGGTTCAAATACACAGAAATGTTGAAAAACCAAAGAATTTCATGGGACTTAAAGAAAGCAGTTTAACTGTTCAGGACAAACAAGGAACTCATAAAAAACTATCACTAAACAAAAAAGCACAGCTGTGGATCATTCAGGTAACAACACAGTATTAAGAATCAAGTGTATGTAAACTTTTGAACAGGGTCATTTTTATAAATTCAACTATTATATTTTCTTGTGGACTATATGTGAACATCTTTTATTTGAAATATCTTATTCAGGTCAGTAATAACAATAAAAAAAAAAACATGCATTTTGTATGATCCCTCTTATTTCAGAATTAACATTTTGCAGATTCTGCAAGGTGTATGTAAACTTTTGACTTCAACTGTACATAAGGCATTCATACATTTCAGAAAAGGGTCTTTTACCTCGGTTGAGAAATGGTATGTGGTCATCCAGAATTAGACTCACATGCAGACCAGGCCAGAAGTACTGGACCTCATTAGGGTGATTTTCTAGGTGACCGAGTGTATGCAGCCGACGCTCTAAAATGAAAAAGAGTTTTTTATTTTAACATCAATTTATTTAGAATATTTCATTTATTGTTTTTATAAAGGTCAAAGCTACATTAAACATTGTCTTAGACTTATACTGATACCTAGTGGTGTAGATCAGAATCAGAAAGAGCTTTATCACCAAGTATGCATGTGCATACAAGGAATTTGTTTTTGTGTTGTTAGCTTCCAGTTCACAGAGACAATAAAAATAGGATGAGAATAAAAAATACACATATGTAAATATAAATAGATTATATATATTGTATGCATTCTGTTGTTAACTGAAAACGGTTGCTTTTGCATTTATTTATTTAGATTTTATTTATAGATATTTATTTGTGTATTATATATATACATATAGTAAACTAAATTGAGAAATAAATAAGTGGTATGTACAGTTGTGCTATAGATGATAGAATGGAAGTAGATGCAGAGATGTATTTGGATGGAGGTGTAACAAATAAATAAATAAATAAATGCAAAAGCAACAGTTTTCAGTTAACAACAGAACAATCTGAGAGGCCCCCATTGTGCACCACTTTCAAGACTTTTGTAAAGTCATGCAAAGATGACTGAACTAATCCGCTACAGGAAAATACAGCTGTGTGATAATGCTTTACATTGAACAACAGTTCAATAAAGATGACATTAATACTGAGTAATGACTGTACACTTTATGAAATTAATTGCATGTAAGTCCTACGTAAGTGGGTCAAAAAACCAAGCACTCTTAATTTCAAATTGCATAAAACATACATTTAAATGGTTACAGCATGTGTTGAGTAATATTAATTGACATGTAATTACTATAGAGCTAGAGATAAAGTACTTACTTGCATGTAATTAGGCATTATTTACTGTTATTACTACAGTAAGTACATGTGTAACCTGTGATGTAACTAGCACACTAAAATAAAGTGTTACCATTTAAACTAAAATACATTTTCTAATTGTAAATTTATAATTGCAATTAAAGGACCAAAATTATTAAATTCCATTTGTATGTCCAATGTCCAAAGCTGATTATTTATAAGTACTCTTTTTAAAAGTATGCTAACTTATTCTCCTAATAAAAGTAGTTCTGACAATGTCATTTTGTTCTGTGATTAAAGCTGAATTTTTAGCATCATTATTTCTGTAAAGATAAGAAAAAAAAAAACAGAATGTGCCACAAGAAAACAAAACAGAAAATTGCTAACCAATATTTTGTAGTTTGGAAAGCCATCGGGTCGTACTGGAGAACTGATTACCGAAGCGAGGATTAGGACCTCCAATCAAGTCCAGTAGAACAAACAAATCCTGTGAGAAATTGAATTCAAGACTTAAAACCATTTTTGGTAAATGTTTGCATGCCTTCATACTCTTTCATAGCCTTTTATAGCCTTACATTCACTATACTAATATAGTATATGCACCTTCATACATTAATACATACCATTTAGGTTCTAATATGTATACTTCAGATACTAATTAGCAGTGTTGTGGGTAACACATTACAAGTAACTCAAGTTAATTAATCAGATTAATTTTTTCAAGTAACTAGTAAAGTAATGCATTAATTTTTCATTTACAATAAAATATCTGTTACTTTTTCAAAAAAGTAACGCCAGTTAACATTTGTGCTTTATTTTTTCTCATTGCTGTTGAACTTCCTTCTCCTAGTTCTACTGTACAGATGTGCATTTACTTTTCCTTCAGCCTTAGGCTTATTCATTTAACTTTTTGGTGTGAAAGGGCTTTTACATTTGCTAAAAATACAACTTTTTATATTACAAACAAGCAAGCCCTGCCCAGATTCGCAAAAGTAATGCAACGCATTACTTTCTATAAAAAGTAACCAAGTAACGTAATAAGTTAATTTGTTAGGGAATAACACAATATCATAATGCATTTTTTACTTTTAAAAGTAACTTTCCCCAACACTGTTAATTAGTAACTTTAAGGTACTAATATGAACAATTTAGGTGAAAAAAGGTACAAATTTCACACCAGTCACAGATTTTGTACCTTTTACCTGAGAGTGTATATGATTGAACCTTTGTATATTCAACATACTTCAGAACTCTATATTCATATTCAAATTCTATAGTCAAGGTGAATGGTGGACATTTGCATCTAAAATATATTTGCTGATAGTGCAGCAGGAAGATAGCTGTGTATCAGAAACCAAGAGAAATCTTTCTTTAGTGAAAAGTACAAATGTAATCTGACCACTACAGCAGAAGGAAAGACTATCAGGGAATAACTAATTAAATGTAAGTACAAAGTTACAGTATAATATATATAAGAATAGTATAAATTAATAATAATAGAAAACATTTTTCTAACAATAAAGAGGGTAAAAACAGTAAATAATGTGTAGATTAATCTGGCTGTTTATCAACTATGTTTAAGTATTAATGTAATGTTTGTGATTGAACTGTACAATGCCGTCAAGCTGGCTGGTGTTGGTGGCTTCTGGTGGATGTGCTGTTGTCGCCATTTTGTGGGCTAAATGACGGGAGCCATAGAGAGAGTCTTCAGAGGTCCACTGGTAAAGAGCCTCCTCTCCATCAAAGAAGAATAGCTGAAGTGACAGATCTGACCCAGAGTCCTGTGAGAAAGAGCAAAATAAACACATACTGCCATCTACTTGTGACACTACAGAATGCAGCACAAATAATATAAGTGATTTGTAAATGCAAAATGAATCCAACAAAATTAAAGTTCAGCTACCAGCTGAAAAATAGAGATTCGTAATGGTATAACATAATTATTAACAAAACAACACTTCAGTGCAATACAATTTCCTGCGTAGTTTTATTTTAACTGTTTTCTCCCTTCACTGATAATCGTCTCAGATAACTCAAAACCGCTCTACTCATTACACAGAAGCTAAATTATTTGCAAGACAAACAACTTATCTTTCAGAAAGAACTATTTAGAAAACTGACCACTTTAAATGAACACAGAGCAGACACATTTACTTTTTCTCAAGAAAAAAAGGTATTTTTTGTTAGGTATTTTTGAAAAAACTGGCTGTGTGATGCAAGTGTCAAAATGTATTCATTTCTAAATAATGCACTTTATTCATCAGGGCCTGTATTCACAAAACATTTTATCTTACCACTAAGAGTTCTCCTAAATAGCAGAAAAAAAAGGTTTTAGCTAGGAGTTTTCTCTTAAAACCTATTCACAAAGCTGCTGAGACAAACTTTTAGTAAGGAATAGAGAGAAGTCTTAAGCTAAAAGTAAGGGCGGGGTTGACCTCGGTGCAATGGATGATGTCAGCATGCTTATTAACTATGCACACTATGATTGGCTGACAGGGGAGGAGTCTCTTTCAGAGATGTGTTCATAGAAGCATTGTTGAGCACATGTTATGTTGCCATATTCAAATAAAGATTTTATTGCATGCTAAGTGTCACAAATTAAACAAGTATTTGTTCAGCCTTTTACATGTGTGCTTCTCATAAACAATTAGCTGATATGCATATAAACAGCCTTTCTCTTAACGGAATAGATTAATCATGTCTGATAGTAAGATATGCAAACGTAATGAAAAACTGGACGCAAGAACAGCAACTTGTTAATGAAAACAAGGATATAATCAAAGGAAAATTTGGAGTTGTGATAACCTCCAAAACCCAAAAAGTTGTGTGGGAAAACATGTGTTTCTAAAAAAGTTTAAGTTCCGAGGCAGATGTTGCCAGCAACAGCCATTTTAGGAGAGCTGGGATTTAGTTTTAGTGACTTCAGATTTAGAAACCAGTTTTAACGCCAATGCTTTTAAGTCCTAATTTTAGGACTGACACATCTATTATTTTTAAGACTTTCCCCTGAATCAGCAAGTTATGAGCTAGTTTTACCTTTAAGATGTTTTGTGAATATGGGTCCTGTTCTCTTAATTTATGTGAAAAGTAATAAGTTGTTGCTGTTTTACAGTCTTCATTTAAGCTGGAAACTGCTGTAAATTAGATGTATAGGTACATTTGTGACCCTAGACCACAAAACCAGACATAAAGTCCATTTTTTGAAAGTGGAATAAATAAGCTTTTCATTGATGTATGGTTTGTTAGGATGCAACAATATCTGGCAGAGATACAACTATTTGAATATCTGGAATTTGAGGGTGCAAAAAATCTAAATATTGAGAAAATTGCCTTTAAAATTGTCCAAATTAAGTTCTAGCAATGCATATTTCTAATCAAAAATTAAGTTTTGATACATTTACAGTAGGAAATTCACAAAATATCTTCATGGAACATGATCTTAATATCCTAATAATTTTTGGCATACAAGAAAAATTAACCATTTTGACCCAAACAATGTATTTTTGGCTACAAATATACCCCAGTGACTTATGACTGGTTTTGTGGTCTAGGGTCACATTTGTGGAGTTTTGCATATCATAATCTCTTGAATTTCATGTGCCATGTTAACACAATGCTCATGTTTATGGTTATAGTGGCTAAAGAGGAATGAATTTATACCATTTTCATTTTGAACTTTTCCAATAATTTTTACTGTAAAAACAGTCCTGCAGCTAAAGCAAAGCATGCAGTCATTTCAAATTATGAAAACTGAAACAAATATATGAAAATAAAAAAATCACAATCAAGTAGTTGTTCAAACGTGACGACCCATCTCTAGTTCCTTTGTACACTGCCATACCTTTAGGGTCTTTAGTTCGTCATCTTGGGCTCTTGCCAGTTCCAGAATCATAGAGCAGGGAACAGCAGAATCCGTTGCTCCGAAAAACTCACGGCCGTCCCACTGCGGAAGGTAGTATTTGGAGTCATAGTGGCAGGCCAGAACCAGCTGACGCTTCGCAGCAGGGTTGAGAGTTGCAATTATGTTGGTAAAGGGAAGTTGGCCATAAGGCGTATGAGCATAGAATGAGTCCTCTGTCACCTCCCATCCCGCATTCATCGAGCCGAGGGTTGATTTAATATGCTAAAAAGAGAGAAATTCAGACACTGAACACAGTGTCACATTGAAACATTTGCTTTCATACACAAACAAACACTTACCTGCTGGACGTTTTGGCTTCCAGTTGAACCCGGATAGCGCACAACAAGCATGGGCTTCAGGTCTTTCTGCCACATCCGGTCCAGATCGGTACGAGATATGACACTGCTCAGTTCACTGGAGCTCAGTGTGGTTGCTTCATGTTTCAGCTGAAAAGGAATACAAAATATTTATTCATTCATTTATTCAACAGTGGGGTATTCATACTTCTGTGTCACAAGTCTGAGTCCAAGTTAACACACTCCTGTGGCCATGACAAGACCAACACCATGCCCATGTCCAAGAGTATGGTCCATATTTTCACTGCTTTTGTGTATGTTATGTACATTTACTGTATTTTATAATATTCCCTTTCTTTTACTGTTTAGTAATTATTAATCTCTTTAATTACCTTTAGTATTCAAAATGATGGATCAATCAGATTGTAAACCACTCAGTTAATTAAACTGAGCTGTGAATGGAGTACTGTAGGAATAATCATATGAATAGGAAAAAACTGCAGGGATTTTCATCTTAAAACAGAAAACTTTAATGCATTTTGGCTGTTCGTTTACAAGACAGCATTCTGGGGGCCTGAAAACCTTTAAAATGGTTTTCAAAGTGCAAGTTGTTGAAGAAAATACCATTATTGTTGCAGTGTAAAACATAAAAACACTGTTGTTAGTATGTAAATGTAAATCTTCTCAGCTGGATTGAAAAATACCAGTGCCTTGATGCATATTTACCAGAGCCTTTTTATAATAAGATGTCTGTTTAGATACAATTTACTTCTTACAAATGTGATTTAGTTTCTGTGTTATGAACTGTCAGTAAAGAAAGCTGAGTATTTACTACATTTCATAAAAAAAAATAAAAATTAAAATGAAATTTTTTAAACATTTGAGATGTTTCTTTAAAGGATTGCAAAGTTTAGCCAGGTAAATTTGCCAGGTAATCGCAGTTATGATTGTGTCATGACTGTAAGTCTGATATTGCTTTGAAGGAACACAAATTAAGATATTTTTGATTAAATCTACTACCACATTTAAGGCACAGAAACATAGTAAGGACATTGTTAAAATAGTCCATGTGACATCAGTAGTTCAGCCGCAATTTTATGAAGCCACAAGAATACTTTTTGTGCACAAAGAAAAAACAAAATAACAACTTTATTTAACAATTTCTTCTGATGTCATATGGACGGTTTTAACAACGCCCTTGCTATGTTTCTGTGCCTTGCCTGGAGAGTACCTTTGCTGTCTATGGAGGGTCGTAGATTTTGATTTCATCAATATATCTTAATTTGTGTTATGAAGATGAATCCCTTTAATACAGCACTTTGTAAAGCATAAATGTTAGTAACTTCTTTTAGAGACCAGGGCCGTATTCATGAAAATTCTTAGTGCATAAAGTTGTTCCTAGTGACAAAATTCTAAGGAAATTCTTAGAAATGTGTGTGTTTCCTCTTAAAATTAAAGAAAAGAAGAAACGCTTCAGAAAGCATCTTAACCCTTAAAATTAAGATGAGGACTTTTAAGAGTTTCTGTAGCAGTGGAGGTGATGAACAAAATATGAAAAGGGGGAAGAAATGTGTTGCACACAATGCATGACAGTGAGTTAATAAGACACTAAACTTTAGATTGTGCAGGGATCATGTTTGTTACCAATTAGACACATGCTAACATCTCTGACACAGTGCAGAAATGCCATAGCGCCAAAAATAAAAGTATTCACCACACTAACTACACTAACATATTTGGCAACTGGAAAAATGCAACTATACAGTAGTGATGATTTGGGTACAAACAGCACTTTCAGAACATCAATACATTATCAAATACATTAAGTACGATATTAACAACATGTTAAATTCAAAATAAAGAATATATATATATATATATGTGTGTGTGTGTGTGTCTATAACTTTAAAATGAAGGCTTATAATAGACTCATACACTTAAAAGCAATCTTTTATTTCCTTATTGGTCAACCAACCAATTACAGTCTTCAAAAGGCTGTGTCATACGTAGCAAAGTTTTTATCTAACTAAGATAAAAAAATTTGTCTTTTCCTCACTCAGAGTTGCTCTTAATTTGGTCCTGAATCTCTCTTAAGCTAAGACTCCTGCGTAGAAATTAGGAGCTTTCTGAGAGGATTGTGATGGTGTTGCGTCATTTTTAAATGAACTAGTGTTCAGAACAAATTGACTGAGTGAATCATTCAATGACTCATTCACATATTCACTTGCCACTACCTATTGCCTAACTATGTAAAATCCCCACACAGACTGAATTCACAGACTAAAGTCTAATTTTAAATGGTCATGAACCACCTTTATCAATATTTTGTACTGTTCTCTGAAATCCCCTTGTAATGTTATCAAGGTTTCAAAAAACTTCACAATTTAAAAGTAAAAGGCTATTTTCTGTACTGTTTTAACCCCCCTCATCAGAACATTCTGTTTGATCTGTTTGATCTTTGTAAACAGACAAAGCAAGAGTGACCCTCACACTTGTGGTTGCGACATTACTGTCAGATTCAATATAGCCAGCACATCATCATCTTTTAGTTTCAGTCTTTCTGAAAATCTCATGTTGAATTGTTCCTTGTTTGTAAATGTTTGAGATTTATACATCATCTGAAAGCTGAATAAATAATATTTTCATTTATGTATGGTTTGTTGGGATAGGACACTATTTGGTCAAGACACAACTTGCTGAGAAAATTGCCTTTAAAGTTGTCCAAATGAAGTTAATTAAGTTTTGATATATTTACGGTAGGAAATTTACAAAATATCTTCATGGAACATGGAAAATGTGAAAATTTTGACGCATGCAATGTATTTTTGGCTATTGCTACATATATATCTATGCTACTTAAGACTTGGTTTTGTGGTCCAGGGTCACACACACACACACACACACACACACACACACACACACACATATATATATATATATATATATATATATTAGGGATGGCAAATACAGTATGTTTAGCGAATGAGAGAACTTTTGAGCTCACTACCCCTTTAAGATGGCTGAGACATCTTCAGTGAAACTGATATGTGATGTTATTTACTCATAGTGAATCATATCCAAAAGTCTACTCTTACTCCATTTACAAAGCTGAAGAAAATACCTGACTTGCAATACATGCTATTGTAATTCAGTGACAGTCAGATAACATGATGATTATACTCTTGCATAATGGCAATGTTACAACCAAACTAGCACAGTCTTGTTTGAATGACAAATTATACGTTGCATATGTCTAGAGGATAATTATGTGTTCGAACATGGCAACAGAAGGTTCTGAAATTACATTTAAGAGAGGGAAACACAGCTGGACGACATTCATAGAGTACATCTGGACAGTCTGAAAAGCTTTTGATTATATTTTCTTTCATGAATAACAATTTTAAGATGAACAGAAGACAGCTAATCAAACTACTTCTGCTTTAAACATGATATTGATCTTCTGAAGGCAGTTTGTTTTTGTGTGTGTTTGGTCTCAAAGTCCATTACTTCCTGTGCTGTGATTGTTGATTCTACATGTGTTGTTTAAGCCACTTAATGACCATAGCTTGATATGAAAAACACAGAATGGCAGATAAGATTAGATACATATTAAACATTGTAATATGTAATAATATAAAAGACAACACTCAAAAGTAAACATGGTGGTGAAAAAAAACATTCTAAAAGATTCTATTTCACAATGTGGCTTGTAAGATTGATGTATAAAGTTAATACTTTACAGTATTTTCTAATATTGAGCCCACAATGTTACTTGTCCTTTTCAGTTTTCTGAAAACATGCTGAAAATAATTCCTAGTACAACAGTAGCATCATACAAATGTGGATAAACCATTTCCCCAAAATGCAGATGAATTAATTCCAAAGAGAAAAAATCTATAAATATAAAGATCTCCTGCTGTTGGATCAATGATGAGGATCCTGCTCCCATAGCAACTAGACAATGGAAGACAGACTGAGCAACATGAACTGAAGTCTAAAGATGTAAGTGACCAGATCATGTACTTGTAAAGTCACGAAGCAAATGAAGCTTACTTTCCTCAGCCAGTTTAAGTGATCACAATTGGAAGTTTAAAATAAAAAAGAGGACATGCGACAAATGAATAAATGCATGAATTAAGAAAAAAAAAATGTGTTATGCATTAAAAATAGACAGACATACGCTAATAAATTCTTAAGACATTTAAAGGCAGAAATACTCTCATTTAATGAGAAGCATAATAAAACCATATATTGAATTTGCGACCCCGCAAAAATAATTAATTCTACATTTCTCAGAAGCTCTATGCCAATTCTCTTAAAAGGAATGGCTTAAAATGATGCAAAAAAAAAAAAGCTGATACCTTTTCCTCCTGCCACGGAACAGTGTCGCATCTCGTCAGTGTCCCTAGGATGCCAATCAAAGCCAGCAGACTCGTGGTCCAGCGTCGTTCGGCCATCTCCTCCGTTCTGTCCGCACGACTGTCTCTCAGACTCAAGCCAACTCGGATCATGTGAGAAAAGAATTTACAAATCCTACTATGGCGACTGCCTGACTCATGAATATTAATAACATTCCGTGACGCTCGGTAAACTGATTCGCTGAAAGACAGACATTGCTAAGTTGGGGGCTTGGTTCATGAATATTAATCACGTAACAAGACTGGGCGCTTAAAGAAGGTTACCAAGCAACGTCAGCGAGGCTTTATTCATATTTATGACCTACCACTAGATTCTGCACAAAGAGCCAGCTGTTTGCATTTGTAAGCAGGAGAGTTCTTACGTCGCCTCATATTCCTGTCCTTAAATAATCAATTTATATAATAGGGAGTTGCTTTCTGTGTACCAAAAGTAAATAAAAAAAAGTTTATAAGGATATAACTGTTATATTTCTAGATATAGCTTAAAGATTCAGTAAAAGCACAAATTAATTCGAATTTGTTGTTTTAAAGAATGTTAGTATGTTAAAGAATCCAGTGACGTTGCCCATTTTTCACTCATAATCGATGTATAATCAAAATATACACGGTTAAAAGACCAGTTGTTATTGTTTGTGCAACTATAGTTGTTTCAGATTGTTGTAACCTTTTAATTTTCAATAGTCTTTTTCCAATAAATGTAATGACACCGTTATATTACCGCTGGGTAGTGCATATTACAATTGGATCTGTTGTAATCCCGTAGTACGTGCGCTACACGTGGTCGCACACGCATGCAAACCCGGAAGTCTACTGCAGTGAGATTTCTAATGCTGTTTGTGGTATTTGTTTCAGACGTTATATTTACAGTTGCTAGTCATAATAACTGCTTGTTAATATTAATTTGACATCGAGGTGATTTTTCGTGATGGACGATACAATTTTAAGTTTAAAAACACAGCTCTTGGAAAAAGAGAAAGAGATTGCAGATTTGAAGAAGAAACTTTTGAAGAAACAGTTGGAAGAGGTCTGCAAATGTTATTCTGTTCACTCTCTGCAAACATTGTGGATCATCTGTGTAAAACAATCTGGTACCTTTATGTGTTTTTCTTTAGCATTATGGTATAAGGTGTATTTGATGGCAACATTTGTTTTATGCAAACCTCCCACAAGTGCACACATCATTTTCTTTCTAAAGACATTAACAAAACAGTAACTTAGTAAATTTCTTAATAGGAGTGGTGTTTCTGGTCTGCCCTCAGCTCTGTTTCCAGCTTCTTATTATTTAGCAAATGCATTTAGTTTAAAACAAAAGTAGAAAACAAAGAATGAATGAATAAATATATAAATAAATAAATAAATGCTAGTGCTATTATGTCTTTATTTTAGCTCTCTCTCTTTCTCTCTTTCAGTTTAGGCTGATTAGTGTATATTTTTAAGATATTAAGGGATTTTAAAATGTCAAACCTGTTAAAACCTGTCAAACCTGTTGTCATATTTTATATATGACCCTGGACCACAAAACCAGTCTTAAGTAGCATTAGTATATTTGTAGCAATAGCCAAAAATACATTGTGTATTTCAA
The DNA here is from genome assembly GCA_033026305.1 of Cirrhinus molitorella. Classification (NCBI taxonomy): domain Eukaryota; kingdom Metazoa; phylum Chordata; class Actinopteri; order Cypriniformes; family Cyprinidae; genus Cirrhinus; species Cirrhinus molitorella. Next base: position 2,688,371 of record CM065135.1, read on the forward strand.
AAGTTTTCTTTTATACCAAAAATCATTATGATATTAAGTAAAGATCATGTTCCATGAAGATATTTTGTAAATTTCCTACTGTACATATATCAAAACTTAATTTTTGATTAGTAATATGCATTGCTAAGAACTTCATTTTGACTACTTTAAAGACGATTTTCGCCATATTTAGATTTTCTTTGCAGCCTCAGATTCTAGGTTTTCAAATAGTTGTACTATTGTTCTATCCAAAACAAATGTATTTATTCAGCTTTCATATGATGTATAAATCTTAATTTTAAAAAACTGACCCTTATGCCTCTTCTTTTTTCAGGGAAACTCAATATTAACAGAGTTACAGGAGAAAGTTACCAATCTTTCACCGCTAAAATCAAACACAACACTGAACAATGAAGACATCATGAGATACAGCAGACAGCTTCTCCTACCAGAATTGGGTGTTAAAGGTTAAAAATATTTTAAAAATATTTTCTTTTCTTTTCTTTTCTTTTCTGAATGCATTGTAAAAACAAATTGATTTTCTTTACAGGTCAGATTGCCCTTAAGAATATATCTGTTCTGGTTGTGGGATGCGGAGGTTTAGGCTGTCCTGTTGCACAGTATCTCGCTGCAGCTGGAATAGGTAAAGTGACCATATGTGTGTTTAATATTTACATTTAAATATATGAGCAGGGTTCCCAAGGGTCATGGAATGTTATAGAATTTTAAAAGGACTATTCCAGACATTGAAAGTCAGGGAATTATATTATTTATTTTATTTTTTTGTCCAAGTCATAGAATGTCAGGGATTTTTGTTTGTTGCTTTAAATTTTAGTTTTCGTGTATCAAAATATAAATTTTTACCAATGATTAATTAAATTGATTCAATAGGGACACAAAATTATTTTACATTAATACAAAATATTTCAAATAAATTGTTCTTTTGAACTTTTTATTCATCTTGGAATCCTAAAAAAATATGGATCACAAAATTGTTTCTTGAGTAGCTTATCAGCATATTAGAATGATTTCTGAAGGATTATGTGACACTGAAGACTGGAGTAATGATGCTGAAAATTTGGCTTTGATCCAATATTTTCCAATTGAAAACTGGTGTTTTAAATTGTAACAATTTCATATTTATTTTTACTGTTTTGCTTTGGTGAGCACAAGAGACATGTTTCAAAATCATTTGTAGTCAGCAGTTTATAACATCTAATAAAGTGTAGTAATAGTTCTAGTCTCTGGGCCACAGCTGTAACTGTGTAAAATATTAATGTAGTGTGTGTTTTCAGGACGTTTGGGTCTGTTGGACTATGATGTGGTGGAGCTGAGTAACCTCCACAGACAGGTGCTTCATACAGAACTGACTCAAGATCAGCCTAAAGCCCTGTCTGCTGCTCAGGCCATCAGCAGGTACTGTCCTAATCACTTACACGGTCCCATGAAAGGATAGGCTAATTAATGAGAGTTGACTGGTTGTGATCTCTTCCAGGTTGAACTCCACGGTTCAGTGTGTTCCATATCACCTCCAGCTCTCCCGAGAGAATGCTATACAACTTATTCAACAGTATCCACTCTCACTAATTACTGCTGATAGGTTCATCTTGAAGTCCTTTACAGTGCAAAACCGATTTGTCACCTTGACTTTGCATCCTCATGTATGACATTGTGGCAGACTGTTCAGACAATGTTCCTACACGCTACCTTGTGAATGATGCCTGTGTTTTGACCGGCAAGCCTTTGGTGTCAGCAAGTGCTTTACGAATGGAAGGACAGGTGAGTATCATTATTGTTTTTTTTAAATATCTAAAATATCACAAATATCAAAAATGTCACCCTCCCCAGTTTAACATAAAAGAAGATATTTTGAGCATGTGTTTTTTTTTTTTGGTCTGTACAATGAAAGTACTGTTATATTGTTATTACATATATATTTTTTTTTATATTGGTACAGATGACACTGCAAAAAATGCTTTTCTTTCTTAGATCTTTTTTGTCTTGTTTCAAGCCAAAATATCTAAAAATTCTTAAATCAAGAAGGATTTTCTAGACAGGTAAACATTAATGTCTTGTTTTCAGAAAAAAAAAAAGTTAAAATTAAATTAAACTTGAAACAAGCAAAATAATCTGACAATGGGGTAAGCAAAATAATCTAGTTTTCTGCTTGAAATAAGATTATTTTGCTTACCCCATTGGCAGATTATTTTGCTTGCTTTAAGCAAAAACTCAATTTTAACTTATTTTTTTCTGAAAACAATACAATAATGTTTACTTGTGTAGAAAATCCTTCTTGATTTAAGAATTTTTAGATATTTTGGCTGGAAACAAAGACAAAAAATCTAAGTAAGAAAATTCTGCTGAATTTTACAGGTGTTTTTGCAGAATGACCACATGATGGTGATATTTTTTTTTTTTTTTTGTTGATGAAACTTGGTACCTGTCATTACAATCCTGACTTCCTGAATTTTGGAACAGGGCCACCTAGTGGTCAAGTAATATTAAAATGTACCTTTTTTTTCCCCAAGTTTTGGACTGCTGCCATCTAGTGATCATATATATATATATATATAAACAAATTACTTTAGTGAATTTTATCCAATGACTACAAATCTCATTTTTGTCACTCCAATTTCGTTTCTACCAAAAAATCTTCCTAGACAGTTTGTCCAATTTTCGCCAAATTTCACAAAGGTCATCATCAGACCATTGGCAAAATATTTTTCATATCTCAAACCATTTCTGTGTAACTCATTGTCAAATCTGGTATCATTGGTATCACTGATATTTTATGTGGTATTTTGTGCCTATTGCACTGAAACTTCATGTCAAATCATTGCATTCTGCAAAGCTTGCTTAACTTGTCACTTTGAAACTGTAATTGCTGCTTGCAAGCTATATTTTTAAATTGTACAAATATATCATAATATTGTTTTTTTATGGTATTTTTTTGCATGCAGCTTTGGTGAGCATGAGAAACTTCTTTCAAAAACATTACATATTATTATGGAGTCCAAACTTTTAAATGGTAGTGTAAATGTCTTTAGTGTCACTTCTAAACAATTTAATACATTTGAAGTATTAATGCAATTAAAAAAAGCACCTTACTGACCCCAAACGTTATATATATATATATATATATATATATATATGATTTGCAAAGTTTTTTCATTAAAGGGGAAATTTTGTATACTAAACTTTTTTTTCTTTTAGCTGACAGTGTACAACTATAGAGGAGGGCCGTGTTACAGGTGTTTGTACCCCAAACCACCACCTCCTGAGACCGTCACAAACTGCTCTGATGGAGGAGTTTTGGGAGTGGGTCAGTTCTTCTTTGCTTAATGCAATTACACTCTGTAGTTTCAGAGCTTGCTACTTCTCCCTCTTCGTCTCCACAATTGTATTTAATAATTTCAACCAGACTTCCTTCAAACTTTGTGCATGCTATCTCTTATTAGTTTTGATTTTGAGGGGATTTATAAGTGAAGTTTGAAATTGAGTTTGTATGGATTTCGTATGGTGTACGCCATGTGTTTTGGAAAAAGCAAAACGGCTCTGATAGAACATTTTATTTTATACAAAGCTGAAGCCTATATTGCAAGCACTGGTATTTCCTTTTTCAGATCTTACCTTGAACTGTTGAGTTATTTCTGACTTAAAATAGTGACTATGAATTCTTCTTCTGTAATGATTCAGTAATGAATGCAGGTAATGTTGCAGGATTCTGTATTGAAGGTATGACTTTAGTATGACTTGTTTTGATATTGTGCAGTGCCTGGAATAATGGGTTGCCTTCAAGCGTTGGAAGTTCTGAAAATTGCGTCCGGTCAAGGATGTATCCTTTCTGCTCTTAATGACACCCTAAAATGAAACAATTATGGCTTTTATTTAAACACATCTATTACTGTAGGCATAACGTAATGAAATAACTCCTTAACTGGTCAGTTCAGCCTCATTTGAGAAGCAGCTGTTGATGTTTGATGGTCAGGAGGGGCGTTTCCGCTCCATACGGCTGCGGCCCAAGCAGACTGAGTGTGCGGTGTGTGGAGAGACGCCCACAGTGACTGAGCTCCAGGACTATGAGCGGTTCTGTGGCTCCGCTGCTACGGATAAGGTCTGAGGATGAGGAAAACTCCCACTTTCCTTCCTACAGTATATTAATGTCTGCGTGTGTCTGTGATCCAGAATAATCAGCTGTGGTTAAATGTCCACAAGGCGTCACTGTGACACAGTTATTATGAAGAGTGTCTGTTGTGCAGAGACCATTACTTTCACTGTGGCTACATGCTACTCTTAAGCTTAAAAAAACAAAACATCCATTTATTCAAATAATGGCACATGCACCACACTTTAAGTGTATCTTTTTAGAAGTATGTTAGAAATTTCCAACTATGAGTATTGCCATTACTAATGCTCATACTGGATTTTAACAAACCTCTAAACCTGCTGTACTGGTCAAAAGTCAGGGATAATTTTTTTTTATTATTATTTTTATTTTTTTTGTGAAAATTGATACTTGGTGTTCACCAAGGAGATATTAAAATTAAAAAAGTTCTTTTTTGAGCAGAAAGTTCTAAAATTATATTTACACCAAATGCTGCATGCATTGGGAATATATATATATATATATATATATATATATATATATAATATTTGTCAGTATTTTTGTCTTGTTTTACAGTACAAAATCTAAAATACCTTAAATTAAGATACATTTACTTGAGATGCAAAATGATTTTTTTTTTTTTTTTTTTTTTTTTTTTTTTTGAGAAATTGAACAAAACTAAGTGAGTTGATGCTTAACTTGAATTGTGTTGATTTAAAAACAAATTTTGAAGTTCATTGGCTGATATTTGAATTTTTTAAAATAATAAGTTGTTAATTTTGGTTGAAAAAAGAAAGTCATTTTTGTCAGAAATAAAAATACTGATGAAGAATCTAACTCTTTTTTTTTTTTCTTTTTTGCAGTGTGATCAGAAGATACAGTAAAAATTATTTCCAGATTATTTGTAATATTAATACAAATTAAAATGTATTGTGTACTTATTAGAGAACATTTTGACATTTGTGTTCCCTGTAATTTATTCTTTACATTTTTGTTACTTAGTCTTAAAAAGGTCTTTAAAAAGTCCTAAGTTTACATTCATAAAACCTGTAGAAACCCTGAATAAAAACAATTATAATGATATAATAAATATGTTTTAAAATTATATTAGATATTTTTTCAAATATATTTCAGTAGAAAGATTATTTTGAAGTTATTGTAAAATATTTTACAGTATTACTGTTTCTGTCTGTATTTTTGATCAAGTAAATATAGCCTTGGTGAACATTAGAAACGTCTTCCAAAATTGAGCTCATCCCAAAAGTCCTTGACTGGTGGTGTGAGTATTAGAAATTAATTTAATTTAATTTAATAAGTATTTGAAAAAAAAAAAAAAAGTTAATTCTTTTTTTCAGCAAAGATGCATTAAATTGCTAAAAATGGCATATACAGTACAATATAATGTTACATAAGATTTCTGTGTCAAATAAATGCATGAAATAGATAAATGATAGCACATACATTTTTTTTAGGTATATTAAATTGTTATACCATCAATGATCTAATCAAAACAGGCTTGGTGAGTTGCTTTTAAAAACATAAAAAAAAGTGTTACTGATACCAAAAATTTTAATGGTAGTGTAAGTATGATTAAACTTAACAGCCACAGCAAAGACCATTAAGTCAAAAAGCAACTCAAAAAACAAAAAAGTGTTTCAAGTACGGTCTAAGATGGGCACCTAATCACACATGGCCTTCAACAAGTGCTGCATCAGCATTTGTGTGGGGGTTTTGGTTTAACCGTTGTGAAATGAAAAACAGTGCTGATTTATTCTCTCTTCTTTCTGTTTGAAACCATTTCTAGTGTCGAAGACTGAATCTTCTAACCAAAGAACAGAGAGTCTCTGTGCAGGTAGTACAGTGATTTGTCTTGATTCTGGGCAAGCAGAGGAATGTAATGAGGGGTGTTTAAATTTCCATTTGGTAGTTTAGATTATATCTTTAGCAGAACCGCTCTGTGTTAGCCAGTTAATTACTGTGCATTGTGGAAGTGTGCAGCTGCTCGTTATATAAAACAGATCTGATCTGTCACCTTGCACTCCTGTGTACTTTCCTTCCTCAAATGTTACAAACATATTTGTCTTTCATTGCAGGAGTACAAAGCCATTATAGACAGCTCAAGCCCTCATCTCCTCCTTGACGTTCGACCCAAAGTAGAGGTGGACATTTGCCATCTGCCAACCTCAATCCGTATCCTTTCCCATGATCCCACTTGAAAAATGTACAGTAGAATTAGACATTTGCAACATTAAAATATACACGAGATGAACTCTACTTGCGAGTCACCAGTGCACTATGGCAATTTATGTTCAACTAGGGCTGTTGATTTAACACGTTAATTATGAAAAAAAACACATTTTTTGCACCCTACCCTGGGCTCAGAAGCAGGACGACTGACTGTGTGATTTAGTCTGTTAGAAAGCAGTTATATGCCTCTAAAATTCAAGATACGAGGGCAAAAATGAGTTTCTGTCTTACTGCAGATGAGATATTGATGTTATAGAATAGTTAAATAAAGAAAAAGTAAACATTTGTTTACATTTTAGACACAGTATTGACACAATTTTGTCTGTTTTGCTTAAAGGATTAGTTCACTGTCAGAACAAAAATGTACAGATAATGTACTCACCCCCTTGTCATCCAAGATGTTCTTCAGTTGTAAAGAAATTATGTTTTTTGAGGAAAACATTTCAGGGTTTTTATGGTGCCCCCAAGTTTGAACTTCCAAAATGCTGTTTAAATCCAGCTTCAAAGTATTTGAAGTATTTCTTAGTATTTGAGGTTAAAAAATATATAAATTGTCAATTTGTTTAGAAAATAACCGATTGTTTCGCTATATAAGACCCTTCTTCCTAGGCTGGGATTGTTTAGAGCCCTTTGAAGCTGCATTTAAACTGCATTATGGAAGTTCAAACTCGGGGGCACCATACATGTCCATTATATGGAGAGAAATCCTGAAATGTTTTGCTCAAAAAACATAATTTCTTAACGACCGAAGAAAGAAAGACATGAACATCTTGCATGACAAGGGGGGCGAGTACATTATCTGTAAATTTTTGTTCTGAAAGTGAACTAATCCTTTAATTTGGCAAATGAAAATAGTTTTAAAACAAAACAAAGCCACAGCAGAACAGATGTGCATCTCTGAAACAACACACAGTGGAGTTTCCTTACTGAATCAATCCACATTTTTGAATGAATCAGTGATTCAGAGACTCAGTAATAAAGCTGCCAGTTGCTGGTTTTCATGTTGAGAGTAGCATTTCATATTTTCATTATCAATTTAGTGATTTTCACATGTTAACAATATTGACTTTCGGGGGACAATTTCTCAGCTAATATGATTTGCTTTTCAGGGGTCCCACGGGTCATGGAATTTCTGGAATATCATGGAATTTTATAAGGTCTATTCCAGACATTGAAACTCAGGGAATTTAATATTTTTGGTCAAAGTCATGGAATATCAGGAATTTTTGTTTGTTGCTTTATTTTTGAGTTTCCATTTATCAAAATGTAATTTTTCTATACCGTTTTTTTTTTTTTGCGTTATTACACACGTTTTTCCTATTTTTATGGTTAGACTATTTTTCAGCGCCATTTTATTTCCTTCCAGCTCGTCAACTGGCAATCACTTTAGTCACTTAAATGCAGTCACCAGGCTGTACCTCATAACTAAGGCAAACATGCCAGGAAAATGTGCATTTCAAGAGCTTTGGGTACAAAATTGATCACTTCAAAGACTGAGTGTTAAAAGTAGACAATAGAAAAGCAAAAACTAAATGTGAAGAAATAAAAAGACTGAATGACAAACTTGATTACAAACAGAAAATCCTTTAGAGTGTTTGTTTAACCCCTGAATGCATAAAAACCATAAATTAATTTCTGTGGAAGAAGTACTGAAAAATATAAAAGTGCACTTAATGGGTAAAAGCAAAAAACAAGTAGTGTGTATGTGTGTTTTGCACTAAAAACGTCTGTGAACAAGTAAATCAGGCTTGCAAATGGATGGATCCGTTCATTGCAAGTCATGGAAATTCAGCTTGAGAGTCAGGGAAAAGTCAGGGAATTTGACATTTGGCTTAGAGTGGGAACCCTGGCTTTTGCAGTTAATTAGATTAATTAATCGGCCATCATGAAATGAAAATGATTAAAATATTTACTCACCTGACAGCCCTATTCCTTATTAGATGGACCTGCTAAGGAAAGTTTCCCTATTATTATTATAGCTCATAATTTGGAGAAAGAAAAAAAAAACTCATCTTTCTATTCAACAATTCTTAAAAATTTTGATACTGCAGATTACCTACAGTTGAAGTCAAAAGTTTACATACACCTTGCAGAATCTGCAAAATGTTAATTATTTTACCAAAATAAGAGGGATCATACAAAATGCATGCTATTTTTTATTTACTACTGACCTAAGTAAGATATTTCACATAAAAGATGTTTACTTATAGTCCACAAGAGAAAAAAAAGGTTGAATTGATAAAAATGACCCTGTTCAAGAGTTTACATACACTTGATCCTCAATACTGTCTTGTTACCTGAATGATCCACAGCTGTCTTTTTTTTGTTTAGTGATAGTTGTTAATGAGTCCCATTTTGTGTATTTGAACCCTTTCCAACAGTGACTATGAATTTGAGATCCATCTTTTGACACTGAGGACAACTGAGGGACTCATATGCAACTATTACAGAAGGTTCAAATGCTTCAGAAGTAAATTAAGAGCCGGGGGTGAAAACTTTTGAACAGAATGAATATGTATACATTTTTCTTATTTGCATTAATATTTTATTTTGTTCTTTTAGTATTGCCCTTCAGAAGACACTTACATGTTTCCCAGAAGAAATGTAAGTTACATTTACCCTGATCTTTAATTTCTAAAAGTTTTCACCCCCCAGCTCTTAATGCATTGTGTTTGAACCTTCTGTAATAGTTGCATTTGAGTCCTTCAGTTGTCCTCAGTGTGAAAAGATATATCTCAAAAGCATGCAGTCATTGTTTTCTAAAAAAAACGAAGAATTTATAGGACCTGAAGGATTTTACTGCAGAACAGCAGGCAGTTCAGAACAAACAGGGGACATGAACAACTATCACTAAACAAAAAAAAAACAGCTGTGGATCATTCAGGTAACAACACAGCATTGAGAATCAAGTGTATGTAAACTTTTGAACAGGGTCATTTTTTTAAATTCAACTATTATTTTCTTGTGTGGACTATATGTAAACATCTCTTATGTGATATATCTTACTCAGGTCAGTAGTAAATAAAAAAATAACATGCATTTTGAACGATCACTCTTATTTTGGTAAAATAATTAACATTTTGCCGATTCTACAAGGTGTATGTAAACTTTTGACTTCAATTGTATATCCTTAACATTATACTAGATGCACTTTTTTTTTTAAAAAATGTTCTCTATAAACTTTCTCTAGCATCTACAGTGGTTAGCCAGCAACTTAGTATTATCTATCAGGCACTTTACCAGCGAGTCAGATTTCGTGTTGGCTAATGTGACAAAAAGATATAGTATATCAATGTTACAATATAAACTGCGTAGCTTGTTTTTCCACAGTTTCCAAAGCAGAAAGACAGTTTAAAATCACTCAATTATAGATAAGAAAAACAAAAGCACAGTCTAAGTGTTAACAGGTCAGAGGTAGAATGTTTTCCATATTCACTCATCTGAACTCAGTAACATGTTACTGTCATTTGTTTTGCCTGTATATGTAAGAGACTGTTTATTAAGGTCCCACAACAGTTACTGTTGTTTAAAAAATGTATTGTGTAATGTTTATGACGCATGAAATTTCATATTTTAGTCTAAATTATTGTAATCGTTTCTCTGTTGCTATACAAATGTGTTTTGCACCACAGGCTCTACTCAACTAATTGACAATTAAAATGATCTCCTACTGTAGGGACCTGGTTACCACACATCATCTTTTTTGGACCTTAAAAAAGCATCTGTCCAGGATTTTTAAATGGTCTAAAATGGCCAGGATTTGGCTTTGGTGTCATTACCCTCAAAGTAAAAAACATAAGTCAAAGGAGTGATTTTCTTAACTAAATCACTTACAATAAGACTTGTTAACATTAGGTATAATGAACTAACAATTAGATGCTTATTTTATACATTTATAAATGATCATTGCTGCATAAACTAATACATTTTGAACATTTCTACTTTAGACTACTCCAGTCAAGTCCTGTGTCTGTGGGAAAATTACCAGATGTAGTCATTTATTTCATGTTGTCTTATTATTTGATATGATATTTAGTGTTTTACCAACCCTGTCTTAGGAAAATGAATAAATCAATTTAATTCCCTCTGTTAATTTTCTTACATTGCATCACAGACATTCCACTCTCTAGTTTAGAGAATAAAAAGGCTGAGCACATCACACTTTTAAAAGACACAATTAGTGACCTCAAACAGCAGATGAACATCAAATCTCAAGTTCCAGGTAAGATCCGTTTTAAGCATTAGTTTTGTTACATGCCATTTTTTCGTAATCAGTGTTTCATCTCGGTTCTTTTTGCTCAAACAAACATGGTGCTGGAAAATAAGTGCATACTAAATGCACAGGCCTGTGTTGAGCTATGCTTCTTAAGTGATCCTATCTTTACACACGGTAAGCGCTTGTCTGTATGCCAGATGCCCACAGCCAGCCCTCGTTAGACAAGTTGAGTATTCTAAGCACAGACAAGGCCTAATCTGAGTTTTCTCAAGCTAATTAAGCACAGTGTTGCCAGCTACCTCGCTTTTCTTGGATGGCCGATGAGGTGCTGATGATGGAGTTGCTAAGCAATTATTTTCCAATACAGAAACGGCTTAGTCATCAGAAACAACTTACCCAGTGATTAATAATCATATATTTTTAAGTCTTGTATTTTTAGATTTAATAGCATTTATTTTGATCACAAATGCAGTAAAAATATTATGAAATATTGTTGCCTTTTAATTGAACTCTTTTTCTATTTTAATACATTTTAAAATGTAATTTATTCCTGTGATGTAAAGTTGGATTTTCAGGGGCATTACTCTATTCTTATGATCTTTCAGAAATCATTTTGATTATTGATTATTTTTTGATTATTATCAGTGTTGAAAATATTTTAGTATTTGTGTTCATTGTTGCTGAAAATTCAGTTTTGGTTAACAGGAGTGAATTACATTTTATAGTTTATTCAACTTGATAATTATTTTATACAATAATATTTTTTCCCCCTAATATCACTGTTTTTACTCATTTTTTTGATCAAAGAAATGCAGAAGCAGAAAAATAATAATTATTACTTAATTCAACTTAATTATTCCAAACTTTATTTAAGTGTGTTTTATTTGGGAAATTAATATCTTAGCATGCAGCGACTAAGCTTACTTTGTCTGTGTGTTTACCTTTATTGTCTTGTAGTGTTTGTGGTTTGCAAACTTGGGAATGACTCCCAGACGGCTGTTCAGCTCCTGGAGAAAATGTCTGGACAAGAAATTGAGCAGATCACTGTCAAGGACGTCATTGGAGGATTGATGGCCTGGGCTAAGAAGATAGACCCCTCTTTCCCTCAGTATTGACTGCCATTAATCATTTGTTTGTATTTGTGAATGAAAGCAATAAACTTTTTACCTCTATTATTTAATTTATGCTGTAATTTGTATTATTATTTTTTTTTTATGATACTTCATCAGCCCCTGCCTTTTTGTTATTCAAAGTATATCTTAATGTGTGTAATATAATCAGTCTGATTTCTTTATTGATAGTAATTGTAGTACTGAGTCTGTACCTTTGATTTCAGATTAATATTTTTAAATTAATATACATTAGAGTTATCATTTTCCCTTAATAAATTTTATACAGCACAGTATGACTCATAATTTATACAGCTTTTAGTACAAATTTTACAGTTGCATTGCTGAATTTACATACACTTGTGGAATATGCCAAATGTGTATAATATTAACAAAATAAAAGAGATAATTATTATTTGACTTATTTGTTTATGTTTTATTTTAGATTAGCCCTAAATGAGCTAGTTCACATAGCAAATATTCACAAGTAGTCCTATAACTTCATTTTTAAAAGTTTAAAACCCCATCTCTTAATGCATGCTGTTGTCTTCTTGAACATTAATTAACTTTTGGCATAGTTGTGTGAGTCCCTCAACTGTCCCCAGAGTGAAAAGATGAACCTCAAAATCATAGTCACTGATAAAAATTTCGGAGTTTGAATTTGCGGAAAATGCTAGGATAGAAAGATTCTTAATACTGTGTTGATACCTGAATGATCCACAAAAAATCCTTCAGCAATTCTGTATTATGTGCATGTGAGCCCTTTCCAACAATGACTGTATGATTTTAAGATCCATCTTTTCACACTGAGGACAACTGAGGGACTTATGCAGCTATTACAGAAGGTTCAAACACTCACTGATGCTCCAGAAGGAAACACAATGCATTAATGCTTTAAATTCAAAACTTTTTGAATTTAAAGATCAGGGTAAACTTAACTTGTTTTGTTTTCTGGGAAACATGCAAATATCTTAGCTTCTGAAGGGCAGTACCAAATGAAAAAAAAATATATATTTAGGCAAAATAAGAAAATGTACATATCTTCATTCTGTTCAAAAGTTTTCACCCCGGCTCTTAATGCAGCGTGTGTCTTTCTGGAGCATCAGTGATCATTTCAACCTTCTGTAATAGTTGCATATGAGTCCCTCAGTTGTCCTCAGTGTGAAAAGATGGATCTCAAAATCATACAGTCATTGTTGAAAAAGGGTTATATACACAAAAAATGCTGGAAAACCAAAGAATCTGTGGGGCCTGAAGGATTTTTCTGAAGAACAGTAGGCAGTTTAACTGTTCAGGACAAACAAGGGACTCATGAACAACTATTACTAAAGAAAAAATAAAACATGTGAATCATTCAGGTAACAACACAGTATTAAGAATCAAGCGTATGTAAACTTTTTGAGCAAGGTCATTTTACTATTACTATTAAAACAATTGTTTTCTTTTGTAAACGTCTTTTATGTGAAATATCTTCTTCAGGTCAGTACTAAATAAAAAATAGCATGCATTTTGTATGATCCTTCTCATTATGCTAAAATAGTTAACATTTTGCAGATTCTGCAAGGTGTATATAACTTAAGTTTAGATAATATGGTATGTGATATATCGTGTAATCAGTGCTTTCATTATGAGCAAACAGTCTGAGCTTTGTGAACAATCACAGATCGCCCTAAGCAAGAAATATCACTACAAAGTAACTCATATTCAGGACGCTACAAAGCGTTATTGCGTCATAGTGGCTGTGGAATGACGCCGGTAGAGGGCGCGAACACACGCTCAGCCCGCACATAACGGAAACTGCGCGTGAGAGACATGCGCGTCAGACAGCGAGAGAAAGAGAAAAACATTTCTGCACTTATGAAGCTCAACTTCACTTCTTCAGCTCGACAGACGTGCCATTTCCTTCAGGTTTTACTTTCTCTGTCTGTACGGCGTTTCTTATTTGCCCGCGGAAATGGAGAGCAGACACTGAGGCGCGTTAGAAGGACTATAATGTAACATGAAAAGAGGATAGAAAGTTTTCAAATCGAGCTCATGTAGGGGACTCTATAACCGAGCGATGCTTTACTGGCTAAATCAAGCCCCAGAAGCTTAAAAAGGCGTTCAAGTCCTCGTTTTTCATTGATAGTAAGCTTTTTTCATCTCTTCACTTGTTAGGGAAACGCCTTTCCAGCATTAAAGGTATGTTTCCCCTCTTTTCCTTTTGTCTTCAGTATATCCTTTTAGTCTTGAGATTCAGTTGTTCGTGATGCATGATGCTAAAGCCTGAACAAAGACATTGTATAACTTGTTTTGCTGGTATTTGTGGTCTTGTGCCAGTTATGTGATCTAGAGTGGGAGGGTCTCCAGATGTGCTTCCAGATGTGAGCTGAGTTCTTCATGGCAAAAGACAAAAATGTGCAAAACTCTTCCAGAATACAAGGAGTTTGAAGTTACGCTTTGAAACCACTCGTTGTGCCTGTAGATAATGGCTTGATGAGCATTGAGCGCTGTACTGGGAACTGTGGAATAAAGACTTGAATCTGTTTTGTTTCAAACAGGAATGAGAGTTGAATGAGGATCTGGTTTACAATGGAAGCCACTTTGTCAAGCATCACGCTGGCATCCTGATTGCTCAGCCGCGGAGTGACACTCACACTATCAATCCAACATGTGCAACATGTGCTGGAAATCTCACAGCCAGCCATGAAGCATGCTCTCCGGATTGCATGTTTGTAGAGGGAAACGTAGAGAAAAAGAGGCGCCTTATTCTTTGGTCCAGTCGTACGCCACGGATTGCACATGACTGCGGCGATTCTGCTCACCTGCCTTAGGACAGAAGAATATTGTGTTTAATTAAAAACACGACCCGCTCACACATTGGATATCAGCCACGGTTTCAAAGCTTGTCAGTTTTACGCGGTTTACTTTCAATCTGCGGAGGAAACTAATGTCTGCCAGTAGTAGCACCTCTCCTCTGACCTTACCTAAACCCTTCGTCCACTCTCAGCATCAGACTGCACCCCCAACCCCCTCTCCATCACCCAGCCCTCCGGTGCCACTCTGCGTCCGTCTCTCCAATGGGAATCACAGCGTTCCGAGCCCCACCAGCTCCTTCCATGGAGTGTCCTTCCTCCTTCAGATCGGACTTACCAGGGAGATGGTCACCCTGGAGCCGCACGATCTGTCCCTCAGTTCTGTGAAGGATTTGGTCTGCTCCATAGTCGATCAAAAGGTAATGACGTTTCAAGGATATTTCTTATTTGCATGATCATGATCATTCGCTTACTGATTCTAGGTCACACTTTATGACATCATTTGAAAGATGCCTATCGAATCTCAGATTTTTGCTGTAAAAGGACTAGTTTTGAAATTGATTTCTGGCAATTTCTGTAAAAGGCCAAGACTAATTGACTGATGCGAGTTGTTTCCTGTAATCTTCAGGAAGTTGATTTAGGTGGATGAGTATGAGGAGCATTAGTGACTGATTAAAGAACACATTTTCATTCAATCTCATCTAAATCTGCTCTGATCCACATGCATTTCCACAAACACAGCAGATGAGGTGGGATGCATGTTGTAAGCGGCAGATTTCTGCAATAGCTGTGGATTTCTGACCTCAGTCATAACTTTTACAGTAAATATATAATTTGAATTGATGCAGTTTGAATGCTTGGGTAGTTTGACGAGAGAAAAAGCTGTGGTGCCGAAGGCTGTGTGGCTGCTAATGTGTTGCTAAGCCTTTTCTGTGGTATTTTGGTGGTTGCTAGAACAAATTCTATATGGGATAGATAGATGCTAATGTTACACAAAGGAATAAAACACAAAGAGATGGAGAAAAAAAAAAAAAAAGTTTAAAATGAAACAGTTGGAAGTAGAAATCACAAAGATTTTGAGACAGACTTTTTTATTTTTTAAAGTTTTTATTTTTATTTATTTATTTTAGTGCTGTCAAACGATTAATCGTGATTAATCACATCCAAAATAAAAGTTTGTTTACATACTATATGTCTGTGTACTGTGTACTGTGTATATTTATTATGTATATATAATTACACACACATGCATGTATATATTAACTAAAATATTTGATATTTATATTTAAAATATTTATATTCATTTATAATCTAAATTGTATACAGGTATAAATATATATATATATATATATATATATATATATATATATATATATAGTTTTAATATATGCATGTATGTGTGTGTATTTATATGTACATAATAAATATACAAAGTAAACACACATACAGTATGTGTAACTTATTTTGGATGCGATTATTCGCAATTAATCGTTTGACAGCCCTACTTTATTTATTTGAATTATTTTTTTCGTTGTTTACTACAGGAAAACACATCGGTCCAATCAATTAGAAAAAAAAGCCTGCAAATCCGAACAGCCTGAAAGACTATACTAAAATACTAATTTTTCATCAACACCTAAGTTGTCTGGTTCAAGACTACATGATTTTAGCCAGATTTTTTACATTTTTTTTTTTTTGTAAGATTTATTTGTTATGATACAACAGAGATGGGCTGCGGGATTGGGAAAGGAACGAGTTGGAATTTGAACTCTGGACACTCGTAATGCAACACTGCTGTATGTCGGTGTGCTGCCCACTAGGGGTGCAATGGTTCTTGGTAAAAAAAACGAACCGTACGGTTCTCCACCAATGGTTCATAAATCTGACAACGCATCTGTAAAATGCTATAAATAGCAGCACGTAAAACAAACAGGGTTCAGCTAATGTGGGGAAGTAGACTAGGGATGCGCGGTATACCGGTAATGGAAAAATACCGGTATATATTATATTTCAAACAGTTTGATTTTATAATTTTGCCCAGTTTGATATTTCATATGCTGCTGGTTCCCAAATTGCGGCAAAACCGGTAAACATGACAACAGAAAAACGTGATGGATCATCAAACAGATGAAACTCCATCAACGCGCTCGAAACTAGTAAATAAAGACAACAGTAGAAGTGAAATATGGCAGCATTTTGCATACAAAACAGATGATAAAGGTGAACGAACTGACCTTACTGCACCTGTATGGTTTTGCTATAAATCACCAAGCATTTGTCACTTGTTTATCCTGATCTTTTCTACGAATTTAGAGATCGACAGGTGAGTGCATCATTCATTCATTCAATCAATCAAAAAATCAATAATTTTAATAACTTTTATTCACAAATGATAATGGACAATTGTGAAGCATTTTTACTTTACTCAAGTAAATTTAAAAAGTATCTGTAGTTTATCAGAGTGTTTTTCTTTGGAAAATTTTTACTCCATTCCAAAGCATAATGTCATACTTTTTTCTAAACTACATTTCAAATAAAAGTTGTTGTACTCAAGTACATTTTAGAAGTAGAAAGTAATATATTTCTAATGTAATAAAGTATTAAATATTTAATCTGAAACACAATGCAGTAAAAAGTACAATATTATGCTTTGGAATATTGTGAAGCAAAGATTTCTAAAGAAAACACTAATAAAGTACAGACACTTGAAAAGCAGAGTAAAAATACTTTCTGAGTCTGAAATCTAAAAACAATCAGAGAGACGGAGAGATAATAACATGATTTTGAATATTTAGATTCTATAAGTTATTCTATAAGTTTTAGAGAATAACACTTTACAGTAAAACAACTTTTGTTAAAATTCTGTAGATAAGCTGACCTAACAGTATTACGGCCCTTATTAATCTAGGTCAATAATTATTAATAAATGATAAAAAAACTAATACATGTTTAGTATGTTAACATTACTTACTACAGTATCGATACCGAGGTATTACATTCTGGTATCGTACTGAAGCCAAAATTATGGTATCGAGCCATCCCTAAAGTGGACAAACAATTCACTCTTGTTCAATGCGGAATATGAGCAGTCATTTATTCCGTCATCAGCCGGTGCTGATAAAGCGCATATGCAGGTAAGACCTGAACCGCACACGTTGCTATCTGTGTTTAAACTAAACTTATTTAAGGGGTACATAACAGACAGTTTCACCTAATCTCATGTTAATCTTAAGTACCTATAGAGTAGTACTGCATCCTTAATATCTCCAAAAAGTCTTTAGTTTTATCATATTTATAAAATAAATTGGAGCTTTCCGATTCTCTCCGGAAAAAAGCAGAGCTCCTGGAGGCGTGCCGTGGGTGGAGCTATAGAGTCGAGCTGATTTCCAACAAAAGACAGAAATCTGATGCAGTTGTACTTACATGACTGGGATCTTTTATCACTGGGACCACTCAATGTTTTAATTGCAAACCATGTGCAAATCCAGCGTCGACCTGGGCCTTGTTTATAAATATTCGTCACTGAAATTACGGGAACACACAAATGCACTTGCTACAAACCGCATCCACTGTAACACTGGGTTCTTTGGGAAGGTGAACATGGTAAACTTTCCCTCATATCCAAAAACACAGTCATTTGGAGACATTCTCGAACGAATCCTGTGCAGCGCTGCTGACGATTTCCCGATGAAGCACGCTGATGGGCACGGTCTCGCTCTCCTCTGGTCGACGTGTGTGTGGGTGCACTTTTCAGGGAGAATTGCTCATATAAGGAGTTCCACCAGCATCTACATCATTAGATTTACGATCGGAAAAAAAAAACAGCCGAAACTTGTACGAACCCAGAAGTAAGATTTTCGGCACAGAAATTCTCCATCATTCGTCCAAATGATTTTTTTGAAACTTTGGCCATGTTTAGCATGAGAATCCAACTCTTTAACACTGTAAACAACTCTGAATACACAAAACACCATTGTACCCCCCCGCCCCCCCCTTAAGCTAGAGATGCACCGATTAAAATTTTCTTGGCCATCTCTGATTTTTCAGTAACCTGTGACCTGCCAGTTCCGGTTTTTGCTGATTCAGATTTTTTTTAAAAGAACTGTAATGAAAGCATATACAGAAATATTTTCTTCATTTACTTTTTTTATTTTATAATAAAATAAATTATTAAACATTACAGGATCTTCTCACTACAAAATAACTTTAACAAAATAAAGTGCGTTGTGCCTTGAAAAAGATATAAAATGAGTTCCTGTATATAATTAACAGTAGAGTTATACTAACAAAAATCTTCTTTTCCTCAATGAAATTTTTTTATAATCAAAGAAATTAATAAACATTACAGGACCTTCTCACAACAAAATAACTATAACAACAAAATAAAGTGTTCTGTGCCTTGAAAAATTTTTGAAATACAGTAATGTATAACTAACAAAGTAGGCTTACTAACAAAATAAATATTATTATGGAAGAATTTTTTAAACATTAATTAGCTACAGGATCGTCTCACAACAATAACTTTAATAACAAAAAGTGCACTGTCTTAAAACAGGTAGAAATAACAACGCTAGTACTAAATGCTATTATTTGAACATCCCAATAAAAGATAGCAGAGGCTGCTGACTTGTGGTTGACGAGCTTTGGCTTGGACTTGGCGCGCTAGCTTTAGTCGTTTACCCCTTTTCAAACTGGGCATATTCAGCTAAGTGATAGTGTTTTAAGTGTCTTATTAGGCCCCGATCACTCCGAACACGCTTTTTATGTCTGAAAATGCGAGGCGTGACAGCACTTTCTTAAGTGACAGCACTTTCTTAATATTAATCAAACCGCAACAACAAGGAAATAACTCACTGCTCTTGATTGAATAACTTTTTTAACTTCAATAAAGATTTATCTTTAATTAATACAGCCAAATATGCAATGATATTTTAGGTTCGATTACTTTATTCAATATTTGTATCTAAAAACGAATGTTAGACCTACCTAAACAAAAAAAGCACTCATTATTTTATTTGTATCTTTACTCTGTTGTATTCATTTGTGCTGTTGCTTGTAGTTAGATTATTTGTTCTTATTTTATGTATTGTTACTTGACAGTTTTTTCCCTGAACATGGCACATACCGAACCGCACCGAAACCGTGATACAAACCGTTGAACCATAAGTTGAACCATTGCACCCCTACTGCCCACTGATTTTGGCACAATCTGCTTTACGTAGGGGTTCATGGGGATTTGTAAATGACACAGGACACAAGATTCAGTCATGTCATCTCATGTAGTGTGTCATAGTGGATCACAACTGATGCCACTTCTGCGACACTTCACAAATCGACACAGAAAGACTAGCATGTTTAATTTTTTTTTGGTCGTCCTCAATAGGCCTGTTGCAATAATCCATCAACCTATCACACAATATATGTACATGACCTGAATAATTTTTGGTGATGCAATATATTCCTCAATATATTTACATAAAAATTAATGTTACCATGTTTTTTGCATTCCACTTGTGCCTGTGTCTTTTGCAGCTTCCTGTACATAATGTGGTGTAGTCATTAGGTGCTAGTTCAGATTTAAAAAATGCTTCTACAAAAACAGTTTCATCTGCAGATATGGCCTTGTTTAGGAATCTGTGCCTTTAATATCAATGATATCGCTTATCGACAATTATTTCTGGGGCAATATATCGCACAACAATAAGTTATCATGACAGGCCTAGTCCTCGATCAATTCTATCACATCTGTGGCTCTATTAGGAGTTAATAGGAGAACAAAAGCGCCTTCGTACATGCTTTCAAACATGCCGAAATGAAAGAGAGACGATGGTATTGGTCCATTATTTTTCTGTATTGCTATATTGGTATTGCTAGGTGGGATTTTACAACGGAGGAAATGTTTGTGACAATATTCCTGCATTTATGACGTTTCCTCAAGGGACTACTGTGACAGAGTGAAAAAAGGTCAAATAAAAAATATTTTACCTCAGTTCTCTTTGACAGCCCACACTGTTCTCTTCACACAATCCAGATTTGTGTCCACTGTCAGGTTTTCTTACTTTTTCTTACTTTATGCTGTTTGCTAACCATTGTGTGTTTAACTCATGTCACCTTCTGTCTAATCCCGCCTTATTGATGTCAGCATACACGTGGTTTAAAATGGCAAGCGATGAACAGGCGGGTAGCAACGTGTAGTTTGACATGTTTTTAGTTCACGACACAACAAGATTTTAGGAGTCAAAATCACATAATTGACACAGTGACTATCGTAACCGTCAAAAAAAATCCAATCGTCTAGTCTGAACCAGGCTGCAACAACTTTTTGATTGGTAATATGCATTGCTAAGAACTTTAATTTTCTCTTTTTTTTGACATTTTTGCACCCTCAGATGTGTGATTATATTCATCAAACAGAGGTCAACAGAACTTTGGAAAAAAACAGTTTGAGAGTTTTTTTGGATAATACAAGCGCATTTTTACCTGTCTGTGTAATGCATTTTGCAGATAAGTGTGTACAGTTTGTTAGAAAACAGGAAAAGCTATTTATCAATCTGACAGTAACTAAGAGGTGTATATTTTTATGCCACACAGTAAGTGCATGCCCTTTCTGAAAAGATGCCATTATCTTTGTTTACATTAAATATGATGTAGCCTGCTTTAATCAGCTACTTCAAGTCAAAGTTTCATTATTGCGTCTGTTGAAGTTGCAGTTTCTGTTCATATTTCTCTTTTTAGTACCCAATTTTTAGGTGGATTCCTATTAGGGCTTCAAAAATGAATGGCTGAAATTATGGTTAAAATAAATCAATGATGAAAATAAACATAATTAATGATTGAGCATCACTGACAACTCTTTAAAGTAGTCTTCTTTTTTTTAATGTTATTTTTAAAAACTAGTACAGTATATACTGTAGCACACATTCAGAAGGTTTCTGTTTTGGAAAATTTAGATTTTGTCAGATCCAGACAAAACATTAGACTGATCAACACACTAAATCAGAGTTATACAGAGATATACAGTCTTAAGTAAAGGATTTTGAATTCTCATTACACTCTTTTAGTCATATTGGCCTCTTTGGACTGTTTTAAATCTAAATCTCAAGCTTTGTTTTTCTATCAATTCACAGAAACAGTGTAAATTAAAGCTGTCTTTTGAATCCTCCAAGCAGTGGGTTCAAATCATGGCCTTGTTTTGAAAGCAGCTATGCGGTCAGGTGACCTGTGAATGACAGCAGCTGTGCCATTACTGACCGGTAAAAGATCCTGAATATCAGGTCAATATGCCACAGAAGAGCAGCACAGTAAGTTAATGACATGCTGCATCTGGCTTTGTACAGTCTGTCCAATGCAGTTCGGGTCAAGTTCACATTCCTTTAGGCCAGTGGACTGCTGCTGCAGTTCTTTATAAAGTTTATTGGTGCTAGTTATTCAGAGGGGAAAATTTTATGGAGTCGTGTAAGATGCAGGAATGTTAGACAAAGACACAGTCTAGGCATTCTGAGTAAACATCTTTTGTTGATGAGTCACACTATCCAGCTGACCTGAAAACAGTCCTGGTCACTATCAAGGTGCAATTGTGCTGCCTTCAGGTTCATCAAGGCAGCTTCTACTTAACAGTTAGAGTAAAATGAACAATATCTGATTTCACTCTTTTACCATGCACTTCCAAACAAAGGCAGGTTGATTTTTAGCACTATTGTACATTAGAAGTGTAATCATTTTAATTGTCACTCAAAACAAAAACAAAAAAACAATTATTTTATTCGGTTACATGATTTATTGTAGACAATGGTCTTTCACTGTGGAGTTTGCATGTTCCCCTTTTGTTGGTGTGGGTTTCCCCTTGGTTACTGTTGCACTGAAAAACAATTGGTGTAAGATTTACCTTGAAACTTTTTTCCCTAGTAATTGTAGTAATAATTAGAAAGAAACAACACATAACAGACTAACAGTTAAGTTAAACATGAAATGTTAAAATAGAAATATGAAAATGGTATTTTCCTATAAAATGTACTCAGGTAGTCGTTAGAGAAAAATCTGTATAATCATTTTTATTTTACTCCCCTGTGAGCCTACAGAGGATAAAGCAAGTATAGATTATGTATAGATGTTAATTCATTTACTAAATTTGATTAGAGGAAATTTAGTTTGTGTTGAAGCTTGTTGCTTCATAAACAAGCTAACTGTGAAGTATTTAGCTGCCCTTGATTGATCGACTAGTAGTCATTCATTTTAAGTGATTAATCAGCTAGTCACATTTATTAATAAACCATTTAAATCAAAATAATGAGCCTTTAATTGCCTACATAGCCTTATAAGCATTCAAGCGCGCACACTAAGCTTGCCACAGCACACCGGCAGAAATAATGATTATGAATGTATCAGGGAAAACGGTTAGGAGGCTGCATTAACATTTTAATTATTTATTGATAAACTAGTAAACTTGATGAACTAGTGCTTTGTTTTCGGTTTTAAAAGATGAATTTGGCAACACTGTCTCATCATCAATAGCGGATGCGACTGAGAATATTTGATTTCCATATGAATTGATTCTTTTGAAAGTAGACATCTTGCTCTGTATAGATATATTTTCTGTAAGGCGTATTTATTTATATATATATATATATATATATATATATATATATATATATATATATATATATATATATATATATATATATATATATATATATATAAGCATACACAGAGTTTTGGTAATTTTTTTTTTATTTCAGAGACCGAGGCGGCAGAAAGCACATCCTGTTTGCTTTCATTATTTTACAAAATTGCAATGTATTGTTGTTATTGTGAGTGCACACAAATAAACGTGGTCTTTACAGATTCGAAAGATGTATTACTCTTATCTGTATGACCAAAAATGAGTATTTTAAGAGCAAGTGACCTCACCGGCGCCTTCTGTCTGTCATGCAGTGAGCGTGCTACTATTTAGCGTCCACACTCCACAAGACACTGCAGTAGCGCACATTTTTTTTAGGTTAACATTAGATTAAGTGGCCATGTAAAGTTTCTACAACTTATTTCAACATATTTCAGATTATAAGCCATATTTGAGGTCAGTTAATGATAGGTGAGCATTTGGATGTCCTGTCCTATGTACTGTATTACAACATAGACCAACCGTGAATGATCTGTCTGTCATGGATTGCGTGACTTCGCCTGTGGATATTTTTTTTCCTGTGACTAAACAACTAATACAATTTTGGTGGACCAAGCCTCTTCTTGTTGACTATGGTTAGTGGACAATTAGGGGGCAGCCCTAATTATTGTATTAATATTTTTAGCTTAAAGGGTTACTCCGCCCCAAAATTAAAATGTGGTCATTAATCACTTACCTCCATGTCGTTCCAAACCCGGAAAAGCTTTGTTCATTTGCTCTGGGTGCGTAATTGATGCCGTTGTCCAAAAATTAAATTTTCAAATTTATTTACATTTGTTTAGAATAACTTACCAAATTCTTAATATTGTAGGATTACATGATTTATTTTTGTAGGAAACTAGTTGCAGTTTCGCACTTCCAGTTCCATCATTCTGAAGTCAGTTTTTTTAATGGGTTTTTGGTTAAATGCTTTAAATAAGTTCTGTGGTTAATACAAGCTAAAGAGATTTTTACATTTATTCTATGTAAAATATCAGCAAAATCCCCTTGTGATGTTGTTAAAGCTTTTCTCTTGTCTTGAAAAAAGTGGTTGCTAAAGTGTCTAATTGGGACTACAGAGGTTGTCAGGATATTAAACATCATCACCCATCAGGGAAACTCATCTGGTCACTAGTCACTTTTACAGCCTCATTGTTTCTAATTGTGATTTAACAAACCCGTGATAAAAAAAAAAAATAGTTAAAACTTATTGGTGGTGACTTTGAAGTTGTGACAGTAGTGTAGTTCGTTTATAGTTTACATTTCACTTTTACTTCTGACAGTTGGGGTGACCCTGGACCACAAAACCAGTCATAAGTGTCAATTGTTATAAAAAAAAAAAAAAAATCCATTGATGTACTGTTTGTTATTATATGACAATATCTGGGTTACAACTATTTGAAAATAAAGAATCTGAGGGTGCCAAAAAAATCAAAATATATTGAGAACATCGCCTTTAGAGTTGTCCAAATTAAGTTCTTAGCAATGCATATCACTAATCAAAAATTAGGTTTTGACATATTTATCGTAGGAAATTAACAAAATATCTTAATGAAACATGATCTTTACTTAATATGCTAATGATTTTTGGCATAAACAAAAAATCAATCATTTTGACCCATACAGTGTATTTTTTGGCTATTGCTACAAATATACAATGCAACTTATGACTTGTTTTGTGGTCCAGGTTTACAGTTGTTTCAAAATTTATAGAAGTTGTGTTCATTTGTGAAGATTGTCATAATGAACAAAACATGTAAGGCTCATCAACTTATGTTAGTCACGGAGCTTATTTTCTGCAAAGTTCCAATAGCCAATAGAAAAATCCTGTTGAGTTTTTGTTGAGGGATGCTAATTTCTTGGATGGCCTACAAATATATAAATAAATAAATAAATAAATATATATATATATAGTTTCTTATTACTTCATATTCAAAGTATGTGTTGCTGTTTCAGTAAGCAGAACGATAAATGAAACAAAAGAGAAGGTTGTTTTTATGTTGTCCCTAGGTGTAGATTTCTGTTAATTTGCACCTTGGTCTCTATAACAATAAATCCATTTTCTGATACAATCTTGGAAACACTGAAGCAAATACAGGCCAGGAACGTTTTTCAGAGCTGTTCTGCATCACTCTCTCCAAACCCAGGGGATGAACAGCAAACGCCATCTGCTGAGATCCAGTTGTGTAGGATCATATGGCTTTGATATCGGTGGAAAATATGACTCTGGTTTCTCCCATCATCCTGGCCATCTTTACTCTCTCTCTCTCTCTCTCTCTCTCTCTCTCTCACACACACACACACACACACACACACACACACACACACACACAGTGCATGCTGTTACTAATACAGTCAGTCAGCCTCCCCAGTGCTCTGCTGGAGGAATTTGACCTGACTTGGGAAAGCATGAATTCTAGCACTCAGCAGAACGCAGCGCTGCCACAGTCAACAGGGAGCAGACAGGAAAGTGTTTTATATGCTGATGTCTCATTAGATATGCTTTTGGATGACCTCTCTCTCTGGTGGCTATTATTTATGCGACAAAGACACTCATGGAAATGATTTTTCAGCCTTTGCGCAATACGTTTATTCACAAATACGGTACGGCAGATGTGCTCTCCATCCCAATCACTTAAGGTCATCGCACACTGAGTCCGAAATTCTTCGTCCGAATATTTTGCATGTTAAAAAAAAATACGGCCTTACATTTCGTCAATCATGTTTGCACACCGGATCTGAAATTTTTGTCCGTCACAAAAAAATTAGGATCGGGTTTGGGTTTTTTTTTTTGCATTTTTCACATCTGTAGCAAGCATTTTGAGAGGTGTTTTGACAGCTCAGAGTCACCGTACAAGCGAACGCCAAAATCCAGAATAAAGGTCCTTGTACACTGAGTTCACAGAAACTAGTGGTCTTCTTTATAATATGTGGCTCCAGTAATGCTAGCAAAGCATCAAAGTTTACTGACATCCTGAAGTAAACTTTGGATCGCTCGGGACAATCCCACGGCTCATTAATAAGGAGGTGAGCATAAAAAGTATTCTGTCATTCCTCACTATATCCTATAATTGGATGGACCAATATGTCCTCTTTTTAAGAAGAGAGTGGACAACAAAATCATCCTCGCTGCTTGAAGTTTCGTGACTTTTCGCAACGGATAAATTAATACGCATCAGACTCCGTGTGCAAGATTTCTGTGAGTGACAAATGTTTAGGATTACGAATACACTGCAAAAAATGTTTTTCTTAGATTTTTTTTGTCTTGTTTCCAGCCAAAATATCTAAAAATTCTTAAATCAAGAAGGATTTTTTAGACAAGCAAAAATGATTGTCTTGTTTTCAGAAAAAAGAAGTCAAAATTAAATTAGTTTTTGCTTGAAACAACCAAAATAATCTGCCAATAGGGTAAGCAAAATAATCTTGTTTTCGGCTTGAAATAAGATTATTTATAAGGTTATTTTGCTTACCCCATTGATAGATTATTTTGCTTGTTTCAAGCAAAAACACTTGACAATTTTTACTTGTCTAGAAATTTGTTCTTGATTTAAGAATTTTTAGATATTTTGGCTGGAAACAAGACAAAAAATCAAAGTAAGAAAAGCATTTTTTGCAGTGTACAAAAAAGTGTGCAATGACCTTTAGAGTAATAATATATTCAAGTCTGATCAGGACATCTGTGGCTGATACGATACTCAAATCTATGTTGTGTTTTAATGCAGTTGTTAAGAATGCATGGATATTTATTTTAGAACAATAGTTTTACATGAGAAGGGCACTTTGCACATGACATTCTGCCCCTTAATGCAAAACACACCACTTGGCTTTCTATGGAATGGGATGAGCAATAGGATCACTTATGAATTATGTATACAGGCGCACAGCACAGCGATCTGTGCTCAGCTTCACTGTCACTCTATACTCTCATTACTGATCAGCTGAATCATTATGACTTTGACTAATTCAGGACATTCATTGTTATGGTCCTCTGTCCGCATGGGTGTTTTGTTCTTGAGTTCTGATGGACATTTGTAGTTCAGAATGACTTG
Source organism: Cirrhinus molitorella (assembly GCA_033026305.1). Classification (NCBI taxonomy): domain Eukaryota; kingdom Metazoa; phylum Chordata; class Actinopteri; order Cypriniformes; family Cyprinidae; genus Cirrhinus; species Cirrhinus molitorella. The sequence continues at coordinate 2,715,527 of CM065135.1, forward strand.
TGCAATAAACATCTGTGAGGCACTTCCTGTTTTGGTGTCACCCAGGCTCTCGTCTGCAGCCACAGAGGGAGGCATCGTAAAACAAAAGTTCATCGCACTAACACCGGTATGCAATCAGCGTTCCTCACATTCCTGAGTGCTGATGTCAAATCAAACATCTCAAACTGACCTCATGTGAATCGGGTCACTTCTTTCAACCGCTGCTCTCTTTTCAAGGACAGTCTATTGATTTGGGCTGCGTTTTGAAATGTAGGACTGTTGGACAGTTGGTGGTTTGTGGGTTGCTGTGGTTCTCCGCTCTGCCTCACAATGTAAAATTGTGAGTTTACAGTGTTCTTTGGCCCAGAACTTAACAGCCTCTTTTCTTTTATCGGAGAATGATAAAGCAAGCTCCGTGGAAGAAAATGTGCAGACTTTTTGGCAAAGTCATTGGAAAAATATAAAAGTTTTCTCAATATCTCACGAAAGACAATGAAACCTGTCCTTGCAGTGTGGGGACATCTGGAAACAGGATTTGCTCAAATGTGTCTTCCATGAAAGCTGGTTAGTGGGTCAGAATGTAGTTTGATGTAGGTCAGTAATCGTGCTTGTTCACTGCTGGAAGAGTCATGATATAGTTGATATAGCATGATATAGTTGTTTTTATAGGAAATAAGCTTGTTATGCTACCGAAACATTAGGTACTTTGCAATTTTTTTTCTGTCGGTGCGACTAAATTTTGTAAGCAGACGCACTTGTGCAACCACCACGTTGTTAAACTCATAAGCGCTGCCATTTCTGTTGCATATGAGAAACCTCAAACAGCAAACAAAACAAAAGTGTAACAAAACCGTGCTACTCGTTTAAGCTCAGAACTCCGGAACCAAAGTTGACTTCGCGACGCACTTTGGATCCAGTGAGAAGCATTTGAATCTGCCACAGAATGAATAAGGAGATCTAGTGAGAATCATTCAAATTCTGCTATTATAAAAATATCCAACAGCACTGACTTGCGTAAAAAAAAAAAAAACAGTAGTACCGCTAACTGTAATCATGGTATTGTGGCAGAAATAATTGAATGTTATTACATTTTTCATTTCAGGATTTGTTAAACCTTTCGAGAGAGAAATTCAAACACTTTTCAATGACTTTCAAGCATTTCACACAACTTTTCCCAGCACTTTAAAGCTCTAAAATGATCCCATTTTAATGTAATTTTTAATGGTATGACCAAAATATACCTTGTAGTAAACAAACACTTATGTAAAATAAATAAATAACCATTTTAACTATAGTTAAACTAAGTTATAGTTTAAGTTTAGTTTAACTATAGTATCTACTATAGTAGATGGCAGCAGAGGAGCACTACTTTTTGCTTTTATAGTTTGAAATTAGGTTACCAAGAAATCAGATTTTGTCTGAGTTTTACACTTTTTTTTTGTGTGTATGAAGTAAGAAAAGTCACAAAATGCCTTCAGTTTGCTGATTTAGTCAACTTCAATTTGCGACACATAGAAATCACACATAGTCACTGAAATGGTTATTGTCAGTTCCATACAATACTATAGAATAATTATGGTACATTTAATAAGAGTAGAATATATACATATACATTTTTTTTTAATAAAAATGTAGATTTTGCATGTTACTGTTAATAGTTAAATGTTGTTAAAAGTAAATTTTGTATAGTGCTTATAGTGCTTTACTGCTGAATCAGTATAAACTAAATAAAAAAGAAATGCACATGTAATATTATTAGTCTCTGCACTTACAACACACTCCGAACAGCTGAGTCCTTAGCCATCTTCAAGAATCAGCTAAAAACTCATCTTTTCCAACTTTATTTAACCCTCTAACTCTAGCACAGTCTTTTCTAATTATATTCTTTAAATTATGCTCTTTTAAATTTATACTCTATCCATTTACTCACTGCTTGTTTTCTCTAAAAAAACAAAAACAAAAAAAACATCACTAACGCTACTAACACTAGTTTCTCTTTTTACAATTAACAAAAAAAGCTAAAAGAAGGCCTCTAACACTAGCTTGCTCCGCCCCCCCATCTATTTCTTTTATTATGTACTTTAAAAATCCTTGATACATGTACTGCGCTAGGCTAAATGAGACACGTCATAGCACTTGCATGTTTTGTTGCTCTTTTGTTGATTTCGATTTGCTTCCATTGTTCTCCTTTGTAAGTCACTTTGGATAAAAGTGTCTGCTAAATGTCTAAATGTAATGTAAATGTACTAATACAAAACAATAGTAATTTAATGATTAAATTATCTCTGTTTTCAAAACTCCCACACACCAAATCTGCTCCTGGTGATCTGTAGCTCTGTAATGTAAGTAAAATGTTTATTAAAGGCAATCGAGACAATCCAAAAGTTGTAGAAAGAGCACTCATGTTGGTAATGTAGCCTTTTTAAAACTCAACTGCTCACACAGAGTTATTCACAAACCTTCACAACGAACACAAAACACATGTAAGCATTTGAAAGCAGCTGTCTGTCAGCAGTTGAGCTTTGTGTATCCAATATGTACTGTATTATAACATAAATGATACCGTCATAGAGCATTTGGAAGGTAAAACACTGAAATGCCAGTGAATGAAAATGCACATTGTCAAGCTTGTATTTGCAAGGAAAACAAAACAAAAAACCTCTAAATCAACACTGAAATTTTCAGAATCGTTGAGGAGTGAATCATGGTGCATTAGATAATCATTTTTTTTGTCCCACCCCTAGAAATAATTAAAAAAAAATAAATTTGATGTTAAGTCGATGTGTCCTGGGCAAAAAGCCTCATCAAAAGTGGGTTATGGGCTATGTTTCTGGAGGGGTAAGTGCATTTTGGTGATCCAATAGTCAGTCTGTTTTTTTTTTTTTCTGCTGACTATTAGATGTAGTTTCACTTGTAAATACATCACATTACTGAAACAGTGTTTGCATACTAACCTAGTGCAGGGTGTTTAAGCGGTTCTTTGTCTAATAGATTTAAACACATCTGGGTATTTTAATTTCCATGGAAAATTCTTGCAGATATATTACACCAGCAGCTGAAAGGAAAAGGGGGGAAATCTGCTTTGTGTTTTTTGAGAGTCACTTAATCATTATACTCTTACAAGTTCATTGGAGGATAGTTGACAACATTACGCCGTTACCACAGCAACAGAAACCTGGACGTGGACTGCAAAAGAACTCAAGTAGGGAGTAAGAGAAATGGAGAAAAATAGTTAAGTAGAGGGTGCACTTGGAAATTGGAGTGTGCCGTGATCCCACTGGCCAAAACTAACTGCAAAATGGGCAGGAAATAAATTTCCCCCAGCCCAACCCCAGTGGCCCATATAGCAAGCACACATCTGCTCCCTCCTATGGAAGAAACCATATTTCATCTAGTGGCCAGACAGTTATACAGTTCCTGGAAACATCCACATAAAAATGGTTAATGAATTTCAGTATTTCTTGTATTCGGCATGTCCCCTTTTTGCTTTAATGACAGCATTTACTAAAGCTGGCATGGACTCCACAAGTGACAAAAGCTGATGATTCATGTTATGCCAGCATGATGTAAGAGTATTCCAAGGGCATCTTTTGTGCTTCAATAGAATTAACGAAATCTGATCTTTGATCCTTTGTAATCACGAAATGAAATTGGCTCTGTTTACATGCACACCGATAGTCTTGATTATTGCCAGTCATCAGTGTAAGGAATAGGCAGATTAGAGAGAGAGTTCACCCAAAAATGAAAATTTGCTGTTAATTTACTCATCCTAAGGCCATCCAAAATGTAGGATAACTTTCTTTTTCTGAGTAGAAAAGTAAAGAAGATTTTAAGCTGAAAACGTGTTCCTTGGTTATTCAAAATGATTACCTATGGCTCCTGATGATATATTGAAGTCTTATGAAGCGAAATGATCAGTTTGTGCAAGAAACTCAACATTATTTACATTAATTACTTACTTTCTTTCAGACAGTTTGCTTCAGTGGGTTCAAAAAATACATTTACCAGTTTGTTTACATAATCACACAATGACGTGATTTAAAATGCAGATTTGTAATATGATTTCTCATGTATAAGGCATATGAAGTGAATAAACTAGTCTTAATAAACTCACTTTTTCATCCAGTTCACCAAAATAATGATTTGTTTGTGAACCGAACAGTACTCCAGGCCGTATGTCTGAGGCTCTGAATTACTGGTAATAGTGTTCATACATGAAGTTCAGTTTCTTCCACAGACCAATCGTTTCACTTTACAAGTTCAATAAATCATCTGGAGCCACTGTTATTAATTTTGTGATGCCTGTATATGCTTTTTTGATTATCAAAGTGATGGTAGCTGCTGACCTGCATTTTATGATTCTCTAAAGACCACGGTTTCAGCTAAAAAATCACCAACATCTTGAATGGATGGCCTGGGGGTGAGCAAATTAATAGTACATTTTCATTTTTGGTTAACTATTCCTCTTAGATGTCCTTTCAGGAAAAACTTTTGAATCCAATTTCTATCCTACTTGCCATTATTTTGATTATTCATGAAGTTTTAATCATAGATCCTGTATCATAGATTAATTATGTTTTATTCAAAGTCAGGAACACTGTTTTGTATATGGTGTGGCTAACTCACATTATGGTCTTCTACAAAGTTTTGAACTCATTGTAGAAATTAAATACATAATTAATCATACTTACAGGTTAGAATCCAGAGGCACAGGATGGTCCAAATAAAGTGGGCACAGTCCCATCTTTAATGAATAAGCACTTTGCCAATCCCATGTTGAATTTGGCGAGATTTGAGAAGCTGTGATGGGAACACAGGGAAAGGTTATAGGAGTTACTGGTGTTACTGTAAAAATGAATTTGAACCACTCCTCATACTTTGGGAGGTCATGCGAAGTAGTCTTGCTTTATCAGCATAGAAAACAGAATCTTTTAGACATCGCAACAACATGAACCAAACTACTGTAAGAATGAAATCACTGGTGATTTGTTTCAAGCAGTTCAGGATCAGTTCTTTCTTTTGGGTGACCTTTACATTCACAAATAGCCACAGTGCCTACGTGTTTTTGCAGCATTGAGTAATGTAGCCAATAACAGACATACGGTATCTGTTGAGTTCCTGAACGCAGTGACCAGTCAGAGGTGATGAAGTTAGTCAAAGCCACTCACTGCTCAAATTGCCAGAGTTCAGTGCTGAGTTTTGCATAAGAGAGTACCTGTGCAGTGTAGAGCTTCGTTAATTATGAGATCGCGGCGAACTAAGACAAGTGACAAGTTTTCAGTGATTATAAGGGAAACCGCTTTTTGCACGGTTTCTAGGCTATAGTCCAGGGATAGGCAGCGTTGGTCCTGGATTGCCAATGACCTGCAGAGTTTACCTCCAACCCTAATAAAACACACCTGAACAAGTTAATCAAGGTCTTCAGCATTACTAGAGCTATAGGGAGGAGAGTTTTTCTTTCAGGGTCACAGCTAAACTCTGCAGGACATTGGCGCTCCAGGACCGACGTTGCCTATCCCTGCTTATAATCCATTCAGACTTTGAATACATTCAGTCACGGATTCATTCTCGAAACTGCAATGAATGACATAACCATTAATCCAAGATTTGCCACTGCCATTGTGTAGCTTTTACTACAGAGTTTACTGCTGCTAAATGAGGGAAAGTGAAGCAGGTCCAAGTTAATGCGATTGACTGGAGGTGGGGCGTAATATTCATAGATCCATATATAGTCAATAGGGTAAAGTTACATTCAAGCCATTTTAAGATAAAACGGTAACACTTTAGTTTAGGGACCAATTCTTAGTGTTAACTAGTTGTTTATAAGTAAGCATATTAGCTGTTTGTTACTAGTACATATTACTTCCTTATTCTGCATGACCCATACTTAAACTTAACAACTATTAATAAGCAGCACATTTGGGAAGTTAAGGCAAGTCGTAGTTAATAGTTAGTTGTTAGTGAGAACTGGTCCCCTAATTAAAGTGTGACCAAAAAAAAAAAAAAAGTTTAAACATGTCATTTTGATCAAAGATACACTACCAGTCAAAAGTTTGGACACACTCTCTCATTTAATGTTTTTTAAAGAAGTCTCTTACGCTCATCAAGGCTGCATTATTTTGATCTAAAATGCAGAAAAAAACTGTAATATTGCAAAAAGTTATTATTATATTATATTTATATTTTATTATATAAAATAATGGTTTTTATTTTAATATAATTTACGATATAATTTGTTTCTGTGATGGAAAGCTGAATTTTCATCAGCTGTTACTCCAGTTTTAAGTGTCGCGTGATCCTTCTAATAATCACTTTTTATTAATTTAACAGATCCTTGGTGAATAAAAGTATTAATTTCTTTAAAAAAAAGAAAGAATAAAAATGTACTGACCCCAAACTTTTGAACAGTAGTGTATATTGTTAGAAAACCTTTCTATTTTAAATAAATGCTGTTCTTTTTTAACCTTTTATTGATCGAAAAATCCTGAAAAAAGTATCACAGCTTCCCCCCCAAAAAATATTAAGCAGTGCAGCTGTTTCCAGCACTGATAATAATAAATCAGCATATTAGAATGATTTTTGAAGGATCATGTGACACTAAAGACTGGAGTAATGATTCTGGAAATTCAACTTTAATTACAGATATAAATTAAATGTAATGGATATTAATATAGAAAAACATTGATTTACATCGTAATAATATTTCACAATATAACATTTTTTTAAGCATAAGAAACTTCTTTAAAAATCATTAAATGAGAGGGTGTGCCCAAACTTTTGACTGGTAGTGTAAGTTTTAAGATTAAAAAAAGCCGTCCCTTAAAAACATAATTTCAGACAGAGAATCAGAATGAGGGCTGAAAATAATGCTTTTTGTAGTTGTTGTTTTTTAGACACATATTTGTGTGTCAAAAGTCTGGCAGGTAAGGAAAAAAAAATACTAGCCAGTGGTGATTCTGTTGCCAGCGTGTGCTTTTAAAATAGTGATCTGAAACATGCAAGCAGGTCTTTCTCAGAATGGTTGAACCATAACAAATAACGGTTCAACAAGGCTTTTGAAAGTCCAGATTTGACCTGAAACATGAAGTTTATGCTTGAGAGCCTACAGATGTAACTGAGCTGAAGCACTTCTGTAAGGAGGACTATGCCAGTGTTACAGGAAGTGTTTGGTTGCAGTTTTTTTCCTGCTGAGAAAGATGCAACCAGTTCTTGACTAAATTCACTGGGTGTTTTATAACTTTCTTTAACCAATGCATGAAAGTTAAAGGGTTGTCACTTGTGAAATAATCAGTTCTGGTTGAAGATCTAATGACATTTTGCATAAAAATATGCAAAACTACAAGGCTGTGGTTCTCATTAGCATTTGCAATCGAAATCTCTTCCATCTGTACTTTCACTTTCGGTTGTCCCTGCCCGATGATATGGAAGAATAGTCAGAGATGGTGGCCCAGTGTGATTCAGCAGTGTGTGTGAATGAATGAGCAGGACCCAGCGGGACTTTAGTCAGTATGTTTAGTAAGAGTCATGTGTGTTGCGCAATGTGTGACGTAGATGTATAGATGGTGGAAAATATAATTTTATATGCTTGTGTTTTTTACTAGCCAGTGTATTTTTGACATAATATAAATATAAATATATACATATATACATATATATATCATTTGAGTCATCTCTCCAGTAACGCACATGCAGTTCATTCGTCAAGTTCAATGGTCTTTTAGAAAGAGTGTCAAGAGTTCACATAAGAGCTCAACATTGATGTGGAGGACTTACCTGACATTCATTCAAGTGGAAAAACAGATTTGGGTATAATTGCAAAAAGATTTTTAACAGGAAGAGAAAGCCTTAAGTCATTGGCCCAAAATGAAATAGATCACTTTCCCTTCATAAGTCATGGCTAGTTACAGCATGGAAAGTATGATCAACTCTTTCCTGTGGATGTTCTCCAGAGGAATGTCAAGCCCAAACCCATCTGAAAGGTGCTCTGATGAAATGACTTATCATTGCATCCAGTATGTGGGTAGAACATTTCGTTTCACTGTTTATGTTTTCACGCAGGGAGTGTCTGAAACAGAAGTCATCTGGCTGTAAAATTGTCACCTAATAGGCAGCATTTTGTTTGAAATTAACCACTTTTAGGTTAATATTGCAATTTTTACAACAAAGTTTTTTTTTTCTTAATAATAATTTTTGTTTATAATATTATTTACTATGATTATAAAAATTAAAAAGATAAAAATGTAACGTATATCTATTTCAATTAGTATGTATTGTAATTTCAAGTTTTAGTGGTGCGCTGCGTATTTATTTATTTAACTAGGGTTTATTTAACTAAATACTAGGGTAACATGGGTTAAATAATTATTTGTTTTATTTAATCAATAATAAATAATCTAATTACTAGCATATCTGTTTTAAGCTAAATAACCAAGAAGCTTTAGATTATTAAGTATGTCATAATTTCAGGCCATTTTCATTAATTTCCCTAATCAAATTTTAGCTAATATATTATGTAAGGAATAATTGACGACGGGCCCTTGAATTCCTAGAAAATAATGCACACCCGAGGTGGTGATGTGGCCACGACGCGAAGCGGAATTCAGCGGACCGAAGTCAATTATTCCGCTTATACTAGGGTTACCACACCTCAAGACATCGATCAGATGATATATTTCAAGGCATTCGTCCGGTTTTTGTTATTAAACGGCTATTGTGAGCAGGATTCATTTCTTACGCAGCTCATCCAAAGCCTTCGTTGCTAGTTCCAAAACGTCATTTTAGAACTAGTAATGATTCTTGAGCCGTTGATTAGCAGAATAATGCAGTTAATAATGTAGTTTAGACAGACAGACTGGCAGGCAGACAGACGGAAAGAGAGAGACAGAAAGAGATTAAGCTCGTGAAATACCTCTGTGAGTCTGTGCTTCCTCAGATGTGATCAGCAGCAGCGTCTCCACTTATAGTGAAACTTTAAGTTCATTTTCTTCAGGAACAGCGTCGTTGTTACCTCGCTTATGAGAAATTTTGTGTAGTTTTTAAGTTGTTAATCGTCAGAGAGGCGCTAACGACTTTAGCGCGTATGTTCACTTCGGTGCTGACTGTTATGTGTGTGCGTCTGTTAGAGAGAGTGGGGAAATAGTGCGTGCTTTCTGTACATATTAAAACTTAATTTTGGAAGAAATCAGTCGTTTCTTTGTTTGTTTGTATCTGTATTTATTTGTTTGGCCAGTGTCGTTGTGGGGTTTGATTATTTTGCTGTTTTAGGCTAAGGACCTTTGAAATAACTGAAATAGTGTGGCGAAGTGATATAGACATGTAATGCAGTTAGAAGCTGCCTGGAACTACGTTCACTGTGTGTTTCCCTGAAAATAATGCACATCTTCAGAACGTTCGTCAGCCAGTCAGATTCAAGCATTCAACGGCCCCGTAGTATAATATCTAATATTATCTCATTTCAAAATAGCTTCTTTTGTGTCACCATTTTTGTAGACCCACAATGAGATTTCATAGGCAAAAAAGGATATCTGTGTTGCCATCAAAAAGCAAACACATTATGACATCTCAGTAGACAGGCTCTTACATGAACATTGGATTCAGACTATTTTTGATGTCTTCCTAACTTTAAAAATGGACAAGAATGATAAACAAGTTTTTGGAAAGACATTTTCTTTTGAAATTCTTGTCATGGTTTGCATATGCAGTTATCTTTTTGTGTAACTCGTGTCATTGGCAGATAAATGTAGCGTACATATCAAATTTACACCATGATATAGTTTGAAATCACATGCAGATGGTGTGGCACTTTGTCAAGTTTGACCTCTTACTTTCCAGAAAGAAATGCAGCTTTCAAGATTTTGTCTTCCATTATTCTCTTCACAGTTCAGAACCAATGACAACAACAACCCCTAACAGAAAAATACCCACATGCCATGGAGACACAACAATGGAGCTACTGTTAGTGCACAAAAATTGAGATTTCCTCCTATTATGTTAATAGTGGCACGTTCATACAATGAAAACCATATGGAGGCCTCACTTTTCTCAGAGTCTTGGAGCACTATGCTAATTTTGATGATGAGAGTAGTTTGCACAAATTGGCAAAACTGTGTTATGAGCTGTTTGCATTTCCTGCCTATCATGCGAGTAAGTGATCTGCTCAGCTGATAGTCACACCACAAGGAAGTGTAAAAGGCCTTCAGACAGTGAGACACAATCTGGTGAAAATTTTTATTACAGAGTCATTGATATTCTTAGGGAGTTTGATTCATGTTTAGATAATCATTCAGTTGACTAATGCGGGGGTCAAAAAAACTGCTCGCTTAGAAATGAAGAAGACTTGTCTCTGGGGGAGCTATTGCTACAAAGTGCATACAAGTTGTTTACTGCTAAAATACTTACCTGTATACCTTTTCTCAATATGCATGATATTCCCTAATTTTATATTGTCAGCAAAGATCTTGCGATAACATTGCTAATGACATTAAATGTTTTGCCCTGCCCTGATTTCTTCTCAAAATGGACTATGAAGTAGCGAATGGATCAGTGATTTTGAAGGAATCTCTCCCATTCATAGTGGTTGGCTTCTTATCTGCACTTTAAGGCTGCACTGGAAAATAACATTCAAGTTCAAGAGCATTGGTTGCGCTTAAATTAATAAATAAATGAATTAAATTAAATAAAGACACCCTTAACTGAAGCCATAATGTTGAGTGATCATTTGTAAACAAACTTGTAGTCCTATGGTCCTCTATTCCCCACATTTATGTGGCTCATAAGGAACATATGAAAAGGGTCCAATGTTTTTAGGGTTTTACATTTCTAGGGTCCTGTGTTTCTAGGGCTACATGGTTCTAGGGTTCTACGTTCCTTGGGTCCTGTGTTTCCAGTGTTCTATGGTCTTAGGGTTCTGTTTTCCCCACATTTATGTGGCTTATAAGGAACACATGAGAAAGGGTCCTAAGTTTCTAGGGTTCTAAGTTTCTAGGGCTCTATATTCCTAGGGTCCTATGTTTCCAGGGTTCTAAATTTCTAGGGTTCTGTGGTCTTAGGGTTCTATGTTCCCAGGATCCTAGATTTCTAAGGTTCTGTGTTTCTAGGGTCCTATGTTTCCAGGGTTCTAAAGTTTCTAGGGTTCTATGGTCTTAGGGTTCTATGTTCCTGGGGACTAGGGTTGTTCCGATTTCGATACTAGTATCGGAAATGCCACCAATACCACAAAAAATTCTAGCATCGGTATCGGCGAGTACTTGAGCCCACGCACCGATCCGATACCATTTTCTTAAATAAGACCTAGGCTGCGTCCGCAAGCTCTAAAATGCGGCCTGCAGAGGCAGCGGCAGAATTCCAAGGCAGTAAAGCATCAAGGCGAATACTGCTTCTAAAATTAGATCTCGCAGCAACCTTATTCAGTGTGCAGCGAATTTAAACGCTTGGATCTCGCAGCAGTAACAGTGTCGTGAAGTCAACTTTGGCTTCCGAATAAAGCTGGGCTCGTGCAAGTTTGCGTTGCGGTCCAAGCTAATAAACGGTCAGCGCTGCGCAGCTCAAACGTAGCTCAGTTTAGTTTCGTTTTTGTTTCATTTGCTGTTTGATGTTTCTCATATGCAACAGAAATTAAAGCGCTTATGAGTTGAACAACGCGGTGACCGGAGGTACCTTCTTTTCAAATTTTGTATTTCTGACTGGACCAATCTGCCAGTAAAACGGCGATATGTCTCATATGTAGCAGGGTCCTATGATTTCTGCAATGCGGACAACGCGGAATCCAGTTACAAATGGAATGTACCATTTAACTTGGATTAGTTAATCATAAGTAGGTCATTACACTTAAATCAAATCACCATATGGACTAATATTTATAAATATTAAGCCGCAAAACGACTATATATGAATTCTGCGTGTCTCTGTGTTAATAAATGGCGCAGATGCACTTTTTTGTTTACTGCTCCATATTACAGGGATCCTGAGTCCAGACTGACATATTTTATTCTGCCAGTGCGACTAATTTTTGTGAGCGGTCGCACTGGCGCGACCACCGCATTGTTTAACTCATAAGCGCTTTAATTTCTGTTGCATATGAGAAACATCAAACGGCAAACTAAACCGAGCTAAGTTTGAGCTGCGCAGTGCTGACCGTTTATCAGCTTGGACCGCAACGCAAACTTGCACGAGCCCAGCTTTATTCGGGAGCCAAAGTTGACTTCACGCCACTGTTACTGCTACGAGATCCAGTGAGAAGCGTGTAAATTCGCCGCACGATGAAGGTTGCTGCGAGAACTAGTGAGAATCTTTCAAATTCTGACCAGAATTCTGTTATAAACAATGCTGATGTAACTATATAAAAAATAATACTGTCAAATGTATGTCAGATAATAAAAATAATCGAGTTCACTGTATATATTTGTTCATGTTTTATTAAGGGATAACTCTGAAGCACAACATAAAATAATAATGTAATTTCATACTAGTAGTATCTACAGCTGTGTATATATAGAAACACACCCAGGTATCGGATCAGTACTCGGTATCGGCCGATACCCTGAGCCCAGGTATCGGCATCGGGATGGGAAAAAGGGTATCGGAACATCTCTACTGGGGACCTAGATTTTTAAGGTTCTATGTTTCTAGGGTCCAAAGTGTTTAGGGCTATGTGGTTCTAGGGTTCTGTGTTTCTAGGGCTTTATGTTCCTAGGGTCCTATGTTTCCAGTTTCTAGGGTTCTGTGTTCTTATGGTCCTGTGTTCCTGGGGTCCTAGATTTCTAAAGTTATATGTTTCTAGGGTTCTATGTTCCCAGGGTCCTAGATTTCTAAGGTTCTATGTTTCTAGGGTCCTAAGTCCTAGTGTTTTTTTTTTTTTTAGGGTTTTATGTTTCTAGGGCTCTACGATTTCAGGGTCCTATGTTTATAGGGTTCTGTGTTCCTAGGGTCTTATGCTCCCAAGGTTTCTAGGATTTTTATGTTCCCAGGCTCCTGTGTTCCTAGGATCCTATGTTTGCAGTGTCCTAAGTTTCTAGGGTTCTTTGGTCCTATTTTCCACACATTTGTGTGGATTATAAAGAACACATGGAAAACTGTCCTATGTCCACAGGGTGCTATGTTCCTGCTGTTTTTAGGGTTCTGTGTTTTTAAGGTTGTATGTTTCCAGGGGCCTATGTTCCTAGGGTTCTATGTTCCTAGGTTCTATGTTGCTAGGGTCCTGTTTTTAGAGATCTGTGTTTTCAGGATCCTGAGTTCTTAGATATAGGTAAAGTATGTTCTAATCACTCAAAGTTCATTCATTATCATATAATCGATAATCACTATTCAATAATTAATTTAGCATTAAATCATATTCAGATGTTTGCTAAAATAATAATAATAATAATAATAATAATATGCAGCCTTGGTGAGCATGAGAGACTTTTTTTTCAAAAACATTGAAAAAGTTTATTATTTTTTTTAAAAAAGGATAAAAAAAAATAGTACAAAGTGCATGCTGTAATTGTTTTCATGACCAATTATTGCTGTCACTTCTGAGTTCTCTTGCATGTCATTTTTTAAGGAAAATAAAATTATAATGCAAAATGTGCATTTATATAATAATACAATTAATATAACTGTGACCAAAATGATTTGTGCTCTGATGAATGTATGTGGGAGACAGAAAGAAAGAGCATGAGAGAGAGGAGGAGAATGACGGTGATACAGACTCTTACGGAAGCGAGAAAGGAAAGAAAACAATGAGTAAGCTAGAGGTAGAGGCCATCACTGGCAACAGGAGTGAAATATGAGCCATATGATGAGTCCTTCTCCGGCTCCGTCCCAGCTGCTATGCTGTGATTGGATCAACCACCCAATGAGCTGGAGAAATCATGATTTTGGACAATGATTTAGTGGCGTGGGGTGATTTAGAGCAATATTTAAGTTTATCCATTTAGCAGATGCTTTTTTTTCCCCCCCCAAAGTGACTTATAAAAGAAGAAAAGAAATTAGTCACAGTTTTTGTAATATCAATGCCAGGTTTATTAGAAAGCTAGATTAGGAAACCATCTAGAACAAAGGGGAAATGCAGAAAAGATAAAAGAAGAAGGATTGTGTGTGTGTGTGTGTGTGTGTGTGTGTAAGTGTGTTAGCTTAAGGTTGTGAGGTGGTTAAGTGCTTGCGAAAGAGGTGATGGTCTCAGCAGATAGTGTTGATGTTAGCAGTTGATGTTCACCAGACGGGAGCAGAGGGAGGTTTCAAATACATTATTATTAATCAAAATAAAAAACAAACAAAAAACTGCTATAAAAATTTCATTGCATATCAAGTATAAAAATGTAACATCACCAACAGGGATTTCCAAGAACTCATTAAACCTTTTAATTTATTGTGCAGTAAACATCACTTTTCTAGTTTGTTGGTTAATGTATTAAGTTATTTGAGCTTCAAGTTAGATAAAGGAATATCATCTGCAGATTTGGTATTCTTTTGTTCTGTTTGTACACTAGGTTTTTGTCCAGAAACAGTTCACCAAAACAATTCTGTCATCCTTTACTTAATCTTACGTCATTCCAAACCCTTTTGAATTGTATCTTCCAGAAAAAAGGGATGAACGATTGAACACAATTTTCATGCAATTACAATGAACTGGGACTAAAGTTGTCAAACTTCAAACAGGATGCAAAAGCATTATCACAAAAGTGTCTTGTGTGATAAATGCCGAGTCTTCTGAGACATATTTACATATCCATAAAATGATAAAATCTTCTCTTCAGCTGGTAAACTTCTGTGACAAGATCATGGCCTAGAACTCGAGAATGGGAACAGCTAGATTTGTGAGTGAACCAAGAGCATTGTTAGCAAACCATGGTCACAAGTTCTGTCATTACCAACATAGTTCAATGATTCAGTGTTTCCCGAAACCATAGTGCTAATAAACATTTGCAAACAGCATGGCAAACTTGTGTGGTTGGCACTACAGACATCGACCTGTGGTTAGAAGCATAGTTTGACCTGCATGAGGCCAATAACGATAGTTCAATATAGGGACAGTGTTTTCAGGAAACTAGCTGGTTAATTTATACAACGATGCATCGTAATGGGGTAGTTAAAAAGTTGTGTGGTTGTATGGGAAACGTAACCCAGACCAGTTTTTGTGGCTTCAGAAGACTGGGAATATAGAGTCTAACCGCTCTTATAGTTCTTTTGCCCAGTTTTTGAAGTTTTGAAGCCCATAATTGTAATTGCGTAAAAGCTTTTTCAAAATTTTCTTTTTTTGTGTGCAGTGGAAGAAAGTAATTTGGGTTTGGAGCGGTGTGATTTTTATGCTAATTTTTGGGTGAACTATTTATTTAACCAAATGTTTGGAAGACATGTCATGAAACAGCCTGACAGTACAAGCCACTAATGGTGATGTTTTCACTAGCTAGCAACTAAGTTGCTGAAATAACAAATTTTTAGGTGCAGTGTGTTATTTGTGTGAGGACTGCAACAAACGATTATTTTTGATAATCGATTAATCTAACGATTATTCGAACGATTAATCGACTAACAGTCGATTATTTCACTGATTAATCTGTAGACTTTCATTAATTATTCATCTTTTGCAATTAGTAAATATATTAGGTTATGCATATTCTAACATTAAGTAAAGGTCACTTCAGCTTTAGAAAAGCATATTATGTAATTACAGTTATTATACAATTAGTTGGTAATAATTTACAATAAGGCTCATTACTTAACATTAGTTAATATGAACTAAGAATGTACAACTTTTACAGCATTTATTAATCTTAGTTAATTTCAACATTTACTAATGCATTTATAAAAATCACAAGTTGTTTTTTTTTAACATTTGGTGCACTGTGAACTAACATGAGCAAACAACGAACAGCTGTATTTTTATTAACCAACCTTAATGAAGAATAATCTATAATAAATGTATTGTTCATTCATTTTAATTAATACATTAGCTAATATTAGCAAATGATACCTTATTGTAAAGTGTTACCAGTTCATTATACAAATAGATGTATTTGGCATTTAAAATGAGATGACAGACAGAGAAACTGTCTTACACACATCATTCTGCCTAACATCTCTTTTTGCAAGTCAAAATAGGATGCTCTGTTTTTTTGATAAACTATTTTATTTAAAACATAATGTCTTGAAATACCTTTTAGGGTTATAATAACCGAAACAAAACTATCACTTTAATTAATTTATTTGTTTCCCACTAATAAAAATATTTTCTCATTAGCCAGCTCCACACTGAAGAGCTGCTTTATAACAGGAAATCAAGTTGTAATTCTAACTGAAAGCTACAGGTTTTTCATGTTAAATGCCGCAAAGCTGTTTGGCTATCTATTGCATAACGGACTATATAAATAAACATGATGGGCGGACATTACTGGAGAAAGGTAACATTACTGAACTGCAGAGCTCATGCAAACATCCACATCATTGTAATCAGAGGCATTTTTAACCGCTGCTTTCACACTGCTGTCAGTTTTTGTTCTGTTTATTTCATTATTGAGAGGAAAGCGCGTAATATATATATTTACATATTCATCAAAACGCAGCTCAGATTCTGCTGCGTTTGCTCTGAAGCGCTGTGTGTCGTCTTCTCTTGAATTGCATCCATGAGGGCTGTTTTGCCCTACAGCGTCACACTGGTCAAACCTCATT
This sequence comes from Cirrhinus molitorella, assembly GCA_033026305.1. Classification (NCBI taxonomy): domain Eukaryota; kingdom Metazoa; phylum Chordata; class Actinopteri; order Cypriniformes; family Cyprinidae; genus Cirrhinus; species Cirrhinus molitorella. The sequence continues at coordinate 2,732,153 of CM065135.1, forward strand.
GTTGCAGGCTCTTACTTTACCTCATATGAGATCAAACGACTACCCGACAACAAAAATATTTGTAGACAATTTTTTTTATTGTCGACATTATCGATAATGTCGACTAATCATTGCAGCCCTAATTTGTGTGATACCAATTCCCTGTTTTTGGTTCTATAGCATTTTTGTGCATTACTACGTCCAGTCTCAAAATCCAGTTTCAGCCTAATTGGAGTTAAAGATGCAAAATGAACTACTTTTGTCAGATGTTGTTGCTGTTTTGAAATATGCAATACTGCAACGCTGTATGCCAGCCAGAGAACATTACCAAAATGGCCACAGGGCGAACAGACCTGCCTTAAAAGGACTTTGGTCCAGCCCCAAACCCATGCCATTGGTTAGAATACCAGATACCAGAAGTTGACATGTCAGGCAGCTCAAACAAACATCTTGTTTTGAAAACGCCACAGTGTTTACACTCTCCAGCATATGGCTTGAGACTTAAATTATTAAATCCCATGACTTGCACAGTGCTTATGATTGGGTCTGCTTCCATAAATCAACTTTAAAGGAACACACACTCTCACAGAATCTGTAAGGACGTTCTTTCGCTTCATGTGAGTTAGTAACCAGAGCCTGTCTGTTTCTTCTCTTTTTACGTGTTAGTCGTCTCAATGCGGGCAACATTTTACAGCTTCTTTGTAGCTTCCTGGTAGTGGTGTGGCTCGCTGCGGCCTCTCCCAGCCGCTAGCCTGGCCACCAGCTGCTGATGAGAGGGAATAGGAAATGTAGGGTGGAAAGTGTGTGGGCCATGCCAGCCGGAGGAAGTTGAAGGGTCCAGGTCCAGACTTGGGCACGGAGCAGAGAGGAAAGCTCTTAGAGACTCCTCTCTCAGGAAGGATGCATGGCAGGAGCAGCCTGTAACACGTCAGGGGTATGACATAAGTCAAAAGCAACCTGTGGAAGCTGGCCAAGCGCATGTTGTTCAGTTTTCAAGTCATTGAGGGACTAAGAGACTCATACGCAACTATTACAGAAGGTTAAAACGCTCACTGATGTTCTAGAAGGAAACATAATGCATTAAGAGCCGGGGGTGAAATTTAACTTATTTTGTCTTCTGTAGCTTCTGAAGGGCAGTACTAAATGGAAAAAAATAAGATATTTAGGCAAAATAAGAAAAATGTACACATCTTCTTTCTGTTCAAAAGTTTACACCCCTGGCTCTTACTGCGTTGTTTTTTTCTGAAGCATCAGGGATTGTTTAAACCTTTTGTAATAGTTGCATATGAATCCCTCAGTTGTCCTCAGTGTGAAAAGGTGGATCTCAAAATCATACATTCATTGCTGGAAGGGGTTCAACTAAACTAAAATAATGAAAAACCCAAAAATGTACTTTTTGTGAAGAATAGCAGACAGTTCAGGACAAACAAGGGATTCAATATATCAAAAAAAAGTACTTTCTCTTGTGGACTATATGGGAACATCTTTTATGTGAAATACCTTATTCAGGTCAGCACTAAATAAAAAAATAACATACATTTTGTATGATCCCTCTTACTTTGGTAAAATAATTAACATTTTACAGATTCTGCAAGGTGTATGTAAACTTTTGTATGTTTAAACTTTTCACTCTTTCCTTTTTTGACATTTGGGCAAGCAAACATTTGCCTGTTAATAAAAACATAATCATTCTTTTAAGGACTAATTCTCTCTATTAAGTAGTTGCTTATTAGCATGCTTATTACTAGGATTACTAGGATTTTATTAATTTATTAGTACTTATAAAACACATATTAATATTAATGCATGACCATGTTTTGGATCCCTAAATCCTACCCTATACCTAAACTGAGCAATTACCAGTTTATTGAGGGAAACCTCCTAGTTAATAGTAGAATATCAGTTCCCTAATCCAAAGTGTTACCTAAGGAACTAAACCACAAGTAAATTCAAACAGTTATTCAACAGAAATATCAATAGGTGAATTTCTTCTGTGGAAAAAAGTAAGTCTCTTGTGTTTGGTTTGTGCCAAACATATCTGCTGTTACTGTGGCCAAACAGTGAATCTTTGATTTGTCTGTCCAGAGCGCATTACTCTAAAAGGTCTGGTCTTTGCCTATATGCCGTAGTCTCCAGTTAAGACAGCAAAGGCTTTTTCCTGGCAAGCCTTCCCTGCAGGTCAGATTTGTGCATCTCATTGTCACTGCAGATACATGCACTTGCACGTCACAAGACTTACTAGCAGATCCTGTGATTACATTTAGTATCAGACAGCCTGCTCTTGGGCTGAATTTGATGGGATGGCTAGTCCTGTAAAAGTTGGCAGTCGTTTGAAATCGTTGAGTGATATTATATATTTCAAATAGAGATCTTTTTAAATCCTTTGCCAGACACATAGGCATACATAACGTTTTTGCAGAAGGCCTCGATTCTCATGATATGCAGTTGGTATTGATCATCGTGCTGTTGATGTCTGTATGCCTATTCAGCATCTTCAGCAGACAACTCCAGCCAGAACAGGGTTATTCAGACTGTCAAGGGATGTTCATTTATCTTCTATGAATGAAATGGCCTGCAGATTAGATCCAATGTCCGGCTGTGTCAAAATGAGCTTATGTAATTCAACAGAAAGACGTTTCTTGTACATTAAGGGATAAAGCAAGCCTAGCTGCATGGAATTATGCTGGTTTTAACATGACCAAGCCATTTTATGGATTTCAGCTGCATTTTGCAGATTTGTTATTTTGATATCATTTAAGGAGTAAAAGGAGTTTGTGGGATATTATGCAATGCACTCAGTGTGCAACCGATATGGGTTTTTCAATGTTTGATGCTGATCTCAGTGTCTAGATAAATTATAGTCCTAATATGTTATATCAGTATAATCAATATAATACTCTCAAATGGAGATTGTCTCTTTTTTGTGACAGTGATATCCACAGCACTGTTATCCTTTTCTTGTCACATTGATTGGACTAAAGATGTTTTATATACCTTAAGAAAGATATAATTTCATAAATAAATGCATTTTTATATATATATATATATATATATATATATATATATATATATATATATATATATATATATATATATATATATATATAATAATTATTATTTATTTATTTATTTATTTATTTATTTTTTTTTTTTTTTACCTGGTTTTGTGTAAAAACATTTTGGCAGTTTATTAGGAACTGTTGCGCAAAATCAGATGGGCTGCACAAACTTGAATGATTGAAATGGGTTTGGCACAAAATTGTTTGAAATCAGGTGTTATTGTGCAGGCTATTGTTTAACAAAAATGACTTTGTACTCCCACATACTGTTGCGCCCAACCAATGTTGTTAAATGCCACAGTTGGTTTGAATGTGGTGTGGAAATTCTGACATTTTTGTAAGTCTGCACCAGGGGTGCCCAAACCTGTTCCTGGAGATCTACCTTCCCCCAGAGTTCAGCTCCAACTCGATCAAACACAACCGAACCAACTAATTAGGACCTGAAGGAGATAGGTGTGTTTGATCAGGGTTGGAACTGCACATTTAGGCAAATGTAGTAGGCTTTCTGGGTATTTCATGCATAGAGAACATTTCTATACTGCTGAAATAGAATGTAGCGTTTGTGAGTAGGGATGCTCGATATAATCAGACTGATATAATAATTATCCAATAATCAATTTAAATGTAAATATCGGCATTGGCCCGGTATGAAAAAATATGCTGATATGTCTTGCCGATAAGAGGAATACGTTAACTCACATGTGCTCAGGGTGTGCTAGCTATTGGATCACGTCAGCAGTGTGGCTCATTCCTGAAGCAAAGTTTTGCCTGAATGGTGATTAGATTCACTGTTTTGGATCACTGCATTTAAACTGAGAATGCACTTACAGAATGAGGCATTCCTGTGTGATAGAGTAAACAGTAATAGCACCTGCAGAGGCAGACCTAATGCCTGTTCGGTAAAAAGTTGGGATGTCAGTTTTCGTTTTAAACTTATGGTCAATTAATCGTTTACCTTAATGTTGCTAAATGCGTCTATTGTAGTGGCACGTAGTCCCCGCATGACAGGAATGCAACTCAAAACGTCAGCTTCTTCACCGGAATGAAAGTGTGTTTTTTTTTTTTTTTTGTCTAAATAAAATAAAATGAATAGATGTGATTTATGATCATTTTACTGTTGGCCGTTTCATATCCAGTCATGAATGCGCCTTTTTAAATGGTTTAATGGGGTGTTGTTGTATTTTAAAACACAGTCGCAATGTTTGCAATTGACATGATCTGCATTTAAAATAAAATGATCCCTAATTACAGTGCGCAGTCAGTGAATCTCTTTCACCGGTGGCGCTACGCCAAAACACACTGTTGCTCATATGAAACATATGCTCCACAAAGTTAATATTTATGATTTCTTTTCCCAAATCCTCACCATTTCACCCTTTACTTTCGCTGGTTTATTTTCTTGTCATTCACTTTTAATCCATGTTTTCGTATCTCTTACTGTGGTAAACATTAAGAATTTGTTCCCTCATTTTACAAATTAATAAATTAATAAATTGTAGGAATGAATTAATACATTGTAGGAATAAATTAACAAGATGTATGAATGAAGTTTGTCCTGTTCATGTCCTACAGCCCTGTTAAAGCGCAGTGCTTTGCAATGGTGAAGCAAACACACTCCTATTGAGGTGCCAGTTAAGAGAAAAAAACGTATAAGAAATATAACTGCATGCTCAGTTAAGTGTATACTTCCCTTTTTATTATTAATGTTTTGTCAGGTCAAGCCTTCATCAGGATAAAAGTGTAGCACGAGCGCGAAGGCACGTGGCAAAATTATGCAAAATGATGGCGGACGGAGGCTTTGGTTTTCAAGTATAGTAAAAGACCCCTTCTTAAACCAGAGATTGGTATTCTTTTGCAAAAAAACAAACAAAAAAAAAAAAACATGCAAGCGCTGTCAGTGTCAGCCAGTTGAGTTTTGACTTTTCTTTTTCTTTCTCGTTTTCATTTTGCAAAGCTTTGCTGTTTACCTCACGTTACTCTATGGAGGGTTTCTTTTCTTTTTTTTAGTAAGTAAGTAAAGCAGACAATTATCTTTTCTTGTAAAACTTGACAACAAGATCGCAAATTCCAAAGCAAAGCATCCGAAGTCTGGCTTATAACATAGCAGAAGAGGACCTCCCATTCACAAAATTCAAATTACAAATAATACTACTGATGAAAAAGAAGGGGTTGAATGTTAACCATGTGATTATTGTTTATTTAGTTCTAACAAATAAGTTCTTGTTAAAATATGTAGTTTATCATTTCTGCACAGGAGAGACATGGTGTTGTTTTTGGTCATGAGATGAGAATAATGAGATAAGATGAGATGAAACATATCGGCATATCAGATATCGCTGAAAATCCAATATTGTGCATCCCTATTTGTGAGTCAAGATGTAGCTGTTAAGCCACAACTACAGTAGGGTTACTTGATTCTGGCAAAAATCCTTATCTGTTATTTTGGTCAATGATGAGAAGAATGTTGAGATTTTTTACCTTTTAAACACTGCATTTTTTAGATAAATGAATAAATGGATCTAATTGCAAATGAACCACACATCAACTGATTTGTTGGAACAGCTGATTCATTCAGAAAGGAAGCAAGTGTTTTTATGAAGTGAGTCATATATATATATATATATATATATATATCGTCGCTGTCGGGCGGAATCCTCGTATCTCCAAAACCGTCATTTTTCAGGAAATGAAAAAAACTGCATATTTTTTGAGTTATTAAATATTTTATCGTTAAAGTTGGTATTATACCATATATTGCTATCATACACTGTTGTGTACCAACATTAAGACAACATTTCCCCAAAATCATGTTTTATCGGAGATACGAGGTTTTATGACTTGGGAGCAGGGAGATACGAGATTACGCCGTCATTGATAAGAATGGTACAGACACAGACTTCGCTGCTGCCAGCAGTTCATCAAAGTCTGCGGTCGCGTTGAGCCTTTTGACAAGAGAAAAGGCTTCAATAGTTAACCAAAGCTAACGACTGTGGTTACATACATTTTCCTAAACTCTGTTTTAAACGTTAGAGCTATGAGTGATGCAATACCAAAATAAAACGATAAGCTGTCTAATAGGCGGAAATTAATCTGCAGGCAAACAAAGTCTGCGGTCGCGTTGAGCCTTTTGACAAGAGAAAAGGCTTCAATAGTTAACCAAAGCTAACGACTGTGGTTACATACATCTTCCTAAACTCTATTTTAAAGGTTTAAGAGCTATGATGCAATACAAAAAAACTGAGTCCGTCTTTTTTCCCCTTAATTCTTCCAGAACATCTTATACTACTGTTTCAGCTATTAACATAGTTACGTTTTGTATGTAATGCCAAAGTGGTTATATTTCGTTTCGTTTTCTTATTAAGTTAATTTAGAAAAACTTTTGGAGCATTTTTTTGTTCGTTAAATATCAGTTTGTTTGTTTGTTTTTTTTACGAACAGCGGCCAGCGGAAGACTTTTGCCTTTTAAATCATTACGACTTGCATAAAATAAAATCTATAGATCTAAAACAGTTAAAGTAGCTATAGAACAATTTTAGTTTAAACATTAAACCTAGATAAATGTGCGCTATTATGTGAATATTGCTGAAATCGCTTTGCAGGACATGAGGAGTCAGCGCGATCACATTTTTCAGCGAATAGGCTACATGCCTCACAAACATGACAAATAAATAAATAAATAAATAAATAGAAAGCTTTAAATTATTACTTAACGAAATAAAACAAATAAGAAAAAAACACGCTTTCATTATGTAATCCGGAAAGATGCTTTCCTTCAAAAGTTGCGTCCAAAGAAGAGATTGCGAGTCAGGGTCTTTGCGACATTATCTCAGAATACACTAGTTTATTAATGGATCATTCAAATATCTCCTTACTGTTTCCACCGACACATTCAATGCTAATTATTTTTGCCGGTGCTTTGTGACAAGAAGATGGAAGGGGACATATGCCCCGACGCTCCAGCGGAGTGAAGAAAAGGTGGAGATACGAGCTCTTCTCAGACAGTTGAAGTGTTCAAATGAGTTAAGAGATTTGCTCTCAAGCTATTTTCAACACTTTAGATTGGTTAATAATTTGTAAAAATTACAGATCCACGTGGGCACTGACCAATAGCATCGATTTGTGAAAAAATATGAAATTTACAAAATTTGGACATACGAGGTTTCAGCCAGACAGCGACGATATATATATATATATATATATATATATATATATGCCTTTTCTTCATGATTTCAGCAGATTCAGTTTTTGATGGGGAGGGACTTTTTTGATGACAGTCAATGTGTTGTGAGTCAGTACACAGCTGGTCCAGAGCCAGACAGAGATTTCTGACCACAGGTGACACTGGGACAGTGCCAAAAGCATTGGCCGTGAGTTTCATTGGCCCTGGCATTATGGGCAGTATTGTTTTGGATGCATTGTGTGTCGGGACCCAGCCGGGAAACAGCTGTGTCAGATGGATTTTTTCAGACTGTTAGTTGGCAGTGAGACATAGCCCATCCAGACCCTTCAGAGAAGGGCAGCTTTGATCCTCACCCATCCATTCCTATGCCCCCTCTCTTCCTCTCCATCATCTTTCATCCCCTCGTTTCTGATATCCAATATTTCCATTTGGCCTGTTGTGAAAGGCTACGGAAATGTTTCTTCACAAGTTAGCGTACTCCAACGAGCTGTTGGTTAAAAAAAAAGAAAAAGTTATAGAAGTTTCCTGCTAGACAGAGATACAATTTCAGTGGAAATGTGTGAGACAACGAATGCTGGTATTTAATAAACAAAACAGATTTTTTTTTTATAACAAATACTGTATTAACAAATTTTTACACTGCAGTTTTTCTGTTAATAAAATACATGGCGAATACTATTTATGTATATATGCATTTATTTATTTTGTTGCAGAATGTAACTATATTATTACCTTCTTTTTTATATACAGTTGGATATACAGTACAAGTGTGTCAAACTTTATCTGTGTAGCAGCTCTCAGCTGCTTGATTGCTTTTTTGACCACAAAAAGTAAAATCATTCTCCTGCTCTAATATGCTATTATTGTATTATAAACATCAGCATTGTCATTTCCTGTAAACCAGCTTTAACGCAATGCGTATGGTGTAGCAATACACTAATAGATATGAATATGACTTGACTACAGATACAGAGATTTTTCTTCTCTCTCGAAATACTCCCAAAAACCCTTTAGCTTGAAAAGACCTGATGTAGATCCCAGAGATTCCAGAGTACACCAGAGACATGTCGGGGTGAAATATTCTGCCTCCAGTCGGAACGGGAGGGTGTTTGGTGATTCTTGATAAGAGGAAATACCTCGGAATTGGCTGTGATCATATCCTGACAGGACTTCTCACCTCTGACTGTGGGACTGTTCCATTTTGGAATGTTTATGCTTTCCTCTAAACTTAGTTTACTAACTTACCTAGTGTCAACTAACATTCCAGGTTAATTGTCCAAATTATTGACCTTTATGAATATAAAGGCGTATTAAAAATGTAAAGGAAAAACATCAAATAAGCAAGGTTAATGATCCCTCTATCTTGCAAGTAGTTTTCTTTTGGTGTTTGGCATTTCTTCCACGTGGAGAAGAACTCTGCTGGAGGAAGTGGAGAACAGTAGTGTGACTCATCACTGTGGGCTTGATTTCAACAGATGTTTTTCAGACCTTCCCTTTGCAGGGCTAATATTCCAGGCTCTGCTCGGCTCCGCATGCCTCCCAGCTTTAGTAATCTCCTTAGAGGCGAGCCATTGCTGAAAAACAGGGCCTGGATGTTTCTGTCTCTGTCTTTCTCTTGTCATGCTGTCTTTGGCTCGAGAACAGGAATTAGGATTCATCACACATTATTATATGGATCTCTGGAATTCTTGATTCTGGATGGTCATGTGCATCATTGTGTAGCCAATAATTCAATGCTGTCCGTACTTTCAGAATTTCATACTCTCTCTTTTTAACTCCCTTGGTAGCACACTGTCTGTCTGTCTGTCTGTCTGTTTATCTATCTGTCTATCTCTAATCAATATTGCATAATGCTGACTGCACATTAACTCTTATTTATTATTTGTGAGAAATTGCAAGTCATAAATGAATTTGTGCATTTGTATTTATGCAAAGTTCTGAGCAAGAAAAGAAGCTCATTTGATGTTTGATTTTATTATTAATAATAAATCCCATCTTCTCCTCCTCAGTTCCCAGAATGTGGATTCTTTGGCTTGTATGATAAGATCTTGCTTTTCCGCCATGATCTGAACTCGGACAACATCCTCCAGCGGCTAACGTCGGCGGAGGATATCCATGAGGGAGATCTGATTGAGGTCGTCCTGTCCGGTGAGTTGTGCTAGCTGTGGCTATATTAATGTATTTTATGGGACAAAATATTCATTTTGGTTGTGTATGATAAATGAAATGCATACACTCAATTATTATACACGACCATTCAAAAGTATGGGGTCAGTAAATACTTTTTATTCAGCAAGGAATTTGATCGAAACAAAAAATGTATAATGTTACAACAGATTTCCATTTCAGATGTTTTTTTTTTTTTGCAATTTTTGTATTTACCACAAAATCCTGAAAAAGCAAGCAGAACAGCTGTTTTTAACATTGACAATTTCTTGAGCAGTACATCAGCATATTAGAATGATTTCTGAAGGATCATGTGTCACCGAAGAATGGAGCAATGATGCTGAAAATTTAGTTTTGGATCACAGAAGTAACTTTTTAAAAAATATATTACAATAGAACTCTAAATTGTAAAAATGGGTGAATTCTAAACTGCCTTTTTGCGCCCTTCAAGGGCACTTAGGGAGGGGGATGCCGTTTGTAGGGATGTTCCGAACGAAAGTGAGCAACTTCTTGAAGTCCATTAGGGAAGGGAACATTCCATGGTACCTTCACGGTAGTGATTTCCATCTTGCGATGTATTTTAAAGCAAAGTCGGGGTTGATTTTGACTTCACATGCAAACGAAAGTAGAATAGGCTGATTAAATTTGTCTTTATTTTAATACAAAATATTTTTCATCAGTGATAGAAATATGATTTAAGCTAGTTTAAGCACTTTTAGTTTGAAAAATTTTAGTAGTAGTAAGACACTTTATTTTTTATGTATATGGACAGTATTTTCGTAGATATTAACTATTAAGCTGCTTTATTAGAAGCAGCAGACTCGTGACAAAATTCTACAATTTGTCATTTGTAGAACTGTGTAAAGATCTAAACAAACATTTGCTGTGAATCTCGATATTGTCACAATTTTTTTATGATATTCTATATATATCTCGATATGTTTGCATTTGTTTTTAAAATAATAAAAATGACATGATTTTCTTTTGTCCCCATAAAAAAAAAAAATAGAACAGCTATTGTTATCAAGTAATACAAAAGGTTTAGTGCAAATTTAAGCAGTTAAAAAATCTAGACCAAATGATCACTTACTGCACATCTATTTGTAACTGAAGTATACTCAAAACAAGTACAAAAAGTGCATTGTGTCAACTTTTTTAGTGCATGCAATTCACAATTTACACTGTGCAACTGGGGGAAATAAACTGGGAGAAGAGTTTTTTTTTTCTTTTACAAGCTTTTAGCTACACAAGAAAATGTGCCTCATGGATGCTCCACCACCATGAGCATATGATATTTTCAAATTTTACATCATTGTCAAAATTATAGCGATATTATCACTAATATTCGATATATCAACCAGCCCTACTGTAAATAAAAATACCATTCAAAATCTCCTATGTAAAATTAGTTTGGCAAATGAAGAATTAGCTACAATACTAATTCTAAGGTTACACTAAGGACTGTATATTGCTAGCATCTCTGCAAGGCGGTACAGATCAGTTTAACTCTGTAATTAGATTGTAGTTGGTTGTGGCACATGTGTACCAGATGATGAGGCCCATGTTAATCCTCAGGTGGCTTCCCTTCCAATGTCAATTCCCTTAAGACCACCTATCACGATCAGTTTTCTTATTTTGCCACATGCTCAATATACAGAGCCATGTGCTGAAAGATGTATGGCTCAAATGTTCTGTTTACTTGACAAGAACAAGTGACTTTGTCAGATACATTTATGTAATAAATATGTTGGAACCTGGACTATCCAGTCCTGCTGTCACTTAGTACAGTAAGGCCCCACCATTGAGGGTTTGAGCTCATCTTTGTTCCTGTGCAGAGTAGCTTGCACATCCTGTGTAGCCTTCTCTATGAAGACTGATTTTCCTGTCGGTGGCGTGTTCACATGGGAGTCGTACAGCACACCTGCTCTTCACATCCTCCTCATTCAGTGGCAAACACACACATTCAAGTGTCCGGCACTGGAAATCAACACAATATGCATGACTGATTCCAAGCCAGTATTCTGGATTGTTCCACTTAAAGTCCCAAGTGCTCTCCCAGAACTCAGAATGTTATTCATGAAAGTTTTCCTGAGGTTATTGAACTTGTGCTCTGAACACATTCTGTACGTTAACTGGTTATTTTGCATTTAAATGTATGCCAGATACACCTTCGCAACTTTATCAATATGTTGCACAGTTATGAAATTTAAGAATGGTTCATTATACATGTTAAAGTTAGCAGCCTTTATGAAGACAGAGTTCCTGAACTAAAAATATTTTTTTCTAGTCACTTAGTAATTTTCTTCATATATGCTATATAATAGATATAACTTAATATATATTTGAATGTTTTGCAGTAAAAAAAAAAATCTAAAAATGATCTATATAAAGCCTTCCTATAAATTCAATATAAACAGTTTTGTGTTGTACTTGGGGCTGAAACGTTGAGTCGACATTATCAACAACGCCAACAATAAAAGATTTTCGACAAATATTTTTGTTGTCAAGTAGTCGTTTGATCTCATATGGCGCAATGTAAAGAGCCTGCAATAATGCGGTTTGACCAGTGTGGCGCTGTAGCACAAGACTGCAATTAAGCCCTCCTGGATGCAATTCAAGAAAAAAAGCGATTTCTATATTTACCCATTCAAAAAAAACTATGAAAGCGACCCCAGTTCTGCATATAAACAGCGCAATATAAGCTAAAGACGCAGCAGGATATTTGTCTCTATGGTTAGACATTTTTTACAGACCCTTTTTTTATTTTTTTTATTAAACACAGGGGGTCATTAATGATGCTCATATGCAAATTAACACACAACTTATCTTAAATTTGGCCGGAATTGCAGGTGCCTGTATTAATATACAAGGAGGTTTAAAGAAAATATGAAATAAGCTGTTAATAAATATTATTAAAGATTATAAAAGGTTTTGTAACTAAATGCATCCAAAAGGTCATCTAAAATTACCTTTATTAAAAGCTGAATAATCAGTCAAAGTCTACTGATTAATCAGTGAAATAATCAACGATTAGTCAATTAATCGTTCTAACAATTGTTAGATTAATTGATTTATCAAAATAATTGTTTGTTGCAGCCCTAGTTGTACTGTGGTTGTTTTAACTATGTCATTTGCAGTGCTTCATGGGCTGAGTAGTTCACTGCCATATTAAAGATGGTAAGTCAGCAGTGTGGTACCTTTGGCATTAATATGCAAAGTAGCATCCGCTTCCTCTCTTTCACACTAGGTCCGGCTACAGCTAATAATGTGTGCTAATGTTACACAAACCATGTTACCATTTGCAATCTCAGACCTCCTAAAATCAGCATCCTTAGAGTGTTAGTTCACCCAGAAATGAAAATTAACCTATGATTTACTCGCACACAAGCCGTCCTGGGTGTATATGACTTTCTTCTTTCAGACAAATCCAATCTGAGTTGTATTAACTGTCACCCCCATTTTTTAAAATAGACATGAAAGTGCACTATCCAAACTAAAATTGTTGTAATTCATGAACACTTTGGAATACAGAGCTAAGGTTGGTGTCTTTTTAAAGAAGACAATCAGCAGATTATTGCAGAAGTGGAATTTAAAAAAAAAAATGTTATAGAGAGACGTTATAGGGGTTTAAATTTACCATAAACAAAATGCACTGTACAATTTTTATTTTATTTGATATAAAAAACATATTTTAAATAACAGGTTTTACCCTAAATTTGCTATTAAATTGAAGCCCTATGTCTAAATAAGTTATGTTCCAAATTTGAAGTTGATATGACAAAAATGTAGGTTTCTGTGAAAGTTTATTTAGGGCGTCATACCACAAACCGCCACCGGGTGCCATTTAAACTCAATATAATTTTTAAATGCATTTTTCTGTTACAAATTTCAAATTTCTCTGTCAATTTTACTCCTATCATAAAATAACAACCAAATATGAAATCCTGAGACTCAGACCTTTCCAATGATATGTTTTTTGTCAAGATTATTAAAAGTTTTGATTTATAAAAGACCGTAATGCATGACATTTGACACCGCCGCTAAGGGGGAGGAGACCGCCAAAAGATTTTAAAGTATCGTTTCCATGGTAACGCAATATCCGATTTAAAAATAGTTTACATAGGATGATTCATGGGCTTCTAAGCTTTCAAATGATATATAATTTATGGTGATTAATAAAAAATTTGATAGAGAAAAAGTACAATGAAAAAAAGAGCGCTAAGCGTCCCGTATACGGGACGGTGACAGTTAAGGGGTTAAAATTGTCCTGGCTCTTCCAGGTTTTATAATGGCGCTGGTGGGTGTTTCTGTTCAACAGTCCAAAAAAGTCCAATAAAGCCAATCCATCTATAAGAAATAGTGCCTCACAAAGCTCCAGGGAGTAAATAAAGGCCTCCTGTAGCAAATCGATTTTAAAAATTAAGAAAAACATCCATATTTAAAACATAATAATCACTTTTCTGTCATACGTGCAAGCCATTCTGGGCAAGTGCAGAGGAGAGGGCAAAACAAACAAACAAAAAAAAACGGTCATGAATTAGAAGTACAAAACAAGCATTTGTAAAGAGGATTTCAATATAAGCCAAGAGGAGACTGGTTTTCCTTTGCTAAAGTAAGGAAACTTTGCTTCCTTTGTTCCTGTAAACAAATGTTGATTTTTGGGAGATTTTGGGAGGTCCTGCGTTATCCGCTCAGGTCGGCTTGCGCGTGTGACAGTAAGCGCAAGCTGGAAAAAAGTGATTATTATGTTAGGGTTAGAAAAATGCATGAATTCGCTCCAGGAGGCCTTTATTCACCCCCCGGAGCCGGGTGAGGCACTTTTTATTATGGATGGATGCACTTTATTGGATGTCTTTTGGACTGTTAAACAGAAACACCCACCCACTGCCATTATAAAGCTTAAAAGAGCCAGGACAATTTTTTATTTAACTCCAGTTGAATTTGTCTGAAAGAAGAACATCATATGCACATAGGATGGCTTGAGGCTGAGTAAATCATGAGCTACTTTTCATTTTTGTGTGAACTAACCCTTTCGGTCTCCAAATGTTTTGCTAATGATATGAAAATCCCTATCCTGCAAGTTAAAGGGGTTCTTTCACCCCAAAATGAAAATTCACTAATTGCTCACAGTCATGTTGTTCCGAACCCGAAAGACCTTCGTTTATCTTGGGAACACAAATTTAGATTTTTGAAACATAATTATAGTTATTGGGTTATGATACACTTTGTGGGTCAAAATTGTAGATTTTTCTTTTGTTCCCTAAAATCATTATGATAATAAGTAAAGATCATGTTTCATGAAGATATTTTGTAAATTTCCTACCGTAAACATTTTAAAACTTATTTTTTGATTAGTAATGTGCTTTGCTAAGAACTTTAAAGGCGATTTTCTTAATATTTAGATTTTTTTTTTTGACCCTCAGATTCCAGATTTTCAAATAGTTGTATCTCGGCCAAATATTGTTCTGTCCTAACAAGATATACATCAACAGAAAGCTTATTTATTCAGCTTTCAGATAATGTGTAAATCTCAATTTAAAAAAATTTACTCTCATGACTGGTTTTGTGGTTCAGGGTCACAAATGATTTATAAAAAAAAAAAAAAAAAAAGGCAACTGACTTTTTGACAAAACATAAGCAATAGTAGATTAGAGTCCTAATAATCGGCAAATGAAGAAGCAGAAGCTGCACTAAAGCTGTCTTTACACAGTGACGTTATCATCAGCATGTGTTTTGTTTTCTGCCTGCTGTGCACAAGACTGAACAAGCTGATTCACTGAATCTTGTGTAAATACTTTTATGCCACTTCTGCACTGATTGAAAAGAATGTGAAGTCTGGAGAGAGCAGATCTTGGGTCCAAATCTGGACCACAGTCAGTTAGTTGATAACCTCTGGTTTAGACAAAACAGTTTAGCTTTCACACACTGACCCTCAATATTGTCTTGTCTTTCTTTTCCTTGCATGCATCAGCTCTGCTAATAAAACACTCTGCATCTTTTTGTTGGCGCTCAGCTCAAAGGCAAAAGCTTGTTTTTGTTGCAGTAGGTGATGGTCGTGCTTCTGCTGAGAAGAAGTAGGGGTTGTGGAGAGCAGCTCAGGTTCAGTTAACAGCAGGACGCCGATGGCTCTGAGCTTTTGTCTGAGATAGTGTGTCGACAGGATTCGCTGCATTGGATGTTGTTGTCCTGTCCTTGTGCTGTGTATTCAAGTGGAGTTTCAAACTGTTATCTGTGTATTTTGGTTCGATTTCAAGTTCAGCGAGGAGGACTTTGAAGGAGTCTTTCTGAAAGATTAAGAGTTTAGACTTTATTAACTATGTTTGGGATTTTTTTGCCTCTAGTCTAATAGATGAGTTTTAAGATGTCGGGTTCCTCATGTGTTATAATGTATGTAGTGTCTTCATGAATGGCTCATTATGAGTCTGTGTTGCAGTGCTCTGGACTGCTGCCTGCCATGTGATTCACTGCAAGCTCAAATGTTCTACTTTCTCTCTTTGATGTTCAAAAAGGAATGCACTTTTTTTCTTTTTCCCTACCCGTTTGATTTGATCGAGTTTAAGATTCTTTGTTCCTTTAGTTTGTACCCTAACATCAGAGAATACGTTCTTTTTTCAAGCCCATGGTCAAAACAAACCACATTTGAACATGCAGCCTACTAATGGAGAAAATCGGTTAATTGGAGAGCCATTATTGTTCAAAGAAGCAGATTGTCATGAAAGAAAATATCAGATCTGAATGATTTTTAAGACACTTCCGTCATAAGTAATGAATCACATTTAGGGTTGTTAGAGAATGTGTATTAGAAAGAGTGCTGTGACACACCTTGACTCATGATGATTTATTTTTTCATCACGTTATGAAACATATGAAACATAATTATAGCTATTGGGTTATGATACACTTTGTATCAGGGTTGCGTTCACCCCGTCTGCAATAATAACCAGCTGTCTGTCTGTACATTATTACGCTTGTAACATGGCTACCTGCCATATAATTAAATGCCATGACTGCTTCATTTAAAGATGTGTACTGTTCCCCTGTATATTAGACTTAATGCTTAAATGATTTGTAAGGTTGGGTACCGAGAACCAGGCCTGCTGCTCGGGGGGCCTGCTGCTCACCCAATCAGAACTAGGTAAAGATTGCGTACATTTTCTGTGCAGTGAATAAAAGCAATCTGAAGCAGAATGTATTTTGAGAAGTTTAAGGATAAATTTCAAATTCAAAATCATACTGAATAGGTGAAAACTGCCCCAACAATTAACAAATAAATTTCAAATTCAAATTTCAAATTTATTTGTCACTTACAAAATCATACTGAATAGGTGAAAACTGCCCCAACAATTAACAAATAACACCAGAAAATTGCAGTATTTTTCTTTTATTAGCTGAAAGCAAGGCACGCTAACATGATCTTTAAGAATCGGCTAAAAACACATCTCTTCCATCTTTATTTGACCCTCTCTATTCTATTTCTATCTTTAAAAAATAATTATTTCTCTTTCTCTATTTTTATATCTTCTATCTTTTCTATCTATCTAAAAAAACACTATCTTGCTCTATTGTTTTTCTATTCTATCTGTTTTCTTTTATTTATTATATAATTAAAAAAACCTTGCTACGTATACTGCATTAAGCTAATCTGAGACTTGTCATGGCACTTGCGTAGAATTGCTCTTTTGTTGATTTTGATTGCTTCCATTGTCCTCATTTGTAAGTCGCTTTGGATAAAAGCATCTGCAAAATTACTAAATGTAATATGAAACTACTGAAATTACCTGAGCAGATGAATTCATTTTCTGAAAACCCCGCTCAATCAGTAATGTGCATTATTAGTGGATGGATGGGGCAAGAACATAATATTAGTATTTGAAATGCATGTAGGCTATGAAGTTTACTTGAAAGTCAGCCTTTTTGACTTATTGCGTTCGTTACTCAACAGTCGGCTTAAACTACTAACAATAGCCTATCTCGATGCATTTTTTTTTTGTCAAAATCCGCCATTTTGAATTGAAAGTAGGTCTGTCGTTTACATGATTCATGTTGTTATTTGCCAAAAATCAGTACTTTGAAAAACAGCAAAGACTTTACTGTTGTCAGAGTTGAAAATATGAAATACATAACCTATTAAATTTAATTCTCAAAGTTTGCTTTGGGGAAGAAAAAAAAAAAAAAAACTGAAAGGATGTGTTTAGTTGATTTCAGCACAAAAATATATGGGTCAAATGGAACTAATAGGAGTTCATAATTTCTCATATTTCATATTTGTTTATAAAAACTATGAGCATGTGTGTCAGATTTACGTTCAGCAGCAGCAGCTCTTAGAGTAATAGCACCCAAATAAGCTGAGAAGCCAGCTGCTGTGATGTCTAATAATCAAAGAACAAAAGAATAAAGAAGAAATCTGTAGCTTTTGTATCTTTTAAGGATTCATCTATATTTAATTTAGTATTTAGTGTTTGATAACTTTATTCCATTTGTGTGTATTTCCTTCTTGCTGAAAGGCACAGGAAAATAATGAGTTTATGTGAAGATTGTGTAAAGGTCACTTAAATTAGATGTCATTTTCTTAAAAGTTTAGTGTTTCAATTGATAGCTAATGTTGAATGGATATAGTCAGTGGTTAAATATTAGGAAAAAATGAACAATTACATAGAGACATCAGTAATATTAGTATACATGATATGTATAGTCACATTACATTAGATTTTGACTTGAATAAAATCAATTCTGAATTAGTTACTAAAAAACATATTATTTAAATCACCTGAAATAAACCTGGGGGAAATTTTCATTCTTAATATAACTAAATATTTGGAAGGTACACTTGGTAAAACATCAGATTGTCTATTTAAGAGTTTGAATTGATTTTTTTTCATGCTATATTGACTATGCACAAGAAAAAAAGTCAGTGTTCATGCATGCAATTCACTGCTTCCTGCTAATAAAGGTTTGTGTAGTAAATGCAACTTTGTGGTTTTTATACCACTTCTGTGCATGTGTTTGCAGTGTGAATGTGCGTTTAGACTTCTTTTTACAGGCTTACAGCACATATGAAATGCCTAAAGAGATACCAAGTTTCTAGATAAAATAAAAGTAAAAACCTAAACTGTATATTCTGATAATTAAATAATACTTAATATTCATATTCTTCATATTCATATATACTAATATAATATTTTCTTAAATTCAGATTCTTAAAATTGCATGCCAAGAAAAATAAATAAAAATGTATTGTGCCATAACCAACATTTTCAATATCTCGACTCCTATCTTGACTTTTTCTTGTGTAGTTTTGACCAAATGCCATATCACTTCCCTCCCATTCCATTAAAATCCTGGGAACACTCACTACAAAGTGAATTTGGTGCTATATTAAATTGATGTCACATACTTTGTGAATTTGTTGGGTGTCACGCTGACCTTAGTAAATGTTTTGATCTTGTGCCACAAAATGAGGGAAAAAAAGTAGGAACTCTTAGGTAACTTCAGTGAAAGCTGGGTGTTCGTTTATACATTTTGACAATGGAGACATAACTGCTTTGCTTTTTATTTTAAGAAATATCATCCACCTGTGACACAGTGACAGAAATCTAGGACACTCTTTCTTTTGCTTTTTTTCTTTCAGAAATGGAAGATTGCATGTTGTTTGCATGCACCAAATGTTTCCTGACCTTATACTTTCATTTTAGCAGTGCCTTTTATGTCATTGGCAGATGCTTTCTTACTCACTGACTGACTGACAAGGAAATGTTAATGTTGTGTGTATTAGACTAAAGCACATGCTTTTTGATCATGTGGGATCAGTAAGATTTTTAATGGTTTTTAAAGACGTTTCTTATGCTCATTAAGGCTGAAAAAACTAATATTGTAAAATATTATTTCATTTAAAATAACTGTTTTCTATGTGAATATATTTTAAAATGTAATTCATTCCTGTGATACAATGCTACATTTTTAGCATCATTACTCCAGTCTTCAGTGTCACATGATCCTTCAGAAATCATTCTAATATGCTGATTTATTATCAATGTTAAAACAGTTGTGTTGCTTAATATTTTTTGGAACCTGTTATAATTTTTTTCAGGATTCTTTGACAAATAAAAGGTTAAAAAGAACAGTGTTTATTTAAAATAAAAAGGGTTTTTAACAATTTACACTACTGTTCAAAAGTTTTTTTTTTTTTTTTTTTTTGAAAGAAGGTAATACTTTTATTCACCAAGGATGTGTTAAATTAATAAAAAGTGATAGCATAGATTTATATTTGTTAGAAAAAAAAAAAAAAGAATCACAGGTTCCAAAAAATATTTGGTAGCAAAACTGTTGATAATTCTAATAATAAATCAGCACATTTGAATGATTTCTAATGGATCATTTGACACTTACGACTGGAGTAACAGCTGATAAATCAGCTTTCCATCACAGGAATAAATTATATTTTAAAGTATATTAAAATAAAAAAAACATTATTGCATATTGTAGAAACATTTTGCAATATTACTGTTTTTTTTTCTGTATTTTTAATAAAAGAAAGTACAGCCTTGATGAGCATAAGAGACTTCTTTAAAAAAAAAACAAGGCTTACTGATCCCAAACTTTTGGTCCCAAACTTTTTATATATAAATATATAAATTCCCTATTAATGGATTTTAGTTAAATATGTCTTTGTTTTCTATCTAAAGTAACCTGCATTACTGTTCAGGTGAGAAAACTCACTGAAAAATTTATGAAAAGAAATTGTGAAGAGTGCGTGATCTGAATAAATCTGAAATAAAAAATTAACTGTAAACAAATAGACATTTTCTGTTAGATTACATTAAAACAAAGTGATTCTGACATCATTAGTTCTCTAAACAGTGGACAAAGACAACATGATAACATTTATCAGTACTATTCTACTCAAGCACAGCAATATTTCCCTGGGGCTCATGTATTAGGCTTTAGTGGCCTGTCAGAGTCACAGTGTGCGCTACTCAAGTCAGCCAGTCGTGTGTTAAGATACAACCACAAACTATAACAGGAACTGCAGAGACAGTTGAAGTGGCATGTTGTTTCACAGGCTTTACATGTTGACTTTCTCATCACACACATGAAGTAATACTCAATTCACTCAGTCTCTGAATCATCCTGGTGATTCATCCGAATGGACTAATACCAGTCTGAGTCACATCAGTTAATCACTGACCCTGGATCAGACTAAAGGACAGCCTTGTGTAGTTATGTCTATGGATTTGCCTTCAGGAGATCAAACTGCTCATCTCCTTTTGGTCTGACTGAAACAAGGTTGGACCAGTTATTAAAAGACATAAAACAAGTAGTTTCATTGTTCTTTGGAATGTTATGAAACATTATGACGGCTAGACTCCTAATTATATGCTTCTAATGCTGACTAACGCTTTATGTGTTTTGTTCTTCGTTTCGTTCCGTTCTCATTTGTATTATTTTCTTCAGTGTTTTGTTGCATCACCCATTTTTTGCCTGAGTTTTCCTTTAAGTTGCGTTTCGATTGCAGCTCAAGCTACAGTGGAAGACTTCCAGATCCGACCCCATGCGCTTTACGTCCACTCCTACAAAGCGCCCACCTTCTGTGACTACTGCGGAGAGATGCTGTGGGGACTCGTCCGACAGGGCCTCAAATGTGAAGGTAGAAGTCATATAAGAATATGTGTTGTATTATAAAGGAACACCCCACTTTTTTTGAAAATGGGCTAATTTTCCAGCTCCCCTAGAGTTAAACAGATGAGTTTTACCATTTTTGAATCCATTCAGCCGATCTCCGGGTCTGATGACTTTTAGCATAGCTTAGCATGAAGCCTTTTGAAGAAATGTGTTCCTTTAAAGAAACATTTGCTCACTGCCTCCATTTAATCATTGTAGAAGCATATTAATTCATTATGGTAATATCTGTACCAATATTTAATTGGTTGTATATGTTCATGTCCATTTTGTGCATTAAGAAGTTTATATGTGACCCAGGACCACAAAACCAGTCATAAGGGTAAATTTATATGTATAAAAATTGAATAAATTAGCTTTCCATTGATATATGGTTTGTTAGGATAGGACAATATTTTACAACTATTTGAAAATCTGCAATCTGCAAAAAAAATCTAAATATTGAGAACTTTAAAGTTGTCCAAATGAAGTTCTTAGCAATGCATATTACTAATCAAAAATTATGTCTTAAATATATTTACAGCAGGAAATGTACAAAATATCTTCATGCAACATGATCTTTAATTAAGATCCTAATGATTTTTGTCATAAAGGAAAAATCTATAATTTTGACCCATACAATGTATTTTTGGCTATTGCTACAAATATACCCATACTACTTAAGACTGATTTTGTGGTCCAGAGTTGCATATTATTTGTACTATTAATAACATACTGTATTATGTGTTATTTTCTTTGTTTGCTTTGGATAAATAAATAATTCTAGTAAATATCAAGACCATGGATTACATAACATGCAGAAACATGCAGAATATTAATAATATAAACATTTAAACATGTATTCTACCAGTCAAAAGGTTGTAATAATTAAGTTTATTTTAAAGTAGTCTTTTATTCTCACCAAGGCTATATTTTATCAAAAATACAGTAAAAACAGTAATATTGTGAAATAGTGTTGTAATATTATTTTTAGTTTAATGTATTTCAAAATGTAATTTATTTACTGTCACTTTTTTGACGATTTAATGCATCATTCTTAAATAAAAAAAAATAATAATTTTAATCAATTTTGAATGATAATGCATCATGGTTTTCACAAAAATATTAAGCATTATATTTTTTTTTAACACTAGTAATATAAGAATGTTTGTTGAGCAGCAAATTAGCATTTAGTATGATATCCGAAGGATCATTTGACACTGAAGACTGTAGTAATGTTGCTGAAAATTCGACTTTGATTACAGAAAAAAAAAAAAAAAAATTACATATATTTAAAAAGAACACAATTATTTTAAATTGTATATAATATTATTTCACAATGTTACTGTTTTTGCTTTTTTGTTTTTTAACCAAATAAATGCAGCCTTGGTGAGCAAAAGAGATTCTTAAAATCAATCAATCACTCAAGTAGTGTTTATGCCATTTCAGTAAAATAGACTTTGTTGACGAAAACTATAGGAAAGTATTGACGGACTAAAACAACAACAAAAAAAGAACACTTTGTAAAGTAATCTGAATCAAGACATTGTTCTGGGTCAGAGTTCTCAGTGAGTCTGAGACTGCTTTAGCAATCCCTGATTGAGTCTGACTGGAGGCGATGGATTCAGACAAGCGTCGCGATGTGTCAGTGCTGCCGGTCCGGCTTTGAAGTTGAAATCGGGGCTGTTTGAATGGAACCCAGTGTTTCTGCCAAGCGCTGGATGTGACGTTCAAAAGCTGCATGAAGATTATGGGCTCCAGTTGTAAGAAGCCACAGTGATGGATACAAGCTGTTCTTATGCAGAGTCATGCTAAAGCACTTTACACTTTAAACTGTTGTGAATGTGCTTTGGAAAAGAAACAAAATCATGAACTTTATATCTAAACTCCCCACCCAGTCCTCAGGAGATTCTTTTGTTTTTTAAGTAGGTATCTAAACATGTTTAAGAAGAGCCCATATGTCTGTGTCTGAAAAGAGAAGAGGGAGCCCTCTGCTGGAGTTTAGTAGTAAAAGTTTGATGATATTAGCTTTGTGTTTGTCAGTGTGTAACCTCATCTTGATTTTTATCTTCTTGACCCTTTACAGAAACTCTAATCATATTCCTGATCTTGCTTTAAACCAAATCCCAGGCTTGTTTCTGACTTTTATCCTGAACACTAAAGCTTTCTTTGTGGATTTTTTAGGATGTGGTCTGAACTATCACAAGCGATGCGCCTTTAAGATCCCTAACAACTGTAGCGGTGTAAGGAAAAGACGTCTTTCTAATGTGTCTCTGCCTGGTCCTTCGCTGTCTGTTCCTCGTCCTGCTCCAGCAGAGCATGCTATCGTGGGCCTGGAAGAGGTAAGGAATAATTTTGTTCCACATTTATTTTATATTTACCTTTTTTAATTATTTGGACAGTTTCTAGTGTCCAACTAAACTTGTTACCTGTATAAACCAACTTCATACAGCAGGCAATCACCTTTTAAAAAGTATTTACCAAATTTTAACCAAAAGTATTTTGGTTGAGAGTATTTTCTCTTACATAAGAAAATATAGTCTAATATAATTTTTTTGTAATTTTATACTTTGTTTTTTTAAAGGAATAAAAGCATACTGATTGAGTGTGACATAAATATCCAATTTTCTTTTCATGCTTTACTCATGATTATTTTATATGCATAGTTAAAAAATAACAAAATGGGCTGAAAGATAAGCATTGTGGTAAGGCGATCACCTCATATCAGTCCAAACCCAAACATGTCAAGAACATGGTGTCTGTTTTAGTCGTCTCACAATATCCCTCTTGGACACTGTATTTTCCCTCTTTATTTTAGGTGTATTTTATTTCAAATAAACTCCTGACTTTGTATATGCAGTCCCTGTCAGATATATTTAAAATGTTGTGAAATATCGCAAACTTAACTCTTTACATCTGGCAGACCTAATGAAATGTTCTCCCCATAAGCTCAGTAATACATAATAAAGAAAAGAAAGTATTCTTTTGTTTTTGACCCCTATAAAAAATTATCTTAAAAGGTTTAATGTAAATTGGATCAGTCATTTTCTGATTTCTCACTGTCTGTTTAAGGTCAGTGTCTGTGTGAAATACTCTGTGGTTGAACAGCATTTATTTTAACAAAGTGGCCAATTTCGAAACATTCTTAAGAAGAAGCAATGCAATTCTCAGTTCTCTATTTGTTGTACAGTAATCAATCTGAGCTGCCATTTCAATATTCTGTAAAAAATGCTGTAAAAATAAACTAAATCAGTAACAATCAATGTTACTATCATATAGATTAATGACTATGTATACTTGCATGCACATCTACTATGAAAACACTACTGTTTAGAGGTTTGGGGTCTGTAAGATCAGTAAGACTGCATTTATTTGTTAAATAAATAAATAAATGCATGCATGCAGTTTAAAATAACAGTTTTCTATTTGAATTAATTGTAAAATGTAATGTATTCCTGTGATGCAAAGCTAAATTTTCATTATCATTATTGCAGTTTTCAGTGTTAAATGATCCTTCAGATTTTTTTTATTGTTATTCATGTTGAAATCAGTTGAGCTGCTTGATATTTTTGTGAAAACCATGATTTTTCAAAGTTCTTTGAATAGACAGAAGAACAGCATTTCCAAAGAACAGCATTTATTTGAAATAGAAAATGTTGTAACACTGTAAAAGACTTTGCTGTCATCTGTAAACAGTTAAATTGATTCTAAAAGAATTCATTTAAAAACAAAGTTACAGTGAATTGCAGTAGGCAGATTTTTTTTGTTATTTTGTTCTTGGCTGCAGCAGCGCCCCCATCAGGAGCCCGGTAAGCGGATACCATCATGGAGCGGTCGGCCAATCTGGATGGAGAAGATGGTGCTTGGGCGGGTGAAGGTCCCTCACACCTTTGTCATTCACAACTACACCCGTCCCACCATCTGTCAATTCTGCAAAAGGCTGCTCAAAGGGCTTTTCCGCCAAGGCATGCAGTGCAAAGGTGAGTATTGCCATTTCCTTTACACTTTCAAATAAAAGAATCATTTCTAGTCAAATGTAGAAAAAAAAAAGAGATCATGATGTGTTTTTCTTCACCAGACTGTAAATTCAATTGCCATAAGCGATGTGCTTCAAAGGTACCAAAAGACTGTCTTGGAGTCTTCAATGGAGGTACGGTCATGGCCTTCAGCCACATGGATCTAAAATCAAAAATGTACTAATTTAAGCATCATTACGTAAGTTTACTGTCTGTTTTTTCAGAGCCGGCCAGCCCAGGTCCTGACTCTGATACCACGATGGAAGTAGACAGCAGTGATGTGAACAGCGATAGCAGTCGTGGCCTGGATGATTCAGAGGAACCTACCACTCCAGAAGACAAAATCTTCTTTATGGACTCCCCTTTCATGGACCGTGAAAAAGATGAAGAACCTGTGAAGACCATTAGGTATATGTTCTGGATAATGAACAGTATAAAATATATTTAAGCACAAAGGGATAGTTCACCCAAAACATGAAAATTAATTTACTCACCCTCAAGTTGTTCCAAAGTTTCTTTCTTCTGCTGAAGACAAAAAAGACTTTGGATAATGTGTGTTACACACTAATAGCCCCTAATAGTCGACTATTCGTTAGTTGACGAAAAGAGGCTTGGTTAAAAAAAAAAAAAAAAAAAAAAAAAAATATTAGTCACAGAAGAAAAAAAAATCCACAGGAAGTGGCAAAATCACGCAGTCTGTGATGGCAGTACGTAGAGCAGGACTTCCAAACGTTCACTTATCAGGGCTCGCAAAGTTTCTAAATCTTTGGTAGCCCTTCGGGCAGGTACTCTTTTGATTTTGGTAGCCCGAAATAATTTAACTAGCCCAAATTAAAAAAAAAAAAATACCTTTTTTAAAAAATATAGAAAATCAGATAAGAGTCTAAATGTCAATCAAAAATATTTTCAATACACAATATCAACAAATATCAAAGAAGGAATTTTATATCACTATTTACAGGGTATCTGCAGAATTTTTAAATATCAATTTAAGGCAATTTATGACCCTTTTTATAAACTGCACAAGTAAAATGAACACAGTATGAGTGGGGTTGGACAATGTATGGTAGCATATTGAGCCATGAAATTATAATTTACAGTTCTACAGGTTTTCACAAAAAGCAAATACGTTATACAACAGCATTTTATACAATATTACTGTCTTAATTGTTTAGATTTTTAGAAGGCACATTAACTTCTTTCACATTTACAACTCTGTGTTTGCTGCATGGGTCGATATTTGCAATAATCGGACCAAAAATGATTGGAAATGCAAATTCATTATCTGCCACGAGTTGGCGCTTTAGGAGTGCTGAAATATTACGGTTTCCATAGAAACGGCTGTACACAAAGCAAGCACCGCGCTCATTAACGCTGTTTTATCAGGCATTATAGGTAAGATGAAATGACAATGCAAAGGACACGTTTCTAAAGACAGTCGTTTCCCTTCAGATACATCAATATAAAGACATCCGTGCCGCGTCTTGACTTTGAAACGGGCAGCGCGTGACATCATTGCCTTTTGAAGTTAAATCCAGCCCTATCGCGATTCTTGTCTTTCCGTCCCCAACTGTGAGACCTCTTAAAATTATGATTAAAAGACTTTTCTTATACTATTTAACGTATAGAAAACTTTGTATGGCCTTCAATTTTATACAACTAAATTGAGGAGTATTTAAGGGCCTGCAGGAGCCCTTTACTTTAACATAGCCCGTCGGGCAGGGCAGTGAAACATTTTGGTAGCCCGACTGGAAAACACAAAAGCCCCGGGACGTCGGGCTAGCGATTTTGCGAGCCCTGCTTATCATTAATCGATCTGAAATATGGCTTATCGTCTGAATATGTAAGTAATAGCAACTTTGAATGGCCACTAATCTAATGATAACCTAGAAAAATGTGCACTATTCGAGTGTCTGTGCGGAGCGCGGAAGCTGAACAGTAGCGCGCTTACTAAAGGACAGATGCTCTTAAAAAACTCAAAAATCATTTTTGGTCATTTGGTGCTTTTGTAAAATAATTAAAGCAAACTTTAACAAAATTAAAGCTCTTTGTATACTTGCCTTACAGACATGAAAAATACGACTATAGAGAGTGAAATGTCTACTTTCAAATAAATTAATTCAAATAAAAAACTAATATTTCAAATAGATTATGAAATCCGTATGAAACATGCATACAGGCACATCCACTAAAGCAGAGATGATGAGTCTCTTAATCCCTTAAGCCGAAAACAAAGAAAGTTTATCAATAAATTATTAAAACGTCAATGCTGTCTCCTTGCTGTTTTTCTCTGACACATTCAGAATTATTATATCTGCCGGTGTGCTGTGGCAAGTTTTTTGTTTGCTTTTAAGTGCTTACTAGTCTACGTAGGCAGTTAATGGCTCGTTATTATGATGTACATGGTTTATTAATAAATGTGTGACTAATAGTCGACAATTGCTTTAAATGAACAACTACTAAAAATGTTTTAGTCGAGGGCAGCCCTACTAAATATCTTATGTTGTGTTGAACAGAAGAAAGAAACTTGTACAGGTTTGGAACAGATTGAGTAAATGATAAATTTTAATTTTGGGGTGAACTATACCTTTAAAGTTAGAGGTTCTGAGTTTTAATTTTTTTGATCAATAATCCACCTCAACACTATTGATCACTGCCTTTTCTCATATCTTCTTTAAGCCCCTCAACCAGCACAAATATCCCCCTGATGCGTGTGGTCCAATCCGTCAAACACACCAAGCGGAGGAGCTCCACAGTGGTCAAAGAGGGCTGGATGGTGCACTACACCAGTCGAGACAATCTGGTGAGATTTTATTTCGTATTCATAGATTTAGTTATTTACGAAGTTTAAGCGCTTTGATAAGAAAGCATCTGCTAAGGGCATAACTGTACCACAATGTTAAAGAACTGCTAACTGAAACTGCTACTTTGTGTGGGCCATTTTTTAGTAGCTCAGCTATTTACACCATAGTATATGGTGGGTTTTCCATGAACAAGCTTTTTTTTGGTGTTGTAGTGTGACAAAATGCTTCATTGCAGTTTTTATGTATATATATTTTTGATTATTTGTTTTGTTGCATTGGTTTGTTTGGGCAGTTAATTTCACAAACTGGTTTAAAATACAGATCATAGACTAATTTAAATCAGTAGTAATGTTCCCAGAGGACTCTTTGTGGCATTTTAAGTCTGTTTTGTTGTTAAACAAAAAAAAATAGTTGAATACTGATGATTAGTGCTATTGTTTGAGTGCAGTTACTTTTAAGATCTATTAAATTAATCTGATGTAAAGCAGATATTTTGCCTAGTAGTTCAGCCATTTACTTAACCTCATGTTGTTTCAAACCTGCATAGGTTTTCTCTAGGGCAAAATACAGTTACATATAAGTAGACTTTTTAAACTTTACACTTTTGTTCATTTGCATAAAATGCCCTTTATACTGATATGTGTTTGCTCACAACTTTCCTGAGTTTTGAAATCAGTCAAATGTGTTTTGTCCTCAGAGAAAGAGACACTACTGGAGACTGGACAGCAAGAGTCTGACTCTGTTTCAGAATGACTCAGGAGCCAAATATTACAAAGTAGGTATTACTTTTAGTTTCTATTTTAGGCATTTACTAAAACGTTTTAAAATGATATTCTCTGTTGGTTGGAAAATTTGACAGTCTTGTGTATATTTGAATGTTATCAACAGCAACCTTTAGAATAACCCCATAAATTATAATATTGCTCATATACTTCTAACGAAAGTGATTATGCTGCAAGTCTACCTTTGATCTTTGTAATGTCAAAACATTATAATTAATTGCTCATCTTGAGCATTTCACACAGCTAAGGGCAGTAGTATTTTCCCCTCTCACATATACCACAGGTGTTTGGTAAGTACCACAGAATACCCCTCCTCCTCTGCTTCATCTTGAGTTGAAAGTTATTCAGTAAGAGGCAGGAAGTGTATCAAATACACTGTGTAGTGATATGGTTAATGCAGCTGTATTACTGTATTGAACAAATCAATAAAATACCTTTTTATTCTAGGATTTGAGTAGCATCACTACATTTCTGTTTTGTATTATACGGTATGTGTTTGTATGTTTGCTTAAGCGAGTGGATTTTCCTAATGGATCTCATATCAATAAGATGGATTTGTGTGTGCGAGGTTGCAAAGGTATGCTCCTTTTCTATGAGCGTTCCTCACTTAACACGAACATGCAAGTACATATCCGGGATAGTTTAAAAGAATTCAGGTCTTATTGACTCAGTTTGGAAAAAGCACAATTATTTTAAATTACCAAACCCGAAACGCTTTTCCGAGGCACTCTCCAAACCCTCTCGGGTCGGACCTATTTCAGATTTCGCATCCAAGTGGACCCGTGAAGAGCCTCCAAACCTAATTAAAAATACTTGAAACAGTCTGACCAAAGTCTTTAGATGTCTTCAGAATGTCATGAATTTAGTCTGTGAAATCATCTTCATGAACAGCAATTTTTTGGCCATTTTAATCCATGTAAGCAAGATTATATATGCTACAGGTTTCAAAAACATTTTTTAAGGTAAGCGGACTGCCTAAAATATCTTAAATGTGCGATGGCATTCAAAAGTTATTTATTTATTTATTGTAATTAAGCAATTAATACATGTATATTCACCACAAGTACATAGTACATATAATGTTTGTACGTACACAATAGATAAAGCCACTAAATATAAAATGGGTTCAAAGAATGTATAAAAAAAATGTAGCACAGTTTTTCGCAAAAATATTGGGCAGTACAAAGAGTAATGTTGCTAAATATTCAGCTTTGATCAAAGCAATAAATTACACTTTAACATGTATTCAAATACAATTTTACATATTTTGTTTGTACTGCATTTTTGTTTGTATGTATTTTGGCTCCCACCCGGAAATGAGCCATGGTTATATCTTCAGTAATGCTCACAAATACTGGGATGTGAATGTCATACTGCCATAGAAAAATCTGTAGAAAATGTAAATATTTTTAAGCCAACTTGTGTGTTGTCTGTGAATGTTCCTGTAGCAGCTCCAGTGTGTTCCCAGCTGTAAAACTAAAGTCAGGAAACCTCACCACCCTGGGTGAGACTTAAGGGTGTGTTTAAGACTGTTTTACACACCACTTTATCATCAGCTTGGCACTCAGCTCAGAACTTAAATCGCTGAATCTTTTGACAAGAATCTATATTCCAGTCAAGCTTGTTTGGCTTTATTCGATTCACTATTACTGAAGCACTACATAACTCTGAAGAACAACTCAGTTTGTTAACAAAAACCATCTCCATTTCTGTCCTTTGCTTTATTGTAAGTTCCAAATTTTTCTAAACCAAATCAATTGTGAGGTAGTCTATAAGAAAAACACCCTTTTCAGCACGACTAAGCTATTTGATTCCCAACACAACCAATGCTTTATACTTAAAGTATATGTGAGACATGATCACGCATTTGATTTTCAACTATAATTTGACAGAACGGGTCAAATTTGCACATTTGGAAATCATAGCGTTCTCTTTTGATGATAAAAGCCCTGTACTTTTGGTTTTTGGGTAAGGGGGTTCCAGGCCTTTCTCAGGGTAACCACAGCCCACCCCCTTGAGTGTGACCACCTCCTACATAATGTATCGGTGGCTAGCGTAAGACTTGCCTACACACTCATACACGTATGCACACGAGCGCTGCCCTGTAATCATAGAGCTCTTCGTAGGGTTGGGTCACATGATTCACCCACCAAACCACAAGCACTTCATCTCATATTCAGAGAAGACCGCAGGCGCAGCATTTGCGCTGATTGGCCACAGCTACTGTTTTTCCTGTCTCATCTGAGAGCAAGTTCGGGGGCTGAGCAGAAGGTGGACTTTTAAGAGACCGTCATAATCAGACTCAGCACATTAGGCTTTGCGTCGTCCGTGAAGATTGAAGCTTAACCCCGGACTGCAAACTTGGACTCGCGGACAGTGCTGTTTCTGTTCTGATATGTGTGATAAGAAACATTGGAGAGTATCTGTTTGAACCTGGAGGAACCGCATGGACTTGGACAGCGACCGCACTTTGCTTCTAATCAGTGAGATCCTGGTCACATCGACACCGAACTTTAAGGCAAACTTTGAACTGGAATGGACATTTTAATTCAACATCACATAAATGAGTCATTTCCAGACTCAAAGAGCAAATGCGAGGTTGTTGAACTGCTTAAGCAGTCTTATCTAACTGTCACTGAGTCAGTGTCTAAATTTCTGACTCATTGTCTGACCCACAGGAGATTCCCCTGTCAGAGATCTTGCAGGTGGAGGTTGCGCGGGACTTTAGTAGTTTAGCCCTGGGGGGCAATCCGCACTGTTTCGAGGTCATCACTGCCACCATGGTGTACTACGTAGGGGAGAACACTGGCGGACCCCACCTCCACATCCACAACCCTGCGCTGGCTGCCGGTGGTGTGGGGCTGGAGGTGGCCCAGGGCTGGGAGAGGGCCATTCGCCAGGCCCTGATGCCCGTTCCAGTTACACCACAGCCCAGCGTGGGCGCCGCTGCGGGACAGAGTAAAGATCACAGTGAGTAGCAAAGTCAGAACTCTATTTTAAAAACGTAAAGTGAATCTTCATTTTCATCCATGCAACAGAAAAGGAGATTTTTAACAGAATGTACACACTGCTGTTTTCCATAATTGGTAAATTATACCAAAAAGAACAAAAAAGTACTCCATGTGACTAGTAAAATGTTTACTATAAAACTATTTTCACTCAGAAATTGGTGGCGATAGCTTTGTGGGCCAACACCGACGTGTTGCGCCATTGCGCTTTGGGTGTCCCGAGTTCGAATCCTGGCTCGCAGACTTTTCCTGATCCTGATCTAACTATTATTCTTTTAAAATAAATGCATAAAATGGCAAAAATTCCACAAGTAAATAAATTCCACAAATAATTACAAAGAAATGGAAAGTAACACATTTAAATGTGATATTTCAAAGTAGAAAGACCAAACTAGTATTTTCTTGTTTTATTTTAGCTGTATTTACAACTTTGAATTTTTTTTTTTTTACAGTGTATGTTCCAAGTAATATGACCGCTTTCTGTGAGGAAAACACCAGAATTTGGATTTTAAGCATCTGGCAATATTTTGAGACATAAACTGTCTCTTTAAGGCTTAAAGGGATAGTTCACCCAAAAATGTGTCATCTGTCATCGTTTAGCATTTACTCACCCTCAAGTTCCTAACCTGTATGAGTTTGTTGCTTCTGTTGAGCACAAAAGACGATGTTTTAAAGAATATTGGTAACCAAATATCTGTAGCCATTGACTTCCATAGTACGGGAGGGAAAAAAGAACAACATTGTCAATAGCTACTGTCATTTTTGGGTGAACTGTCCCTTTAACACCGTATGAAACAGTTCTATAAACATGTTAATAATAAAGTTCGGTTCTCAACATTTCTGTGCCAACAAGATTCTCAATTATTTGTCAAAGTACTATTACACACCAAAAAAGATGATAATAATAATAATAATGAAAAATCAAAGGTCAGCCAGTATCTTTAGTGTAATAAGAATGATGATAAGAAATGTTTCTTGAGCAGCAAATCAGCAAATTAGATTAGATTTCTGAAAGATCATGTGACACTGAAGACTAGAGTAATGATGCTGAAAATTTAGCTTTGAATCAATTAATAAATTACATTTTACTATATATTCACATAGAAAACATTATTTTAAACTGTATTAATATTGCACAATATTACTGTTTTACTGTATTTTTAATGACATAAATGCAGCCTTGGTAAGAAGAGACTTCTTTCAGAAACATTAACAAATCTTACCGACCCCAAACTTTTGAACAGTAGTGTAACAGAGTTACATTTAGTGTTACATATTAATGAAAAATAATTATTATCCAAAAAGACTATCAGAAGTGCACTTTAATTAATTGAAAAGACACGACTAGCCATGACATGAAATTTGTCAAATTACTATTACTGAAAATAATACAATACAATGCCAGGCCTTAATGCACTAAAAACACATCTAAAGAAAACTAGCAACATATAATGTTTAACATACTGTCCAAAACAAAAGTAGGATCAGCAAATGCGTGAAAATCATTGAAACAGAATAAATACAGTCTGTAGTTTAAAATGTCCAAACAAGCAGTCATTGATGACTGAATGCTACAAACCGAGACAGCCAGGAATAATGACTTTCAGGGCAGATTTGCAGCTCTATTCTGGAGAGTAAATGGCTGAGCTTAAGTATTTAATATCCTGATGCACCTCTATTTAATTGTGTTGAGAGACCGAAGATTAAAGAGGTTTGACAGGTCTGGATTAATGAAAGCTGTTTAGTTATGAAACAAACACACTTTTGGTTCAGTATTCAGACGAGATTTTAGCCCAGAGATGAGTGACATACTTAATTAAAGGTTTGTCTGTAGGCAAATCCAACCTAAAAAATAAACAGAAAAAGCAAAAAGTGTCCTTTCAGAGAATGACTACATAGCTCAAGCTTGTCATTTTCAGAGTGATTTACAATTTATTATATATTTCAGATAGGATTAGTTTTAATTATTCTCCCATTTTGCACAAGGCAAACAGGAATAGGACTGTGGAAAGTAATGTCTCAGCAGACAGGTTGCTAAATGACCAGCCACATGATTATTTGTTGCACGTATTGGATGTGATGCCAATTTAATAAAATAAATGTATAAATATCTGCCTTATTTGAAATTTTAACATTACCTTATAATTAACCTATCATATGAAATGCCAAAGCTAATCCAAATGTGTGTATATTGTTTTGTGTGTGTGTGTGTGTGTGTGTGTATTGCAGAGGAACTGTCCATCAGCATTTCTGTATCCAACAGTCAAATCCAGGAAAATGTGGTGAGTTGTTTACGGACAATATTTCACAACTACACACTCTCTTTATTCACACTTCTGCATGTTCGGTCATGTTCACGGTCAAGCCACACCGCAAGTAAAAAATATGAAGAACTAAGAGAGGAAATAAAAATAATTGGGGTTATTAATGATGCATTTAACGGTAGACTAAGAATGAATGTGGATTAAATGCATTGGTGAAATGTATGTTTGATTTTAATATTTTCTTATTTTTTGCTCCATCTTTAGGACATCAGCTCAATCTATCAGATCTTTGCTGATGAAGTGTTGGGTTCTGGACAGTTTGGCATCGTTTATGGAGGTAAACTCTAAAAAAAAATAATAATAATAATAATGCAGTGGCTTTATGAATATACCAATAATTAAAAACTATAGTACCTTAATAATCATTTGGGTTTAAATGTACATTTATTATTTACATTTACTGTATTTCTAGTAACAAACTAGTATTTGATGTACAAATTATATTTTTAATATATACTTGACATTTTTGATAAATATGAAATAATAAATATGATAATTGGAGAAATTATACTGATCAGTTTCAAGAACTATTAACAACTTCTTAAGAAATTGAGTTGGACACCAAAAAAAAAAAAAACCCACACACAAGGAGTGGGAAATCTGCTTTTCCCAGCATGTTTTGATATAAACCGTAGAATGAGAGTTAGTGCTGAAATGAAGTGTTTGTTTGGTTTCAAATGAAGTATGTTTACATCGCTCATAAATATTGGCTTACTCATATATTTGAGTTACCTTAATGTCTACTGAATTTTGTTGTGGTACCAAATTTACAAATGTACTCAATATTTTAAGTGTAATAAAGCACCTAAACAACTTTTTTTTTATTTTTACTTAAAAAGTGTGATGTGTTTGAAATAATTGTTATTTTGTCTGTTTCAAGGGAAACACAGAAAAACAGGCAGAGATGTGGCCATCAAAGTAATAGACAAGATGAGATTCCCCACCAAACAGGAGAGCCAGCTGAGAAATGAGGTTGCCATTTTACAGGTGATCAGTCTTTTTAATGTGATTAATGAGAGACTGGATGTGGATACCACTAGAACAGTGTTTGTAATGATTTTCTTCATTCGTAACGCTGGAGACGAGTGATCCTCGTTTAATATGTAACTGTTTTTGTTCATGTTCTCATAGAATTTGCACCATCCTGGCATCGTAAATCTGGAGTGTATGTTTGAGACTCCTGAAAGAGTTTTTGTTGTTATGGAGAAACTGCATGGTGACATGCTGGAGATGATCTTGTCCAGTGAGAAAAGTAAACTTCCAGAGCGCATCACCAAGTTTCTGGTCACACAGGTTTGCAAATACCTTTCTTTCCTCCTGTCCTTACAAATCCAAGTTTTCTTGTTCATCTCGTGTATTCTGAAGTGCAGCTTGTTTATGAGTAGATGAGGCAGTGGTCTGGATCTCATCTAGAGTAAAAAAGAGTGGCAAGTCTGTGGGTTGATTAGAACAGTGGGGCCCCTGAGGGCCACGAGAGCTCATCCATTAGCTATGGATCTGAAGCCACAGAGCTGCTGTGATGTGGCTAAGATGCTTCTGTCTGCGGTGTCAGGGGCCAGTGTTTCAATGAAAATAAATGGCAGCGTTTATTGCAGTGGTTCTCAATTCCAGTCCTGGGGGCCCCCTGCTCTGCACATTTTCCATGTCTCTCTTATTTAACACACCTGATTGAGATCATCAGCTTGTTAGTTCAGTTCATGGATCTCTCTCCAAACGAGCTGATGATGTCGATCAGGTGTGTTAAATAAGGGAAACGGCCTTCAGGACTGGAATTGAGAACCACCGCTTTAATGATTGTGATTTCATCTACGTATGTTCTCGACATGTAGCCCAATGCCTGCTGTCATTGATGTTGGTCTCACTATCATCCTATCATTCAAGCATTCATATACTACAATTTAAAAGTTTTGCATTAGTAAGATTTTTTTCAATGTTTTTGCAAGAAGTTTCTTCTGCTCTCCAAGGCTGTATTTATTTGATCAAAAATACTAAAGAACAAAACTCTAGTATTATGAAATACTGTTACAGTTTTCTATTGTTCTATTTAAAAATGTAATTTATTGCTGAATTGTCAGCATTATTATGCCAGTCTTCAGTGTCACATGATCCTTCAGAAATCATTCTAATATGCTGATTTGCTACTTAAGAAAGATTTCTAATTTATTATCAATTTTAAAAACGGGTGTGCTGCTTCATATTTTAATGGACCTGTTTTTTTATTGTCACCTTTGATCAACTTAATGTGTCTTTTTTTAAATTAAATTATTTTCTTTCAAAAAAATTAAAAATACAAAAAATGTTCTTACCCCAAACTTTTGAAAAGTAATGCAGTATGAGATTGGATTAAGGCCTGATGCACAAGAGTTTTCTTTTGTGTGTTTTTAGGATTCTTAAGCATGTTAAGGCAGACAGTAGTACAATTTTTAAAAACGTCTGTAGTTTAGAGTGTTTTTTTGTGCAGAGTGTGTGTTTCTAAATTCCAAAGCTTAATGTCATGCATTTTACTGCAGTATATTTCATAATATTTTTTTTTACCTTTAATACTTAAGAACATTACAAATGTAGATAATAATAATTTATGTAGATAATAAACATTTTATTGTACTTAAGTAAATTTTTGAATTACTTTTACTTGAGTAAAAGTAAGAAAGTAATAGATTTCTAATGCAATCTAATCATGACAAACTATATATCTTTGGAAAGGTCTAACACTCCTAAATAGATATTTTACCACTGTTTTGTGTTACAAATTGTTAATTATAGATTAATTTATGACAAAGTGCACTTCAAAAATCTACATCATAACAGGAGCCTGACCTTTGTCACTAAAATAATTTTTTCTCTATCACGCTTTAGAAATCATAAGTAATTATATATCAACTGAAAACCTAAAATCTCAAAATTCATCCTTTTGAAAACCATTTTAAAGTCAGACATTGCATTACCATGGAAAATGTACATCAAAATCATATTACAAAATGTTTTTGTTCATGAATAAAAAATTAAGTTTGGATTTTTGCATTTTCACCTCTATGTCTAAAAATGGGAGTGACAGTTAAAGGGTTAATATAAAAACATATGGCAGTAAAAAGTACAATATTATCCTTTGGAATGTTGTGAAGTAAAGTTTTCTAAAGAAAAACACTGATAAAGTACAGACACTTGAAATATACTTTACAGCATAGTAAAAATACTTCATTACTGTCCGCCTCTGCTGTTTTGCCTATTAAAACTTTAACTACATTAAGCTATCGTTTCACTTGCCTCTTAAACACGTTATTGGCATAATACAGTAAAGTCCAATAGAGCTTACATATTGTCATATGAGGCTGTTAGCTGTTCATCTTGAATGCTTGTTGCATTGTATATTCAAGAGAAATCAAATTAAACATTTATGCATTCAGACAGATTTGAAAAAAAAAATGGAAACAAAATAATTTAATAATTTTCTATATTAGAAAAACCATCCAGTTGATACCTGCATGCAATTAACTGACTGCTTTACTGTCGTAGATCCTCGTGGCTTTGCGACATCTCCATTTCAAGAATATTGTTCACTGTGACCTGAAGCCAGAAAATGTGCTGTTGGCATCAGCGGAGCCGTTTCCTCAGGTAAACAACAGTGACTTAAACACAGTATAATGAATATATATTCACTGCAAAAAAAGGCATATCTTATTAGTATTTTTATCTTGTTTCTAAATTGTTAAATCAAGACTAAACAAGACTAAATATCTTACGTCTTTTTGCTTATTGAGTAAATGCATCTTGATTTAAGATTTGTTTTATATTTTGACTAGAAACCAGACAAAAATACAGTAAGATAAAGTAAGATAAGCCTTTTTTTGCAGTGATTTAACAGACGTTTCCCCCAAACTGGGCTTTGTGAACCACAAGAGGTTCCACAAGAGTTGAAGAAAGCTAATAATTAAATCATAAAAAAGTAAAATAAATGTATAATTTTAAGATAAAAACTATTATATCAAAGTACAACACAAGAAAACAATCACGCATTTTATGTGTTTATATGTAACCTTTAACCAACTTAATAGAACTGTGAATGCATTGACACATTGGAATATTATCCTAAATTCTCACTAGGTCTTTCAAGTATGGGTTCAGCTGGAAAATGTTTGAAAGTCCCTGTGATCAGTGTTCGAATTGTGTCAAAGCTCTTGGGGGGGGTCCCCCTAAACAGACCCCCCCTCCAAAAAATTAAAATAAAAATAAAACCTTATATAAATATGTTAGCAATATTAACTATATTTAATCAATAAAGTCACTTAGAATAATAAGACATTTTAGGCTGTTACCACACCAAAAAAAATCATTATCAACAAAATTCATCTTTTTAGTGCAGAGGAAACACAGACGCTGCATCTGAATTGGCATTTAGATGTACAGTATTTACCCACTGTTTAAGGACATGAATGCATTTAACCTGCAGTTACAAATGCATAAATAATGTTTTGATACTTTAATCCTAAAACGTTAAATGGTGATATTTGAAATTATAAAAAAAAAGAAAGGTACTTTAAATGTGAAATAAAAATCGTCAGTAGGTGGCAGTAAGTCACTGTTAATAAGCGAGTCATTGTGATTGGACCTAATCATTTAAACGGTTTATTAATTCATGAAACGAAACACTATCAGGTTGTTTAGAAAATGAAAACTGTTTGGAACCATTTTGGTGGCATAATAGAGCAAGCATAGGCATTATAGTGTCTAAAACACAAG
Organism: Cirrhinus molitorella; assembly: GCA_033026305.1. Classification (NCBI taxonomy): domain Eukaryota; kingdom Metazoa; phylum Chordata; class Actinopteri; order Cypriniformes; family Cyprinidae; genus Cirrhinus; species Cirrhinus molitorella. The sequence continues at coordinate 2,770,863 of CM065135.1, forward strand.
TCTCTTAATTAGGGCTGCACGATTAATCGAAGTGAAATCGAAATCGGGATTAATCGAAAGCTGCGATTGTCATGCCTATCTTTTAGAAAAGCACTGTTCTGTGTTTAGTAAATCTTCATCCGAAGGCCAGAGGGCACTCTCATTCTCACGCGGAAACTCAAAATACGCCAGAAGAAGTGAAATAGAAACGCATCTTTGCTATCGCTGCAGCTGAATAAACAAGATTTAACTGCTGTCATTGATTCAACGTGACTAATAAACCCACGACTACAACAATATATGGTTTATCTGACTTCTTCTCATTATAATTTTCCTTATAATGCAGTATATAATAATGCAATGCCTTTATCACTGCTTAGAATAGTATTCGTGCTTGATTCTGTGTAAATAGCTATACTATCTCACAGAAAGATTTATTTCAAACACTCGACTGATATAAATATTATAATATGAAGTGAGTTTGGAGTAAAAACGTTATTAAATGCTACGCAAACAGCTGTCATTATCGCAAACGATTTCTTTCGATTTCATAATCGCCCGATTAAATCGTTTGCGATAATGAACGCGATTCAGTGTATCTTTTCTGTGGAGTACGGCTCTGTGTAGTACATGGCGCTCCACCTGAACACAGGTGCTGGAGATTTACTGCTGATTACGCAACCGGCTTCACCGACAACATGCGCATGCCAATCGCCTTCGATTAATCGTGCAGCCCTACTCTTAATATTTACTTCTAGTTTTTGTATAAAATCAGCATCACATTTGTGATTTTTGTGAAAAAATGGCACTCTTCATGTGATACTGATTAACTATATGAAATTATATAAATGTACATTTTCTGCCCCCATATCCTTGAATCTCTGAGCACAGTCAGTCTACACTGTAAAAAAAAAAATCATAAATTGTTGAGTCAACTTAAAATAATTTACCTGGCTGCCTTAAAATTTTAAGTTCAGTCAACTCAAATAGGTTTATTCAAGTTGAAATGTTAAGTTGTACTAAGTGATAACTTAGATATTCAAGTTGACTAAATAAAAAAAAAAAATTGTTTACTTAGTAAGTCAAACTTAGTTGTGCTTTAAGTTGAATCAACTCCCTTAGTAAAATGTAACATTTCAAATTGTCAAAACTTTTTTCGAGTTGACTGAACTTAAAATTTTAAGGCAGCCAAGTAACAAATTATTTTAAGTTAACCCATCAAATAGTTTTTTACAGTGTAGATAGTGTTAAAGCACTCATAACTCCTCTTATAATCACACTGTATGACAAATTAATCTTTTACTTAAATAGTTTGCACATCTGCAGTTTGTTGCTTATGATGAGAGAATTTTCAGTCAACAAACACAACTCTCATTGGCCACTGCATTCTAAACAGTTGTGTGTGATTTGGTAATACACTGTAAAAAATAATTTGTTGAGTCAACTTAAAATAATTTGTTACCTGGCTGTAAGTTCAGTCATCTCAAGTCAACTTTAGTCAACTTGAAATATTAAGTTGTACTAAGTGACAACTTAGATATTTGAGTTGATTCAACTTAACATTTTAAGGCAGCCTGGTAACAAATTATTTTAAGTTGACTTAGCAAATTGTGTGTTTTATTTTTTACAGTGTAGTGAGCAATGCTTTACAAAGGCATAAAAATAAATTGATTTAATATGAGCAGGTCTAAATTTAATACAGCAATCAAATCTTTTCATTTCATTTTCATTTTCACTAGTTTCATGTAGTTTTATTGAAAAACCAGGGGACCCCCCAAGTATATATTTTTTTGGATGTTATGGTCCCTTAATGCTTATGAGAGGTCCGGGACCCCCCAAAACTCTGCCTGTGATACAACATGATCAAACTAAGTCACTTGCTCAATGAAAGCCCTCTCTCGTTCCAGGTAAAACTGTGTGACTTTGGGTTTGCTCGGATCATTGGAGAAAAATCTTTCCGGCGTTCAGTGGTGGGCACACCAGCGTACTTGGCCCCAGAAGTGCTGCGCAGTAAAGGCTACAATCGTTCTCTGGACATGTGGTCAGTGGGAGTCATTATCTATGTCAGTTTGAGTGGCACCTTCCCCTTCAATGAGGACGAGGACATTAACGACCAAATCCAGAATGCAGCCTTCATGTACCCACCAACACCCTGGAAAGAGATCTCTGCGGAAGGTAAGCAGCCCATGCTTTACTGGTTTGAATATGAACTCCTACACAGAAATACTCATACACTCTTTTTACAGAGCAGTTGCAGTTACAAAAAGTAAAACCAAATATCAAATGGTTTTGTACATTTTCAGAAGAAATAGGCTTGTACTTGACTACAAATGACTGAAGATAAGGAGGTTTTAATTTGTATTCATCTATATAGCAGTGAGTAATGTCTATCTTTTGCTTAAGAAGAGAGAGGCAGATGTCTAGATGTCTGTCAGACAGTGAGCAGACTATCCACCCCCACGTCTGTTTAGAATAGTTCATTCCGCCCAAGACCTGAAAGATTATACCAGCCTCTCCCAATTTCAGTCTGTCATACTCCTCTACAACACTATAAATGTCATTTCTCTGTCTCTGCATTTCGCATCATTACATATTTAGTTTTATAGTTTGGTTTATTTTTGTTGGAGCAATTATACTTAAATTCATCATTACTTTAGTTGAATTTTATTCTGTGAGCTTTGTGTGAAGAAACTCACATTACAGCTCTGGACTACCAATTAAAAAAATTGGGGGTTACTAATTAATACTTTTATTCAGCAAGGATGCGATAATCAAATTAAAAGTGACAGTAAAGACATCTATAATGTTACAAAAGGTTTCTATTTCAAATTAATGCTGTTTTGAAAATTCTGTTCATCCTGCAAAAAATTGTATCACAATTTTGACTTAAATATTAAGCAGCACAACTGTTTTTTTTACAATGATATTAAGAAATGTTTCTTGAGCATCAAAAAGGGATCATGTGCCACTGAAGCCTGGTTTCAAGCTATTTCAACTTTGTCATGACAGAAATAAACTGCATTTTCTATTTTAAATCAATCATAGAAATATTTCACAATATTGTTGTAGAATAGATTTAAAGTGCTCTGGAGTTTAGTGCATTTAGATAAAAAATATGAATTTATGTTAAATTCATATTAAATTCTTATATTCCTCCATTGAGCTGTTATCACTGTCATTAACCCTAGATTGCATCTCAACCCTCTAATAAATTTGTGAATTTGACATTGCAAATGCACTAGATACTCTAATACAGGATTATTTAAATGCAATTAGTTTCTCTGCACTTAATAATAATAATATGAATTTAATTTTGTAAGAAAACAAACTACTAAGTGTAAGTTAATTTTATTACGTAAATTAATATTCTTTTTTTCCAAGTATTTAGCAAGTATACTAAAATCATGGTAAAATATTACAATATTTGGGACTAAATTGTCCCTCTTTTTAGTTTTGTGTACTTTTAAGTGTAATTTAAGTGTAACAAAATACTGCAAAACTGTTTATAAGCCATTTATTCCTTAATAACTATGTAGCTTTTCCACAAAGCTGACTGAAAGAAGCCAGTATGATTGGCTACTCTATCAAAACAGCAAACGCAACTACAAGCAAAGTATACTTTGATCGCTTGAAAAATTCTTCTGTATCATATCTGATATGCAAATTTCTGCAAAGGCTTCTAGATGATCAGCATGACCAAAAATTTCCCTGAAAAACCTGTTTTACATAATCTACTAGATTATACTTTTTAGCAAGTAAAAGAGCTTTTAGTATAATTGTACACCTTCAGCTCGTTTTTTTAGCTGTGAATCTTTATCGATTTTTATAAACTTTCATATTGTTAGTAACATTTCAAGAGGAACACTTTATTTATTTATCAGTTATTTTGAGAAAAATCATGTTGAAATGTTCTTCTCAAATATGATCATCAGGCTTTTGAAGAACATTTATTTTTTAATCATCATTGTATTGCATTGAATTGTTATATCATCATTGCAATTGTCATTGTATTGCATTATGTCTCGTAACTACAGTGCTTTGATCAAAAAAATAAACATTTAAATAATATTATGTAAGTTTCTGCTATACTATACAATACTATACAAAGATCTTGTTAAATTACAAGTAATCCGAATTTCATCTCACTATTGGACATATAAATATTGGCACCAAAATGCATATTTTTGCTCTGTTTGTGTCTCTGAATAAAATTGGTTTTCCAATATATGCCAAATATATGTACCAAGTATTGTTTTCATGTTATATTTTCTATAAATTATGAGAAAGAAAATTGTATGTACACTACCAGTCACTACCCTCTCATTTAATGTAGTTTAAAGAAGTCTCTTATGCTAATCAGCGCTGCATTTATTTGAAAATACAGCGAAAAAAAACGTAATATTGCAAAATGTTTTAACAATATAAAATAATGGTTTTTATTTTAATATACTTTACAATGAAATTTATTCCTGTGATGCAAAGCTGAATTTTCATCAGCTGTTACTCCAGTCTTAAGTGTCACATGATCCTTCAGAAATCATTCTAGCATGCTGATTTATTATTAGAATTATCAATGTTGGAAACAGTTATGCTGCCAAATATGTGATTTTGTTTTCAGGATTCTTTGATGAATAACAAGTCAAAAAGAACAGCATTTATTTATTTATATACACTTTTTATTAATGTAACACATCTTTGGTTAATAAAAGTATTAATTTCTTTCAAAAAAGAAAGAATAAAAATGTACTGACCCCAGACTTTTGAACAGTAGTGTATATTGTTAGAAAACCTTTCTATTTTAAATAAATGCTGTTCTTTTTTAACCTTTCATTGATTAATAAAAAAAAAATACTGAAAAAAGTATCACAGGTTCCAAAAACAATATTTTTTTCAGTTTCCAGCACAGATAATAAATCAGTATATTAGAATCATGTGACACTGAAGACTGGAGTAATGATTCTGGAAATTCAACTTTAATTACAGATATAAATTAAATTTTAATGTATATTAATATAGAAAAACATTGATTTACATAGTAATTATTTTTCACAATATAATTTTTTTTTTCTGTATTTTTGATCAAGTGAAAACAGCCCTGATAAGCATAAGAAACTTCTTTAAAAAACATTAAATGAGAGGGTGTGTCCAAACTTTTGACTGGTAGTGTACTTATCAGAGATATAATCTAGATGTATACTCTTATTTTTAGGTTAAGTATACCAACCGTACTCTTGAATAAGCCTCTCTCTTTTTTTAGTAAGAGCCTAACTATGTCCACAATTTCCTATTTTTTAACTCTACAGCTACAGATCTGATCAACAACCTTCTCCAAGTCAAGATGAGGAAACGTTACAGCGTGGATAAGACCCTCAGTCACCCATGGCTACAGGTAAGGAGCCTAGAAAACTTATAAAATGGCTTCTCTGGATGTTTCAGAGCTTTATAACTCAACTTGTCCAATTTCTGCACCTTTCGCAGGACTACCAGACGTGGCTTGATCTGCGAGAGTTTGAGACGCGACGAAGGGAGCGCTACATTACTCACGAGAGCGATGATGCACGCTGGGAAAAGTATGCTTACGAGCACAGTCTGGTTTACCCGAAACACTTCATCATGGCTCCAAACCTCGACGATATGGACGAGGACCCCTAGTGGCCATGTGAGGCGAACTGAAAACGAGGTCAGTTGAAGGCAGCAACCTGTTAATGGTCTGTTCCTATGGAGATCGAAACACATCAGCAATCTGAAGCAGACTTTGAGGAGAGCCAGCGAGGTCGACCGCTCTCTGGATGTCAACAAGAGTCATGGAAACTGCGGATCCACACTGCTAATGAAGATGAAGCCTGTGGAAATATTCGCTGGGAGCGCATTCAGAAGTCTTAATGACTGTTCTTTTCCAAAAGGTGCTGTTTCTTATCGAGGTGTGTGTTCCGCATGTCAGAAATTCACCTTACAGTAATGTACATGTATTGGGGAGAGAACGATGCGGTCGTTTATAGTAGTGTTCGCAGCCTTTCGTTTCGAAAGCGTCAAACTGGAACATGCGTTTTTAATTCTTACTCTTCTATGATTTTTTTTTACAATTCGTTTTGTCTTAAAGTATAGGTTACACAGCAGACTGAATGATTTCAAAAGGGTCGTTTTTTGCACTAAACCATACAACAACTGCAGCTGGTACAATTAACCGAATCGTGAGATAACAGCACAGAAGATGACGCTTGTGTCGTCGAATGAAACGAGGACTACACTTAAGCTACAGTATGTTTGAACTCTGCCAGACGGAATGGGAGATATTATCTTCAGCGGACCAAAGACATTCACGTCTATCGTGACTCTTGTTCTTACGTCGTTTTAGAGCATTCTTTACAGAGCCATTCCTCTTTTTATTTATTCCTCATGCTGCAGTCTTAAAATCTAATACCAGCTAAGCAGTGCAGGAAGATGTGTTGGTCAGAAGCCTACTGTGAGAAAGCTTTATGACTCATTAGCAAAGCTCTTTGTAATACAAAAAGTAAAGTATTGAAAATAACTGCTAACAACTTGTATTAGAAAAGATGAACAGTGTTATATTCTTTTTCTTTCCTTTTTTTTTTTTTTTTATATGGTATGTATTGTACCGAAGAATGAACCTTTCTATGAATCCCAGAACTGGAAAATCTGAAAAATATTTTTGGTAACAGACTTTGTTGTTGTAAATACCACCTACAATATTAAAATTAAGCTGGATCAATTGGATTTCTGAATGTAGGTAGTACATTGTATCCACATCCCTCTACACACACACACACACACACACAGATGAAAATGAACAAATAACAGGGTAAAGAAGGAATGAATTGGGAGAAATGGAGTGAGGATTCCTCTAAATCATCACATCTTCATCACTATGTTGCCGCTGGATTGGCAAGTGTCAGTGTTCTGTATATTTTAGTACATACTGATTCAATAAAAGCTATACACTCCATGTGTTTGGGGTGATTTTTCAAGGTTTTGGATTCACCGGAGAGATTTGACCATTTTTGCAGGTCATGAATTGATCAGATGATCCTATCCACCTTATTTTTCCTGTAAGAGGTGGGTGCAGCCATTTATAATTTTTATGGGGCTGGCTTCCAGTCTCATCCACATCCAGCTATTTTTAGCTTTACAAAACAGCTGGTTTGCTGCTTGATATGGCAAACTGGTGTCTTACCATAGTATTTTAATGTATTATCTTAATTATGGACACACTGGTTTGATGTGCAAACAGCTTACCATTTTCTGCACATTGTTATTCTGTATTGTTGTTATTCTATAGGGGCTAATGAACTGGAAGTCTTGCCAATAGGCTTACTTCTGTGTTGAAGAACAAGTGGATAGAACTATATATATATTAGGGGTGTAACGGTTCACAAAATTCACGGTTCGGTTCGATACGACACAGTGGTGTCACGGTTCAGTACATTTTCGATACAAAAGAAATTTGTACACATTTTGTATTTATTAAAACTAACATCATGAAGTATGCATCTCAGATCAGTGGCAGAAGAGAGTGCGTGGAGCGGACCAGTGAGGTGAGAAAAACAAGAAGTTAACTAAATACAAAACTAAATACAAAAGTGCCTGCTTTAAAAATATTTCAGACTTTTGCTGTTTATCTCAGATGATTTTGGAAGCTTCCACCGTTTGCTGATCTCCAGTGTTTTATATTTAAACTTTGTGTAAGTAATTTGTTATGTTATATTAGGCCTATAGCCTAAAAGCTAAGCAAATAAGCATTGGTTTGTTAATACATTCATCATTCTATGTTTAATATAAGTGAGTTTGCCGTACTGTTTTGTTGTTGTCAATTCAATCAATTGACGTGGAATTGGCGCTGATTCAAAAGTGAAACTAAAACAGGCATTTACAAGCTTTTAAAAGCGAGGAAAAGAAGGAAAATTCTAACCAACTACCTCACCATCACAACCCTACTGGAGTAGGACTGTGCCGATATTCGGACGCGAATTATCATGCGTATCTCGTCAGTAATGCCGGTTCTGTGATGCAGCTGTATGAATGAACACGTGAATGAGATTTACGACTAATCACAGAACCGGCATTACTGACGAGATACGCATGATAATTCGCGTCCGAATATTGGCACAGCCCTATACTGGAGTATTGTGTTTTTCGAGTATTGTGGGAGAGGCAGACATCAGTTTGTCTGTTACGTCGTTTGGGCTGCATTGTAGAGTACAGTGGCACTGAGAACATTATATCTTATTACATTTTCCAAATGTAATAGGATTAGTACAACGAATCGAATCGATCGGTCTGTAATGCATACCAAACCGAAAGCCTCATACCGAACGGTTCAATACGAATACGTGTATCGTTACACCCCTAATATATATATATATATATATATATATATATATATATATATATATATATATGCACATAAAAGAACTCATAATGAATTCTCACACATACACCCTTATATATTTCTGTTTCAAAAAAATGCTGGGTTAAAAACTACTCAACTTGGGTTATTTGGCAACCCAGCGCTGGGTAAATATTGGAGAGAACACATGCACAGTTACTTTGACCCAGCTGGTTGAGTTAAATGTTTTTATGCTGGGTTTAAATTATTTAAAAATTATTTTGCTGGCTTAAAATGGACTGGAAATGAAAAATCACACACAGAATTATAGCAACAGCAATAATCAAAAGATTAACATGTATTATTAAGCAAGAACACCCATGGACAAAAATATAAGACATTAAATTTAATTACAATATTGCATACATCTAAACTTGTTTAACAAGCATTATTGAAATAAAAATGTACATTTTAAAAGTGTATCCAACCATTCTCTGTAATCACTTTTCACAGAAATAGTGATCATTCTTGTGCCGGTTTGTCGGCAAAATCTAAGCTGCTGTTCGCTGGGGGAACTATAAACTTTAGACCTCCGCCTTTTTATTTCACTCATATCTGAAAGATGCTGTGACTGACTCCATAATCTGCCCATAATCAAACCCTAATGAGATTAGAGAACGTATTTAACGTCAAATTAAAATAAATTCAGTATTATAACAATTAAATTAGTTTACATTATGCAAGGCAAAATGTGTTTTCATCATGAGGAACAAATGACTGTTTTTTTTTTTTTTTTTGAGTGAACTATCCCTTTAATGTTTTTATTATTAATTATTATTTAGTTTTTTTTAATGAAATAATACTCTAAATAAGAAACTCAATCTGCCAGCAGGTGGCGGTAAATGTCTTTAATGAGTCAATCACACAATTCGTTCAAAATGCGGATTAATTCAGAAACTAAATGCTGTGTTGCTCGGAGACACGCAACAATCCTGCTATGGCTTCAATGGTAATATGTTCTCTGCAAAACTGAGCAAAAACATAATATAATGTTTAAAATATAACACAATATCAACTTTTTATTTACTGAGCTGTTGTATAAAATCATACTTAAGGTGATACTATATATATATATATATATGTGTGTGTGTACGCACACACACACACACACACACACACACTTTTTGATACGTGATGTATATAAATATGAGACAAAACGCATGCATGGGGCATTTGCGCCAATATTTTCAATTTTAATGCTAAACCGCATTCATGGAGTTTTTGCTCTTTGTCAACAGTCAACAGAATTAAATATAAGATTATGTATCACATGTCTGGGGGCGGGGCCAGCACATTAACTGCGTTTCAAATATTTTAATTGTGTTTTCCATAACTAAAGCGTTAAATTGACAGCCCTAGTTATAACTTTTATATTGTTAGTAATATTTAACATAACACCTGCTGACATAAGTTTTAGAAAAATAATGTTACAATTTTCAAATCACTTTTCAATGTCTGCTATACTGTTATCTTACTTTCTAGCAATTGTGTTTTTGCTCAGTTTGAGCCTCTGAATAAAATTGAGCCATTTTTTATTTCTTTCTGGTGTATGACCTTCATATTCTCACTATATCGCTACTAATGAGCTTTAAAAGCTTGATGGATCATATGTGACACTCGACAAAAAAAGATAAAATAGATTTTTCTGGGTATCATTTCATATGTCAGGCTTAAGCATCATGGTTTGTACGCTGTTTGTCAAGGAGTCTGTTTTTGTGGGTCTCTGCTGCTGGTGTGTGTTCAGAGCAGTGAGCCACAGTCTAACAGCGGCACCACAAATCAGCTCCAATCAACAGCAGCTGGATGCAATTATGTAACCGCTGAGATCAGGCACTGTGGCCTTCCTCACAACACTCACATTTATGAAACGGAAGAGGACTGGCTTAGTTTACTTTCATATTTAAACAAGCCGTATGTCCTTATGTTTCTCAGAGATTAGCATATTTGGATATTTTGTGTCCTAAGTCGAATCCTTAAAAGCAAGCTGATTAAACCGTTTTGACAAAGGGCACCTTAAAATAGTCAAAAGTGAAATGTATACTGTATTTCAAAATAAATAAATCAACAACTAAACAAATAAAAGAAGCAAAAATTTGGATTTGCATCACAGGAGTAAATTACATTTTACAATGTATTCAAATAGAACACATTTTAAATGTTAATAATATTTAACAATATTACTGTTCTTACTGTACGTTTAATCAAATGCAGCCTTGGTGAAACATTAAAAACATTTTAATCCATCAACAGACATTAAATGGTCAGAAAGACTGGGTCTGCTGTAAGTCAGTCTCTTAAGAGCGAGTCTCATCCGCTTCCCCTGAGATGAAGGGACCTCTGAATGAGCTTCTTTATCTGCCTTCTCCGCAAATGGCTTAAAGATGTGCGGCCGTGCCACATGGCTGACTGATAAGTGTTCATCTTCAGGAGACAGGAAAACTGGGCAGATAAATTTACTCTGTCATTTTATTTCATGACCAGACCTTGCAAACGGAGGATACATTTGGTTTTATCATAAACTGGTTTAGATAAGGCACCTACAGGTCTGAGATCGAAAACGAGACAATCTTTCTCCGAACAATACAAGCTAAAATGAAACTAGAAAGAGCATGACTTTTATTTATTGTGAACAAAGCTAACAGTAAAATGGCAAGACTGATGTGTTGATGTTGCATTTTTCCTTCTGTGGAACAAAAAATAAGATATTTTGAAGAATGTGAAAGAGTTTTTTGTCGGTGTAGTGGAAGTCAGTGGTCAGCAAAACTGTTTGGTCACAAACATTCAACAAAATATTTTCTTTTGTAGAGCAAGACATAAAGTCAGGCTTGGAAAGCCTTGAGGGTGAAGGTGACACTGTGTAAGTAGGGTAGGTCCAGTTTTTGTGTGTGTGTGTGTGTGTGTGTGTGTGTGTGATTTTTGTGTTTTCCAGTACAAATATCCAAACATTCTGAAATCAACAAACATTTACTTAAAAAGCAAAATGACTTAAGATTAGTGCTGTCAAACAATTAATCGCATCCAAAATAAATGTATGTTTACATACTATATGTGTGTTTACTCTGTATATTTATTATGTACATATAAACACACACACACACACACACACACACACACACGTATATATATATATATATATATATATTTACACCTGTATACAATTTAGATTATAAATAATACAATTTTTAGATAGAAATCTAAAATATTTTTCCTTAATATTTACATGCATGTTTGTGTATTTACATATACATAATAAATATACACAGTACACAGACATTTAATATGTAAACAAACTTTTATTTTGGATCCGATTAATTGTGATTAATTGTTTGACAGCCCTACTTAAGATATTAAGTTTTGTTTTCTAAAAATGTATTGGAAAAAATGCTAATGAGGTAAGAAAAATAATCTTCTTCAAACCCTGTTAGTTAGATTAAACTTGATAAATTTGATATTTTTTTCAGAAAACAACCCTGCTGGAAAAACTAAAACAAAAGTAAACAATAGACACCATCACAAAATTTGTAATGGTTTTACTGGTTATAATGGGACTTGTATTGGTTTTAATGGAAACCAATGAACCCTCTGGGTTTCTACTGGTAATTGGTCACCTTCTATTGGTGGCTTGTTAATATTAATCCTATTTGAATATTAATGGTTAAAAGTTGATGGTTTGTAATGGTATTTGTAGTGAAAACCATTGGAATTTATTTGATGGTTTATATTGTTTATATAGACTCGATATATCTTACAATATATTTTGCTTCTCAAGGTAATGTATGTTGGATATTTGTACTGAAAAAGCCACAATTTTCAAATTGCCAAAAGTCAAAATTGTGTTTACCTTTAGTACAGAGAATTTTGTAAGCTTGTTTGTGTTACGGGGTAAAGAGAGAAATAAAAACTCAGAGCCGCGACGAAAAAAGTCAGAACTTTTTAGAGTTTCTGTCTCTCAATTCTGACTTGTTTTCCCTCAAAACTGTGAGAAGAAAATGTGAGATATATAAACGTCAGACCGATATACCGACCAACATACTTTCCCCCCTTTTTCCATACAGTGGATTGTAAATAAATATCACCTCATCCAGCCATATTTTTGTTTTCTGTCTTAAGAATTATGTGTGGAAAAAAACTGCTTTAGTGTGTGAGTGAAATGTCCGAATCGCAAACTATTTACGATTATATCCATATATGATTCACTCACTAATCACGTTTTAATTTTAAATAGATGAAACAAACTGGAAATGATTATCAGGCTGGCCTATGGTCATCTTCATCTCCCAACCTGCTCGTAGTCATCATGAATGAATACACAGTTCATTTTTATTGCATAGGAACCCACATGTGCTCTCACTTTCCATAAAGCCTGTAATATACCATCTTTACCATGCTGGCTGGCTGCAGCCACAGGGCTTGGCTCGGCCTCAGACAGCGCTGACTTTGACCTGTCGCTCAGTAAAAGTACACGGACTGCCCCACAAACCATGCGGCACTGAGAGGCAGAGCTCTGCGCTTGCGGTCGTGAGGCAAGATTTATTGCTGTAGATTCGGCCTCGTTCGAGATGTAAGGCTTGGCAGTCCATTAAATGCTGGAAAGATTGGGGGAAAACGTAGAGATCAAAACGGGCTTAAATGCACATATTGTGTAAATATGGGTAATGAAGTCCAGATGCCGCTCCAGAAGGGGAAGCAGCGTGTAAGTGGAGCCCTGAGGTCTTATTCATTCTCATATGCAGTGCTGCACCTATGATCTTTATAGACACATTTGTTATAGACACCAGTGAGGGATTAAATGCTCATTCAGCCAATTATGAGAAAACATGATCACACATTTGCATATGTGCGTTAGATGCTTATTAATCTCGATTAACGCATAACAATGATTCTTATGAAACTTTAGATCTAATGCAATGATATAAAAACTGTATATACATTATATAATACTTTTATAAATATATATAGTGAAAAAAAAAACTCTGGAATATAAATTACCTTTTGTTTGCAAGCATCATCTATTCTTTTTGGAAAGGACTTAGTTTTATTTTCCTGCCGCTAGAGGGCATTCTGCTCATAGAATTCACAGCAAACCTTATGAGTGTTTTTGTAGTTTATGCCATTAAAATGTTAATTTCGCCAGAGCTATCGTCCGTCTCGACACGTATTGTGCTCATGGGGTCACAGATTGAAATATGGATTGTGTCATATGTTCCCATCCGATACTACTTTCTCTCTCTACCTCTGCTTTCCAGCCTAACTTCTGTAGGCTACATTGTTTTGGCTTCTCCAGACTAATATTATTGCAGATGCTCATTAAAATGACAGCAATAAAATATGTTAAAAAATATTAGAAATGCGCTTGTATAGTTATGTACAGTATATGACCCATAAATGTACATTGGGGTAGTGATGCAAATCTTTGTCATTTCAAATGGTAACACTTTACATTGAGGTGATGTAGTTACACATGTACATACTTTAATCAGTGTATGGGAAAGCTACTTTTAAAAGAAATGCATTACAATATTACATTACATCTTTACTTTTTATGGAAAGTAAACCGTTATGCTAGTTTTGCATTATTTTGTGTTACTTTTTAAATTTGGGCAGGGCTTGTTTGTTTTTAATGCAAAACGCTAAGGATATTTGTGTTATTTAACATTAATTATTGCAGGTTTGCATCATATTACATCATATTCAGAGTTTGCATTTCACTGTTGTTGTCCATTTTTTGATATTTTCTTGTAAATTAAAAAGTAATGCATTACTTTACTAGTTACTTGAAAAAAGTAATCTGATTACGTAACTCGCATTACTTGTAATGCATTACCCAGACACTGACTATAATAATAACAATATGCATATGCATAATTACAAGCAACCAACCCTAATCCAAACCCTAACAAAAACACTGTTCTAACACTGCAAAAACATAACTTAAAATGTTTAAACAATCTGAATATGTCACATGATTTGCTTCACACAAAGACCTAAATCTGGGAATTCCTGGAGTGTTAAATTGCAAGACAAATCATCTAAAAATGATCATCAACACATCAGATCTAGCAGAAAAATCATACAGTGTGGTATAAGAAAAACCTGGGGATGTTGTAACATTTCTAACTTAGTTTTGTTTGTGCAGTCCGCCTTAAACTTTTATATAATATTACCATTTTTGTTCGGTACAAACTGAAATAGATTAGAAGTAAAACTTATTCCTAAACTGTGCAAAAGTGTAAAGAGTGCAAACAACTTCACTACTAGACTAGAAATCACATTTACTTGTTTAAAATAATTACCATCCCTCATCAGCAATCTTTCTGCAATGCACTCATGTTTCATTTGAAACAATTTAATTCAAAATGCTATAGAAAATCTTTTCTTTTTTAAAAAAACATTACATGCTGTGTGTGAGAAAGTGTGCATACAAATGTAGGCATATACACTAAAAAACTATTTGTTGAGTCAACTTAAAATAATTTGTTACCTGGCTGCCTTAAAATTTTAAGTTCAGTCAACTCGAAAAAAGTTTAGTCAACTTGAAATGTTATGTTTTACTAAGAGACAACTTAGATGTTTGAGTTGATTCAACTTAAAAATTTAAGGCAGCCGAGTAACAAAAACAGCTCTTAAGTTTTTTTTTTTTTTTTTAGTTTAGTCAACTTGAATATCTAAGTTGTCACCTTGAGTGAACTTATTTAAGTTGACTGAACTTAAAATTTTAAGGCAGCAGGGTAAGTTGACTCAACAAATTGTGTTTTTTTGTTTTTTTACAGTGTATACTTTTCCATTTTCTTTTATTATATTCCAATTTTTTCCCTATATGATGTAATGTTTAAAAATAAACAACATAACCTGATGATTTGGATTAACATGATCACAAATCAGAATATTGAATAATACACTAAAACATAATTTGAAGAAAAAAATCATGTTTTTCAGCTAATTCCAAAGTGAGTGCTGTTCCTAGAACCAAAGTTTCATTCAACAGCTAGTAATTGCTCGCTAATAATAATTAATAACTATGTAATGCATGACAAATGTAACATGTAAAAGTAACAAGTATGACATTAGTCATCACTAGCACAAGCTTTGCTCATAAAGTCAGTGCAGCATGAACTTTCACACAGTCAAACACAACCTAACCACGAGCACTAGTCTACTCTTCAGCACCATGGTAACCACAAAAACGTCAAAACAAAAACTCTTTTAAATGTCAAGCTTAACAGCATTGCAAACAAACAGGATCTTTCCCGTTACTAAAAAACTTACATTTCAGTTAAATTGCACACAATATTAAGTTGACTTAATGGTCAACATTATTACATCAGGACCAGAACTCATCAAAATTATGTTTGCAACTTAAAAGGTTTAATTCAATACAATTTTACAATGGCAAGCACGCATTTTAGTTGTGGTAACACAGCCTCTGAATTGCTTTTTAGAGTGTGTTAAAAAATGCTCTGAATCATTTTTTTGCTAGTGTCACCTCAGGAAGGTTGTGGTCATGTATAACCGTTCTTTCACCCCTGTAACTAGTTTATCATTGGCTAAACTGATGGGGTTACAACTCACTCCATGTTAAAACCATCCACTATTATACATTTTTACTTCTTACAGTGATTTTTAATTATGTATATATTGCTTAATTCTTTAAATATTTCTTAAATTCGTGACCTTCCTCTCAGGAGTACATCTGTCTGTCATTATTAAATATCAGACTTTGTACTAAACACATTTGTGACCCTGGACCACAAAACCAGTCATAAGGGTTATTTTTTTATCAGCTGAAAGCTAAATGCATAAGTTTTCCATTGATGTATGGTTTGTTAGGATAGGACAATATTTGTCAGACAATACAATATTTGAAAATCTGGAATCTAAGGATGCAAAAAATCTAAATATTGAGAAAATCACCTTTAGAGGTGTCCAAATTAAGTTCTTAGAGATGCATACTACTAATCAAAAATGAAGTTTTAATATATTTACAGTAGGAAATGTACAAAATATATTCATGGAACATGATTATTACTTAAAATCCTGATGATTTTAAGCATAAAAGAAAATTCTATAATTTTTAGACATACAATGTATTTTTGGCTATTGCTACTTAAGGCTGATTTTGTGGTCCAGGGTTATTTACTGTGTTGTGGAACATATATTCTGTTAAAAACATCTCAGAATTCACTATGGACCAAATCTGTCCTCATAAGACATAATCTGTCCTCAAGCAAATCAATAAAATACGTTTGTCAGTGAAGTATGGGAGCTTTGGGTCTGTAAGCCTTCACTGTGCTGTGTATACTAAAAAAAAAAAAATAATCTGCTGATCAACATCACCTTCTTTCCATTTCAGAACTCTTCTGCTCAAACATAATGCATATTAAACCACCATCTAAGTAAGATTCGTTCTAGCGTCAGCATTCTTCAGTCAACTCCAAGGGTGGTCCATGTGGAGCGTCGTCTAGCTGCTGTCTGTCTTCACAATGCGAGGCATCGACAGGCATTATAGCAAACAAACAAACCAACAAACAAGCAAACACACAAAGAGTAAACAGGATCAGGGAGCAGATTCATTTGAGGTGTGAGAGAGCTGATTGCAGGAGAGGAGGGGCTTTTTCATGGACACCCCCACTAGAGCAGCCTATCTGGAGCTTTGATTGAGCACAGAGGTAGAGCCCTCTCCAGCTGTGTGCCTTTGACGTTACGTCTTGTTGGAATGCATTGTCCCATGCGAGTCTGAGCACTGCTGTTCTCACGTGACATGCTGCTGCTTTTGTTGACATGTCGACATTTAGATGAATCTAAAGTGGACAGAAATTATGATTCTTAAAAATCTTATGGATTGAAAAATTAGATAGCACTTTAGTTTAGGGACTAATTCTGTTTATTAGTATGTATAAAGCTAATTTTAATGCATTATTCTGCATGCCATATTTTCCTAATCCTAATCTTTCACCATACCTAAATGTAACAACTACCTTACTATTAATAAGTAGCAAATTAGAAGTTTACTGAGACAATGTCATGGCTAATAGTAAGAACTGGTCCTCAAGCTAAAGTGTGACCAAAAATAAAAAAATAAAGCTTCCAAAAAGTGTTTTCACAGCCACAGATGCCATAGAAGAACTATTTTAGATTCCACAAAGAACTTTTAAAAAGTTCATTTTTTTTAAATTTTCAGCATTTTATTAATCCTAAGAACCTTTTTACAGTATAAAGAACTTTCTAATGGAAATGCTATATAGATGTTACATGCTCTTCTATGGAACCAAAAATGCCAACATGATAAAGCAATATAAAGGCAGCTGACTTTGGCATTTCTTCAACTAGGGCATCTACAGGTGTATATGAAGAGTTCAGATGCAAAACCCCCTAAAAGCCATCTTGATCAAAAATGAGATAATGATACTGAGTGAATGTTCTTGACACATATCAAATACGTTTACTTGCTAAAATCCAAGCCTCAGAAGTACCAGTGCCTAGGTGGAAATCTATACATCAGAGCCTGCATTTTTTAACGAAAGACACTACACTTAAAATGACAACTTTGCACCATATCAAACTCTAGAAAATGCATATGTGACCCTGGACCACAAAACATAAGTATAAGTCATAAGTAGCATGGGTACAATTGTAGCAATAGCCAAAAATACATTGTATGGCTCAAAATGATTTTTATTTTATGCCAAAAATCATTAGAATAAGTAAAGATCATGTTCCATGAAAATATTTGGTAAAATTTCCTGCTATACATTTATCAAAACTTAATTACTGATTCATAATTTGCATTGCTAAGAACTTCATTTAGACAACTTTAAAGACGATTTGTTTGCACCCTCAGATTTCAGGTTTTCAAATACGGATGATTTAGAGGCATTTGCATCTAAACTCTTCTTATATATCTCCCATTCTTGTCTTGTAAATATTTTACCATGCATTCATTTACAATTTCTATTGCTCAAGCTTGTGTGCATAGATATTGTTTAACCCTGGTCCTAGACTTTCAATTCTATATTATGAAAAATACATAATCTTACATTTTAGCAATTATGATCATCTAAAAAAAATGGTGAAACACTGTTTGAACAAATTTGTAAAAATTATACCTTTAGGGGTACAGCAGGTTGTCAATGGGACATTACCCTTAAAATGACAACTTTGCACCATATCCAACCCTAAAAAATGCATATGTGACCATGGACCACAAAACCAGTCATAAGCAGCAAGTAGCAATAGCCAAAAATACTTTGTATGGCTCAAAATTATCAATTTTTATTTTATGCCAAAAATCATTAGAATAAGTAAAGATCATGTTCCATGAAAATATTTAGCAAATTTCCTACCATAAATGTGTCAAATAATTTGAATCGCTAAGAACTTAATTTAGACAACTTTAAAGGTGATTTTCTCAGTATTTACATTTTTTGCACCCTCAGATTCTAGGTTTTCAAATAGTTGTATCTCGCGCAATTATTGTCCTATCCTAACAAATCTTATTTATTCAGCGTTCAGATGGTGTATAAATCTTTTTTTTTTTTTTTTTTTTAATTGATCATTATGACTGGTTTTGTGGTCCAGGGTCACATATTAGTAAGTGATATTGTACTATTATGAACCATGTAGAGGTAAATAAGGCAGAGAGATGTGACCCTGTTAGAACCATTTTTGCACATTTTCTCTTAGTGAATAAACATTTAAATATTCCTGATGTATAAATCATCCATGTACATTTTACACAGCTTATGACCATCCCTCAATTATAACATAATTTCAGAAAAATTCTTCTGTGAATCATGTGCACTGCTGGACATGATATTTGACACACACAAAAAGTGTAAAAATGTGTTTGTTTTCCAAATGTCCACATGGCCCAAAGTACCTATGGCTCATGAAACACAAAATGAGTAAACTATTCTCTCTCTCTTTTTTAATGAATATTATGACTCAGCAAAGGCATTTTACATTTACATGTATGCAAGTAACATGTAAAACACAACCAGAAGCGATAAAACAAGAGAGTAACAATGTTACCATATCACATTTTTTTTTTGCAAATACCAGAGTAGTACAGCACTAGTATAGTGTAAGTGCAAATGTTTTGATTCATTTATCAGTTTATTTATTGTATTCAGTGTTAAAATTCTAGATGTACATTGTCCTGTCTACAAAAAGATTTCATTTGAAGAGCTCAAGATTTTTCATCCCATGATCAAGCTGCATGTCATTTCCTTTCCTACTTCTGTTGAGAACATGTCAGTTCAGCACCAATTCACTTCAACTTCATGTCACTTCAACTGTTCAACTTGTTCCATTAAGGTAGGAGCTTAATAGCCAGTTGGCACTTTGGTAAATGCTTATTGAGCACAAAGCTGTCTTAAAAACAGCACATGCTTGATCAGGTCACTTCTCAAAAATCTGCCCTCCGAGGACTGCACGTTTCAAAGAAATGACACTTTCCCTTTCCTATTCTAGAGTTAAATGAGACAGAGAGAATCCACAAAGAGGCTGAAATCTAAGGGCCATTCCAAGACTGGACTGATTGGATGACTCCAGCTGTGCTGAGAGGAATTCCCATAGCTTCACACCTACTTCCTGCAAGTGAGTGACTGCAATACGCAACCTCTGAAAGGGGCAACCATTGAACTCTCAAGCAAGTGGCAATATTTGCTCACCTGAAATACACACAACTCTCCAATTGGGCCACAGGGCTGGAGCAGGACTTGGTGGCTCAGGCAGCTGTGAGGCAGAGAGAAGGGGAAGGTCAGGAAGTTTAGTGAGGGGGAATCGGACCCCCGCTGGGGTGTTGTTTATCGCCGGCAGTCCCATTGTACTTTATGGGAGGGAAGGCTATATTTGTCCTTAGCCACGGGAGGCTGATGAGGTGCTAATCTGTTAAGGGGCTCGCTATTGGAGTCTCCTTGTTAGCGGGCTAGCTTGTTAGCTATCCAGGCCTGTAAAACGGAGCTTGAATTTATGGGCTCCCCTCCCTGGTTTCTGCCACTGTTCATGGGTAAGCAAACACAGATTGGGCACTGATGTTGGGGCGGCGGTGTCTGGGGAACCTTTGAATGAACGGCTGGGATGACAAAAAGATTGAGCTTCCCTGGTTCCCCCCATGCTGTTTTTCAGTAAACATTACAAATTAGCTATCTGCATATGGATGGATCTTCAGGTGAGGCAGGAAGGAATTGCAGAGCAGAATTCTAATAATATTCCCTTATGAGTTTGAAGGAAACTCACACAGGGACAGGTGACTGAGCAGATATTAACACATATTGGTGTTTATTAGCGGCATTCTGGCACAACATTTAAGCACCCAGGGTCAATTTTTTACAATGAGATTCATACATAATCTGAAAGCTGAATAATTAAGCTTTCTGTTGATGTATGGTTTGTTATGCTAGGGCAATACTTGGCCGAGACACAACTATTTGAATATCTGGAATCTGAGGGTGCAAAAAAATCGAAATATTGAGAAAATCGCATTTAAAGTTGTTACAAAGTTCTTAGCAATGCATATTACTGATCAAAAATTAAGTTTTAATATATTTACGGTGGGAAATTTGCAAAAAAATCTTCATGGAACATGATCTTCACTTAATATCCTAATGATTTTTGGCATAAAAGAAAAATCAAGAATTTTGACCCATACAGTGTATTTTTGGCTATTGCTACAAATATACCCAAGTGACTTATGACTGGTTTTGTGGTTCAGGTTCACATATAAAATAATAGTCAACAATTTCCCTTATAAATGGAACCATTTATTCATTCTTCCAAAAAAAATGGAAAAAAAGTTTGCTTCTGTGTTTTATGTTTTTTTTATCACATTTGATATGGCTATGGAGCTCATATGTGAAGACGAAAAACACCTCAATTTTACATATCAGAAGCTCAAACTGAGCAAAAATATGCAATTTGGCGCAGATGCTGATATTTATATGTAAACCTGAACCAAAAACAACAACAACAACAACAACAACAAAAAAAACAAAACAATTGTGAGTAGCATGGTATATTTGTAGCCAATGCCAACAATACATTGTATTTAACTTATACATTTCTCTTTTATGCCAAAAATCTTTAGGATGTTAAGTAAAGATCATGTTCCATGAAAACATTTAGTAAATTTCCCACCATAAATTTATCAAAACTTAATTTTTGATAAGTAATATGCATTGCTAAGAACTTCATTTAGACAACTTTAAAGGCGATTTTCTCAATATATAGATTTTTTGCACCCTCAGATTTCCAAATAGCTGTATCTTGGCCATCTCCTAACAAACCATACATCAATGAAAAGTCTATTTATTTAGCTTTCAGATGATGTATAAATCTCAATCTTTAAAAAATCTACCCTTATGACTGGTTTTGTGGTCCAGGGTCACATATGGCCAAAAAGTAAGATGAAATTCTGATAGCTTGTAATGTAAATCAATGAGATCTTAATAACAGTATAGCAGATACTTAGATAAAATTCAGATAAATATCGGTTGTCACTATATCTCCAATATGTCTTAGGATGATGACATAAACATTCCTCAGAAGCCTGATTTTCTAAAAAAAAAAAAAATAATGTGTGGATAATCAAGTAAATCTAAAGTTGCTTTAGTCCAGTAAATGTTGCAAAGGTTATGAAAGCCTTCATAAAAATCAGTAAGGATTTCACAGCAAAAAGACACATGAAGCACGAGCTGTACTAAAAAGTCTTTGACTTGCTATTAGCCAGATGACATAGATTGCATAACAGGTTTTTTTCCAGCAAAGTTTTGATCATGTTGATCAAATTCAAATACGTTACAGTAGACTTAGCTATTTAAGGCTTAAATAAATTCTGCAACAAATATTTAATAGGCATTCATGAAAGAAGCTAATGCTTGAATACATGCAGCTGAAAACACAGAGTAAAGCTCTTGGTGATGGTTGTCTTGGGTCAGCCTTCATTCCAGTTACTTTAATCCCAAGCTCACTATCACCTATCAGCCCGGAATACAGATAAGACTGTCCTCCGGCAGACACGGGAATAATGGAAAATGGGAACAGTCAAATGCCTTCTGACTGATGTAAAACTGAAACGTGACTGGTTTCTTAAGGGGCTGAGGCCTGCATCAGTCAGTTCAACCGGCGGAAACTCTGATAATGATTGCCACTGATTAGGATATATGGATTTCTGTGCTTTCTATACGTTATAAAATCCAAAAAGTAGCACTGCGGGGCTTCATTTTCTCTATTACCTTTATTATGGTAATGGAAGGAGAGAAGGATGGCAAGGAAACACAAGAAAACTCTAATCTCTTACTAAGTTCCCGTCACACACGCTGTCACCTCTTTAATAACTTTCCCTAATGAATTGATTTCAGTCAAGCCCCTGTTTACTTTACTGCAGCTCGGAGGTGAAAATGTGTCAGGTGAGTGTGAACGATGGCAGCTCGTAGTGCTCAATCTGGACTGATAGCAGTGATATTTAAGAGCTTCTCTTCCCACGGGAGCCTGCCATTTAATTAGCATACTGACGCTTGTCCTCACGTTTAATTGCTTTTGGCTTGTAATTAAAATGTGTGTTGACTTTGCAGTTCCCTCACTGATGAATAGCAACGGAGGGTTATGCGATATTACATTTTTGCTGCGGCATACATTAAAATGGAAGGATTAAAATAACGGATTTAATCCAAACCTTTTTGTCCTCAGAGGGGTAATAGTTTGTCAGACATGCCAAAGCATTATAATGCATTAATCTGATCAATTAAGAGATTTACCATCTCAAGCCTCCGCAAGGCTTTGTTTTGTTCCCTCTGTCACCCCGTTTAACTTCTGCCCGCTTTGGCCATTTAGCCGAAACGAAGAGATGTTTGATTTTGCGCATTCAGATCCTCCAGTACGCTGGGCTCGCTGGATGTGGATTGGCACCTTGTTTGAGGTATGCGTGATTGTGCTGTGGTCTTTTTTGCATGACAAGAGAAGCGTATTGCAGTGGGCCTTGGATACAGACCAAACAGAAGTGCACTACGGGGCAGTCCTCGCAGAATGCTTCTCAATATCAAAATGTGCGTATTTGAGGAAGTCCTTTAGCCCATTTACGCCACTGTTTGCGCCCAGGCCCCTGTGCAATATCTTCCGTACCACCCCTCTGGCTTTGAATGGCATTTCAATGGCGGGACTGCGTTTTTTCCCCCCCTCCGCATCCAACCGCCGTTGTGTGCATTCCCCGTCGCACTACTTTTGAGATTCATTTCCAGGTAAACATGCTTTGCTTGGCCACAAACCTGCAGCCAACAGGGGTTGTCACAGCTGTGCCAGATAATGGCCAGAACAAACTCCTGTCTCGCTCCGGAATGTTTACTGTCGCCACAGACACTGTGCGGCAAACATTTTTGCATCTTTTATTTGGAAAGAAAGAGATCCAGTTATCGGTTTCACACAGATGAATCATAAGCTTAACCTGCTGGCCCTTTTGTGTTCCGTCAGATAAATGACGGGGTAAAAGTGCAAATGGCAAAAAAAGAAGAAATTACAACAAACACGGTTTTGTTTAAAGGCCTCTTTTGTGGCTTAAAAGCTTTGAAAGAGGAGCTCTGAGTAACACATTCCTGCAAATAACAGCAGGGAGTTTAATGAAATCCTGCTGCCTCACTCTTTCTGAAAACATATCTATCTATCTATCTATCTATCTATCTATCTATCTATCTATCTATCTATCTATCTATCATTAATTCTATATATAGTTAATTTTATATTTTGTTCATTCTATCTATCTATCTATCTATCTATCTATCTATCTATCTATCTATCTATCGTTAATTCTATATATAGTTAATTTTATATCTTGTTCATTCTATCTATCTATCTATCTATCTATCTAATTGTATATATTGTTCATTCTATCTTTAATTATATATATTGCTTATTCTATCTATCTATCTATCTATCTATCTATCTATCTATCTATCTATCTATCTATCTATCTATCTATTTAATTTTATATATTGTTCATTCTGTCATTATTCTATATATTGTTTATTCTATCTATCTGTCTGTCTGTCTGTCATTTATTCTTTATATAGGTAATTTTGTATATTGCTCATTCTATCTATCTATCTATCTATCTATCTATCTATCTATCTATCTATCTATCTATCTATCTATATATCGTTAATTGTATATATAGTTAATTTTATATATTGTTAATTCTATCTATCAATATATCTATCATATAGCTATTGTTTATTCTATATATAGGTAGTTTTGTATATTGTTAATTCTATCTATCATTAATTCTATATACTGTTAATTGTTTATATAGTTAATTCTACATATATATCTATCTATCTAGTTAATTTTATATATTGTTCATTTTATCTATCATTAATTCTATATATTGTTTATTCTATCTGTCTGTCATTTATTCTTTATATAGGTAATTTTGTATATTGTTTATTCTATCTATCTATCTATCTAGCTATCTATCTATCTATCTATCGTTAATTCTATATATAGTTAATTCTATCTATCTATCTATCTATCTATCTATCTATATATATATATATATATATATATATATATAGGTAGTTTTGTATATTGTTAATTCTATCTATCATTAATTCTATATACTGTTAATTGTTTATATAGTTATTTATATATATATATATATATAGTTAATTTTATATATTGTTCATTTTATCTATCATTAATTCTATATATTGTTTATTCTATCTATCTATCTATCTATCTATCTATCTATCTATCTATCTATCGTTTATTCTATATATAGGTAGTTTTGTATATTGTTCATTCTATCTATATTTAATTCTATTTATAGTTAATTATATATATTGATTATTTTATCTATCTATATAAAGTTAATTCTTTATATTGTTAATTCTATCTATCTATCTATCTATCTATCTAGCTATCTATCTATCTATCGTTAAGTCTATCCACTGAATCTAGTAGCTTAAAAATATCCTGACCTCTCTATGATCTCGAACACAAATTCCTAGCGACATAAAGGAGAAAGGAGGTCAGTGTTTAAAGATTCCATGGCAATATTTACTGAGAATACAGGCCCTAATGTATGAGATTGAGGAGGATCACCAAGGCGCCACCCACAGTGACAGTACATTGCAACACACAGAGCGTGCTGAATCGCATGATGAATAGTCGAGCTCTAGGCCGTGCAGAGAAGCAGAGAAGCTTCAGAGAAATAAAATATCTAAAACTTTTGCCATCTGTTGTTTTAGAGTTTGATATTTTGAGAGAGACGTGACATATGCCAGTCCAAGTTCAGAGGTGATCAGGCACAAAGTATGGACCTATGCTCCAACGTGGTGTGTTTACTCAAAGACATGGCCCTTTTGAATTTCCACCAAATACAAGATAGTGACCTTCTACACAGAATGCGTTCACAGTCTGTACCTTGTCCATTAATAATTAACTTCAAACAAAATAATCCAGGAGGACATTGTGCCATGTCATTTAAAAAGCATCTACTGCTGCGTCATCTTTTTTAAAATTAGGTAAGCATAGGTAATAAAACTGGATTACAAAAACACCAAGCATGTTAATGCATGCTTCTATAAATTGAATGATTTAGATTTAGACAACTCGACAATGAAGTGATTCAAAATTCAGAAAATCTGAGCTGACAAATACTCTATTTGGTCTAGTCATATGAGAATTTTATGTATTTAAGACAATTTTGTTAACTATTTGTCTCTAAATATTTAATATTAAAACAGTACCATCAATTTTTGGGGAATTACTGTAATGATGCTAATAATATCCATGACCTAACTGAACAGTTAGAAGATGTGGTAAGCTACACACATACAAACCTCACTGACCAAAAGACAGGCAAATCATATTGCTCTTTATTTTTTTTATTGTTTGAGTTTAACTAAATTAAAATAAATTAAATAATAATAAACCTAATAAATATGACGTATAACATGGACCGTTTTATGATGAATACAATTGGTCCAGCATTGTCAATTTTTTAGTTTCTCATAATTAAAATGTCATCTACACACACACACACACACACACACACACACACAGACACACACACACACACACACACACACACACACACACACACACACAAAAAGATAATAGATAATGCTGATCACAAGAATCCATTCGCCCACATTTTAATGACGGACGATTCTCATTTAAAACTGAAGGAATACTTTTTAATCCATCCAACGAGTTATCCAAACAATGTAAATAATCTACATAAATAAAGACTTAATTTCCAGTGATGACACAGTTTTAATTTAGTTACTCTTACAATATTTCATTGGCTGTTGTGAAAGAAGATTAGCCTTCATAACTACCATCGTTTAAGATGTTCAGTGGGATACAACATGTCAGACCCCAATAAGAAATTGCTACGAATTTGCTGAACGTTATTTGCTCGACGTTGCACGCGTTTAGCGGTGTCTGTGAGCACGTCAAACTTACAACGTTTACACAATACACACAGGTCCAAATAAACTCCGTGATTATATTTGCAAATTGTATCCCTGCTATACGCAAATACACACTAAATCTGATTCTACATCATTACAATGCTGGTGAGGCACGTGTCAAATCGAAGAAGAGATGATGCCTCACTGTTTATTTGAAGAAATATTATTTGATTAAAATGACGGTGAATGGCAGTGTTCAGCCTGCAAGTTTGGACAAATGTGATTATAAAATGAACTGATACCGAAGTGTAACCATTATGATTTTTGTGTCATTTATATATGAAATTATTCATTATATAATGCTTAAAAGATCAGTAGGCCTATTATGAAATACATGAATACATGTTTTAACTTGATCTGTTAAACATTATATGCAATAAGGTTAAAAAAAAAACCTTACCGTGTAGGCTACGTTTTTTAAAACATTTTAAACAATTGAGCATACTAGCCTATTTTTGTGGAAAAATTAATTTGTAGACCAAGAGAGGGCGCACTCTTTTTCTTTCTTTTTTTTTTCACAAAATCAAGGGGATGCTTAACTATCAAAGGCCAAAGAAGGATATCAAAATATAGCCAATTATGTTGTGGTAGGCACGTATTATTACGTGTTATTTTTTTTTTTCGTTATCCTCAGGCTGTGCACCAAACCACCACCGGCTAAATATCGTGGATAGTCAAACAAAGTGCATAAATGTTAGGCTACTTTGTTTAATGAAGGCAATCAAATCTTGCCACTGAGCTCCGCAGAATCAACACCGATGACCTGCTCTTACATTAGCAAACTGCGTACCGCTATTAGTTACATAAACTAGAGCGCAGGTAAACAAATTAATTCAAAATAGGCGAAAACATTTTAGAGCAAACAGCGCGCTTTGAGCATGTTTCGATCTGGCCTATTTCACTGTCGTCCTGCTTTCTTCTTATATTTCATGTTGTTTATGCATTTTAAATTACAGCCCACTATCCACAAATAACCTTCTTAAAAATAACAACAAAAAAACAATGATCAGTTAAACATTTTATTTAACTTTATGAAGCTTTAAAAATAATGAAAATTAAATGTTTGCAAAATAACAGTTAAGAAAAAAATATATAGTGAGATGGATTTGTTTAAATGTGTCATGGATTTAAAAATTGATTCCAGTTGATTGTGAGTAATAAATGCTGCTTATGGACTTTGAAATGAAAAACACTGAATAAAAACTATACTTGAACCCAGAGGTGTTGGCATTCTTAAATCCGTTCTCCCTGGTTTTATCTGGATGTGATTTCAAACCACTCCTCTCGCAGCAGTCCAAACTTCTATTCCCCCCTTTCTCCCGCTGGAATACAATAAGATTAGGATATAATGAATCTTTTCAAATGGGGCTGCTCTTTTCAAGCTGCGCAGGTGTACAATAGGGGGGCAAATGGAGAAGTCTCACGCCTAGGTGTGAGCAGATTATTCAAATAGGGGCCGAGTGAAGCAGTAGGGATTGGAGGCTCGCCCGGGCGCACAGAGCTATATCACAGCGTTAAGAGCCAGCAGCAGGCGTCATTTCAACTGCAGTCATCTCAGATACACACACACACATACACACACATGCGCCAGCTCTTGACAGGAGGAGAGCACAACGACGACACGAGTGTATCCCGTGGTCCCCAACAACCACCTTTGGCTGCCAAAGGACACACAATACCGGCATTTCTCGTGTGGGGAAGCGTTTTGAAAAGTAGACGAAACTTTTTTCCAGGATGCTCGGTGCTGTCAAAATGGAGGGACACGAACACGCAGCTGACTGGAGCACTTACTACGGAGAGCCCGAGGTGGGTAACTCACCTAAATAAATATATATGTATTTTTTTCTCCTCGTCGAAATCCGATCCGGTTTTATACAACTCAATATTAGCCCTGAGATAATATTAACTTTGAGATCAAATATTGACTTGAGGCGCCTCCAAATCCTCCCCCATCATCTCGACGCCCTGCGCTATCCTAACAAAGTTGTGCTTGACATGCAATGCAAACTTTTCATTTCCAATTATGGATAGCGATGAATGAATACATGGCTTTTCTTATTCGACAACATCGAAAGCGAAAATAACCGGACATTTGACTTTTTAAGCAAATAGCCTACTGTTCATGGTTTTAAATTTCTGCGTGGCTGTAATATCGACTACGACTGGGGTTTCCTTCAATATGTTGGAAACCTTTAACTGGCAAAAATGCCTCCCGAAAAGACTTTTTTACTTAAGTAACACATATGACACATAGTGCTAAATACCTCCAGATTAACTCGTTTTCTTTAAATCACAGCATAACGAGCTATTTAATAAAAACAGTTCTATATTAAACTATTTGTATATTATTTTCAGTGATTCTAAATATTTACAGTTTGGAGTTGCATTGTAATTAATCGTATTGTTTGATTTCTTTCGCAGTGTTACACCTCGGTCAGCAACATGAACACTGGACTGGGAATGAACTCCATGAACACTTACATGACTATGTCCGGAATGAGTTCGACCGCAAACATGACAGCAGCTAACACCATGAACATGTCCTATGTCAACACGGGTATGAGTCCTTCAATGACAGGCATGTCTCCCGGCACGGGAGCGATGGCCGGCATGGGCGCGGGTATGTCGGGCATGAGCGCAGCCCTGAGCCCGACCATGAGCCCCATGGCAGCGCAAGCGCCCTCCATGAACGCCTTAACCTCGTACAGCAATATGAACGCTATGAGCCCCATGTATGGCCAGTCGAACATAAACAGATCCAGGGACCCGAAGACCTACCGGAGGAGCTACACGCACGCCAAGCCGCCATACTCGTACATTTCCCTCATAACCATGGCCATCCAGCAGTCGCCGAGCAAGATGCTGACCCTCAGTGAGATCTATCAGTGGATAATGGACCTTTTCCCTTTTTACCGACAGAACCAGCAGCGCTGGCAGAACTCTATCCGCCACTCGCTGTCCTTCAACGACTGTTTCCTGAAAGTTCCGCGCTCCCCGGATAAGCCGGGCAAAGGCTCGTTTTGGACCCTTCACCCCGACTCCGGAAACATGTTCGAAAACGGCTGCTACCTGAGGAGGCAAAAGCGTTTCAAGTGCGACAGTAAAAAAATGAGCAAGGAGCCGGGTCGGAAAACCTCGGAGGGTGGCTCGAACAGCAGCTCTGAGAGCTGCAACGGGAACGAATCTCCTCATTCCAACTCGTCCAGCAACGAGCACAAAAGATCCCTGTCTGACATGAAGTCGGGTCAGGGTCTGAGCCCGGACCACGCAGCCTCGCCGACCTCTCAGGCGCAGCATCTCCTGGCTCAACATCACTCTGTTCTGGCGCACGAAGGACACCTGAAGCCAGAACACCACTACTCCTTCAATCATCCCTTCTCCATTAACAACCTCATGTCCTCGGAGCAGCAGCATCACAAAATGGACCTAAAGACATATGAGCAAGTGATGCATTACGGTTACGGCTCTCCGATGGCCGGCGCGTTATCCATGGGCTCCATGGCAAGCAAAGCGGGCCTGGATTCGCCGGACACATCGTACTACCAAGGTGTGTACTCCAGGCCCATCCTGAACTCTTCCTAAACTCTCACGGACCTTGCGACAATTTGTACATTTGTAAAATGTTTGTGTATATGTATTCTGATTTTTGACGTTCTCCGTTAATTTAGATGTTCGTTAGTAATTATTTTGTAAAAGATATGTTGACAATGTGACGAACTCTTCGAGGCGGCTTTTGAAAATGGACCAAAATCACACCGAAGGACTGCGGACGGATTGAAGTTCTTCAAACACTTGTGTAAACTTATTTATGGCTTGTAAATGTGTATTCTTGTAGTTGATGACAAGAACAGAATCTATATTAAAGTGTTATTTGGATTTTTTTCTCAATTCTGATTTTCACTCATTTGTGTCACTGTGTTGTCAACAACAGCAATAGCTACTAATCTCCAACTATTACTAATAGCAACAATAATAGTAATAACAAATGTCATTTTGCTCAACGAATTATCAACGCATGTGCACATATGAACCACTTGTTAATTGTGAGAGCTACACATTTATATTTCATCTGCCACAGTTCATTTTGATTGAATTAATTATTTGCTATTTTCATCCCTGCCCTGAAATAATATCAACAATAAAAACGGAAAAAATAGCAATTCGGTTTTCTGATTAATGAAATAAGCTAAAATGCTTTTAATTCCACAGGTTTCTAAACATTCAGAAATTCTCCAAATAATTCTATTAAGCTACTTATATTCGAATGCCTTGAAAGATGTATTGCATTTTACGTGAAAAGCGACAGTCATTTGAAATCTATAATCACGACAATTAAATGTAGTGTTGTGTTCAGAAACCACGTTAAAGACAACACAAATTATCTGTATAATCCATATAATTAAATACATTTATTTACGTAGGCTATATATATGATGACATAAGATAAGATTTTTTTAAATGAGCATAATGGCATAAGAAAATAAATAAAAAGACCGAGCTCATTTTTCAATTCAGCAACATATTTTGTAATTTTCAGAAAGTCTGAATTAGACGTGAGACCCTTTTTATGTATAAATGAATACATAAAACATATCATGAACTATAGGCTCTAATAATTAAAACCACCAGTTTTGCAACAAATATTTTTGGATATTTTTTTTTAATGAGACAAACCCGGAAAAAATAATACAAATAAAAAACAGAAATAGCAATTTCTGAACAGCAACATCTCTCATCTTTATGAAGTCTCTCGTTTCTTTTCAACATACTAAATACGACATGACACCCCTCTGATGAAAAAAAAAAAAAAAAAAAAAAAAGCAAACACCTGAAAAAACAAGTTTAATAACTAAAACCAGAAACAGAAATGTTTAAGTAGAGGGGCAAATTTGACAGGCATCGCATTGCCGTTCCGACACAAATAAGGAAGCTGTGTTACAGGCTTTCTCCTTTTAATAGTAAACTTGCAGATCAAGAAGTCATCTGCGGCCAACAAATCATCCCTCTGGGGTATCACACGAATGTGTACACTAAGAGAATTCTCCTTCAACTTGAATAATGGCAAAGAAGGCCTGGTTTTGTTACCTCTGTGTTTTTAGTTCTCAGTCCATTCCATTGTATTTCAAACCCCCATGATCTGCGAATAAACAAAAACTGGTAAACAATGAAAAAGGCGGTATTAATACATATAGGATGTGTACATGAGCAATCAAATCACACGAGTGTAAACTTTGAATAGGAGCACGTCACTTCTAGGTAAATTTACACAGAAATTAAATTTCGGTGCCCCTCGTTTTAGACATAATGCTAGGCTGAATTTTTATAGCGCACTGATCGATATCTTGGTAAAATAATCATTTTTTTAAACTAGCGGGGCAGTGAAATCTTTGCTTTGTTGCTAAAGTCAACAGTGACAGAGTTTGAGCTCAAATAAATGCCGCGAGGCTTCCAGCCCTGTGCAGAAGGCAGCGGGAGAGGCTCCGACTACCGTTCTGCAGGCTCCAGGTACGAACAATTTTATGATTAAATTCAGCTCTCCGCTGAGGCTTTCGATGCATGCCGTGTGTTTGGCTTAAGAAGGATTTCATATAGGACGTTTCCGCGTGCAACTTTGATTTCACGGCAATATGGTTCGACGCTTGAACAGACACAGCTCAAGTGCTGATGTTAAGGGGCTCTTTCAGCCGACTGTCAGATGGCTATTCCAGCTGATTGATGCCAATGATACTGGAGAAGACACGCACTGGTTTCGCCGTGCCAGTAACCGCAGCCCATCAAATGGAGTTCTCAGGTACATACAAGTGATTTTTTTTTTTTTTTTGGACAAACTTGTTATCGAAATAAACGCATAGACGTTGCAATCAAATTATCAATGCAGATAAAAGATTTTACGCTTGTACGAGTAATTTAACTAAAGCGAAACGGTCTACATATTAAAATATTTCTAAATATTTTAATATTTCTAAATAAAATATACGAATTTCTAGTCTTTTTATGCTTCCAGAGACACAAATAACAACAGTCATCAACATGAGCATACAATTTAGCAGCATCCTAGGTAGACCTAATGTTTGACATCAGACAAAATAAGTAACCATAAGAGTCTACAGAAAGATCAGGTTTATTCTCACAACGTAAAGAAAATAATTAAAAGGAGTGGTAGCTCCGATTGTTTCTGTTCTGATTCTGTAGCCTACAATGTTTAAAATAATTTTCCTCACCACCAGCATTAACGATTTGATATAATAATGATACAACAATTATTATTATTATTAATACTATAATATTCACCATAATTATTAGTGACTATATGAGCATCTAAACAAGGAGGCCTGGAATGGAGAAACTCCAAAATGCTTTTAGATAAAGTAGATATTCAAGGATGCAATATAAAAGTAAGTTCTAAAATATATTTGCAATATCTAGAATTTTAAAAGTCTAAAACTAAACCTAAAAAAATCTACTATTATAGTTGTTATAGCAACAAGATCAGCTTTTCCCTGGCGTGTTTTCCCTTCTCACTTAGGTAACCCTGTTTAATTGCTTTTCGTCGGAGACGTCCAATTTGCATATCATACTGCAAATGAAAGCCAGCATGTAAACAACTGATCCTTAAAATTCTCATTAGGAGTATAAAGTTTCTCAAGGAGAGCTATGGGCATCGCCTAAACTTTTATAAGTACCTACGTCATATACAAGCATAATGTAGGCCAAAAAATGTTAAACAAATCATCGGGAATGAAATTTTGATTTATTTCAGTTTATTCTGATTAAACTGAATGCACATGAACCACAAATTTAGCTAATTTTGAAATGGAAACAGTCTGATCCGAATTCCATGGCAGCGTATGGTGGCATCTAAACTAAATGGCTTTAGCACGTATTTTGCTCTCTACTCAGTCCTGGAACACCCAAGTGGAGCTGGTCTCCAGGGAGATCTGCGGGACACCCATCTTACAAGCTGTAATGCCGCTTTAACCCATTGCTGGGGAGGGTCCGTTCGCACTACCCCGATTTAAGACCAAATACTCTTAATCCTGCTGCTGTCCCACACTATATTAATGCTCAACACAGACGCCTAATCTACGCCCTAAAGTTAGAAAGGCAGTTTCACTGCAATATGCCGAATCGGATTAGGTTCGTCTTTGTAAGAGTCTTTAAGACTTTTTAAACGCTGAGCAATACGATTACATGTAAAACTAGTGCAAAACTTTTCTCCAAAACCGATTATGATAAAATATTAATAAATCAATCTAATCAACAAGAACGACGACAACAACAATAACAATAAAATTAAACAATGTCATATTTCTAGGTATATTTTTAATATAAAACTCGGTAAAACAAAATTATTTTTTATTTTATTTTCTTTTTCTATTTAAATTGCAATTAAAACTAAAGCTTTATTCTTTTTAAACGTTGTTGCTAGTAATTCTATATTTATGAACTGGACATGTATAACAATGTCAAACAGAAAACATTGGAGAGCACATGCTTTTTTTCTAAAGATGACCTTGAACTGGTTGTGTACTTTGGAAAAACCCTCCCAAAATAGCTGAAAAAGTAACAACTGTTTTTTTTTTTATAAATGTATCCATTTCTTTCTTTTCTTTTTAAACATCATAAAATATGGATTATGCTTTTATATTGCCTTTACAATACTTGTTCTTAGCTACCTTACAATACAATTACATATTAAAATACTAAACAACATAATCTGAGAAATATGATAACCACACTCGGTTTCTTTAAGTCAATAATCTGAAATAAATAAAGCATATTTTGTGTCACAGCAAAAGATCAAAATGAATCTAGCTGTCCACATTTTTGTTTGGCTGGAGAAATTCATGTTTTCTGACCTTTGATGAAATGTTTGCATTTCATGTTATACAGTGCATGCTATCTAAACCTTTAATATGACATAAATAAGCTATTCAAGCTAGTTATGTTTGTACTTACTGTATTGATACAAGCTGCATAGTTTTCTAAATAAAGCACTCATGAGCGTTTCTTGAGCAATTTACTACAGTAAATAATGGGATGAGTAGCTGACATTGTTTTGAAATGAATCATTGCCAGATTTTTTTCTGCTCTTACATTGTTTTTAACGTTATGTGCATGCCCAACCCTTCAGACACTGAATAGGAACATTGTCTATTATTCTTTAGCCTTAAAAGGTTGTATTATTGTCTTGGCGCTGTTAAATGGCCTACATGTTGTCAGGGTGCTGTGGTCAGGAAATGATGGCGAATGCAGCGGAAATAGTGTAAGAGTGTGACGAGTGTTCACACATATCCAACAGCTTGGTGTGAAATTCTTGCTGAGATGTACAGGCCAAACCACATGTCCATTCAGCAAACCCATTCGCCCGATTCACTGCTTAAACATCGGCATCTTTCAGGGATAAATTCGCCTGGATAAATGCCAGATTCCGTTTTTATGCCTGAAATAAGTAGGATATTAAATGAGAAATGACAATGTTGATGTCAGCTCTTACCCATTTCCTGTGCACTTACATTAACACACATGTCTACATGGTACGGATGCCAATAGTTCACAGGCTTGCCCGACATTTCCTGTGGTCAAATGCTGTGGGTAAAATCTAAGTCACTGGGAAGGACACTTGACTCATTAAATCTTAATGAAAGCAATAAACACAGACGCCAGCAATTCATTCAGACCTCCAAACCAATCTCCATTTCTCACCAAAGGCAAACAAGCCCAGATGCCCCAGCGTGATTCCCTGCATAACAAAAGCGAATCAGATTGTGTCCTGCATGTGTTCCCAGTGCCGAAATGGTAAAGGCGATAGGTTATTCCAAGATAGAGCTTGTCCAATTTATTGTACGTGAGAGGAGTATGTCACAAAGGTGATTTCTGCATTTTTTTTTTTCAACATTGAGGAGCTTGTAGTTTAGAGGGTGATGGACATACTCATGCAACATTCATGAGAATCTTTTTCCTCAAGCATTCATAGAGAATAAACACACACAAATAATCTGGCTGCAGGATTTACGAGTTTTGTAGTGATGTTTCTTTATGTTTATTACAACTGTTGCAATATAACTTGATGATGACAGTTATAAAGCTCAATTATATATGAACAGCATTCAGTTTTACATTCAAATTATTTGTTTGGCAAACCACTTAACAAAAGCAGACATGAGCAAACATGATGGGGGAGCAAATACCAGTTGATGTTCTTTCATTTGATCGAATCAGATCTCTTGCCATGGACAAATTTAACCTACTAGTAAATACATATCCAGGATCTCTACCCACACTCTCCCCAGAGACTCCACAGCAAGAGCTCTTAAAGTAAATCCCCCAACTCAGACGAAAATAATTCACCAGCGCTTTCACAAACTAAAGGCAATCTTCGGTTTAATCCAGTATAAATGCATTTATCACAAAGAGATTAATGTCTGGGTGTTGCCTGTTAAAAAGCCCGGAGGAGCCTCTGGTACGTTAGAACAGATTACTCTCAGATGCTACACAGTAGTGGTCCCCTGACACACAATGTTTAACCCCTCTCCTCGTGCTGACAGCCACATAGCAGGCAGTTTAATTCAATTTCCTGTCAGATCAAGAGCTTTCCTCATTGTTGTGGCTGATTTATTATCTGCAAGCATGTCTTTGTTTTCCAATTTACAGAAGCGGCGACAATAGCTTCAATTAGTGAGGATGTTAACGAGGCCCCTTAGCCACATTAAAAGCTATAATAACCATCTGAAGTGGATGTTTAACTGTAATACAAAAGCAATTGTGATTTGCTGATTCCCATGAATAGCATATCAATAGTTCTGAAGAATGAATTCAAGTGCCTGGAGTGTTTATTATAGTGGGGCTGGTCCTGGAAGGAGACCAACGATTTGCTCACTGCTACTCTCTAAAATGGTAACCTAAAAATGTGCTTCATGTGGTAACATGATCTAAAGTAATTGATTTTATTCAAATGATTTAACATTACTGAATCAACCTAAATGTATTAGGTTACATCAACGAAATTAAATTTAAGGGTGAGATCAGTTAGAAATAGCTTTTTTTTTTAACATACCATAACAGGTTATCACTTTTTATGATGCCATAGAAGAACGTTTTTGTCTAAATGGTTCCATAAAGAACCTTTAACATCTAAAGAAACTTTCTGTTTCACAAGTGGTGAAAGAAGGTTCTTCAGATTACAAAAATGTAAGAAAGAGATGTTTTTTTAAAGAACCTTTGACTCAATGGTTCTTTGTGGAACCAAAAATTGTTCTTCTATGGAAGCACCTTTGTTTTTAAGAGTGTAGAATAATCTTTCACCCAGAATCCCACTGTTATAAATGATTACTTAAAAATAAATGTAAAAAAAAAATGTGAGCAGATTGCTTTAACAATCAATGAACAACCTTATGGCTCACAGCAGGCCTGTTTTTAAAAGTTAAAAAATGAGTAGATTTTTTACTACCGGAATCCGACTGTTGCACTCTATTAACGTTAAAAAAACACAGTGAACACAAAAAAGAGGCTATAGGCTATACATATTTGGTACAGGATTTATTACTAGCAACAACCGTTACCATAACTGTGTATTAGGAAGTTTAAAAGGCTCAACTCATCATTGAGGTCGCTCTTCCCATAAACCGTTCTCCAACCAATGCAAACCTATACTAATGCAAATCATCCAGAGAGCCATTTTTACATGCAAAACAAAGCATTGTTGGAGGATGCAATGCCATGATGCCACCTCTGAAGCAAATCAGGTGATGGATATGAGCTGTGAGACATATATGAGAGGCGGTTCGTAATCTAAACAAATCCATCTGCCTTCAATGCGACAGGTTAAGACTCATATTGCCTTTACGATGCAAATGCTCTCTCTCCGTGGAAGCTATAGAAGAAGGCAAAGATGGGAATAGGGAAGATGAATTATTTAGCATTTGCGGTGCCCTTTGATGATAACGGACAAGAACACAATAGGGTTTACAATTAATTTCAGCTGTTAAATGGTACTTGAAGTAACAGCTTTATGTCATTTGTGACATTTAGGAATCGTTGTTTGGCTTGGAAGAGCGTTGGACTTGGAAAAACAGACACTTTCAACAAGAAACTGAACAGGCTGCGCGATTCGATGTTATTGCCAGCACAATATCCAACAGAATCAGAATTTCAATACGGTCCTAATGACTTTTCACCATGTCAGACTAGAACATTAACATGCGTCCACGGAGATACGTTTAAGTTTATTTAGCCCGGAGTACCGCAGCATGTCTCTAAAATATAATAGCCGACAATTGAGGAGCTCACGGCCGAAGTCGAGGGCATAATTGCTAGGAAACATCTTACTGAACAGTTGGCGATAAACGCAGTCAGCCCCCTCCTCGGCTTAAAGCAATTAATTCAGGCACCCTGACATCAACTCTCCAATCCTCTGACAGCTTGGAGCCCAAATCAAAATGCTAGTTCTCCTGGGAACAGCAGAAGATAGCCGGCTCTTTTCTGGACTGTTTGCTCACTGGGCCTGAGAGCAATCTTCCTTGCCGAATGAAATGCAAGGACACAAACAATGTGCCGGCGAGAGAATGGAAGACGGGGAATGAACAGTTTGGACTATTTGCTCAGCAGAAGGGCAGTCACAATAGCTGGCCCATAGCTTTCCCATGCATCAAGCCTCTTAGTCTTAGGGCTCCTTTGTTGCCGGGTTTCGTTCAGATAAGAGTCCAGCTGCCCCATGTGTTTAATTCTCATTGTATGTTGTACTGTATGGCCATTTAGATACTTTTGCGTGGCTTTTCGCCATTTCGAAAACAAACACGCTCGTGCTACATATTGTGCACGTATCTCCGTGGCCAGGCTTCACCTCTGCATGTGCTCTCATTTAAGGGGGACGGCTGATGGCAAAAAGGGGGTCAAGATTGCGGTTTGAGGGCAATGCCTTATCTTGTCAAGTATAAGGGGTCTGATATGGGGTTTGTGCTAATGATACAGTAGCTCTCTGATCTCTGATGTGCTTCACAAATGAGCACTATCCACATGACTATTTTGATAAAGTAAAAAAGAAAGAGGGATGACAATGCGATGGCTGCTTGAAAAGAGAAAGCCAGAGCTCATGTGCTTCTTTGTTGTGACTGCACACCATAAAAGTAGTAAACACATAACAGGATCACTTTATGATAAGGTATTATGTTCATGCACTGACTAACATAAACTAGCAATAAGCAGTATAGAATTTATTAGAAAAAAGAATTGTTCATAGAAGTTCAGTTCATTTAAATGTATTGAAATTAACATGAATTAAAATTCATGATTGTTTCTCAGTTCTAATGAATGTTGAATGTTGAACAAATGAGACCTTATTGTAAATTGTTATCCATATAACTGTTATTATTATTCCCTATTTCTGATCTAACCCTCATAACAACCTCATAACAAGGTTATCAGTTTGTTTCAGTCATAATGAATAATAGTTTTGACTTTTGTCATTATTAGGTTAACTGATCACATGTGTTTTACACTGCAGTATGCATTCTGTTTTTTTTTTTTTTTTGGACCATATGTGATACGAGTACATTTTTGAAAATTGAGATTTGTACATAATCTGAAAGCTGAATAAATATGCTTTCCAATGATGTATGGTTTGTTAAAATAGGACAGTAGTTGGTTGAGATCTGGAATCTGAGGGTGCAAAAAAATCTAAATATTGAGAAAATCGTCTTTAAAGTTGTCCAAATTAAGTTTTTTGCAATGCATATCACTAATCAAAAATTAAAAAAAAAAAGTTTTGATATATTTATGATCGGAAATTTACAAAATATCTTCACAGAACATGATCTTTACTTAATGATTTTTGGCATTAAAGAAAAATCTATAATGTTGCCATACAATGTATTTTTGTCTATTGCTACAAATATATTGCAACTTAAGACTGTTTTTGTAGTCCAGGGTCACAAATGGGTTTAATTTATTTAAAAAGGATGTACATTTTTTTCATGTACATCACACACAATAGACTTAAGTCTGTCTAAAGTAGGTCAACCTATTTTTTTTTTCTCTTAACACATTTTGTATTCTCTATTTTAGCAGTGCGGACACATCAGAAAGATCATATGGAATTACGGATGTATTAGGCAGCTAGATAACTCAATAAGTTGATGAGAAGAGTCATTTCATTCTTGTCATGACTCACAGACTAATACTAATGCATTAGCGCATAATATGGCTTAAGTAATGGGATCTCATAAAAAGATGACAGATTTCACAGTTCGGTCACAAGAACGATGGATTTTAATGAAAACCCAAAATAAGAATAATACCTTCAGTGGCTTTGAAAAATAAAAGAGGTAAAAAGATTTGTGTTTTATGTTTTTCACATGTAAGCATGTGAGTGCAAGTATGTACGCATGCACATTTATGTGAGTGTGTGTGTGTGAACAGGTCGTGTGTGGGATAGTGCTGCCTTACGCTTCACTGATAGTAAAGTAAAGCTCTGTTCATGGCTTTTCAGCACTTCTTTAAGTTGCCACCACTGTGTAATTTATGGGTGCTGAGAATCGCTGTGTTGAAACACGACGCAGATCTCTACTGCACAGAAATGGCTGAGAACGACTGACTCATATAAGATGAAACACACAAAATCTGGGTGATTAGCAAGTACCGGAACATGCCAAGGATACGGTTATGGGAACACACACGAATAAAAACACACCCTGCTGAAGGGCTTTTGCGTATACCCAAGTAAGTCTTCCTAGAATAAACGTAAAAGTGCTACAATATTGTGGTCATGCATTAAATGAGAGACAATAGGCTATAAAAGGCTTAAGTAATACGTTTATTTAGGTATTAGGCTATGGGAAATGCGGGAAAATATTAAAAATTTAAGGGCCAGGTGGTATGTCTGCTATTCTGTTAAATTCTGCCAGTTTCCCAGAATGGAATCATTTGATCTGGTGGTGGTTTTATAGATAAAACTACATTTCCTAAGCTGTATTTAAATGAATGCCATCTTAAATTGAAATGGCCATTCACATCAGAGTTGTCTTGCTCAAACTTGCTCTTTAAGAACATTTAAAATGTTTTGCATTTGCCATCTATCTCAACTAATCTACTCTGCTTCATGATTGCATATATTTACAGTAATTTCCTTCCAAATTCTTTTCACAAATGCTAAACAATAACAGCTTGGCTGTACACATGGTCTCAAAAAAGGCCAAACATTATAATCTGTATCTCTTCAAACGTGCCTTTCGCTCTTACTCACAGGTCTGGTCTCAAAGAGTACACCAGAGATAAGACTTAGCCACACAATGTCCCCTCAGTAGGTCTCATTGACCGGCCCATGGCACCGGCCAGGTATGCCAGCAATGTTTAACCAGCTATCCATCTTCTACCTGCTGCTGGTAAACAGGCACCTTTGTTTGAAGCACACTACGGTTAGAGCCTGCTCTGACTCAACAAATGAACTATTTATTTCCCCATTGGCCCGGGCTCAGGGATATATGCCTCTTATAATCCGCTTTTTATTTCTCTGACAGGAGCAGTGTGGTAATGCATGTCTCTGTGTGGGTGGGAGTTTCTTCAGAGGAAAGGGGGCACATGGCCTGGTTAACTAGTGATTTTCGTGGTGAACTCATGTTCCAAGCTCTTATCGTTAGCGTCCAGGGTGAACAAACAAACAGTGTGTGGTGTAAATCTGGCTGGATGAACACAGAGACTTAAGTGATATTTCTGCTTATAGTTTAAGTTAAAGGTTTGTCTTTTCCTTAGACTGCAAATATTTCAATTGGAAAAAAATAGGGGTATTAATTTCAAAGCAAATATTTCTACTAAAACTAGAACATATAAAAGCTATACAAATTGGAACCTTTGATTTACATTTA
The DNA here is from genome assembly GCA_033026305.1 of Cirrhinus molitorella. Lineage (NCBI taxonomy): Eukaryota > Metazoa > Chordata > Actinopteri > Cypriniformes > Cyprinidae > Cirrhinus > Cirrhinus molitorella. Next base: position 2,812,568 of record CM065135.1, read on the forward strand.
TGCAGGGTATTTAAATTATGCTGACTACTTAGTTTTTCAACCTCTGCCTGAAAGTTTTGATCAGTATATGCCTGTATTGTTAGGATTAGACAAACTAAAGCTACGTTAAATAAAAAGAGGCGGACAGTTTCAAGTAAAAATAATTTAAAGGTGTACTTGAGTACAAAAAAGTACTACATTTTTAATGTTCTTAAGTATTAATGGGAAAAAAAAAAACTACTTTTATTTTTATTTTTTTTTTATTATTTTACTTTTAGTGCAGTAAAAAGTACAATATTATGCTTTGGAATGTAGTGAAGTAAAAGTTCTCCAAAGAAAACCCCTCTGAAAAAGTACAAATGTGACCCTGACCACAAAACCAGTCATAAGTCGCTGGGGTATATTTGTAGGAACAGCCAAAAATACATTGTATGGGTCAAAAATATTTTTTGCCAAAAAAATCATTAGGATATTAAGTAAAGATCATGCTCCATGAAGATATTTTGTCAATTTCCTCCTGTAAATATATCCAAACTTAATTTTTGAAAAGTAATATGCATTGCTAAGAACTTCATGTGGACAACCTTTGAGTGATTTTCTCAATATTTTAATTTTTTTGCACCATCTGATTCTAGATTTTCAAATAGTTGTATTTCGGCCAAATAGTGTCAAATTATTAAGATTGACCCATATGACTGGTTTTGTGTTCCAGGGTCACAAATACTTTTTAAATATACTTGAGTAAAGTAAAAATACTTCACTAGTGCCTACCTCTGGCTATAAAACATGTTTGTTAAACCCAACTATATGCCTACACTCTTAAAAATAAACATACTTTATTGGCATCTATGGTTCTATGAAGAACTTTTAACATCCATGGAACCTTTTCATTCCATTAAATATTCTTTACAGTGGACAAGATTCTTTAGAGGATTAAAATGCTCTTTGCACTAAGGAAACAATGTTTTGTTTTAAAGAGCTGTTCACTAAAATGGTTTTCTGTGGCATTTCCATGAAAACCCCCTTTTCGAAGCTTTAATTTTAAGAGTGTATGTGCATTAGAGAATTGTATGGGGGGTTGTTGGGATCTTTGAACCAACCAATAACAAGTTAAGGCAGAAGTATCTTTTCAATACAGGATTGAGGTTTAGCCAACTTAATTCCTTAAATGACTTTAACTTCTATTATCGCTCACAATTTCTCAGTCACCATGTCAAACAAGACCCCAATGGTTGCTGCTATAACATTTTATCATTTATCTTTCCAGAAAACAGATTTTTACACATTCTCCCTTCAACTGCATTGCTTTATATACACTTATATTTTAGACTTTAATCAAGTTGAATGTGCTTTTCTTTTCAGATCTGAACCAATCAGCAGTCGTCTTCGCCGTCATGCCACACCCCTTCATATGGCAACTGCTGGTTCGACCCTTTCCATCAGCCACGTTCACCTGCAGCTACCCACAGTCACGTCTGACCTGGATGCATGAGCAAGATAACATTCACATCTGCAACGTCAAGAGAGAGGGGCATGAGGAAGCCTGACATTAATGATTAACAGCGCTAAAAGCCCCTGCTTTTGTATTCCCATGGTGCCGGGGCTATCTGCCGATCATGTGACCTGCACAGGGAAGATTGGGGGAGTGAGCGCAAAAGCAAACACAGGTGTTTGGGCTGGAGTCAGTCGGTGCTGTTAGGGACAACTGCAAACACAGGCTGCCATGCCTAGAGACGCGAACGCCCGCCCACACCAACGGGACAGCCAACCAGAGTCTCTGACTCAACCCCTATGCTGTCTGCCTGCCTTTTCTCTGAACAATTAAGGCTCTTCATTGGCCTATTAAAGTCTGCTCTTTTATTACAGTTTGACCTAAGGAGCTACGGATTCTTAATTGGACATCATAAATAGGCAAAGCCATAAATAGAAATAAACAAAGCTTTTAAATAAACAAGCAAACAAATAAATAACGAAATACTTTACTAATTATTGAACCACCACTAGTGTTAACGTTTTTATATTCAGATAAAATCCTATCACTATCGCACTGTTTACACGAGATTTGTTCATTCAGCTAAAAAGTCAACTCATTGTAAGCTAGTTTTGAGTTAATTGAGAGGGTGGTCGCTTCTTGTTTTAAATGTGAATATGGATGTGATTTATTTTCAAATACTTGGCTGAATTTATTTTTAATGCAACCATAATTAAATAAACATGTTTTGATCTACAAAATTACGCTCCTTTTGTATTTAAAATTGGTTTTAGGTAAAATCATTTTAGAAACGACAGCATATTTGATGTAAACAATGTAAATGAAGTTGAAGGAGCATCCAGCTGTTGATCTATATTCAGCAGTTCCTTCCTACTAGTAATTAAACTTTGAAGGCGTAAACACTGATCCGAGAACAGCGATTGCCGGAGCAGCTATTGGAATTTATTGTTGCGCTCATGGGAAGACTAATCGTACACAGAGTCTGCCTAAGAACAACACGTTTAAACTTGAAAACTGACGAAACTTACATAAGGATCATATTTTTTGATGTTCATGTTGCACAAAATGTCGTCAGCGGACATTAAGCCACAAGATGCTTGTGTTGTAATCAACGTAGTGCCGAGTGTGCTGCAAAAGTCAACTTCACAGAGTACACAGTCTTCAGTGCGATTCCAAACTGAAGGAAACGTTCATTTTCAGTTTGAAGGGCACTGTAAACATCACTTTACAGCATGTGGAGAGATTGCCACAGTACTGCAAATTAAACGGAAATGGAGTTGAGGCATTATTATTGAGTTTAATTAGTCAGGTGTGGTTTGTTCGTGGTAATAAAGTATGTAAACTGCAACAGCTAAACAAAGCTAAACGTAATGATTAAGGGTTACAGTTAAGATGATAATTTAACCGAAATACCTTAAAATATTACAAATATTCAGAGCTTCACAGTGACGCCATAAAAGAACCATTTTGGGTTCCCGAAAGAACCTGTCAGTGAACAATTCAAAAGAACCATTTTAATTCAAAAGATCTAATTTTTAACTGTAAAGAATCTTTTGTACAATAGAAATGTTCCATGGATGTTTAAAGGCTACCAATAATTTAGATTTAATTTAGAGGATACCAATAAAGAACCGTCATAGGGAGCAGTGAACACAGTAAGGGACCCTGTGAACTCAGCTTTACTATATGCGACCATCCCTTAAGTGTATGAGAGCTCTGTGTCAGGTGGCTGTAAGAGACTGTATATGAAGAGTTCAGATGCAAAACCAGCTAAAAGTCATCTTGGTCAAAAATGAGATAATGAATCTGAGTGAATGCCTATGACACACATTATACATACATCAAATACTTTTACTTCAAACTAAAAATCCCACCCTCAGCCCAATCAGAAGTACCAGTACCTACATAGAAACCTATACGTCGGAGCCTGATAAAAATGCTTTTTTAAAGAAAGATGTCAGATGGATTTAGAGGCTTTTGCATCTGAACTCTTCATGTGTTTTTAATTGAAAAACAGGCAGACTCTGGTTTGCATAGACTAATACTATTAATATTTGTCAGTCAGTCAAGCAAACACTTTAAATATCCAAGAGGGATAATAAGGTTTTGATGGGGAGGAGAGGAAAAAAACGGTAAGGTAGAATACAAAAAAAGGCATGAATTTTGGAAATACCAGAAATATAATTGGGTAGGCCTATTTAAATAAGATATTTCTATTTCGATAAAAATTTGCAAAGTCTAAACCTGAAACTGTATAAATGGCAGGCCTCTATATTGGCATGCACAAAAGCTTTACAAAATCTGATTAATGCAATATTTTTTTTAGCTTGTTAAAAATACTTTATTCATTTTTTTTATCATGCTTTTGCCATGTCAAAAACATCATAATGGCATTTCAAACATAAAACTACTATACTTTTTTATCATCTGAGCTGCTGAATAGTTTTATGCCTTTTAGTGTATACAGAAAAAAAGAGATAAGAAAAACAGATTTCAAATGCAAATTAAATCATTAAAAAATAAAAGACTCCTCTGGGAGTAAAATGTTAAATATTTAAATAAGATTTGCAAAGTCTAACCCTAAAACTGTATATATTGCAGGCCTTTATAAAAGCATACAAAAAAAGCTTTACAAAATCTGATTCATGCATGATTCATCCAGCATGATGTAAAAATGTTCCAAAGAGTATCTTGTGTGCTTCAATGGAAGCTAATTTGCTTAGGTTTTATCAGTGACTAAATCTAAAACATTTATTATAAAATTTATGTTCAAGTTTTGAATCCCAGATTTTCAATGTGTATTTTTTAGTTTGTTAAAATACTTTCTTTATTTTTTAGCATGTTTTTGCCATGTCAGAAACATAATAATGGCATTTCAAACATAAAACTAAACTTTTAAGAAATCATCTGAGCTGCTAAATAGTTTAAATGGCTTTTGGTGTATACAAAAAAAAAAAGAAAGATAAAAAAATTCAAATGCAAATGAAATCATAAAAAAAAAAAAAACTCTGGGAGTACAATGACAAATATTCAACAGTAAATCTGTACTGTATTTTGAGCAGATAAAGGCACACATCAAACCACTGCTAAAGGATTTGAAGCATCAGCTTTGTAGGCATTGTGTCAATCCAGCAAGATATGTGTCCATTGTGGGCTGAAAGTGAGCTAATCAAAGTGAGCCGGCAGCGATAAGCTGCAGATGAACGGTGCTTTGCTCAATTGAGCTTTTGATGTTGCAGACACAATGCAACATGTGAAAAGAGCAAGTGTCCTAAGCAGCTTTCTTTTTTTTTTTTGTCTGGCTCCACACCTATAATGAGGTCACACAGCAGCCTGTGGTAAAGCTGTCTAGTTTATTCATTCCCACGTTAAAAGATGCCACTAATACACAAACTCAGAAAAAGAGGGAATTAAAAAAAATGTATGTGGCGTTTCGTTAATTTTCCGCTACCGTCTATTTCAGAGTTCAGGGACAGTTCAGGCGTGTGCATGTGTGTGTGTGTCTGTGAGTGTGTTTGTGTTTTAATCAAGGGTGGTAAAAGCTTAATTGCACTCCTCTTCAGGTAGCAATGCAGGGGCCAGGTGCTCACTGCATGGGTCACCACAAGCCCACTTTCCAGAGAAGCTCTTAAGGAGTTGAACCAGTGCACTTACATTTGCCATGCAGCCTTCATTGGTCAAAAGTGCAGAATTATATTAAAACGGCACTGAACAACAAAAAACGTTTAATCAATTTGAACGATCCCCAGGGTTGGAAATTACCAAATGTTTGTCTTTTGTCACTGAATTGCTCCACCTTTTTTATTAACTTTCTGATGCATTTCTATTTTTTGATGCGTATAACGCAACCCTTCATGTTTACTTTAAGGGTCAAATACAAATAGCCCATTAACCCAATACAGACTACTGTATCATATGTGACCATGGGCCACAAAGCCAGTCATAGGTAGCATGGGTATATTTGTAGCAATATAGCAAACAATACACTGTATGGGTCAAAATGATACATTTTCATTTATTAAATAAAGATCATGCTCCATGAAGATATTTTGCAAATGTCCTACTGTAAATATATCAAAACTTAATTTTTGATTTGTGATATGCATTACTAAGAACTTCATTTGGACAATTTTAAAGGCAAAATTTTTTGCACCCTCTGGGTTTTAGATTTTCAAAATCCTGGCCAAACATTGTCCTATCCTAACAAACCATACAATGAAAAGCTTATTTATTCAACTTTCCGATTATGTATAAATCTAAATTATTTTTATTATTATTATTATTTTTTTAATTACCCATATGACACATATTTGATACCCAAATTTCAAAGGCCTCTAACATGATCATCTAACATAAAAAACAACTTGTCCACAATCTATAATATGCATTTAGTAATCTGATTGATAGTTTATACTTTTTTAGCAAGTAATATAGTATAACTGTAAAAATGCCAACTATTTGTAAAGTCAATATAATAATATGTTTTTTATATTGCTTATAAAATTTCAGGAACACTTACTGGACTGAAGAAACGTAGGTTTACTTGATTATCCATACATAAAAAAAAAAAAAAATCCTGTCCAATTGTGATCATCAGGCTTTTGAGTAACGTTTATTTGTTCATCTCTCAATCATTGTTTATAACTACAGAGCTTTGATCATAAAACATTTAAATATATTCTTACTAAGACATTATTAGAAGATAATCAGTGACAAGTGATATTTATATACGTTTATGTAAGTATCTGCTGTATTGTTTTTGTAAGATCTCATTGATGTACATTACAAGCTATCAGAGTTTCATCCTACTTTATGGTCATATAAATATCCGCACCAAATTGCACTGGGCCTCTGAATATGAGCTCCATATTATTCGACATCATAACAGCTATTAAATATGACAAACATACACAAACTTTTTGTTTAAATGTTTTGCCAGGCTTTGAAAAACATTTTCACTTTACATGTTTTGTCCCAGAAACACAAATGATTAGGTTCAGTTCTAGTCCAGGTGACTTAACTGTACTATGCAGAACACAGGTGTCTCACTGACATTGGCTTTAACAACATGCCCACCGTTTGATCTCCTTTATTCAACGGCAGAGGGAAGAGAGGGGGATGGGAGCGCAGAGGACTGGTGACAGGTGTACCTGAGCAAAGGTGTGTAAGAGGAACAGACAGAGGCCATTAGAGTACATTCATTGGCATCATAATACTGAGACAAAAGAGTGTGTGATGCTGTCATGGAGGAAGAGACAGGATGGGACTACAAGGACGACGCAAACAAAAAACTTTTAAATGCTTAATGAGTCAGACTATAAATTCTACCGTAATTTTGCAGATAATATCTTGGATTGATATACAGTAGTTTTAGATTCATACATATTTAATGGATTATTTTGTACCTGGTTCGTTTTTAATCAACTACTAGACTAGAACAGTGAAAGCATGCTGCTAAACAGATTTATTTCTGACAAATCTTATTTTAAATAAACACAAACATCCGTTTCAGTTGAGTCCCATGAAAAAAGTAGCAGCTTTAAAACTGTGTGTCGGAGCATGTTGCTCCTTTAGCTGGGCATCTGAGCAGAGCTGATTGTTTGGGGTGAATGGCTGTGTGGGAGGGTATGCATTTATGTTTTTGAATGAGTGTGACTGGATGCGTGACTGACTGTTTGTGAGTGCGAGTGAGTGAGTGAGTGAGTGCGTGTGTTCGAGCGAGCGAGAGAGACGGACAGCTGCTGTCTGCTACAGGTAGCAGCTGGGCCGACTCACCTGTCACGCAGATCCAATCCCGTCCGTCAGCGCCGGCGAAGAGGAAAAGCCTCGTGTTCATTCAGCGGGGATCGGAGAAAGAAACAGAAACAAAGGTAGAAGGTAGTTTCCATGAACGACAGAGGAAGAAAAGAAAAACACATGGATTGTTATCCATGTTAGAGACCACCTCTCATCCTGTCCTATAAAAACATTTAATAGAAACAGAAGGACTGCAGGATTAAATCTTAATAACATGTTTTTTAAAAAACTGTAATTACACTATTATTAATTTGTTATTAACACGTATCATTTCATATGTTCCTGAATGCAGCTCACTTTTTATTTTCCATTACATGAAGAAACTGTTTACATAAATATAATGTAATACAATGTGAATTGTTGAATTGAATTGTTATTACATTGTAATTACACAGAAAGACAAATAGTATTTTCTTGTTTTTTTTCAGCTTCTTCCTTCTTATTTTACATTATAGGGTTAGGGTCCTTTTTTGCAGTGTTGTTCACATGAGCTATTCTATTCTATTCTATTCTATTCTATTCTATTCTATTCTATTCTATTCATTTTCCAAAACTGTCTGTCCTCAAAGCTTTACTTGTCCTCTGTAGAGTTATATTATATTATATTATATTATATTAATGTCATGTTTTATAACAATATTTTGTAATTTTCCTACCATATAAAAATGAAATCTATAGCAATTAAAAAAAAAAAAATACCCCCATGACTGGTTTTGTGGTCCAGGGTGACATATTATATTGACATATTATATTATATTATATTATATTATATTATATTATATTATTTTTTAGATGTCTTGTTACAGTGTAATTACACAGTAATTACACACTAAGTAATAGTAATTAACAACAATTAGTACATGTAACAAGGACAATAAAATCAAGTGTTATGTTAGAATTGCCTTAATGAAAAGTTGAATAGATAAGCTTTCCATTGATGTATGGTTTATTAGGATATGACAATATTATATATTGAAAAAATTGCCTTTAAATTTGTCGAAATGAAGTTCTTAGCAATGCATATCACTAATCAAAATTTACGTTTTAGTATATTTACGGTGGGAAATTTACAAAATATCTTCATAGAACATGATCTTTACTTAATATCCTAATAACAATTTTGACCCATACAATGTGTTTTTGGCTATTGCTACAAATAGACCAGTGCCACTTATGACTGGTTTTGTGGTCCAGGGTCACATATTATATTATATTATATTATATTATATTATATTATATTATATATTACATTCTTGATCAACCTCAGTGCAGGCAACAAAGAGTAAAAAAAAAAAAAAAAACCTGCTGCTTTTATTTTCTCCCCTTCAGTAGGGATTTGTCCGTCTCGATAGAGCAAATTGAAGAATACTGTGAGCGGATTATGTGTAAGCAGAGCTGTGCTCATGTGTGCAGTTCTGATGCAGTCTGCCTGATCGGCTGGGGTCGGGATGGGGCTGATAAAGAGATGACACTGCGGATAAGATAACACAGCCATATAGGAGACATTCAGATAGGGGGCAGGAGGAGTGCGATGCAGAATTGGCATCAGATAAAGCGAGAAGGGCCCCTAGAGGGCAGAGAACAATAGGGGGAGGCGGAGAGGCAACGAGCTGACTAAAGAATCGTTTCCGGAAACATGCATGGAGAGCAGGCTTGAAAGAGTGGGCTGGGCCGGCAAGATGAGCCTCCGAGATCCCTTCCATTAACCTCATTGAGTGCATGCACACTACAAATTCATTAACACACAAAGTGAGACGGCTGTGCCTGATAATGCTAACATACCATTGCTTGCAGTGAATGTGTCACTGTAGTGATCGCTTTTAAATCAAAAGTAAATGACAGTATACCATGGTGCTCAATAATTACAATATTAATGTATTGTTTTTGCATGCACTATAAAAATGTGGTAACCTGCAATTATTACCTTAAAGAGATATTTTTACCTGATTTTACCCATATAAATGTTATTTTGTTGGTAAAAATTGCTGTATATGTTGGTCAGTACAGGTATATGATTACTTATTCATTAGTATATTCATTACTGGAAATAAACTAAATGCTCAGTTTATAAAATAAAACATAAAATACTTTTAATATTCTAGCTAGGTGCCACAGCAACATTTCTCATTTTATTTTGGACTAACTTGATGTACTAAAATAACTAAAACTGAAATGAAAATGAATATACACTTATGTACATATAAAAAGAAAATTATATATGCGCCATTTTTAGGGTTAAATTATTAAAACTTTATTATAAATAAATATATATATATATATATATATATGTATTATATATGTATTTATTTTTAAATATAACCCTAAAAATGGCAAAAAAAAAAACAACAAAAACAACAAAATTACTAAAACTTAAATTGAAAATGGGAAATATAAAAACAAGAACTGATTCAAAATATTCATAAAAATTATAATAACATCTCAATAAGGCTAAAATAACACTGGGTCAGTGATGTTAAACAATAATGTTGAGATTTTAAACCAGTTATTTTATATTTATGTTAGCATTTTTTCTTCATTGTGATATTCCAACATGTATGTCTGCAATAATAATAATAATAATAATAATAATAATAATAAACATGGTATCTTATTGTCTTTTTGTTCATCAGTATTTACCATCTTTAGCGATGAAGAGGGATTTAAAGTAAGGTCTAGATATAAAAGCAGAAGTGACCAGAGAGGACAAGAATTACTGCTTTATTTATGGATGGGAACACACAACAGAACAGGCTCTGAATCTAAGATGAACTCATTTTACTGCTGCGACATTGACAGTATGACAAAGACGCCGAACGCCCCGACACAACGGGAGAAACAAAGAGAAAACTAACTTTCACGTGCATGAAAAGGAGAGGGTATCAAGCCAAGCTCTTTTTAATGGCGGCAACATTGACAGGAGGCAGGCCGTATTTAACGGTGCACATCGGCCCATTCAGCCGAGCACAGAACACCCTTTCACAGGCCTTTGTCAGTAACCTGTGGTGACCTGCATTCACAGCCACGTCAGGGTCCCCTGCACAAAAGGTAGCGGCGAAAAGAGACGCGGGACGGGTGGGGGTGCGCGGCTGACCGCTGCTCGTGACCCCACAAACGCCACCCGGACTGAGCAGGGGACGATAAAAAATGGACTGAGAGTTTGAAATAAGACACAGACAAACAAACAAAAGAAGAGCTAGGTACACACATATAAAGAATGTACAAATAACATGGAAACAAAAGGGCTCTTGTAATGCAGACCGGGATCTTGATGAAAAATTCAAACAATATTATATGGAGAATGTCAACAGCCGCCACACTTCTGCTGAGGGCCTTACAAACAGATGGAGCAACTCTGCACACACATTACGGTGGGCCATCTCAAGCTCTCAGCGTAATGATGATGGCTCTGGGCCCGCTTTTAAAAACACGGCAAACAGCAGACGAGGAGGGTAAGGCGTCTGGACCTGTCCTGGATGTCTGCCACACACTCATACGCCGAGGTTACGGGTCACCTGCGTAACCTGCGATCTCCTGACCGCTCAGCAGAGTGGCGCTTTCTAAAAGAGCCAGATTAAGGTATCTCCATTCCTGCATTCCACCTGTCCTGCTCCTGAACATCAGGCTTTAATTCCTCCTGACAGAGCAGCTTAAGCAGCCAATGATTCCGCTGCATCCTTCAATCACATATCAGAGCCTACACAAACACACTCACTGCAATTCTGAGTCTCGGCCATCGCTGATTTGTGAATGAGTAACAGATCTAAGCCAGCTGAAGAGCTTTTTAGCACCTGCTTTGACCATACAGCTCATTAAATTCATTCTCTTTTATTTTCACACTGTATGCATAAAAAAAGACCCTTACTGGAAGAGCATGATCATTTGATAAACCAGGGACATTTTCAGGAAACTGTGCTATTTGGGCTTTCAACATTCTTAGCTTTTTCACATTACTAAAAATAAGGTTTTGCTGAACACTGACCAAATCTTAAATATCCAATTTAGGCCAAATATACAGTAGGTTGCTGAAACATGATATTCATTTATATTTTTAAATAAATTGTTTAGACATATAGCCTGATTTGAGAGTAAATTTCTTTTTTATGTACAGGTAAGCCATATTTTTTTTTTTTTTTATAAATCTTAGATTTAGTTGCTGTAGTACAAATTTTGTATATATATATATTTTTTTTACAGGATTTCTTTTCACTGTGTACCAGGCTCATAACTGACACCATATGTGACCCTGGACCACAAAAATTGTAGCAATAGCCAACAATACATTGTATTAGTCAAAATGTATGATTTTTCTTTTATGCCAAAAATCATTTGGATATTCAGTAAAGATCATGTTCCATGGAGATATTTTGTACATTTCCTAGAGTAAATATATCAAAACTTAATTTTTGATTAGTGATATGCATTGCTAAGAACTTTATTTGGACATCTTCAAAGGCAATTTTCTCTATATTTAGATTTTTTTTGCACCCTCAGATTCCAGATATTCCAATAATTGTATCTTAGCCAAATACTGTCCTATCCTAACAAGCCATACATCAATGGAAACTTATTTATAGGCCTATGTATAAATCTCAATTTAAATTTTTTTTTTTTACCCATATGACTCTTTTTTGGTTTCAGGGTCACATTTGCACTAATATTATTTAGTGGCTGATATTTAAAGTATTAAGATAATTGTAAATGTGTTTATGGTTATTTTTTCCGTTTTTATTGTTAATGGCCTTAAACTTCACCCTAAAGCATTACATTATTTCAACCCCATCACAAAACAACTGAAATTTCTATGCAAATTTAATTATTGAATAGAGACAATTCTGGTTGTATTGCCAACCCGATTTCATTGCAATTTGTACATATTTTAAGAGGCTGCTAATTCATAAAAATTCGTACCACCTGGTTCATATGAATCTGTGTGGTTTGTGAAAAATCGTATGTATTTTACAAGGTGGCAAATTCATAGGACCACCCCAAACTCCAACCCTAAACCTACCCCAGAAAATGTACAAAATCATATGAGTGAGGTCATACAAATAGCCACCTCGCACAATGTGTTTGTGAGATAGCGTTGGTATTGCTCAGTTTTGTTAAACCTTGTGATCACACAGTATATTTATAACTGGGGGGAAAACTAGATAAATATATGACATTTCTCTTTCAAATCATTTTTTGTAAACCAATGTGTTTCATAGTTGAAGATGTGCAAGAATGGCTAACAGCCTTAAATAGCTAATATACTGTAATGGCATTAAACCATATTATTTACAATTAGCATTCTTGTGCTTTGTGCCAAATAAGTATTTTCTGAATATTGGGATTTGATATTGGAGTTGAAATATTGAGCTTAATGCAGGCAAAATAGGTACAAAAATATTGACACTCACCTTAGAAAACACAACGGACAGTTTAGACTTTTGATGTGCACACTAAATTTAGATAATTTTTTGGTAACACTTTATTTTATGGACCACTTCTGACTATTAACTAGCTTGCATTTTACTAGCTGTTTCATAAAGCACATATTAATGCCTTATTCTGCATGACCATATTTTAGATCTCCAAGTCCTTCACCATGCATAAATGTAACAAGTACCTTACTAACTAATAATAAGCAACAAATTAGGAGTTTATTGAGGCAAAAGTCTTAATAGTTAATTAATAGTGAGAATTTGTCCTCAAACTAAAGTGTGACCTTTTGTGTGACCTTATTTTTTTTAATTATTATTATTCCATGAATACAATTAAAATGGCCTTGTGAAAAGGGTTGATATGTAATTGGCTGATGAAAATAAAATAAAATAAAATAAATCATCATTTTCTCAGTTACACACTATGCAAATTGGACCTTAACAGGCTCCTCATTTGTCAGGTCCAGTATAGGGAGCTGAGAAGTTTGCCTGTGCTCAAGCATGCTGCCGGAGAAAATCGACAAACTTGCACACCTAATTGTTATTGCGGCAGTGTTTGGCCTGGAGCCAGTCGATAGGAATCAGGGATCAGCTCCTGGGCTGTTGCTCCCACTTCCAGTGTCTTAGTTGTAATGCATCCCTCTACTAACAGGGATCAAGGTATTAGGGATTCAGGTTATTTGTATTGATTTTATGTGCTGTCATGCCGCGTTTCAGCCAACTCATATTTGTGGAAATTGCAAATTTCACCTCGGAAATGTCACCTGCGTTTAATCTCGCCCGGGGTGGTCAATACAGGAATGTGGGGTTGATCGGACCAGCATTATTGCACAGGGGCTGGGAGCTTCCCTTGTTGCCATGGCATCGACCCAGCGGTAAAAGATGGGAGTGGTCCAAAGACACGAACGTGAAAAGGACAGGAGACAATCTGGATGTTACAGAACTTTAAGATTACATCATGACCATAATATACTTTATATTCATTGATATAAATTTGAGCTTTTTTGACTGACAACATTCTTGTCTGAAGTAAAATCCTAATTATTTTATGCTTATGCTTCATTATAGTAATAAAAAAAAAAATATATATATATATATATATGTAATCATTTTATAAAAAGATGTCACATGACCTTTCAGGAATCATTATAATATGCTCAATTATTATTGCTGCTTAAATATTAGTTATTAATAATGCTTATTATTACTATCAATCACTAAGATTTAAAACTGCTTATAATACTCTTTTCAGGAGTATTTAATAGGGATGCATCAAAGTCTCTTCTGCTGAGCAAGGCTGCATTCAATTGTACTTAAAAAAAAAAAACAAAAAAACATGCCTGATTTAAGAAGGGGGTATAAAAATGGCCAAAAAATATGATTTTACTTACTTATTTATTTTAAGTTAAATTGTGCTTTGTTGGTAGGCTATAATGTCTACTAGAATGTTGAAAATGTTCAGTGTTAAGTAAATATTTTTAAACTGTTGTTTTGTAATTGATTTTTTTTTTCTTTGAAAAGCAAGACAATTGTGAAAAAAAATTGGCAAAATACATGGGGGAAAAACGTAATCGGTAATCGTCCTTCGGCCCAGTGTTTCATTTTATTCGGTTTTGGCTTCGGCCAAGAATTTTCATTTCGGTGCATCCCTAGTATTTCATTAATAGAAAGTTAAAATGAACAGCATTCATTTGAAATAGAAATCTTTTATGAAACGTAAATGTCGTTAATGTCACTTTGATCAGTTTAATGCACTAAATAAAGCATCAATTTCTTTTTCTTTTGTAATCTTACCACAATATATGTAGCAGTACAACTGGTTGCAACATAATCAGAAATGTTTCTTGAGCAGCAAATCAGCATATTAGAATGATTTCTCAAGCATCATGTGACACTAGAGATTGGAGTAATGATGCTGAAAATTCAGCTTTACATCACAGGAATAAATTACATTTGAGCAAATATTCACATAGAAAACAGTTATTTAAAATTGCAATAATATACTACAGATTTTACAGCATTTTTGAACAGTGCCTTGGTGACCACAAAAAGTTTATGTAGACAACTATGTTATTACATTCTGACTGGTAGAGTAGTAATATATGCACTGATTGATCACAAAACCAAATATTCATATTATTCATGTTGAAACAGCCCTTTACAAAAGAGTCTACGACTAGAATATACAATTTCCATGCTGCAGTTCATGCAAAAAAAGTGCTATAAGTTGTCAATGAGGCATCACTTGCTCATGGTCATTTTCTGCTAGGTTTACCTCTAATAGATCTAATAGCTTTACCTGCGGGTAAAGGTTTATCAAAACAAAGCTGGAGCCATGTAAATATACAACGACACGCAGTGGCACAGTTTGTTGGCTCACACGCCGCAGGCGATGTTTTCTTTCATTCCAAATTTGCTCTGGAAACTAATCGTGTCCCAATAAAGCCCATGGCAAATATGGGCAAGAATGACACCCACATGTGGAAGTTTACATAGCTTGGTCAAATGTACATTTAGGGCATGGAGTGGAGGGGTCTGCGTTGGCCATTTTTGAAGGGTGGAGGGGGGTCAGAGTCAGACTTTGGGACTGAGGGTATTGACAACAGGGTTGGATGTAAAGGTTAGCTAGACACTAGCTGGATTGCACAATCATGTAAAATAAAAAGCAACGTGCAAACCAAAATGGAATAACCAAAAGGACAAAAGGAAAACACATCATACAACCCTTGTTCATTTTGCACGTTCATTCAGACCATTTTTTTTTTTATTGAGACACAAAAAACACTAAGAACCGCTTATTGTCTTCTTATACACTTATTTTTAAACACGCGTCTGTTTTTTAACAAGCATGAACAAGATGTTCCGTCTGTCCTTGCACAAATGATTTGGTGAGGCAGAATAAAAAGACTGAGCAATGAGTAGGCCAGATCATCCTCTAACTGATGAGTCTGATGCTAATCTATGGATCAATTAGGAAAAGCCACATGGGGTCAAACTGCAGATATTGCAGTGCCTATTAGTTCTTCTACCTGCCATTATTACAGAGTCACATGTTCAAACAAAGAGCAGGGGCTCGGCGTGTAGGCAGCACTAGCCAAGGTAAACAGACCAGCAATGAGGCTTGAACAAAATATTGATCTGACACGAATCTGCAGACGGGCTTCAATTCTGTGATTAGGGTTATTGTGTGTGTTCAGAGTAGACCGTTTTAGATTATTTATCAAGCATTTTTGAAAAACTCTCCTCAAAAGATATATTAAACGCAGCACACAAATTTTTTTTTTTTTACGTTATCAGTTAGATTAGATATTCCTGATGTTTCACTTGTTAAAGAGCTTGGCAAACCACAACCTCGAAACCACAATCTCAAGATCTCTTTGAGGCACAGATTAGAATTAAGACTGTTAATTATGCTGGTATAAAATCTTCACAAACTGAGATTAATGTGGAATAGAACTACTAATAGAACTAGTGCAGTTATGTATGTAGGTTGTTTCAGTGATGTTACCCATTGTGTTTCCGGTCAAAAAAAAAAGTCAATTTATTATTTTTTCTAATTTTCACAGGTTTTGCATATCTATCTGGAGCTGACTGATCATATTCATCATTGATCTAAGCTTATTCAGTTCAGTTTTTAAGTTGTAAAAAAATTATTTAGCATGTTCACTCAAAAACTGAGACGCATAAGATCAAACCAATGAGGCCTATGATCAATCAGTTCCAAAAAGAAACACAAAACCTGTACTAATTGAAAGAAAACAAGTTGACTAAAATATTAAATCCAAGATTTGGTAATAATATAGCAGAATGAGAAATTTATAAGCATTTTTTGCTTGTATACATGTAATATATATAAAGAATTCAGATGCAAAACCAGCTAAAAGTCATCTCAGTCAAAAATGAGATGATGATGATGCATGAATGCTCTCGACACATATAATAAATCCATCAAATACTTTTACTTCAAACTCGCTAGAATCCCACCCTCAGCCCAATCAGAAGTACCAGTACTTACATAGAAACCTATACATCGGAGCCTGATAAAAATGTATTTTTAAAGAAAGATGTCAGATGGATTTAGAAGCTTTTGCATCCGAACTCTTCATATATATATATATATATATATATATATATATATATGTATATATATACCCTTTGTGAGCAAAATCAGTAAGTTTCATATTTTTTTTGGAGAAAAGGAAAAGTGGAAAAGGTTCACTTTTTGTATGGCAAGATTAAAATGTATTTCTTTTTCGAACAATTAAAGTTAGACAACATTATTGAATTATTACCTTTTTACTTTATGAATATACATAAATAACAGCATAATGATTTTTAAATAAATCTTTTTTGTGCATTTATTTACCCATAAGGAAGGTGACACCAGTGACAATTTTCATGAAAAATGCATTTTACAAAATGGCTGCTGCAAGGTATTAAATCACATGTTATCAGTCATGGTATACTCACTAAATTAAGTAATTTTACTACATCTGTATTCTATTGTTTTTTTTTTGTATTGTTTTGTTTTGTTTTTTTACATTTCCCTAACAATAAAGCAGGTCACACCAGTGAGTTCAACTAAAATGAATTATATGAAATCATGATATAAATGAGAAAATCTCTGACAGTGGATATATCATGGAAATAGGAAGAAGGAAGTTAAGTGACATCATGAGTGTGTTATTTAAAAAAAAATATTTTTTTGTTAAACGGTAACACCAGTGACACAATTCCAGGGGACCCACTACTTTCATTATATATTTTATAATATTTATTCAGCGTTTATGCCATTTACATCATATATTTGCTAGTCCTGAATGTTTTTGACCTCAAAATAAAGCACTTTCCCTCTGTACATGGCTGTAGGGACGAGCCGTTTTGTGGTGCTTGGAATTTTATATAATTATTTACAAAAAAAAAAATTGCCTGATGGCTCAAGAAGGTGTAACTGTTCAAATAACATTGTCTATTTTGAAAAAAAATTAAGAAATTGAAACCCTAAAGTGTTTTTCAAGGGTATTATTTCTGTAAAAGCTATGAACACAAAAATTTACATTTCCATAGAATGAAACGGCTATCTTTTTCTCTCTCTCAGAGTAGTCGCCTTTACAGACAACAGGCATTGACGTGTGCTTTAGGACAAGAAACAGATTCATATTTGCACTGGCAATTCATGTGCTAATTTTCATAGCTATGCATTCATTTACAATTACTCTGTGTCTAGTTATGAAAATGAGCTCTTTGAGAAAGTGCATGTTCAAATAAAGAAGCTCTTGCACAATTACTGCCACATAACAACACAAAAATAACTGAATAAAGGAGCACCGCAGAATATAATGAGGATGGAATCTGCCATTCCAGTGTCATTTGTGTCTAGATATACCACAGAGATGAATGTGACCTGGCCGTTCGGGTTTGGGTTGTGCACTCCAAAGCTGGCCACAATGTTGAGCCTCATGCTACCTTTCAAAATCCATGTGCACACATTAGTTATGAATAATCTCAGATTTGTCCTCTGCAGATTAGATTAAGGCAACCACAGGGGGTACGAACGCTTAATGGACGCATGTGAAAAGTAGCAAAGCAATCCAACATTCCTCGATCCAAAAACCATTGAGCAACACCAAAGGGGTTTCAAATAGTTGAAGATTCCCCATTCACTCCTTCTGCATGCTCACTGGGGTTACACGATGTCCCCAAACCGGTGACAATAAGAAAAAGAAGGCCTAAGAAGAAAAATGCGCTATTGATGGGTTGCCAAATGGTAAAGTCCACTGATTGTCATTGCCATTTCTTTCATTTCAGTTAGAGACTTGGCATTATTATAAGCAAATTAGCAATTGTGACCTGAGCAAACACGCTGGGGTTTGGACTTGTCACAATGCCCACACAGAGGGGTGCCGGTCCGAAGGGGACATCCCGCACCGCAGGGTTCCCTCTCTCTGAGATGATCTTATGTGGCCTCCTGCTGACTGCACCAGTCCAACATGATAAAGTAGCTGGCTTGCAAACAAAAGAACCACAAGGAGAATCCCTTGCTACCTTGCTCAAGCCGTCCCTCCCAGCGTGAAGACACAAAAAGCATACACTATCAACACAATCACTTGATTATTTGAGGGTATTGAATGCTAATTGACATTGGAGATCAGGACAGAATCCCATTAGTTATCTTCCAGAGGGTGTCGACTTGTAAAAAAAAGAGCGGAACTTGATAAAGAACATATCTTTTGTAGTCTGTTTGAATTAATATTAGGACGCTATTAATATGACAGCATAATAAATACGGAATATCTTGGCCAGCCGTTATTATTTAAAAAAGGGATTTCGCAAAACCTTCACACGTCAATTTCTGGCATTTCTGTGGTAGTTCTAGTTCCCATTTCCCAATGGGTGTGACTGTTTCCCTCAGCTTGTGGCTCTGAAAACCTGGGTGGCCGTGGCTCTCCCTTTAGAGTACAATACAAGCTAAGTTTAGCAACCTAAATCTGCAATAACACAGCTCCTAGCTACGGCTAATCCTATCAAAATGGACTCCCTCGCAGAGACAATGTGAACCAGTGCCTGCTAATGACTGAGAGATGTCACACATGGAATGTTCTGAGCAATGAGAGGACATGTGCCAAACTCCAGAGAGCTGCTCCACCTAGGCCTAAAACCAACATGCCATGCAACTGAGGCCTGCGCAGATACATCTGAACTACCTAAACAAACTGCAGATGTTCTGGCAGAGGCTCGAGTGGTGACATGCACCTATACAAAGTCACAGATGCGGTGTAGACACGAGAAACGCGGCCTCACGTGTTCTCTGAAGAGATGCGGAGAGAAAAGTTTTTCTACGGTCTGAGAGTTTGCACAATAATAGATCATTCCCAATAATAATTTCTAATAATTTTATAATTTGTCAGACACATTTATAGACAATCATATCTTGTCTATAAATGTAATACATGACATTTTCACTTTAGATAAACAATCTTAGATTCTTCCAGTAAAGGTAATAGAATGATTAGTTCAAAAACATTTTTTTTAACATTTTAGTTGGATATTTATCTAACTTTTTTATGTTACTTCTTATTTCAGAGCTTTCAGAGAACATTTACAAATATTGTTCCTATAGTGTTTACAAAATTAAAAAAATGAGAACATTTCGAACATTAGCTGGGATAATAAAAAACACATGCAGAAACACATTCACCTTGTCTGCTTTGGCTTAATACTTGGTGTGGCCCAGCACATTTGTCAGAAATAAATGCTTAAATAAAACGATTTTATTTTGGCGCCATTGGCAGCTAGACTTAGGCTTCATAAAATAGCATCACAAGCATCAGGAGGAGGCATCCAAACGGAACATACACTCCCTGAGATCTTATGTAATGCATATTAATCACCGGTAAATTAGTGGCGCAGAATACAATTACAGCACTAAAAGACCACCAGGTTTGTCAAAGCTTTGAAGAAAGTTTTCATCCTATTTTTCCTTTCTCCTTACACAAAACCCAAAGCCTAATTTGCTATCATCAGGTCTCTTTGTTAACCCAGGACTGGTATTTGAGAATAATCCTCCACTCATACACAGAATATCGTCCCAACAGGCATGGACAAGATCACCTTCCAGGCTTTTTAAAAGACAAGCCTTTGTGAGTTATGCCACGTTCAAGACTGAATACGTTCTTTCTTGAGAAACTGAGAGGTAAGTTGGACAGGACATAACTTGGGCGCTTTGTGTTTGTCATGTTACAGCAACAGATGGCTTCTCTAAATTCGGTCATTAACAGGCATATCATTGTCTCAGCCTGCCACTTTATAAACATCCACAGCGATATTTACGGTCGTTACTTGACCTTGTCAAGTCAGCATTTCAAAATAAACAGCCGCTTGAGTTAGTTTCCACCTTGGATAGATAACAAAATAAAATACATTTTCTAAATTGGGATAAATATCCTTTGAATGGTATCAATGCAGTGATTTTTGTTCATAACAAGGACACTATATAACAACTACAGATACAAATGTGCTGTGTGTTTGTATTATTTTAGGGCTGATAATGTTGTTGTTCCAAACAACTAATAAGGCATAAAATGATGCATAAACCATAAATGTTAAGGCTGCTGTGTACAGAATTATGAATCTATGCTCTTTAGTCTAGTTTTTTTTGTACTTACACTGTAGATTTGAAGCCTTTTCCCCTTCATTCATAGATGCATCACAAATGAATATCAAAGAAGGATTTCTTTACATACAACCTATTGTTCATTTTTTGACACAATGTCCATCATTTTCATCATGACATTTATCAATGTTATCATTTCGTAAATAAAACATGTGGACTTGCTATCAGTGAGAAATGTTCTTTTCAGCAGAACAAAAGAACTTTTCATGAAACGTTCCATGAATGATATGCCCTTGATCTATGTGATCACCCTTGTGTAATATCTCAACCCTGACAGCCAGTCAAGGATACAAACAATATGGCAAATAGCAAGTTGCAAATGGCCATTGATTGTTTAGATGTTCATGGTGACAGCATGCCATTGGAGGTCACATTTGTTTACTCCCCAAATTTTAGAAAATGTTGAAAATGCATTAAAGAGTGTTGATCCATTGATGAGGTTTTTTCCGTGCTCAGACAGTGACATTGGAAAAATCCTTATAGGTCAGTGAAGAAAAAAAAAAAGAAGCTTTGCTTTAATTGTTACTAATTTCATATTTTCCTGTGCTTTTGGTTTGGTCTTTCAAATGCATTTTATTTTTAAACAACTGTAAACTTGCAAGCGTACCTTATAATCTCTCTTTTTCTGTGCACATTGTACAGCTGTAAAGGGCCAAAAGAAAATTACACAAACAAAACTAAATGAATAAATGCTAAAATGACAACAGGAATGCGGTGTTTTTGTATATAACACACATCAGAACAAAAACGCTTGTCACTTTAAACAATGCAGCAGAATAGATGGAAATAATTACGGGTAAGAGGACAAAAAAGGAGGAGCCTTGGGCCGTACACAGAATGGCACGCTGAAACTAAAAATGAATCCATTTACTTGGGGCTGTTTACTTTGTACTTTTGGCTGGCGAGGAAGAAAAAAGAAAGAGGCAGTTCAGGGGCCACTCTTTTTCCCCTTTTTCTTTTCCAGCGCTTTAAAAACGGGCCCAGCAAATGCCCTGGCAGCGCCGAGGAGCGGCAGAAAGAAAGAAAAGCACAGTAACATCTGCAGACGCTTCCAGACAGACAGTTGGGATGTGAATAACTCAACTCTCAGTTGCCCTGACCTCTGGAGAACAAAGGGGAGATGCCTAGCAGAGGAGCGGGGAGCCCCCGGAGCGGGACCGGTGAGCGGGATTTATTGTCCCCGCTCCGGGTGAAAGCGGTGCCATCGGGGCACCCAGCGCCGCATACCACCGCGACTGTCATAGTTGCCGCACAAAGATGCACAATCCGAGAAGGGCGAAGCATAAATTCCGCAGCGTGCGCGATTAAGCTACGCGAAGCCTGCGATCGGGGCCGTGAAACAAGCTGCAAAACATTTATAATCAACCTTTCTTTTAAGTAACACTCCTAATAGTCAATACGTATTTTTCTCCCTAAATCAAAGCATAAAAGGACAATTCTCTCGACTAGATATCAAAGGGAGCCGTAACAAAGCAACTGTGTACTTCAAGACTTAAATCTTACAAGTCTCTAATCCTTCTGTAGTCCGTGCGGGACCTTTGGTCTCCATGGAAACCCTAGAGCATTCAAGCAAGTGATTGCCTCCAATGAATTTCAGATAAGAAGAAATGGAAGAGAATTGATGTGATTTTAATGCAGAAGAGTGCAGCAGAGGGGAGGTCCACTCGGTTCATATTTGAATAAAGCAAACAGAGAAGACAAAAGGCTGACAGCCGTAAATGACATTGTCAGTACAAAAATTATCAGCCAGTTTACAATCTGTTTGCTCATGTAGAACAAACAGAATGTGTGTGGCATCCCCTGGCTTTGTGAATGGCAGGGCCGCCGGCAGCCAGCGAGAGAGAAAGAGAGAGAGAGAGAAAAGCAGATCTCCACTCCCCCAGCCAGAACTGCTACCATTAGATAGCAATTTGACAGACGCGTGGAAAAAGCCGCCGTTTGGACCGCAAACAAGACTTTCGGAATAATCATACATTTATCTTGGACAAACCCGGAGAAATAAGGCGAGCCGGAGTCGGCCGACTTACAGAGGGGGAAATCGCCGATCTAAAGGGAGGCGCATTCCAAACAACTGACCCTCAGTTCCCTAGCAAAGGCCCACACCACAGTTCTTTTTATCCCCTCTGTCCGTTTAGGGAGCGAGTGATAGAGAACAGGGGGATGCTCCTTAAACACAGACTTTGAAACCCACCCCCTCCCTTTTGTGCCATTTTGTCACTACTTTTGTTTTGAACTTGTTAACTTCTCAGCGGCCGCGTCGGCCCCAGCAGCTGTCCAGTTTGCCGGGACTCTCGAGGCATCAGTATTCAAGAGGCCACGGCACGAAAATGAGCGGCGGCTGTGGAGGAACTTATATCTGGAAATTTTCTAAAATGTAAACTGCATTATTACAGCTATATATTCAACCTTACACATACACACAGTAGGGCTGTGCAATATATTGAAATTAGCAAAATATCGCAAATGTACATAAAGATACAGCTTGCAATATTTGGGCCATAAACAAAAGACAAAGAGAAAATCACTAACTGCACTTGCTTATATACATTTTGTAGCTTAAATAAGAATCGTTGCATATTGCATTCATAGAGTGAAGGCATTTTATTTTTCCTTTTTTTTATTCAGTTCCTAAACCGATGTTAAAATGATTACACTAATGTTAAAATGACATTTTTATGTATTGCTAGAGTAAAACTACCATTCACTTTCAGTTGTTGTTGTAGGGGTGCTTCCTTCTCACAAAAAGTGAGCTTTATTCGCCAAGTGTAATTTTAGATTTTGATACCATATGAAAGCTGGGTTCAAGCCCTTTCCAAAACGATTTTTATTTTGTCCGTTTATTTTGTAGCTTAAACAACAAAAGTTATGGCTATCTGAAGTTGGCTGATTTTCAGGAATAGAATTTTGAAAAAAAAACAGCTTTCACTTTCACTTCACGGGTTTAATGAGAGCTGTCAGGAGCGCTATACAGCATCATTACACAAATAGACTAATGTCTGTTTTCCGTTGTTTCATCATGGGTATAGTCTCCGAACTTTTGATCACCTCTTGTATGTTTAAATAACACAAATAATGTACCTTGTAGTTGTAGTTTACATTTAGAAAAGCGAGCGCAGCACAACTGTTTATATAAACTATATAACATACTTCTGTATACTACATCCTTTTTAGGAACTTCATCACCCAATTCTTCATCTCTGGATGGAAAATAGCCCATTATAACATCATTTAGGGCACTGACATTGCCAGGATTGTGCAGATTTAGACTAATAAGATCATTTGAAAGAGCAGCTTCTTCTGACTGCATTGATCTCTTGTGCTCATGATATTAAAAAATAAAAAATAAATAAATAAATGTTGCTTGCTGTAGTTTACACAGGACTGGTGGGGAATGTGCATCGATACACCTTTATTAAATATGTTACGTGGTTTATTTTGATAGGTTAACTGTTGTTTGGTGTTAAGAGAAATCACTTTAGCAGCGTTCTTAACGTAAGAGATTATTGCTGCAATAAATCGCAATTTTTCAAATAATTTTTGGTGACGCAATATATTGCCTGTTATATTGCACATTTTGCGGCGGTTTCAAAAAGAAATGTCCACTAAGTGACACTAAAACACAGGTTCAATGCGTGAAACCTGGCACGTATTTATTACGTTGATATAGGTGCGTATTGCTGTTTTTTAATTACTTTGCTTCAGGTACGCATTATGGCAGTTCAGAGTTCAAATATCCGGGGACTGCTGCTAAAAGTTAATCCTCTATTGTGTCGGAAATATGCCCTACACCAAACCCAACCCTAAACCTAACAAATGCAAAACTAGTATAAAAATGCATTTGTTGACACCATCTGAATCTTCCTTGTGAGTAGATTTGAACTCTTTTGTCGAGCCGTAGTGTTTTTTGGTTTTTTTTGGAAACTGCAGTGATATGTACTTATTCATACATATTTTGTGTCTTGTGAAAAGGTGCCCCCAGGTATGTTTTTGTCATGAGTTATATTTACATTGTGTCGTTTTTGCATTCCACTTGCGCTTGTGTCTTTTGCAGCTTCTCGTACATAAAGTGAAGTGCTAGTTCAAATTTCAAAAATGGACAGTCGATTGCTAAGTAGGGATTGTGTTTTTCAGCAATAGCGTGCACCCTTAATTTACAGGTTAAAGAAGGTCGGGGAAAAATCTGTAGATGAAAAAAATCTCCATACAAGTTATTTGTGCAGTTTTCTTTTTTCTACTTGTTACTTTGCCCTTTTTGTTAGGAAAATGTTTATTTACTATTTATTAAACATTTTAAAGATTCTTAATTTTCATGATCTAAATATTCTTAAGAATTAAAAGTTTGTTGGCATTTGAAAGTGTGTAGACCTTCTTGCATTAATATGCTGTTATATTATGACTATATATATTCAGTGGCGTAAAATGGAGGTAAAATGACAATAATAGCACTTATCGTAATTATTTCTGTTGCAATAAATTTGACAAACAAAAATTGTTATTGTGACAGGCCTAAATGTAACTATATAATTGCCCAGCTCCATCTTTCTCTCTATAGATACACAGTATAGATACTCACATGTGGCAATTTATACTAAAACTGCAAGATTTTTATATTATTCCAAAATGTAACAATATTATCGGCCAGCTCTTTATATAAAGTAGAATATATAAGTATGTTCAACTTTACCCACATATAAACAGTATACACAGGGAAATACGCTATTGCCAGCTCAAAATATAAGTATACTATAGGTCAGCATTTGATTTTTATATGTGACCCTGGACCACAAAATAAGGGTCATAAGGGTCATAAGGGTCAATTTTTCGAAACTGACATTTATACATAATCTGAAAGCTGAATAAATATGTGTATGGTGTATGGATTGTTAGGATAGGGCAATATTTGGCCGAGATACAACTATTTGAAAATCTGCAATCTGAGGGTGCAAAAAAAATTAAATCTTGAGAAAATCACCTTTAAAGTTGTTCAAATGAAGTTATTAGCAATGCATATGCCTTTTCAAAAATGTAGTTTGACATATTTACGGTAAGAAATGTACAAAATATCTTCATGGAACATGATCTTTACTTAATATCCTAATGATTTTTGGCATTAAAGAGAAATCAACAATTTTGACCCATACAATGTATTTTTGACTTGCCACAAAAACAAAAAAACAAAAAACAAACAAAAAAAAAAAAAAACACACACAACAATCAAAACTTCTTCAATGTGACTACAAACATGAAGAGTTTAAGATATTATCAACATCACGGAAATTGCAGCTTTACAGAAATCCAAATTTCTTGAAACAAAGTATACCATGATAAGTGCATTTCATTTTACCACTTGACCAAACAAACTTTGGTTGCAAGCTTTTATTTGTCTACAATCGGCGCAATTAGTGACATTTCCCAAATGATAAGGAAATATCATTTGTGCCAATAAATGTGTCATGCTTATGTACCAAGGTTGTTGATATATCTATCCACATGCACACTGGATGTGTAGAAATTTGAATTTGATCACAGAGAGAGACATAATCAACTGCAAATCAATACAACAAAACCTTTCAAGATAACTGTGTGTGTGTGTGTGTGTGTGTGTGAGAGACAGTCTTCATTGATATTCATCCCTACATTCCCAGCGAGCGAGAGTGGCGAATCCCTGCACAGGCTGTGGAGCTGCCGTTCCCTCTTATTAAAAAGTTGTTTGATTAGCGGGGCCCAGAATGGCACCATGGAAAGGTCTGCTAGCAGTAGATAAAAGACGAATGATAAATAGGCAAAAAAGGCAGGCGATCACCAGTCTGCCACTAGAGCATCAAAACACAGCCAATTCTCTGCAAAGTTGATCCAATTATTGTCAGCTGGTGGGCGATAGCTCGGACGCTTTTCTCCATTCATTCCAATCTAAATTGCTCTTCCCCTTTTCCTGATACAGAAATCGCTCGTAAAGGGGCGGCCATCATTAAAGTTGTTTGAATTGGAGCCCTATAGTGTTTGGTTAAGAGGGCAAATGCAAATTTGATGAAAGAATAAGGCTAAATTTACATATCTGCCTCAGCTCACACGGGGAGGGTAAACATTCTGTTTATCTCGAGTGTCATTTTATGATTTCAGTAGAATATAAAACTGACCTTGGCCTCGACCACTGCAAAAGACATCAGCGAAATATACTGTTGTCCAAATACAATTTGTTGAAGAGGAAATTGTCAACAGATCCTCAATAACTCAGCAAACACAAGACCAATTTGTTGGTATGGAAATACACCAGAAACAGACAGACCAATCTTGCTCTTATGGGCTCCTTGTATTCATACAATAATAATAATAATAATAATAATAATAATTAATTGTACATTAATATAATTTTACAAAATTACTTTTACATTACAAAAAAAAAAATTACAAAATTATTATTTATATATATATATATATATAAATAAGTACATTTTTAATGCACAGGGTAGTATAATATTAATAATTAAACATATCTTAAGAGTTATTTCTAGTTATTGTATATTGAACACTAGTGCATACCAATTCTAAAATAAGAGAAAAATAAGATGTGGCATTAAAAAAAAAAAAAAAAAAAAAAGTAAATCTAACAGAGATTACAGAGCATCTCTTAAAAATTAATTTTAAAATTGCCAGTAACTACACTGTAATTACTGTTCCTCACTAAACACTATATTACCCGCAATACTAACCACTTTGCAGATCACATAACTTTTTTTAACAATTAACTGCATGTGACAATAACCACTACAAATCAAGTTTAAAACACGTGTGTCGTTTGATCAGCATCTTCAAGTCGACTTCAAGACATCCAAGACAAGCCTGAGGACAAACATCTTCCTAATGACTTGTACAAGTAGGCATACAGTTTATTCCAAATAGCGGGATGAGTGAATGACTTTCACATGACTAAACAGGTCTTGTTGTGTTTTCACTTTATGCTCGCGAGTGAACTTCAAAGTAATGTTGCTCCGGTTCTTCAACCTCAGAATAGACACAATGAGTGCAGGTGCAGTTCCATTATGAATCATATTCACGCTGACAGGGCGGTATGAGGCAACAGGTAAAAAGGTTCTATCACATTTACCTTCATTTGTCTGGAGAAATCTGACAAAAGCAACTCCCAACAAAGCAAGAAAACAGAAAAAGTTAAACACAACAACTGCTATTGTACAGGTATGTAAAGATAGTAACGCACCCTTGCTACAATTCATCAAAAACGAAGGAAAACGCTGCTATCAGAGATTATGTTTAGAACAGAAGTGTCATGCCTACTCAAATAAGGGCCCTTTTAGAGCCAAGTGAATTTGTTTAAATGAAACTCCCCAAAACAAACAAATAAATATTTAAACAAATACATGCAGATCATCTGCTTTGAGCTAAAAGCTTTATTAAACTCATCTGCCCTTAATGTCACTAAAAAGTTGTGACTTTTCCCCCAAGGAAGTACATTTTAAAGCTGCTCTTTCTATACCATAAAAATGTTTTGTAATCACTGATGGTCAATTTCTGTTTTCCTTTATACAGTTTTGGTTTTCTTTGAATGAATCACAAAACAAACACCAAGTCAAAAAACCAAACAAAAAAAAAAAAAAATGTTTTCCTCTTCTCAGTTTTGGTTTTCTTTTTTTTTCAGTTTTGTTTTTCTTTAAAATAAACAAAAAAAAAAAACATTTACAAAAAATCAGTTTTCCTTTTTTCAGTTTTGGTTTTCTTTAAAATGAAGCACAAAACAAAACAAAAAAAACAAACAAAAAAATATTTTTTTGAAATGAATAACAAAACAAACACCAAGTCAAAAAACCAAACCAAACAAAACAATAAAAATATAACAAAACATTAAAAAAAATGTTTTCCTCTTTTCAGTTTTGTTTTCTTTTAAAATGAAGCACAAAACAAAAAACAAACAAATAAAAACCATCATAAAAAAATCTGTGTTCCTTTATACAGTTTTGGTTTCTTCAAACAAGAAACCAAAACTGTATAAAGGAACACAGATTTTTTTATGATGGTTTTTATTTGTTTGTTTTTTGTTTTGTGCTTCATAAATAACAAAACATAAAAAAAAAAAAAAAATTCTGTTTTCCTTTTTTCAGTTTTGGTTTTCTGAAATCAAATCACAAAACAAACAAACCAAAAAACAAAACTAAAACTAAACTTTACAAACATAACATGTTAGGTCCCCTTTCAGCTAAGTGGTAAAAAGTTAAGAAGTGTTTTTTCCCCACAATTGGATATGTTAGAGCACCAAGTGAGTCAGCATTGTGACTGATTATACAGTGCATTATACACTCAAAAAAAGGTGCATAATCTTCTTTTTCTACACTGTCCACAACTCTACAACATTGTTCCCTTAATTCAACAGTAATAGTGCTTACACTCTCACATGTTTGCTACAGTATGTGAACCAAATCACATACATGATGACATATTCAAGTGGAGAGCTGTCACAATGGTCAAAAAAACAAAACAAAAAAAACACACAACACACAACTTCATGAGAGCAAGTCTAACACAGAAGACTGAGGGTAAAAAGTTCATTGTGTGATTCAAAGCCATGGACCACCCCTGAAAGAGCATGAGCTCGCTGTCACTGGGCTCTAATCAATCATGTAAGTAAAGACTTTTCATCAGTCTTGTTTTCATTTACCGTGAGTCATTTGCAGGTCATGACAATCTTTACAATATTAGTAATACCTTCCAATGATACTGACAGTGGCAAATGTGTCATCCTTTTATGTCATTTTCTTTTGTCAGACAACTCTGACAACAACATGCAATTTTAGCCTCATCCTTCGATCTGTTTTGCAGACATCTCATGGTCGTCACAAGGCTCTTCTCTGCTTGTGGAAGCCATTCCACCGCTCTTCATGGGTCCTTGTGTTGGATAGAAATTTTAGAAAGATTAGAAACTTAACTTTCCTTCCAAATTACCATCTGGTCGCAATATCCTTTAAGTAACACAATTCAGCACACAATTGGGCACAGGGATTCTGGTGGGGCTTTCTAAGCCACCTGCTACACCCTATCACAGATTCACTTCCCATAATTGAACCTAATGACATGACCAAATTCTCTATCCCAGCAGTCAAGCTCTACAACAATCTTGTAATACAAACAAAAACAAAAAAATTATCACAACAAAAAATCTGGGCCTTTTCAACCACGAGAAATGCCAATTTCATTGATTTACAAGATGTAAGATATATATTTTGGATATATAATGACAACATGACATAGAAATTGCTGTATTAGCTGTGAAAACATCATACTTGTTGGGCATGAAAATAAATTATGTAAAACTTTTTTTTTTTAAATAAACTGTGAGAAGAACTATTAAACCAGATATTAAATACAAGTAAACTGCACCAAAAAGGAATCATGTTTTATGGACAAGGTATGCTTATGAATTTCTCATATCATTTCAAGCAAGTAATACATGGAATTAAATGTGAAGTTTTGAAGTAGAAAAATGAAAATGTGACCCTGGACCACAAAACCAGTCATAAGTCACTGGGGTATATTTGTAGCAATAGGATATTAAGTAAAGTTCATGTTCTATGAAAATATTTAGTAAATTTCCTACCGCAAATACATCAAAATGTAATTTCTGAAAAGTAATGTGCATTGCTAAGAACTTCATTTGGACACTTTTCAAGGCAATTTTCTCAATATTTATTTATTTTTTTGCACCCTCAGATTCCAGATTTTCAAATAGTTGTATCTCGACCAAATATCGTCCCATCATAGCAATAACTATACATCAATGGAAAGCTTATTTATTCAGCTTTCAGAAAAAGTATACAACTTAATTTCGAAAATTGACCCTTATGACTGGTTTTACATCAGTAGTATGTTTTACAACTTTGAAAAATCATTTTCACAGCATATAAATCATAAGAGCGATGTAATTACTTTTGCACGAAGATCCAAGTTTCCCAGAACCGCATTATTCTAATCTAGAAATGATTGAAGCTAATAGACGCAATAAAGCCAATAACCTCAGTTCAAAAAATGTGAAGTCTGTACGTCTGTCAAAATATCCCCCAGGGCTCCCAAGCTTTACTTCCAATGTGTTGCAGTCTGTTCCGTCTGTCATTGTGTCTGTTAGCTATAGTCACTCATAACTTTCTGTGACACATGCAGTCACAAAGCCAGCAATGAGTCCATTTCTCCAGGGTTATGGCTGGCAGGATTCAGTGCCTGCTGCTCTCAGAACCAAACAATGCTTGGCCCACAGATGCATATAACAGCAAACTACAGCAACTAAATATATATTGTATACCAAACATTTTATTTTATTTGAAGGTGCTGCATATAATTATTTTGGACTGTAATAAAGCATACTTATGCTATGATATGCAGAGCTGGCTAGTAACTGATTACATGTAATCTGGATTACTTGTAAATAGAGTAAGTTACATTTTAAAATACTCATAATCAGACTACTTTTTTTTTCATTGATTCTCCTTAATTTCTAATTTTCATCTTTTACGTTTTCTTTTCTAAAATAGCATACTGATTATATACATTCAGAAAGTCCAGTTTTGTGGACATTCACACATAGACTAGTCATTAGTCAGGTAGCAACACAGCATTTGACCACTGGATTTACAACAATTATCTCAGGTTTAAGAAGTGTTTCAACATTGCATCAACTACTGACAAACACATTCATTTTTATTTAAATTATGACTCAGTAGGGTTTTTTTACTCATGTATTATGTTTTTGGATGGCTTTTGTCTTTCAAACACATTAAAATGCATATATATTCACATTATTTCTTATTTACATGTAATGCAGGCAATCCAAAACTTTTTGTCATCTAAACCTTACTCACCAAATATACTTTAAGTATATACTGTGCCCCTGTGATTTTCACGTTTTATTTTTTATCTATTTTTTTTTAAATGTAGATTAATGGCCAAATGGCATGTATTTTATTTTAATTGTTATTTTAAAACAAAGACTATAGAAATACCCTTGAAGGGGACTTTGTTTTAAAATTATTTTTTTTTTTTTATGATTTAATTAATTGTTAGCTTTTCATTAAACTCACAGACCCCCTGTAGTTCCTTTACGGACCCTAGTTTGAAAAACCTTGATGTAATATAATGTTTAATGCACTTCATGTTGTAAATTACAATGAATGGAACACATTTTCTTATTCTTTGCATTTTACATTATGCCATTTAAATCAATGCGATAAACGAGTTGGGTCAAAAGTAATATAAAAGTAATCCAAAAGTAATCTGATTATATTACCTAAAATGTGTAATGTAACCGATTATGTTACTGACTACAATTTTTGTCAAGTGATCTGGAATCAGTAACAGATTACAATTTGTAAGTAATCCACCCAGCTCGGATGATATGTTTGAAGATTGTTGGAAACATTCTAAATTCACATACTTGTTTTTCCAAAAAACAATGCTATATCCAGTTATTCTTTGAATATCTTTGAATAACTTTGAAATCTGCGTTCCATGTCGGAATGTCTGTTTTTGTCTGCGTGATTCCACCCATGGTCAATTCACCCAATAGTATTATGACACCCCGGGTTGCCAGTTGGCTGAAAACAGTGTACTGCAGCAACGGAAGCCAGCAAACGAACTAAAAAGCCTCGGGATCCATTTAAAAAGCTCTATGACCAGAGGCACATTAATAGGTGAATAAATCAACTCATCAACTAACAATATAATGCTCGTCATCTTCCACTGTCCATTGCTCCTGTTGCGTGTCCTCAACGTGGCAACCCCTTTGAGCGACTGTCCAATATTTTGAATTTGGACTGGAGTAGCCATTTCAACGCTAGCTGTCAATATTGCACACTGCACCTTTAAATAATTTCTCATTTTAACCCAGTTATCTGTCCAAGACTTCAAAAGATTTACATGGTAGTCTTTCAATTTTACTATTATTGGGTTGAGATGCGTATCAAAATGCAATTGGCCAAAACACGTCAAATTCTCCTATACATAGTTGATAAAGCATTCGATGAGGCAGAAATTAAGATGTTAAATTGAAAACACACATCCAGAGGTCTTGCAGCAACATATTTCAAAGGTCTACATTAACTGTGTATATTTTTCTTTATTGTGCTTACAAATAAAATACACAAAGAGTTTGTGTATTTAATTCATTTAAACATTGCTTAAGATATAAGCAAATACCCCGTGTTTTGGTATTCTTTACTCTGCAAACATGTCTTTTAATAGATTAAGTCAGACAAAGTTATCAAAGCAAACCAGCTCAGTGACTGACAAGTGTGTGTGACGTTATTTTCTTTCCCTCTGCCCTGCACTCTGTGGATCTAGTTCATTGTGAGTCTGTCAATGGGCTGTCAAGGTGTTGTTAGGAAGGAGCTCTATTATTTTCCCCTCTTAAAGAAACATCATTTTAACCTGAGAAAGTCAACCACCCCAATAGAGGGTCACTGCAAAAAATTTGACCCTTGGGGCTAGGCCTTGGAAATTCACTTAAAGGCACATTTATCAACTGTCAAGTGCGTCTCCATACATTTGAAGGTGGTCAGACAGAGAGAGGATGTACTTTTCAATTTAGGCACAACTGTATGCACATTGAATTAGTCTAATTCTAGTGTAACTGACATTTTAAGGTATTATAATACACCACACCAGCACAAAATGACAATATTTACACCTAGTATGACAAGATGTGCAAACATTTAGTGATCAACCATTTTCTGAATACTTCTTACAAACTGGAGCCCAAAGTTCAAATGTTACTGAAACAAAACAGTACTGTGATGAATATGAACGCCCTTAAAACACTGTTTTGAAGTTGCCGTTGAACTGGCCTTATTATTTAGTGGTTATCCCAGTGGAGGCTTGAAAACTCACACACCAACCAAAAAGTTCCTGTAAACACCACACATCTATACAGGTGTGTTAATGACTAATTAATCCAACCGTAAATCCCTGATATTGGAAGGTTGCAGGTGTTTGGCAATACTTACTGATTCACAGAAGTCTAAATACTGTCTTGGAAATCTGCCATTTGTGTGGAACAAAAGCAACATCCTTTAAAAGTCCCGAACATCTGTTGGGTGAATCAAGGTAGTCATGCATCCCTTGTGTTGCAGTAACATTAAGAGACTGAACACTGCGCATCTGAATTACCAGAGACATTCCCGTTAGCAACTGCTCGCACACATCCAAGGAGATGCAACAATAGAAAGAACAACAATGTCTGATTAAGGCAACCACATCTAAACCATGCCATGGCAATGCACCTGGCAAGCCGCATTCCCATAAATCTCACAAAGCAGTTCAATGAGATGGCAAAGGTAAAAATTCCTCATTGTTTGGAGATGAAAGTCAAAGTCAAATACTGTGTTTCTGTAACTTAAGCACTGAAATACTGCTGTTCATTCCTTACAGAGTTTTCTCTATATGAATCTGGTATTTTTTTATATAAACCTTTTAAATTTCTATGGATTACATAAACTTGGTTAAACAATGGTTCTAGAGATGTGTTAGAAGATGTTGTGCAAAGCAGTGTTGACCAGAGGTGGACAGATCATTTTGTGATCGGCTCTTGCATAATATAGTATAAAACTGAATGAGCATGTGTATGAACATATCATCTGGAAGAAGCAGTTAAATGGAAAAAGGATGGTCTAACAGAAACCTTTTAGCTCTCCAATTCATCTCAATGGCAGTTGCTCAACTGATGCATGACCCCTAGGAAAGTCACATCCCGCGTAATGCCATCTTTGCTAATGAGTACTATGAGTTAATAAACTGATCTGTAAATAACACATTACTCATCAGACCTTATCCAGATCTTATCAGGTCTTATCCTGAACTATGACATCAATGGCAGCAGAATATAAGTAAATAGAAGTCTTACTGTTATCTCCAAAAAATGGTCTCTATAGCTAAAAGTATAATATAATCATTTAGTTTGTTTCACCAGCATAAATGGTTACCTTTGAAGGGCTGTCAGTAGAGAAGGATGCTTTTAGTCATCAGTATGGTGTAGTTATGCTGTTTACCAGCAGGGGTTCATTAGATCATGCAAACCAGCCTTTGCAACCAAACTTTGGTTTTAGTAAGGCACGCATAAGCTTCAATAAGCTAATTTCAACAATGAAACTAAACCATAAGTACTAGGAAATGCTCTAAAAACATCTTTTAAATGTCATAATAGACAGGTGAGTATGACTTTCAATCTTACTAAACCATTTCAACCATGGATACTATCTGAAATCTAAAACGTTCCTGAAATATTTGATGTAGCATGCTACAATCCTATATCATAGTTTATCTTCATCTGATTGGACATTTTTGGCTGTTGGCCACAATAAGACAAAGCGGAAGGCATGTCTAGTGGATTTTTTTTTTCCAACGAGCCTTATGCAGATTTCATATTGTAAAGTCAAATTGTCCATTTTTTTGATGAACCCTTATAAGAAAAGCACTACCAACGGCCTCTTCCTGTAGCACCATCTGCAAAGGCTTAAACTTGTATTATCAGAGGCACGCAATATGGAAATAGATATTGATTTTATGAATACTATTTTTCACTGGTTACAATGGTTACAATTATGACAGATCCTTTTAAAAAGAGAATACTGAATGGAATAAATTTACATCTCAGGCCAAGTCTTCACTTAATGGTTTTTGAAAACGTTTTACGTTAACGTATAATACAGACGTTACAGCTTATTTGACTGCTAATTTGCTTGGGCGATAGTTAAGAGATGTATGTAAACGGCCGTTTATGTTCATTTATTAGCAACCTAGCGAGGCTCATCTGAGCAGTGTTCTCACCACCTGATTGGCTGGCCAGAGACTTTAACGACAACGCAAATAGCAGGTAAAAACTAGCCACACACAGTGGAAACACTGAAACCTGTGTTACCAAGTTCCTCTGTTGTCAAATGTTCCTGTTTTTAAGTCCCTGCATCTACTTATTCAAATGTCATGGGCTTAGTTTTGTATGCTATGTCTTACAGTATTCTTGTTGTATTCGTATTCGACTGTAGGCAATCAGTTGGGTTTATATCTTACTGTGTAATCTGACGCAATTGCATGTGATCATCATATTCATCAACATGTTCCTTATACATTTATGATAAACCTGAAATGGCATGCTACAAATATAACACATGAATAAGGTCAGAATAGTCTGCAGAAGACTATTTGTTTAGTTTTCAAAACCTAGATGTGCACTGTGCTCCAAAAACACATCTGTATTAGCATTATGAGTTTCCGTATTAGAAGTCTGTAAATGATGTTATTTTTGAGTCATTTATTCTTAAGCTTCAGCAAAGAGAAATTGTGTTTAGTTTCAGTACTTTTGTTTCAGAAGAGATGTTTGAACATCATTTTGTGTCAAGATGTGTTCACCGATGTAAAGTCTCTAAGCTAAGACAACAGACACTCAGCAGAAGCCTACAATGAAGCATCTTGGTAACTCCCTGGTTAGAGCTTCAGAGTCAAAACAACAATGGCAGAATCAAGACCTACTGCCATTGTAGCAATAAAAAAAATGATGTACTGGTGAATTATTACTTTCAAGAATATCAGCCTGCTGTCATAAAAAATGCAGAACTTTCCTTTGTACCTGGCAGGTGGGAGCAGTAACTCCAGTTCGCTGAGAGCAGAGGCAAAGGAGCTTGTGCGAAAGGTGTTGAAAGGCACTAAAGCTTGGGTGTAAATCCTGGTACCTCCCTCTTTGCAAACACAGGACCATTGCTTAATGCTCAGAGTGTCATGAACTGAAAAGGGCTCGACCATTGATTAATGAGCACATTCTGGGAACATGGAGGAAAAAGGCATCACTAAAGCTTATTCACAGTTTCAACCTAAGGCTTTGAGTGTTCTCTGCTGTCTGAACTGCCAGCGCTCAACAGACAAACTGAAAGTCAGTTGGAAAGTAACAAATCTTTACCGAATACGATTCCAGTAGCCCAAAACCTAATTTTATTGATATTAAACAAGAACATTAATAAACCTTCAAATTGTATGTGGCATGAAACACCCTCCACACTAAAGGAAGAGTACATCCATGGACACACAGTAGCGAAAAAAAACTCACATATCCAGGTCTACTGTTATTGGATAACCATCACTGGCCATAAATCAGTCTTTATACAACTACCACAATACCTTCATATTTAGCCGTTTTATGGAAGTGTACTATTAAAAAAAAAACAGCAACTTCAAATATCCCAGTGCCACCGTATTTAAAAGGTAATAGATTTAAAAAAAAATGCACTTATTTTACACTAAGTATAGTTCAAGTCTATTAACACATATATTGACATTGCTTGAAATGTAACATTTGTGATTAAACTTTATTTGGAGCACCACTTGTGCACAAGGGACAATCTTAATATTAAACCTAAAATATGTTTTAATGTCACTATTGACAAGGATTGTATGCTCTTTAAATAAATGCAAAATATTTAAAGTGTACACAAAGTATACTTGCAATAGTTCCAGTTTAGGACAATCAAATATACTTACGTATATCTTTACTTGGACTTCAGCACAATTAGTCAAACTATACCAGTTTAGTATACTAAATACAATTGCAGGGTATTTTTAAGTGCATAATATGTATATTTAACATGCATTTTAAATACATTTTATTATATTTATTGTTCACTAGGGCACTGATATTGCCACTAAAATAATGGCAGTAAATACAAAACAGGGAAACCATGTTGCATCTAAAACTTAAATCAGTAAATAAAAAATAACGTCAGCCTTTTTTGACACCTACTGCTGATATAATTAGGCCTGTTGCATTGAAAATGTCACAAACGTGATGTACAGTACACATACGCAATACAGTAGTTATGACTAAATCTATGACAGTGATTTCCTAAGCAATCAAAATGACCTGTGATCACTTTACCTATGTATATCACCTTACTGACCTTAGAAACTTTTACTTTATCTTTTATTTTCAGTAATTGTAAATGTACAGTATATCTATTATATGGAGTGGGATTTTAGCAAAAGCCTTAACTTTTGATCTGAACTTTTGATTTTGGTTTTCTTTTGATCAGCCTGAACAGGCACATTTTGGCTAAATATGCACTTATATCATGTTCATTAATGTGTGTTTTTCTGGAGTGTGCTATGTCCAGCTTCTTAATTGAATGCATTTCAATGCATGTTATTGACATGTGGCTATTTTACAACTGGCTCCTTAATTTATATTAAAACAGTGTCCTATATATTGCTTCCTAATCTGTAAAATACAACTATACAGGATGCAGTAAAAATGGAAATAAAAAATGGAAAA
Organism: Cirrhinus molitorella; assembly: GCA_033026305.1. Lineage (NCBI taxonomy): Eukaryota > Metazoa > Chordata > Actinopteri > Cypriniformes > Cyprinidae > Cirrhinus > Cirrhinus molitorella. The sequence goes on from CM065135.1 coordinate 2,850,736, forward strand.
CCTGGATCAATGTTGTTAGCTCAGTATTGAAGGTGACACTAAAAGAGAGAACATACGAAACCACTATAAACCTGCAGTATCTGAATGTTAAATGTGAATAAAAGAGCAATGATAATTACTGAGCGTTTAACTTACTTCATTTGAAACATATTACTTATGTATTTCTGGATACTTTAGATCTGTGTAGAGCCACACATTTGATGAGGCAGTACCAGAACGGCTTGAAGTCATTGCTTGCCTGGGTGTGATAAAAACTATTTGCAGAAGGATCTTATGACTTAATGCATATTGCACTCCAAGACAAGAGCACTTGTTGTTTGATGTCTGTGGATCTAAGCATTTTCGGTGCAAGGTTGCTGAATCAATCCAATATATCCAGCCTTATTTCTGCCCAGCATAAATGCCATTCCACAGAGTCATGTCTGAGATCATTTTCCATATATCAATCACTATTCACTAATCCTATATGAGAGATCCAGAAAAACACAATTTTCATAAAGTCACACATCTAACCAAACCATATTATATACCTCTTCATGTAAACAGAACCAAATGATCATTCAGTTATTCTGTTTGTTTTTAATGGCACAGCCGGTGTCTGTCCTGCACTTCCTTGAATATTCTCTTGTAATGTCCGTATCTGTCTTTTTATATAACTACTGATAAGGCAGGTGGCTTGGCCGGTGTGTTTTGATGGGGATACGGCAAAATAACAGCTATAATAAAGCCATAACTCAGCAGAGTCATTAGAGGAACGTTACAGCGGTAGTCACACCTGCTGCTTTTTCTTTTTACATCAGACACAGGCTGTACTTTATGGCCCAGTCTCTCGGTTTGGTTTGGTGAAAGCTGAGCAGATTAACACTGTAAAATGCTGCACCGCCAGCCAGTTGTTAACACATGGCTTTACAGCAATTATCTATGTTACTGAGCCAGTCAAAATCATGTTGTTACCAAGTATAAAGGCCTCTGTTGAGATTTTTTTTTTTTTTTCTTTGCTGTGTATTTTTTATATATTTATTTTGGACATTTGATAAATGTAGAAATTCAGTTGATACCAGATGATTGCATGTGATTTTAAGACCAGATCATCGTAGGGAGTTATTTAGACAGTTTTATCTTTATTATTATTATTATTATTATTACTACTACTACTACATTTTAGTAAAAATGTAAATGCTTTAATACGTAGAGCTCCAAAAATAAGTTTTGTGGCGTTGCCCTGCCCCCTTGTGGTAAGATTGTCATGTCAAGTAAGAATTTTCAAGTTAGCGATTAGTTGTATTCCTTATTGTTAGACTGATCTGTCAGCATGAGCTAAGACAAAACTGAGTGCATACATTGTTTTATGAAATATCATACATTTAAAAAACAATGGCATTTAAACAGATAACAAGATGGATTTTAACAACCTACCTATTCACCCACCCACTCACTTAGTGATCATTGACAATCTGCCACATAAGTTCAAGAAAAAACAAGTTTTATTTTTCTGTCACCATAGGAACTAGCATTTTGCAAATGAGTCAGGCAAGTGAAAAACCTACAGGTGTTAGTAACAATGCCTGGCTGAGATAGACAAAGTCTTTTATCATGGATAAATATGACAGGGGTTCACAGGTTATCTTGTGTTATTTTACAAGGGCACACCACACATTCACTAGCTTTGAACATCGGTTTAAACATTGGTAAGGACTATTTATTGGTGTTATTAGGGTCAATGACACATAAGGATGTATAAAGTGAATATATCTGTGTATTGTTCAAAGATTTGGGGTTGTAATATTTTTTCATTTTGGAAAGAAATCTCAAGTCTGAAAGATGCTCAACCAATCCTGCATTTATCAAAAATACGGTCATATTTTGTTACATTAACGGTAATATTTTGAAATATTGTTAGAATTTAAAATATCAACCTATTTTAAAATGTACTTAATTCTGGTGATGCAAATATTTTTAAATTATCAATGTTGAAAATACTGCTGCTTAATATTTTTGTGAAAACCATAATCGTAATACATATTTTATAGTTCTTTAACAAATATAATGTATACATTTATTTGAAATGGAATATGCTTTACTGTCACGTTTGATGATTTTAATGCATTTTTGCAGGGTAAAATGAAATAATTTCTTTCACAACCAAAACTCCTTCTAAACTGTAGTGTACACACACACACACACACACACACACACACACACACACACACACAGAGAGTGGTATAAGGTTCTGCATTAATAAAATGTGGTTTTGTGGTATTGTGACAAATCTTCATTTGTCACAATAGACAAACACAATTTTTTTAATCTGCTAACACACAAACAGTTGTAATTTTCTAAATTTGAAAGGACAAGATAGAAGTAAGTGAAGCTCAAAAGAGATGATATTGGAAGTGTAAGTCCCTTTAAATAAAGGCACAAAGTCTGGTTTCTTCTCTAGAAAAATTGGTTAGTGTAAATCATATCAAGCACTGCTAAAAGCCTGGGTGCATATGAATTCAGAGTAAGATGCCATATCTAAAATGTAGAAAATTCTTGACTGCTGCTATTCTTCCTGTGAACTCAGGGAGATTAATCCAGCAGGCAACCCTGAAACAGGTGAGACAAAAAGAAAAGAAAAGAAAACTACTAAAACTAAACTGCAGTAGTCTGTGGTTTATTTGTCCACTATCAGAAAAAAAACACTAAACAAGAATGAAGTTCATTAAAGGACAATATGAATAAAACCACTGTTGTCTAAAAAATATTAACGTATGTTTGCCCGCTTGGATGTTTCACAACACTTTTGGGAGAAAAAGTTTTGCATACTGTTGAGGCAAAAGTGGAAAATTTGGCAAAGATTTCAGGCCAGGCTGCTGGTGTTTTGCAGCATAGCAGTTCTGCAAGTGCAGGCTGGCTTTCTGCAGGACTCTGATAATGAAGTATCTCCAGATGCAGACCTGGAGCTCCACTGCACTACAAACCTTGCACTCTGTGCCATCAAGGCAGTGGACCGCACCATCGGCTGTTCATTTGCTGCCATGTTTGCCACAAAACAGCATCTTTGGATTAGCCTTTTGGGGCTCAAGGAGAAGTAAAAATAATTTCACCTTGGTGCCCTGGTCTCATCTTCCAGGCTTTTTAAGTCCTGCCATTGAAACTGTGGTCCAGAGGTTCTTGGAGACAAAGGCTAAACTCTCTGGTCAGCTCTCTGGTACTGGGAGTGCAGAGTTAGTAGCTGTATGCTTTTTTTTTTGTTTGTTTTGTTTAAGCATGATAAAGAAAGTTGGCAATACTGCTGCTTATGTCAGACTTCCTCATCAGTTACTTTCTCTGGTACTCAGTGTACTAGGTAGATACAGTTCCTATAAAACTATATTTGAATGGATGCATGGAAAGTATGGAATCAACATTAGTGCACTTTCCTTAGGAAGACTCTCCAGTGTACTCCCCTATGTGGCTGCATGTGAATGGGCAGTACAGATGGGGAGACGGACATTTATACCACTGGAATCTTACCACCCATCTGTCGCCCCTCCAGCACAGCCTGAAATTGATAGTGTGGACATTGTGGTGGAACTATATTTACAAGTTTTTCTGGTAGTTTGCAAGAGGAAGAGTAAGCATAATAATTACTTGACAATAATTGATCATTTTCAGCAGCAACAATCAACTAAACATGCAAGTTTAGTTCAGTTCAGTGGCATTGTTTACGCTCAGTGTCGCCAATATGGCCGATTGATTTACATTATTTTCTAACCCTGTGGAAAAAAACAACATTAGGTATATTGTGAAGCATTTTAATGCCCATTTTGTGTGTGCAAATGTTTATACAGAAGGTCCCTGATCCTCCTGTCAACATTTTATTGCTGGACATCACAAAAACTTTGCTGGTTTGAATCTTACCTAACAGGTAGATCACTCAGGGTATCCTGGAGAGAAGAGGTGTCCAAATCAAATCACATGTGTACTGCTGTGGGGCCTCAAATACCTGAGTGTGGAGTCAATGATTTGCAAATTATACACAAAGCAGCGGAATGAATGGTCTTCAATGAAAACATCAAGAGAGTGCACATTACACCTCTTTTTATCTCACTTCACGTTTAAGTTCGAGATATTGATGTTTGCATACACAACGGCCCATAAAGATTTCCATTTATTGTCTGTTGCTGCTTCATACCGGTTTTAATGAAACAGAATGTCAAAACTCAAAACTGGTTGCGATTAAGATCTACCTTGACACAAGTAATATTACGCTCTTACATGTCGGAAGTGCATTTTGAAACGATTTATTAACTTTACATACCTGAATGAACAGGAGAAAGACATGACAGCAGTTTGTGTTCTTTCAGCCATTACTTGTCACAAGCATCAGGTAAGCGAGAGCTCATGAGATACTTCTACCCCATACGCCCCCTCGTGGATATATAAGTACATGAATCAATTTCATCCATTTAAAGGGACCTCTTGTGAACATGATTAGGGGGAAGTGGGGTAAGTTGAGCCAGTGGGTAAATTGCCAAGTGCCAATAAAATAAAATACAACAAAGATACATACACTTTGAGAAAGAAAGGAAAAGAAAAGAAAAAAAGTAAGTAGGGGGTCTCTTCACTCCTCCCCAAGCAAATCAAGTTCTCCTATTATTCCAAGTTTCTGAGCCTTTTTACTTTTCAGACATTCCAATGACGGAAAGTATTTATAAACAAAAACTCTTTTAAAACAGAAAAATAAAGTTTCGTTTCATACATTTGCAAAGTGAGCAAAATGCTGTGGGCTAAATACAGCCAGCATTTTTACTTAAGGAACTGAAGTTAAGTTAATCTCTGAATTTAGAGATTTATTCCTTCATTCTAACTCAGTTTTTATATAATTTTACGCTACAAACTCTCTGTTTATTCTGTTTTTGAGATGGTTACAACTTTGGTGTTCAACATTCTGTATTGTTTTAGAAATGCAAACAATTAAAGACTGTAATTTAAACTTGATTTGGTTGGTTTTATGTTGTTTAAGTTTTAAAAGAAATATGACATTGTAAAAGGAAATTTGATTAAATTAGTTTTTAAAAGAGGTAAATTATCTTTAATTCAGTTAGATGGTTAGTTTACACCCAGATGGTTTATCTGACCCACTGACCCGGGTCAACTTACCCCTAACCTGGGGCAAACTGAGCCACGTTAACACTTTTTTATAAGAAGCCATATTTTAGAACCTTTTTTTGTCATGGATATGTTTTGATCATTTAAAATGAAAGGAAACATCCTGAAATTACTTTTCTGCCCTTTTTTCCCGTATCTTGAGAACATAAAAAAAGGTTCATCTTACCCCACTCTCCCCAAAAAATTCCATTGACTGTGTTTGTTACTTTTCCAGTAATTCAGAATCGTTGAAGAAACAACCATGAAGTACTTGTAAGCATTACATTTATTTAAAAAAAGCATTTATCTTTACTGCTAGATTCAGTTAGATATGGTTTTGTGTCTCTCCTCCTGTCCTTCTACTGGCCTGTCTATTAACAGTAAATAACTTGAATGTTAAAAAACAAACAAACAAACAAACAACCACTGAGCAACAACAAAACATCCTTAAAAGAGTCTTGAAAGACATATCCCATGATTCTCTCAACAAATTCTAATTTTTCTAATTTTGGACTCTTTACTCTCAGAACTTGCTCATGTTGTGTATTTTATTTCTCTTAAGGAATTTAAGGAGAAACATCTAGGGCACTGTTGATACTTTAATAAGAAATATATGAGAATCACAACTAAGTCTCCTGAGATTAGGAAAAGCAACCACTGAGCAATAAACTTTTCCTCTGGGTGCTTAAAATTGACCAAGACAAGCCTAGCTCCCTAGAGAGTTAGATTTAATTAGGGTAAACCTTCATGTTGAAGTTTTATGGTGACAAATCATACATTTTTATACAAATTAGACCATATAATAATAATAATAATAATAATAATAATAATAAACAGTTCCAAAACACTTTTTTGTTTATTTGTTTTTCCATGAGATTATGTTTAATAATCAGTCCAGTAGATGGTGTCATATGTACAAATGGTGGGAAATTTGTGAAAAAGAGGTCAAAGACATATTTTGTGTTTTAGAGATCTCATTAGCAGGCCATATCAAATTCAGTATCCTAAACCTGGAAATACAGTGAGAAATAAAATGGTGTCCTTGACAGTTACAGTCGGTACTACCCATGGTGTTGTGTATAGACCAATATGACTCTGGACCACATAACCAGTCGTAAGTATATATAGAATAGGATATTAAGTAAAGATTAGGTAGTAAAGATATTTTGTAAATTTCCTACAATAAATATATCAAAACTTAATGTATCTTGGCCAAATATTGTCCTAATGGGAAGCTTATTTATTCAGCTTTCGGATTATGGTTTTGTGGTCCAGGGTCACATATTATCCTAATAATGATTTTGTCTTTAACAGAGCTTACTGTACATACAATCAGTATTGTGGAGCAGTACCTTTTATTTTTATTTCCTCAACAACGGCAGAGTAAAAACACAATATAACAAAAGACAAATGGTATGACATTGTATTTGACATAATGCTATTCAAATAGGAATCCCAATGTCTTTTTTATCAACATCCATGAAAAGAATCCATGAAATACAAAATTTTATTTACAGACTGTACTGAAAATAAATGAATTGAACAAGCTTTGATCATTTTTGCTTTTAACATGAAGCAGAGAGTTATTCTTGTTCTTTATTTTCAGTGGATTCAAGTCCATGAATAAATTACTTCTAATTCTGATGTCCTGCACATGGTTACCTGTGGGGAATATGATGTGGCTTCACCATGTTCTCACAGACTTCCCACAGATTAGCCAGTATATATTAATCCCTCCATTTGTCTTTGTCAACAAATGAAAGCAATCATTTGAGAGTACATTAGAGCTTAAACATGAGAGCGAGCTGTATTAAAAACAGTCAAAAGACAGGTGCATTGTGCTGCTCTGCATTACAAATAAAGCTTCTGTTATTTCTATTGTATACCTTATATACACTATATTGCCAAAAGTTGGAACCCCTTCTAATGAACAGGTTTGACTAGTAAGGTTCATAGAGAAATGTTTGATTCAGTCAGTGTGGAAGAACTTGACTGGTCTGCATAAAGCCAAGTCCTAATTCCAGTTGAACACCTCTGGTGTGACTTTAAATACAGACCTTGAACCAAAAACTCAGACCAAACACCAATGACTTGCATATGGGTACAGTCATTTTTGACACTTCCAAAACTAAAGCAACAAAGATGGAAATACAATTTTTAAATACACAAATTATGCTTCCATCATTGTTGCTACAGTTTTAGAAGTGCCTTTTTCTGTTCAAAAGAAAGGGGTGTCCCAATATGTTTGTCCATATAACGTATATACAAGTCATTGGTATTTGGTGATGAGTTTTTGGCTCAAGGTCTGCATTTAAAGTCACACCAGAGGTGTTCAGCTGGGGTTAGGACTTTATGCAGACCAGTCAAGTTGTTCCATACTGACTGAATCAAACATTTCTCTATGAACCTTGCCTTATACACAGAGGCATTGTCATGTTGGAATAAAAAAGGGTCCTGTCCAAACTTTTGCTATAAAATTAGAAGGACACAATTCCCTAGAATATCATTATATGCTTAAACATTAAGATTAGTACTTATTAGTACTCATGGAAATTACGTCAAGTAGTCAAACCTGCTCATTACACTGCAAAAATACTTTTCTTACTTAGATTTTTAGTCTTGTTTCCAGCCAAAATATCTAAAAATTATTTTAAAAAATATTGTCTTGTTTTCAGAAAACATCAATTAAAATTAAGAGAGTTTTTGCAACAAAAACTTGAAACAAGCAAAATAACCTGCCATTGGGGTAAGCAAAATAATCTATCTTTTTTGCTTGAAATAAGATTATTTTGCTTATCCCATTGGCAGATTATTTTGCTTGTTTTAAGCAAAAACTCACTTAATTTTGATTTGTTCTTTCTGAAAACAAGACAACATTTTTTCCTTGTCTAGAAAATCTTTCTGATGTAATAATTTGTAGATATTTTGGCTGGAAACAAGACTAAAAATCTAAGAAAGAAAAGCATTTTTTTTTTTTTTTTTTTTTTGCAGTGCAGAAGGGGGTGTCCCAATACTTTTGGCAATATAGTGTATACAATAGGATCAGTTTATTAAGGTAAAATAGCTTAAAAAAAGGCCAATAAATAATAAAGCCTATAAAAAAATCTTGATTTTAGGGATGAAACGATTACCGGTTTAATGATAAATCGTGATAAAAACCCTCCAAGGTTAGTATTATCGTTTCATATTTAATTATCACTAAAACCGTATCTGATTACCGTGATTTGAACAACTGAGGATAAATAAATACTGTGTTGCATTTTTAAGTAACAGTCTCGCATGTGCACAGCACGCAGCACGTTTTTTTGTGAAAACGTGGCAGAAAGATGGGTTTCAAAAGAGTGCTAAGGGAATTATACAAATGTATATGAATGAATTAATTATATAAATGTACCTCTGAAAGTTCTGACTGGTTTAGAAAAGATTCAATGGCATTTTGTTTCTATCTTTGCTTTCGTAATACTTGAGATAGTGTTCTTAATCGCAATGCTGCTTTATCCACGGAGGTTACGGGTAGGGCTGTGCAGATAATCGGACGCGATATCATACGCATCTCGTCAGTAATGCCGGTTCTGTGATTAGTCGTAAATCTCATTCACGTGTTCATTCATGCAACCGCGTTTACTACACAGAGCCGTAGTTCACTGATAAGCTACGCAGTTTCGCGTGCATAGTCGATATATATCGCCTGCGATAATGAAGGCGATGTTTGCGTAGCTTGTCAGTGAACTACGGCTCTGTGTAGTAAACGCGGCTGCATGAATGAACACGTGAATGAGATTTACGACTAATCACAGAACCGGCAATACTGACGAGATGCGCATGATAATTTGCGTCCAAATATTGCACAGCCCTAGTTACGGGAAACAGCTGTAATTCAGCTTTTCCATAAGCACCATCTAGTGTCAGGGAGTGGATTTAAAGAGAGTTACATTTACACTCAGCCTGTGTGCAGTTTTTGACTGGCCAAACAATTGGACCGGTTTTGCATTCCCTGCTGTAAATTTTGACCGGTTGATGAAAAACAAGCTTATGTGGATTCTATACATTTTAACAATTCAGATAATGTATCTAGAAATAGAAGATAAAATACATATGAGGTTTACCATTTTATGGAACCTTTTCAAAGTTTTATCTGAACGTTTCGTACATGTTATTAGATAAACTGTTGTCAGTTATGTTGTCATTTAAAATCCAGATATCACAGGTAATGTTATTGTTTTAGTGTTTATGCAAAAAGAAAGTAATTTTATTTATTTTGGTTGATTTTATATACAAAAGTTGGTGAAATGTTTCATGTGTCAGTACTTTTTGAACATTTCCAGCATATTTTATCAATACCGTGATAATACTGATAACCATGATCAGTTAGGTCACTATAATCATGATAAGAAATTTTCATATCGTTACATCCCTATTACAGATAATATTAACATAAATTCATACTTTTTTATTTTAACCCCAAAGTATATATTATTTGTGTTGCAAAAAAAATAGGTTTATTTTAGAGCTATATTGTTAGAAAAATAAATAAATAAGCATGCCAATAAGATAAATTAATTATTATAAACCTTTTTTTAAATTGACATGTGAGTTACAGATGTGTGCTCTGGAAAGCCGTTCAGGTGAGAACAGCTGGTGTAGTGAGGCACTATTTCCTTAGCACTTCTATTTATTTTCAATTCAGGATTTATAAGCTGCCATCTGCTGTTGGGTGTGCTCACGCTGATTATTTACCCAGAGAAAATATAGCAGTGAAAAATTCATGCGTGCGTGTACTGAGCTCTGTCCATCTGACCCCGTGGTCACAGGCAGAATGAGAAAGCAGGGTCGCGGTGCTGTGAGATGAGGTCAGCATTTGAGGCAATGTGGAGAGGGTTCTGATCTCGACTCGTGACATCACCTCTCCACCTCTATTAGCCCTCTTAACACAACAGATATGAGACAGGAGATCCAGGAGATGGTCTATTGCGTCCATTTTGTGCCTGGATTGGAAAGAAAAAAAGGGGTTTGTCCAGCAGATGGCAGTACAACATGTATATTTTGTTTATAACGCTATATTGGAAACTGCATGTCAAAATATGTGACTGTTTATAAGTTTAACTATATGCTATTTTCTATTTTTAATTTTTGAAATAAGTCTCTTATTCTTAAAAAACAGTAATATTAATACAAAAATAAAATGAGCTGATATTTTAATTTAAATAAGCTGAATTTTCAACATCATTACTAGTCTTCAGTGTCACATGATCTTTCAGAAATCATTCTAATATGCTGATTTTGTGGTCTATTATTAACATTATTATTAACATTATTAACATTATTATTAGCTGTAGTATATGAAGAGTTCAGATGCAAAAACCTCTAAATCCATCTGACATATTTCTTTAAAAAAAAAAACATTTTTATCAGGCTCCGATGTGTACGTTTCTATGTAAGTACTGGTACTTCTGATTGGGCTGAGGGTGGGATTCTAGCGAGTTTGAAGTTAAAGTATTTGATGGATGTATAAAATGTGTCTAAAGCATGAATTCAGTATCATTATCTCATTTTTGACCGAGATGACTTTTAGCTGGTTTTGCATCTGAACTCTTCATACATTCTACTATTAATTATTCAATTATTAAGGGTGCTTAATTATTAAGGATGGTTCTTAGCCATGTTGTTTTTTTCCCTTAACGTTCTTCTGTAAACTGATTATGTATGCATGTATTTATTAATTGGTTAGGTGATTAATGAATAAAAGTAATAAAAGAACATTTCTTTGAATTATAAATCTTTCGTAGTATTATAAATGGCTTTACGTCACTTGTGATCAATTTAATGCATCCTTGTTGATTTATTTTATTTTATTTTATGAATCTTACTTAATTTTCAGAAATGTTTCTTGAGCGCCAAGTCAACATATGTGACCCTGGACCACAAAACCAGTCATAAGTCACTGAAGTATATTTGTAGCAATTGTATGGGTCAAAAGATTTTTCTTTTATGTCAAAAATCATTAGCATACAAGTAAAGATCATGTTCCATGAAGATATTTTGTAAATTTCCTACTGTAAATATATAAAAACGTAATTTTTGATAAGTATATGCATTGCTAAGAACTTCATTTGGACAATATTCCTAACATTTTTGTTTTTTTGCACCCTCAGATTCCAGATTTTCAAATAGTTGTATCTCGGTCAAATATTGTTCCACAATAACAAACCATACATCAACGGAAAGCTTATTTATTCTCATTATTATTTTATTTTGTATTCAGCTTTCAGATTATGTATAAATCTCAATTTCAACAAAATTGACCCTTATGACTGGTTTTGTGGTCCAGGGTCACATATTAGAATATCGCATATTTCTTAAGTATTATGTGACATTGAAGCCTGGAGTAATTGCTACTAAGCTTTGCCATCACAGGAATAGACTACATTAAAATTAAATATTAATATATACTAAAATAGAAAACAGTTCTTTTAAATTGTAATAATACTTTTTTCAGAAGCCTTAAAAAAAATCATAACTATTCTAAACGTTTGCACATAACTTTCTCACAGTTTTTTTCTTACATGTCGATTGTGTTTTAGAGAATGGCGTATTCTTCTTCAGTCCCCAGAAATCTGTGGTTAGCAATAACTGTAAAGTTCATGTGGAAAGATGGTGTCCAAACAGCTGGTGAAAAGGATCCATCTGCATCTGGCAGGGAGTCCATACTGCCCTGCCAACAGATTAAGTGGTCACTAAAGCCATAAAATGAAATTTTCGTGTTTCGTATGAAAGCATAATTTCCATATCCGTAAGCTCTCTGTTAACCACTTGTCTAAATATTCATAAATCATCACTGAATTCCTGCTTTTATTTGAGAAGTATGAACTTGAAGAAAAATATTAGGTAGATGTGGATGAGCTCCACACAAAAGAAAAAGAAGGTGATACAATATTACTGTATTATATTGCATATTTAATATTACAGAATCATATATGCTGTCTGATTATGATGATAGTGATGATGATGATGATGATGATGAAAAATACAATACAAAGTTGTAAAAAAACAACAGATTACACTGTGAAACAAGTTTGATATGCTTAATATGACAATCACATTACTTTCTGTGTATAGTATACAGTATATAGTAATAACAGTGCTTAAGAAAACTAAAAAAAATGTTGACAACTTATACAACTTATCTGTTATTACTCTTGCATAACACTGAGATAACAACAACAGTTTAACATAAACAGTTACCAAAAGTAAGTCATCCAAAACTTCGAAGTGTATGTTGATTTATGTCATTTATGACTAATGTTCTGGAATGTTCAGAAAAGCATAGAATATTACAGAACATTCCAGAATGTTACAGAAACTTCTAAAATGTTCCAAACCTTGCTAAAAATCTTTAAAAACATGCAAGATTTGTGCAAAAAAAAGATCTGTACATTTTATAATTAATAATGAAAGACCTAAATATTTACCAAAATATGAATGCTACATGAAAATACATAATACAAAAATAATTAGCCTAACATCACAAAATTACAGACGAACCATAATACATTTAAGTAAAACTTTTTTGTTTCATTTTACAGTACACTCTTAAAAATAAAGGTGTTTCACAATGCCATTGAAGAACCCCTTTTGTCTACATGGTTTCATAAAGAACCTTTAACATCTGAAGAATCTTTCTGTTGGCGAAAGATTATAAAAAGCTAAGAAAGAGATGGTTCTTTAAAGAAACTTTGACTGAATGGTTCTTTGTGGAACCAAAAATTGTTCTTCTATGCCATCGCTGTGAAGAAACTTTTAAAGCACCTTTATTTTTAAGTGTGTATGATTTACAAATGTTTATTTTTTTAATTAGTTTCTGAATGAAAATCTACATCCTTTTTTTTTTTTTTTTTTTTTTTGCAGTGAACAGCTACAGATATTTGGGATTTTAGACAAAAAGACATGCACTCATCACTCTGCTTTTCCATTAAGCTCTTTTGTGTACAGTATTATCTTTGGAAGTGAAACACCTCTGTGAATGAGGGAGGACTCTATTCCCCACCTTCCACATAATGAGGAGACCTTCACAGGTTATATCCTCACCCTCAGCTGGGATTGCCATTTCCTCTTGCCTTTGACCTGCATGTCGCATGGCTGAGTCATACAGGAATCAAGGTGAAGAAGAACAAACAAAGACCGGGAAAAATGGGAAATCTGTGTTGCAAGTGCTGTTCAGCTGTGCTGAGCTCAAGTGGACTTTGCCAATGACAGAGGTTTGGAAAACTCATCACCTGCAGCTGAACCGGGGCCCCAGTTAAACATGGGTGGTCACCAACAAAACGTCTCCAAATAAACGGTTTTGCATGATGCGACCAGTATCTGTTGTGAAATGTTGAATGGGGCCCATCCATTGGCCTAACTGCCACTTCCCTGTTAAAAGATAAAATTATGTATGACGCAACAAAGTGCTATTTGGTGACCGCCAGGAAAAAAAAAAGATAAACAGGCCCGTTTGTGTGCAAACTTTGGCAGGTTGGCTGGACTCAGACTGAATGCGCAGGATATATTTGGAATAAAATAATAAACCCGTCAAAGCCATGGGGGGACTGTATGTCTTCTGTGGAGTGTTTGTTCTTCCTCTCTGTCATTTGCTGACTCAGAGGCTACTACACTCTTAAAAATAAAGGTGCTTTAAAAGGTTCTTCAAGCGATGCCACTTTTGCTTCCACAAAGAACCATTCAGTCAAAGGTTCTTTAAAGAGCCATCTTTTTCTCACCTTTTTATAATCTGAAGAACCTTCTTTCACCACAAAGAAACGTTTTATGAAACAGAAAGGTTCTTCAGATGTTTAAGGTTCTTTATAGAACCATTTAGACAAAAAAGGTTCTTCTATGGCATCGTGAAGCTCCTTTATTTTTAAGAGTGTATTTAGAACTAACAAACACAAAGAAATATAAATTCAACGGTGTCATACTGGATTAAAAAAACAAAAAAAAAAACAAAAAAAAAAAACCCTGACCTGAACAACCAGTGTCCTTGCTATGTTTAGTCAAAGAATGACCTAAAAACCAACAGCTCTTCAAAAATCAATTAAATTTGCACTTCTTAAAACAAGTATTTGTTTAGTTAGTGGTGTGTTTTTTACATACCAACATATACTGGCTATATTTGTAATAATCTATGAAGGAAAATGTAAAACAAAAAACAAACAAACAACAACAACAAAAAAACCGTATATGTGACATGAATAATACAGCAAATTAAAAAAGTGTGTAGAAAAAAACACCATGCACAATTAATTGTGCACTGATTAATACAACAATTAATCACTGATTACAATAAATACTTATATAATATTTATAAAGAGTTAATTATAATAACTTTACATTAAATAATTACTCCAAAGTTATTTTAAAAATATTGAACTCTTCACTTTGTGAAGAAATAACACATCGCATTAAGATGCATTACTAAAACAGTCCACTAGATGTCGGAGATATCAACAGAAACGTGTGCATGATGAATGAAATTGGCATTTAAATTTCCTTTTGAACTCATAGGTAAAAAAGCTGGCTTTTCGCTCTTTAGCAAAGGTCAAATACATCTAATATAACGCATATACTGGATTCTGATAAATTCCTTTAAAAATGACTATAATGCAAAAAAATCTGTATTTTACATTCAGGTAATGTAATTTTAAATCCACAAAAATGCTGGTAAAATGATACTGAATGATGAAATTGAACTAAAAGTAAAAATTCATAAAAAGCGTTGAATACAGCACATGTGATTTCTTTGCAGGCAAGCAGTCTTCTCTGTGCTCCAATTTAGCTGGTTTCGATCAGCATGGATCAGTCCCAAAGGAGTTCTGCAGCCTTTAACTTCTGTCTTTCTGAAACAACAGACAGCCACATGTCTTTCAGAAACCTTAGTAATGGATTCTCCTGAATCACAGCTGTATGTTGCCAGAGACGATGAGAAACAGTTGAGATTCTGTCTTTAAAGACAATTTGAATTTATTACAGTGCCACTGCTGAATTTACTGTGTAGTGTTTGTAAATTACTTTCACATCGTAGTAGTTGTCAGGCGGAATGATTCAGTCGACATATTAGTATTATAAATATTAAGATCATCTCTTAGCATTTTCAGTAAACTTAGGCTATTGTACATGTTGTAACAAGACACTGGTAAGTGAAAGGAAATTCATATCTTTTCTGCACTGGTACGTTTACATTAATTTATCTATTTAATTATTATTTTAATGTTACTTATGACATGTTTTATAGCTGCCCTACATTTTATTAGTTTTATTAGTATTGTTCTCTCAGTTTTTAGTGTTTGTGTATAGTGTTTATCTTAGTGTAAAACACAGTTGAACATCACACACATGTACTGTACAGACACAAATATACATAGCATCTTATTTTTGGAGCCGTAGCAAAGTCTTTAGGCCAATATAAGGCTTTCTTCCAACATTATACTGCTTGGCCTCCAATCAAACCGGCTTTATAATATTTAAAGATTCTCCAGAGCCCACAAAGTCAAAAGAGCAATGGAGGGAAAATCAAGAGTATCCGCCAACCACACACACTCTCTCTCACTGAGCACATCCTGCTAAACTGCAGTAAATCTTCAGGAGAGCAGTCCATGTGGAAGATACGATCATCTAAGACCAATAAAAGACACATCGCTCTAAATGCAGCAATCATCAGCATGTCAGAGCTATATATATATATATATATGTATATTAAAAATAAAATACTGGTTTTCTATTTTAGTTTTAATTTTCTATATAATTTATTTCTGTTATGCAAAGCTGAAATTCCATCAGGCATTACTTAAGTATCAAATGATCCTTTAGGAATTATTATAATATCCTGATTTATTATCAATGTTGGGAACAGTTGTGCTGCTTTATATTTTTACTTTGTATTTATTTATGAAACATATTATATGTTTTCAGAATTTTTGATAAATAAAAAGTTAAAAAGAGCAGTGTTTATTTAAATAGAAATCTTTTAGAACAACACTACTGTTCAAATGTTTGGGGTCGTTTTTTCCTTTCTTTCTTCAAAATAATAATAATAATAATAATAATAATAATAATGAAATACTATCATTCTAGGAAGTCTTAAATTGATTTTAAAAAGTGATAGTAAAAACTAATTTTGTTACAAAAGATTTCCATTTTAAATAAGAGTTCTTTTAAACTTTTTAAAATCCTGAAAAACTATCACAGGTTCCAAAAAAATATTAAGCAACTGTTGACAAGAATAAAAATTATTCAGCATGTTAGAATGATTTCTGAAGGATCGTGTGACACTGAAGATTGGAGTAAATGATGCAGCACAGAAATAAAGTACATTTTAAAGTATATAATAGAAAATTGTATTTTTAAATTGTAATATTCCACAGCATTGTTTTTTTCTGTTTTTGATAAGCATAAGTGACTTCTTTAAAAACATTAAAAAACATTACAAATCTTTTTTTTTTTTTTAATGGCAATATATATTGTACATATGCAAAGAGCAAAGCTCATCGTCCCAGATGCTGGAAGCAAATGAGAATGCAATACATTGTTATCTTTTCAGACTGCTATTCTGAAATGTGCACAAAGAAAACAAAGTTGTTCGTAAAGATTAAATTAAAAAAAAAATTGAATAGAAGTAATTAATAATTTGTTGCATGAAGTCAAATGCCTGTTTGTGAATAATTCTTTAAATCAGAGGCTATACTCTCTAACAATGTCACTGGTTTCTCTGACCTTGAACTCTTTAAAAAGAAAGGTAGCAAAACAATTATTAAACAGTTATCAAAGGGACCTTTTAACATTTTTAAAAATTCTAAAGAACCTTTCTGTCTTTCTTTTTTTTTTCTAAACGATTCAGTGTATCCTCACGGATGTAGAGATGCCCATTAAAAAAGTCCAGTTCTATAAATTGTGGTTCTGAGCAGAATGTACTTTCCAAATGATAAAGTAGTGCCTGTGTGTACTTATGCTGGTAGGTACATCATTACTGTGGCCAGAATGCCATCCTGAAGCCCATGTGAGAAAGGTCATTTCCGACAGTCCACTTTGACCTGCAGGTTCATAATGAGGCCTGTTTAAACAAGTTCTGTTTACTGTAAATATCCTAAAATAGCCTCATGGCCTGCTGTGCTGCTTTGAATGACAGCTGGAAATGACTGTTTGGGTATGTTGTAATGTGGGGAGCCCAAGTTATTAATGTGTTGGTACACTTTCCATCAAACGCAACTGATGTCTGGAGTCATGTAAGGGCACAGAAGAGTAGAGGCTGCATGGCAGACAGAGTGGGGGAAACACTGCAGTACTGGTCTGGGGCCAGTGACCTCAGCACTCTGTGGTGTTATTGGCCCAGAGGATCTGATGGCTTGTGCGGTTTGGCTGGGCTCTACAGAGACCATGACGGTGTTATCTATTAGCTGGTTTCTTCAGAATGAGAGGTGATGAAAGCAGTACAGCCTCACGCTGGGTCAGCCGATGGTGAAGAGACTGCTGTGATTCTAGCACATGGTGGAGAACGCAGGCAGATTCTGATGTTTATTCGGAGAGAGAGCTAGAGTGTGTTCGCAACAGCATTTACATCATTAGTCTTGTGGGTGGTCTCTTCTGGCCGAGCGTCAACAGATACATGCCCCGTTATGGAAAGGTTCAGCGGAGCCTGGATTCAGGCCCCTGAGAAAGTATTGACAACCAGCACGAGCATGTGTTGCTGACAATTTTGAGTTTGATCGACAAATTTATATTGGATGTTGGCCTTTGTAGGTTTGCTTGTATGCAGATTTTTCTTTTCCAGCGCACTCTCAAGAGGACACGAATAAATAATAAAACACAATAGACTACAAATGACCTTATAATACATCCAATAATTTCATTCTAGTACATTGTTTGCTTGTGTGATATATAGGGCTGCTCTCGACTAAATATTTTTTTGGTTGACTAGTAGTAGTTAAGCATTAGTTGACTAAACGCACGTTTATTAATAAACCATTTAAATCATAACAATGAGCTTTTAATTGCCTACATAGGCTAAAATGTCTGTAAGACAAGTATTGTTTTGGAATATATATATATATATATATAGACATAGTCAAGTTCATCCTACGACCGATACAGCACAAAATACATACTGTTTGATTTCATTATTTTACAAAAGCGCAATGTTTTGTTGCTATTGTGAGTGCACACAAACCAACTTAGAGTAATTCAAGAGCGCACCGGTGCCTCCATCTGTCATGCAGTGAGTGCACTACTATTCAGGTTCCACACTCAGCACAGAAACTTGAATAGCGAACATTTTTCTAGGTTAACATTATACTGAGTGGCCATGTACAGTTGCTACTTCTTTCATACAATATTTCAGATGATATATTTGAGGTTGATAAAAGAGAGGTATTTTTGGATGTCCTGCCTGATGAATTGGAATACGTGACTTCGCCACTTCTTGTCGATTTTTTACAATTTTTTTCCCTACGACTAAGCGACTAATATAATTTTGGTCAACCAAACCTCCGTTAGTCGACTTTTAGGGGGGAGCCCTAGTAATATTGTCTAGAGCAGTGCTTTTCAAAAATTTTAAGAGCGACCCTGTTTTTTCCTTTTTAAATTGACGCGACCCATATATATATATATATATATATATATATATATATATATAAAGAAAGAAAGAACGAAAGAACGAAAGAAAGAAAGAAAGAAAAAGAAATCCCCCATTTTTTTGCGTATATATGTGTCACTCCTGAAACTTGCAGCAAGTATGCCACTTTGGTCCTCTGAGCAGCATCAAAAATATATTGTATTCAAATTCCGAATGGACTATATATAGACGGTAACGCGTGCAAAGCTTAATCACTAAAAAGCGGACACTCATTTCAGTTTATTGCAATCTCAGAAAATTCTGCTATGATCCATGAATCTCGTTACACAGCACAATTAAATCTCTTATTTACATTCTGTCTACACTTAGTTATAATGTGAGGATCCGTGAGTTTCCAGAACTCAGGACTGAACAAAAATCTGGAGAGTAGATTCTGACTTTGAAACACCATTGACTAATTGATTGGCCATTGCGTTTCAGAAATCAACAGATATATCTGTGATTGGCTACAATGTTCAACACTGCAAAACAGAGCGCAAACACGTTGGATTCCGCGTAAGGCACGCTTACTTTCGTTTTGTTGTTCATGTTTGTTTAATTATTAAGGTTAATTTTGCCAGTTTCCGCTTCCTTCCTCCTTGAATCTTGAACTTTGCACACACATACATACATTCATATAGGCTATACAATTTCATCAGATCATCCTGGCAACCCATTTTTTAAGTCTCGTGACCCAGGGTTTGAAATCCACTGGTCTAGAGCACACTCTTGATACAAATATCCCATCGCTTTTCCTGAAGGCACACCAACAGTCCACATTTTGGGAGTCTCTCTTATCTGACCTGTCCATTTCTGGTTTTGGAGTCTCTAATGTGTTCAAAAATGTGTACTGACAGTGTGCCTCCAGGAAAAGATTTGGAAAATACTAGTTTACTAATACTAGTTGTCGCCTCTGGCTTGCTCAGTTGGGGACACTTAATTTCCAGCGATATTGTATACTAATTGAACTGGGCTGGATGATAGCATCACTGAACTCAATGATTAACTCGCTTTAACTGTACAAAGTGGTAACGTTTCCTTTTGCATTATTGACACACTACTTTCCTATTTGATACTGTGGAGCTGCTTTGACACAATCTGTATTGTAAAAAGCACTATATAAATAAAGGTGACTTGACTAATATGCACCCTTTAGGGGTACATAAGGTACCAAGGTTTACCTCTGAAAGGGTATAGCACCAGTGACAGCTTTTGTGTCTTTTTCTGAGAGTGTAATGAACTTTTATTGTTGCTTGTCAGATAATTCTTCTGAAGGGAGTTTTAGTGTCACAATGTCTATGTTATGTGACTTGCTTATAACAAATGCACAGACACCCCTCACCTCCTCTGAAGACATTTAAACATGGAGCAAGAAAAAGTGGAAGTGAAAGAAACAGCACGGATGAAGACGTCGATCGGAGCATATGGATGCCATTTGTAAGAAGCGGTGAGAACGTATAGGTCAGTCTGCCCTTTGGTATCTCTCTATCCATCTGTTTTCACATTACTTGCAAATTATAGCGTCCTCCAGACCCAAATGAACATAAATCAGCACCACGAACGTGCAGAAGTTTTCCCCGCTGTCATAAAACAATGATTTAGGGTCGGTCTTGTGAAAATATGCCGCTGCGAATTCGTCCCTGCGCCCCAGCAGTAGGAACACAAAGCACCATCTCATCGGAGTAATTTATGGCCTCCCTGGGAGATGTGGATGATTAGGGGCTAGGCCACCAACAGGCAGAAAAACAGTAGGAGCTCCAATAAGGCCCACTGGAAAACTTGGGTCAAATTTATCAAACAATTCAACAAAATCAATTTCTGTTTGGAAAGAGGTGAGCGAGGGGAGATATATGGTGTTTTCAGTATACTGGTACATCTCTGGAACATTTGCTCACTGGGCATTTGTGTGTTTTGGAGTTTCTAAATTAAATAGTCGTAGCTGAAGACATGTGATGTATTGGACGCCCCGGCGGCCAAATAAAATATACAATTGGATGATCCAGGATTTTCGGAAATAAAATAGAAGGTTCAGAAAAGTGATGTCAACCCGAAATTGTTCAATTTTTGGGAAGAAGCGCTTTTCATGGACTAAAGATAATGCGGTTCTGTTCATGGAAGAGCATACAAAAACGTTCTGCCATGTGGATGTTGTTTCTGGGGGGCCAGCTGCATTTACAAGCCTCCTAGTTGGGCTGGAGGTGGCAGGCTAAACTTCATAGTGGCTTCCTGGACCCTGGTTATTGTGATTAGCCTCATGCTCCTGCTCCAAGGAGGAAATGCAGGGACAAAAACACGCTTGTAACAACAACCAGAAACATTTATAGAGGTGAGAACCCCGTCAGTGCTAACACGTATCTTCGCTCACAAAACCAGTGTGTGCGTCCTCCAAAAATAAACACAGACTCCTAACAACGGAACAAATGATTGGATTTAAGATCAGTCCTGATTGACATTATGCAGTGAATTATAGCCGTCATAACAAAACCGGCTTAAACCTAGTGAGTTGCATAGGTGAAGAAAGCAAGAAGAATGAGAAGTTCACCGCTGCAGCACATCTGGAGCAACCCTCGGCATCACAGTAAAGTGCGGGTGGAAGATGACTGACCTCAAACAAATGGTGATTTCATTGCGAGTGGATACACATGCTAAACATCTTATTCTAGTCTCGTCATGTCGGCATCCACCTGAACTGCTGCTGCGGTGCGTGGCTTAGCTGAGCAGGTACTGTTTTTAGATCTATTTTAACAACTGCTGCCACAAGTCCCTGGACAGTCATAGGTTCTGTGTGTGAGGGCCTCACAAGATGTCTACTGCTTTCTCTCCACCACAGGTGTCTCTCTATCTCGGCATACATCTGGACAATGTTATCTGATGCCGCCTCCTTCCCTGCTTTATTTAAAATGGTTCTCTTCAATAACCACGGAGAGAAAGACGTTAAATTATACAAATGCTATAAAAATTCTCAACATAATGGACACTTATTAGAAAGTTCTGGTGTAAAACTGTCATGACTTGATAAGCACAAAGCGTTATCTTTCACGCTTAGAATTATATAGCCAGATCTGAGTGGCTTAGTGGATCAGGCCATCACTGAAGCCACCCAAGCAAAGAGGCTCATGGGAACATTTCTTTCTCATCTGTTGCTCATGAAACGCCCAGGGCACTTCAAGATCTACAGTAAGAATATTTGTAGGAAATCATGTCTGCTTTATAACTGTTTACTTGATAGTTTTGTAAGAGAACCTCCTCTTCCTGGGAATTTTCATTTGTTGTGTAACCAAAGCAGTCTGTGGTATCAGTTGTTCAATCTAAAAGAAATTTGTTTGCATGTTTTAAGCAAAGCTGAGAGACAAGTGGGCGCTGTCTCTCATATGTTCACAAGTTCATGAGTTCAGCCCAGGTGTGTTATGGAAAATATGAGCCCACAAAACTGGATGAGTGAGAAAGAAACAGAGCCTCCCCAAATTCATACAACAAAGCTGGAAGCATTCTCTAGAATGTAGATTAGATATATTTCTTTTCACAGGAATTACTAGAATGGCTGAATACATTAATTGAAGGGAGTGTCTACATACTTTTAGAATGGATTTTGTATACATCACAGTACTCTAAGGAACATAATAAAATACAATGATGTTAACAATTGTAAAAGAAAAATGCATGCCTGCACGCAAACTTCTATAATCTTCATTTGATATAATGGAACGTCTACATACGACTAAGCTGAATATTCATTATTCATTTGGTTCTTGTAAAAAAAGATCTGCTGTGACAAGTACAAAAGCTTATCCATCCAGTTTTACCTCTGCTAATTAATATTCTGATTTACTGAATACTTTTAATTAATGATGATGAATTCTGATTGTAACCTATATCATTGGTTGCATGCATTCTAGCTAAAGCTGAAATGTATTGGTATCTAGGGTATATACACCCTTAAAAATAAAGGTGCTTCACAATGCCACAGAAGAACCTTTTTTTGCCGAAATGGTTCCATAAAGAACCTTTAACATCTAAAGAACCTTTCTGTTTTAAAAAAGGTTCTTCAGATAATAAAAAGGTAAGAAAGATATGGTTCTTTAAAGAACCTTTGACTGAATGGTTCTTTATGGAACCAAAAATGGTTCTTCTATGGCATCGTTGTGAAGAACCTTTTAAATCACCTTAATTTTTAAGAATGTATGTTGGTTATATGTACTATATTTGTTGATATCATGGAAAGATAACGAATGCATATCAGGTGTATTCAGGGTTTAATGTTTGCATACTATTTAAGACTTTGGCTTCTGATGCTGCAATTAGGCAGCAAAAGAACACCAGGAAGTGACATTGAGGTGAATTGAGAATTGTATCCAATAGATGGCGCAATTGTTGTTAGATTAAATTCTTTGAACGATTTTAATGAGTAGGTCTGTCTGTGTATGTGATGCTTAGGGACAAATTTGTCTACTGAAGTGACAAAACCTCTACTTAGGGACATCTGGGCAATGTACTTCTTTGTAAAAACAACATAAAATAAATTATGCAAAAAAAAGCTAAATGATAGTCTATAGTATAATTAGTGGTTTATAAAAACATGTATGGTGTATATTTCTTTAGTATGTGTGTCCTATCAATTATATCAAATTATATAATTCCTTGAAGTTTTTGATCTCACGAGGACTTTAGGGTTAGAACATACAGGTTGTACAGTATAAAAGACATTGTGTCTATAGGAAGTTCCCATAGAACATGGAAACCCAGTGTGTGTTTGCACCTACTTAACCATATTTCAGGTACAGTTTTTTACCAAAAAAATAGTTATTTGGTGGCAAACTTGTTTGTTATGCTTAGAGTGTGGGTGATGGTTACGTTAGTATGAATAAGCAGTTGTATAGAAAAACAATAGAATGTCCAAATTTAGATAACTAAGGTCATTTAGAGAAATTGTTACAGAGCAGTTGCAATGTTCCTCCCTTTCATGTTGTTCCTGTAATCATTAACATAAGTCATAGCTCTGGGAATAACTATGGGACTGGAAACAATTAATTGATTTAAATGCTCCATTGGCAGCTAAATGAATAGAACAACAGTCCCTCTTATTTATTTATTTATTTGAATGAATGTTTTTTTAAACTTTATAATCTTTTTTTATTGGTTTTTACTTCATATTGGTCAAACCTTAACCTAAGACAGAAATTTGCATTTGACACTCCTATACTCACACAATTTACACAAAAATGGATATGATAAAAATTAAGCTAACAGTATTGTTCTAGATTTTCATTTTGGCCATTGGAATTTTAAGTCTATGCCCTAATGGAAGGACCTTAAAACCAGGAGGAAAGGGTTAGTATGACCCTTCCTGCCACATCTCAATTTTCTTATATGTGTGTGGTCAAAAGTTCAGTAAGATTTTTTCAGGGATCAGTAAGATTTAAAAAAAAGTATTTAAAAATAGTTTCTAATGCTAATGCTTCTATATTGTAAAATATTATTACGATATAAAACAAGAAATTATTCTAATATGCTAATTTATTTTCAGTGCAGCTTACTATTTTTTTGGAACCTGTGATACTTTTTTTTTTTTTTTTTTTTTCAGGATTCTTGAATAATGAATTGATGAATAATAAGCTCAAAAGAACAGCATTTATTTAAAATAGAAATTTTTTCTAACAATATATTGGCGTCAATACATCTTAATTTTTTTTTTTTAATAAATTATTCATTTTATTCAGCAAGGATGTGTTCAATTGATAAAAAGTGATAGCAAAGACTTATATTGCTAGAAAATATTGATATTTTAAATAAATAATGCTCTTTTAAACTTTTATTCATCAAAGAATCCTGAAAAAAGTATCACAGGTTACAAAAAAATATTTGGTAGCGCAGCTGTTTGCAACACTGATAATTAAAATAATAAATCAGCATATTAGAATGATTTCTGAAGGATCATGTGAAACTGAAGACCGGAGTAATGGCTGATGAAATTTCAGCTTTGCATTTGATGTTTATTAAAATAGAAACCATTATGGTAAATTTATGAATGCTTTTGATTACTGATCTGTACGACGTTGAATGCATGACGATACACCATCAAAATAAGGCAGTCAAAAAAAGAATGTCTATAAACAGAATTCTACCGGAAGTATTCTTGTCCAACTTCTGTTGAATGGCACCCACACAGTGCTCTAGACTTTGTAAACAAATTACAAGGGATCTATTTGCCTATTTGAGATGGCAATACTTTGTTATTTATTTTGTCTACACGAAAGAGCACAACATAAAATAAATTTGAAACCACAATAGAAGAGCTACAATAAAAAAAAAAAAAAAGACTTTTAGAAGAACTTATTGTAAAGAGGCAAGACTGATGTTTCCTGGCTAATACAGTTTGTACATATACACAAACAAATACATCTACATAAATGCTAAAATATTTGAATATGCTTCTTAGGTTTCTTGATAATGACGTATGTTAATATACTTTTGTTTTCATTCCTGTGATCGTTGCGTGTACAAGACCCAGCAATGGAGGACCATAACATGGTCTTTCAGCAAGTGGCGTCACACTTAGTGAGATTCAGCCGGGTGGATAATTCAGGCCCGGTGCCACCCACAGATGGGCAAC
The DNA here is from genome assembly GCA_033026305.1 of Cirrhinus molitorella. Classification (NCBI taxonomy): domain Eukaryota; kingdom Metazoa; phylum Chordata; class Actinopteri; order Cypriniformes; family Cyprinidae; genus Cirrhinus; species Cirrhinus molitorella. The sequence goes on from CM065135.1 coordinate 2,876,103, forward strand.
CAAACACACACACACACACACACACACACACACACACACACACACACACACACACACACATTATGCATATACACGCATTCGTTCATTCCAATGAACATATACATGTACAGTTTACAGTCTGAGATAACTTGTAAAAAAACGTTCTATATACATAATACATCTTCATCAAAAATATTACAATAACATAATACAAAAACTGAATGAGACAGCAATTTGCAACATTGTTTCAGTAACAGTGTATTGAAAAAGCTTTAAATAAATACACAAACAAATAAATAAATAAAGTACTATGAAATAGTTAACACCTAGATGTACTGTAACTGAACACCTTCACGGATGTTAGTCTGTAATGATCTTGTAATGTAAACATAGGCCATATAGCGAATACTGCAGTGAATTCTAGACAGTAGAGCTGTCATTCTTGTTTTGTAAAGAATGCTACTGTTGTTACTGTTTTTAAGGTTATTGTTTTTATGGCAAAGTGTATCTGTTGGGTGACGGTCTTTGCTAGTTTTGCGGAAGAATGACTTGGTTTCAGACATGTATGAAGGGTTTTTGTGATTTTAGTGCATTTGGATGAAAGCCAAAGATTCCTCACCATCCATCAGAGTAAAGCAAAAACAGTTTTGCCTTTTTATGTATTTGTCTAATAATAACAAGAATTCAAATTCTTTCGTAGTATTTTTTTCTCCAAACTTTGTAAGTCAATGGCTACCATCAACTGTTTGGTTACCAACATTTTTCAAAATATCTTATTTTGTGTTCAACAGAAAAAAGAAACTCAAACAGGTTTGGAACAACATGAGAGCGAATAAATGTTGACAGAATTTCCATTTTTGGTTCAGCTATTTCATTTTAGTAATCTGATGTAACCATTCAGCAAGGATGTTACAAAATTGAAATTGATAAAAAGTGATAGCAAAGTTAGAAATTGTTAGAAAATATTTATATTTTAATTAAATAATGCTCTTTAAAACTTTTTATTCATCAAAGAATCCTGAAAAAAGTATCACACGTTCCAAAAAAATATTTAGAGTGCAACTTTTGGCAACACTGATAATTCTAATAATAAATCAGCAAATTAGAATGATTTCTGAAGGATCATGTGAAACTGAAAACTGGAGTAATGGCTGATGAAATTTCAGCTTTGCATCACAGGATTTTTTTTATTATGTTTATTAAAATAGAAACCATTATGTTAAATTTAAGAACGATACAGTATAATTTAAAATAAGGCAAAAAAGAAGAAAAAAAAGAATGTTACTAATACAGACTCAGTGAAGCTGTTCTCTAAAACAATCCATAAGCTAATAGCAACTAGTAAAGTTTTGCCTTTTTATGTATTTGCCTAATAATAACAAGAATTCAAATTCTTTTCATAGTATTTTTTTTTCTCCAGACTTTGTAGGTCAATGGCTACCATCAACTGTTTGGTTACCAACATTTTTCAAAATATCTTCTTTTGTGTTCAACAGAAAAAAGAAACTCAAACAGGTTTGGAACAACATGAGAGCGAGTAAATGTTGACAGAATTTTAATTTTTGGTTCAACTATTTCATTTTAGTAATCTGCTGTTACCATCTGATCTGGTGCGATCTGATTGAAACATCACAGTTACAATATTATTCCAAATAAGCAGTGAGTAATTGTGGTTCATGTACATTTGTTGGCAAGACACTGAGAAGGCGCTACGCAGATGATATGAGGCGCCAGGCGGTTCGATACAGTCTAACCTTATAAGACAATTGTGCTAAAGTAATGTGTAACTGGAGGAAAATGTCCCCTTAGAACTGCAATCATGCGTTCAAATGAGTCACATTGTCTGTTACAGCACTGTTAGTTCAGGCAGCTCCAAACTTGTTTTACCTGGGAATCAGGAGTGGCTTTACTGTGACATACACCATCTTACTAAAAACAACCAGCACTGCAGATGGTGGCTATAGCATTACCAGCTGGTTTGAAATGCTATATGATTTCATGATAGGAAACTGGGCAAAATATAGACCAACAACATAGGCCAAGATTTACTATGATGCCATATATAATTTGCTCGCGTAATCTAACAAATTGTGTGCATGCTTTGTGGGCGTCTTGCGGGTTATTGACTATAATTTTTGCACACACAGCCTCAGTGGAAATTAGTTGTCCACACCCACATTTAAAACAGATATCTGCTTGTCATAGCATACATTGTAGTGTAACTTAAGGGAGCAGAATTTAACTTGTAAAGAGTTGTGGAGAGCAAATTGTGCCAAAAGAGCTCTGTAGTTCTCACAATGCGTAATTAAAGAACATAGACACAGCCGGATCATTTCCATAAAGACCAACGGGGGTGTTTAATGGCATAAATAGACTGCCGCAAACCTTAGTAAATCACACTGCATGATTTATTTAAATACTCATTTTGCATCTGAAATTTTGCATCTGAACAAGAAACACCTACAGATGCATATGCAGTCAGCTGCAAAAATAATTGTATGCAGTTACTGTAGCAATTTTTTAACTTTAGAAAACTTCAAAATAATGTCAAAAGAGGACACAAACTTGTGAATCAACAACAAATAAATAGTTGTATTTGCAAAATTAGCATTGCAAATGTCAACAGGTGAAATCAAATCTGCATACACTGTAAAAAACAATTTGTTGAGTCAACAAATTGAAATTTGTTACCCTGCTGCCTTAAAATGTTAAGTTCAGTCAGCTCAAATAAGTTTATTTAAGTTCAAATGTTAAGTGACAACTTGGATATTCGAGTTGACTTAAATACAAATTGTTTGTTAAACTTAACAGCTGTGTTTGTTAATTGGCTGCCTTAAAATTGTAAGTTGAACCAACATAAATATCTAAGTTGTCACTTAGTAAAATGGGACATTTCAAGTTAACTAAACTAAAGAGTTGACTGAACTTAAAATTTTAAGGCAGCCAGGTAACAAATTATTTTAAGTTGCCTCAACAAATTGTTTTTTACAGTGTATGCAGATTTGATTTCACCTGTTGACATTTGCAATGCTTCATGGATTGTAGTTATTTTATGTAAGCCATTAAGTTTAAAGCATTGTACCTTGTCTTTTTGCCTAATTTTCGAATACTTTTTTGCTTAAAATGAAATGAAAAGTCTGTAATATTGTGATTCACCACATAGCCACATTCACCAGGACAGGAACTGTTAAGGGCATATGTGACCCTGGACCACAAAACATGGGTAAATTTTGGTAAATACTGGTCAATAAATTAAGCTTTCAACTGATGTATGTTTTGTTAGGATAGGACAATGTTTGGCCAAGATACTGGCAGAAATCTGAAAACTGAGGGTGAAAAAAAGAAAAAAATCTAAATACTGAGAAAATCACCTTTAAAGTTGTCCAAATGGAGTTATTATGCATATTACTAATGAAAAATAAAGTTTTGATATATTTACGGTAAATATCCCCACGGAACATGATCTTTACTTAATATCCTAAAGATTTTTGGCATAAAAGAAAAATCAATCATTTTGACCATACACTGTATTTTTGGCTATTGCTACAAATATACCCATGCTACTTAAGACCAGTTTTGTGGTCCAGGGTCACATAGCAACAATGTTTCCAAAGCTTTTGCTCTATTATGATCCATCGGTTTGCTTGTAGAGAAGTTAATTTTAGCTGTTCATTTTAGATGCACTTGCCAATCTTCATTGTAATTTTTAGTTACATCCAAATTTGAACAGAGCCATCAGAAGAAACGTGTTATATCAAATTCCAATTCTCTCGCCTCATTTGCAGTCACATGAAGCAGTGAGATCATTTGCACAAGCCATCCCTCATATTGTCCGTCACTCACTATTTGTCAGCCATTTGTAAGTCACACTTTGGTTTAAAAGGGGCCAGGCTTTTGCTGGGAGAGGCATTCCCACAAAGGGTGGAATCTTCTGGAGAAACCCTATGATTATATCCATATCAATGTCTCTGTGAGACAGCAGAGATGTTTAGAAGGATGGATCCAGCAAATCATGGTTATTAGAAAGAGGAGGCGCATCTTAAAATGATTAGGGGCAAAAATATCAAGTTTTTGTCTCTTACGCCTATGCTCTTCACAGACAGTCCCTGATGCCAGATGCAAAAAATTACTATTCTAAATCAAAACAGAACACAGTTTTTTTTTATCTGAATATTTACTAATGTCAAGGCTATAGAAGCTTGTTTAAACCCAACCAAAGCAGTTGATCCTGCTGCAGTTATTTATGACTACACATTTCAGCAGAAAGGTTTCTTTGATGATCTTACTCTATAGCTTGTTTTTCTCTTTTCTCGGCTGACTTGAAATGCCTTCATCCTGTCTGACATTACTGTGGTCAAGCTGTTAGCTTGATGCTGTCATGACTGCAGATGAGGGTCGTTACGAACACTGCACTGCATTTGTGCATTTCATAATGTGAAAGTTTTGACCAAAAGTGTGTGAAAGGCAAAAAAATAAATGTATATTTGTATATACAGCATATATTGTTAATTATATACATAATCAATCAATCAAGTGTCCATGATGTCCATGAAAATCAACATGTTAAATTACCTAATTTCAAAGACAGATGGATTCTTAACTTACAATTCCCATCACAATAAATATTCCAAGCTTTAGAGAGATAAGGAAAGAGAGACATTTGTGGGCTGCTTCCAAAGTACACATTGTCATGTCTAATTCATCTTAGCTGAATTTACAAGGACTGCTACTGGTGAGCAGCCACAGAGACTGTGTTTATAGCTTTTAAAATTGAGTGCTGCTCCTCATTTTATCTCTCTTTGCAATTCACTAATGAAAACTGAACAGAAAGACATCAAGGTAGGAAGGTTTGTTATTTTGAAATCATGTAGCTTTCTGATAGTGAAGCTATATTTTTAATAAGGTAACAGGGCAATATTTCACCAATAAATCAGTGTATATAGTGTCTGATGGATGGCTGCACTGTAAAACAAAACAAAACAAAAAAACCCGGCTGCTATGGTTGCCGAAATTTTACCGTAAAAAATACTGTAGCAACGTTTTAAATTTTACAGTTTTCACTTAAATTTACAGGTAAATACCGTAATTTAATTAACTGATATAATGGTAATTTACCAACTTATTGAAGTACTGAAATCTGTTTTGTACCTTTGTAATACACTGATAACAAGTATTTAACAGGTTTTTACTGTAGAATTTTTACAGCTTTTTACCGTTAAATCAGTCAGTTTAGAACACTGTGCTCTTCGTGTATATATGATTCTTTGAATGGGTTCTTTTTCATTGATTCAGCTTGAACAGCCTTCAAACTTACAGTATTAATGTGCATTTTGAATCTTTTAGAGTTGTTCAATTATAAATAGTTCAGTCATTCAACTGAATATTTTGGGCAGTTACAACACAGAGAAATTTTTTTTGTGAAAAGCCAGTTCTGCCTGCCTTTGTGACACTCTTGCACTCTACCTTATACCATGTTTTAGGATAAGCCAGGATAAGTCACCATCACCACTTTGCCAGTTATATGCAAATAACAGAAACAAGCAAAATATGAATTTATGAACACACATTCAGTTGAGGTGTTGCTTATGCCTATCCTAACCAGTGAAAGCACTTTACTACGTCAAAATGACAAAATAACACACCAAACAATTCATTTCTACAATTTCGATGCCAACACACACCTGGCATTTGTCTTTCTGTGAAATGGATTAAACATTAGTGTTATGAAATTAATTTATGAATTTAGGGTTAAATTAGGATAAACATAGTACTATGTGTATGTTTGTTCCGTATTGCGCCTCAGTTTTAGAGTATCACACATTCATTGTCATTTCTGTTCAGGAATACAACCTTTAAAGAACACTTTTGAAAACACAACCAAAAACCTTATATTGCTCAGATGACAATTTTTTTTTAAAATAAATCAACTATAAAAAGGGTCTAAAATTACTAAACATTGAAGAAGCATCTATAAAAGCATCCAATCCCACTGTGCATGTGGGATTCTGTGCTACCCTGTAAATTTAGTATATCAAAGGTTCTAATGTCCATGACATAAGATGGTATCTGCAAAGGCCATATGAAGTATCATTTTTTTTCTACTTACTCCTTTTGTGTTTGTGAGAAGAATACAATTTTTTTTTGGACTATGCCCAAAAAGTGGCATAGATGAGTAAAGCAAGCAACTACCATGCTTCTTGACTCGAGAGAAGGACCATCTCTGCCTCTGAGCATTAGCCATGAGTCCCCAGGGACAAACAAGGTCAAAAAGTGCCAAGCTGGAATATAGGAACAAGGTTTCCAATAAAACAAGCCAACTCTGACCGGAATGCACGGTCGAAAAATGAAAACCAGGCCACCTCCTGGTATCATGTTCAAAATGATGAAAATGAGTACCAGATCAAGTGGCGGCTGCAAACACGGCAGTTTGGGCCCTCTCACGACTGAAAGATATAGAGGCGATCAGCTAAATTTAGACAATGCTGCACCTTGTTAGTGTGCAGGAAGTCTGTGTGCAGCGAGGACAGTAAGAGGGAGTTTTAGAAGGGTTCCATATGCTTCAATCCCATTGGTCATTGAAGCATAAGCCAGTTGCAACTTTGTCAAAACCTCAAAAATGGATAGACTTTCAGAGAGCGCTATATCGAAGACCTTCGATTTTCTTTTCTTTATTTAATACAATATGTCATACAAAGCCCTTGGCTTTAATTTCTGGAGATTGGGTATCCGTTGTCCCGTTCAAGGAAATGTGATTTGAGGAGAGGTGAACTGTTTAAGTGGTCATGCATTTACCATGAAATATGCACTTATTAAGGATGAAAGATTAGGTTACACTTTTGCCACAAACGCTTAATGCGGAGTCCAAACTACAAACATTCAACCCTTCCTCTTAGTGGATCTAATGTGATTTCTTGTTTATGAGTAAAGCAAATTCAGGACCATCGGTCAGACAGAACAAAACATGATTTTTAGATCTTAAAAGTCACACAGTTGAAACAATCTGAATGTTGTAATCTGAGGAAAGAAAAGCACTAGTCATGTATTTTGATGGTGCCTTTTAGACATTCTGCACACCCACTTTATATTAAGTGTCCTTAACTACTGTGTACTTACATTTAAATTAATCATTTAATTGAATGCACTTATTGTGTACATGCAAGTTTTTACATTGTACTCATATTTGAAAATACTGTCCAGTAATTACATATGTGATTCATTTTTGTAATTATATCTATAATTGAGCCTACCTCTACACCTTAAACCTAACAATACCACAAAACCTGCCCCTAACCTTAACCGTATCCCACCTCAATAGCAGCAAAAGTGTTTTGTAATTCAACATGAACACAATAGGTACAAAATAATTTTTTTTAATTATTATTATTATTAATACATAGTATTTAAAAGATGCCTAATATAAAGTGGGACCCATTCTGCTAACTATAGTTAACTTTGCAACTACGTTAACTGTCATTTGACTATTTGCCTAATATAACCATTTATTTCGATGGTCCTTCAATAGACAATCCACAAACTTTACATAACTTTGCAACTGCATGGCAACTTATTATACTAACCCTAACCTAACAATCTACTAATTCTAATACTCAAATGAGAGTTAGTTGACATGTAGGCATGTGCAAATTTAAAGTTACTTACAGTTAACTGAATTTTTTTTTTTGTCTAACTGAGTGCCATATCTGAGAGGAAGAGAGAACAAAGATCATGAGAGTCTTATACAAGATGAGTGGCCGTGTTAATTATTAATATGTTACTGTTAAGCGTTTCATTTAAAGATGTGACCCTGGACCATAAAAACAGTCAGTTGAGTCAGTTGAATTGAGATTTATACATGAATGAATTAGCCATTCCATTAATGTATGGTTTGTTAGAATAGGACAATATCTGGTTGAGATACAACTATTTGAAAATCTGGAAGCTGAGGGTGCAAAAAAAACCCCAAACATCTAAATATTGAGAAAATTACCTTTAACATTGCCCAAATCAAGCTCTTAGCAAATGCATATCACTAATCAAAAATTGTTTTAATACAATTTACAATTTAATGATTTTTGGCATAAAAGAAAAATCGATAATTTTGACCCATATAATGTATTTTTAACTACTGCTACAAATATACCCATGCAACTTAAGACTTAAGACACTTTGTGGTCCAGGCTCACAAATGATCTAGTTAAATATATTTTGTCAACATGCTGTTTTGCTGCATGACAGTTCACTAAATTCACTTATATTCATACATATATATTGTTTAGCTAAAAGGGGCATCTCGAGACTAGTTCAGATGTCTTCTGCCGAGTGTGTGGGTGTTGCAGAGCCTGTCTGTGCTCATGTCTGCTCTCACAGTTTGGTTGACTTGCAGAAATACAGAGGCAGTGTGTCATCATCAGGCTGATGGGAATGCTTTGCTGTCACGAGATGACTGAGAGCTGTGAACAGTGTTGCTTCTGCACGGTTCACTGCCAGAGTACTTAGATATGTCCCATCAGCAGAGCACAGGCCCGGTCCTGCTCCTTTTCTCTTGCTTTCTCTCTCACACCTGTAAGATTCCAGAAAAACACATTCACTGCCTTTTCCTTTGTATTTCTGTTTTAGGTGGATGACTCCTTTTTGCTGCCACGTTTTGCTTTGAAAATGCACAAGGCACACAAATTTCCAGATTGAAAGGAAATGCATATGCAAGTACGCACAACCAATTTGAATTGAGTCACAAGGTCATAGTAGGGTTTAGTGCGTGTTTGCATGCGCATGTGTTTCTTACAGGAAGTAAAAGTGCCCGTAGCCAGGCGCTAAAAGAACAATCTGATTTCCCTCCAGTGACATCATTAGCCAAACAGGTTTTCACGGCTATCAGCCAGCAGAGCACTTGGGTGTTTGAACTGAAGACTTGAAAGGGTCTAAACAGCACGTTCTCATTTCAGGTAACTTAACCTAGACCATCAGTTTGGGCTCTTCCACAAGCCCCGCAAATACCTGTTGTGAGAGCTCTCACGGTCTGTTTGTCGTTAAGTAGGCTATGAATGCCCTCGGGACAAATGCATGTACTTCCTTCACACTTTTGTCATAGTTCATAATCTGCTGCAGATTATGCACTAAATAGATTTTGAGCTGGAGTTCCCAACAATAACATACACCTCTGACCTGCTTTGTGACCGATGACGCAAAATTTCAGTACTTCTTGCAAGTTGTCTTCTTGACTAAAATGTGAAACATTTTTCATACATTTGTGCATTTTATGAGATGTGTATCTATTGGAAGCAATATTGTTTTGTAAATGGCCATTGTAATTCAAATGGTTTAAGTAAAAGCAAACAGCAGCTTTAAATAACTCAATTACACAATTAGGTGCATAGCAATATTAAACCAATGTGTCCCACATGTTTGCGCTAAAGTAAACGGTGCAAGTAACTGGCCAGTTCATGTAAACACTGTAAAAATACCTCTGAAGCTCTCTGCGATGGCAAATCCCAAAGAGTCAGAGCCTGTGATCAGAGCTCTTCAACCTTTGGAAAAATAAACCTTGTTCGCTGCATTGTCAAATCAGATGTTATATCCTGTTGTGTCAATCCAAGGGCTGTCCTGACCCACCGAATGCTCTCGGTGATTCATTACTTTCACCCTCCGTTGACCTCTGTATACATGAGTTTTAAGGCTTAACTATCAGTTTTGCCTTTATTTGTGACCTACTGATCTCAAATGATCGGCTGATGCGATTCTTTCCCTTTACATTTGCTTTTATGCATTTGGCAGACACTTTCAGCCAAAGGATCTTTACATAGCATGGTACACAGTACATTCATTTCTGCCTGTGATCAGAGCTCTTTAACCTTTGGAAAAATAAACCTTGTTCGCTGCATTGTCAGATCAGATGTTATATCCTGTTGTGTCAATCCAAGGGCTGTCCTGACCCCACCGAATGCTCTCTGTGATTCATTACTTTCTCCCTTTGTTGACCTCTGTATACACATGAGTTTTAAAGCTTTACTATCAGTTTTGCCCTTATTTATGACCTAATGATCTTAAATGATCGCTAATGTGATACTTTCCGTTTAGTTTTGCATTTATCTTTTATCTGAAGCATCATACATTGCATGGCATACATTTTATAACCTTATGCATTTCATAGGAACCAAACCCATGGCCTTGAAAGTGCTAGAAAGACGCTCCACTACAGGAATAGTAAGTTTCATGTGTTTTAAATAGTTTGATATATTTAAAACATCTTTAAAACTTTTAATTATGAGTAGCCCTGGGATTAAAGTAATAGCTACTCAAAAATATATTTCTGTTTTTATTATCCACCCTCTCTCTTTTTTTATATTACTTAGTACTTTTCATATTACTTGGTTTTTTAGGTCAACAGTTTCTAGAACCATTGGTTACAAGTTGAAATCTGACTTCAGAATTTAGTTCTGTAGTTTTTGTGCTGTTGAACCTATTTTGGTTTTATACATGATATACATATAATGCATAAATAATACATCACTCTAAATGTGAATTTACGACTGCAGTAGCCGTGGTTTGACCTGAATATCTCCATCAGTCTGACTCCTGTCTCATTTCCTGCAGCTGCCCACCATCCAAGTCATAATTAGAGTCTGAGTAAATGGAGAGATAGGTTGTACTCTGCGTGCTGTAGGGAAATTGTTGTATTGTTTATTTGCTTCTGTAATTTCTCCCAACTGAAGAAATATCTATAGCCTTAGCAACAAAGCAGTTGAGGTTTACAGCTCTGGGTACATCACTCCACTGCTGGAAACAGATGCTTGTCTAGCCTGATAGAGACATAGCAGTTATTGTCATGCAGCTTCATTAAATAATTGTATTTTCACAGTAGGACGTTCTGCATGGACGTAGTTTGGTACTTATGATAAAAAACGCATTTGTATGCCAAATTGTTAAATTCAACAATGATATGCCAAAGAGCTTCATGCTAGGAATAAAAGTGGCAAGGAGAGCACAATGGTTGTGTGTTTGAAGTGCCAAGAGTATTTTGGTGGTATGTGGATGGAGCCCCCGGCCGGAGTCTTGGCGGTGTGGCGCCTACTGGGGCGACCCAAAACACCCTTACTGGCCGAGATGTATTCCCGAGATTTTGAGCAACAGCGACATCAAAAACGAGCCTTGATCGTTTCTAATTGTAGGATTATTTAATGCTGTAGTCTGCTTTTATTTGGGGAAAAAGATATTATCATTCAACCACACTTATTTAATTGCAGCAATTGAAGGCATTCTGAGAGCAGGCTGAGCTTTCATCTGCAGTGGTAATGATCATTAGATAGGGACTGGCCGGCCAGACTGATCAGGAACAGTTAAAGAATGAAGATTTCTGCCTTCCTTTCCCTGTCCTCTTTATCTCTCTGAACTGTTAATGTGACTCATAATGTGAAATATCATGAACACAACAGTGGAAGCATGACTATGAAAACATGCAATAATATTACCTGTTTTAAAATTTGACTTTTGTTAAATGTTAAATTGTTTGATTGAAATTTGTATCATCGTGAGTTGCTCCTCATAATCTGTTGCCACTAAAACAGCCTCTTGATTATCTTTAACCCAATCCCACCATAAAAAAGGTTGTAATTTTAAAAGCTCTAAACACTTTACTGACTGATGTTTTAGTCCATTTCCTGCAAATATGGAGAAAATAAAGAGTCTCAATTAAATATGTGCAGTTTCACATGGTTAGTGCAAATTTTCACCTGACCAGAGCAGTTTATTTCCTGTTTGCACCAAGACACACTGTAAAAAATAAAAAACACAATTTGTTGAGTCAACTTAAAATAATGTGTTTCCCTGCTACCTTAAAAATTTGTCACTTAGTACAACTTAATATTTCAAGTTGACTAAACTTCTTTGAGTTGAGTGAACTTAAAATTTTAAGGCAGCCAGGAAACAAATTATTTGAAGTTAACTCAGCCAGTTGTGGTTTTTATTTTTTACAGCGTGGCTCATGGTGCAAACAGGAAATAAACTGGTCTGGTCATGTGACAATTTGCACTAACCATGTGAAACTGCACATATTCAGTTGAGACCCTTTATTTCTTTGTTATTGTCCTTTGTTTTTTTTTTACAGTGAATGATGGTTGCATCAAAGCTCCAAAACATAAGGCTAGTAAAGTATGTTAACATAAAGATATGGCAAAGATTTTTGGTAAACCTCTCTAAGGTGTGTAGTATTAATATTTAAATTCACATATATTCAGTTTTGTTGAGTCTTGCCACAGGACGAGTAAACATTTATGATTACTCATCCCAAACAATTGTGACCGGTGGGATAACAGTGAACAATATACAATATACACTAAAATGTTGCAATACTGGTATCAATAATATAACAATTTAATGATACATGTTACAATAAAGTAGCAATTTTGAAATACGTTAATGATTATATTTTTTGTCTTTTATCTCAGTGAATGTTGTGTAAGGTTTTTTTTATGAATATTAGTAACCCTAGAATGTGATCAAACAGTTTAAAATAGCTGGGCTAAGATATATAACTACTTTTATGACTGCAGATATATGTTAATTTATTATACACATGATCTATAAAACACAATTTTTCACATACTTTTCCAAAAAAAAAAAAAAAAACTAATAATAATAATAATAATTATTATTGATTATTGCAAATGGTTACTAATGACACATGATTTGGATATTTTCATGTCTGGGACAAGTTTGGGATTAAATGGGTTAATAAAAAGCTGTATAAATTTGCCCTCCGCATTGTTAAATATTACATTCTTGCAACTGACTTTTCTTTATAGAAACATATTCTTGTGAGATGAAAAAAATGGTACACTTCACAATAAGTTTCCATGTGTTAAAATTAGTTAATTAAATTTGTTAACATGAACCAGCAATGAAATATACTCTATAAATAAATAAAAAATACTTTTAATAAAGCATTTTTTTATTTACTAATACGTTATTAAAATTAAAAGTTGTTAAATATTATTTAATAGACCAAACATGAACTGACAAATTTGTAACATGAAATTAACAGTTGTATAATAACTACTGTTGTTATGTTAATAAAGATTTAAGAGGAATAACTGTGTAATAAAGGATGCTGTGAATCAATAATAATAATAATTATTATTATTATTATTTTATTATTTTGTCAAACTCTAAACCTTACCTTAATCATAGTATTTGTGTAATTACACTGTAACAACATAACTTTAAAGTAAAAGTGTAATCAAAATGATTTCTAATCCTAACACTGATTACTATTCAGTTGCCACAATGATTTCAAAGACGCCTCATCATTTTACTTTGAGCACTGAATATTATGCCAAAAAGAAATTATGTACAGTGTTTTAGCACAACGATAAAACGATAAATTCTCCAGTTCTCGTTGACATGTGTTTGGCTAGATCTGCCTACGTTATTTGAGAACAATTTGTATGTATATGATTAATACCCCCAAAGTGTGACAGCATGTTTGTCCAACTGCCACAGTGATTTAAAAAGCATTTTATCATGCTGATTTATGCAATTAAACATGAAGTTGCTCTCTGCGAGCTCTGACAGACTGTATCTTCTTATCCTCAAAGGTTTTCTATGGGCTGATAAAGTATTCTTATCACAGTCATTATGTGTTTAACTGTCTGGCCATGGAAAGGGGAAAAAAAAACCTCTATGTTTAGATTTGGAGAACTATTTGACATAGTAACAACCACTTGTGTTTATTTGTACACACCTCATTTTAGGGAGTCTAGCTTTAAACAGCAAGTTCAAATAGATAACTATTGTAGTTTTAAAATCTAAATACTGACTTTCAGATTTGTTTTTAATCACAAGTGTGTAAATAGCAATATTAATCCCAAAGCAATATCCCAAAGTTTTGTCAAAACATAGTCTGTTTTCCATTCACACAAGTTTACATTTTACCCGTTCTTGTGGGCGGTACAGCTTAAATTGGTAATCGGGCAAATATTTAATATTTGTAAATAAATACTCCCATTCAGGTCAACCACATTTGGATTGTGATCTAATCGAAAGAGATCCCATTGAAATCCTGGTAACTATCTTTTCTTGCCCTCTGTCAGCAAAGGGGTGTTTTGACATGGTTTATCTTCTTCATCGGCAGGTAATTTATATCAGCCCTTAGCTTCTCTATCCCACTATCTCTCTCAAGAACTCAGCTTACAAGAAGGAGGTGAATGCTGGTGGCAGGTTCTCACACTTCTCTGTGGAGGAGGGGAAAAGTAAGCAGACTATCAGAGTGCCCTCATTGCGGGTAGTCTCTTGATGGCTTCAGATGCACCATAGTTCATCGTTTTCTCTAGTTTACACTGTTAGAGCGCACAGGGATGAACTGTAAAACAGTATTATGGAGCTGGCAGAGTTTGATAATGGTGGACAATATTTCTATGCCATCTATCAAACGAGATGGCAAAATGCCGTCTTGACTGTTTATGAATAACCAGCTGAAATCGTAGGGGCTTTACCTGAATTCACCCTGTTGTTTTAAGTGTGTTAGTCATCTCTGGTGCCTAAACAGAGTGGTGCCACATGAATTTGCAAATGTTTTCATGGAAAGGTGTTATCTAAACTGCATCTAATGGAAAGACTGTACTTCTGGTTCCTTAGAGCACTATTAGACAGGTAGCAATTGGAGTGTGGCGCCAAAGTACTTCTTGGCAGTAGAAGTTTCTGTTTCAAAAAAGCACACCATACCAGTCCTGACAGATCTGATTTACTCAGTAAAATGTTACATGACAAATTATATTATTAAATAAATATTTGCATTCATGTTGATTCAGAAGCACGATTTGATATCTACAAAAGACTCAGCAAAAACAAAGTGTAAAACAGCAGGGAAGGACAGCAAATGATGTTCTTTTCTTTTTAAACAGAGTTGCCTTGTTTTGCTTACAGCATTCAAAGCTTACTGTGCGCATAAGCCAAGTGATCCTACATGTGTTTATGATAAATACAGTGGAAAAAATACTGAGAAAGGATTTGCAAAAAAAAAATTGAGACCTGCACTTTCAAAATGAAAAGAAATCCAAAATGTAGCCACATGAGGTTTTGTTCAAAGCTTTTTTGTGTGTTCGAGATGAGAAGAGGTTCCAAAAAGCCACCCACATTTTACCCATTTGTGAGCAGCCAAACAGCTACCAGCACCTATTTATGGATTAGGCATCTGCCAACTCAGAATTCTTGTCCTGGTGAAAAAAAGCCTTGAAAATGGGAGAAACATCCATCATACCACATTAGCTGGTTAATCATAAAAACAGGAGCATTATTTGATTGAATTATGGTCTGGATTTATGTGACCCATTATGCTCCACTGACTACAAGATGCTCTTGTTTTTCCTCAATTTCCACTGGTGATAGAGCATTTTTCCTGTTTGATGCTGTTTTATTGCCAGTAATACCAACAGAAAAGAAATTGTGTCCATGAGACATATTTATTTTAAATAATTGTTTTGGGCTAATTATAGACATTAAATGTGTAAAACCTAATCACATTAATAGCATTAATGCAATTTGAGTTGCCTTTTCATGAACCAGTAAACCAGTATTGTCTTTTGTGCTGATGGTGTAGTGAATTTGCGAAGGGAAAAATCCAGAATTTCAGGATGCACATGTTAAAAGTTTTGGCAAACTCAGCTAAATGCGTTTTGTCTGATAACCCTGAACTAACAAAATAATAATTATATATATATATATATATATATATATATATATATATATATATATACACACACACACACACACACACACACACACACACACAAACTTTCTTTTCCTCAAAAAGGCTAATTATTATATCACAAAAAAATATAAAAATTTACTCACACCAAGTATGACAACTTTCCTGTAACATTCTCAGACTTCTTATCTGCTATCATCTCTATGATAGATATATATTCTACTGTGATTACTCCAGCTATCTACCTTTTACTAAAGAAATCGTCTGTGTTTTTGCCAGCGATCCCCTGTGTTACTCAATCTCTCGACAGCTTTGTCAACCATTTCCATGAAGTGTTTGGATGCCCCGTTGGTGTCTTGTCAGTAATTGATAAACTCTATCATTTATGCCAGGGAAAGAGTTCAATAACTGATAATGCCTTGACTTTCCTTACTCTAGCAGCCTCCAGCAGGTGAAACAAACAAATCTTGCTGCCAAGGACTCAAACCAGCACTACGGCTACATCTGTCTGCATACAATGGCACCAGGGCGCTTGAGCGTATGCAGTCCTCCCAAACATCTAACCATGCAGTTCACACTGGTGCTTCAGAGTCAGGTAGTGAAGCCATGAAGATGGAGAACACTTGCCTTACACCAGCCAAGTGATGTAGATGGCTGCCCCAGCATTTCTTTCTATACTGCAGTTCTGGGGGACACATTGTAGCAGCATGTTCCATCTATCCTCCACACCCCTTTTTTTGGATTATGTTACTAGTCCCAATGTCAGTGTTTGTTCTTTGTCCACAAATGTTACTCTTACTGGCTGCAGCATTGATGTTCCAGTCAACCCTCTGCATGACACTGGGTCAGCCAGTGCTTTTATATCCAGTGAGCTCTGCCATTACCTCAAGCTCAAGAAAAGGCCTAATGAAACCTCCTACCAAGTGAAGAAGTGGGGCAGCTGGTGCTTCCCTGACTATTTCTCAGAGCTGCCAAAACCTGTTCATCCCAACCATCCCTCAACCATCTCTGGAAATTTCACCTTCATTGAAAATCTTTTAGAACAGAGATCCGTGGACATCCCATCCTGCTAATCTCACTTTTCAGGGCAACTTCTGTCTAAAAAGATCTTGGCAACTACCACCAAACAAACTGTGCCAAAAATGAAAATAAACAAACAAACAAAAAGCAATCCATTCTCCATGCCAGAATAGAGGGCCATGGGGGATTTCGCAGATAAGCAGTTCTAACAAGTCTACATCCACACTCTAACGTCCCCTGCTGCTTCAGGCGTCCAGAAGGATATACGCTTGTAACCATACATTGATTATTAGGCATTAAACAACATCAGAGTCATGTCCTGCTACCCACTTCCCCTCATCTCTGCCATGCTGGAACAACTGTGTGGAGCCACTGATTTCACTAATCTGGACGTGTGGACTTTGGATATGGAAGTGAAACAAGTGCAAGACCACCTCTGTAACACCTATGGGGCACTACTTTTAAAGGGGTAATGCTATATGGCCTGGTCAACACCCATTCCATTTTCCGAAGTTTCATGAATGAGGTGTTCTGGGATTACCTCCATCACTTCATCCTGATCTACACTGATGATATCTTTGTGCAGTTGAGTACCAACTTTGCCCCAAGGTCAAAAATGCACCTTCTACCAATGCATCACACAGTTCCTTGCATAAAACATAAGTGCTGAGGGCATCCAGATGGATGAGGAGAAGCTAGAAGCTTTCCACACCTTGCCAACACCATCTACAGTGGAGAAGCTCCAGCATTTCCTTGGCTTTGCAGACTTTAATCATTGTTTCATCTGGATCCTTTCCTTAACCCTTTAACTGCCATTAGCTATTCAAGAAGGCTGTTAATGGCAGTTAAAGGGTTAAGACAGGCCCAAGTCTCTGTCCCAAACTCCTGAAGCCACCCAAGCCTTCCAGCTCCCCCAAAGAAGCTTGCAAGACTGCTCCACTGCTGGTACACCCTAAATCTGAAAAGGCCTTCGTTGTTGAGCTAGACGTCTCTACTTCTGAATTTCACAGTAGCATCTCCATCCATGGACCACCCTCTCACCTTCATTGTGAAACTAGCCACTCAAGAATGGAGACATTGGTTTGTGTTTTTTTGTGCTGACTAATCACTGTAACATAGTACTTTCACAATGCCAAATGACTCAACACCTGGCAAGTCTCTATTTTTTAAAGGTTTGATTTCACAATTTCCTATCATCAAGGGGCCAGAAACATCAAAGTTTATGCTTCTGAAGAAAATTATCCTGAACCCATTCTGCCTTAAAATAAGTCCTATCCAGTGGTTCCTGGAAGATAGGACAGTTGAGGCTACTACCACAGAGCCAGCTCCACCAAGCTATCCCGCCAATCACACCTTGTCACAACTGACTACTCGTCTGTGGACATTGGACACCCAGGGACCTTCAAGACAATTTCTGGTATCTGTAAATGGCAAGGGGCATCAGAAGGTCATGCAAGTTGGCGAATTGCTTCCTCATTGGATGATTCCTGAGAACCCTTCTGCCACGGCCACCAAAACTTTCATTAACCA
Organism: Cirrhinus molitorella; assembly: GCA_033026305.1. Classification (NCBI taxonomy): domain Eukaryota; kingdom Metazoa; phylum Chordata; class Actinopteri; order Cypriniformes; family Cyprinidae; genus Cirrhinus; species Cirrhinus molitorella. Next base: position 2,894,329 of record CM065135.1, read on the forward strand.
ATTCCTCACTTTGGCCCAATATGCACAGAAATCCCTTTCAAGTACCGGTCTCACCCTAATTCTACTTCTAATACATCATTGGGTTCCAACTACCTCTGTTCCTGTGGTCTGGTGAGCTGCCAGAGGTTCCAGTGGTGGATTTTTGGTTCTCATGGCTCTCAACATGGAACATTAGTCTTTGCCTGCTCTCAAAAAACTCCTGAAGATGTCAATGCCTTCCTCATCACCCAACAAGTCCTGTTTATATAGCATCTCCAACTCTCTCCTCACTACAAGATCAGTACATTTCATGTGTCACACTTTAAGCCATATTACTCTCCTGTTTCTCCTTCTCAGGGACTTAGCCCTCAGGAGCAGGTCACAGATTCACCGGGCTCTATAGTCACATGCACTCAGCATTCACTCTCCCCTGACTATTAATCACTGTCACCTGTTCTCCATCAGCACTCCAATCAACATACATATAAAAGCTTACAGCACTAGCCATTCAGGCTCTGACCTCGAATAGGGCTACAGACTCCTTATCTCCTGTCCTCACCATGATGATAGATGTATATTGTCCTTTGATTACTCCAGCAACCCCTTGTTTGTCTCTCCAACAAGTCCCCTGTGTTGCTCCAGTCCTCTCCAGCATCATCTCATGATGTGAGATTTTGCAAAAAAAAAAATTAAAAGGCTGGTCATTTTTGACCAGAAACACCAATATTAGGTAAAGGATTTTAAGAAAAGCAATTACTAGAATTCCTTTCCAGGTAAACATAGTTTTAGGTCTAGCACTCCCTTGCTTCTTAAAACGACAAGCTTTGCTCACTGCTGCTATAGATGTAAAGCTTTTCCATAAGACATCTTGGAATATTTTTACATGCCATTTCCTTCCAGTGAGGCCATTTCCCTGAGCTGCCATAAGTCACCATGCTGTTCTCCAGGCAGTAGATTTATGAGGCTTATAGCTGACCACTAGATCGGCTCAGCCCAGTACAGCTTCATGCAGTCAGGCCAGCACCACAGACCCACATCAACTCACCCAGACCCACTAACTCAAACAGGCAAACAGAGAACACAGAATAAACGATCAGAGGAAACATTCAGAGCTGCTAGTCTGAACATCCAAAACCACTATTCAAAATCTGTAAAGTATTTACAAAAACAAAAGAAAAGTATAAAAGACACATTTTTGAACTTATTTACCCCATGAGTGCATATTAGTCCCTAAAGTATGCATATTAGTACATAACTGACCTTTTTTTTGAAAAGTATTGCTCCAGAGACAACATTTTGTACCTTTTTTCTGAGAGTGAATGAATGGAATTTAACTCATGATAGCTAAAAAATGTATAAAACCTACATACTTGTTTCTAACAAAACAACATAAATAGCACTCTGAAAAGTTCTTAAACTAAGTTTTAAATAAACTTTCACTTGCAGATGAAAAAGTTAATTTTTCATGCTTCAGTGGTTTGTCAATGTTATATTCTTGCATGTTTATCCACAAAATTCAGTTAGTGAGACATGAGAAACATGAAAAGTGTATATTCTGCATGTTTAGGTCTTAAACCATTTCCAAAACCAAACCAAAGTTTTGTTTCCTTACTAAAAACTAAGCATGATATTTTTATATGCCTCTTCCAGGTCAAAACTGATCCAAATGCATTTGTGAGGGTTAATAACACACTCTATGTGCTGCTGTGAGGAAGACAACAATAAAGTAACTCAGACATCACAATCCAAATGCTTATTAAATCGTGTTGTTCTGGGTACTAGAGGGGCGTGTGATTTTGGATGTGGTTCTACAGCAAGTTGTCAAATATACCATGATGTCACACTTGCCCGTATATTACTAAGGAAATGCTATCTGCTTAACAGCCAACAATCACACCCAAACACACACATATGCTCACTTACACAGACAGACAGTGAAAGACCAACCATATACAGTACAAAGCTCTGGAATATCACAACACTGGCGAGATGAGAGAATGATGAAGGAAGTGCCTTTGAGTCTTTGTGGACTAGCCAAACAGAAAAGGAAATATTATCAATCAGAGCAAGACAGATGCCTCCAAACCCCACTCCCTCCTTCTCTCTCGTTCTCTTTTAGCTTTAACGTCGCTGATTTGAGTGACCTGGGGAAACAATTTAATGACCGCTGCTAGACTCGACGCTGCAGGACTGGGTGGTCTGGTTGGCTCGTGGGGAACAGATTATCATGTACAGTGTGTGTAATGTGTGCTGCGCATTGGCGTTATAACTGAACAACAAACAGTCCTCCCTCACCCTTCCAGTGAACTGACTGATGAGGTCAAGAGTGTATTTACATACGTCTGCATTGGGAGCAAATTACAGACCTCCTGGAGTATTTCCCAGGCCCACTGCTTTGTTTTCCAGATCAGGAGCAACATCATTTAATGTAATTACCTATCAGGAGTACAATTAGATAATGGGAAAATGCGATTTCATTTTTGTTGCTGTTCAATACAGAAGTGAAATAAAACACACTAAATGAATAAAAAGAGATCAAATAACCAACTAAAACATATTACATAAATTTAAATTAATGTTCTTCAAGCTACATTTTTTTTCCACGTACAGAAATTACAATAAATATTTATTTCATATAATATATATCAGCATTCAACATCAGTTGTTTTACTCCCAGAATAAGGACAATTTGTGTTAATAGCGCAGTTAAAAACTAATTATTACTATAGAGGTCACATTTGTGACAATTCATTATGTGCTTAAAAAAAAAGTTTATAAAAATGAATCTGGATTGGATAACATTTTAAAACTTAAAAGCATAATTTTGTGTGTCTGAGTGAGGTCTGTGTGCCCTGAGATGACGTTAAAACAACTAAATATTTCACAATAAAAATTGTTCAAAATGTCTAATTCATGAATGGCTTGTGCGTTTGAGCGACGAAAAAAGTAAGGTTTCGCAATTGCTTTTCATTTATTTGTACAATACAAATGCAATAATTATTTCCCTAATTATTGTAAACACTAAGTTGCTATTTCATGTGGAATCACTCATGTTTGATGCCTATTCCGATAAGGCACTTTTGAAGTTTCTGTGTATATGCTGTAATTGTTTCTTTGGAGTTCAGTAAGAATCAAAATGACTTGCATTTCACAACTGGGAAAAAGGAACAGGCACTTTGGCAAATGGGTCCTGAGCCAAAAAGTCCTAAACTTCTTTTCCTGAACTGAAATTAGTCCCATAATGAGACGTGGTTGCTTCCTGTCCTTTAAACAAATCCTCCCGTCTAGTAGGAATGTAATGACATGGATGACAATGAAAAATTAAGAAAAACTGTAAAATAAGGCTTCCAATCTGATGTTGAACCAAACAGATTTTTTAATCTAAAGTATTAGAAGCAAGTTTTGATTTTCAACCAACTAATGTAAATAATTTTCAATTTGTTAAAATCTTTTAAAAACTTTTTTTTTTTTTTTTTGGTAAAGTGGGCATACAAACATTGGTAATTTTACCAATGGATCGCATTTAATTGCACATTAATCTCTTGTATTTCGACTAATGAGTCTGCATTAAATTTAACTGTAGAAGAGGAATTTTAAAGAGTCTCGACCATCTTTTGATCAGGCAATGAAGCTCTTCGTGGGTTGGGCGGTTGACAAGTCTTTACAGTGTACAGTATAGTGTCCGGTTACCTTAAGGTTTGATTTTCGCCCCTCATTAGACATTCTCCATAGCGAGTAACGAGTCAAGTGATCCACTGGAGCAAAGGGTTGGTGAGAGATTGGCCCAAATGAAAACCAAATGAAATCATTCTGGTAGATGTGCCCTTTACTGGATGTAGTCTCTCACAATTATAGGCTGTCTTTTATGACCATTTCCCCTCAAAGAAAACCTTAAAAAGACAGTTATTACCTTCTGCCATACACTTTCTCACACATCTAAGTACTGCTGTGCAAATGCTTTTGACAAAATTAAATTTAATATATAAAAGATATACATAAAGTTTGTCTACATTTACATTTTGGAACATGTTTATCTGGGTTAACATTAAAAGGCATGGAAGTGAATCCTATAATTTCTGTGCCACAGGCAGCACCAAATGAATGTCTGCACCAAAAATAATGCCACAGTCAATGTGTAGCTTGTAGTATGCAGCAGTATAGATTTACTGTCCTCTGAAAATACAGTCATTATTGTCAAAATAGCTTGCAACAAAAGTGAGTTCACCTTAAGTGTACTGACATCAGTATGTTGTTTAACCATGCAAAGCCACATGTCCTATTCATCATGTTTACGTTTTTGTCTGCTTGAAAGGACAATATAATGTGTATCTTGCATTAGAGCAGTTAAAATTTGGCATTTTAAGTACAATTCTCACATACCGACCACTGGATGTTCAACATGGCACCTTATGGCAAAGAACTCTCTGAGGATTTGAGAATTAGAATTGTTGCTCTCCACAAAGATAGCCAGTGCTATTAGAGGTTCAGTAACACCCTGACATTGACTTACACTACAGTAGTCAGGGTCATACAGAGGTTTTCCAAAATGGGTTCCATTCAAAACAGGCCTTACAAGGGTCAATCCAGCATTGCTGCCAGCATTGCTTAAAAGGTTGCACAAGTAGAAGTCAGTGCTCAGACCATACGCCACACACTGCAATAAGTCAGTTTGCATGGGCGTCGTCCCAGAAGGAAGCCTCTTCTGAAGCTGGCTCACAAGAAAGCCTGCAAACAGTTTGCTGAAGACAACCTGTCCAAGAGCATTAATTACTGGAACCATGTCCTATGGTCTGATGAGACTAAGATAAACCTCTTTGGCTCAGAGGTATCTAGCATTTGTGGCAATGCTCTGGTGAGGAGTACCAAGAAAATTGTGTCTTGCCTACAGTCAAGCATGGTGCTGGTAGCATCATTGTCTGGAGCTGCGTGAGTGCTGCTGGTACTGAGGTGCTGCAGTTATTTGAGGGAAACATGAATTCCATTATGTACTGTACATTCTGAAGCAGAACATGATGCCTTCCTTCCAGAAACAAGGCTGGAGGTGCATCAACATGATAATGACCCCAAACACACCACCAAGATGACAACTGCCTCGCTGAGGATACTGAAGGTGATGGGGTGGCCAAGTATGTCTCCAGACCTGAACCCTATTAAGCACCTGTGGGGCATCCTCAAGCGGAAGGTAGAGAAGCACCATGTGTTTAACATCCAGCAGCTCTGTGTTGTCATTATAGAGGAGTGGAAGAGGATCCCAGCTACAATCTGTGCAGCTCTGACCAATTCCATGCCTAGAATGATTAAGGCAGTGCCAGATAACAATGGTGCTAACACAACATATTGACACTTTGGACAAGTTCACTTAGGGTGTACTCACTTTTGTTGCCATCTATTTTGACAATAATGGCTGTATGTTGAGTAATTTTCAGAGGACATTAATTCTATACTTATATCAACATGTTTTCACGTTTTCACAAATCCTCAAAATACATCTTCATAGAGCGTATACAACAATTGCTCCCCTATCAGCAACAGGTATCCAATGCAATTTCAGGATTACGTGTAGCTCAGTTGGTAAAGCGTTGCACTACACCATCATGCGCTATGAATCATGTTTTTGCACTATTTCTGTAAGGGGTAGGTTTAGGGCGGGGTTAGGTGTGGTCATTCATAGGAATTACACCTAGTAAAATATGTTTGAATTACCGTGAGATTGATGTAAAAACTCATACGTCATGCCATGACGTCAGATCCAACGCGACACTCTCATTATTTTTACGCCCGCTAGAAGGTGCTTAACTTTAAAACGTAAAAATGGGACCTATAAAGTGAATAAAAAAACTTACAATTGGGTCGTATTTTCTTTGAGGACAGTCTCACATATATACACGCTGCACATTGACTACTCTAAAATATATCCAAGTTTTATTTCTATAGTATTGTCCCTTGAGAAGATATTCTAAAGTGGTTGCTGAAATGTGAGGGGTGTACTCACTTTTGTGAGATACTATACATACATTCATACATACATAAGCAAGCATATGTGTTCTTTGTTGTGTATCATATTTGATCAGGTTTTTATGACTGGTGCAGGAAAAACAACTTGCTTTAATCTCAAGCTCAAACTGAGCAAAAATATGCAATATAGTAAAAATGCTGATGGCAAAAGTAAGATGAAATTCTGATAGCTTGTATGCAAATCAGTCAGTACAGCAGATACATAAAATGATAGAAATATCAGTTGTCACTCTATATCTCCAAAAATGTCTTCGTAAGATAAAATTTAAATGTTTATTTTAAGGATCAAAGCTCTGTAGTATCAAAGCACATAATGCCATGTTACAGAAATGAACAAATAAACGCTCGTTGAAAGCCTGATTATCATATCTGAGACTCACATTTGAACATATATTTTTGTAAAGTTTCTATATGGGTAATCAAATAAAACTAAGTTGCCTCAGCCCAGTGAGTGTTTGTACAATTATAATAAAAGACCTTTTACTTGCTAAAATATCTTAACTATCCATCAGACAACAAAAGGAATGTGGTAGGTTGTGTATAACAGGTTTTTCAGCAAACGTTTGATCACGTCGATCATTTAGAGGCTTTAGAAATTTGTGTGTTAAATATGATTCATTAGGAATTAATAACGTTAAAATTGAAAAGTTCATAGGACCATAGGTTTCTTGCTGGTTCCTCCTGTGTTATCCTGCCACAGTACTGCATGCACACAAATATTTCTCCAGTTCATTGCCAGCAGAGTGTCCATGCCCAAATCACGCATGTTCTGCAAACAAACACGGCAAACCTGCAGAGGACTGTCTTAGGAATGGCCCAAGTACCACGCACACAGCAGCCGCTTCTGACAGCTGCTTCCTGTTCACTAACTACACACAGCTGTCGTTTCCAGGAGAGGGCATCAGCATGTTGTAGACATCGCCAGGGGTCAAGGGGAAGAAAAATAATGTCATTTTAATAGTGACCAACAGCGGGACCACCAAGGCGTCCATTGAGGGGATCTGGAAATATTAATAATCTGGGAAGAATTTAATGACAGTGACATTGACAGACTTTTCTTTCATTCACACTGACACGTATCACAAACGATGTTCTTGTAGGAGTTCAAACAGATTTGACTGCAGTTCTGGGAAAAAGACTGGTTGTTTGGCTTCGGTTTCTTTGTAAATATTAGCTTAGGTTGTTATAGCTTTCTCCGCAAAATAAACTTTGTACATACTGAGCAGATTACCAAACTTATCTGACCTGGATATTGTTTAATAGCATGTGAACAAGTCTTTACCGCGCTTCATTGGCCGATCTAAGGAGACCACCCTTTAAACAAAAACGCATGCCTGGTTGTCATTGGTTTGCTCAGTTTGTGTCTTTTGTTAATGCACCATTAATGATGACAATCAGCTTGTTCGTGAGATGACAGACCCCTTCTTTTTTTCGTCTTTCGTTTTGGTCACCAAACTCCTTATTTCGCATGAACAAAAAAATCTATTGACATTTGATGTTGACGTTGAGATATAGACGTCATTTAAATAGATTTTGCATCACGCTAATCAGTATGGCACCTCGCTTCCCTGTAACTCTTTATTTGGATAGTCCACTTTAGATATTTGACTACTATAAATAACATTATTAGACTGTCTGCTTAATATATAAGTAACTTTGCAACTATATGCCAACTTATTCTACTAACCCTGACTCTAACACTCTAGTTGCAAAGTTACTTATAGTTAGTAGAATGTCTAAAGTGGACTGTCCAAATAAAGTGTAACCGACTTCTCCAACAAATACGAGCTATGACAGGCTGTCAGGATGTTATATTTCAAACGCTTAATGCATAAATGGAACCAAAAGGGAAAAAGAAATAAAGACATCACATTATATATAAGAGTGGAGGGTACGCTTTTATTTCTCCAGAGAGATTGTAAGAGACAGTTGATAGGTCATTATGCGGCAGCAGGGCTTGTAACAGGAGGTGGGTTGTAACAGCTCACACAGTGGTCTCTTGGGAGCCCGAAGTCTGTTGCTCTACCCAATTAGACTCTAAAATATTGCTGTTTCTGAAAGGCCTCTGGTCTAGGAGTGCACGGGGAGATGCTTTTACACCTCTTTATTGTAAACCTTGCAGTTTGATCAGGTGCTGACTGGCCCGGCTCTCCCCGGCATACCGTCCAGAATCTGGCCCCGGCTGCACGCTGAAGGGGCCTCTGCGGATCAGTGCCATTTACTGTGGACATCTGTTCTGGGTTAGAAGGCCACTGGAAGTCCAAGTGCATATGGAAGTCCCTTTTCACAGCAGAGGGAATCGTTCCTCCAAGGCTGCTTGGGATGTTCTTGGGTAAGAGGAGGCATCTTGGCTACCGCTATTATGTCAAACACACGCTCGCACACGTCGAGAGGACAATGGTTTAACAGTGCGGCATTAACGCACCCCCGGCAGGCGGTTCCCGGTCCCGCTGCGGCGCTCCTCGCCGCACGCTCTGTTTTTCTTACTGCACATTCCTGTTAGTTTAGTTTACTGCGGCAGCATGACTGGTGAGGTCATTTATGGCACAACATGGTGGGAATTCATTTATAATGGCAAAACCTCAGCTCTTCAGATGAGATCAGCAGCGTCTACATCTTCCTCCTTCTGTGGGCTCTTCCGCTTCTTCTCGCGGGTGTTCGGCGGATAATAAAATGACTTGTTTGCGTGTATATTTGCGCGGGGATACGAGGGAGCAGGGAGTTGTGCAGTGGCTCTTTAGGGAGTGCGAGGTCAAAGGTCTTTGCACACACTCCCCTGCCACTGACTTAAACAGCCACAAGGACAGGTTAAACGAATTTGCTGCAGAGAAATTTTGTGTGAAACATCACACATCGCTACTCCAGACAACTCCAAACATCTGTCTAAGAATAATAATAAAAAGACTATTTATAATGGATTATAAGAGTATTCTTACACTGTAAAAAAAAAGTTAATACTTGCTATTTATTTGTAGATATTTGTAGTAATTTCTGAGTGAAAATTGTTTCAAAGCAAATCCTAGAGCAAACTGATTTGTGTATGGCATCATAATGCATACATAATGCCTTGTAGGAAAATATATAATATGTATCATCTCATGAACAATTGTAATAATTGTAATAAATTATAATGCTTAACTATTTGTAGTTACAACTTTTACAGTTATTTATCATCTCTTTGTCAAAAAATGCATTCGGTGACTAGACTACATTAATTCTTTCTTCACTCAGCCACAAAAAATGCCAAAATTTTATATGTCTACAAGCCTGTTTGCACATTTACATACTTTATTAAACTGTTAAACATAAGTTCAAAACATAATGGAAAAAATGAATAAGACAGAAATGTGCTACATTTCCACAGTTAATACCATATTGAAATATATTCTGAATAAAAAAAATCTATTTGATATTTGAACACATGTATTCGTGTTAGACTTTCAGTTTCCTTACCATCTGAAGGGGAAAAGAAGAATAAGTTTGTACTGTAATGTAGACTATGTAACGTATATCGCAGTGAATTATAAACAATAGATTCTTGTTTTGTAAAGAAATTTTACAAAAGCAAATATTGTGTAATGCTGCTTTGTTAGTGTGTTTAGGTCATTGTTTTTTATGAGTGAGAAAGTGTATTTGTTGGTTGACAACCTAGTGTTATGCTAATTAATAAGCATATGATCATTTATTACACATTTAACACAATTACATTGAAGTTATAATTGATTAATGTTCTAATACAGTAGTAATGTACTATGAATCTCATATCTTGAGATTGTTGTATTGTTGATATCTTGAGATCTGCAGTATCTTACTACATTTCATGAGTGGCTGTTCATATCTGAATGTTCCCAATTTCTTATAATGTCAAGATAAGAGACATATAATACATTACAACTATGGAAAATATAATTTATTGTAACTTAAGTTAACATGTTCATCATATTGAATAAAACATAATACTCTTAAAAGATCTTACCACAATAAGGTATGTAATTGTTGATATATTTGTTCATGAGATTACACCACATATGTGACCCTGGACCACAAAACCAGTCTTATATATAGGGTTATATTTGTAGCAATAGCCAAAAATACATTGTATGGGTCAAAATTATAGATTTTTCTTTTATGCCAAAAATCATTAGGATATTAGGTAAAGATCATGCTCCATGAAGATATTCTTTCAATTTTGTGCCTGAAATATATTGAAATATATTAAAATAAATATATTTAATGTATATATTAAACATGTATTAAAATATAAAATATAATAAATATATTAAAAATAAATATATTAATTTTTGATTCATAATATGCTTTGGTAAAAACTTCATTTGGACAACTTTAAAATCGATTTTTCTCAATATTTTGATTTTTTTTTTTTTCAACCTCAGATTGCAGATTTTCAAATAGTTGTATCTCTGCCAAATATTGTCATATCCTAACAAACCATACATCAATGGAAGGCCTATTTAGTCTTCAATTATGACTGGTTTTGTGGTTCATGGTCACATATTATTGATTAATTGATTTATGTAGCATTATGCATGTATTATAATGCACTAAAAATACAGGCTTCATAGAATCCATTAGAAAAGTTTCATGGATATCATGTTTTATTATTATTATTATTATTATTTTTAAATGCAAGGCATTATGCATTGTGTTTAATTAAGAATACTGTTATAATGCATTATGAAATCTTCATAGACAATGTAGCAGCTTTTTATCCTGATAACGGTATGCTAAGTTAATCTATTTTACTGCTGCTTTCAAAGATAACAGAGGCATAGGCTGTCTTTCTGTCTCCGGCGGTGGGTATTTTGCAGGTTGCCCGGGCTTCTGTCTTGTCCATCCCCCTGCTGCCGTTGAACTAGTGACCTCATTTCCATGGAGACATGTCAAGACAAAGATGGAGGGCAGCAGAGAGAGTTGGACGTCAAGCTGGAAACCTGTGTGGTCTTCAGAAATGTGTAGCGTAGTCCAACACACACATTCACTTCTGGCCCGAAACCTAGCTCTGATTCATAAGGAGGATTCATCTGCTTGGAAAACCAGCAGTGCCGTACGCAGCCGCAGCCGTTGAAGGAGCGCAGAATCCCTGGATAACAAATTCCTTTTCAGTAATGTCAAATGTGAAAGCTGTCTAGATGTGGGGGGGAAAGCGAGGAGGAGGAGGTTCATAACTCATATATATATTTTGAAAAGTCGTGTCTAGTTTATAAAGGTGTGTATATTTAAGCTTTTCAAGATGAGTAATGGTAGCGTGGGTCATGGTGCATGCAGGGTTGGACACCTCTCAAATAAAACAAAAACAAACACTGGCGCTCTCAACTTTTTTCCTTCAATAAAAAACACACAATAAAAAAAAAAAAAAAATTATGAGATGTTTTTAATGGCCTTACTTTAGCTAAAGATGATGCCACTCTGCCTAATCAATCTTGTTCACAACTAATCAATTTTAACACGTCAGTGCAGTGCGGACTAAAAAACATAATTTCCATTAAAAATGCTCTGATTTATTGAAGTTCCCTTGCTTGTGTGGCAGGCCGAGTAAGAAAATGTTACTAATCACAATAGAAGAGCCATCACACGTTGACTCACAGCAGATCTTCATGCCTTATGAAAAACAGTTCCAGCGCTACGGCAGTTGATTCTGAGTCCTTGGTGTATGTTACAATGGGAGTTAAAGCAGCTGAGATGCATTAGAGGAAATGGCCTTGGAGTGAAAGACCAACCACAAGAGGAAAAATTCATACAGATCTCCTGCCACTCAGTGTATGACAGAGGAAATGCATCCCCCAATCTTCCATACTCAATCACGGATAACTACATTTTTCTAGCAGGCTAATGTTAAAAGTATTACATTATTCAAAATAAAAAGCTAGTGCACAATTTGGGGTAAAAGAAAATCCCAGGATGTGTTTTCTATTGAAACATGATGTAGGGTTTAAATCCGTGAAATCTGCCATCACTTTCCATTTCCCATTCGATGGCGTCGTACCTGCACGCATCAAGTCTTTTCTACATCATCAGCCTCATGAGCTCAAGAGCTGAGGTCAGGTAAAAATGGCCCTTCCAAACTCCCGCAAGACATCTGCTGGAAGCGGACACTTTCCATTATGGCAGGACGTGCTGCAGGGGTCAGTTGCTGCGAATAGGCTGCCTATTGTGCCGTCTCCAACAGAGAGAAGTTCAGGTCAACAAACAGGTACAACTCAAGAGGAAGTCAAACGCTGACTAACCATATTTCATCATATGTATAAATATACTGCGCACTACATCAATATACTCACAAGTGCATTCGCCAAATCAAGTAAATCACAGAGCTGAATAAATCAGAATCCAACGGTGGTTGTTGCACTCAAGGGGGGCTTAGTCATCCAATGGTCTACAACTTTCCACAGATGAAGAAATCGGAATAGAAGTCCCCCAAAAAAGCCTTATTAAGAACATTTACACATTATCAGACCACTGACCATACTGTTAATTCAGATTGAAAAAAATCGTTAAAGAAAGCAATTACTGTAAGTTCTACTTGTTAACACTTTCACTGTCACCCCTATTTGTGAAAATTCACAAGAAAGTGCACTATCCAAACTTAAATTACTATAATTCATGAACGTTGAATACAGACTTAAGGTTGGTCTCTTTTTAAAGATTATTACAGAAGCGAAATCATTTAATTAAATTAAAGCATTAAAAAGTTATAGAAGTTTAAATTTACAGTAAAGAAAATGTATTGTACAATTTTAATTTTATTTTATATAAAATACATGCATTAAAAATAGTTAAAAATACAAATTTGCTATAAAATTACAGTCATATGTCTACAAGAGTTGTGTTCATATGCTATTTTGTTTAGGCGTTATACCAAAGAAAAAAAAAAAAAAAAGGCACTGTGTGCCACCCAAACTCCATAGAATTAGTTTTTTATGAATTTCTGTCACAAGTCTGTTTATTTATCTCTCAATATTATGTTTATCTTAAAATAACAACCACATATCCATGAATCTTGAGACTCAGACCTTTCCAACGATATGTAATTTGTCAAGATTATAAAAAGTTTTGATTCTAAAACACCGTAATACATTTTGTAAGATGACACCCCCGCTAAGGGGGAGGGGACCGCTGAAAGATTTGAAGTACCATTTATATGGTAAAGCAATGTCTGATTTCAAAATGGGTTTCACAGGATGAATTTTGAGATTTTATTCTTTCAAATGGTATAACTTGTAATGATTACTAAAATAGTTGATAGGGGAAAAGGCAACGAAATAAAGACTTCTTGTGACAAAGGTCAGAACTCCTGTTATGAAGTAGATTTGTCATAGACTCTTGGTGCACTCTTGTTATAAATTGTAAATTGTAATATATCTGTTTAGGAGTCTTAGACTTTTCCAATGATATATAGTTTGGATTTGGATTAGGATTTAAATGCAATATAGTGAAAAAAACGGGATGGTGAGAGTTAAGACGGTGACAGTTAACAATTAATAATACAAAATTATTACTATTAATGAATACTGCGTGTGTTTCAATATATTATTTTTGTCACGCTGTACATTTTGTAAATTACAACTCTCACTATTAACTATCTATTAACTATTATTTTTGCAACAATAAACTCCTAATATGCTGCTTTCTAATAATTAATAAGGTAGTTGTTAGTTTAGGTATGGGATAGGATTAGATAACCTAAAATATGGTGATGCAGAACTAGGTACTAATAAACAGCCAATATGCTAATAATATGCATAAAAGTTAATAATGAGGGTAACACTATTTTACAGTTTCTTAATTAGTTGCTTATTCCTAGAATATTAGCCATTTCTTAGTACTGATTAAGCACATATTAATGCCTTATTCTACATCCCTAAACCTACCCAATACTTAAACTTAACAACTACTTACTAAGTATTAATAAGCATTACCTATTCTAAAGTGTTACCATAATAAGAACTGGTTCTTAAAATAAAGTACTGGCATTATTTTATATCCAGACATTTACTATTTATTTTGGTTTCAGTGTTATGCATTGCTGAATATAGCTAAAAGGAAGTCATTTAAGCTCTCTCCTTTTATCTGCAATTAATCTGTACTTCTTATTCTACATGGTTGTCCAGTTTTAGTAACTTAAACAGGTGAAACGTGTGAAAGCTTATCCTCACTCTCTCTGAAGGAATGACTAGTGATGCGTTAATCCTTGGAATCTCAGGGTAAATAGCAGTGAGCTAGAATATCAAGAGGGTCTCTCTCAATATTTGGATAAAGGATTCAGGTAGGAAGCTTTTAGGGTTGTCTCAGCTTTGAGAAAAAAACAAGCTTTGTGCCGGCAGGTCACATTTTTCACTCACAGGATTAAAAAATGGACCTGCTCGGTCCTCAATAGGAATTTTCAACGTCCATTGTATTAGATTACAGCTATACATATTCAATGTTGAAATTATATTTGAATTGATGATTAAAAAAGAAGAAAAATAACATTTAATTTAATTAAACTCTGGATCTCTCCCTGTGTCCTGGATGCAATTAGTAATTAATGACCTGTCTAGATGTATAAGATTCAAATAAATATATTTAACCCTTTAACTGTCACCGTTTACTTCACCATATTACAAATAATTCCTAATATAATCATGACAAACTATATATTGTTGGGAGAGTTTGACTCCTAAATAGATATTTTACCACTTTTTTGTGTTACACTTTTTTATGTAGGAAAAGTAATAGATTAATTTATGACAAGAGTGCACCCCAAAAATCTACATCATAATAGAGGTTCAGACCTTTTTCACAAAAATACTTTCTTTGTTGCCTTTTTCACACTTTAGAACTAATTACAAATTATATATCACTTGAAAACTTAAAATCTCAAAATTCATTCTTTGAAAACCATTTTAGAATCAGACATTGCATTAACATGGAAACTGTATATGAAAATCACATTACAAAATGTTTTCATTCATGAATTATAAACATTTTACTTTGGATTTGGACTTTTTCAAGTCTATGTTCAAAATAGGGAGTGACAGTTAAAGGGCTAAATACTTAAATTCTTTAAATGTATATGAGAAGTATATTTAACTAATTTTAATTCCTTTTCAGTTTAAGGAGGTACATATGTACCAAAATGTCTTCTTTTCATTATATAATAAAGGCTCCACTGATTTGCATGATACTGTACATATTATTTTGATATGATAATTTCGCTATTAGTAACACCTGTTGCAATACCATCACCCAATCCTCAGATTGTGTCAGCAAAAGACTGATTGTGGCAGCCTCTGTCAAAGTAATGGAGATGATGACATGATCACGATAACAGGGATTTGTCAAAATGTGACAGAAGTAATTATGCATTATGCACCCTTGAGGGCAAATCAAGCCGCAAGCAGAAATTCCCTTTTATTCCTGTTTGGGTGAATTACAAGTTAAGTTGACATAATAATTAGATCCATGACACACCCTGACATAACAGCAGCCACCATGTGATGGATTGCGGTTCGGCATCTCAGTATCTCGACAGGCAACGTTTTACGTCAATTACTGACTTAGTCACCACAAAAAGTCTTAACAGTCTCAACAGCTATTAAACATCATTTGCCATATCGGCACAGAACACTGTTAATTACCCCTCGTCTCTGGCCATGTTCATGATAAGCTTTCTTCTTAGACTGTTGGACGAAGGCCAGTTTTGACCTTACAGATGTAGAACGAATTTTTTTTCTAGCACCAGTAGCTTTGTTTATATATGTATATATAATATATATATATATATATATATATATATATATATATAATCTCACCCAAATCTGCATGCACGCATACACACACACAAACACACACAAATATATACAAAAAGCTTATTGATATAAAATAATATAAAAAATATATTTAGGTTTAAGAACATATTGACATTAGGATTACAGTTAAAAGAAAAAAATAAATAAAACTGAAATACTAAAATCTATTTTTACTTTTCTTTGTTTATTTTACCTTTATAATAAACTGACAATTACCTTAAAAACACAGATGGTAAAAAGTAAGTCTCATGACGATTCAAAGCATCATGGTACACTAAGATGCAATAAACATTCATTTAACATCAGATTAAACACAAAAATGTATACCCCAGTGAAAATACATTTACTAAAATGTATTTCAAATATATTTATATAAGTCATTGTTTTATGTTTTATTGTGCGGAAGTACTGCTGAAGTCCAACTAAAGATATACTTAAGTATATTTGATTGTGCTAAAGTGGAACTGTTGCAAGTATACTTTAGGTACACTTTAAATGTTTTGCATTTAAAGAACGATATTATTTAGAGATCACACAATCCTCATCAATAGTGACATTAAAACATATTTTAGGCTTAATATTAAGAAATGTGCATTGTGCACAAGTAGTACTCCAAGTAAAATTTAATTACACTTTTTATATCAGTAAGTCTGGGCGATATGTCAGTAAATATGTTAATAGACTTAAACTATACTTAGTATAAAATAAATGCATTTCAAATCTATTATTAGTCTTTTTTTTAATATGGTATAACTGATCAAATAAACAGTTCAATTAAAAACCATCAAATGTGAGCTGTCACATTTGCCAGTTCACTTTTTTTTTATAAGATGCCTTGTTCGTTTTGACCTCCAACATTTACATTTAACAGCATTCTATTATAAAATGACATAAAAGATCTATTCAAGTTTTTAGCTGTATAGAATAACGCAACTTACAAATATATACCATAGTATTTGTACAGATTTACTGTCAAAATTTGTTTTAGTATACATATTTTTGCATACATATAGACAACCACATACCCTCTCATGCACACAAGCATGAGCGTGTCAGCACTTACCCCTACATACATACAGTACGCCGTACATACGCAAACAACAAATATCACAATCAAAACTCATGCACATGCACACACGCTCTGTGTTCTATCTCCGGCTCACATCAGAACACAACACACACACAATGAGCAGCACATACGCTCCTGATATGGGCCACCTCACACGCAGAGCAACAGGGACACGGCCAAGAATGCTTGGGTGGTGCCAAGTTTGATTTTGGTGTAGGTCCATTACAAGCACAATCAGTGAGTGTGTGGCATTATGGAAGACATCCAGATGGTTAAGATGGAATGTTGTGATTTGTTTCTGAGACCTGAACCCTACCCTCCTTGACATGATCGCTATCATTCAGCACTCCAGCCACACACAGCCATTCATTAGAGATGATTATCAAAGCGAGGGAGGAGAGAGACGTTTCAAGGGTGACAGACACGGAAAGATCAGCCGACTCCACCGCTAGCGTACTAGTCGACATCCATTCATGTGGCTTGAAATGAGCACAGAGGTGAAGTCGCATCAATGATGCAAGCTGAAAGAACTAAGGAACACGTGTCGATCAAAATAAGGGCCAAAGTCTGGGAATTAAAGCTTTCGGCTGTCACGCAATACAAGTATTACATGCATGACTTAAAAAAAATAAGATAACAGCAATCATAAAAACTCCTTTGAATATATAAAATACATTTCAAAATTCCTTAGCTCAGTGTAGCTCAGGTCACTGAGAATTTGAATCGGAAAAAAAACACTTTTGAAAATTCCCTTTCAGTTCCACTTTAGTATCATTGAGATATAAGTCTCTTACGCTCATCAATGTTTTTTTTTTTTTTTTAAATAAAAAATCTATTAATATACTTTAAAATATAATTTATATCTGTGATGGAAAGCAAACTTTTCATTTCATTACTCCAGTGTCTCACGATTCTTCTGAAATCATTATAATATGCTGATTTATTATCAGACACAGTTGTGCTGCTTAATATTTTTTGGAATTTGTGACATTTTTTAGGATTATTTGAAGGACAGAAAGTTAAAAAAACATACATTTATTCAAAATAGCAAAGACTTATAATGTTAGAAAATGTTTCTATCACTTTTTATCAGTTTAACACATCCTTGCTGAATAAAATTATTAAATCCCTTCAAAAAACAAAAATACTGATTTAACTTTGTTATGCTGTTCTTTGTAAGTTTTTATTCATCGAAGATTGTTGAAAAAAGGTTCAAAAAAATCTGCTTTCAGAAATCATTTCAGTTCAAATTTTATTAATTTTGTTGTTTGTTTTTGTCATTCTTTTTTTGTTTTTAAATGTCTATATAGTTTTTAATCATTTTAAATTCATTTTTAATAATTATTATTGTTAAATTACTTTTAGTTTTTATTAATAATTCATTTCAGTTTAAGTTTTAGTTATTTTAGTACATCAAGTTAAACTAAAACTAAGAGAAATGAGAAATGTAGCTTTGGTTTTACCAAATTTTTATTTATTCCGCAGCAGTAGGGATTTTCAAAATGCAAGGCTTGGATTTTAGAACACTTAAAATAAACACAGTAAACAGTAAAAACAGCAGTGAGGTGAATTCAGTAGTTACATTCGAGTAGACTTTGATATATTGGCTAAACAATTCAGACCAAATACATATTAATGTCAAACGAAAGGTCTATGCACACCAAACCAAATATTTACATGTTAAATAAAAAAAAGTTCACTCCCGTACAGTAGCTGACGTTGACTGACAAATGAAACTTTAGCTGATGTGTCATCAGAGTTGAAAGAAAAAATTAAGACGAAGAAACAAGACGATGTCTAATGTCAATACCAATAAAAATTTTCAATAATAATTTACTGGAATATTGTTGTAAAACAACTGCATTACACTGCTGCTCACAGTGCTCAAATGTTATAATATAACAAATAAAAATGATGAAAAAAAATATTACAATTATTCTCTAAAATAAATAATATAAATACAGGGTATAATAAAATGAGTTTACATTTTTAAAAGTAAAAAGTAAAGTAAAAATTCCAACATTTACAAAGTTCAGTTTTTCTTCCCTAAGGGCAGGAAACATAGGCTACTAGTTAAATAATGATAATTACACCTGCTCATCTCTGGTCTGTGTAGAGCAATTCTGAGGTTTACTGGCCATGACATGTGTGTGTATAGTAGTGTTCATTGTGTTATGGGAAACAAATGTCCCCACAAGGTCAGTAATATCAGTAAATTTTGACCTTTTGCGAATTTTTTTTTTTGGGTCCCCATCAGAAAAACAGCTTATAAATCATATAGAATGAAATGTTCTAAAAATCTGAAATAGCAGAAAGTTGTCTGTAAACGGCAGGTTTAGGTGTACACTTAGGGTGAGGTAATAGAAAAAACTGTTTGTACAGTATAAAAACCATTACGTCTGTGGAATGTCCCAACAAAAAAATGGAAACCAGTATGTGTGTGTGTGTGTGTGTGTGTGTGTGTGTGTGTGTGTTCTCTGATAACAGCTAACAGATAATGATAGTGATGAACCAGTGACTGGATACTTAGGGCTTGGCAGCCATTTCGAGACTAAAGCTCAAAGCCAATGGCAATTCACACCTTGACACATGGAAAATTAAATGACTGCATTTCTTGTTATGCAGTACTAAGTTTAATCAATTTGTAGTATTAAAATCTTAAAATCAAGAGAATAATGCAATCTTTTTTTTTTTTTGTTTGTTTCATTCTTATTTATATGCTTGAAAAGCTGAATTGTTCTTTTTTATATAATGTTTTAATAGCTAGTTATAGAGTTTTCACAAACTGATTTAACTCTCAAAGATATTTGTTCTAGAAAGCACTACTGGATAGTGTCAAAATCACAGTCAGAACAAGATTTATTGGCAAGCATGTTTACGCACACAAGGGATTTGCCTTGGTGACAGAAGCAGCTTCCAGTGCATATAAGAACAACACTAACACAACAGAGATAGAAAGTAAATAAATAAAAGTGAGTAAGTATACATAGACACAACAGACAAATTGCATGTATGTATAATGTGAATTGTTTAAGCCTTTAATTAATAGTCAGCAGCAGTTGACTGACCACCGCACTGGGATGATGCAGAACATCAAAGTGAAAGACTGAACATCCTTGTTAGTCCATCCTTATTTTTTCTTGACCTCAGAGCCAAGGTTTTCCATTTTAATTTTAATAGTAAGGCCATAATTCTTTACAGATGTTTTGAAAGGAACAGTGTATCAACCCAGACTGAGAACCTAAAGAGAAAACCCTTGCCCTTTGAGGCTGTTCAGAAGTTAAATGTGCTGTCTTTATTAGGCTGGCTGAGGTAAGATGAACCACTGTGTAATAACCAATTCCACAAGCAGACCAGAAGACAATTCTGTAACAGCTTTATGACATTCCACGCTATTTATTATTTCACCTTGTATTTATAAGTGTGTAAGTTTAGGTTAAGGTTAAAGTCAAAATACTATAGTTGATGATTTTAAGAACAACATACTGGTGTCTTTGACTGCTTGACATTTTCCTTATGTTTAGCATTCACCTTATGTTTTTGCCACAATATGGCTTTAGTAAAATCACATATTCAAACTTTGGGTCAATAGCTTTTATCTCCTTGAACTACTTACTTCTTGTGTTACAAGTCCCAAACCGGGAGTTACTGAAGTGAGCTCTTTTAGTGAAGTGGAAAGATTTGCAAAACACAAAAAAGGCAGAGGACTAAGCTCGGTCTGAAGTCCGACCACAGTGGTGAATCTCCATTTGACACAGATCTGTTTTGAATAAAATCAGATTTGCTTCCCCCTAAAATTAGTCTCTTAAATTACACAGTCCGAGGAACACTGTATGAACGCAGGAGTCTTGAAGGCTGTCCTGCTCTCCAGATTGTAATGAGAAACTGCTTGCAGACTATGCTCGGTCATAAAAGCAAACACCTGCAATGTTGACACCAGGGACATCCATCTTCCTTTATCCCCACCATCAACACCCACGAGGAGGGGTATTTGCTTGACCTCTTTATTATTTCCATGTGATGAAAGTGGAGACCACTGTCAGTAAGAAGAGAGGAAGGTGCGGACAGAGAGAGAAGTACAAATGCATGCTGAAAGCTAATCATCCAAAAATATTCTTATGCCTTTGTTTGAAATTGATTTTTTTGTTTAAAGTACAGTGCTAACACTTTACGTCAAGCCTGTGTTTATAATGCATTTCATGATCTAAATGCAACTACTTTGCTTTTAAAACATGATGGACAACCAATTTAAGATGGATTATAATGCATTTTTAATTAAGAGATATAATGCATTGCAATGTACATTATAAATGTCTATGCATTTTGCAAGTAACGTCATACTGATCACTCTCAACATTCAGTGGGATTCAAGATAAAATGGTAACACTTTATTTTGATAGTCCACTTTAGACATTCTATACTATAAGTAACTTTGCAACTACATGTCAACTAACTCTCATTAGAATATTATGGTTAGGGTTAGTAGAATAAGTTGACATGTAGTTGAAAAGTTCATTACAGTCAGTAAAATGTCTGCTGGGGAGTGTCAAAATAAAGCGTTAGCAGATATTAAGCAGACAGTCTACTAAAACTCTAATGAGAGTTGACATGAAGTTGCAAAGTTATTAAAACAAAGTGGACTATTAAAACAAATGACAATATTTGACATATGATTCGATTTTGTTGCATAAACACCCTTTCAGTACAATCTAGGGAAGTTATTTTTCCTAAAACACAAATTATTGAAAGCGCCCAGTAAACAGTAATAACAACGTGTTTCTCTCAAACACAACCCAACTGCACATCAGAGTAAATTGCCCCACTATGGACTAGTCACCTGTTGACACCATAGACTAACTAACAGGGCTTGCTCAACTCTGTTTGTTTGCTTTGCATTTCAGGGGTGACAAAAAGGTGCAAAGTAGACTGAAAGGCGGGCTTAGAATTTACTCAGAGGATCCCAAACTTTTTTTTTTTTCAGGAAATTGCCCTTCAAGACCAAAGCAGACACCTGAGTCACAGACTACAAGATGCGGCTGAAAGCACTTCCTCAAATCTTCTGACACAAAGCTTTTGTTCCCACCTACAAAAGAGTGAGGAGACACCGTGAGTCACAGATAAAGAGTGAGTGGAGTGGCAGCTAAACACTTGTGCTCCCATTTCCCACAAAGCTCTAGGTTTGAGGTGAATTCTTAAACAGCGACCAGAATATATAGCAGACGATTATGCTTAATAAATTGAGACAAATAGAAATCGTGATTTAAATACAAATCATTGTGCTGCCATATCCTGAAACACTTTTCTTTTTTTAAATAAACCTTGCAAAAAATATATGCCATTTCTTTTAAATTATGTTTGCATCATTATTTTATTCCCAGTGTGGAGAATTTTTAACAGACCAGATGCAATGTAAAATGTAACTACATATAAGAAAGCTGTAGCAACCCAACAAACATCTAAGGTTCTTCTAAGTCCAGAGCAGACCTGCACTTCTGCAGAAAGGTTGGGCAGAAAGGATGTTCTGGGGTCTGTTTGCATAGTGTGATCAGAAGATTGCTAGTACAAAGGCATGGTATGGCTTCTGCAATGATGCGACTCTGCTCAAATAAAGCTATTTGCTCTTGGATCATGTTGCATTCCCCATTACTGCCAAGAAGCAACTGAAACTCAGCAAAAAACCTACTTTGAAGAAAATGCTATTAATGACACAGTCAGCACTCTACTGGAAATCGAGTGTCCAGTTAATTAGGGAACAACTGAAAAAGAACAAATACTATAGAAAAATAAAGTCCTACAATAAAAAAAGGGTGCAGGATTTAATTTGCTTTTTCAATTTTCACTCAGAAATTGTCACAAATTTAAAAGAAACAGCAAGTAGTAGAAAGACAGAAACAGTATTTTTGGTAAGCCTTTATGTATAATGCATTATAAATTACATATTAACTGTGATTTTAATTGAACTTTCAGTTTTTCATGAGATTGTACAATGCTTTATAAAGTGCATAACAAGGCAAAATTAATGCATTAAAACTACTTTCATAATGCATTATACATAAAGGCTTAAGGTTTTGGTGTTACTTTTCTGGTAAAACATACTATAATAACCTTTGTTATTATAAAATAAATAAATAAATACATTACATACATACATACATACATATATACATAGATACATCAAGTCCATATCCTTTTGCCCATTTCTTGTTAATTTATTTAGGTAACCTAAAGCTTTAGCTAAATCAACCTAATCACATTTTCAACAATCAGTTAGAAACATCTTCTGAACATTCTGATTGATTGACTAATTAATTGATATTTATTGTAGTATAGTGTAGTATATTCATTTAGTTGAGGATCTGGTATGAAATTCTAAAAAAGAAACTCAAAAAATGTTTACAAATTATTATGTTCAAATTATGACATCAACATGATATAAATTTCTGGTAACACTTTACAATAAGGTTCCATTAATTAATAACTACATTTATATACATTATAACTACATAATTAAAATTAAACGTTGTATCTATTAATATTATTTAATGGACCTGTGTTGACATATGTATCGCTCACTATTAGTTCAGCTAGTTAAGGCATTAAATATAGTTATATAAATGGAACTTACTGTAAAGTGTTACACTCTTTAAAAACACTCTTTGGGTTAAAAACAACCCAGCGCTGGGCTTTTTTGACTCTACTAAAGCATAAAAATACCATAATATGTTTGCAGATATTTAAGAAACATGCTAAGTTAACATACTTGTTAATCTGAAAAACAAATCTATAGTTAGGCCCTGTCCTGTATGAAACACTTAATGTGCACGTGTCCGTTAAGTCTCAGAAGCGCTCAGAAGGGTGCTCACTGGTGCGAGCTCTGCAGCAGACTTCTACCCGACAGTCAAAGCGGTATTATGTCACGAAAGTGTGGACTCAGAGGAAGACTGCACGGGTTTAGGGTGCCATTTGGGACAGGGCCTTAGTTATTCTCCTTAGAAAATGTGTCGGAATGCCGATCTCTATTTGGTTTGTGTCACCCGCCCACTGCCAGTTTACCCAACTGTATTTTGGCACCACGGGTCGCCAGTTGGCGGAAAACACAATGTATTTCATTTCGGTCATGGAAGCTGCTAAACAAAAGGAGTCAGAGTCAGAGATCAAAATTTTACCCATCCTAAAAAGCCTCGGCATCCATCCAAATATATCTTCCTACTGCGTGAGCTACCAAACAAACCTATTTTATGAAAATCCAGAGATATGAAGCTAGATATATCATGCTAACATTCAAAAGCATCAGTTTTTCAAATCTCCCAGCATATTAATATTGTTTTTAAGTCATAATATAATATTCTTCAAGTAATTGTGTGAAAATTATGCTTTATCAAACTTTGTAAATCATACTTTGTGTGAAAAAGAATAAAAGGTGTCAGAATTTTACTGCCTCTAGTGTTCTTTTTATTTTTGGGAAACTGCAGTGATATGGACTTATTGGTACGTATTTCACGTCCCGCAAAAAAGTGCCCCTAGGTACGTTTCTGTCATGTAACCAGGTAGATTTAGACATGAATGTGAAACTATTTCAAACATTTTCTTCAGCAATGTGTTGTCGTCAGAGCAAGGAAAAAAGTAAAAATAGTAACTCCAGAGTGTGGATTTGCGGAGTAGAGCGCTTAGATTTTCGGCATAGCGGGTTTAACTGTCTGTGTATGTTTTATGCATAAGTCACTGAGTCAGTCTCATTTGAGAAAATGTACTTTTAGATTTCAAAGTAAGAAATAAATTATAGTATTTTACACCTCACAACGATTCATTGTTGATTGCGCATACAATGTATGCGGCCAACAAATGCGACCTCCGGAGGATGCAGCAGCAGCCTCTGAAATTAAACCCAGATTCAGATTTATAAAAATCTACATGAGGTGGTTTATAATTTGCAAACAATACAAATATTGCAAACGCATACATTAGCTGATCAACTTAGTGTAAGGCTTGATGCTTTCCATGGTCCTGGCAACCTGCGTGTTCAATATTTTGAATTTGGACTGCAATACCTAGTTCAGCCACTGGGTGTCAATCCTACATACAGCACCTTCAAATAAAACTACCCAGAAAATTGGGTCAAAGATTTAACTCAACAGCTGGGTCGAAACAACCCAGTCGCCAGGTTGTATTTAACCCAGCATTTTTTAGAGGGTACCACATTTCTTATACTCACACCCTCTCTATTTTAGAGGTCTGTCAAAATTGGCAAAGAACTCTTGCGTTCGGAATACTGCACTTCTCATGAGGGGTGTATCTTTTCTATCTAAACTTGTCTCTCTGATAAAATTTGACTGAATTAGTCAGTCTACAGGCTGAAGCGTAGTGGAAATGTTGAGATGGAGATTGAACTGGAGTAGCTGCACTAATAAGAGGACATGACCGCTTCTCCACGGCTGACCACACTTCATGCTCTTCAAAGACCCGCGGAACCATCTGTGTGGAACTGCTAGGGGCTGTTCAGAGGACTACCGCATGTACTCATCTGTGTAAAACACCATGTCTACAATGCAAGTGAGCGACACAATGCATCAAAACCACAACAGTTGATAAAAATTCATTTGAGGTGGGAGGGGAGATGGTACTGGAAATCATACTAGTTTTCATTTATAATTACCATGATTAACTATTTTAATCAGATTTTTTCACACCTAAGTAAGCACAGTATCTGAATGAATGTAGCCTAATGAAACAAACTACATGAAGTTAGAAAAAGTATGTTGTAGCTGGTAGAAAAATCAGTTGCTCAATAAGATCCATTATAAACATGCCAAATATTATAGTAACAAAATTTAATAATTTTACAAATGCAATTGGGGGTTAAAGGGAGATGATAAACAACAAAACAAAATTTACTTTGTTTTGTTACATAAAATTGTGTCTTGTAATAATGATTAGTATATGAGTAATAGCAGTCTTTTTTTTCTATTTATGTTTTTGGTTGAAGCTTCTTTCAAATTTACATGTCACTGAATGTTCACATTTGCATTTTATCAGTTTAGTTCTTGTTTTCGCTGCATGGGAACTGAACACATGACCTTAGCATTTCTAGTGCTGAGCTAAAGGAAAGTAGATAGATAGATAGATAGATAGATAGATAGATAGATAGATAGATTTGTGACTCTGGAGCACAAAACCAGTAAATTTGTAGGAATAGCCAACAAAACATTGTATGGGTCAAAGATAACGATTTTTCTTTTATGCCAAAACTCATTAGATATTAAGTAAAGATCATGTTTCACGAAGATAGTTTGTAAATTTCCTACCGTAAATATATCAAAACTTGATATATTATATTTGTTTGATTAGTAATAGGCATTGCTACAAACTTCATTTGGACAACTCATTATTTGGATTTTCTGAACCCTAGGATTCCAGATTTTCAAATAGTTGTGCCTCGACCAAATATTGTCCTATCATAACAAACCATAGAATAGAAAGCTTATTTATTCAGCATTCAGATGAAAAAAAAATGGACCTTTATTACTGGTTTTGTGCTCCAGGGTCACATTTGTAAAAAAATTGTTCAATCTCATTTGCTTATGCCCCACTGAGGGTCAAATGTTCATGCTTACAGTAGGTGTTCCCAGTTTTGTAAAGATCTTTGTCATCTTCAACTCATTTGACCAAGTATTTGTTTCAAAAGAGTGATTCACTCATGACTTATTTTTGGGGAACAGAGTGCCCCAAAAATAAGAATAAAAAACACTACATAAAAGCCACAGCGATGGTATGTAATTTTATTGCCAGTACAAAAAATAAATATGTACAGTTCATTTTCTAAGATTAAAGAGTACTGCATGAAAAGTAATCATTTCACAAGACACCAATGCACTGACACCAAGTTGTAGCTAATCAAGATATACATGAGAGAAAAGAGATGATGATGAAGATGTCTGAGAAAATCAGGTAAAAGTTTATAGGAGTGGCATGCTGTCAGAAAATGATTAATGTGTCCCATCTTTTGTTGTTGTCTGTTGCAGACAGGATGGTGGCAGCGCTCATTCCGAACTCCATTGTGTATGCGGTGTCTCATGGCTGCTTGTCAGGTCCCGTTGGAAACTTTTCCGCATGCCTCACTTGAGTTAGACACTGCCTCCCCACTAGCACAGCAAAAAATTTCATCTGTCTATGTGCAAGTCTTTTATTTACATTACACATTAATCTCTTGCTAGCTTACCTACTTTATCTGTCGTCACTAGCGCTGAGTTACGCACCATTGCATTAAGCATTGTCTCACCGTCTCTTTCACATAACCAGACACTCCAGTTGAAAAACATTTGTCTCTGAATTCAGTTCATGCATTTGTACATGTTGAGTGCCTCTGGTGTAAATTTAGAACTGAGGTCACCAATTGAAGTAAAACTGTGTTTTGAGTACTGAAAACTGAATATCTGAATTTTCTCAGAATTGTGCAGTGACCAGGACATTTATTGGCATCTATGATTCCATGAAGAACCTTTAACACTCATGAAACCTTTCCATTTGACAAAATGATTTTTTTTTATATAGTAGAAAAAGGTACCCTTTTGGAAACTTCCTTTTTAATAGTGAGTATTTTTAGCCGTAATGGCATAATGATTTCATCTGGCGCACTATTATAAAAGTTGCATTTTCAGACAACAGAATTGTTACTTTAAATGACAGCCGTTTGCAGACACTGCAACACATTGAAAAGACAACACTTTTATTCCAGTTTTGCCCATTGAAGTACTACTCACGTTGTTCAGATCTGAATAAACCAGACACAAAACCAAGACAGAACAGTGGCTAACCGCAAAAAAACATATTTCTGAAGAAAGTCATCATCTTATTTTCACCTCATAAGAACTGGTGCCAAAAATTAGTTCAGAGACAGTGAAATCCATTGCCACACAGCTTGATGGTAATTGCAGAAATGCATGAGATGGCAGGAAGCACACATAACATATTTCAGCTCTTTAAATAAATCGCAGATGGGCATTTTAGCAGATGATTAATTCTCTAGTCCCTGAAAATAAGGGGGAATCATACTCATCTTCTTCCATTCCCAGAGATCTGTTCACCACACTTATAGAGTCACTGCATCAGAAGCCACAAACTCAAAAGCGTTTTTTCCTGCCCTGAAGAGCACATATTTTCTACCAAAGAGTCTCAGCTTAATGCGTGAAACATGACAATTTGTAGCTACAGTATTTACATAACCACTGTTAAGGGATAGTTCACCCAAAAATCCACATTCTGTCATCATTTACTCACCCTCAAGTTATTCCAAACCTGTATGAGTTTCTCTCTTCCGTGGAAGACAAATGAAGATATTTTAAAAAATGTGGGTAACCAAACAGTTATTGGTGCCCATTGACTTCCATTGAATTTTCCCATACTATGGAAGTCAATGGCTACCGGCAACTGTTTGGTTAACATTCTTCAAAATATTTTATTTTATGTTTAACAGAAGAAAGAAACTCATACACCTTGGCAAATAAATGCTGACAGAATTTGCGTTTTTGTGTTAACTATGCAATGCAATCTAATGCAATACAGAAGCTGACAATGTGGATTTCTTGCTTTGAATGCAATCATGAGTTTGGTATTGAGGTACTACGATCAAAGAGAAACGGTGGTTTTTGCACATATAAGGCTGCAAAGCTTTTGTCTCCAAAGCAAATCATTCATCCAAGAATAATGTGTTTGGGGAGAGGGACGTCAGACAGGATATGAACATGTTATGTTTTAATTAGAGAAGATGAATGTCATTGTCCCATCTGTGTGTCTCAGCTTTCAAAGTGACCGGTTGATGTGGTGAGTGGTTACAACAAGTTGAAACCTAGTAAGGAATCATTTGTTATAGAGTGGTCCAGCAGGCATGTTAGTCTGTAAGTTGCACAGGACAACAAGCAGCATTTAGGACATGACTTATTATTTAGTTCCTGTGAGATGCTTTTTAGAAAACTGACATTATAGACATTAAATAATCCTTGACTTCAGCCAGCACAGAATTCATCAAAATGCAGAAGCACTGAGTCAGACAGACTGACATAAACATTAAATCACTTTGTAATGTGAAGCCGCTGCATCACTTCCAATGGCTTGTTAGAACCATAAGATGAGCACTTGTTTCTACAGAGCCTGTCCTATCTCTCCTTTACACAATGGAGACAATGACAAATCACTCACTCTAAGGATAGGAGTACAGAACTTACTCAGTAAAGGCATACCTCTCACTATTGTTTAGCTTAACAGATGAGATTCGTTTCACTACTGTGAGTATCTGTTTAAGCTTGTTACTCCAAGACTGCCTTTAGGAGAACAACATTCTTCACTTTAGAGATATACAGGATTTTTAGAGGTTAGCATCAAAACACTTCTATTGAAGATCAAATTCATGAAAAGGCCAAAAGAGTGGCTGCGTAGCTGAAGCATTTTAGAGTTAAGGAGAACCTTTAACTATTGTAAAAGTAGCAGGTGAAGCAAAAGTCGTATGAAAAACACCTTTAAAATAAAAATGATAACCAGTAAGAGCAAAAACAACAACAAAAGCACTGTATGAATTATTTTAACTTTTAACAGCTTCTATTTTTGTAATAGTTTCTTAATTTGTAACTATTCTGTAAAAATCAGTTTGATCGAATACTATGGTATACTCTTTCATGGAAATGTTATGTTAGATATTTAATCATGGTGTCATTTCTGAGATCCTCATTGCATGACTATCAGATTTAGGCCTAATATTTGGATCTTTGATAAGGGTATGATACTCTGGAGATCATTTCATCAGAAATAAACTATGTGGCAATTTATTGTTATATGTATGGTTTCTGAAGGTAAAAAAAAAAGAAAAGAAGTCATCTTATAATTTCCAGTATTAAAAAAATAAAAACATAAACGGACATTCCCTGAATTCCAGCTACAGCTACCTTAACAACCAAATAAATGAAAGATTTGCTTAAAAACTGTAACACTATGACTAGGCCCTAACGGCACCAATGTAACAACAACATATATGTGACCCTGGACCACAAAACCAGCCATAAGGGTCCATCTTGAGATGTATATATCATCTGAAAACTGAATAAATAAGATTTCCATTGATCTGTGGTTTGTTATGATAGGATAATATTTGGTTGAGAGACAACTATTTGAAAAACTGGAATCTGAGGGTGCAAAAAAATAACAATATTGAGAAAATCGCCTTTAAAAATGTCCAAATGAAGTTCTAGCAATGCATATTACTTATCAAAAAATAAGTTTTGATACATTTACAGTAGGAAATTTACAAAATGTCTTCATGGAACATGATCTTTACTTAATATCCTAATGATTTTTAGCATGAAAGAAAAATAAATAATTTTGACCCATATTTTTGGCTATTGTTACAAATATACCCCAGCGACTTATAACTGGTTTTGTGGTGCAGGGTCACATATATGCATCTGGCACACACTTTTATCCAAAGCTGACATTGCATTCAAAGAATACATTTTAACAATTTATGTATACCCTGGGAAAAGAACCATGACCTCGCTGTAACAACAGCACTAACAAATAGATTACATCACTTTCAAAGTTCACAGTAGCATCACTATCTCAACTGTTAGCCCAAAAATGTGACTGTTGATGTGACCCTTTAATGCAGACAAGTGCATGAAATGGTTAGACTACAGTTGCAGCAGGTTTACCTGTTCATTGTGGGAACATGTATTTTTGTACATTTAAGGAACTGAAAATGGTTTAAAGTGAGGAAGAGATGGCAAAGATTATTTTAACCCTACATTTCTGGCACTACTACATAAAAATGGATTTTGAAAATGGATTTTGCTTGTTCTCCATCAGTCTCTGGATGCGATTTACTACCTATAATATCTATTTCAGAATTGTCACATTGTGAAACTTCCATATATAGTTTGTCCACTCTATAACACTATAACATACTTAGAATCCTGTTAACACTACAATTAATTAATTCATAAAAAGTGAGTTTTACCTTTTTTTCCCCACATAATTTCTTTTTTCTTCCTTTTTTTTTTTTTTTGAAAAGCAATAATATAATTAAACAATTCTTACAAAAAAATCAAAAAACAATGCATATAAATAGATTTTTTAAAAAAGCGGAATAAAAGTCGCATTGAAAGTCTGCTGATGAAATTAAAAACTAAACTGGAAAAAAAAAACGCTACAATTTATGCTTATTACCATACACTATGTTTAGAGGTTGCTCAGTAAGAGTCTTAAGTCTATGGTGTCAGTGAAAACTTTAAGTGCCTAATATGGCAGGAAAGTACAGTACATGCATTCATAGAGTGTCAGCAATGTTTCAGGGACGTGCAACAGAGATCTTTCCGTCGTGAAATCATCAGGCTGAGTCTCTAGTACATTACTGCGACAGAAAGCCCAGAAATGAACATAACAGAACTTGAACTACAACTAAAATTTTAACGGTTGATTTGGCGGTGAAAAAGATCACCTTTTGCGAAAATGCAATGGACTGAAAAACATCAGTGGCAACGATATTTTACTTCTATCCTCATTTAGCTAACAATTGTTACACTTTTTTTTTTCGTTTTACACAAACCACGGAGCAGAACTAGAAAAACCACATTTTATAATCTTGCGTGTGTATATGTTCCACGTTAAACAACGATCCTCCGCCATAAAACATCAGTTTTTTAATTTTTTTTTGCATGCTTAAATGGTTGATTGGACTAAGGTGTCTATCGTAAATTAAGCGTTTAATATTTAAATCATTGATTCGTTTTTATTTTTTTATTTATTTAATTTAGTTGTCGTTGTTGTTGTGTTAATGTTATTAACGGGGCATAATGAAGTTGTATACTGCTGTTCAGTGTCATTTTTGTTTGCACAAGACAATATTATTCGAAATAGGAAAAACTGTCGTTAGATAGATATGCATGGTCATGGATAGCCTATGTTTGATCCGACACTGACAGTTAATGTTGATAAAATCTGGCGATTTAGAGTTCACCTGTCAGTATTACCTATTGCTCAGCAAAACGGCTATGATTCTAACAATCACATTTTAAACAATATATATGTGTATATATATATATATATATATATATATATATATATATATATATATATATATATATATATAGGCTACGTATTTTTAAATCTCACTACTGTTTTGTCCATGACAAGTGCAAAGCTTTTCTCACACTAAACTTGTCTTTGACATTGCTGTTTTTTAAAAGATAACATGATAGATGTTTAGGTCACAAGTCATTTTAACATCATAATTTAACATCATATGCATAAAACGTGTTGCTATATCAATAACACAGCTTCAAACAAATATCAGACCGGCCAGCGCAGTGTTTTTCCGGTGATGATGTATATAGCTCTTAAAAGAGGGTTCTCAACGTGCCAACCAAGGTACCAACGTTCGTTCCTTACCTATAAATTTACTGTAATTATTAGTTTATGTATAATTCATCTTCCCCCGTAAATATTTCAAGTTATTTTCTCAGTAATTGATTAACTACAATTAGGAAATTGTGTACTTTTATCATAGTCTCTGTTTTCCATGTGCACATTTTGTGTCAATTAATGCCAGTGTTCACCAATCCATAGGTGCTCTTTACTCCCCCATAGTGATGGGGAAAGCAATGCACAACGCTCCAGCTTTTGAGTCTCAGAGAGGAAGGTGAAGAGGAGAAAAAACTGCGACATCATGACGAACTCAGACGTGTGCAATAAACGGCAGTTGTTTCAGCACTGCAAGTTACTGAACATGTCTTCTCCCACTGAATTTTATTTAGCTATATACACCAGTCATGCTACT
This sequence comes from Cirrhinus molitorella, assembly GCA_033026305.1. NCBI lineage: Eukaryota > Metazoa > Chordata > Actinopteri > Cypriniformes > Cyprinidae > Cirrhinus > Cirrhinus molitorella. The sequence continues at coordinate 2,927,015 of CM065135.1, forward strand.
ACTTTGTTTAAACAACTTCTAATAAACCAGGTATTCGGCGATTTATTTAGTTAGTTATGTTTTATGCATTCGTCTAAATCTCTTTAAAAAATCGATTCAATAATATGTATGTATGTATGTATATATATATATTTACAAAACGAAAACGTAAAATAGGCTATTATAATATTAAAGCCATAATGTTTAGGCTACATGAAGTGGAACTGTATTAAGTTGTAATTGTATCGTTGTCCTGCAGGTGATTGCAAGAAACCGTGTGCACCTATAAAGCTAGTGGATCTACGACGATTTTCAAACAGGCCTACCTCTTATAGTTTAAACATAATTTCGGGAAACAGACCGTAATGTCCATCTGCTTAGGCTTATGATGCTTTTGAGAAATGCGACCCAGATCCTTTATTAAGTGCAAAAGAATAATACTAAAAAAACTATAAATCTCTTGTAGCCGTCAGAATAGTTTTCAAATTAACTGACCTAATAGTAGTAAGCCTAGTAACAATAATAATAATCGCGTCGAATATTATGCAAACGGTTTTTGATTACACATAAGCCTTTTACTCGAAGATTTGTATCTGTATGCTGAGCCGGCATCTTCCACAAGGTTGCAAACAAACTTCAGCTATCACAAATTTTAAGTCACCACAAATGTTGTAGCCTAAGCAAAATGACAGTAAACCCGTTTTAAGGAAACTCGTCCCATCGAGCACGATCTATATCTAAATATATTTATATAATCCTAATATGTATATATATCCTAATATATTTTGCACCGTGTGGCACTGATCCAGCATCAACACAGATAGCATCACTGGAGGCGCCAAATGCGGACAAGCACCATTACGCTCAGTAGCGCACATGAGAAAACAGCAAAATGGCCTTATCACTCCGTGCAGAGCATATTGCGTGAAACACTCTTGCTGAAAATATTTAGACGTTATAGTACTTTTTATCCACTAAGAGTGGACATAAACGTACTGGAAACCCTAGCCAGAATGAGCAGAGAAAAACAATTTGTTTTAAAAATCCTAGGCCTATATCTTTGCGAGAATTTGAAATGAAATTAGTTTCTCATAAAAGACAATAACGATATTGACTTCAGATGTTTTTATGCAATACCTTTATTTAGCATATTTACACATGAATTTATAAAAATATATAACTAAAGCTTTCTTCATATTTACATTAACAATTTATTACTTTGTTCACATAGGGTTTATTTAATGTACACGTCTATGTAATGTATTCTTTCAAAATTCGTTTGGTGCCTGATTTAGCTTAAAGACAAATCTCATTTTGCATCCGGTATGCTGTCGCTGTCATAAATAGCATAGACAAACCCAGTATGACAGTATAATGGTTAAACAGCCAACCACCAAACAACAACAACGCAGCCTGGAGACAGTTATAGTTACAGTAAAGAACAAAGTCGGATACATTCATTCGGCTTTACAAAGATCTTATTCTCAGAGAGTGCTGGCCACCGGCTCGAACAGGACAACACCGTCGAAAGATGTGCATTGGTTGAACTTACGGTTTGGTTTGCTTTCTTGAAATGCGATCATTTCTAAACTGGTGTATCTGTGCTGTTACGAGGATGAGGTAGAAAGGCTGAGTCCGTGTATATTGCTCAAGGCTTCGTGCTGCTTGCTTAGGGGACTCGGTGGTTTTCTGTCTCCTGTGGAGGACAAACAGGAGAACATATTTAGAGAGAAAACAGGTCGTAAGTCTCCTCACATCCAATCACGCATTTTCATGAATTTTCTGTGATCGGGGCATGCTCGAAAAGACGGGGTGATTTTCAAAAATAGGCCACTCTGTTAAACTCTCGAAAATGCATTCACTAAAAAAATCTAATTTGCATATTTACATATTACAAAAACTGATAGGCCTTCTTATTTTGCATTTATTAAAACAAAATCTGCCTATTTGTAATCTTCTGGTAAAGTAAGCTAACACGCATTGTCTACAATGAGTAAACGACATAAATCAATGGTAGAAATGCATTTACAGAGGCCTATTAATGAGGCCAACCACTTATTTATATTGGTGAACATATAGGCCGCAACTCAGAATACTTACACCGCTCACTTTACCCTACATGACCTCATTCTCTTAAGAAATTTTATGTGCATGCCTAATGGTTTGGTTGAGAACACTAACCTATGAGACTTCTATATGAAGTTGGAACCGATTTAATTTATTTCCCCAGGTGTTGTTTTTTTCTAGCAATTAGAAAGCAACGCCAATAATAATACAAATAGTCATTGGAGTTTAAAAGGCGTATAAATATCTTAAAATTGACAAAGGTTAGTAATTGCCAAACAAAAAAAAAAAAAAATAGTTAAGAACTAGTTAAGATGTCTATTGAAACTTCACTCTACAAGCAGCTGCTCAAATTTCATCGATAATGGAAAACAGTTGAAGTATGACTGATATCAAAGTATGATTGTGCATACCATCTCGCACTGCATGTTTGAACGCCATAGAAGAATGGATGTCACTCGGGTGCATCGCTACGCCACCGCTAGGGTGGGAGAGGCTGGTGCCCTGGGCCTGCCAGTGATGCCCTGGGCTCACATAACTGCCTGCTGGACCACTGTACACGCCATACTGGTTGGAGGGAGAGTATGCACATGCTGGGACATAACTAGACAAAGTCGACGAAGGCTGAAGAAGCAGGAGAAAAACAAGCACATTAACAGTGCGCAAGCAGAAAAAAAGATAAGGTAACACTTTGAATTTCCGTGTTATGGCTACACTTCATATAAACATACGTGCAACAGAATATTAGTAACACAGTGCATAAGCAGTTCTATAAAAAGAGTTACATTTTAGGTAGGCCACGATGTTCATTTTTATTACACAGTACTAATTTCTGCACCTACAAAATAGCATTAAAGATAACTGTGATGTCCAAATTCGTCCAAATGATTTCTGAACAGTTTTTATCTGAAACAATAAAATAATTGCTACGATACCTGAGGGTATTTTATGTCTGCATCGATAGCTGATTTGTCTATTCCATTGACTCCATGAGCAGAGGGAAATGCCGCTCTATTCACACTACCCCAGTCCTCCATTTTTGGTGCGTATCCTTCAGCGCTAGCAATAGCTAGAAGAAAAAATGATTTAAGTGCATTTTAACTTTCTGTTTTTGCCTTCTCTTGCAACGAACTAAACCAAAATTAGTCCAAGCAGAATAAAGAATTATCTATGGAATTAACTAATGTCAGCGACAGTCTCTCTTGTAAATTATGTAAATTATCTTTAACACACGTTAGACACAAATGTGCAACATATTTAAACTTGATACAAATTAAACGAAAATGCACGCATGCATATTTGCTTGAATTGATTTTAAATAAATATATTATCAATTACTCAAGGTGACAATATATAAGGTATATTTTCTCATATAAAAATACATAACACGTGCAGTATTTTCAAGAACATGTTTTATAATATTGCATATTACAATGAAATGTTATACTATATACTGAGTTGCGTAACGCGTGGGTTAATTCGTTATAACTGATCGTTTGGGAATAAACACTATATACATAATTAGTAAACAATTATTTAATATATTTTGCTCGGTTTGGACTGGGGAAAAATACTATTTAATATGATTCAATCAACACAAATACATAACATATTTTTCAAATCATTAAATGGCTTTATATAGGCAGAAACAGCTATTTAAGGTAACAAATGCAGGTTAGCAATTTTTTACTATACCTAAAACCCAACGGCCTACTCGGTTATTCGTATATTATGTGCAAGAATACGTCTTAATAACTCTGTTTTCTAAATTTCATGTCACATTTTTTAAATGAAAACTTTACCTTCCTTTATCTTTAGTTTCAAAACATTTTATGTTTGTAATAGGCTACACACTAGGTGACATATAGGCCTCGCTAGTTTGCTTTGTGTATGCACCGCATATGTAATGAGGCCTATGTAACAGTTTGATGTACAGTTAAGATTTGCTGTCTAAACCTATAGACGTACAATAAGTCTCACCTGAAGGATCCATGAAAGCCCGAATACCCAGTATATTGCTGACCGTGTGCGCTGAAGGCCAACCTCGAGGAATGCTTACATGTCCACCCGTGACAGGGACACCGGGAGGATTGCTCATTTTGGTCCCGGAAGGAGACATTGCATTGGGGTATGAATACGGGTATATATGGTTGTAGGAGAGGCTGGACTGCGGAGGTGCTTGCTTGCCGTTTTCATATTGGTTAGGCTGGGAGAGGTTTCCAATCTTGTTCCTTAATATCCGGCTTATAGAGCTGACCGAAGGAACGTTGTACTTGTCGCATACTCCGTCCGCGAGAAGACGGTCCCGGATCTCCCATGCAAAAATCCCCGGGTCTCCTTGTTTGTACTCCCGTATGTTTTTTACTACATTTGGTGTCGTAACGCGTGGTTTGCTGCCACCGATTGCGCCTGGCAAAATGGACCCAGTTTCGTTGTATCTCGCAAGGATTTTACTCACACAGCCATGGGAGACCCGAAGCTGTCTGCTTATGTCACAGGGTCTGATGCCAAGCTGGGCTAACTCCACTATTCGTAATCTTATTGCATTGGGCAAAGGACGTCCATTGACAAAAACTCCCCCCAGCTGGTTCACCTCCCCGTAGTTTTGCTCTGTAAAAAAACAAAAGGCATTAAACGTACGCTATGGAAAATGAATGTCGTAAAACAGCATGGCACATTATGTACATTTTCAGTGACTTGAGCAAATCCAAGATTTTTCCATGAACACGGAGATCTTTTCTACTTTCTCCAACATTTTTAATACTCGACATTGTCAGTAGACATAGGTAATGAATATTGTTTACCTAATAAGACGTCGTTGTCTTATTGGTATGGTAGGCACCGCATAGTAGATTTATTTAAATGATTTAAATATTCATAACCAAAGCAAACAATTGTCAGTTCAGTTCAAGGCTCATTGTTACGGTTATTTCTGGTCTAAATAAAACATCTTTCTGCAAAATAAGCATGCAGATGTGAACGAGATCTCACCCATTTGCTCTTGCGATGCGTGTCTTTAAAACAGTTTCCCTTCAATGGCTGAACGCTGCAGCATGCAGTAGATTTGTGATGTTCAGAAAACTTCGACAAACTTTTGTCTATTCCGGCTGCAAAACTTCTACATGCCAAACTTGTCTAGGGTAGAATGGGATACGAGTGATCCTCTCCCGTTAAAGAGGGATTTGTCTGATCCCGCAGGGCTGAAGTTTGCTGGAGTTAATTTGACGCGTCCTCCACGTCAATCTAACTGGTTACGCGGAGAGCGATGCGTGGATTTCATTGGTCCAGGATTCTTTGGGTAGGCTGCACGTGTGCGCTTACCATCCAGTATGAACAATTTAACCATTTCAATATATTAATTCAGATTAGAAGGAAAGAGCAAAGCTTCATTTAAACTTGACGCATTGCCAACACTGATGACAGGTTAAGCAATATATGCATTTATGGGCTATAGAAAGGGGTGGTCTAAGTAACAGAAGAGTTATTTATACATCCACGTTAAGGAAAGTGTATATAATGAGAAAGAGAAAGTGTGTATTATGTATTTTGCACATTCTACACGCTAAATCTGCTATCTGACAAAAAAACAACCTAAACGAAGTTGGCCTTTGCAGATCAACAATCATATTAAGTAAAATATTGATCATTTAGCCATGCGCTGCTACCAATGATTATAACAATCCTTGCAATACCAAGCACTTTATTTGTTTATTTTGTATATTATACATTTTCCAATGTCTGAATCATCACTATCAATTAAACATACACAATTTGCTGTCACCTTTACATTTTACTTAAACAGGTCTCTATGCATAAACAGTTGTCTGCTTTGTCGCTTGAGTAAAACTATTTCTTATTTGATAGACAAGCAATTGAAATGATCCATTATTGTAAGGTAGAACTGACAAGTTGTGATCAAAGAGGAAGTGGGATAAAAAGCACGTATCAAACACTTGTTTACCCATGTAATGCACATAACATAGAAACGTGGCCAACATAATTTATCTGCACACATGCTCCAAATAAGACGCAATGCAATCGATATCTTTGCTACATGAATACTATATAGACTATATAGGGTATTGACTGGATTCCAAAGGCCAACACTATCACAGCATGCTCACAGAGTTTCCTGTGGAAGTAAAGAAGGTATAGTTTATTAGCTCACAAAATGTCACTTGTAAAAGTTTACAGACGACCCAATAGAACAAGAAGCGGTGTCACTATCCGTACATGTGTGTAGGTCACAAGTCTCCAGCTTCAACACATGGAGAACATCTTTCGAGATCATCACAGACCATCTGGGGGAAATACTTAGGTTAATGAAACGAAATCAGCGAGCAAAAGTGTTTAGTCTGCTGTTGTTGTGTGAGAACACACGTCAGAGCAAATGCAGAGAGTCTACAGCGTCACAACCCAGTGTCATCATTAATAGACATCAGCATCATATAGCCTGTGTTGTAACTGTGCATAGGTTGTGTAAAATATGGTATTGTTGCCATGTCAAGGTGAGTGTTGTGCGTCTTCCTTTCAGAGTGCCAAGAGTCGTGTACAAAACTCGTCAACAAGGGACACATTGAGAGCAGAGAGCCAAAAGTCTCCCTCCTCTGGATAAATTAGGCAATTACACTTTGTAGGCAATTTTTTGTGCATACACAATGAGGGTAGCAGGAGAAAACGGCTATCGAAATTTGCTTCTTGAGAACATTCGTGAAACATGCAGACGACGAACTCACTTCATTGGTGTCTTGCACAGGATTCTCAGGTATGCAGGTTCATCGCACAGAGCTTTACCAACTTTACTGAAATGGAAAGATATTACGTAAATGAGATAAATGCAAAGGATTGTAGACCATTGCTATGACTGCTGATGTGATGCATGTCGGTAATTCCACCTTGTTTAGTTTGAAATGTTAATGCATAGGATCATTTTTGAATAGTTTTACTGATGTGAAAGGAAATTGTGGTCGTACCATTTTTTCCTTTCTTTCTTTCTTTCTTTCTTTCTCCGTGACTTGCGACGTATTTTAGGGACCGATAATACAGTGATAATACAGTTAACTTTTTATCCTTACAGTTAAAATGCAGCATGCGCACAAATGAACAAATCACCATAATGAAAAGCGCATGTTTATTTTAATACATAATTTGACATCCTTCTCTGCAATGATGTTTTACGAATTTGTAAGAAATAAATACTACTTAACTATTCTGAAGGATTAAGGCCTCGATTAATTTTATTACACTTTGTATTTCTCTATGAATAAGTCTGTAGGCCCGCTGCAATGTTTTTTAAATATATATTATGAGCATAATATGTCAAATGTAATGATCTAAAGATATTGTATATTATTTGCACATTGTTTGGACATTCATTTAGAAATTAACGCGTTTGTTGAAAATACGGGTGACAATTTTCAAACGCAGGAAAATAAATCTATTTTTGTGGCGTTACTGTCTAATGTCTAATTCAGTGATTCGTGTTTATTTAATAAAGAAAGAAAACAGGACAGACATTTTTTTTTTACTCAGCAGTAAACACACAGGTAACCAATGTTACACCTGTATATGTCCACAGCTTCACACATTCATTTAGAAATATAATGGACCAACAAGTATCATTCGTTGGTTATATTCAAATGTCTGTTCAAAATATAGCTAGTAACTGTGATACCTAGTTCAGGATTTCATTTGCCGCATTATATAAATGATCAAGAATGATTAAATAAACGCGTTGAATTGGCGCCTGTATATTTTCAAATTGAATGTTTGTTATTTCCATATAGATTGTTTGTATTGTTGAATATAATTTTACAGCGCACTCACTTCCCTAAACTAAATTAAATAAACTATCTATCTGCTATCATTCAGTGCCGGTCATTTTCACGCTTCTAATTCACAGATAAAGACCGATGCTTTAAGATAGTACAACCCATGATAGGAGGATAGGACGATAAAAAAGTGTGTGGTCTCTTCCATTATCTGGACAATGCCAAACTGAAAAAAAGAGGACAATTTAAAGACCCTATCGGTCTTTCACGTAGTCTTTCATCGTTTCTAAAACCTAATAAAAACAATTTATTTTTGGCATGAAAGTCTGTTAATTAACATATTATTAATCATTGTCGTCATCATAAATGACAATTAAACAACTTGTAGCAAAAATGAGCTGGTTCAGTTGGGGTGAAAAAAATAAAGAGCACTAAATCAATCTATATGTATTACTTTATACCAGCAAAGTGTGAATTTTCAGTGAATTGCACATATCAAACATTTCTGCAGAAATGTATATAGCGTCGACTTGATGAATACTTTAAGAAACCTCAAACACCTGAAATTATTTTTTTCCCAGTTATGGTTATCAAAGCTACAAAATGTGTAGCTATTGCAATGATAAATATGACTTTGGTATTAAAACGTTTAAATCACAGATGCGCACGAAATATATTCTGATTTTATATGGTCTCAGCTTTCTTTTATCCCTGTATGGTGCGTCTATGGACGGTTTTATTAAAGACCCGTTGTGGCTCAGGTTTTGATTTAGTGTTTGTGAGTTTTGTGATCTCATTGCTATGTATGGAAATTATTAGACTAGGCCTGGACTGCGTGCTGTCAACAGATGAGAATCAACATGGGGTGAAGAACACAAAGCCTATAAGTGTACGAAATATATTCTATAATTCATACCGTAAGATCCCCGGGGTCACAGTGAGAGCTTTTAAAATCACGTCTATTCTAAAACAGACAGCTTATTAACAACTATTCAATAAAACAGACTGTCTTTGGACATTTTCATAGTTTAAAATAAATAAAATGTGTCATACGCTTCCTTAAATTATCTTACTGATTCGTTTGCATGCTTCTCTGTAGCACGAAATCTAGAAATATGTTGATTTAAATCCATATTTCATTTCAGTTGTGTCAAAGCAAAAACGATCGGGCAAGTAAAATATCTTCTAGAAAAAGTGAACTGAATATGTTAAAAAAAAGTTGGCAACACATTGGGCATAACTTAGTACTAGCATCCATTCATGACCTCTTCGATAAAAGGCAAAAGGTTTCCATTAAGAGTTTATTGAAATTGTGAACTGAGAGACTGTGGAGAGCAGAGGCAGCCGGTTTTATGGTTTGAAGGCTCCACCCCAAGTTCAGCAATGTAAGTGCCAGTGTAAAGCCTGGTTAATTGTTTATGACCTTTACAAAAATGTTTCTCATGTGGAATAAGGTTGACTAATTGCTTCAGTGGGTAAGGCAGTATCGAGCACATGGATGAACATATAGCAAATGCCAAATTATTAGCTAATAATTTGTTTGGAAATAACACCAAATGCATTTCTGTACCTCTATTAAGCTTTTGCCGAATAGACTATAGCCATCATGTTATACTCTATTCACTTTGCATTGGATTATTTTATATGAATTGGACAAGTTTTGGCCGTAAAAAAGCTAGGATTGTTTGGGCTTGCCAACCAACCAGAGTCCTGAAATGGCTAATTTGCTGCGAAGTGTGTGTATGTGCATGAAAGTGGGGCGAACAAAAGGTGTGTTCAAAAATGACAGATGCAGAAACCTAATCAGTGGCATTATTCAATGTTCCGTCAAAGCAATTAAGAACTCAATCAGACTATACAAAATTGGCAGGATACCAAACACTGAATGACCACATGAACTCCTTTCATGAAAGGCCTTTATAATTCAGCATATGGTGTGTGTATATATATTAGAAATGTAGGCCTAGCTGAAAATGCTTTACCAAGTAAAAATGTTTTTCCATATGTTTTTGTAGTGTTATGAAATGCCTTGTATATTTAGGTGAAAAGACAATGTTGAAATTATAATTATATTTACTATACTATATTTTATAACGTTATGGCGGTGGCTTTCTCCAGTCCTGAATGCTGTGACTAAGGCACAAGGATTTGATTAATTTGGATTAACGAAAATGACTAAACTTTATTTGGATACTCCACTTTAGAAATTCTGCTATTTATAAGCAATTTAGTAACCTTCAAAAGAAATTGTTAGCAGGTATTAGGCAGACAGTCTATTAATTGTCTAAAGACTGGTAGTTAACATGACATGTAGTTAGTTAGTACTTATAGTTATCAGAAAGTCTAACAAGAGGACTTGGTACCATGAAAAGCAGTGAATGACAATCTATGCATTACTTAGCCTACTGACATTCTATATTTGGCCAGAATATCCAGCAGTTATTTGTTTAACCTTTTAGCAATTATGCCAAATGCTAACGACTTGTAAACTTTTGTAAGGACTTTACGTTTTTTACCAATTAAGCCGAAAACGACAGCACAAGATTTGACGCTGACCTGCTCAGATGACATCTTTTATAGATTTACATGTGTGTGTACATCGGTGCTCAGAAGACAAACCACATGCACCAGCGCACAGCCTAAGCACACCCAAAACAATGTCTTCAGTAAGACACATGCAGTTGTACTTATTAACCGCTAGAGGGCGAAAAGCCTTTATTACGTCACGAAACTGGTGGAAAAAAACTTCTAATTAATTGTAATTGTACCTGCTAATTGATTGGTTTAAAGATCGATAAGATCCTTTTTTTAGCTCTTTTATATGAACATCAGAAACGTGTAGAATTAAATTTGACAAGAAGCTTCAAACCATAAGAAGCAGTAAAACTCAACGACAAATTTCACTGCATTGCACTGCTTCAAGTCATACGCCCATCAGTCTGCGCAAATTTATTATTATAATGCTTTGTATTATATCACCAATGCTTTAAACTACAAAAACCGAATTAACGCTAATTAAGCGTCTATGGGAGAGATGAAAATTTGACATCGTTCTCTCTTCTGATTGCGGTTATCAGCCTCTCTCCGTTTTTTTCCCCTCTTTTTGAAAGTTGTAAAACATTATCGTGGAGTTTTTCTTTTGCTATTTGAGCAAATCGAATGCAAAAAATATATTTGTGGTACTCTCCTATTCATTGCTCTCGAAATTAACCCAAATATGATGACTTCCGCTGCCGGTGTGAAAAAGGTCCATTGTACAGGAAACACACCCCAGGTTTCTTTCGCGTTGCATTCATATTGGGGTACAACCACAGAATATGAAAAGAATGTGACATTATTATTGTTAGCTAAGTAAACATGTTCCTCTGTCTAGTAAAGTAGTTCCAACTCATAGCCTAACAATGGTTTAAATAGTTCAAGATGCAAACATTTTTATTAAATCAATACGCGTGTAATCAATGTGTAATACCCCTATGTGATTCTTAAATTTGATCAATTAGTAAAGTCATCACGTCATTGCAGGTGTGAGCTCTGGTTGCCAGAAACAGTCAGTTCTGAGACATGTGTTAAGGACTGCACATGCGCAATGGTTGGTTAAGCTTGAAATATAAACTTTTACGGCTATTTGAGGATAAGAAACAACATTTATGAGACAGTTAATATCTGATTTTGTTGCAGAAATATTTAAATGTGTATGTGTGTGGTTTTTAAAATTACAAAATTTCCCTGTTCAAGTAGATAGTAGTCTTGGATGTCTGAAATAGCTGCCTGGAGGCGTTGAAAATATGGCTACTGAGTGAGCTGACTTTGAAAGGGACTTTGATTTAATTAATCAAGGAAGCAATATTTTTTAATTATTTTAAATTTTATTTGTAATTATGTAACTTTATGTAAAAAAATGTGTCCGGCATTTTCATGTCACTACTAAAACCGCATATGTTTTAGTATGTCTAGGTTACTACTTTCTCATAGCTACATGGTGAGTATATAGCCCCCATTATTTTGAGGTAAATATGTTCAAAAGTATGAAAAATCTGTGTGTAACTTTAAAGAATGTGACTACCAAACACCATTTTTTTCTATAATTAAACACACTTTTTTGGAAGTTTTTCCATATCATTTAGTTTTTATATGTGTACAGCTGTTCAGAACTGTGCTAGCTAGCCATGCGCTGATTAGCATCTTTGAGCTAGCTTCAAAAGAATCTAAAATTGTCACTACCAAAACTGTCACAACCAAAACATGTCATCCTTATTTTGGTAGTGACAAAAGGAAACACCTTTAAATCCTATATTTGGGGAAATAAACAAAATGTTGGTTAAAATTTTGTAATGTGAGGTGGATTTTTGTCACTACCAAAATGTGCAGTCACAACTGAAACATTGGATGTTTTGTCAAAAATAAGATATAAATGATTATGATTATGATGAAGATGTTATGATAGTGTTTGGTTCAATGTATGTTCAAACTTAAAAATAATTAGATTCAAAATACAAAAAAAAAAAAAAAATCTCATAAATCACAACTGAAGTATTGTTAAAATTGTAATTATTATCGATTTTAATAAAATAGAAAATATATATATTTACAAGGAAGAATCTTTAGTTTAGTGACCAGTGTTGGGGAAAGTTACTTTTGTAATGCATTACAATATTGTGTTACTCTCTAAAAAAGTAACTAGTTACGTTACTTATTTACTTTTTATGGAAAGTAATGCGTTGCATTACTTTTGCATTACTTTTTAAATCTGGGCAACGCTTGCTTGTTTGTTTTTAATATAAAAACGATCGTTTCTTAGCAAATGTAATGTGAAAAAAAAAATGTTAGTTAATATAAAGTAAGTTTTGCTTTTCTTACTTAGATTTTTTGTCTTGTTTTCATCCAAAATATCTAAAATATTCTTAAACCAAGATGGATTTTCTGAAAACAAGTCAAAATTAAGTGTGTTTTTGCTTGAAACAAGCAAAATAATCTCCCAATGAGGTAAAATAAATAATCTTGTTTTCTGTTTGAAATAAGATTATTTTGCTTACCTCATTGGCAGATTAATTTGCTTGTTCTAAGTAAAAACTCGCTTAATTTTGACTTTTTTTTTTTTTTTTCTGAAAACAAGAAAATAATTATTTACTTGTCTAGAAAATCCTTCTTGATTTAAGATTTTTTTTATATTTTGGCTGGAAACAAGACAAAAAGTCTAAGTAAGAAAAGTATTTTTGCAGTGTACAGTTGAATTGGATCAACAAAGGTCAGCAGCAAAGTCACTGGTTAATAAAATGGGATTAAATACATAAAGGAAACAAAACGTAACTGGTGTTTTCTTGGAAATCAAAAAAAAAAAAAAAAAAAAGTAATGCGTCACTTTACTGGTTACTTGAAAAAAGTAATATTATTACATAACTTGCGTTACTTGTAATGCATTACCCCAACACTGATAGTGACATTTGGGGAAAAGACAAATATTCCAACACTTTCTGAAAATACAATATGAATATTAATCCTTCTTGGATATTATACAATTTGCATATATACAAAATTTATGGAAAATGACACAATGACCAATTCTGTAGAATGGCGCATATATAATATACAAATGCGTAAAACGCTTCTGTATCCATCAACGATTCTTCTCCGTTCGTCTGTTATAAAGATGATTTATTTTAGGATTATGTCTAATGAATTACACCACAAATTCACAGCACATACTGGATGAGTATACTGTACTCATCACTGTGTATATATGTGTATCTAGAGTTGATTGTATCTGAACAGTGCTAAACTGTAAAGACCCATTCACACCAATTTCGAAAATGAGCATCCACACCATAGTAACATTCTGTTTATAGGCTATGAGCTCGCACTGCAGTTATGTCATCTGTTGTTTTAAATGTTCAAGGCATGCTCTTTAAAGTTGGGTGGATTCTGACTGGCTGTAAGTGTTTTTATTGTTCATCAGCTTGAAGGTAAAAATAGCCTTTATTCTGATAGTCAATCCAAGGATATCGTGCATCTCTGTTGTTATAGTTTTGATGTGGACTTGTTCGAATAGAATTAGAGCAATTATTAAAACTTTAGTTTCGGGCCCTTATTCTCTGTCTTAATAATTCAGTTACTCAGTTCAACGGACTATTAGCAATTTCTGCTCAGTAGAGCTTTAGCTTTTGTATCCTTTATAGAAACTCCTTTCAACAATGTAAAAATCTCAAGATCTACTGTATAGACAGGCTCTGTGTGATATCTTTTTCCACCAAACCAAAGTCAAGGCCACAAATATGCCTTTTTTATGTCAGGCATAGGGGCAGTGTATGGTTTTGACAGTTTTTCCTTTCAAGATTAATGAGCTTATGAGAACCTTGTGTCTTCATCTGAAGGCCACACTGGATCTCTGTCAGTGTGACCAGTATAATAACATAGTCGTGACTTTGGAATTTAAAGAAAAAGTGAGCATTGATGCCACAGTTGAACAAGCTCAGATCTCTGTGTGTGAGAAAGAATTAGTAGCTTTAAGTGGAGGAAGATTTTAAACCAGTCATCAGTTTCTATTCTATAAACAACCTACTGTATAAAGAACCCTAGTGTAGACATCGCCTTGGTTTTAAATGTTCATGGTTTAATAAATGGCACCAAATTGTTTTTAGTTTTTTAACTACAATGTGATTTTTTGATAAAAATTGTTTTGATTTTGACACATTGTGCGTGCAGAAATTCCCCGCTTACCATTCTCAGGCTTCTGCCAGACATATATAAATACCATCCCTTATTTCTACCCTTGTGTGGGTGCCAGCCAGCCCAAGCCATGGGTTTGTTTTGGGTGTTCAGTATGGGTCTTGCTTCCACATTTCACATAAAAGGGCTACTGACTTCCTGAAATACCCACAAACCTGTGCCGCTAGTCGTCTGTCATTCGGACGATTTGTTGAAAGCTGCATATGTTAAGCCCCATGTTCACATAATGGCAGCTTGTTTGCGCAGTCACACATGGATTCATCAAACTTCACTCTTGTGGAGGAAAATGATAAATAAATGTAATATAATTTTTTGGGAAAAATCATATTTAATTTGCCAATAAAAATATACATTTGCACAGCCTCTGTTGAAGGCAAACACTCAGTTAAGCTGAAAAATTTGAAATATAAATCATGTTTGAATGAAAGTGGTTTAAGTGTATCTCAGTGGTTGCTGGTGTATGCCGTTTTAATTATATTAGACTTGTTTCTTAGGATCAAGATCTCATGCCATATACATTTTGTTTAATGACAGTATTTACTAACAACGTCCCTTTTTTTGTTCACAGTTCTTTTATGCTTTGGGATGTAAACCACCAGCTGGCAGTTTAAGAGGATGTACATGACAAGATGTTCCACATATGGCGAAACCTGCTGTTTTTCAACATGTTTACATTTGATGTTCACTAGTGAAGTCCTAATTCAAAGATCTTGTTAAGCAAATAAATGATACAAATTCATCTAACACAAGGGGATTTCCACTCTTTGCAAGGCAGATGACATGGAGCTATTCTTCAGAGTACAAAATGGGGGGGGAAACTTCAGGTAGCAAAACATGTTTCCTTTGAGTGAAGACAGAAAGAGCCAGAAGCCAGTCTGGGCTTGTCAGTGTGAACCCAATCTTTCAGTACAGTACCCCCGTCTCATATGGATGCATTTGCACAAACATACAGAGAGATTTTGTTCTGAAGTAAAAACGTTGAATTACATCAAATTAAATGACATGGATGGCACAAGACTGGGCCAGCATCTACTCTTTCAAGTCTTGTTTTAGTGATAAAGGATATTAGAATTTAAACTCTGGTAATCTCAGAAAGCTCACAGAGACCCATACATCATCCTTTCTCCTTAAGGAGGGGTGTAAGGCGAGCCTTGATGGAAGATGACAGCAAACTGCTGGTAATCTGGGTATCTACAGGTTAAAGCTTATACCAACATCATTAACAGCAATCTCAGTTACTCAGCAGAGCTGTGTGTAATCTATGCCTGGCATTATGCTAATTATTAAAAAAGACTTATGCGATTGACTATCAATCATTGTTCTAAAGTTATTAACAAATCTGGATGTTTTGTACAGTTTATACTAGGCTAAAATGTCATTATAAGAAGCTTGAAAACATGCAAGTAAATTAAAAAAGAATAACATAGGAATTCAGTTCATTCAGTGGAGCAAATTAGCAATAGGCCAACTTCAGTCTTAATGACAATATTTCACTTCATCGTCATTTTTTTCATCATCATTTAGTGCAGACTATTCGGCACTAAAATGTATTAAAATTCTAATGTCATTTTCATGCACAGGCAGTACAATATTGCTAAAAAGAAAAATATTATAAAGGCATAAATAATTCAAATTAGTGTTTTTCCTCCACCAAATTCTAAGATATAGAGTGTAGAAATTTCTTGTTCACTATGAGCAAATTATTTTTATTCTGTAAAGGTATAGATTCAGGTCACATGGCTTTACCACTGTGGATTAAAATTGGTCTTATTGTAGTAGGCTTACATTGTTAGAGAAGGTATTGTCAGCAAAATGGTGTCATATTGTATTTTACTTTTAAACTTTTTTATTTTACTTCCATTAGCTTTTTAGGACTTTTAAGACTTTACTATAAAATTAAATGTCAAATAATTTGTATTCTCACACCACTTTGAATGCATTTTGTATTTTTTTTTACAGAAACAAAGTCCATTTTCTCAACCAAATTCCTAGAGGGCACCCACAGAGCATATTTTGGATGTCTCTGTTATTTAAAGGGACAGTTCTCCCAAAAATGAAAAATTTGTCTTCATGTACTTATCGTCATGTTGTTCCAAATTCATAAGACTTTAATTTACCTTTAAAACAAAACCTTAAAACCTGGAAGATGAATACCCCTCCAGTGTAAGTCCATTCCACCAAAACTTTCAAGCTTTAAAAAGTTCATAAAGATGTTGTAAAAGTAACCCTTGTGTGTGTTCCAAGTCTTCTGAAAAGACACTTTCAGTTGTAACACAACTTAATTGGTTCTCGAGCATCAAACATTTATCATATTTGATGTGCTCTGTGTGTGTGCATTGATTAACATTCATATGTAAATGAAAGCCTAAATTAAATCTGGGTTACACTTTATTAAAAAATAAATACACTGTAATTGCACTGCAATACATTGTTGTTACAGTGTAACTATACATTTAAGTAATAAAGTAATATTAATTAACTACTTACTATATGGTTAGAGTTAGGATTAGGGTTTGGTTTAGGGTTACTTACATGTAATAATTATGCATAATTAATTATTATTATTATACTAATAATAAGTACATGTAACGTGTAACAAGGACACCTTAAATTAAAAAGTATCACCTAAACCTGTTTATCATATAAAATGATCTTGAAATTTCTTTTCATAAGACTTGATGAAACCGCTTGATTCTTGTGGATTACTTAAACAATGTCTTTATGAACTTACACCCCCACCAGACAATGCTATGTAGGAGAGCAACTTCAAGGTGAAGTGTGTATTTTTTTTTTAGCCACCGGACAAACACAGCATGCAAAAGAGAATTACTGTTTATAAACACTTTTTCACCATTGGACAGTCAAACGGGTAGTCCCACCCCAAATTCCATGTGTTGTTGACTGATTGAGTCAATTGAGTATGTCACTCAAACAAACAGACCAATGCTGAACATTTCACAGAGCCCTGCACAGTGTTTACATTTTTGGGGAAATATAAATGACCTACTGTACAGTGCTTATACTTGTTTCTTCACATTACACTGGGATAAGAGGAAGTATTTTAACATCCAGGAAATTACACTTGTCCACCTTTAAGTTAAAATAAGATTTAAGTATCAACAAGATATTATTATTATTATAAAAAAAATTGACAGTATGTTTACAGTATTTTCATGTCTGGGAGAAATATTCCTGCATATTGACCATAGCTTTGGCCTTTGTTTAGGTAGAGACAGAAAAAAAAATGCAATGCTTAAAGGAGAAGTTCACTTTCAGAACGAAATGTTCAGATAATTTACTCACCCCCTTGTCATCCTAGATGTTCATGTCTTTCTTTCTTCGGTCATAAAGAAATTTATTTATAAAGAATAAAGATTTTTGAGGAAAACATTTCAGGATTTCTCTTCATATAGTGGACTTCTATGGTGCCTGCCAGTTTGAACTTCCAAAATGCAGTTTAAATATAGCTTCAAAGGGCTCTAAATGATCCCAGCTGTGGAAGAAGGGTCATATCTAGTGAAACAATCAATTTTTTCAATTATTTATTTATTTATTTATTTTTTTAATAAAATGACAATTTATATATTTTTTTTTTTATCTCAAATGCTCGTCTTGTCTAGCTCTGTGTGAACTCTATGTATTCTAGTTCATGACAGTTTAGTTTTCTTCTCCAACTTCAAAATCAACTTACATCGCTCTTTTACCCTTTTTTGTGAAGGGCGATTGATCTTCTCTGCATGTTCACTTTGTAAACACTTGATTGTTTCTACTGCAGCGAAGTCAGATGATTTGGAAGTTGAAGCAGAAAATGAGATGGGAGTTTTTCCACATGCTCTAACTGTCTTGAACCAGAATACACAGAGTTCATGCAGAGCTAAACAAGACAAGCATTTGAGGAAAAACAGCATATAAATTGTCAGTGTTTTAGAGAATAACAGATCATTTCGCTAGATAAGACCCTTCTTCCTCGGCTGGGATCGCTTAGAGCCCTTTGAAGCTGCATTTAAAGCTGCATAAAACTCAGGGGCACCATAGAACTCCATTACATGGAGTGGAATCCTCAAATGTTTTCCTCAAAAAACATAATTTCTTTATGACTGAAGAAAGAAAGACATGAACATGGAGTAAATGATCTATAAATTTTTGTTCTGGAAGTGAACTTCTCCTTTAATGGCAAAGCTCAATATGGAAGCTGTATGAAAGAAAATCCCGCCATCCAGCTACTTATTTACAAAGACACTGGCGTGCATCTGAATTATCTGAACCAACCTGAAAGTTTTTATCTTATTTTAGCCTGATTTTAGCAGAAGTCAAAGTGAACGTTATTGTCAATTCTGCTATATAAAGGACACAAGACAAGTATTCAAAATAAATAACATGATACGTACAATAAAGACATCACGCACATTAGAGTTTACATATATTTACATTGTAGTGCAAACAGTATGCACAAGAGAGATCAGCAGTTGTAAAAGTGACTGGTGCATTGTGTGATTAGGTGTATGTGTGTGTGTGTGTGTGTGTGTGTGTGTGTGTGTGTGTGTGTGTGTGTGTGTGTGTGTGTGTGTGTTTGTGTGTGTGTGTGTGTGTGTGTGTGTGTGTGTGTGTTTGGGGATGGGGAGTTACAGTTCAGTGCATCTCATCTGTATGTTATGATACCAATACATAATGCATACTAGAAGCAAAAATGTTACCATTCATTTCATATGCTTAACCAGCTATTTTGGATATTTCAGCATTTCCACATTCAAAAACTTTTCCACTACACATATAGAAAAATACCTCAGGTGTTGGCAACATTAGGTTTACCTTTTATAACAGACACAGCACTTTAATGAAGCAACTACATGCTTGTTTTATGAAACTGACATTAATCCATTGCTAGATAAAGTACAATGTAAATTATGATTATCAAAGTATTATTTGTAACCAGTGTTGGGGGTAATGCATTACAAGTAACACAAGTTACATAATAATATTACTTTTTCCAAGTAACTAGTTAAGTAACGCATTACTTTTTAACTGACAAGAAAATATCTGAGTTACTTTTCCAAATAAGTAACGCCAGTTACTTTTCCCCCCATTTATTAATTCAAATCTGTCCCCATGTTAAAAGAAACACTGGTTAATTAATTAATTCAGTTTTCCTCAAAATTAATAAAAACAGTGAAATTCAACTCAGAACATGATGCAAACCTGCAATAATTAAATATGTTAAATTTCCTTTATGTATCTACTGTCTTTGCTGCCGACCTTCGATGATCCAATTCATCCATACTAATTAGCAAAAATTACTCAAGTTAATCTAACATTCGCTTTCCTTTTTTTATTGCTGAATAGTTACAAATGTTTTATACTGTGATCTACAGTACAGACGTGAATTGACTTTTTTCTAAGCCTGAGGCTTTTGGTGTGAAAAGGCTATACATTTGCCAAAAATATTACTTTTTATATTAAAAACAAACAAGCAAGCCCTGACCAGATTTAAAAAGTAACGCAAAAGTAACGTAACGCATTACTTTCCATAAAAAGTAACTAAGGAATGTAATTAGTTACTTTTTTAGGGAGTAACTCAATATTGTAATACATTACTTTTAAAAGTAACTTTCCCCAACACTGTTTGTAACTGTACCGGGAAACCATGCCATTATCCGTTGTCTATGACAATATAATTACAACCCTCCACAAAATAATTAAAGTTTTGTATCATGTAACTTTTATTTAGATTTTAGTCTTGTGCTTGACATGTTTTAGTATTTATTAGTATAGTTCTAGTTATCTAAATTCTGATTTAGTAATACATTGAATGTGTAATATTTATTTCATAACCAAAATATATATTTTTAACAAAATACCAGAATAAAAGTTCCAACTTTTTAATTTATATATTGTTGAATGCCATGTGGCAAGTGTGTTTCATGTTGGAGCTAAGAGTTTGAATCAATGCAAGACCAAATTAGTTTAGCAATTCCATTCAGTGGCAGATCATTTGTGAGGACTGAGAATGTAATGAGTTTATTTGAGATATCCCCTAAATCACTCCATAAGCATGACTTCTTAAACAAAGCAGTCTTATTGCTTGGCAAGTCTCGAGATGCAGTTCTTGTCCAACTTGTTGATCAAGGTGCTGTCTTCTGAGGCCCATTGTAAATGCAGTTTAACATTATTATCACAGGATACAATGCTTAGATTAAGCTTATACACACTGATTTGTCTCTGTCTCTGTCTCTACCTATGTGGTTAAGTTTTGGATTAAGTCACCTTTTATTAATCTTTTTTTTCCCTTGACCAGGAGCCCAGACAACCACAAGCAAGTCATGATTAATGATTCACTTTATGTGTTTTCTTTGTACCTTTCAATGAACATGGAAATAAATTATTTTGAGACATTTCAAGCACCATAAAGTCTCAAACTGCAACTTTTTTGTGTGTATGGTGTACTGTGCAAATTTTGTTCAAGCAATGTTAGTGGCTAAGTACTGACTGAAAAAAAGGATAGAAATAATAAAAAGAGTTTAAGGATATAAAGGTTTAGTATTTGCACACTGGTTGGAAAAAAATACTTTCTGCTGTCATATCAAGTTCTCAAGTGAGAATCTAGATAAGACAGTATGAGTGATGACATGATAGCAATCAGGTTATAAAGGAGACAAAGCAGTAGGTGAAATATGTTACAAATTTCACAAAAGGTCATCACTGTCAAATATTTCAACCTACTTTAAGTTAAAAACAATAAGTTCAGTTACTACCTTAACTTTGTAAGGTTTGCTAAGTATAATCAAATTGGATGCACAAATCATTTAAACTTAAATTATATTACACAGACATAAAAAATGAAAGCTCAAAAAATGGTTATGTTATTTTGACAAGTTAAAGTAATGAAAAAACATGCTACCATGACTTTCATGACTTTGTCTTTCTTTATTTTTATACATTTAGCGTTTACATGTGATCATGTAAATCATGTATTTACTGATGACAAAATTATAACAGCATATCAAAGATGTTTTTTATATTGTTATATATTTTTCACACTGATAAATCCTTAGTTTTTAAAAAAGAAAGAAAAAAATGATTCATCTCTAAGTCTATTTTTTAAATTGAAATCTGATGTAACCAACCATTTTATCATTCATTTCATTGAGTTTCTGTATTATGTGAGAGTTAATAGCTTGACTTTCTTTGCTGAAGCTTTTCAAAAAAGAGACTACAAACAAGTAAGACACAGGCAGGACTGGGTCATGAACCTTTTCCAATGCACAACAGTTTTCAATCTCAGTTGTGTTTACCTATAAACACCTTTAACCCGCTGGTGAAAACATGAACCTGTAGGGGTGAATAAATAATAAAGAACGATACGGACTTCAGTAAAACTGAACAATCAGCATCAGACATCTCTCATCACAGCAATAAGACATTTATACTATACTTTAATTCTCATGAGACAAAATGAGGATCTTTAAAGACATATATTTCACTACAGAAATCACCAATGTGTCAATCAATCAAATAAGCAAGCTAGTTTTTCAAGCTTGGGTTTAACTATTACCCCCTTTGTTTTTTTTTTTTTTTTTTTTTTGTTTACTGCACATTGTAAAATTGGTAACCTGCAATTGTTACCTTAAAGTGCAACATTTACCTAATTTAACTTACCAAAAAAAAAAAAAACATCACTTGAATTAAAGTCTTAATGAAATGCATGCATACTGAAATTAAGTTTTGTTTTATTTGATTTGGTTGCTACTTTTTTCCTCCAAACGCATCCACTAGTATTGCAGTTTTTTTTATTGATGAAAGATATAGCAGTCTTCATGTAAACAGCCAGCAGATGGCAGTAAAGGATAGAGAGTGGAGCTAGGTTCTGTTAGTCTAACGCTTAGAGAGTGAGACAAAAATAAACTGGGGTGAAATGTAAGTGGCTGACCCTCACATGCTGCTCTACACCTGTAATTGAGTTCTTCACTTTCAAGTTGTTGGAGCGCTGACCAAAGAAACACGCTTTCTCTCATTGAGTGTTTACAAGGCCAAGGGTTTTCATATGCTTCTAGGCTAAACTCGCCTCTGTCCTCATTACCATGCCATGAAAGAAGCTGCCTGTGATGCGCAGAGTAAAAGAGGACAGAAAAGCATTTACTAAAGACTTTCTCAGCTGTATAGATCTCTCTGCTATTGACGAATATTCAGCTTTGATTAGTGAATTAAAGAATTAAAAACATGAATAAATAAAAGTTAAATAACCCATCAGGCCAGAGGGTGGCACTCTTCTCCCAATTATTTGACATTATTTTGAAGTATTTTGCCATGCAAGGAATGAAACCTCCTGTAGTACAGCTCTAAAATATGTTATTCGTAAATCTTAATCATGTTTTTAACTAAAGTCCAATTTGTTTCCTAAAAAACTGAAGATAATCAAGAAAAAGAAAAAAAATAAATCTGACCTTATTCCAGACATTATTATTATTAAGAGTATCCATCAGTCTAATACAAGTAGGCCTAATGCAATGCTATGCAAACTTTAAATGTATGCAGATTGCTGGCTTTTATGCAGGTTGTCACTTATTTTCTACAGTGTATGTTTTTTTTACATCCCTGCATCCCCACAGGCTTCCATTCAATTCATTTTCGAGAAATGCTTGCTGTCCTTTAACCTTTAAAAGAAAAGCTTAGCTTTAAAGGATTTTACTCTAAATGACCTATACATGTTTTTTTTCTTCTTCACCTTGACATTTCACTCAGTCTTGTTTGTTTTCATACACCATTCAAAAATATCTTCAGAATCAGAATCATATTCTGACTATAGAATCTGATTTTCTAACCTAACTGCCATCAACATGAATACTAATCTAAACAAACAGACTGTTAAGTTTGTTTTTGTATTGAATTTTACTAAAGATCATGTTTATTGTAATTTAGAAATTTAGATTGAAATTTTATTTTTTTATTCATCCATCCACCCACCAGTCCATCCATTTTTATGCTTAACGTTCAAGCTAAAAAAAAGCAACATTTCAAAAGCGTTGAAAGAGTTACAGTGAAACTCTCCACGGTGCTTTTATTTATGTCTTGCTGCACTTCATATCATAAATCAATGTGGGTCAAATAAGTGCAACAACTCTTACCGACCACAATCATATTTTTTTAACTTTACCGATAGATGTTGTTGAAAATGGATGCTGCAAATAGAGCCAACCAAAACTCTTTACATTTACCTGATGTAGGTCAGTGCACTCTGGTTAACACCAGCAGGTTTGTGATTTAAAGTCTGATTGAGTTCTCGGAGGTCAGGTATATTATATAGTTCATACTTGCCGAGTATCAATGCGCATCGAATTCGCATCTCAAACTACAGACAGCCCTTTTGACTGACTGTAGAGGGAAAAAAACAAAGATTTCAATTTTTGAATTTGTGATGGAGCTTGGTGGAGTGTTGTGGTGCTTCTCCCAATTTCATGTTCTGATTTCAGCCTAGTTCTTTTCAAAACCCCCATGACACTGATCCTACCTTGTTGCTCAGCCTAATTTCATTTCAACAGCAAATGCCCGGGAGAGCGGGGAACTCGCCACTATCTCAGCTCATCTTGACAGACAATTGTATTTACTATTTTCTTTTCACGGGCCAATAAAAGCGAGGCAGTTATTGCATCAGATTAAATGAAAAACTGTTTAATGATTCCAATTTATAACTCTACACCGAATAAAGCTGCGTTTAAGAGCTGACAGGCGATGATAAATGGGGCCTCATATAAAACATATTCAGAGTGAAGAATGGCTTTAGATGAATTGCACGCTGATACAAACCCCTGATAAAACACCCTAAGAGCCACTAGAAGACTTAATAATGTGCTATTCATTTTGAAGTGATAATTCTTGGCTAATAAAAGCACACAAATTATAAATATATAAATACATTTTTAGAAAGGAAAGTTTTGTTTTCTTCTCACTTAAAGAGAAGGCTGTTGCCTCATGTACACTCATTGTCTTAGTTCATGTGACTTAATGAGATGGTGATTTCCAACAGACCATCCATCAGCTTCTTATCTTCGCTGGACTGATTGTCACAAACTGCAGCTGAGGGAATGAGCCCACCGTGACACGTTACTAGCTCACTCCTATATATGTGACGCATGACAGAAGAAAAAAAAATCTTCCAACGGAACAGCATTGTTTTGAGGGTGCATCATTTGCTTTATCACATTTCTGTCTTGTATTTGTATGTACCTACTGGTGCATTTCATCTCAATCCTGTTTCAAGATACAGCTGAATGAAGCACAGAATTTCAGATTATTTATTTAAATCATTACACTGCAAAAAAAAAAAAAAAAAAAAAAATCTTACTTTTTTTATCTTGTTTTCAGACAAAATATCTAAAAATTCTTAAAGCAAGAAGGATTTTCTAGACAAGTAAAAATGATTGTTAAGTGAAAAAATAAAGTGAGTTTTTGCTTGAAACAAGCAAAACAATCTGCCAATGGGGTTAGCAAAATAATCTAGTTTTCATCTTGAAATAATATTATTTTGCTTACCCTGTTTCTGAAAACAAGACAATATCTGTTCCTTGTCTAGAAAATCCTTCTTGCTTTAAGATAGATTTTTTTATATACATTTTGGCTGGAAACAAGACAAAATATCTAAGTAAGAAAAGCATTTTTTTATTTATTTTTATTTTTTTTGCAGTGTAGGGATTACATTGTTTGCAATCCTTCATACATTTCACCAAAACGTGTACATTTGCCGCCAGTTCACATCCCCAAAACAATAACATGAATGCTATTCTTGTTTGTTTATGCTTCTCAAACACAATGTATATGCACTTCAGCCACAACACTTTAACTCGCAAGCACACTTGCTGA
This sequence comes from Cirrhinus molitorella, assembly GCA_033026305.1. NCBI lineage: Eukaryota > Metazoa > Chordata > Actinopteri > Cypriniformes > Cyprinidae > Cirrhinus > Cirrhinus molitorella. Next base: position 2,952,403 of record CM065135.1, read on the forward strand.
AACTCAGCTATAGCGAGAGCTTTTTATGTGTGTGGCTATTCTCACGTTAAATTTTGTAGCCATCCATGAAGATATATTCTGCCATATACTGTATATTATACTGCATTTTGCTGTTAGTGCACAAAATGATCTCTGAAACCCTTTGTTCATTAGCATGACGTTAATCTTTGCATTTATTAATTCTGATGTGTTTTATTGTTGCAACTGGTAGTTATATATCTGTATATCATTATTGCATTACTCCTACAATTAGTGTACATAAATGTTTATATGACTTAAGGGAAGATTTTTTCTTCCACTCTTACTGTAAATCCTTTTTCAAGAGTGAAGGTTAGACAGCAGAGTTCTTTATCGGGATTGATGGTTCCATGAAGGACATTGAACATCCATTTCATCCACATTTCAAATGCAGAAATGGTTATTTTGAGAACTTTTCACTGAAAGGTTCTTTGGGGGAACAAAAATGGTCCTTCTATGGCATCACTGCAAAAACACCCTTTTGCAAACCTTAATTTTTAAGAGTGCAGGTTAGATGCCATGTGACACTCTTAGAAATAAAAAAGTTCATTAAGAGTTTTTCACAGCAATGCCTTATAATATTTTTGGTTCCCCAAAGAACCCTTAAGTAAACAGTTCTTAAAAGAACCAACATTTTCTTGAAGATGAAGAATATTTTATTACTCTAAAGAAGGTTTTTTTTTCCACCCCACTATATAGAACGATTCTTCATGGAACCAGTAAAGCCCCTTTATTTTTAAAAGTGTGATGTTCATTATCAGTGTGTGCAATATTGTTTCTTCGTCAACCCGTATAATAAACTATATGGTGATTGCAGTGTGTTCAGAGCTGGTTAAACCGCTGTACCCTTCATCTGCCAGACAACTCCTTAACACCACCTCCTCGTTGTTGTCAAGGGCAACCTGTGTTGCTATAGGACAAGTGATAATCTACAATTTGAATGATAAGAGTGTCTTGTTAATGAAAAAATGCTAATGTAGAACTGTTTGATGAAGAAACAAAGTGTGTGTGGGGGGATCTGGTGTGACACCTGGGTGGCAGATGAAGCAGACAGCATTGTAAGTTTAAACCAGCGGTTTGGGACATGTTGGATGCATCGACGAGGGCAAATGATTCTCTTCACTCTGTGTTTCACACAGGTTTATGGTTGAATTTTAGATTTAGTTTTCAAAGTTTTTTTTTATATTAACTTGAGCATGTTGTGCCACTGTGGACCAAACCCTGAAGATGTGGAGATACCTATGAACTCATTTCTTCTTGATTAACTATTCAGCGTAGTGGCTAAAATGTAGAGTGGAAAAGTTAATTTTTTATACAACGCATGATTTACTTCAGCTAATATCCAAATAGCTTGCAATTAGCATTTTGCAATCCAACCTAAGTCGCGTCCTTGGCAAATGAGTCCGTAATAACAGCAAGTCTCTGCCTACCCCCATCGGCCATCTTTTCAGATGTCATTCGGCATAATTGCCTGACACATCGATTTGCACAAACAACAAGAGTTGGGCCCTTCAGAGCCACTTTGCAACATCTTAGCAACACCCTCTGTCCACCTCCCTGGTCACACATTTACATCCCAACATAAACCATCCTCTTTTCACCCAAGGAGCCCTCTCAAAAGCCCTTCTTGGTGCTTGGGGAAGACCCCAGGCCAGGGCTTGAGAAATGTGGGCCTGAATAGGGCTTGCCCTACCCATTGTCCCAAGTCTCTCTCTATGTACACAGCCTTTGCTCCGGGTGTTTTCATCCTCTTAATTGCATCGCCTCAGGCTGTCAGTGTGCCCTACCGATGACATCATTTTCATAGGGGTCCGGCCAGGTAAAGGAATGATTACTGTGGGAGAGGTGGACATGACAGCAAGTATTTTATCGACTTTTAATTTTTTCATATACACTATATTACTACTTTATTACTATTATTAATAGTACTGATTTAACACTTACATGTAATGGTATATATTTTTGTAATGTAAATATACATAAGTTTTTGTTTAACCTGTAGAATTTGAATTAGTACTATCTATTAATTTGGGTATACAATTATGTTGGTGCTTTATTGATTGATTATTTGTAACATGGTTTTCTCATTTTGAGTTATATATTGGCTGCATTACTGAACATGTGGTCTTTGTCAGTATTATCAGCTGCAAATACTTAATGTTTTTACATTTTGCATGCTTTGGAAGCATGGAAGGACAATTGACCAAAACGTCGCTAAAAAAATAGCTAGCATATTACTAGCATATTGCAGTTTATTACACTGTAAAAAACACAACACGCAATTTGCTAAGTCAACTTAAATAATTTGTTACCTGGCTGCCTTAAAATTTTAAGTTGAATCAACTCAAATATCTAAGTTGTCACTTAGTACAACTTAACATTTCAAGTTGATTAAACTTCTTTGAGTTGACTGAATTAAAAATTTTAAGCCAGGTTATTAAGTTGACTCAACAAATTGTTTTTTAAAGTGTACTTATAAAGCACATATTAATACTTTATTCTGCATGACCATATTTTATTTCCCTTAGTCCTAAATTAATACACAGCAAATATGGAGTTTACTGAGACAAAAGTCGTGGGTATGAGTTAGTTAATGGTAAGAATTGGACCTTAAAATAAAGTGTGACCATATTTTGTATTGAAAAGGTACTGGTAATTTTCTGCCATGACAGGATGTTTCCTTTAATCTTAAAATTCAACACAATGTGTAATCCAAAATCAATAATCAATACAGAAAACTACAGACTTTTCTTCAAGTGTGGTCTACAGTTGCAACACATTTTACATCTGCATGGAAACTCTCATTACTTAACAGAAGACGTGTGCTGTTTTTAGTTTTCAATCTATTTTTGATTATGCGTGTTTAAAAACCTTGAAATGACATAAGAGAATAAAAAAAAACTCAAATCTCTTTGTATATTTGAGTGCATCTCTTTCTGAGTCAGAGATATACAAAAGGTTATGCCTACTGTTAAACATTCCAAAGTGTTTATTTTTTCCCCCAATAATTTATTTATTTATCTATTTATTTTATTTTTTTTACTTTGGACTTTGGAGATTTACTCTTCCTTAGTTGTGGGCGAAACACACAGACCCTGTGTGGGTTGAGAAAGTTCGCTCTGGCCCAAACAGAGTCACTTCGAGGCGCTTGCTCCCTCTGAGTCACTTTTGTGGCAGATGTGATTGGCTATAATAAGTGCCATCAAAACATTTTGCTCACCCTTGACCTTTACACCACTGATAAAGGAACAGACACAGTGTACACTAAGAGCCATTTCCTCTCCAGTTACATTTCCACCGTGATTTTGTGAGCACCCGTCACACTATAGCGTTTATCGAGGAGAACACATAATTATCTTTTTGTTTACTTTAATAAAGAGGCATCCGAGTGCTCCAGCCTCAAGCACACGCACACTCTCAAACACTAGAAAAATAGCCCAAAACAGGAGTAATGATATTGTCCCATTCACTTGGTATAATTAAAACATTAATAAGTATTTGCTTTTAACTAACCTAACTGCTATGCAAATGTGAGTTATTGTGTGAGTTGCGGAACACAGAGATTTTACCCCCTTTCAGCTTATGGGCCATTGAAAGTTCACCTCTGAAAATGCTATTTAGAACATGATGTGATGGTACTGTTTAATTTCAAGAGGTACTTATCTCAAAGTCAACATCTTACCTCTGTTTTCCATGATGCCACGCTTCGCCACCTTTATTAGTTGGTAGCCAGGCAACCATAAGAGCGTGGCTTTAGCAAATGGATGGATTGGGTATGTGGTGAGCCCAGGCTGGACCCAGAGCCCTGACCTTGACAGCCGCATTGGGTCTCTTTTCTCTTCCTGCTCTGGAAGGTGTCACCGATAAACGTTACCTTGTCTCGGCAGGTGTGCCAATATGGAGAGGCTCATGGCACTGACGGGGGTCACCAGCCCCACCCTGTTACCCCCATTTATTCAAATAATGGCCCATTAGGTGCTGGCCAATGAGAATGTGGCAGCCTGTGACCTGTATATAAAAGAAATAATTACCTCATGGTGAGACATGGTGCTGCATACAACACTTCTGCTAGACTTTTGCAGAACAGCAGGCCTGGAGCATGGTGACGCTCTTTCCACTAGATGGCAGCAGTACGGCCGCTCCTGCAGAGTACTGGTGGCATCACTGGTGGCCACATTTTCCATTTTTAGCTTTCCAGCAGTATAAATTTGGACCAGCTTTGCATACATTGTGCTTAGGGAAGAGGCCTTAGCGTAACAGCATATACTGCATACAACAAAGTTAAAAAGTTGTTCAGTTGTTCTTCAGCAATAGGCCTACACAAGCTTGAGGCCTCTACAGCCATTCACTGTTATTTATTATATTATAATGTTCCTTATTGCTTCGAGAAATTTCTGTGCAATGTCTGGCACTATTTTCATTGTCATTAATGTTAGTAGCAAATTTCAAAATTCTAAGCATCATTCCTTTTTGGCTAAAAATGATATTCACCTGTTAAATCATACAACATCACAAATGCCTGATTGTCCTGGAATACATTTAATTCCATTCTTGTTTCACTTTTTTTTTTTTTAATACAAAAAAATGACAAATTCCAAGCTGAAAGAGTGAAAAATCTCAGGTGGTCAGACGATTGTGGAAATCTTTAAACTGAACACCAACAGGAAGTTAATTAGTAATCTGTTTATGAAATCTTATTCTCATAAGCAGTTACCAGAGATGTACTTTTTGACATTTAAAATTGGGTAACCAGCGCAGATTGGTTGGACTTCCCGGTTCAGACATACTCATATTGTAGAGATGGAAAAATGCCCTATTAAGGTTTTTGTTATTCGTCATACAAATCGACGCTTAAGAGCATTTTGCATTTTTGAGACCAAATGTGGTTGGGACATCAGTGAGTACTTGTGTTTATATGCAACAACAAAAAAGAGATGGCCAATTAAGGTTACTTGAGTTCTCCTTGTGCCCTTGACATTTTATTTTTTTCAATAGATATCATCTTATAAAAGCACCTTTTCAGTATTACAGAATGGGGACGCAAATCTTATTCCCTTTCTAAATGGATTTCCATCTTTCATTCGAAATTGTCATCTTGACCGCTTTTGAGGAAAGTTTCACCTCCTCACAATAAATGCTAATTGCCCTCAAAGGTAGAGTATAAAGAGTATATTTACAGAATAATTATCCTGAAATTTGGCTGCCCATCTGTGGAGAGGACATTGAATTTTTTGCTCCTCTTTTCTTTTTTAGGATGTGTTAATTAAAGGCTTCAGAAAACACAGATGGGTAGCGTGTCTCTCTAGGGTGATGCGTGGTTCAAGGAGAGCCTTACAACCTTCTTAAAACCATGGTCATCTGTTTTGTTGTACTGTCGTTCTACCTGGAGTAGAGCAGGAGTGTAGCCTGGCCTCAAAAGAGATGAACCTTTAACTGCCTCACACACAGATGCACGAGCAGAGGTAGGGTAGTGTGAGAAAGAGAGAGAGAGTTTATAATGATTACCATGTGCACATGATGAGTCTTGTACAGAATATGAGCGCTAAAGGCTTTGTGGAAATGACCGCCACATACTACTGCAAGAGAATTACAAGACTTCCACAAAAAATATTTTCAAGATCGTACAAGAGTAGGATGAATCATGTCATTTTATCAGGCCTTAAAAACTTAAATAGCGTGGCAGAAAAGTTGCAGAAAGTTGATAAAATGTCACCTGTTGAACTGGCGCAATTGTTTTGACTGTTTTCCAAATCTAGTATTGCTTTTAGATAGTATATTGAAGGAGTGTTATGGATTTTTTTTTTGTTACCTACTGCATCTATGTTTAAGCTCTGTTTGTGCAATGTATTTATTTAAAATTATTGCTTGTGCTGTTTTTCAATACACAATATTTGACTTGTGTATTACCATGTGCATCCTTATGTATTACGTGACCCCAGGCTATTCAATAAAGCACATAAGCAGAAAACAAATATATTTCACCGAAAAGTGAAAAGTGTTTTTTTTTTATGTTGAAATAAGTCAATGATAAAAGCTTGGGTTCTCTTCATTTGTAAACTATTTATAAATGCCAAACTATAAAAACACAGAAACTTTACTTGCAGAACATTCTGGTGATTGAAATCTTACATGATCTTAGCACTAAGCCATTTCTTAAAATTGAATCTCAGTAACATCAGTTTCTAAGAACTGCTATCCAAATGTCCTATTATTTATCCTTTACATCAGTGCTTTTCAACCCTGCTCCCGGAGCACATCTTGAATGTCTTCTTTTTCTGACACATCTATTTCAAGTCTTGAAGCTACTAATGAGCTGAGGGAACACATACAAAAGTTGCTGTGTTGGGGGCTCCGGAAATAGGGTTTCAGTAATCGATTCTTTCAGCAATTGTCCAGTTTTACCTTTTGTTTGTGTAGCTGCTAGTTGGGTGAATTCAGCTGTTATAAATGAAAGCTTTTCAATAGTAAGGAGCAGTACTGTATCAGATGTCGCTAGACATCTCTCTTTGTTTTGTTTAGCCACCTAAGTTTCACTATACTTTCTCTTCCCCACCAAAAAATGAAGCTCTCAACATTGCACATAATACACTATTGCTTTGTTTAGAAGCTATATGCTTCCTATTTGCTTTCTGCTCTCAGGTCTGTAATCTATTTAGTGTTGCTTTAGCTACAGTGACCACAACATTTATTTTGTAACAACATATAAGACAACTGTATATTTTTTATGGAATTCTATAAGACTGATAATAAAAGTAATTCTTAGAACGCATTCTAAACTTGAGAGTGGAACTCATACCTCAAAGCACTAATCTCAAGTAACGATGTCTTAGAAAAGATGAGGACAGAAAGAACTGATTGTTTGTCTACATTGTTCTGTATGTTTAATAGGGAAGGAAATAATAATAATAAAAAAATGCTTCATACTGTCATCAAATGTTTTGATTTCCATTCTCATACTCTTTGTCTAATTCTAAACATCCAGCCATTTTCTATACCCATGTGTCTTATACAGTCAGAAGGAGTGCTGGAGCCTATCCTGGATTATAAGGGACCACCCTGGACAGGTTAAATTTTATCAAGCAAGCCCTTTTTTAAAGCCAATCAAGACTCAAAAAAAAAACAAAAAAAAACATTTGAACATTTGACTGTTTTCACATTTTAAACATTGCATATACAAATTCAAGAGTTCATGAAGGATATGTATCAAATTCAATCAATAACCATGATTTTTTGCAGTAACTACAAGGTGACGGTATCAGATTTGGACTGAACATATTATACATCATGAATTAATATCTTTAACTGCACATGTTCAGCAGGAGCAACGGTTGGTAAGCAGCTCTAGCCGTTTTAAAAAACTCTTCTTGTTCACACCTCCCGTTTCTCTAGCGCAATCCATGGCCCTCGTGCTCATCTCATGCAGATGTACTCGAAAGCCCTGAGTGTCTGTCCGTATCACTTAAAACACTTAAATTACTCCCATGAATCTCTGCACCACAGAAACCTCATTCATGTGACCTGGATTCTTCAGAAACTATTAACGCGATGGCGTTTTAGAGAAGCAAATAAAACGGCACCTTTTTAGTGGAGAGCACTGGCCATTACAACCAGCCAAAAGTAAAGAGTGGACAACTCCCAGGCAGAGGATCTTCGTTTGTAGTGAAAACGCACAGGGCTGCCCTGGTGTTAATTAAACATTTTTCCTGAAAGTGCACCCTTGGCTGAGAACGAATGAAGCTCTCAGTTGCATTTGTGTTTGGAGAAGCATTCTCTCTGTATGAGCGACCCTCCTCAAGTGGTTGATATATCAAAACTTGAACTGATAGATACAAGAATGGCATGCCATTGGTGTCTTTATGCGGCCGTCCAGCTCATTTGAAGTGTTTCAGTCATCAGGCTTTGGCAAGGGATATATCTTAATAGCTTGACCACAAGGGTCTATCATCTCCATTCTTGCTCTGAAGGTCTTTGAGGGAGCCCTCTGAGTGGTCATAATAGGACTCCCACGGCACAAAGATTCACAACAGGATGAGTGGAAGGATTTTTTGTAGCGGCAAGGAGCTTCATGAATACATCGCTAGTCAAACCAGCTACTTTAGATTAATATGGAATCTGAATGCAGTGATGAGCCCAATTTATTTATGTGTATTCGTCACACTGTGGCATTGCTCTCAAGAGCAAGGATAACATCAGGCTAATCTCAGTCGTTTACCCGTAAGTGGTGGCCAACAAAAACCTGTGGTAATCTATTCCTCCACTGATTGATGCTCGCTCCCTCCGTATTTAACAAAACCATCATTGTGATGGAAAGATTCAGAGTTGCCCAGAATAAAATCTTTCAGACTCTGTCAATAAGAATAGTTTCAAAAGATGATGTCCTTGTACAGAATAAATAAATAAATAAATACATACATTAATAAATAAATAACTAAATAATTTGTGCAGGCCAATAAACTGTGAGAGAACTGTCTTAAAGATGATCATACAAATGCTAAAATCTTAAAACAAGACCTCATTAAAACAGCAACAACATTAGTTAACTGGCAGAACGTGACATTTCTATTAGTGTACTGTAGATGCCATTTGATATGATCTAGCCTATAAAGCTGTTTGTTCATTGCAAGCAAATAAAATATAAGCTACAGCTCAAGAGTTGCATTGCTGTATTATTTAGTAAATTATGACAAATATTGATGCACGTAATTTAAATAGACATTTTCTATTTAAGCATCACTTTTAGCATTAGCCATCTGTGGAGTCTGTAATAGGCCTACTTCAATTACTACCGAGGCTTAACTTTACACATCTACATTTAATTTTTCGTAAGTCTGCCAATGAATTATTAATTACCCATGAATGAATCGACTATCCGCACACTGCAGTCAGGCTGATCGAAAATGTAGGTACGCCATGGCTTCACACCTTGAGTAGACCACCAATGAGTCCTCTGACCTCGGATATCAACCATTGCATAAGGGTATCTTAAGTAAACGGGGTTTTAACCAACAGAACATGCCACATCTGCTCACTTGGCCGTGCAACATCATGGCAACCAAGCGATTTATTGTAGAGATTTCTGGCAGAGACATTCTTAGCCGTGGGTTTACCAAAGCCACGTGAATAAACTTTTTTTTTTGTTGGCTATTGGATATAATAAACAGCTTTGGACAATTCACAGCCTAAGTGTATCAAAACGACACAGAAGGCAGTAATAGCACTTTGGTCAATAGTGTAGCATGAATCGGTGAATACGGATCAGCTAAAAGCGCTCTTATGAGACAACCATGTTTGCTCTCATGACCAATTTATTGCCGACGAACATATGGCCAATATTTTGTCTCACGTCATTGCAGGGGGAAAACAAACATCGTGCAATGTTAGTAGCAAATCTAAGGCAGAGCCACTTCGCCAGCTATGCAAACGTACTTGGACAATATCAGAAGAGGAGTGCTTGCTCCCCGGCTATATAAAGCACATCAGGCTTATCGGTGCGTGTGTCCTTACTTTCATTTGGAGATATTTCATTAACTGTGCGGTGTCTTAACGCAAGCTGCACCACTTAGCCTCTTCCGTCAGCCGCCAGGTGAGCATTTATTACTATCACTCGACCTCTCCACGTACAGTGCGTTAGGTAGGTTGTGCAAAGATTAAACGCTTGCTTGTGTGTGTGCGCGCGCGCGTGTTCGCTGGTGCACGCGCACGCACTTGTGAGGTCTATTAAAAGCCTAAAGTCTAAAGGTAACTTGCTTGTAATGTTTCGTGCGATGCAATCCTCCCCTAGCTGCTAATGCCTAATCATATTCGAAAATAATTTCAGAAATTCTTCCCTTTATTATAAAATAGCAATCTCTGGAAAATTGCATAACTGCATATGACATCGTGTGTCAGTCTTACCGTATTTAAATAAAAGTATTCATAGTAAGATTAGGCCAATTATTATAGTTATTGTCGTTACTTATTATTATTATCATTATTAATTATTATTGCTTTATGTTGTTGTTGTTGTTGTGGCTGCTGCTGCTGCTGTTTATACTTGCTTTTATCGTTTATCATCACATTGTTAATCTTTAACTTTATGTTATATAAGTTGGGGAAAACGATCAAGTTGAAGATCTTGCATATGGAACACAATATATATATTATGTTAATATATATTTGTGTTTATTCCCTTGATATATCCCCCCAAAAATGTGTTTTTGTGTCGCAGAAAACGCCATTAGATCTATTTATTTTCGTTTCTTTTTTTTCAGGCTATACGCATTTGCGCCGGCAGAGTTCGCTCGAGTATCAAAAATGTCTCTTCGTTGCCCATCTCCACCATTACTCTCAGTGGAAATCATAGGACTGGGTGCAAGTGTAATTCATTGGTGTGAAAGAAAGAAATCTCGCTCTCAAATATGCAGCATTTTTAACTTCACATGTGCGTAAAGCAGAGACAGTTTATTTCAATTAATCTATAATTAATTTCAAACGGATTGCAAAAATACAGGCAAATGTCCCAGTGGACTTGAAGATACCGAGAAAAGACGTGATTAAAATGATAATCCTTAAACCAATTTGTTTTGGGTACTCTGATAAAGGTGCCAGGACGGAGAATTTAACACTATGCGCCATGAAATTCACCGTTACAAATAAACTGGTAGTTAAACAAATGAAGGCATGTCCCTGGGCCATGGGCACCGTGTTAATCTCCTTGTGACATGTTTAATCATTAGAGGCTCTGAAACGAATAAAGGCGCAGCGTTTGCCCTGCAGCCAGGAGAATCAGACCAGCTCCAAACGATCTGTGCTGCAGGGCTTTTTCTTGGGGCAGCGGCTAAGTCACACAAACCACCAGACTTATTTTTATACCGACATTTCCCTGTTATGGCCTTTTAATCGCAAGGGAAAAGCAGAAAATCGCTCTTGTCAGTTTATACATTTATCATGAGCACCTAGAGGGAAACAGGGTTACATTTATCAAAGCTTAACTGCTCGCCCAAGGCATCGGAATACGCTGAAATTCGTCGATTAAAGCAAGAAATGATCAACGTTATTATAGTCCAATGGCCTTATGGCAGCATTAGGATTTTCTTTTTAATCAAGCGTATAAAGGTCTTTTTTATTTCCCCCAGTTATTAACAATGGCTTCCATAAAATGACAGGTTCAGACATTTTTGTTAGACAAATAATTAATTAATGGATGTTTAGTGTTTTTATCGTCGTAATAAGAAACATTGTATTCTTAAATAAATCTAAAGAATGCTATATTCAAGGCCAGATTGCAGAGAGCGTCGATTCCTCAAAAAATCAACAAACCGTCTTTATGATGGTTTTATTTTAAACATGAGTTAGTAGGCTACTAGTCGTAATAATTTTCATATATATATATATATATATATATATGCTTATATATTGTGCGTGTATACACGCAACATCCCCTAACGTTCCCTATATATATATATATATGTATGTATGTATATTTAATACTGATGTGATGCTTCGTCCAAAGTTGTATATTCTGAACCTGAAAACAGGCCTATAGACATCGAAATGTAATTTTAAATTGCGCGGTGCTTACTCTACGCACATTATTATTATTATTATTATTATTATTATTATTATTATTATTATTATTATTATTGGTGGTAGTGGTGGTGGTGATGGTGTTTTCAAAAAGTGTTGCCTGTTTTGTTTTTTGTTTGTTTTTTCTTTGGTACTGAAAAATTGATTATAACCATTTCTCCACCCTCTCTAGTCAATCTGACACTAAGTGCTCACAACTCATGAGAGGACCTCAAGTACTGAAATGTTTAGATAGCAAATGCGATGTAAACACTGTTGTGAATGCTCATCGGGAATTACACTAGTTTAACTAAAATCGGTGTGTTAAGATACTGTCGCTCTTTTCAGTATAAGCGCAAAGGCAAACTGTCTATTTGAGCTACCTGCAAAAGTAAACAGGTAAACAGAAGGAAATGGCTCTTGAAGTGAAGTATAGCCACTCAGCCTGTGCACATTTACTTCTCCTTACCGAACTCCTCGGTTCAATTGTTCAAACACATTCCCAAATCACTGGCCACAGACAAACCACGAGTCCTGCCATCGATCGCGGAGTGTGTTGTGCTGGTTACATGGGAACAGAGTATGGCGCATTAATAAATAACTTGTTTACCAATTCTGTCACCAACCTATAATATTCTGGAAATAAAATGTGTAATTGCATTTATGCTTATTAAAGAGTGTAGCAATAACAGTTTATACTTTGTTTGCGTAAATCTGCGTAAAGAGTGCGTTTGCAAGGTTCTCGTCATTTATCATTTCATGGTTACAGGGATGTGTTCAGTAACCTGTCTCTGCGGCATGGGAAGGCTGGGAGAATGACCTTGCGAAAAGCGTTCACTGTTCGACTTTGCTCCTGGCCCGTCCAGTTCAATGCTCCCATTGTCTGATTTTTCTGTCGTTGCATGATTAATTCTACGTAAAACTCTGGTTAAGCATTTATCAGGTAACAGATGAAGCTGATCATAGGATGAAAAATAGTCCTGGTTACTTGCGTGTTTGCCATGTTCATGAACAATTTTTCGATGTGAGTGCTGATATTGTAAATCTTGCTAAACCCAGAATCATGTTGGATATTTTTCATTTCTATATTTTATCGGATATTCTATAACATTTCACTTGCAGAAAGCGTTCGTTTTAACTGCTGTTATTAGTAACTTTACAGGGATTAATTATAACAACAACAGCAATATCTTTTCAGCACATAATAAATAATGAAAAAATAAAAAATAAAGAAATTTTATCTAATTTGTACCCCACTTATCACCAATCTTCCAGTGAGTGTGTATGCTTGCGTGCGTGTGACAGAAAGAGAAAGTGCGCGTAGAATGTGCGTGCGTGCGTGAGTGTGTGTGTAAAAGAGAGAGAGAGAGAGAGAGAGAGAGAGAGAGAGAGAGAGAGAGAGAGAGAGAGAGATGAAGGACTTTCCTTGATATTGTGAAGGGGTACAGAAATGAATGAAGAGATAGTCCATTGAAAGCAGTGAATGCCATGACAACTAGGAACAACCTCAGATTTATTCCAAACAGTTAGAACGTATTGTACAGGGGCGTCAATCATCTATTATTTTGGCCCTTAAATAAATGCAAAAACTACGGCCGGACAAAGGCTTCCAACAGGAGCCGGACATTTGTCTACATTTCCCCTATTGTCTGCAGCTTAGCAATCGGTTTGTATTTGTGTTTGCCCGGGTTCGACCACCCAGGATGAGCAGAGGACTGGCTAGAAACGTGCAACATTGTCACCCACATCACATACTAGATAGGAGGCAAAGAGGCAAAAAAGAAAAGATAGGACAGAGGGTTGAAAAGGAGAGGCAAAATACACAACAATAATGCTTCAGTTTTTGTGCTTCGAACAACGGAAAGATGCATTACAAATATAATGATTAGAATTGTTTTCAAAAAAAGACGCAGTAAATTGTCGTTTATGCAATTTAAACAGCTTTACTCTTTATCCACATAAACATCTCGACTGTCTTTGAAAAACGTTGGGAAACAATTTGCGAGTAGTATTTTGCTTTTAAGATGCGCTATAAATTAAATTATGCAAATTGCACACAAAAAAATAAATAAGTCATAATCATTTCTGTAATAATAAGAAGGTAATAATTATCTACAAAAAATATCATTAATTGTCATTTTTCCGTTTCAACTTTTTTGATGGCTTAATCGTGTCCAGTGAACGACCCTTCTCCTTAATCCCGAACCAAAATATTGACCTACATAAATTAGTCTGTTACCACTAGAGGCGATTTCGTTGCCCTTTTTTTAAAAAATAAACATATTAGGGTATTACAAAGAGACATCCTCCTACATGTGGGATCCAAACAGCGCTTTCAGCACATCATTTATTTATATACATCTGCGTTATAAGTTACTGCTAGAGAAATATTTTATGTACAGGTTTTGTCCATTTCCAGTTCAAGAAGGCCTATGATGTGTATAAAGCTACTTGGAGGTTCTTTGTATGTAAATAGGGTGTAAAAAGGCCCTCCCCATCTTTGTAATTAATTGACACGTTATACCACTCATCATGTTCTGAAGCACCAATGGTATAGGCTAGGATCTCCCCAAAACCCACAATTTCACATCGGCAAACACTGTCTTCATCCACTTGACTCCCAAGACCCGCCCACACGTGGCCAACCTTTTTCGTTTTTAATGCTTTTTCACTGCAGGTTCATGTGTTGAGACCAACCTTATATGGACTGATCAGCCTGGTAATGGCTTATTTCCCCCTAACACCCAGCAGTAGCGCAATATCCATGAGCTAGATATACCACTTCAGTCACTTTGGCATTCTTCCTGGACTTACAGAACTGATTTCTCCGCTACTTTTTTTTTCCAAGCAACGGTTACCGATCGAGCCTCATGCGTCGACTTCAGTTTACTTCGCGCTGAAACGGCACCGATCCTATATTCATTAAATCATCTGTGTTTTGTTTTTTTTAAGCAGAGGATCGCCAAACTGGTGCAGCAACTTTACTGCATCAAATGCCCAAGAACATGTCGTTGACCAACACAAAGACGGGCTTTTCAGTAAAGGACATTTTGGACCTCCCTGATACTAACGATGAAGAAGGATCTATCACCGGCAATGAGGAAGATACGGAGGGTTCTGAGGCGACTAAAACGCCTGGAGTGCTAGTGCAAAGTCCTTTAGAGAATGTTCAAAACCTGCCTTTAAAGAATCCGTTTTATGATAATAGCGACAATCCTTATACCAGATGGCTCGCAACTACGGACAGCATCCAATACTCATGTAAGTGTTCCACCCCACAAGAATTTACACAAGTTGAAACTCTCTGTGATTTTTCTAAAACAACAGTCTTTTTATATTGATCCTCTATCACAAACATTTGATTGTGCACATCTAAACTCGTTCTGCGAAATATTTGTCTTTGATACTGTCGTAGACAAATGTACATCTGTGGATTTCCACTGTTGCGCTTGTCTAAAGGCGTAACCTATTATGTGCTTCTGTATCGTGGTCATAACTGCCGTTAAAATAGTTATCAGCACTACATTTTTTGTTTTATAATTCCAGTTTAAATTCCCCAGTTTCTAGAAGCTTTACTGACTGATAGTTTTCGCTTACATTTTCCTCTTTGTTAATCAGTAGCCTAACTGTTGAATCAATAATACGGCGAAATCGCCCTGTCGTTTGGGTCACACGCCCCATGATAATAAGTGTATATTAAAATGAAAAACATGTTAATTTTATGAACTGATCTGTAATAAAAGATTTGATGAATAGCTGTTTTTATTAGTCCGCCCGACCTAAAATGTACTTTGACAAATACTTGTTTATTTGTATAATTGAAAATGAATACAAAGAAATGTCACCAACAAACACGGTTTACAATTTGATTTATTTGATGTGGTATTAAATGTAGTTTTTTCCCCCCACATTTCTTTTTTTAAAACCAGTACACGGCCTATCCGCAAACTCTCAAGATTCGTCTGCAAAATCTCCGGAGCCTTCGGCTGATGAATCGCCGGACAACGACAAGGAAACTTCGAGCAACGGCAGCGACTCTGGTAAGAAGCGCAAAAGGAGGGTGCTCTTTTCCAAGGCACAAACTTACGAACTCGAGCGCCGGTTTAGGCAACAGAGGTATCTGTCAGCCCCGGAGAGGGAGCATCTCGCCAGTTTGATCCGCCTGACTCCAACCCAAGTGAAAATCTGGTTCCAGAACCATCGATACAAAATGAAGAGAGCCCGGGCGGAGAAAGGTATGGAAGTGACCCATCTCCCTTCTCCTAGGCGGGTGGCCGTGCCTGTGTTAGTCAGAGATGGCAAACCCTGCCATACGCTAAAAGCTCAGGACTTGGCAGCTACTTTTCAGGCTGGAATTCCGTTCTCCGCGTATAGCGCCCAGTCTCTCCAGCACATGCAATATAACGCGCATTACAGCGCCGCCACCACACCACAGTTCCCCACAGCACATCACTTGGTGCAAACGCAACAGTGGACTTGGTGAGCAAATACTGACTTGCAAATGCAGGGCTGCATTTTAAAGACCGTGGTAGGGAGCTTTCCAAACAAAAATACAAGACTTTTTATTTTTGCAGCTTGACCCTCTCTCACCAGTTTATTTTGGGGATTGACGTGTGCGCCATGTTTACATGTTTTCGTTAAGAAAACCGGGTCAAGCCTCTCCCCAAATTTAAGAATGTTAAAGCTCTTGTGAAATTTTGTAAAGTATGTTTGTGTGTTGTAGAAATGTTTTCCTTTTGTCCTTCGTGTTATAAGCACGTGCAAAACCACTTTATGATTATAGAAAATTTTATTTCTTTCTTTTACAATGGACCGAATATATTTATGGCCATGAATAAACATTGGCAATCTTTAGCTTATTACATTGGTTTGTTTTCTATGTAAATATTTTGTGATAACTGTTTGCAATATTATGTTGGACCGTTCAGTAAGCTATAGCCTAAATACATCCGATATTTAGGGGAAATGGAACATCAATTGTCGATAAATATCCCTCATGTTAATTTCAGTAACACCGCGCGCTGGCGAGGGAGGTCTACAATTCTTTTTATTAAGACTTTTAATAAAAATGTGTTTCAGAAATTCCGATTTGTTTTGCGTTTGGTCTCAGTGATTTCGGACTCATTTGCAAAATATGGATCGTTTCTTCGCGATCTCCCACTAATATAAATACTTTACAATAAAACAATAGAACGAATAAATCCAAATAATATAATTATGCTAATTTATAAGCCTTTATGTTTGCACAAATGTTGCTTTGGACAGCTTGTCGCTCTCCCTGTCACTTCATCAGCAACACAATTGGCTTCGGTTTTCCGAATTTATCTGTACGAACACTTCAGCAATAAGAAGGCTAAAGTCACTTGTGAAATGGGGGTAAAAATCCACTCACTTAATATAAGAGGGCTTCTTCAGCTAAGCAGCTTTTCATTCAAACGCTCTCTCCTTTTCAGGCTCCGCGGCTGACATTTCGGGTGTTAAAACGGCACATTTAAGAGAAAAAACACACGTGACAAAGTTTTGTTAGCGTAATAGTATGTGATTTTACTATTTACAATGCAGCTGTATAATATTTTATTGTCAAGTAAACAAATCTGCTGTTACGCGTTGCCTCAGTGTGTATCGAAAAAGTTATTTGCTTGAATTGATATGCTCCGCGGCCCTACATGGGTCAAAACATTTTTTTACTTCGATGTCAGCTAAAAAAATAAATAAATAAAAGTCAAAATTATTATAGGGTTTTTGTTTTTATGTTTTTAAATAGGCACGTCGACAATCGCTCTCTTTTTGGTTCGTTTCCCAGTGAGGATTATCGCATATTAGTGTCTTGGGTAGGCTAAATACCGTGGTTCAGTGCAAAATCCGAAATGGTTTGTTTTTCAAATATATTTTACGGCAGAGGTGAACCTGTCTTTCATTAAACAAACGGTTAAATAGAAACGCTGTGCTAATTGTTTACAGAATTAATCTTAAGCGACTCGATCTTTTCCCCGTATGCTTAGATACTACGGTTGGTTTTATTCCAGACTGTGACTTTGATATTTTATTTGTTTAAAAACGTATTTATAATATTTGCCTACTATTTTGATAGCTATTGCAAAACAGTTATTGTTTCGTAAGGAGAAGGCGGTGTGAAAATCGCAGAATTGTACATGCACCTGTTGTCGACTTTAAGAACTCATTTGTGACGCTATTTTTCACGTTTCTTCTGTATGCCAAAGACATACAATGTTTGTCAGAAAACGTTTCCAAAGTTTTTAATGCTGCTTTTCTTTCTTTCCGGTTAGCTTTCGGTCAGCGATTGTGTAGATAAATTGCGCTCTGGGAAAAAAAAAAAAAAAAAAAAAAAACGTGGCCACAGTTGGGTTAGACTGATGGTCAACAATGTGGCGAAGCACTTTTGGGCAGTCTATAGTAGCACAATATACAGTACATGACACAAAAACTAACAAAGCTTAGGGTCGGTTGTTGTGAATGTTAGAGGCGTGCATATTAACAGGGGGAGTGTATCTCCGGGTGGAGAGAGGGAGAAAGACAGTCCACATTTCTTGGTGCTATTCAGGTCCTTTATCTGGACCAGTGCATCCCTGAGTCAGGGAGATATATCCTTGTTTCTTTTTCCTTTTTTTTTTTTTTTTTTGTAGCGCCTGTCAGTTGGTGCCATTGTGGTGCTTGTTGTACACGTTCTATTCCATATGGACAGCTGGGCCTGCAAGAGGAGAAAGGAATCCCTCACAAAACCCAAATTGTGTCCCGCTTTCAAACGCAGCATTGTTGTCTCTCAAAGAAAAACGAATTAAAAATTCGTGCTATATCTATTCTGGAAAAGAAGGCAAACCCATTCACAGATAACAGGCAGTCCTTCTTCCTTGATATAGCAGTGCTAACAACAGTTCTCTCATTCCTTTAACCCTCTCATAAACTCCCCCTTTTCTTGACGTTGAAAGGGAATGATTATTGTCTGTTCTGCAAAGTCCGTAGCGTTACAACTTCAAAACTATTTAATAGATACTTTTTTATTTCCTGTCCGGCATAAGTGAAAAGGACTACGTATTAATTCTCTCTCTGCGAATGAAAATGTTAATTTATTATTTAAATGCTAACCTATCTATCTATCTATCTATCTATCTATCTATCTATCTATCTATCTATCTATCGCAAAATAGGCAACATGCGATGCGAATTATATACATAGTCTATATAATTGCATTTAATTTTTATAGATTTTTTCTTGCGTTTTTAACAAAAAAGGTAAACCGAATATTTCGCACAAAAATCCAAAGACCATGAAATTTCCCAAAGACATCTGCCCTAGGTGGAAAAGAAAAACACTTTTCTGTGTAAAAATACGGAAGCATTGTAGGATATTATCTGGAATTAGTCTCGGTTAGAAGACATTTCAGCGAAAATATCAAAAGTAAGGGAGTCGCAAACGCTCATAAAACGATTTTGAATGTATGCTGAAGTTAACGCGTGGATAATAACCCTTTCACGCCTCCAAATGGGATATTTCAGGAAGTGTGCACTTGGGTGTCCATGGATCCAGATAACTGTTACCATTTTTTGAACTTCAACATGAATCATTTCTTATCATCCATATCTCCAAATGAGGGTTCTCAACGCCTTAATAAGCAGGACTAACATTTGAAGGAAGTCATTTGGTATTTTATTGCCAATAGAAGATACAGATTAGATTCAACCATCTCAAAAGTGCTACAACATGAGTGCATTTTCAATGGGATATGGACCAAATCACATATCACCAATATACTTACCACAAGATGGCGACAGAGCCCGTTGAAAGGAACAGTAACGCTGATCACTCCGTTGGGCCAGATTAAGACTAGTCAGGTTAATTTAATGCTGCAAATGTCGATAATATCATCGAGAAGTAACATAAAAATCACACCCAAAATTGTAGGTAGTACGTCTATTTTTTTGTGTTTAATAATAGAACTAAAACTGAGTGCTGTGTTAAAGCGAGTTGTTTAGATACTGATGAATTTTGTGGGGTTCATGAAATGATCCGCAGAGAGGCGCAATTGGTCCACACAAACCAAAAAACTTCAGCATCAAAGCAAGGATAAGGCAGAGTGCAGATATGGAAGTGGATAAGTGTTATCAGCCTCCTTGATGTTATTATTTTGTCATCAGACGTTGCCTTCTCTGGACATTTCAACCGATAAATTACATATTAGGGTATTTTAACATGCAATTTGCTGATTATGCATGACCACTAAATTATTACTTCCACTCTTATTTTCCAGAGTGGATAGCTAAGCACCCTTATAAATATAAATATAATAATAATAATAATAATAATATAATGTTTTTGAAAACTTCTAGTAACAGCAAACTGTCACATTTAAATGCATCATTAGCAGAATGACTGTAGTTAAAACGTTTTCTTTTTATAAATGTATTTGTTTATTGGAATTGCAATGTAAATATACTTGATAGCAATCATTTTTCTCCTCACTTTATTTTATGTTTTTAAAAACGCTTTTTTCAAATCAGATACAAAAAAAGTTCAATATTCAAGGATTGCTTCAGGTCAGACACTTGCTGGACATTTCTGTCTCTGTAGAGTTCAGTGTTTTCTTTAGTGTTCGATATGTGTTCAGTGGACACTGAATTTCACATCTTCTTACTGAATCATTGAATTTTGAAGTTGCTTTTTTGTTTCCCTGTATAGTTACCCATAACAATGCACATGAATAATACAGAAAGAAAGAAAAATGAAAAATAAAGCTCACACCTACTTCATAGCTGGCATACTCATAATTAGGTTTGTTATTACAAGACTAACTGCCATGCACTGCAGTATTATTATTTTTTATTTTATTATTATTATTCTTTTTTTAATTTATTTTTTTACAATAACCTAACATGGCAATTTTTTTGTAATGGTAAATTATAAATATGATTTTAAATCCAAATCAGATTTGCACATGGGAAAAGTTAAAAATGAGATCAAGCAAGCAAGCAATTTGTATTTATATGTGAACTAAAAAGACTGACTGGTTTAATTTTTATTTATTTATTTATTTAAATGCCATAGAAATCAGTCAATAGAAAAATTAAGTGTATAAAAATTTCACGAAAGTATGGCTAAGGCAATGCATCCCAAAACTGTGCAAAAACCCAGAAAAAGTTTA
The DNA here is from genome assembly GCA_033026305.1 of Cirrhinus molitorella. Taxonomy (NCBI): domain Eukaryota; kingdom Metazoa; phylum Chordata; class Actinopteri; order Cypriniformes; family Cyprinidae; genus Cirrhinus; species Cirrhinus molitorella. The sequence continues at coordinate 2,973,123 of CM065135.1, forward strand.
TATTAACAATATATATATTGTTAACTATTTTCCACAGTCTTGAATATTAAAGTTAACAGCAATTCAAAGCTTGACCTTCCTCTGGGAGAAAGTCAACAGATGTAAGAAATATCGAACGAAATTTAAATCACACAATGGCATTACTGACTAGTTGACTTGAATCATCTTAGATTTTGACCTGTCTCCAGTACAGCATTTCTTCCAAAAACAATCCAGGCATGAATGCCTCTTGACACAATTCTAGTCTGCCATCAAACTATCAATTTGGGTGATGGGTCAGCAGCACAAGCGTCACTGAAACACAAAGTACATTTGTGTGCTGTTGTGGTTATGAGTGTTTATATAACTTGTTTAAACAATTCTAACTCGTACAACATTTGGAACTGACTCAGGCCTGCATCCTGTGATCGTGTGGAAGACAACAGGACATAAGAGATCATCCGGATGTTGGAACACCTGCTTTATAACTGCACTGTTTTAGGAATCCAAAATGGTATTGACAAACTGTGGCTGTCTATACAAACCTCCATCAAATACTTTCAATTTACTTATACACCATTTGTTTAATAATACATACTGTTGCAAAAAAATAAAAAGCTGAATACATCAACAGTGGTAAAGAACAGCTCCTAAGAACAACACTTAGGGGAAACTGAAACACCAGGGGGAGTCCATCCTCCATCCTCCGTGGCTTGAACCAGTGTGGGCAACAAACTAAAGATGAGTTCATTATGATATTAACAATAGTAAAAAACAACAACAATACTCTAATAGGGCATAATCAACAGTGTAATAATTAAAAAAAAAAAAAAAAAAAAAAAAAAAAAACTTTTACAGATTTGTATAAATAAATTTCAGACCAGAAATGCAGAAAGCATTACACTGTTTAAAATGAATAAAGTTAGAAAAACTAAAAGTCCTGGTTCTGACTACTTGATGATTCTGGTTCTTTAATCATTAAAACATAGTTTTGTTAAAGAAGAATAAAAGGACATTATTTGAAAAAACAATCTTTTTTTTGTTTGTTTTGTTTTGTTTTGTTTTGTTTTTTCATTTTTAGCAGCATGTCAAATCAAAGAAAATTTCAGACTGAATTACAACTAAATAATTGTAACCAATCAATAAATTATATCATACAATTCTTGTATTAAGAAAAACTTTCAGAAGTTCAGTTTGATTGTCTGAATTGTACTGTGTATATATAATATCATTAATTTTATTATTTATTTATTTTTCCAGTTAAATAGCATTCACCTCATGAGAATTTGCATTTGTAAATGCGTGATTTTATATGAATTTATACAATTCGGCAAAAACTCCATCCCTAAACATAACTGTCAAGCAGTGAGCAGACTGCAAAAATGCAAAAATGTTGGAATGAGATTGCGCAGATACTTTTCTACCTTTAAATGGATGATGGATGTAATGCTATATTGACATTCATAAACAGTACATGTTCCTAGGTTAATGCTATACTGCAGAAAATGTTTGTTCACGATAAACATGCAGCCTCCTGTACAGGTTATTGCCTATTTACATTAAATGCATTAAGCTGAATCACTGTCTTTTGACATCTCTCCCAGCACATAAATTTGATTTTGCTAGCATATTGGCTGTTTATTAGTATAAAGCACATATTAATGCTTTATTCTGCATGATCATATTCTAGATCTTATAATCCGACCCCACACCTAAATTTAACAACTACCTTACTAACTACTGATAAGCAGCAAATTAGGAGTTTATTGAGTCATAGTCAATAGTTAAGTAATAGTAAGAATTAGACCTTAAAATAAAGTATGAAAACAAATTCTAGTACAACTTAATGAATTGTCCTTGATTGCTAAGTATATTGCAGACTTTCTTGAAAATGAATTAGCTTATGTAAATGGACTGAAGGTAAGTGCACATATATATTCTGAACTTTTTATGGAACTAAACTATCTTTTGTTTTGTTTTCTTTTGTTTTGTGTCATTGCTGGTGTCTCAACATGATATTAAACTTTGATGTGTAATCTGTGGTTTATCTAAAATTATAATAAAATAAAACAGTAGGAGCATAACAGTCTGTGTTTTCAATGTAAACTTGAGTTTTGAAGTTTTGCATATAAATATATACGGGGGATGGCATCCCGCCTTGTTGAAAAAAATGACAAAAAGCATCCCGCTGTAAAACACCTCAAGTATGTCAGTGACTTGGCAAAAAACAAATAAAAACACATCTTGAGAGTCTATAAGCATTAATTGCATGATGAAGCCTTGAATTTGAATGCAATTAGAATGCCTCTATTATGCAAATCATGAAAAAAAAGATAGCCTATCCCTGCACTGTTAAAAAAAAAATTGTTGAGTTAACTTAAAATAATTTGTTACCTGGCTGCCTTAAAATTTTAAGTTCAGTCAACTCAAAAAAGTTTAGTCATATTTAAATGTTAAGTTGTGCTAAGTGACTTATATATTTGATATATATTTTTTACAGTGTGTGCTTTTATTATCTTTATATGATATAGTTAAGTAATATCACAAAAGATGTTAAATGTTAAATAAGGGGCATCATTTAGGTCATTTGGCACACAGATACACAGATTATGCGCATGCGAGCGTGTGTCTGCATTTGTTTAACCTACACTGGAAAGACAAAAAAAAAAAAAAAATACAACTTTTGACATTTCAGGCCCCACAAGGAAAACAGCTCATAAACCATAGTACATTTAATAAAGCGTATTATTGTTTGTTAAATTAAAATGTGTTTAAAAATTATACACATTTTGTAATCACAGGACCCCCCACTCCACCATCCCCTCTTTTTTTACAGTTCAACCACTGATTACATTCACAGATCAAAGTCACTCCAGGAATGACAGTATGTTCCTATTTTTATTTCAGAAGTTATTTAATCTTTTTCCATTCCATTTCCATCATTCCAGTGAGTTTGACAGACATCTGCCAGAAGAGGACAAGATTGCAACAACAGTGTGACCACTGTTAATTTGAATTGGCTAGTGAGACACCAGAGTTTGTTATCATTGTAAATATCTTGCCTGTTTCTCAACTTATTGTCATTACTATTTTTTTTAAATAGGACTATTACTATTAAATTTTCTTATGGGCCAGTAAAGTTAGACTAAGATATATGGAGGTAGATTGCAGATTAAATACACAATATTGTTAGATTTGGTATGGTGTCCAATAAATAAATAAATAAATGCATGAATGAAAAATAAACTGTCTGCTTTATTCATGCACCTTACTTTGCTTGTTCACTTCAGTTTTTCTTTCTGGTTTCATCCTGATTTTGACATTGCCACCTCATGTCAACTACCTGAGTCCATGGTTTTGGGATAAACCACTGAATTTTTTGTTCGGGAGCTCACACTTTACATCAGAGGTTCTCAGTCCTGGAGATCTTCCTTGCTGCAAGTACGCCGAAACCAGCTAAATAGGATTTTAAAATCCTATTTAGACAATACAGGTAAAACCTTTTTTTTTTTTTCATGTACTGGTCCTTTTTATTATACTGTTTATCGGATCATTAGATAATATACATTCAAATAGCAACATGCATGAGGGAATGTGCTTGTAAACGTTTACTAATAAACCTACTGAATGTTAGTTATTAACAAATCATTAGTTTGTGTAAATTAAAATGCTTACAGATGTTATTAAACTTTAAATTCATATATGATCATGCAAATCTACAAATAAATGTATCATTTCCATTCATAAATCATTAAAACATTATATAATGTTCTGCTAATTAACTGTCACTCCCATTTTTGAACATAGATGTGAAAATGCAGTATTCAGACTTACATTTTTATAATTCATGAACGAAAACATTTTGCAATATGATTTTGATGTACATTTTCCATAGTGCAATGAATTTTGAAATTTTGTTTCCAACTGATATATATTTTCTTATGATTTCTAGAGGGTGATAGGGAAAAAGGCAACAAAGAAAGCCTTTTTGTGACAAGAGTCAGAACCCCTGTTATGAAGTAGATTTTTTGAGGTGCACTCTTGTCATAAATGAATCTATTACTACATAATTTGACACACAAAATTTATTTGGTGATGTAAACTTAGGCATCCCACTGAGGGGACAGGTGACAATTAAGGGGTTAAACAAAAATAAATTCTAAGTATTAAAATGCCCATCAATAAACAAGCTATTAATCTGTTAATGTAGAAAGTGCATTATCATGGATGAATTGAAAGTTAGTAACATTTGTAAGCATTTTAATTACCTAAGGTTCTGTTAATAATTATTTAATGTTAAAATTCACTAGTAAACATCTACAAGTACATAATCTCATATTTGTAGATATTTAAATATATATGTGACCTTGGACCACAAAACCAAGGGTTTTTTTTTTTTTTTTTGAGATATATAGATCATCCGAAAGCTGAATAAATAAGCTTTCCATTGATATATGGTTTGTTAGGACAATATTTGGTCGAGATACAACTATTTGAAAATTTGGAATCTGAAGGTGCAAAAAAATCAAAATATTGAGAAAATCGCCTTTAAAGTTGTCCAAATGCAATTCTTAGCAATGCATATTACTAATCAAATTAAGTTTTGAGTTTTCAAAATATCTTCATGGAACTTGATCTTTACTTAATATCCTAATGATTTTGGCATAAAAGAAAAATCTATAATTTTGACTCTTACAATGTATTTTTGTATACCTGTGCTACTTAAGACTTTGGACTTGGTTTTGTGGTCCAGGGTCACATATTGACTAATCTATATTCTGAACGTTTTTACAGAGTTTATCTCATTTTTACAACATTTTACTCAAAATTAAAATAAATTAAACTTGAAAACTAATGAAACAACTAAAAAGTTCTGATTTATGTTTTGGAATTGTATGCAAATTAGTGCATATTTAATAAGATAATACCTTTGTACATTTTAACATCACATTCAGAAAACTAGTAATACAAAATATGTTTGCAGTCCTTAAATGTAATCAATCAGCTAGTGATGGATGGCAATATTTGTTAGTGTCTTGCCTTAACGTGTTTGAGCAGGGTTAAGAACAGAAATATTATCTTGTATCTTTCTAGCCAAGAACTGTTTTTTCTTCAGTTGACTGAAAATCATTACAGTGTGTACCCTTGTCCCACTAGAGCTACGCTGTAAAGAGTTTGTGAGCTGGTTTTGGTGTAGTACCTCTTCAAAACAGCCCATCTAAAGGCATGATCCCATTGTAATGACATTAAATATGTTAATATAACACAAATTGTGCAATTAGATTTCTTTAGCATAAGTTTACTCTTCACCTTGATCTCAATTTAAAATTTGTACCAGCATTTTATTATAATCCAGACTCACTTGCCTTTAAATTTGTCACACACCATCTAAGAAATTGTATTCAGTGCTAAGTACAATGTATGTTTTGTCAATATCCTTCTCCTGAATAAATATGTATAATAAGCTAAGTGTGCCTTTATGCTGTGAAGTCTTCTTTAACAGCTACTGACAGGGCCTTTAGCTGAATGTGCATGTTTTTTATAATTGTATTATTTTATTTTTTATTTTTTATTTTTCAGTTTTTTCTTTCAGAAGAAATTTTTACCGACGAAAGGCAAAATATTAATTGTCATGGATAAATATTTACTGAGCAATCCACTATTTGGGGATTACTCGGAAGTTATAGTATTTTTACACAGAGATTGGTAGGTCTGAGAGAGAGATTGGAATTTTAATATGGCTCCAGGAGTAAATCGTTAAAATGTACACATTATTAGTGGTCAAAAAAGTGGGCCAGTTTACAAAAATATGATACTTATTTTCTTTTAAAGAGGAATGTCTGAAATAAAAATGATGTTAAAACGAGATGTATTTTGTTTCCTTCTGTCAAGACAACTGCATTGGACATACCTGTCTGAGTGGCATAAATATTATTTTTCCAAAGTTTGCATGCCTATAACTCAAGAACCATTAAAGATATTGCAATATGATTTTAGATTCTAGTTGTTAATAAACTTTTCTTTTAGAAATCTTAAATTTCGTTGAATACATTGTTCAATCTAAAAGATGTGAGGATCTCAATGAGGCTCCATGTCCAATTATTACCCATTTTCAGTGGTCGAAAACCAAATTTTGTCACTTTGTGCACCGCTGATATTTATTTTATTTAAAAAACAATTTCTAAAGAAGAATTAAGGTTACAGTTAGAATGGTATTGTGTTTCCCTCTATCAAAAAAATTGCATAGAACATTCCTGTTTGAGTGTCATGAATAATCTTTTATAAAATTTGTGTGCCTATAACTCAATATGATTTTAGATTCTGGTTCCTAAGAAAGTTTTCTTTTAGAATCTTAATTTTTAAAGCCCTGTATGGTTTGATCCCAGAGATACTGATATCTCAGTGTAACTCCATGCATGTCCAAATTTAGTATTCTACCCATTACCCAGGATCTCATTTACCTGGGTTTTAGAATAACCCAGTGTTATTTATTTCAAGTGTGAGAAACCTTAAATGTTTGAGGTACTATCAGTGTTTCTGCCAAATATGCCCTTTAGCAGTAGACACCACTTGATCCATGACTATGCTTCATATTTTATAACAATAAAAAAGAAAAATTCGAATAATTAATTCCGGGTAAGGTAAATCTTGGATTATTTATGTGAATGCAATGTATGGAGAAAGTAACCACACTTGCCTATGAGGCATGGGATTTGTATCAAATATGTGACCCTGGACCACAAAACCAGTCATAAGTCGCTGGGGTTTATTTGTAGCAATAGCCAAAAATACATTGTATGGGTCAAAATGACTGATTTTTCTTTTATGAGACCGGTCAGGTGCACTCCCCAGCCAATCACAGCGCACTCCATCACCCGAATACTAATCACCACCACCTGTTCCCCATTTGACTTATTAGCACTCCCAGCATATAAGCACACACCTCATTCCCCTCACTGTCCAATCTCGTGACTACTTCATGGAAGTATCCTCTGAGCTCTTTGAAGTTTCCATATTGTACTTACCTGTCTACTTACCTCCAACTCTAGTCTCTAGCGTAGATCTCCTGGGCAAAGCCCTTCTCCAGATCCTCGATTCCACTGAGGTGTGTGCTGTACTCGATCTCTTCATCTTTCACAGCAAGAAAGACCATTTACATTCTACTCACCTGCTTTATCGATATGCTCTCTCCTGCTTACCTGTTGATCTCAATAAAGACTGTTGTTTGCTACTCACCTCTTGCATCCGAGTGCTTCCGTTACAGAAGATCGGACCAAGACCGATGACAGGATGAGCAACAGCGATCCTTTTCAAGAGCTGGTGGATTCGCTCAGGAGAGTGCTCCTTCAGCCTTCTGTCACACAAACTATCGCTGATGCAACTCAGAGACCCGTTGCCTCCCCCACTCTGCCGCTTGCTTCGTCGGCGGTGTATGCCGCCCCAGTGGTCCGTCCAGCGCCCTACGCTGGCGCGGCGGAGGATTGTAATGGTTTCCTGCTTCAGTGTGTGCTCGCCCTTGAGACACAACCACATCTATATCCTACCGAACGATCTAAAATTGCCTTTCTTATTTCCTCCCTCTCAGGTCCTGCTTTCAGATGGGCTGAAACTATCTTTTCTCAAACAGGGCCGGCCATTAACACCTTTGATCAGTTTATTGCTCATTTCAGAGAAGTTTTTGGGAGAACAGAAGGAGATTCGACCATTGGTGAGCAAATTCCGATATCCCCTTCCCCTCATCCTAGCAGCATGGAACAACTACGCAGAGCCACCATCTTCACCAAGTTAGACCTCTGCAGTGCATATAATCTCATTCGCATACGCAAAGGAGATGAATGGAAGACTGCTTTTGTGACCCCCCCTGGCCACTACGAATACCAAGTTATGCCGTACGGCCTGGTAAATGCCCCGTCCATCTTCCAGGATTTCATGCATGAGGTGCTACGAGACTTCCTGCATCGCTTTGTTATCATGTACATAGACGATATACTCATCTATTCTCGGACTCTGGAAGAGCACCATCAACACGTTGCGGAGGTCCTCACTCGTCTGCGGAAATTCCAACTCTTTCTCAAGGCTGAGAAATGCAGTTTTCACCAACCATCAGTTCACTTCCTAGGATACATCATCGATCACAGTGGTATTCGCATGGACGAGGGGAAGGTGGTAGCCATCCGGTCCTGGCCAACTCCTACAACAGTGAAATAGCTCCAAGGATTCCTAGGCTTCAGTATCATCACCAGCCTATTAACCAATCTCCTCAAAGGAAGGCCCAAGTCTCTGTCCTGGACACCAGCTGCCACAGAAGCATTCTCCACCTTAAAAGAAGCTTTCACCAGCGCTTCTCTCCTTGTTCACTCTGATCCGGAACTCCCTTTCGTAGTAGAGGTGGACGCCTCCACTACAGGAGTAGGAGCCGTCTTTTCCCAGCGGCAGGGGACACCAGCTAAACTCCATCCATGTGCCTTCTTTTCTCGTAAGCTCAGCCGGCGGAGATGAACTATGATATTGGCAATTGTGAACTGTTGGCCATAAAACTGGAGTAAAACTAGAATGGAGACACTGGCTGGAAGGAGCGGCTTATCCATTCCTAGTTCTCACCGATTACAAAAATCTACAATATCTCCGAGAGGCTAAACGGCTGAATCCACAACAAGCCAGATGGGCCTTATTCTTCACCAGATTCAACTTTACTATCTCCTATCGTCCTGGTTCCCAGAACTCTAAAGCCGATGCTCTGTCCCGGTTGTATGCTCCTGAAGAAACTCCCAAAGAGCCTGAAAAGATTATTCCCACTCCCTCCGAAGAAGTTTGTGCCATGCTACTCACACCTCCTTGGGCACTGGCCATCCAGGGGCTGACGGCACCCTCTCGCTGCTAAAAGATCGCTTCTGGTGGCCAAACATGGCAAGGGATGTGAGAAGGTTCGTACAGGGATGTTCTGAGTGCGCCATCTCCAAGAGCCCCCGTCACCTACCTGCAGGCAAGCTTCTACCCCTACCCATTCCCAACTGTCCCTGGTCACACCTAGGAGTTGACTTTGTCACAGACCTGCCTCCCTCAGAAGGTAATACCTGCATTCTAGTCATTGTGGATCGCTTCTCCAAATTCTGCCGTCTCATCCCCATTAAAGGTTTACCCACAGCCTTTGAGACCGCTGAACTCTTGTTCAATTGGGTTTTCCGACCCTATGGTATACCCGAAGACATTTCCCGCGTATGGAGAGCATATCACCTAGCTATCAGATAGCTATCACCCTCAATCAAATGGACAAACTGAGAGGAAGATACAAGAGGTGGGGCAATACCTACGAACCTTCTGCCATGGTTACCAGAACTCTTGGACCCAGTTCCTGGGCTGGGCCGAGTACGCCCAAAATTTCCTGCGCCAACCATCGACTGGACTCACTCCCTTCCAGTGCGTACTCGGTTTCCAGCCCCCGTTATTTCCCTGGTCAGGTGAACCATCGGATGTTCCTGCTGTCGACTACTGATTCAGAGAGAGCGAGAGGGTCTGGGACTCCGCTCATCACCATCTTCAGCGGGCAGTGCGCAGACAAAAACTGACAGCCGACCTTCGTAGATCCACAACACCTGTCTACCAACAAGGTCAGAAGGTTTGGCTGTCCACCCGGGACATCAGACTGCGCCTGCCCTGCAAGAAATTAAGTCCCAGATTCGTCGGCCCCTTCACCATCCTGGAACAGATCAATCCCGTCACCTACCGACTACAACTTCCACCTGAGTACAAAATACACCCCACATTCCATGTCTCCCTACTTAAACCCTTTCATTCTCCTGTTTTCAATTATAATTTCAATTACAATTATATATATATATTACTTATATATATATATAAGTAAACCTGTGTATCAAAGTGACCAATTGAAATATACCATTGAAATATACAACAATCTGGACATGGAGTCTCATTGAGATGCCCATATCTATGAGACTGAATGATGTAGGGCCATGAAAAAGTGTAAAAAGTGAAAAGTGTATCAACAACTAGAATCTAAAATCATATTGCAATATCTTTAATACTTCTTGAGTTATAGCCACGTAAACTTTGGAAAAATAATATTTATGGCAGGTATGTTCTATGCAGTTGTCTTGACAGAACACTATTTGTTCTTCAGACATTCCTCTTCAAAAGAAAAATGTTTGCATTTTTGCAAACTGACACACATTTGTTTTTTGATCACTGAAAATGTATACATTTTAACGATTTTCTACTGGAGCTATATTAAAATTCTAATATCTCTAAAACCGAACCATATAGGGCCTTACAATTAAAGATGCCAAAAGGAAAGTTTGTTAAGACTTAATATCTATAAGGGCATTCAGATATCTTAAATACTTCTTGAGTTACAGGCATGTAAACTTTGGAGAGAAAAACTTGAAAAATGTTGTTTCCCTATTTTTGAATGGTAACCATTGGCACATAATGCAATAAAGATTGCTAAGGTCAACATATTTCACTAACAGACCTACCAATCTCTGTGTAAAGAAACTTTATAATGCTGCCATCCTTCTGAGGTCCCTTTTACCGTCCTGTAATTTGACTCTAAATCTCAACTGAAAACCAATTTGACCTCTACAAAATAGTGGATTACTCCATAAATATGCATCCATGGCATTTCATATTTTGGCTTTCATCACTATACATGTCTATCCTTCTTCAGAAAAAAATATTAGCAAAATCAAAAATTTAAGCCGGGGACCTGGAAATGACCCATGCACAATTTTCTTAGGACCTTTTGTGAATTATTTTGACAAAATACATCATAAAATATAATCATATTATGGTAACAGATGTATTACAATTACCATCAAGCTACAATTTGTAAAATTAATACTTAAAAGCACAGTGTTTTCTTTAACTTCCAATCTAATGTGGATTTTGAAGCAGAAATATATTATTTGTAGCTTTTTTATAAGCTACATGCTACACCTGCTTAGCATTTCTCATGTAAACATTCTTTATTCTTGTAAAATTATTCTAAATTGCATTAAATTGGTGTACAACTTCATCTATTGATTATTGTAGTCAATTTAATATAAATAAAACAAATGAATCCCTAATACTCATTTCCAACAAAATGATGTGTAGCTGGAGTCACAAACTGTCTCCATTCTTTAATAGGCTTGAGAAAAGAGTAGAGGCGTAAAGTGTCACATTGGTATGTGTTAGTTGGGTCACTGCTGTTCCCACACTGCACGTCTGTCTGGGGTGTCATCTAGTTGCTGTTTTGTGCACACTACACAAGTGGTGACAGTGGGTCACATATTACACAACTTTTCAATAGGAAAGCCAAATATGCCAAGTATCTCATGGGAAACGGCAATGCTTCAGCATTTCTCTCAGATTGTGTCTTTGATAACCCAAACTACACGACTATCACTCTCATGAACGAGCACCAATTTGCCTCCAATTTCAGGCATTTGTCCGTGATTTCTACAAAACTCTCAGCGAGTGAAAATCGGGGGAAAAATCATGCAGTGTGAACTCAGCATAGGTAATCTATATAAACTTAGCATTCCACAGTGTTTGTGTGTGTATACCAGCGATATCCAACTCTGCACCTGTAGCACTACCTTCCTGCAGTATAAAAGTTGTCCAATGCTAAAACCAACCAAGACAGTAAGGAAACCAGGAAAAATGTGTGATGATTTAGATTTGCAACCCTCATTTCAACGACAACCCACTCATGCAATTTCAAGTGAATTTCTTATAAACCTCCTTGCCAGTGGCATCCATCATGGTTATAGGACTTTACTACCCACTACATTGAAGATGTAGTACCTCCAAATGCATACCATAGTGTGCACCAGGAGCATTTCCTCAAAGGAGGCAGTTTTCAAAATATTGGATGAGGAAAAATTCATAGTACAAAATAAAACAATGCCAATATTACAAATTATAACATTTAAAAAGTGTATAAATCACTAGTTTTTCTAAAGAAACATTGTCCAACAGTGACACCAGCAGGTAAAGTTTTAGCGGTAATCTGTGTCTCTCTTGCCTCCCGTGTCCATTGGCTTTGAACAGACCACCCTAAGCATGCGGTGAGTTTTTCCGGGGTAATTGAGAATGCATAGGGAAAGGCACATGAGACGAGGCAATGCCTCCATTGCCTACCTGGTCTCATGACAAAAATGTACCTTATGCGAGACGTGAAATACATACCAATAAGTATATATCACTGCAGTTTCCAAAAAAAAAAAAAAAAAGAGACACAGACACGTTTTATTCCTTTTCACACAAAGTATGATTTACAGACTTTGATCAAGTGTAATTCTCACACAATTACTTAAAGAATATTATATTATGAACAAAAAAACTATTTTAATATGCTGGGAGATTTGAAAACTGATGCTTTTGAATGTTAGCATGCTATATCCAGCTTCATATCAACACTGTAAAAAAGTTTTCACCAGTTTCAACTTAAAAACTTAAGTTAAGCCACTGCCTTAAAATTTTAAGTTAAATCAACTTAAAAGTACAATTAACTTTAACTCAATTTATTGTAGTGAGTTGAAATGACTTGTAGTTTTAAGCTGATTTAACTTTAAAAATTTTAAGTTTAAACTGGTAAAAACTTTTTACAGTGTATGGGTTTTCATACATGGTAGATTTGTTTTGTAGCGCACGCAGTATGGAGATGTACTTGAGAGGTAAAGAGTTCTGGTTCGAAACCTGTGTAATTACGTTTTATTTGGTTTTGCTAACAATATTGGGTAGGTTTAGGGTTGGGTTTGGTGTATGGCATATTTCCAACATGATAAAGGATTAACTTTTAATAACAATCCCCGGATATTTGAACTCTGAACCGCCGTAATATGTACCTGAAGTAACGTAACATATTGAACCTGTGTTTTAGCATCACTCAGTGGACATTTCTTTTTGAAACTTCTGCTAAATGTGCAGTAAGTTACGTAAAAACATTGCTGCTAAAAAGTACCCATAAGTTCATATTATGACACTGTGATTGGTTCATGCGCTAAATCCTGCCTCTTGTGTTCATGTGTGTCAGTGAATCAGTCTGAAAGAACCATAATGGCCTTAATGGGAAGACTAATTTTAAAAAGTAAGTACACACTTAGATATGACCACTTTGTTACATCAAAATAAAACTAAAATGGCATGAAAACATGATCTGTGGGAGTTTTAATGAGTAATCAGCTTAGTAAAATTTAAAGTAATTATTTACCAAGCTTTGATGACTGATGATCTGAAAAATTCAAAAATAGTTAGAAGTATTAAAAACTATTAAAAAGAATAGCTTAACAAAAGTTCACAAATAAAATACATTGTTTAAATTGTTACTGCTCCCCAAGAATGTGTGCTTTGCTGTGACAGTCAACATCTTCTGCACCAGATCCCTCTGCGTCACCCACTCATTCCGGCTCACTGGAGTTCTGATCAGTTCCACCTGCTCTGCTAATATAAACCCTCACTCTGCCACATTGCTTTGTCTGGTCGTGTTGTTCACTACACAAAGTACCCACCTGGACTCCTTACCTCATATTGGATTGCAGTAGTTTCCGGTTACAGTGGACATTCTACTTCGAGATGTTGCCTCAATGCTTTCCTTTAGATGGAACTAAAACTGTCGTGATCTAATGGTTAGAGAATCAGACTTTTAATCCGAAGGTCGGACTTGTAACCTGAAGGTCGCCGGTTCACGTCTCAGTACCGGCAGGGATTGTCGGTGGGGGGAATAAAGGACCAGCACTCTCTTCCATTTCAATGCTACGACTGAGGTGAGCCCCTTGAGCCCCTTCATTCTTTTCAATGAAACACTAATGGTTATATAGGCTAATTGTGCATTCTTTATAACAACTTGTTTACAACATTCTTCATTCTTTCAGACATATTTATATAAATATTTTATCTTTATAAGTGAGTGATTTTCTCTCTTTCATTGCTTGATATCCCTTTAAAACCAAACACACGGATGCAATGTACAATACAATATTCTCACAGCTCTTTTATGATCACATATGACATAACCGAGTGTGTCACATGGTTGGACTGTTTTCCTTGTGTTTCCCCTCTCATTGTTCCTGAGTTTCCATATATGGCTATGTTTCCTGTTCTCGTTTAGTTTGATTCCGTTCACCTGCCCTTGTAATTATCTTGTGTATATTAGTTCCTTTCTGTTCACCTGTTTACCTGCTCCTAAGTTTTGATTTCCCTTGTTTTTCTTTATTAAAGACTGTTAAGTTTATCCCTGTATCTATAATGTACCATTACAGAAGACAAGACCAAAATGGCAAAAGGGACAAGCTGTGGGGTCTGTGGCAAGGCGGTCTGAGGTTGGATGTGGCGGATTTCCTTGAGGTCCCGTCCAGTCCTCATTAGTGTCCTTCATCTCCACTGATTCCGTCCAGCCCTCCAGTGCCCTCTCCTCCAGAGCGCTCACTGGTGCCCGCATCTCAAGAGGGGCCTCCAGAGTCCGCTTCTCCTGAGCGCCCTCCAGAGTCCATTCCTCCTGAGCACCCTCAAGAGCCTGCTCCTCCTGAATGCCCATTGCTTCCTGGACTGCCTGATCTGCCATGGCTCCCTGATCCGCCATGGCTCTCTGAACTGCCTGATCACCCATGGCTCCCTGAACTGTCTGATCCACCATGGCTCCCTGAACTGCCTGATCCGCCATGGCTGTCTGAACTGCCTGATCACCCATGGCTCCCTGAACTGTCTGTTCTGCCATGGCTCCCTGGACTGTTTGATCCACCATGGCTCCCTGGACTGCCTGATCCACTATGGCCTCTTGAACTGTCTGCTCCGTCATGGTTCCCCGAGCTCCCTGATCTGCCCTGGAGGCCTTCCATATCTCCCTCAGTCACCGGCCTCCAGGTTGCCCACCCCCCTTCCCGGTTGATGTGTTACACCTCAGGACGCACCTTCTTGGAGGGGTAGTAATGTCACTTGTTTGGACTGTTTTCCTTGTGTTTCCTCTGTCATTGTTTCTGAGTTTCCATATATAGTTATATTTCCTGTTCTCATTTAGTTTCATTCCGTTTACCTGCCCTTGTAATTATCTTGTGTATATTAGTTCCTTCCTGTTCAGTTTTCCTTCTGTCTGGTCTACTAAGTTATGTATGTGTGTTTTCTTGCTCCTGAGTTTTGATTTCCTTTGTTTTTTATAGAGTTGGGGTACTCGGACTTGTACTCGGACTCGAGTCCGGTCTCGAGTACAATTTTTAGTGGACTCGGACTTGTCACGGACTCGGATGCATTTTTACTCGGACTTGACTCGGACTCGAGCCTTTCGGACTCGGAAAATATTGCCGAGTCCAACCGAGTCCAGGGACAGTATACGGAAATGTAAATGACTCATGCATTATTACAAATGTGACATTTAGTATTCTTTATTGTTTTTAAGTCTTGCCAGTACGTAAAAGCCGGCCAGAATCGGAATGACAATATATATATATATATATATATATATATATATATAGAATACTGTCATCAAAGACGCCGTTTGAAGCTAAACGCAGACGCTTAAACGGACAGATTAATGGATGAATTTGCTGATTGCTTTTAAAACATAAATTTGATGTAAACAATGGGTCTACATAATTTTCACATTTGCAGTTCAAAGAGAACGTATTTTATTAGCCCTGTAGCATGAGCTATTATATCCTATAACATTTTACACTATTGTTTCTCACAATTCTGATTTTTTTTCCCCTCGCAAATGCAAGTTTTCGTCGTATTTCGGACGTTATGTCTCAATTTAACTGAACAATATAAAGTTTGTCATTTCTGAGTGGAAAAAAGGAAGAATTGTGGGATATAAACTCGATGTTTTAATGATTTAAGCCGAGGAGAAAAAAAAGAAAATTGCACGTTGATTTTTCTTATCAAAATTGTGAGATAATCTCGGATCTGCGAAAATAAATTCAAAATATTGAAATACAAACTCAAATGTACTTTTTAAAATTTATTCTTTTAGGGCTGTGCAATTAATTAATTAATTTCGGATTCTAACGATTCTGAAAATATCATAATCGAGATAAACCATTGCTCCCGATTCCGCCCCCTTTGGTGCGCTTTTGCTCCTCAATAAAAGCCTAATTTCACATTCAAATCAGTAAAGTCATGTAAGGTGACTTGCATAAAATGGGACGAAAAGAGAATTTGCGCTGTTCTGTGTATGCATTCAGAGACAGAACAGAACACGGACAGCTATTTAAACAATTCAGTTTTGTATGTAATGGAAAATGTGATTAGGCATTTTGTTTCGTTTTTTTTAATCAAGTTAATTTGAAAAGTTGTTGTGAGGATTTTTTTTTTGTTTGTTAAATATAAGTTTTGTTTTTTAAGTAGCCTACAAACAGCCGCCAACGGAAGACTCTTCATGTTCTGTTTAAACAATTTGCCTTCTGAAATATAATATAAAATATAAATATAAATATAATAGATTAATATAATATAAATATAAATCCGTTTATGCGGAGAGTGGAAGCTAAAGCCATTTTGCAGGTATAGTGGAGGCGCCAGCGCCATTGCTTGCATTTTTTTCCAGTGGAAACAGTTAAAAATTTCCTATAATAGACGTGATAAATACATATATAGAAAGCTTTAAATTATTGCTTAACGAAATAAACCAAATCAAAAACAAAAACGTTTTACTAATGTAGCTAATCCGGAAAGATTTATTTCTCTCTAAAGGCGGTCAAAGAGGAGTTTTTGATGCAGGATCTTTGCGACACTGATTCAGAATACACTAGTTTATTCATAAATAATTTGAAAAATCTCTTTACTATTTCCCTTCATTCATTGCCGGTGCTTTGTGGCAAGTTTCAGCCTATTGAATCCGAAGCTGCACTGAAGGCATTGCGGCTGACTGAGGCACAAAACGCCTTCCGAGCCGCTCCCGAAGAGAAAGCGAAAGTGAAGTCTGACTATTAAAATGCCCATTTTTATTTTTTTTATTATTATTTTTTTTATCACCATAATTGATGGATGTCTAATTAATGGAAAATATAAAAATAAGGAGAAGCGTAAAACAGCGATGCCCGGCCCGCGTCTGAACTATTGCGTGACTGAGCCCGGTCCTTGAGGCGTAAAAAAAGGGACTGAAATGCAGGGCTCTAATCAATCAAATAAAGTTCTGAACCCACTCATAATCGTGTTAAATAGTCCTGATTACAATACTGACCAAAATAATCCTGATTATGATTTTGCCGTAATCGAGCAGCCCTATTTTATTCCATGGCTTTCATAGATTTATACTTGAAAACTGTCAGATAAGCTCCGCCCACAAAATCTTCATCATTGTTTGCAAACACCAAATTGATATTCCGCTCCAGCGCATAACAACCTTTATTAACTATAAATGCATTAAAATGTATAACAGTTTTATAAATATAAATAAAACGGTTGTGAGTTATGGAAAGAATGTAGGCCTCATTTTCATCCAAGAATTTTTTTTTTTAAATGTCATCTACTCTGTCTATGGCCTAACCATTCATCATATAAAACCCAAAACACACAAATCAGAGATATGAGGTGCATTTTCTGCTCTTTAGGTCACATTCACCAAGCTACCTACCCAGCCCCCAACCCCACCCTTAAATTTGTACATTCACTATATAACAACAACAACAACTATATAACAAAAGTCCATGCCCTATAATTTTTCACATTCTGTAAGTTGTTTCTCTCTTAAAGATGTCACAATACATAAATCAAGTCACCCATAACTTCTGTTACATGCCTTATTTCTAGTTATAAAGGTTAAAACAATGTTAAGATACCGAAAAACAGTAGTGTTTCATTGGACTCGGACTCGACTCGGACTCGGCCCTTTGGGACTCGGACTTGAGTCGGACTCGGCCCATTTTGGACTCGGACTCGTCTCGGACTCGACTGGTCAAGGACTCGGACTTGACTTGGACTCGACTTAGGTGGACTCGAACCCAACACTAGTTTTTTATATTAACATTTTTAGAATGTTTTATGAGACGTGCAGCAAATGTATGCTAGCTTATGTCCTGCCAGATAAAGCAATAGGCTATGTTACAGTTCAAATGTACACATCTAACCTCCTAACCATCTTCCTGAATCGTCCCTCCCTAAAAAATGTTGTAGACGAAAATTATAACTAAAATTATTTGTCAACAAAATTAAAACTACTTTCCTGTTCACTACTCACCTGGACTCATTATTACCTAACCATTATTACCTAAAATATCTACGAATTGCCATGAGAATGGTTTGTAATCCCAGAGGTCAAATCCCTGAAAGTTTGGTGCAAGAACAACATCAGAAGTACTATTTTTCATATGGTGGCCAAGGACTGAATGCATCACTGCCTGGTTTGGACACTGATTGTAACTTTGACATCTACTTCTATGCATTTTTACATTATATGTCTCTTTTTGCTCTCTTATAAAACAAACACAAAGCTGTTGTTTTATGCAGGTCACTTTCTGTTTCTTTTACAGTGGTTCACAACCCTTGACCTGGTGTACCCCAAACTTCCATTTTGTAAGGCACTCTAATATGACATAATCATTTCAGGTCTCTCTAATGATCTTATGAGCTGAATCAAGTATGATTGGTTAGGAAAACAAAAAAAAATTGTACAGAGTTGGAAGGACCCCATCTTGGCGACTATGAGTTTGGCTACATACCTCCTGTGGACCCTCCTCCAATCGCTGCTTCACGCTGTCACAGGCAACATGAAAGCCAATCAAGGAGAACGTCCCACTGTAAAGCCAGCTCTCATTCCAGATCGAGTTGTCATTCCATTATCCCTGGTGCGCAAACTACTTCTGCACTCACAAGCAGTCAGGCAGCCATAGTGGAGGAAAGAATCAAGCAGCAACATTATGACAACCCACTTCAGCAGACAGAGGATGACATGCTGGTTAGACAGAATATCAGAGACTGCAAACCCAAGCTAAAGATGCTCAACGTGTTCAGGAAGAGGCTCTCATTGAGAAGGAAGCAGTGGCTAACCAGTTAGAACATCGGTTCTCAATTCCAGTCCCTACACAGTGTTCATTGCTTCCTACTTGATAAACTTGATAATAAAGGGGAGTTTACTTTACTTTAGAACATTCATTCACGGAGTTGCGCTATGTTTCTGGCTTTACAATCAAAAAAAAAAAAAAAAGTGAAGCTGCCACAATCCTAAAAAAACACAAAATATTGTGGTTGACCATATCTGATTGAAACAGACAATTAAAATGAGGATTTCTAAAGATTCACTCATATTAACAAGCTGTCTTCCCCCAGAGAAGTGATATTAGCTTTATAGATAGTTCTTCTTCTGTTCCAATGTAATGAAGTGTACAAACAATAACCTTGTCACGATCTGTACTGTTGTGGCTCCCTCTACTCTCCCCTAGAGGGAGTCTTCACATGTACTTTTGGACCACACCCGGATCCAGCAGCTTTATGTCTCCCACCAGCTCAACCATGGACCCCATCGACCAGCTACTCACTCTCAAACAGAACGGTATGCCCATTGAGGACTTCATTTCACGTTTTTGTAATCAGATGTACAAACTGTCTTTCTACGATGAACAATATTTCATGGACATTTTCCATTTGGCTCTCGATGAGCCTCTCAAATCGAGGCTGCGATTTGAGTGCCCCCGCACCTGTTTTTCTGATTATGTGGACTTTGCATTGTGGTGCGGGGGTTCATCTTCTGTTCCCGTGGCCGTCACAGAGGTGAAACGCGACTACAGTGAGGAGGATTGTGATTATATCTTGCCACGCTCCTGTTTCACAAACTCTTTTGATTATGCTTTGCAATATGGGGACTTACTTGACTCTGAGGATTTCGCGGGGGAGAACTGCAAACCCACAGTAATGGCGGCCGCGCCGAATCGCGATGTCAAAATGGCGGCCGCGCCGGCGCGCGATGTTAAAACGGCGGCCGCGCCGGTGCGCGGTCACAAAATGGCGGCCGCGGCACGTTGTGATCACAAAATGGCGGACCTCCCAGCACTCCTCCTCAACCAAACAAGCTACTATAGACTCATATCCTGTCTGGAAGATTCCCCAATGATATCAGTTCAGTCAGCGCTCACTATTTTCCACTCTGCCCAGTCTCCCAAGCACGTCAAGATGGCCGCCACACCAGAGTCTTCACAAGTCAAGATGGCCGTCCTTCCTGAGTCAGCACCTGTCATGGCCGTCACTCCAGTGTCTAGTCCAGTCCCAGTTATCGTTCCAAAGCCAAGTCAAGTGTCAAGTCCAGTGGCAGCTTTTGTTTCAAGTCAAGTTACAGCCTTCGTACCAAAGCCAAGTCAAGAGTCAAGTCTATCCTCAACTGCCTATCCAGATTCATGTCCAGTCACAGCCCTCTCTCCACAGTCAAGTCAAGTCTCTCATATCACAGCGACACTCGACCGGCTGGAAGACATCCTTGCTTCACTCCGCAAGCTGCAAGCCGCAGCTGTCCCGCATCCCGTGTCGAGCACCGTCGTCACAGCTGCTCCTCACTCTGAGTCAAGTCTCGTCGCAACTGCTCTCAAGGTGAATGATACTGCCCCAGCGCCAAGTCAAGTCACTGCTGTGCCTCCAGAGCCAAGTAAAGTCACAGCAGTTCCCTCAAAGCCAAGCCAAGTTACCGCTGTTCCTCCACAGTCAGGCCAAGTCGTCGCAGTCGCTTCTCCAGAGCCTAGTGATGTAGCAACTGTCCCTCCAGAGTCAAGTGATGTCACTGCTGACGTCTTCGCAGCTCTTCCGCCTCCACAGTCAATTGTCCTCACAGCTGCTCCACCTCCACAGTCAAGCCCTGTCTTCGCAGCTGCTCAGCCTCCAGAGTCAAGCCCCTCCACAGCTGCTCGGCCTCCAGAGTCAAGCGTCTTCGCAGCTGGTCCTCCCTCTGAGCCAAGTCATGTTGTCGCAGCTGCTCCGCCTCCTGAGTCAAGCGTCTTTGCATCTGCTCCGCCTCCTGAGTCAAGCGTCTTTGCATCTGCTCCGCCTCCTGAGTCAAGCGTCTTTGCAGCTGCTCCGCCTCCTGAGTCAAGCGTCGTCGCATCTGCTCCGCTTCCTGAGTCAAGCGTCGTCGCATCTGCTCCGCTTCCTGAGTCAAGCGTCGTCGCATCTGCTCCGCTTCCTGAGTCAAGCGTCGTCGCATCTGCTCCGCTTCCTGAGTCAAGCGTCGTCGCATCTGCTCCGCCTCCTGAGTCAAGCGTCTTCGCTGCAGCTGCTCCTTCCTCTGAGCCAAGTCATGTTGTCGCCACAGCTGCTCCTCCCTCTGAGCCAAGTCATGTTGTCGCAGCTGCTCCGCCTTCAGAGTCAAGCCCCGTCGTCGCAGCTGCTCCTTCCTCTGAGCCAAGTCATGTTGTCGCCGCAGCTGCTCCTCCCTCTGAGCCAAGTCATGTTGTCGCAGCTGCTCCGCCTTCAGAGTCAAGCACCGTCGTCGCAGCTGCTCCTTTCTCTAAGCCAAGTCATGTTGTCACAGCTGCTCCGCCTCCAGAGTCAAGCCTCTTCGTCGCAGCTGTTTCCCCAGAGTTAAGTGATGTCTCAGCTGCTACACCCCCTGAGTCAAGCTTCATTGTCACAGCTGCTCCTCCCACTGAATCAAGCGTCATCGCCGAAGCTCCTCTTCCAGAGTCAAGCCTCGTCGCTGCCACTCCTCCAGCGTCAAGCCTCGTCGCTGCTGCTTCAGAACCCTGTCTCAACACAGCTGCACACATACCAAGCCAAGCCACAGCACCAGCGCCCAGTCATGTCACAGCTACTGTTCCAGTACCAAGCCCCATCATTGGCACCACTCCGGTGCTGGCCTTCACTGAGGCCGTGCTCCTCCTGAGAACTGCTCTTTGGGTTGTCTGGGCCGCGTATACCACCACCGAGTCCTCAGAGGTGGCGGCTCACCCCGCAGAACCTCTGAGGGTGGCCTCCCCCGAGGAGGTGGCCGACGCCACGGATCCTCAAGCCGAGGGGGAGGTCGCACCTGCTCCCTGCACGGTGGTAGCGCCCAGCAACCCACACCACTCTGAGCTCTCGTCTAGTCCCAATTCAGCCGCTGAGGCCCCCTATACGCTGGGTATCCAACCCAACCTGGCCAGGAGCTTGGGCTCCGAGCTTTCTCTCTCTGTGTGTGTCTGTCTGTCTGTGCTCCAAATTACAGACCTGTCTGATCCGCCCTGGGGAGTTCCCGCTCTGCCCTGGAGGGCTCCTGTCCTGTCTGCTCCGCTCTGGGGGGATTCCGTTCTGCCCTGGAGGGCTCATGTCCTGTTTGATCCGCCCTGGAGGGCGTCCGATTTGCCTGATCCGCCCGGGAGGGCGTCTGATTCTCTCTCTCTGTGTGTGTGTCTGTCTATGCTCTACGTTACAGATCCGTCTGCTCCACCCTGGGGGGATCCCGTTCCACCCTGGAGGGCTCCTGTCCTGTCTGCTCCACCCTCGGGGAATCCTGTTCCGCCCTGGAGGGTTCCTGTCTTGTCTGCTCCGCCCTGGGGGGCTTCCGTGCCGCCCTGGAGGGTTCTAGTCCTGCCCGATCCGCCCTGGTGGGCGTCTGCTCCGCCTGATCCGCCCTGGAGGGCGTCTGCTCCGCCTGATCCGCCCTGGAGGGCGCCTGCTCCGCCTGATCCGCCCTGGAGGGCTTCTGACTCATCTGCTCCGCCCTGGAGGGTTTCTAACTCATCTGCTCCACTCTGGAGAGCGTCTAACTCATCTGCTCCACCTTGGAAGGTGTCTGATTCGTCTGCTTCGCCCTGGAGAATGTCTGCCCCGTCCTGGGGGTCTCCTGAGCATCTAGGTCAGCTCTGTTGCTCTGCTGCCGCTTGGGCTCCTTCTGGACTCTTTGCCCCTCCTGACTCTATCAGCCCACATGGTCCTGGTCCTCCCCTATGCTTCCCGCCCTACCCCCCCGCCCTTTTGGTGTCTTTGGACTGTTTCAGCGTCTGGAAGCCGCTTCTAAGGGGGGGCTCTGTCACGATCTGTACCGTTGTGGCTCCCTCTACTCTCCCCTAGAGGGAGCCTTCACATGTACTTTTGGACCATTAGCTCACTTCATTTCCCATAACCCCTTTCTCGTAAACTTCCTGTCACCTTTCACCTCTCACCCCTGTCGGCCATCTTGCTTTTCAATGCATAAATAGCCCGGTTCATTCACCATTTCTTTGTGAAGTCTTGATCAGTTATCTGTCATTTCCGAGCGTTTTCCATGTTTGTTTTTCCCGTGTCGACCCCCCTTGTTCCCTGGCTCCTGTGATTGTTCTCCGCCCGCCTTTTTGACCCTTGCTCGTTTCTGCACTATCCCATTGATCGCTGCCCGCCCCGACTATCTGCCTGGACTATCGTTTGCCCTACTGGATTACCTGTGTTGTACCCGTCTGCTGTTTTGACCACGCCTGTCGACCATGAGTTCGTTTAATAAAGTTTTGCACTTGGATCCACCCGCCTATGACTCCTTTGTGACAAACCTGAGGGACACACTCTGAAAATCTTTACTATAATTTTTGAATTAAATAAAAAAAAACAAAATCATAGAGAAGTACATACTCAACAATGCGAAAAATGTTCAGGGGGGTTACAGAGCATTGTAGTTGTCATGAGAATATGAAACGCCTGTTTGTTGGTCTAAATTTCTGTGAATGTTTTCTTTTTTTTTATTAACTTTATAAACAGTATGCTTAAAGTTCCAGTGGTGTTATTTATGACCAGTGTTGGGGGTAACACATTACAAGTAATGCAAGTTACGCAATAATATTACTTTTTTCAAGTAACTAGTAAAGTAATGCATTACATTTTAATTTCCAAGAAAATATCTGAGTTACTTTTTCAAAAAGTAATGCCAGTTACTTTTTGTTTCCCATTTTTATTTAATCCCATTTTAACCAGTGACTTTGCTGCTGACCTTTGTTGATCCAATTCAACCATACACTGCAAAAATACTTTTCTTGCTTACATTTTTTGTCTTGTTTCCAGCAAAAAAATATCAAAAAAATCTTAAATCAAGAAGGATTTTCTAGACAAGTAAATAATATATATATTTTTTTTATTTATTTAGTTTTGTTTTCAGAAAAAAACAAGTAAAAATTAAGTTAGTTTTCGCTTAGAACAAGCAAAATAATCTGCCAATGGGGTAAGCAAAAAACTCTTATTTCAAACAGAAAACAAGATGATTTAGCTTACTTCATTGGGAGATTATTTTGCTTGTTTCAAGCAAAAACACTTAATTTTGACTTGTTTTCAGAAAAAAACAAGAAAATAATTTTTACTTGTCTAGAAATTTTTTAGATATTTTGTCTGAAAACAAGACAAAAAATCTAAGTAAGAAAAGCATTTTTTGCTGTGTACTATTAAACAAAACTTACTTTATATTAACTAACATTTTTGCTTTTTTTTCTCATTGCTGAAGAGTGTTGAACTTTCTTTTCCTACAGTTCTACTGTACAGATGTCAATTTAATTTTCCTTTAGCCCTGCCCAGATTTAAAAAGTAACACAAAAGTAATGTAACACATTACTTTCCATAAAAAGTAAATAAGTAACGTAATTAGTTACTTTTTTAGGGAGTAACGCAATATTGTAATGCATTACTTTTAAAAGTAACTTTCCCCAACACTGTTCATGACTAAGACAGCTTTAAATCTTAGATTGTTTAGCATTTTAGTCCATAATCCATAACAACATGCCCTCCACCTCCAGTTAAAAAGTCCATCCCCTATTGTTTTCTCACATCTAAATCCACCAACATATTTGTTTAGACATTAATCCAAACATGTTTTTGTAAATGGTTCTTGATCTATGCATATTCCTCTCCTGGTTCAAATGAGGAGATATTTCCATGGGTGAAAGCAATATTATGGATAGATGACTATAGTATTTTAGCCAGAAATAATGGTGTGAAATGAAAAACATATTAATGGTAGATCTGTTTATTTCAAACATGCAACTTTTTGCCTTATTAGAATCATACCAATTACTTGTGGATATTTTTTTTTTATCAATTGTTTGGACGATGGATTCTGATGGCATTCATTCACTGCAGAGGATCCATTGATATGAACAACTGACATAATGCTACATTTCTCCATATCTGTTCTGATGGAAAAAAATAAATAATAATCTACGTCTACAAACTACATCTTGGATGGCACAAGTATCTAAAAAAGAAAGAAAAATATGTCACTGAGAACACTTGTGAGTGATCATAGTTGCTTTTTTAGAAATGCACCTCAGATTAGTCATCACTAAAACGCTGGAGTTTTGTTCAGTGTGCGCATTTGCTGACTGAACTGAACTCTTGTGAATTTTCACAAACAACAAAATTATGATGTACAAACAATTTAAGACTTTTACACTGTATACAGCTTCATTGATTATTATGGGAGAATTTGAGGGTGCTTAAACTGGGCAGAACATTTTTTTAATGTTTTAATATTTTTTATCAATCTTTACAATAACTTTTCCTAATAACGTGCTAGTTTCCTGGCTAAATGCGCTAATATAAACAATGGCTACTCACTCCAGGGAAAGAAGAGAGGGGTGGGGCAAGCAGAGTTCATTTGCATTTAAAGGAACATGCAATAGAATCAGTTGATATTTTGCAGAGCTGATTTTGACATGTATTTTTTTTACACTACTATTAAGAATTTTTAACCAAAGTATATTATAGACTTTTCATTAAGACCCTAAAGAATCATATCAACTCATATCGACCCCTTTTTTAATGTTAATGAAACAATAAAAGAAAGATATAGACTTCCTTCTCTTAACTAAGTAACTTTAGCTTTAATGTGTATTTTTGTATATTTACTTTACACAGTAACACAGTTTTCACAAGCACTGTTTATTTTGGTCATTTGTATCTGCATATCTGAGGGCTAAGCCCCCCTGAGGTTAATAGATTACATTAACATTAGTTTACTCTTACCCTGGAGTTGGCTAACCCTCCACATGCTTTTAGAGATTGCAGCGTCATACATCACGGTGAAAAATAACTTGAAATAATCCTGAAAGTATGTTAAGATAAATGTTGAAGTTTGCCCCCTAAAAGTACAATTGGCCCCTGACTGGATTCCCAGTTATTGTAGTCTAGAACCGCACACTGAACATGAGACAGAGCCTAAAAGAATGTCTCATGCCAAATGCGTGTGAGTTGGCAGCCCCACTTTGAGAAAGTATTTCACCGCTGTTTTGAGTTATTAAAAACAATTGTTTTAAAAATAAATAATTTTACAAAAGTTCACTCACATCCATAAGGACACAACGATTACTGGATATCTTATCTGTCGAGCATAGGCCAAGTCTCAGAGTTGTGGCCATCTCTGAAAAGCCAGTCTGAAGTTGATACAAGTTTTGTATTCCTGACTTTGTCACATTTTGCTTGTAAACTCTTTTCTGAATGAGGTTCTTTGTTTTAACAACTGGCGATTCATCAGATTGTTGTCTTTTTGATTGATCCATTTGAATTTGAAAGCTGCAGGCTAACTTTTTTGGGATAAAAATGATCCGAAATCAATTGTTGAGAAAGTTCATAACCAGCCAGTGTTCAAAACTCCTTACTTTAGCACAATTCCAAATGGTAAATTGTAATAATGTTTTCAAATTTGAGCCGTACTGGTAGGTTTTCTTTGAAAATACAAGAATCCCTGTAAACATGAAGAAGGAGTACTGGCTAGTTGGATATATGGCATATGAGATTGCTGCAGGCAGGATTATTTATAGCCTTTTCTCACAGCAGCTGGAATAATTAAATTTATGATTTTACATTTACATTTAGTCATTTAGATTGTAATCCAGAAAGGATTATGTGTAACAGTATATTTCCACTGGCACATAGCGAGCGCAGTGGAGGGAGCGCTTTCAATTAATTCCTATGGAAGTTCATCAGTGGCTCTCGCAGTGCATTATGGGATTGAACACAGCACGGAGAAAGCATTGAGAGTGGCTGAGAGTGGCAAAAAGGTTGGGCATTTCTCAACGCAAATCTCTAGCGAAAAACGCCGGGTGACAACCAATCGCTGTGAAACGTAGGCAAGGCAAGATTTTGATGTTGCTATGTTTACGAGTGTTTGCGGAACTGGTGGATTACTAAACTGAAATCACATATAATTGAAAAAGTCATGCAAAATGCACTTTGCATGCTTTCATTATATGCTAGGGCACCAATAAAGTGTTTAGGTTGCGAACCGCCATTAAAAGAAGGTGAAAAGCAAACAGGGTGACACTCCCCAAAGCAGTGGCGTTGTAGCATTGCCAGCAGCACTGAGTGCAGATTTGACTTGGCTTTAGCCAATCCGTGAACAGATTATTAACAACCAATCATAAAACATTTAACTGAACTTATAATGGACAGTTAAAAATGGAGGAAAAGATTGTTTTAAGTGTTAAGGGTTTTTCAAGAATTGTATGACCCATCTAAAGTCATATACAGAGACATAAATAAAAAATCCAGAGCTTGGGAGTGCACTAGGTGGTTTGCCAGTTAGAAATACAAATACAAATATTTGCAAAATCCTAACAGGCTATTCTTCAACAAAAAAAAACAAAACAAAAAAAAAAAACACTCCACTTGTGCCAAACGAAAAAAAAAAAAAAATTACAATAACTAATGAAGGATGACACAAGCATAAATTTTCATAAGTACAAATGTGACCCAAATGTGACATCCCTACACTGCGTCGCGAACACTGCCTCAACTCCACAAAATGCGTCCACTACAAGAGAAGGAGGCAGCCACACAGCGATTCCACCGCTTGACGCGTTCCGTGTGAAAGGGCCTTTAATGAAACACATGTAAATGACTGAAATTACATTATATTCTAGTTTTAAATGTGCAATTTATATTTCAAAGAGAACCATTTGTTTTATATGAAATTGGAATGCTATGACAATTAGAGATTAGACTGTAGCCTACAGAATTGAAATCTAACGCTAATACACACTATAGTCACGGAATGCTCATCTTGTTAACATTAATAATTTGAGAACAAAGTGGTATAACAGTAATAATAATTTGCACAGTTTGAGGTGATGTGAGCTAAGTGATCATTAGATTGAATTAACTGTAATGCTTTTTTCTTCAGTTGGTCAGAACAAAAGTGGCAGACATGTTACTTACTGGTTCAGATGACATCCGGTGTAAATTCTTATTTGGGTCATACTTCCAAGATGTAGTATCTGTGATTCCTAAGTACAGTATCCACACCAGTGTAGTTACTGACAGCCACACATACACCTAAAAAATATTCAATTGATCCGCGCTGAGGAGCTGTACCGATGCACAACCCACGTAATGAAGATAATTCCGCAAATAACTGCAATTGCAGGTTTTAACACAGAGATGGCGACAAAGAGACAAAATGTATAACCATACAAAACAAATGTAGCATTTGTACAATGTAACATTTCCACAAAATCGGACCTGCTTAAAGTTGTGAATTGGATTTTTTTATGTAATTGTTTGAGAATTGACATTCGTTTAAATTATTTGTTTTTGTAACCAAAAAAGTCTAACAAACCTGAGCTCTAAATAATCCATTTAATAAATTATTTAGATACATTTGTGTTCTTTAAGACCTTCATTACATATAGTCTGACATAATTTATAAAGGGAAGCATCTTAAACTTTACATTAGGGCATCCTAATCAGATAATGAGGGTGAATACAGTACTCAGTCAAATAGCAGTGATGGTGAGGCGCTGTCCCCAAATGAGGCCATGGTTACTCGTTGGGCAGAAAATCTCTTTTACGTTATTGATGGCAATGGAGACAGAGAGGAGAATTGAGTGAAGTGGAGAACCTGAGCTCAACCAACTGGCGAGATGCCAGTAATTTAACCCCCACCTGGACTGCTGGGTGCAGGACATCCCTCTGCATGACAAGAGGAACCAGGGATGCCATACAAATTACATACAGCACTGCCATGTGTGTTGTTTCATGTGAAGCCGGTATGTGTCCTTGAATGTAATACAAGAGATAGGGGCTATAGACAAGATTGGCATGATCAAAGGTTTTGTGAAGTGTGCCAGAAAGAGCACCATGTCAAATAGGAAGATTTTCTTTTACCTGATTGATACGGCTGTACTCAATACCTACATTGTCCACCACCAATTTTAAGGTGAGAGGATAGAACATGACATTCATCAGAGGATGCATACATAACTCTCTCATAAAGCACAAAAAGGTTAAATATTTGTGGGGAAAAACACAAACAGTTCTTTAGTTATGGGTAGTGTCTTGAAAAAAAAGAGACTCCATATTCACTTGAACCCCACTCATGTACGAATAAACATATGGAAACACATAGTTTATTTATTTAACATATTAAACAGATGAAAGCTATGTTGGAAGACATTGAAGTAGCAATGCATTAATGATGCCTGATGAAAAGACCTGATTTTCTCTGTTGCACTAGACTGCTATTAACAAATTTAACCAGCACTTTAGCAGTGAAAAAATGTAGAAAATATGCCTCAAATACTTCAAACAGAAAGCAGTTTATATGTTAGTAGTAGGCTAAAACGCTGCATTCGTTTGTTGTAGTAAATGAAACATTTCGCTTGCATTTACACTCCATTCAGTAAAATTGTGTAGTGTTAAGATACAATGAATATCAGCACCATAAAAATATAAATCATCTATATGTAACCCTGGACCACAAAACCAGTCATAAGTCGCTGGAGTATATTTGTTGCAATAGCCAAAAATACATTGTATGGGTCAAAATTATACATTTTTCTTTTATGACAAAAATCATTAGGATATTAAGTAAAGATTATGTTCCATTAAGATATTTTGTGAATTTCCTACCGTAAATATATCAAAACTTAATTTTTGAAAAGTAACATGCATTGCACCCTCAGATTTTAGATTTTCAAATAATTGTATCTCGAACATATATTGTCATATCATAACAAACCATGCATCAGTTGAAAGATTATTTATTCAGCTTTCAGATGATGTATAAATCTCAATTTTGAAAAATGTACCCTTATGACTGGTTTTGTTATTACATTTTTTGAAAATTTTCCTTAAAATATCATTTTCAATTTTTATTGTATTAATTATTTAAATTATATTTTATTTTGTTTTATATTTTATCCTGAGAAACCCTGTACTAGGTAAGTAACTACTGGCTAAAACAAAATATGCTGACTAACAGTGTCACATGACTGCTGATTTTAATATGTTAAACACCTATGTGTAGTAGTCTTAGATTTAAATTAAATGGAACTCTTATAGTGAAATTCTATCTTGTTACTGTCATGGTCAAATCGAGAATAGAATTAATTCTTATAAAAAGAAAAGTTTTATATCACTGTAAAATGAGAAGTTGTTGAGGAACTTGCATATGAAAAGTTGAAATGTTGATATTGAAAACTTATTACAAGATGAACAACCATGTGCTATTAACGTTTAATTAATCAAACTTTCTATTCTTATAAAAATATTGCTTGAGTGAGTCATTTAATATTTAAGCACATTATTTAAAATTCTTGGCTTGAAGATTGCAGTGAGTGCAAAATACTGATGTCCCCTTCATGTTGCCTTCAGAAACAAACAATGAGCACAGACTACTCATGTGAACCTCTTCCATGATTCATTCACTCAAGTTTTTTTGTTGCTGTTGTTTCTTCATGTTGTTTGTATAGTCTATATTTTAACAGTCACTTGCACAGCCAAACTAATCAGCTTTCAATGCATGTGAAGTTAACAAAATCCATGTTCAATAAAAGTGATGACGATACAAAGCACAGGCAAGCTAATTTTGATAATTTGTCAGACTGTGTTGAAACTGTTATAAGTGAGTGTTCTTATTTAACAAAATCCATTTCTGCATTTGTGATTTTCACTTTAAACCTCTGTGTTTTTAAAAAAATATAACATTTCTCACATAAGAAACTTTTGGGGAAGTCTTGGATTACTAAAAAAAGCTTTATTTAAACTTTCAAAAAAGTCATCCATAGAACTGTCAGTGATGTGGTCTCTCACAGATCATATAACATACAAATTCACAGTGATAATACATATGTTTCCAGTTGGAAAATGCACAGGTTTATTTACACAGAAGGTTGTACAAACAGAGGAAGAAACAAATAGGCAAATGTATTGTGCTAGTAACATTAGAAATGCTTATGTTATGTTTTTACTAGATAGTGTGCAACTATGTTTGTCAATAGCTGTCTCTCTGGTAAAAAAAAAAAATAAAAAAAAATAAATAAATAAATAAATGGTATATGCAAAATACACATATAATAAAATAATACACAACCATTTGTGCAGTTGATACAATGACATTTTTTCCGCCTTTAACTTTTGCACATACTTTTGCTGTGTGCTTACAATATTGTATTGTATTATGGACATATAAGCATTTACAAATCTAAAACACCCTTTACATCATATTCATGATCCCATTACACAATTATAATAAACTCATACCTGCTCTACCAAAGGCAGAACTGGAACTGTGTAACCTGTGTGCTTCCTCTTAGCACAAGTAAGCCGTATGTAATGAGAACTCATTAATGTAAATGACTTTGGTTTCAATTGCATCCAGTGATCTTTCTGAGCAATCTGCACATTGTCAGAATGCATTACGACACCGAATTCCCTCAAGCTCTACCAGATGAAAGATTATGTTATGCAAAGGGAATACTGCAGAGAGTCTAATATGTGTAATACAAAATGGCAGATCTTCGGCAAAGGCTACATTGTGTGTGTGAGACACATACTGAATAGGTTTCACAAAACTTTCATTGCTTGCATTGTAGAGAAGATCATAGCTTTTTCTGCCTGAAAGAAGGAAATGCCAGACTTCAGCTGAATTATAAATGGACATTTTCACAAATGCTTTTACTAGGAAATAATTTCTATCGAGATAAATGTTAAATGTTAGCTTCACAAAGCCTTAGATATGTTATAGTGTTACATATTCCATTTATATTTAATCTGAATAGTTTCTTGTTCAGTTGTGTAGCAATCAAACTCCCTACCATAAGGAATAATCATTGTCATATAAAATATAAATCATTATAAATCATTACAAAGCCACTCAATAAAAGAGGCGTGTACAAAAGAACTGAAGGATGAATTAGAATAGTTGTTTTATGATTACAGCCGTGCCTCATCTCAAGGTCAATACACAAAGGCACTTGTACAAACCAACAAGAGAATACATAAATAAATGTCTTAGCTTTTACGTGGAGTTTCTTTGATTCCCACAACATGCTTTTACAATATACAAATATAGACACCTTTGAACACTGTCTGCATCAGTAGTGACACTGTAATAATAACTGTAATAGATTTCTGTTGTTACATTCTGTCTTTTTTAACAAAGCTTGATCGTATTAGCTTGTAGAATTGATTGTATTAGCCTGTCAAGTGAAATGGAGGTAGCGAACACTTAAGCGTTTGTGCTGAGACTGACAGATAACAGACCTTTGTGAACGATACATTAAGTTGTCTGTGTATAGTTCAGTAACTAAGGTAAAACGTTAAAATCTGTGTTCATAATATGAGCGCACGGCAGCAGATGTGAGGTCACTGAACTAGCGTTATATCTGAGTCTCTTGAGAGCCATTTCAGATTAAAGCTAGAGGTCTCCCCCATTAATAATGCAAGCATGAAAGCTGCCTCTCTGTTTTGTTACCACTTTTAAAACTAAGCCACTGATAGAAAAACTATGCAGATCAAGTTGCAACAGTTTTGGTGTGAAAAAAAAAAAAAAGTATCTATTTCTTTGAACAAGCTTATTTTATTTGTTTATTTTACATCAACTAGTATTTTTCTTTATTGACACTAAAAATGCAAACACAACAGATGTAGGTGTTAGCTAGGTCAGAACCTCATGTTGTTCATTAAATCAGAGTTTAACTGTTTTATGCCATCTACATATATGTAGATATTATTATATGTATTATATTATGCCGATACCACAACAATACACAAACAAACCACTAAAGAAAAACTAAATTATCAGTAAATCTACATTTTGAAAACAAAGATGTGAATTTTCCACAATTCCGTGAAAACTAAAATGGTCTATCATTTTTAGTTTATGTAGAATTCACAATCATTTAAAAATCTTAATAGAAACGAATTACCTATTTGCGCAGGAATATTCAGTGATATAGGAAAGGCTGTTTTTTGTCTTTCTGCTTTTTACACAAAAACTAAAATATTATTTTTTAGAAGAACAAGTCCTTAATACAGGCATTCATACCACGATAAATTGTAAATATCCTCTGTTCTCAAACACCTTCTTAAACTCTGTGTTTTAGGACTGCTTTACAATATTAATATATATATATATATATAATATGTAAACTAATAGCCTTTTTATATATATAATTCTGGAGATGGCATTGTCTCTCCAGCACCCGGTGTTCTGCAACCTATTAGCATCATTTCGTCCATCGAGTTCCATTAATTACATTTGAATGAAAACTTGCGCGGAAGAATAAGATTTTGGAGAGGCCTGCCAGATACTTGCTCCTCTTGGGAGGACCTTTAACCTTCTTAACGGTGGGTATGCAGTACTTAAAGGCTGCTTTTTACTACAACTGGGAAGCTGGGACGTGCACCTGCCTGCTTCTAGTACAAAATGGTCGACATCAGCGAAGTGGCAATTGCTTTATGCGTAGAAGGATTCTTAGATTACTGCGTGCTGATTAATGGACGAGTTACACAATTTGATAATATCTTATATCTTATATTTCGAAATATTATACATATTAAAATTTCCTTACTTTAATTGCACATTGTGTCTGCACATTCCATCTGTTTTAGATGTGAGATATAATTTACATAGATAAATAAAAATTCACTTCCTGACTGTTTTAAAAATGTAAAAAAAAAAAAACAAATAAAAAATAAAATAACTAAAAGTATTGCTTCTCAAGTGCATTTCGACATAACAAAATAATGACCGTGATTTGAAAGATTATAAAGATTTTTTTATTTGTTTTGAAGGCTGTGACTCGCACTTATTTCTATCAAGGACTTGTGAATATTCAAACTGCATTTTGAAACCCAGAAAGACCACTAAAGAATATCTCTGGCGCTTATAAACGTTATTTATTTGACATACGAACAATTCTGTAACAATTAAAAAAAATGTAGCCTACATGCAAGTTGATGGCCACATGAGTAATAAAGCTTTGACGCTGGATATTTATGCAACTATTCAATTTAGCAACCATGAAACTGAAAGTATTAATATGCTTAATATTACTTTATAGTAAATGTTACTAGGCATAAATGTAAACGCTCTAGGTAAATATTTTGCTAATAGTTTTGTCTGAAAATGATAGGCCCTATTCCAGCTGTACTAATCGTGTTTGTTAGTGTTGAAGATTTCCACCTACAGACACTTATATGAAAAACATATAGGGTCGATTAAGAAGGATTTTAGAATTTTGTGAGTCTTTATAAGCAACCATAACTGTGTTTTAAGCATATGCATATACTGAGCAGTCTTCTTTAGATGAAACATCACATATCGCTGTTTTGTCTAGTTATTTTTGTATTTGCATTTTATTATACATACGCATCAGAGCATTTAGACATATTCAGCGAGACCTACTCTTGCTGTTCAAGCTGTAGCCTAACAAAGGTAACCAAAAATTGATATGCCGTTCTTAATTAACATAATTGTACCAAATTAATTAAAGAAATCGTCGCGGGTTGTGGAGTATCATGATGCAATGTATCTTGACTCCTCATTGTAATACATTTACCCCGGAGGAAACTAAGCTACGACTTGTGCAACAACAGAATAGAAATGAAAATAAATACTGAAACTTGATATTTGATGTCTTGATATCTGTGGATGCTTTATTTACGCAACGGATAAAAAAAAAAATAAATAAAAAAAACACTGACTTGGTGCACCTTGTTGACCCAAATTGTTTTTGCTGTAACGCAACAGCTAGGCCATAGTTTGCTTGTTAATAACTTATTTTTTATACTCGTAACCTATTTAGATATTTTTTAATAGCCTATACTCACACGATTTTGAATGTGTTTTATATTGCATTTCAAATTGTGCGTTACTGAATGTGATGCCAATAAACTGTATATACAATATTACCACTCCGAGCCCTTGTGTCTATACCGCAAAGTAGACATTAACTTATTCTGGACACTTTGTTTCACACTCGGTTCTGTGAGATAATGGGTCAGGACCCCAGCTCTTACTCCAGGCTCTTTTTCCCCTTACTGACCCTTGATCCATCAAGCACTTCAGTGGACACATGTGTTTGCCCATTTACTTTGAGGCTTATATATACGCTGTGCTTTAAATGAGGATAGTTGTTTAAGAAACGCGACGAATTGCAAACCAAATGTAAATTTAAATAAACTGAACATCAAAAAACGTTCAAAGGAATACTACACACCATGCCTTATTTTGATGGCAAGCCAATTACCAACAGCTCTTGTCATGCATTAAAGGAGAAGGGCCATAGGTGACAGCTAACTCACAGCAAGTCACACAAGCAAAACTGCACAGATACGTCCTGGGAATTCTCGATACTTTTCACTATTATTTTTTACATTTTACTTGCAAGTCACACGCAGACACATAACTTTGCTTAGAAACGCGACATGAGTTTAACCAAGAACGAACAGAACTTAAATCAAAGCACGGCAATAGGCTATTTGTATTTTATTCACAAACAAATTTTCCGCACATTCACCGATTAATGCAGTTTAATGGAAAAAACAATACATTTTATTAAAGCAAAAAGACATGCGCCAGAATAATTTCAAAATATACTGAAATATACTAAAGTAAAAATATAAATGCATATTAAAATCCATCTCAGAAGCAACACGTGCAGTCTTGTTGTTCAGTTTCCGCTTAGTGTAACTCATTCATCAGCCACTGTTAGGTTCTTTGATTTTTTTTTTTTACATCTTATTATTTTAACATTACACCCACTAACACGTAAACACACATATACGCACACACTGCTTTTATGAAACTTTTTTGAAGACAAATTCCGCGAGTTCCTAAACTTGCATATTAAAACTGAACAATTCATCTATACACGGCAAACACGCTGCTTTCAATGCAACGAGATGTGATTCATTTTCCACGGCAGCCTGTTTCAGTACCTGAGTAAATGTTGTCCAGTATATCCCAGTCCCATCTCTGATGGTGGATTTTGCTTGTGTTCCTTCTCCATTGAAGTATAGCCTACAAACAAAACATTTTTAGTTTTTCTTGAGTGACTTGGTATACTTGAAATGCTAAGCGGTCACCCATCCAGTGGTTTCTCCAGCATCAGAGTGAGGCGGTTGCTTGGCCCTCGGTCATGCTCTCTGCCTTAATATTCCACAAGGTTGAGTGGCCCTCATTTACCTAATGGATCAGGCGCACAAAACCTTAGACGAGTTTCTCGCTCTGCTAGGCACAAGCCAAACTATATGTGATGCTTCGTACTGTCTGGTCTCAGAATGAACCCAAATTAAACATACCGACAATTAGACACTTAAATATGATTTGCTGAACGTTTAGTCCAGAAACGCTGGATGTTAGTGTTTGTTTTGCTTTGTACGATTACAAAAAGAGCATAAATGTGCTGTTACCAAAGCCAAAATGACTTAACGAAATTTCACCTTACATAGGCTAAAATGTGTGAGACCAACATCCACCCACGTGGTCGAATTAGACAGAGGTGTGTTCAACATGACTGATGGATACAGGCAAGTAAATGTTTCTCCTTCCTAAACTTGTATTAAAACTTCCTATACTTACAAGTTTGGCTTATCTTTGTTTCCTTGCGCACTTAAAACGAGTCTTATTTTTAAATACTTATTTATATGAAGTGCCAAAATTAGGCCACCTTAGTATTTTGTTTAAAACTGCAGAAAATGTGCACTGTAATTTCTCAAATCCATAGGCCTGCTCACAATCGTGAGGTTATTGACCCAGAAAGAATAATAATAAAAAAGGTTAAATGGGACTGTTATATTCACACGTGGATCTTGGTAATAACGATTTTTGCTGAGGAAAATACAGAACTTTTTAAATGTTCAATGTTGGTTTTAACAATTTACATTCTTCATAAGTTTATATGATTAAGATACGTTTTCCCTTAATGCAGAGTTCCAGGTTTATATAGCTATTGCAAACTCTCCCGTTTTGAAAATATAGTTGTGCTTCAAATGTCGATTTTATGTGGACATATTTTTTACCATGATCTTATTTGGGAGAGACCCTTACCGCTGCTTAAGACGCATAAATTAGGTCATAGACTGGAGGGGGTCTTCATTGTGCCACTCTGACTGTGCGCACTGGCGCTTATGACTCTCGGAGTGCTCTCAGAGTTGGAAAAGTATGGAATTCCCTATTGACGCAGATTAACAGTGCCTAAAAAAAAGAAGAAGAAGGAGAAGAAAAAGTAGACTTCAGGCAGACAACGTCGGCTCAATTCGAAGTGAATAAGCTTTTTGAGGACGGTGATAGCCTCGTCTATTGTGCGGCAAAAAAAAGGAGAAATATGACCATTGAAAATGTTCAGTCGGCATGATGCTAAATGTAATGTGAAACTAACAACATTTTTTTCTCAATTATCTTGCTGAGATGTCAATGACTATTGTTTGCTGGTCTAGGGAGTCGCTCCGCCCCTCATGTTTGTCGTAAATCTGGCGCCTGGCTACAATAAACCTGAGATAAGAGTGGCCAGGGCTCGCCTCCTTCTCCAAGGCGATCAATCGGATCTCAGGCATACTACAAGCACTCTCTTACGTCGACGTCCACGAGAACAGAGCTGATACAACAACACGGCTGAGCTCCAGCACCAAATATCTATCTGCTTTCTGAACCATGTCGCTGAGCCCAAAGCACACGACACCTTTCTCAGTGACAGATATTTTGAGCCCAATTGAGGAGACTTACAAGAAGTTTAGTGGCATGGAGAGCACTGGAAACCTCACATCTCCATTGGGAGCGTACCGGCAACCTCAGGTGTCCCAGACTGGCATGCAGCAACACTCTATGGGCCACAACGCCACTGTGGCGACCACCTACCACATGCCACACTCCGTTTCCCAGTTCTCGCACAGTGCAATGGGGGGCTATTGCAATGGCAGCATTGCCAACATGGGGGACCTACCCTCTTACCAAGAAACTATGAGAAACAGCGCAGCAGCAACAGGGTGGTACGGCGCCAATCCTGACCCTAGATACTCAACAAGTAAGTTCTGCTATATTAATCTGATTTATGTTGCTCGTTGTCTTTATTGAGTTACCAGTGAGTTTACGCTAGTTTTACGCATCAGTATTATTGCTCATACTTTTCCTTAGGATTAGGAATCTTATCGTCGCTGCTACTGTTACTGCTAATTTTGCAATCGTGCTTAAGTTAATTGTATCTGAAACGTTTATATTCTGTCATTTGTGCACGCGTAAATGCTGCACTGAGATGATCGTTTCCAGACTGTTGCTGCACAAATTATTTACCAATTTAGCCCAACACTGCTACTAATTGAATGGCCGTACATCTGTATACATATTTTGAAGTTTCTAGATTCATGGGACCTTCCACAGGTATGAACATGACAGGAATGGGCACGCTGACAGGCATGGCCGACACCACCAAATCCATCCCACCTCTGCATGCAGCCCCAAGAAGGAAACGACGGGTGCTCTTCTCTCAAGCACAAGTCTACGAGCTGGAAAGGAGATTTAAGCAACAGAAATACCTTTCAGCGCCCGAGAGGGAACACCTGGCTAGTATGATACATCTAACCCCGACGCAGGTCAAGATCTGGTTTCAGAATCATCGCTACAAGATGAAACGGCAGGCCAAGGACAAAGCAGCGCAGCAGCTTCAACAGGAGGGCAACCTGTGTCAACAGCAGCAGTCGCCGAGGAGAGTGGCTGTCCCTGTCTTAGTGAAGGATGGCAAGCCTTGTCAAAACGGTTCCAACACACCGACGCCAAACCAACAACAGCAAATGCAGCAGCAGCAAAACGGTTCCGGGGTCGTGCTTCCTACCTCCAGTAATTCTATGAGCCAACACCAAACCCAACAGGTCAACGCACTGGTCCAGGCCCAAGACCTGGAGGAAATGTCCCCTAGTCCCCCGTCACTTCACTCGCAGATGAACAACATGGGCCAGATAGACACTACGGTAGATTACACAAATAACATGGTCACGTCAAATCTGCTTTATGGCAGAACGTGGTAAGACCGGCCACCTTCTCTTTCCTCCGTTTTCCACAAACTTTAGCGTCCTCTGAATTAAGAACTGCCCGTGAGGCCAAAAGCAGACAGTGCTGGGCACGCCGAGCATCCGTGTGTCGGGTGATCTGATCAAAGGAGCCCGTTTCTGAGGGAAATGTACCACTTTTTTTGTGAACAGTTTTGTGGTCACAGTTTTCTACAATGACCCTTCTGCTCATTATGGACAAAATAACAATTTCTAGCCTCATGCTGTATGTTTTGGACTTCCTTTTGTTGTTCTAGTAGAAGGTTGTCTCTTGTTAAACAAAATTGCTGCTCCACATCTATGGCAATGCCAGGACACGGGAAGCAATGTTTCAGATTTCAGGTATGAACTTTTAGCAAGAACTGGAAAAGTTCCCAGATCTCAATAAATGCCTGAACGTGCGACTGAAGCGACTATTGTAAAAAAAAAAAAAAGAAAAAAAGAACAAAAAAAAAAAACTAATGTATTCATTTAGAAAAATGAAAAGTAGGGACTGTATATTTGGCTAACACTTAAGTTTCTGTTTACTTGTAATATAAATGTTTGAGTCTTTTCGTTGGTCATTTATTCTATTCTTTTTTTGTTTTTTGGTAAATTAAAACAAAGACACAAAGACGATGGCTGCTGTATATGTTTCAAACCAACTGAACGTTAACAATAAATCAATTAAACCGCACGCCATTGTTGGGGAATTAATGTGTGTAGAGTAATTTATGTGAAGAGCGTTTTCATTCAGTTAATATCTGAAAACACATTTAATATTACAAAGTCGATGGAAGGAAAAATTCCACTGATTTTAAGAGGAAAAACTTATATTTAGATATAAACCATTTTAATGTCTGCCATTTACTTTTATATTTGCGTTCATAATTATTTAATTTGGAACAGATTCAGTTTCATCTCCTATTTTAAATATTTCCAAATCCTACATTACACAAAGGGTAATAGTACTAGGAATAATAATAATAATATTGTGTCAACCATTTATAACTCTAGTTTCTAGTTTCGATATTTTTTTGGCTCATTTTATTTAACGTGTTTGACACTTTAGTGAGTTGTCTGTTCAGATCCAAATAATATGCATAATTTATATCTAACATATACAATTAA
The DNA here is from genome assembly GCA_033026305.1 of Cirrhinus molitorella. Lineage (NCBI taxonomy): Eukaryota > Metazoa > Chordata > Actinopteri > Cypriniformes > Cyprinidae > Cirrhinus > Cirrhinus molitorella. Next base: position 3,013,377 of record CM065135.1, read on the forward strand.
AACACGATAATAAAACAGAATACAGGTTTAGAATCCTATATTTTTTATTTTGTTGCAAATTATTTGAATGTACTTATTAATTAAAGGGCACATGTTTAGTTTTGCAATAAATAGATCATTTTAATTTTGAAATAAGTTCTAAAATAATTTTTAATAGTTTTGTTTTACCATTTAAAAACAATCGATACAGTGGACTTTAATAATAGGCAACAAAAGTTATGCGAGTATAGTCCGAAATTGTTTAACATGATTTACAATTATGTATTTATCGTGTAAAAATAATTTTGCGCTGTAAGCGAGTTAAGCAGACGCTATGGCTATTTAATTGTAAATATACAAAGCTGAATGCGAGTTTAAAAACACTGACCCACAAGCAGTAGCCTTATGAATTATGCGTACAATTATCTGGAATACATGAAATGATCCAACAAGTCTCAGAACTATAGGACACTCATTAAGGCACGTCAAATAAAAGAACAAATAACATAAGTATAAAAATAGGAAACCTTTTTTTTTCTTTTCTTTTTCTTTTTTCTTTTCTTTTTCCTGAAAGACCTATGAGTGTTCCAAAGTTATGTAAAGTGATTCAGCGACAAGCCCTGAAATTTGAAACAAGGCTGTTTTTACTATTTTCGTTTAACGTTTTTAGTTGAATGTTACTTGCTTAATCAAAAGCGACCCAAGAAAGAAAAAGCAATGGCAGTCGACACGATTTATATTCACACCAAACTGAATAGTCACAGATTGAATGTAATGTGAATGATGTTCTGTTTAAATGAATATCTATTGTACAAATGACGCAAGAGGGAAGAGAACACTTTTCTCCTGTGAAAGTTTTTTTTTTTTTTTTTTTAATTATAGACTCCAAAGCGCACACAACTTTAAGGCTAAGGATGAATATGTCAATGATTTATATCTGGCATGCTATGCATAAAAAAAAAAAAAACATAAAAAAAGGGTCAAGTACATAAACATCTCTCACACAGATTTTGACTGAAGAGAAAATAAAGCTAAATATTTGGTGGTCATTATGAAATAGCTATGGCCTGGTAATAGTTGCTTTGGCCAAAGTGTTTCAAAGCCTGTGTTAAGCGGATCTGATTATGATACTACTTCACTTGGTGTTTGGAAGATTGAATGCATTTGTAAATTGCATCCAAATAATATGGTGTTGAAGGCAGAGGCAGGATTTAAATGATAGACTATCATCTCTGGCAGGATTTAATGCTGAGTCTTCAAGCTCTCTGGTGTAGCAGTCATTATATCAGACAGAGCGCTTGGTTTTGATATTTGGATTTATATAAAAACAGAATTATGTGTACATTTTAGAAGGTTTCAACAAATAACTAGTGGTGATAAAAAGAAAGCTATATATAAAATGCAAAGGATACCAAAATAAGAGTAATAATAATATAGGTACAATGTTATAATACACTGACAATGGAAAAAAAAAAAAATATATATATATATATATGCTGAAGGATTTTAATGTATCAATGAATCAGTTAACTCAGATATGATGTAGTTTTTATTACAGACAACAAATGCAACCACTAGTGTCAACATTTTGTTTCAGTTTTTGAGTGGAGAGGTGCAAGCATATCTTGTTTATTATAATACCAGTTAGTAAAAATATACTTTTCAGTATCCATTCAATGTCAGGAAAACACGAGATAGAGATTCAAGAGATTTTAGTATTGCTTTTCCCAATCCTGCCATAGATTTCTCAGAGCTCCATTCTTCCCCACTAATTGCAGGATCTTAACAAATTCTTACCACTGAGTAATTTGAATCCAGCCGGAGGACCTTGTCTGTATTTTCCCTGGCCATTATTCTACTTAATATGTCAGAACGTCTGATCGCAGAGAAACCTTTTCAAGTTCTATTGATGTGTCTTTCAATTGACCACGGTGACCTAGCAACCTGGACAGCACTAATTGGCATATGCAGGCTGACGTCAGGATTACAGTTTACGTGGGAACAAATGTGACACTGCTGGAATAGTTTACAAATATGTAGTTTGATTATTTTAAATATGAAGTCTAATGGTAAAATTCAAATTCCATTTGCACATGCTCTCTATCTCTAACTCTATATATTAAACTAAAACTACATATAGTTTCGTTACGCATGCACATTTTTTACATTTTCTAATATTCTAAAAACATCATCATGAAAGCACATGCGACTGAGGTTTTTACGAACAAGTGAAGCACTTCAGAAATGGTATTTGAATGTGTGTGACGCCCTACCCCCCGCTCTGACACACACACTTCTGTCTCTGTTGCGTGTTTCCAAATAAAAGTAGACACTCATGCGGTGCTTTGTGAATAGTTTACTTCAGTGCAGAGAAAAGACAATGGAATGAAACTCAGAATTTCAAACGGAGAATTTTACGTTCACATCTCAGGTGGTGAAATGCATTCTTTGGATAAAGGCTGAATACTTTCTTTGAGAGCTAAACCTCACACTTCACATTTTTTTTTCCACTGAGTGATGTTAAAAAAGGAGGTATTTATCTGGTATATCACAGTAGTGCAGGGTTGTGCAGTCTTGGTAGAGCGAGTTGAGGCATTGTGTTTTCGTGCAAGTATAAGAAAGCATCAGCTTTGTAGTATCAAAGCAAACTGCGTTCCTAGAAAATGCAAACTGTCCTAATCTGAGCCACTTGGAAGTGGGGGAAAAAACAGTGGGCAAACAGACATGCTCCAACACAATGGAACATATTTCAAGAAGGTCAAGGGACTCGGAAAGCAATTCTCCCTCTAATGGGTTTCCATAAAATTAAGCAAATGACATTTTGCCACTGGCTTTGCAGAGAGGTATAGAATGGATGTATATATGCATCTATAGAGAGCAAAAGAAAATTACAGTATTCGTAGCCAGTTTAAATCCATTGCTATGAATAACATTCCACCAGCATTGTGCAGGCGATTCACCCCTCTGAAATCTGTTTCATTTCACTACGTGAGAGAGGGAAAGCAAATGAGAGACAGATAGAAAAGTGAGAGAGGGTGAGAGAAAGTTGTATCCCTGATTATCAAACCATGTCACATTCACCCCAATGCCTGTCTGTGCGGCTCTGGCTGGTCAGTAATCCCTCTTCCAAGTTCCCCATGCATCTTATTCAGGCTGCTTATAAGTTGTTAAAGAAACTGTTTTCAATCACCACTAATAACTACTGACCTCGAGTGACACAGAGCCACAATAGGCTTCCGAAGCCTGTGCAGCCCAACCAAAGAAGCTGATTAGTACTTCAAGAGGTCTAAAGCAAGAATCAATGGCTGGTCTGTCTCTAGCTGCCAGTCGCAGCATCGCTGCCATTATGGCTCTATGCCATTAGTTATGCCTCATTAATTTCAGCAAACACCACTTCAGAGAAATTTGTTTACCTTTAGACATCTAATATATATGATATTATGGACCTTATTGGAATTGGATGGTTTAAAGATTTTGACAGAAGGCCCAAACTTGGCAGCAGAAGGGTAAAGAAGACCATGGACCAACAAAGGTGTTGGAGGGAAATGTGATTTAAGGTTAAAAGGGGGCAAAAAAGTATTTGGATATTTCCTGAATAATATTAAAAAAAAAAAAAAAAAAAAAGATGTATTTTAGTTCAGTGTATTGCAACATCCTAATTTATGAAGTTTTGTTAAGTTAAGAGTTTCTGTGAATGTCCACTAGGTAAATGCAGTTCAAATAATACAAATATTCTTATCTTGACTTAATACGTTATCAGATTTCACTGGTTTAACAACTGATTTATCACTAAATGAATGCACTTTGCATTATTGCTACTGGAGCCTAATCAAGCAGGTCATCACCCAGTTTCTAATGTAAAAATATCCGTTTTTAATGTACTCTACCTATGCTAAGTCATTAATGAAATGTTTTCCCCATTCGCACCCATTAATCCACATCTGATCTTTCTTTAGCATGAGCTTTGAATGAGACAATTGTGAAAATTTGTATGCCTTGATGAAAATGCTTCAGATGACAATGGGATTCTCAAGAGCCGAGAGTATCTGATTTGTATTCGGCTCCTAAAATTCAAATCAGGGTTGAATGGGCCACATTGTGAAGTGCTGAAGTATTCTAGGTCCCTGCAAGACTCTTACAATGCTACACTTTCTAACTAGCACACAGCTTCTTCCCAATCCACAGTTGCCAAGGCGATGGCCAGCTGCAAGACTGGGCCTTGTTTGTTTATAAGGGCAGGGGTGGATGGTGGTTCAAATGGAGGCAGGCGATAGCATGAATTGTTTGCGTGCAACCACTTCAGAAGTGTGAAAGGGAGGATTGATGTTGCATATGTTTACGTCCTGCTCTATTATGTGTGCAACACATGCTGCATCCATGTAGCCTGTAACTTGTTAATGCTATTGGTCTACCTGAACACATACAACATGCTCTCTGGGGGCTAATTCGTATAAATGTGCCATTTTTGTTTTATGATGGTTAGGTTTAGGTGTGGACCTTCTTGCTTACTTTTTTCTTGCAATCATACATTTTCATACTAATCAAATTGAACGAATGCATACAAAATGCTTCCTGTTAATTTTTCAATGAGATCAGGTTGGCATGTATGCTATAAAACAGAGATTCAGCGTATAACGTAACAGCTGGACTCGAACCGGGGACCTTCTTTCTGTGAAAAACTCATGTAAAAAACAAGTGCAGCTTTTACAAAAAAAAAAAAAAATGACTTCACATCTTTTATAAATATGTTTTGATGATATTTTTGTAGAGCATAAAATCAAAAAGGCAATTACAATAATAACGAATCTTGTAAAAAAAAAAAGGTACATTTGTTTTAAAAAATAGCCCGTTTTTTTAATTATTTTGTGTGTGTCTGCCATCTCAAATTCATTGTAGTATTACTAACATTTTGTTGTCAAATGAAAAGTAAAACAAAAAACATGAAATGATAACATAGAGATGGCTTTCATGGTTGTATGTCAAGATCAGTGCATTTCTTGGAGAGAAAAAAAAAATCTAATGTTATGACATGTCAAGGTTAGTTCAGGCAGTTAAATGGTACAGCCCCAAAGAAAGCTTCATGCAAAAATTGTACTCTTGTATAGCTCGTCACTGAGCCTAACATGAAACATCAATCAGATAAATAATTTTTACGAAATGAAAGGGCTTATTGAAACTTTAGACAAAAAACTAACTACAACTGATTAATATAATATGTGTAAAAGTGACCCTGGACCACAAAATCAGCCATATGGGTCAGATTCATACAAAGCTGAATAAATAAGCTGAATAAATACGCTTTCTACTGATGTATGATTGGTTAGAATATGACAATATTTGGACAAGATACAACTATTTGATCTAATCTGGAATCTGAGGATGCAAACAAATAAATCAAATAAATAAATAAAAAAATCGAAATATTGAGAAAATTGCCTTTAAAGTTGTCCAAATGAAGTTCTTAGCAATGCATGCTACTAATCAAAATTAAGTTTTGACATATTTAAGGTAGGAAATTTATAAAATATCTTAATAAAACACAAACTTTACTTAATATCCTAATGATTTGGGGCATAAAAGAAAAAGAGACAATTTTTACCTTTTTTTTTTTTTTTGCTCACATATTTGATACATCATGCATCAGGCTTATATAGTATGATATAGTGGGAATATGGAGCTAAAATTAAGGATAAAAATTCTCAATTTTTTAAAAGGCTTATATTGAGCAAAAACGAGCAATTTGGAGCAGATGCTGATATTATAAATACCATAATGTAAGATGAAATTCTGATGCTTGTAATTTAAATCAAATCAAATCAATCTTTATAACAGTATTGCAGACTACTTACATAAAATATTATAAATATCAGTTGTCACTCTTTATCTCCCAATAATGTCTTATCAAGATCATTTTTAACATTAAACATATAATGCAGTGCAATACAATGATGACTGAGAGATGAACAAATAAAGGTTCCTCAAAAGCCTGATGATCAGATTTAATGCAAAAATATTTAAATGATATTTAATCATGTAATGCTAAGTTGCTTCAGTCTAGTAAGTGTTCAATAAAGATTTCACAGCAAAAAGATGTGAAGCAAAACTTGAGGCATTTATTTACAATTATACTAAAAGACCTACTTGCTGGAAAAAATAAATAAATAAACTATCAATCAGAAGAAATCATAGCAGATGGTGACCAACAGGTCTTTAAGCAAAGTTTTGATCATGTTGATCATTTAGAGGCCTTATATGACAGTAGGCCTTGCATATTAGTACCTCAGAGCAGTAATATATACCCTTTAGGTACTACCCTGAGGCTCGCAGGGGCAAATAAGGTAAAAAGATGTATTTTTGCGGGTACTGCCCCGGTGACTAGCTTTCATACCCCAAAAGGTACAATTGTTTCACTTTTTTAGAGTTTAATGGGGGAAAAATCAATTTTTTTTCCATGTACACAATGAAGGGTAGTCCATCACTCTGGGAACATGGCTAATTCATTTAAAGACACTGTTTATCTCTTTGCACATGGCTTGTGTCCACTAATAAGCTTAATCAAGTTTAATTAAGTCTAACAAATTAAAAGACCACTGCTTGCTTCATTAAGTGGAGGCGAACCTAAGAATGTTGGCACATTTGTTATTGTGCGAAATCCCCTCGTACAAACACAGCAAGTCAGGCCTAATATGCTGCGTACACAAGGCCAAAGAGCAGCGCAGGACCACCCACTCTCTTTCCAATTATCATCTTGCGACAACCTGTCTACTCTTCAGCATTCATCAATAGACGCACCACTCCAAAGAGGGCATTACAATTAGATGCCTGTTGTTCCCCTTAATAAATTTCTAGACTGTTGCTTGGAATCAATAGCTGGCAGTCCATGTGCCCCGGATGACAAACAGGATTACACCCCAAATCCCGCGTTCTGTCCCCTGCTCCTCCTCCTAAGTCACCCGGGATGTCAAATACTGAGAGCTGGCTAATCAGCAGAACACTGGATTGTCCTGTAGACTGAAAGAAATTAAGATTTCTTTTCGAGGCTCCTGCAGCGTACTCACAGTTGCACGCTTTCTAACTCTTTCGGGCTCCTTTTTCCAAAGCATCTGTCCGTTATTATCAGACAGTGTCCAACCGATCGTATGTAAATGCATCGGTGCGTCTTGCATCGCTTTTCAGGTCCGTTCCCCGCTGCGTTTATCTATAACCTGCATAATAATATGATGCACACGACCCATGTACATTATGCAAATAAAGCCAATTAGGCCAGGAAGTGCATGAGACAAAGGTGTGCTACAGCTGGCTAGCCTCTTGGCCACAGCAGACGCTGGAGTGTTTGCTTGCCCTGATTTAAGCAGCTGGTCACAGAGGTTAGGCTTGGACGCATTCACCCCGCTCCACAGGGGGGGATCGATGCACTCAAAGAGAAAGTTTTAGCCGTATTCACTTTTGCTGGGGGGTCAGTGATGATAGGGGAAACAAAGATGACATGCAACACAGGTTTCCCACAAATCCTCGGTCTAGCCACACTTAATGGTTAATTAGCCGAGCCCGGCCTGTCCCCTAATCATTACACAGCACATTAAACCTGTCCTAATCAGGCCTAATCCTGAATGTGTGCTCCTGATCTTTCTCCTCTACTTTCACGAGAGATGGACGCGCTCTAGTAGTATTGATTAAGCCACAAGTGCCTGCTAAGATGTGTACATCCTAATAATTAGATTCTATATTGAGAATGAGACCTTTTTTTCTGATCAATCACTGCTTTGGGCATCATCAGGATTTCGATTTTTCACGGACGTTTCCCCAGAAGCAATTTAGGAAAATTACTATGCTGGGCTTGCATTTGCTAATTTGCTAATATTGCAATGATCAATTGCAATGATCATCATCTTTCCTAAACAAACCAGACTTAAAGCTGTAAAACTTACCTTTGCATACATTGCACTGCAGTTTCCAGTTGAAATGAACACTTGTGGAAGTAAAAAGCCATCAAATATTGTTGCTTTTCACACAAATTATCAATAAGACTTATTTGTGTCATTCCTTGTACAATATTATGATTTGTCAAATAATATGCTTTGACTTCAACATCACATAATGGACCACATGCATTCATTTTCAAACGTAGAAAACTTGCTCAGTAGTTCACTTGTTCATTGCTTCGGTTTGAGTCCTGTGAAATGTGAGTCACAATAATAGACTTATAGAAGAAAGCTAATATGGCATGGTTATGTCACTAAATGTGACCCTGGACCACAAAACCAGTCTTAAGTAGCATGTATTTGTAGCAATAACCAAAAATAAATTGTGTGGGTCAAAATGATCAATTTTACTTTTATGCCAAAAATCATTACTCATTAAAAAAAAAAAAAAAAAGCTTTTCTTACTTAGATTTTTTGTCTTGTTTCCAGCCAAAATATCGAAAACTTCTTAAATCAAAAAGATTTTTCTAGACTAGTAAAAATTATTGTCTTGTTTTCAGAAAAAAAGAAGTCACAATTAAGTGAGTTTTTGCTTAAAACAAGCAAAACAATCTGCCAATAGGGTAAGCAAAACAATCTTATTTCAAGCAGAACTCGGTTAATTTTAACTTCTTTTTTTTTTCTGAAAACAAGACAATAATTTTTACTTGTCTAGAAAATCCTTCTTGATTTAAGAATATTTAGATATTTTGGCTGAAAAGACAAAAAATCTAAGCAAGAAAAGCATTTTTTGCAGTGTAGGAGATTATGTAAAGATCATGTTCCATGAAGATAAATTGTCAATTTCCTACCGCAAATATATATTTCAAAACTTAATTTTTGATTAGTAATATGCATTGCTAATAACTTTTTGAACAAATTTAAAGCCGATTTTCTCAATATTTAGATTTTTTTTGCACCCTCAGATTCCAGATTTTTAAGTAGTTGTATCTCTGCCAAATATTGCCCTATCCTATTTATCAGCTTTCAGACAATCTCAATTTCAAAAAATGTGACTTATGGCTGGATTAAAAGTCTAAGGTCACAAATGAGAGTTAGTTTTTTCTTCACACTATCGGTTGGGTTTTGCGTAGGGGGTATGTTCAATTCAAATGCGACACTGCATTAATCTTTCATCAGACATTTTATTTCTGAACTGTCGTGATACATGCATTAACCAACGAAAAGTTGCCATATTGACATTTATGCAGTGTCAGAGAAAACGGACCATGTTATTTAGAGTCAGTCACCGGACATTTCACTTTAAATTTGCTGTAAAAAAAGTACTAACACTGGGGTGTGTAATAAAACCGCACCGGAAATGAATAAAAAAAATGTATATTGCTTATGGTGCCTCTTGTGGACGTTCACCTGAAAAGTGCAGCGAATTGCACCCGGAGAAACTTTTTCCGGTTTCGCAGAAAATTAGTCATGTATTTCCAGCGAGCCTGAGTTTTTACTCACTAATAAGTTACAGGTAGGTCCAAGAAAAATGCAGAATTTTCTATCTCCGACACAGGCTACTTTAACTGCGCTCCAATTACTGCGCTCCTCCGAAATAAGCGAAATGAGCTGGTCAGAATTTTCCAAGCGACCACATTTTATTCTGAGTGCTGTGCTGCAGAAAACAGATCAGGTAATTACTGTACTTTCCAGGACTATAAGGCCATACATTAAAATCTCCAACAACTTCTCAAGTGACAACTCATCTAATCACAAGGACAATCACAGAGAGGCTGTGCTGTTTACTGATTGCTCTAATCAAAAATAGCTTCTTCAAACACCGCTAATTGGTAAGTTTATCCACCGAATCACATGGCAGACATGCAGGGGACACGGTCCTGATTTGCCGAACCCAAATATCCCATTTGCATTAAGTGCCACCAGAATGCTCTTGACTCCCACAAGTTATCAGCAAACCAGACAATTATTCATCAGCAGCAAATTGGCACATCAAAGTCAAATCAGAGAATTACGGAGAGGAACACCCAACACCGGGGCTGAGAGATGTTAGGTGGCCTTTGATTGACCGCATTGCCCTTCCAGAGTCTTCACCGGCATTACAGCGCTTAAACCCCTACCGAGGCCCATTTGCCTGCTGGACAAGTGTTATATTCAGATAATGGCCATTTAGGCTGCGAATGGGAATTTCGCCCAGTTTCCCCTTATAAAATTAGGATATACCGTTCCACCCGTGGAGTTTGGACATTTCACGAAATTGATAACTCTAGCAGACTGAGGAAAAAATAAAACACATGCTGCGCCTTGACTAACACTGGTGCTCAAATTTCCATTTTAAGTTAGAAGTTGTTTTTAAAGACAGAAAGTTATTTAAACGCCATGAGCCAAATATTATTTCCGAACAGCGATGCTGCATTCCAGCTGGGATCTACATAAAAACAAGATACCAGAATTGATTAAAAGGGAGCTCCATGAATGACCTTTTCTTTCAGAGTCAAGCTCAACAAGAAACATGGGCGAAAAACAGTCTGGCAAACTGGAAACAAATGAGTTTTAAAGATTAGGGGTCACATTAAATTCTGAAATGAGTTTATAGAGAATGCTTGCAGCTGAAAGGCTTTAATCCTACATTATGTAGAGACCTGAACAGTAGACAGTCAGCGCTTCAACCGCATGAATGCGACTTGGCCTTCTTTTTGCTTCGGCATCGCTTGACGGTCTTTTATCACCGGCTGAATAGCATGTTTTCACTGCTCTTGTACGAGTCCATCATTAATAAAAGACAGAGATGTGTGTATGAACAGAAAGACACTCTCATTCGAGGACTAGCCATTCCCAATTTTATTGCTGGCAAGTGAAACAAACCATACAAGCAGCCATCCAGCGGTGGTCGTAAAAGAAACGCTTCAAAACGCTGCACTTTAGGGCAGTCGACCTATTTCAATCATACGCTGTGAATCGAAAAATGCGTGGCCTTGCTTCTACTCCATGTTGAGTTGAATACAAGGTGAAAGATATTTTTGACGAATTTGAGCATCTTTTTCTGGTTTCAGGTTCCTCTAATTTCAATAAAAACTGAACCTGATCAGCCACATTCAGTGGATAATGTGCTAAGTTAAATAAGGATTCATATTTTGTGCGAACATTTTTGCACCTAGGCCACTGAGGTGCTGTCATTCACATGCTGTTTTACATGGAATGCATTTCCAAGATAAAAAAAAAATGGTGACATACTCGAGGGTTGCGATCATAAACCGAAATGCATCATTGCTGATTGCATGATCAGAAACAGCGTCCCTCCTCCAGACCGTACCCCCACTGCATCAGTCAAGTGTTGAGATTCTTTGACTTGAGTAAGATGATGTGGATCCTTTATGAGCAAACTGATAGTGCTTGCATCTCATTCAAAGTATGTGACATATCCACAATAACATAAATTCAACACTGGTGGCCTCTAAGTACAAGGAAAGCAATGAAACTTGAGAGCACTTGTTTCCCATTTCAAGTACGGTGCGCAACTTTATGCTTCCTCAACCGTTCCTTTCGCTTCACATATCTTAAGACAGCTTATTCTGCTTTAAAGGGATGTCATATATGGCTGGTGGTTTCAAAGTTTGAGGCACATCGATATTGCAGTTGGATTTAGAAGAGAATGCAACCTCACAGTGTCTTGTAAGCACTATATGCTTTGCAAGTGGAAACCCTTCTAGGTTTATTTTCTCCTCTTTAGGTGGATTCTGAACTATTTAAAAGAATAGTTCACCCAAAAATGAAAATATCCCCATGATTTACTCACCCTCAAGCCATTCTAGGTGTATATGACTTTCTTCTTCCAGACGAACACAGTCAGAGCTGTTTTAAAATTTATCCTGGCTCTTCCGAGCTATAAAATGGTGGTGGATAGTGGCTGTTACTTTGAACTTCCAAAAGCATATACACTAGCAGTCAAAAGTTTGGACACACCCTCTCATTTAATGTTTTTTTAAAGAAGTTTCTTTTGCTTATCAAGGCTGTTTTCACTTGATCAAAAATAAAGAAAAAAAAAGTAATATTGTGAAATATTATTACGATGTAAATCAATGTTTTTCTATATTATTATACATTAAAATTGAATTTATATCTGTAATTAAAGTTGAATTTCCAGAATCATTACTCCAGTCTTCAATGTCACATGATCCTTCAAAAATTCTAATTTGCTGATTTATTAACAGTGCTGGAAACAGTTGCACTGCTTAATATATATATATATATATATATATATATATATATATATTGGAACCTGTGATACTTTTAAATCAATAAAAGATTTAAAAAGAACAGCATTTATTTAAAATAGAAAGGTTTTCTAACAATTTACACTACTGTTCAAAAGTTTGGGGTCAGTACATTTTTATTCTTTCTAGATTTACATTGTTAGAAAATATTTATATTTTAAACTTGTTATTCATCAAAGAATCCTGAAAAAAAGAATCACAGGTTGCAAAAAAATATTTGTCAGCTGTGCTGTTTCCAACATTGATAATTCTAATAATAAATCAGCAAATTAGAATGATTTCTGAAGGATCACGTGACACTTAAGACTGGAGTAACAGCTGATGAAAATTGCATCACAGGAATAAATTATATTGTAAAGTATATTAAAATAAAAACCATCATTTTATACTGTAATAACATTTTGCAATATTACTGTTTTTTTCTGTATTTTTGATCAAATAAATGCATAAAAGATTTCTTAAAAAAACATTAAATGAGAGGGTGTGTCCAAGCTTTTGACTGGTAGTGTATTTCCGTCGTAAAACTAACCCATACGCCTCCGGGGGGTTAACACATCTTCTGAAGAGGATCCATGGGTTTTATAACAAAAATATTTCTATTTTTAAAATTATAAACTCAAATCACTGACTTCCGGCAATAGCCGGATTCACTCCGGCTGTTCATTACTCCGGTTCAAACAAATAAAAGCCAAAGCAAAGAAGCCAGAACTCGACTTTCGCGAACGCACATACACCAATCTCAGAAGTCAGTGATTTGAGCTTGTAATTTTAAAAATATAAATATTTTTGTTACAAAAACACATGGATCCGTTTTAAAAACGTGTTAACCCCCCGTAGAAGTATGGGTAAGTTTTATGACTTACATATATATAAGTTTTATAAGTGTTCGTCTGGAAAAAGAAAGTCATATACACCTAGGATGGCTTGAGGGTGAGTAAATCATGGGGTAATTTTCATTTTTGGGTGAACTATTCCTTTAAGTGTAGACAAGGTCATCTGTATTGTTTACCATATTCCTCTTGCAGTTAACAAGCTACATGCTATAAAGCAACTGATTTCCATGCAGTTTTGGGGAGTCCTAACTAAAAGTAGCTACTAACTTCAGTAGCATGAAAGTAGCACAGTTGTTTTCAAAAAAGTATAGGTTTTTCCAGGTATTAGCTATTTGTTTGGTGCAGTGTGAAAAATGCTACAAATGTAACAATTTCATGTCACATTTTATTGCACACATCTTTGAGTTTTACAACTGAGCAATCAGTCGCAATAAAACAACAACAAAAAAATAAAATAAAATAAAAGTAAAAAGTCACTTATGTGAATAAAACCTTGCTCTATCATAGAGCAAGATTTAAGGCTGGGCGATATGATAAAATTTGCCTTCCAGATTTAGATTAAACTATATTGTATCAATAGTATTGTCTAACACTATTTCAGTGACACAGTGAACTCTAAGTGTTCACAGTAGTTAAAAGATTTGCTCACACTTTAGTTTGGGGACCAATTCTAATTATTAACTATGACTTTTGCCTCAATAAACTCCTGATTTGCTGCTTATTAATAGTTAGTAAGGTATTTGTAAAGTTCGGTATGGGGTTTAAAGAGTCTAAAATATGGTCATGCAGAATAAGATATTAATATGTGCTTTATAAGTACTAATAAACAGCCAATATGCTAGTAATATGCATGCTAGTAAGCAAGTAAACAGTTAGGATTGGTCCCTAAACTAAAGTGTTACCAAAGATTTAAATATTGGTTGATAGTGTTGGGATGTCATCATTTTAGAGATGGTTTGTAGCATTAATAAAGCAGTTAAAAAAGAAAACAATTCATTGACTAATTTCTCTTTTTAAAGTTAATCAGGTGAAGGTTGCCGTTCATCACTATGCTATTGACTGGTTGTATTTAGTCTAAATGTATCTGTTCTAGAGTAATCATTTCATTCTAATTAAGATGTTTATTCATTAAAATATCTTCATTGTTTTTTGGTGGCACTTTATTTACAATGTCTTTGTTTATTTTAATTACAGTGTACAGTACTTAGGGTAGAGTTGGGGAGAATGGGTACATGTACTTACTACCTGGTTAGGGTTAGGATTAGGGTTTGTTTGTCATAATGTATTATTATTTTAATAGTAAGTAGACTACCAATCAAAAGTTTGGACACACCCTCTCATTTAATGTTTTTTAAAGATGTCTCTTATGCTCATCAAGGCTGCATTTATTTGATCAAAAATACAGAAAAAAAATGTAATATTGCAAAAGTATTACAATATAAAATAATGTTTTTTTATTTTAATATACTTTACAATATAATTTATTCCCGTGATGCAAAGCTGATTTTTCATCAGCTGTTACTCCAGTCTTAAGTGTCATGTGATCCTTCAGAAATCATTCTAACATGCTGATTTATTATCAGTGCTGGAAACAGCTGTGCTGCTAAATATTGTTTTGCAACCTGTGGTTCTTTTTTCTGGATTCTTTGATGAATAACAAGTTAAAAAGAACAACATTTTTTCAAAATATAAATCTTTTCCAACAATGTAAATCTATGCTATCATTTTTTATTAATTTAATAAAAGTATTACTGTCTTTCAAAAAAAGAAAGAATAAAAAAGTACTGACCCCAAACTTTTGAACAGTATATTGTTAGTGTATATTGTTAGAAAACCTTTCTATTTTAAATAAATGCTGTTCTTTTTTAACCTTTTATAGATCAAAACATCTTTAAAAAAGTATCACAGGTTCCAAAAAAAAGAAAATATTAAGCAGCACAACTGTTTCCAGCACTGATAATAAATCAGCATATTAGAATGATTTTTGATGGATCATGTGATACTGAAGAGTAATTATTCTGGAAATTGAACTTTAATTACAGATATAAATTAAATTTTAATGTATATTAATACAGAAAAACATTGATTTACATCGTAATAATATTTCACAATATTGCATTTTTTTTCTGTATTTTTGATCAAGTGAAAACAGCCTTGTTAAGAAACTTGCATAAGAAACTTCTTTAAAAACATTAAATGAGAGAGTGTGTCCAAACTTTTGACTGGTAGTGTACATCTTAAAATAAAGTGTTACTATTAATTACTTATTACATTGTAACAGTGTGACAAGTGTATCCTTTTTACACATTTTGTAGCAAAAATAAATAAATCAGCAACGCTTCATTTTAAACTGTCCTTGTTACATGTTGCACTTACTATTATAATAACAATTAATTATGCATAATTACATGCAAGCAACCCTAAGCCACACCCTAACCATATAGTAAGTACATGTGGTTAATAATATTACTCAGTACTTAAATGTATAAATACACTGTAGGACACCTTAAAAAAAAAAAGTGTAACCAATATATCATATATATATAAAACTGTTCCCTCACTGGCTACTTTTAGTAAGTAGTCTTTGTTGGTAAGTAGCTAGAGTAGCTTTCCCAGTAGATTAACTTTTTCGGATGATGGTTGGCTTGTAGCTCGGCTAGCAATGGTTTCAAAGAAGCTTCCCCAACGGTGGTCGTGCGTATACATTTATGCCAGCAGCTAGAATCT
This sequence comes from Cirrhinus molitorella, assembly GCA_033026305.1. Classification (NCBI taxonomy): domain Eukaryota; kingdom Metazoa; phylum Chordata; class Actinopteri; order Cypriniformes; family Cyprinidae; genus Cirrhinus; species Cirrhinus molitorella. The sequence goes on from CM065135.1 coordinate 3,029,112, forward strand.
CTCACCGCGCATAGCTAGGACCGCTGCTGAGGAGCAGGTGTCTGAGGCTTTAAATTAGCATTTCCTATTCATGCTAATGGCTGAACCCTGTTCCCCCCGTGAGGAGAGTTGAGCGTGCTCTCTCCTCCAGAGCACAGTGCATGCTAATAAGAACACACTCCACAATCCCCGCTCTGTGTGTCTTGGCTAATCTTGTTTTATCACCTTTGTTAACATCTCCATGAACAACAGATTTAATCCAGGCAGAGATTACCGTAATGTGACTTCTGCTTTCCCAGATGGAGTCTGCACCCTTCAGTCTATAAACATTTGTATTCCCTGCGGTAGGACAGACAAAGAAGGATGAAGTGAAATGCTACAGATGTAACGGCAGGTTATGAACTGCGCCTGAATGCGTGAAGTGCAGAGGTTAAAAAGACAGCGTATCCGCACATAGGACGAGAGCGACGGGTGAATGCGAGAGGTGACCCCTGTTGAGCCCTCGACGCCGTTTGCGCGCAGAGCTGCGGAGTGGAAAGTCAATAGTTGCGGAAACCAAAGAGACACAAGAAAAACTAGTTCTCCTTTATCTGCAATGATTAATTCTGTTCATCTCAGGAGATTGTCTTCAATCATGGAGCATAAGGTGCCAGTGCTTTGGCCCTGCATTCAGGGAGCAGTGAATTACCTCGTGCCAGATTGCAAGACAGCTGTAATAAGACTCAGCTTTGGGTTAATTATCCAATGGGAAGTCAAAGCTTACAATCTGGGCTACTTAACAAGAGGGCAGGGTCGCCCTTGGATGAGAGCAGGTAGCAGAGGGCACACAACAGATTAAGAGCAAAGAAGCATAAGGCCCTCAAAATGCCGCTGACAACATTCACAACTGTCTTTGAAACCATTTGACGGAATGCATGTGCAGCAAATGACGCGTTTAAGATGAACAAGGAACGAATGAGAACAGTGGCTAAGTGTTAAACGTGCAACACAGTATCTTAACAACTATCCACATTTTCCTGAATGCGGAAGTCTTACCTGACTCAAGGCTTGCAGACCTTTCCCAATCCTGTTTCCCCACTTCGCTTTCTGTCTACCTATGATTATATCGAAAAACTGCCGATTTTCATAGCTGATAATGGAACAACAAACCAATGAAAATGGCTATGAAAATAAAGTTTTTTTGCAGTGATGCCATAAACTATTCCGATTCCCCAAAGCACCTTTTAGTTCTTTTCCTTTGAAGAATATTTAAAAAATGTAGTGCAATGCTTTAAATGGCTCTAAATGATCCCAGACAAGGAAGAAGGGTCTTATCTAGTGAAACGATTGGTCATTTTCTAAAAAAAAAATGTTACAATTTATATACTTTTTAACCTCAAATGCTTGAGGTTCTGCATGAACCCTGTGTATTTCGGTCCAGGCAGGTAGGTTGAAAAACTCCCATTTTATTTTCTTCTCCAACTTTAAAATTGTCCTACATCACCGTTTTACCTTTTTTTGTAAAGGGCATTTGATCTTCACTTTGTAAACATTGGGTCGGTACTGAGATGGGAGCTTTTCGACCTACCCTGTCTCGAACCAGAAAGCAGAGCTAGACAAGATGAGCATTTGAGGTTAAAAAGTATATAAATTGTCAATTTGTTTAGAAAATGACTGATTGTTTCACTAGATAAGACCCTTCTACCTCGGCTGGGATTGTTTAGAGACATTTGAAGCTGCATTTAAACTTTGTTTTAGAAGTTTGGATAGAAATTCTAAAATGTTTGGCTCAAAAAACTATTTCTTATCGACTGTAGAAAGAAAGACATGAACATCTTGGATAACAAGGGGGTGAGTAAATTATCTGTACATTTTTGTTCCTTTAATGAGTGGGCAGATGACATGAAGTGGCCCGAGGCTAACTACATTGATAACAGGTGGGTGTTATCCTACACACAGCTTTTTCTTCACAATTTCTTTTTAAATTATTTAATTGCACATTTTTGCCCAGCATTAATATTAGTTCCTATGGAGAGCAGAATAACAGAAGTTAGAATCTGTCACGGCGGCACTCACTGGTTGTTCAGCAAAAAGGTGAATATTTAGCTACCAATTATCAGCAAAACAAAACCTGCCTAGCATTTTTACAGTAGTTTTAAATAATAGCTGGATTTGGAGATCAGGCTAATTGAGATATGACCAGTACATTAATGCCACTGCACAATCATGGCATATGTAAAATTTCACCCTAAATGGTTGGTAACTGATGGAGGAACCCAGACTATAGGTAATGGCCAGTAATCATCCTAACTCAGCGTGCACCTTTATTTATTTATTTCCGTGCCCTGATGTGTGGGGTTAAAGTATCACACTGTTGTTGTTCCATTTAGCAGATCACAGAAATTGATTTGCTGCCCAAGGAACGGCCCTTTTCCCGCTCCACTCGTGCAGCCGGGCGGCATTCCGCTCACATAATCAAGGATGAACGTTGTCTGTCTACCCAATCTAGCCCTCGGTCCCAATGGGAGCGGGGACTAGTAGCGAGAAAATCTGCATGAATACTAATTCAGCCTCTCGGCTTTAACAGCTTTCGCAAACCCATCTCAAAGGAATTCACCGAACATGATGTCTTACCATATTAATTACTCCATGGGCATGAAGCAGAAAAAAGAGGCAGAGATCACAGGAAACCTATAAGGAGGGACTTGCTGCTCCAACTTAAATGTGGTTAATTATAATTTGATTTTGTGCATTAGATGGAAGGGCCCAATGGTCTAGAGCGATGCTGAGGGTTCCTTTGCCGCCCATGACGCTACACATTGCCTATAGCTTATCTTGAGCCTTGAAGTCTAGCATTGTTGTATTTACACAATATACAGCCTACATGCAACTGCACATCAGAGTCGTACAAAAACATTCTTTCGTATAGAAATAAATTTTTACATGTGCCTCCTATGAATGTTTTTGGTCAGAGAACATGAAAAACTTGGTGAGAAAGCCATGAACCTATAATGTTAATTGATATTTTCAAGTCCAAGATACAAAAAACATACATCTATACATACACTGTAAAAATGATTGTGGCTTCAAGGTAAAAATATATGGGAAAACTATAAAAAAATGCTACATTAAAAACTTAATTGTGAATAATTATAATAGATCTATTTATTTAGTGTAATTTTACAGTAAAATTTTACAGTAAAATACCGTTGTTGTTGTTTTGCTGAAATAATGTTGTTTTCATAGTTCTTTAAGTACTGTTTATGTACATTGGGGTTTTACATTAAATCTGATGTTATTAAATTTATGTATATTGCATTATTTTAGTGTCATGTGTTACCAAGATAGTATTTTGTATTTGGTATTTTTTGTAGTAGGCTACTCAAGACCAGTTTTAAGACTATTTTTGATGATCTCGGTCTTGTCTTGGTCTAAAAGGACTTTGTTTCAAGACTGGTCAAGACCACAACTGCAGGGATATCACTAAATTGACGGTACATTGTCTGATTTATTTACAACCATAATTTATGTGATTGGATGTAAAACCTGCTTTAAAATGCAATCAATAGCTAATTAAATAACTAAATAAAAACAAATAATTTGATTTATACTAGTGGATCTCAAAATGTTTAACTTTACTGCTCCCCCTATTGTCCACAACAGTATTTGAAGCTGTTTTAGCTATGTTTAGCTATGTTTCATTTCAGTGTTTGTTTTGTCTTATTTTAAATTATTTTAAATCATCTTGAGCCCCCCTTGGAAGTTTGTTGAGGCCTCATAGTGGGCCCTAGCCCTCTGGCTGAGAACCACTGATTTATACTATTATGCTGGGTTAGAAATTATTGAGGGATTGTGTAAAAATGTAGATTTTTATATTATAATGTATAATACAATTAAGCAATATCACAAAAGTAAGAAAAATTATACTGCTTACAACAAATATTCAATAAACAATTTTTTTTTTGTTTTGTTTTTAAAACATTATTCTACATTATTTATGCATTTGTAATTGTACCAATTCAGATGCAGCTTTTGTGCCACCACTGCAGTGCAAATATGAACTTTGTTGTTAGAGATTTTATTTGATTGGTAACAAAGCTCTGTAAGTGTCTTATTATTGTATTTAATGATTATAAATAAGGCATTTCTCCTCACCTTGAGGAAAAGCTGCTTGTAATTAAGCTTTGATCCATCGTGTGACTTTCATCACCACCTGTTTTACAACAGTTTTATCTTATAAGGGAACCACAAATGTACATTCGAGGAAGACGAGTTGTCTTTTCACAGTATGCAACGTGATGAACAAAGGTTGCAAATTAGCATAATTCACCCAAAGGTCAAAAGGTCCGCTATAGTATCAATTCAGACATGAAGAAAGAATTTTTGGTCAAGCAAACCTGTAGGCTGCAGGCTACGCAGTTCATTGCATTACACAGTAGTATAAGTACTTAAAGCAACATTCACAATGTTAATAGTAAAGCCTGTTCTGTTGTTAAAGTTGTCTTCCTTTTTAATGCTTTTTATCTTTTTCTTTTTTTTTCAGCACCTCTTAGGATGATATCAAGCTTCTTGAATTGTGAAATAAGTATATGACCCTAAAAAGGCACAAACTATGCATTTCCTGTAAAAAAAAAAAAAAAAACTTAAAATATTAAAAACTTTCAAATATAAAGAAACAATCAATATTAAAATATTTTGAATGCTTAAAACTGATACTTTGTCTCAGCCTGCCACTACCAATGCCAAGGTCATGGGTTTGACTTATATAAACTGACATGTTACAGAAAGCCTGATTTACAGTAGAAGCATGTACCCAAGAAATCAGACTATGATTTAAATTGAGGCGATGCCATTATATTGCACTAAAGATTGCTAATGTATAGCTGTTTTTCACCTAAAACAATACAGTACATTTAGTCTTTACAATCCTAAGAAAAAGACTCAATATTGTGCACAGCCTCCATTCCCCAAACCCACAAGTCCTATTTGCATTGCTTGGACAAAACAATTACAAAAACATTTTATTACCAAAAAAAAAACAGGTAATACAGGTAAACTGTATGCTTCCAAGTAAAAGGAAGCTTAATTATCTATATCTGTATGAATCAAAACGTGAAACGTGGGCTTGAATGATGAAAAGCACGGCCTTTGTGTCTTCGCTAAACATCCTCAGAAACGCTGTCAGAGAAACCACAGGCGAGTAAATGAATATTTCATTAAGGTCTATTGAAACAGAAGATCAAATGACCTTGTTTTAAATCATTATTCCCTGATAAAAATAAAAGTGGATAGGGGGAGAGTGGAAAGGACACACTTGAAACTTCAACTTGCCGAATAAGCGTGAATAAATTACACAAACATGCAAAATGCAAATAGCACAATGCTGGCATATCATTGTTAATGAGAGTGTTTAACTTCCCTACTTGCTTTCATCTAGGTCTTCCTTTCTTTTATTGTCTGAGATTGTTCCAGAAACAAAAACAGACATGTCTGGCCTTCATTGCATATCATTCATCGGCAGAACACAAGTTTAGCTTAGGTGCCCAATGCCGTGAACAATTTAACCACTTATCTAACTTGGATTCAACATCTAACAAAGTCTCCAGTTGAACAAGCTGACAGGTCACAGTAGTACAATAACTGATACCTTGACCAAAAATCATCTTAACATTTAAAGCTAAATTAAAAGTAATTCTTTAAACATTTAAATGATTTCTTGAAGGATACTTTTATTCTTCAAGGATGCATAAAATGAATCAAAAACTCTGTCTATCAGTGACTTAATTAGGCAGCACAAGCATTTCCTACTACTTATTGTCAAACTTTAGTATGGAGACCAGTTCTTACTATTAACTATAAGTATTAATAAACACCCAGTAATATGCATGCTGATAAGCAGCTAGTTAATAGTGAGAATTGGTCCCTAAACTATATACATATTAGAAAAAAGAAAGCAGTTTTGCAGGGTACGTGTATAAAAGGGGCTTTGAAATGTACCGCATGACACGCATACCATGCATAACACTGATAATAGATAATAACACAGACTTTTGTAATGAAATAAAAAAAAAAAGACTTAATCATGTAGATTTGACTGATTTTATTCACCAAATGAATGGAGATTCAGCAACGGACATCCTAAGTGAGCCTTGAAATCAGGCACTATACGCCATTACACAGATGATTTAAATCGAGAATGTCTCTGAATCTGAATGCTTTAATGACCTTCCCTGCTGGGAGGCCGTCGTGCATGCTTATAAAGTGGCGCCGTACACACGCTTTTGCAAAAGAAATCTCGGCATGGTCTCATTTGAAGCAAAACATTTTCTCTGCTTTGATGAGACATCATTTGCAAGGCGCACTCCGGGTTTGCCGTTTTATTTTTTTATTAGCACGTCCGTGGGCCGTGGCGCTCGGAAGGCGGTTCTTTTAAAAAGTGTTTATGGTGTTGTTACGGGCCGGCACAATCTAACTCTCTCACAGAGCTTCCTCCATCACACAAGTATCTGTTGACATGATCCTTAACACAGATATTATGTGAGGGGAGCTTTTTAGCAATCTCCAAATTATGCAGGCGCGTTTCGACGCGTGCGGGTCAAGGCTGGCCGCAGCCATTACGGCTAATGAGTGTGGAGTCCTACTCTAGCAGGTTCGGCCTCATAAAGTTACTTAAAAGCTAACTAATGGAATCATACTGATGGCTAGAACGCTGCGGGTTTTGTATCATTACGGGATAACATGCCTCTGTGCATGTTAAATATGATGAAACCAAATGAACTCGGAGTCACAGACAAAATGACAATCCCCTGTCACGGGCGATGCAGATTATTGACGGCTGGGAAACAGTTCTGGAAATCCGTGCACAGCAATTTTAGTTTGCAATGTTATTTGCAGGTCCATTAGAAAAAGGGTTACAGTCGTTATCGCTGATTGGCTGTTTTGGAAAAATAACCGTTATTACTGTAATGATATTGCTGTGTTTGATCAGTGCTCTTTTCAATGCCTAATCATAATTATCTGTAATTTTAACTATCATGTGGAGTCTAAAAATAGCCATTAGAGGGGCACGTTATAACGATGAATTGAAGCAAGCACGTCACATATTTCGTACAGTAACGCAGACATCTGTGCCTATGATACAAAATATATAAAAAGCTACTTGAAATCCTCCAAGAATCAGCCAGAGAGCATAAAAAGTGTGTGCACATTTGCAAAACTGACAAATTGTGAAGTGGACTTTGCACCGCGCGTATCGTCGGTCGGGCAGACGCTCGCGTGACGAAATCGCTTTTCTGCCGCCGCAAATACAGAGAGCGTTTGTTTCTATATTGAGATGAGCACAACGCATTTTGTCCTCCTAAACGGGCCAGGGGTACTTGAGTGAGTTCAAAGGTGTTTTAGCAGCATGCAGAGTGGCCATTGTGCACTGGCTTTTCATAGGAGTTGACTCAGAGCATTCCACTCCAACTCACCGCCAGATACCTGCAGCATCTAAAATGCGTAATATTCAACACAGTGCAAAGGAATCACTTTAAAAACCAAGTTTAATCTATTTCAACCAGGCCCAAGTGTTGTTCAGCTAAAGAGATTCAAGCAGGGTTAACACCGACATGTTTTGAAAACCCTTCACAGTCTTTGGCCACAATAAAGAGGATGGCTCTTTTTTGTTTTCGTGGAATGTCGCACTCATTCCTCACTGAAGATTTTTGTTTGTTTTGCGATCGTATAAAGGCATGTCTTTCAAACATATTAACTGCTCATTGAAAAAAAAAAAACTCGACAGTGTGAATTCTCAAAAGACAAACGTTAATCATCAAAATCATCAAAGTCATGGCTGCTGGTGTTGCGGGATTGAGGACGCAAGGCCATTTCGATCTCAGAATTGCTGTCATCTGATTCTCCCCAAAATGCTGCAATTAAAACATATTCACATGCAGCGTTAAAATTCTGTTGCAGTTAGGGGCACAAATGAATTAGCCCATAAACAGAATATAAAATGATAAAAGTAAAAAAAATAAAATAGAAGTAAATATTTACAGAGAAAATACATACATACATAAATAAATGGTAACACTTTACAATAAGGTTCATTGGTTAACTACATTAGTTAACATGAACTAACAATAAACTGCACGTATACAGCATTTATTAATCTATGTTAATGTTAATTTTAACATTTACTAATAGCCTACATTATTCAAATCTTGTTAACATTAGTTAAGGCACTGTAAACTAACATAAATAAACAATGAACAACTGTATTTTCACTACCCAACGTTAAAGAAGATTAGCAAATACAGTAACAAATGTATTGCTCATGGTTAGTTCATGTTAGTTAACACATTAACTACTGTTTAACTAATGAACGTTATTGTAAAGTGTTACCAAATACATAAATAAATACTATGGATAACTTAAAGAACACAAACTCTACCAGACAAAAGTTTGGAATCATCAAGATTTAAAAAAATAAGTCTCTTGTGCTCACCAAGGCTCTATTTATTCGATAAAAAAAACAGTAAAAGCAGTAATATTGCTAAATGTTATTATCATTTAAAATGTCTGTTTTCTAAATGTAATTTATTCTTGTGATCAAAGCTGAATTTTTATCGCTGTTACTGCAGTCTTCAGTAGATTAGCTGTTCGGGAAACATTTCTGATTATTATCAATGTTGAAAACAGTTGTGCCGCTTCATATTTCTGTGGAAACCGTGATACCCCAAAGTTTCCACCAAAATTCAATATTGATAATAAATGAGAAACATTATTAATAATAAATTTCAGTGGTGACATGAAAGAATAACGTCTGCTGAAAATTCACCTTTATCATCACATTCTCAGAAATACATTACATTTTAAAATATATTTAAAATAGTAAACAGTTATTTTAAAATTTGATAATATGTCACAATATTACTGTTTTTGATTAATTATTGCAAACTTTTGACTGATAAAATGTAAGTATTTTATTTTAGTAAACAGTATGTGACTATAGTGTATTTTAATGTGGAACAGCAGCAGCATTCAACAACAGACACCACATGATTTTAACATGCATTAGTAATTTGTAGAGTGGTCTTACCCTTTGACTGGACAGCAGAGAAAGCTTTACTTTTTGTAGTCTTCCTGTGAGAAATGAAATAAAATAAAACAATAGTTAACACTACACAATTGTAGCAACAACATTTTGTTTAACAAAGGAAAAAAAAAAAAAATCATACAATCAAAAGCACATTTTTCATTGCTCAACATCAATTCATCAAATCAGCTGCAAGCCCACACAAAATGCTCCAAGAAGCCATCGTCTCTTACCAAAACGTTGTCTTTTCTTTGAAACGTACCTAACCAAACCCTGAAGAACATCGTTTGCCCTCAGACGGGGCGAGCGGCCAAATAAACTTCCTTGACTTCTTTTCTAATGGCGCTGAAGGACCTGGTCAGGGCTCTCTATTCATAAGTGGACCGAGCGCCAGGTTGCCGGGTTCCCATAGCATCACTGATATCTCTATGTAAATGCATGACCCCTGACAAGCCTTTGATCTGCATTGATGCATATGCAAAAGCTCACGCTACTTTTCATACAGGCTTCCTTCTTCATTTACATCAGCACAGGGCTATTCAGATCTCGACAATGACGTCTTCATCTTCACCCTCATCCTCACCCTCCATGTCTACGTATATCCATATCATTGATTTGGTTTTCACGTCCGTGTACTTTGAAGGATTCTGGGAGCAAGTGTAAGAATATTTAGCTTCCCTTTGATGGATTCGAATGAATAAACGGAACGCCGACTGTATGTGTATTCACGTGTGCCCCGCCGACCCGACGGAAAATTCAGTCACGTGCGCTCAACCTTGACACTGACCAAAGGAGCTGTAAAGATGTAGTTGAACTCAATTAGGCTGGCTCTCATATAATTCAGCTTAGCGCTTTTGTTTCCAGAACATCTTTGCACAAAGTACGACATTTCATAAATTCTATTGACGGATGTATGCAGATGCTATGATCAGGGTCAGAACGAACAAGTTACATAAATCACCTTTGGCTCAAAAAGAATACAACTTCAAACTCATAAAACACAGCACATCAAAGTTACAGTAGACAGATACAAAAAGTACCACAGATGTATTCACTCTCAGGGTCAAAGGACACGACTGGCATGAAGCCCGTGAAAAACCTTTCTGAAACAGATACTGGCAGCTGAATTCTTTTTCATCAAACTTTATAATATATAGTAAACCAATCATGAAGGTTACTTTGATGACTTTAGGAGAAGCAAAACCCAAGAAAGGCGAAGAAACATGTTATTTAGGGCGCAGTCTTGCAAAGCACAACAAGGCGACAGAAATCAGCCTCTTGCTCAAAAACTCCCTTTAAAGTGGACTGAAAAGTCTCTATCAAATATGATCAACAAATATTTGGCTGTGTAGCACAGACATCTTGATGGGAGCACATTCAAAACACGCATATCACAAACATGATAAATACTTGTTGTATGGCTCTCTATTGCAATGTTTTGTATACTGTCTGACAATATAAGTTTTCATTTTGCATTAGAAAATAATTCATTATTTATTTGGTAAGCAGATTCACTGCATATTATTCCCTACATACTATAGCTTTCAAAAGTTCCTGTTTATAAAACAAAAAGTCATTTTTGAGAAATATTATTACAATTTAAAATAACTGATTTCTATTGTAAGCTGTTAAGTTGCTGCTTAAGAAACATTTATAATTATTATTAATGTTGTTAATGCTGCTTCATATTTGACATTAATTTTTTTTCTTTGTAACATTACAAAAGTTTTACTGTCGCTTTTGGTCAATTAAATGTGTCATTTCTAAATAACATTAATGTCTTCAAAAAATAAAACAAAACGACAAAAAATCTTTTGTATGGTAGTGTATGGTATATGTGACCCCTGGACCACAAAACCAGTCACAAGTAGCAAGGGTATATTTGTAGCAATAGCCAACAATACATTGCATGGGTCAAACAAATCAAATATTTTGTAAATTTCCTGCCGTAAATATATCAAAACGCAATTTTTGATTGGTAATATGCATTGCTATTTTCTCAATATTTAGATTTTTTTGCACCCTCAGATTCCAGATTTTCAAATAGTTGCATCTCGGCAAAATATGGTCATATCTTAACAAACCATACATTAAAGCTTATTTATTCAGCTTATATATTTATCTAGTTGACTGACCCTTATGACTGGCTTTGTCACATACAACATAGTATATATTATTTATTTGCTTATTTTTACATCCAGAAATAAGTTTAGTCATTTTCTTGTATATAAACTGACACTAGAGAAACTGCTTTTGACAGTTTGGACATAAAGGACATTACTAAAATGATTACATTGATGGTTTATGCTTTAAAAAAAAAATGCATTTTGGGATTTATGAAAATTAAATACTAAACAGTCTGCAAAAATGAATAAACTAGCAAACAAACATCTCGTGTCCAATTTTCCATCTCCCTTTCAAATTGAAAGCTGAAAATACATGAGGCCTTTCTCTTTCCCAGCAGCGAACGCTAAAGCGAAATTTGAGGGCTTTTTCCCCCCTTTAGTCATGATGAGCTCAATAATAAATACATGTTTGGGTGGGTAAATAGGGCTATTCTTTTATATAACTTGCTTGCCATGGGAATGCTCTATCAGCTGGGCCACTTCAGACAGTGACGAGTCTGATTTCAAGACACTATTATCATAGAGAGCTGTGAATGCCACTGACCCTCCAATCTAATATTCCATTTCCATAAACATTTATGCCAGTTCATCTTGCACTGAGGTTCACTTAATTGAGGCAACGAATCTGAATATGTAAGACAGGGCTGGCCACTGTTTGGCTGCGTCTCATACACAGAGGTGAATGTAATGTGTAAAATGATGCAAATTACTGCTTTGACGGCAACCTCTCTCTATTTCCCTCCGCTCCGACGTTTACTTTTTCCGCTCTCCCTCTGTTCCACGTTGTTTTGAGCATTTGGACGTATTTGCGATATTTGATGAAAAGTGCCCCAGTGCGTTTTTAGGCAAGCATTTGATACATTAATATATGGGGTGTGTGGGTTGTTGTTATGATATCTATGAGCTATGAATAAAAGACGTCTCTCGGCATCCTATGCAGCAATACGCTTCATGTAAATAGACGGCGGTTAGTCTGCGTTTGTTGTCTGGGCAAAGTTATTTTCATAATACCTGTGATCACGTACGATTATAGCTCTGCGTTTACATTTGATGAAAGTGTATCACTGCCATATTGTTCCTTTCAAAATAGTCTGTGTATAAAGTAAAACAAAATGCATGTGTGCCATGTCAAAAAAAAAAATACAGATATTCACTTATATTAAATATATAACAAAAGGAAAAACTAACGGAATTACTGACTAACCACACACACACACACACACACACACACACACACACACACACACACACACACACACACACACACATGCACATATTGTAAATAAAACAAATTTTATTGGTTAGGGTTAGGGTTAGGTTTCTACTTCATTACATGTTCCATGTTCAATTCAATGTGTTCCTTGCCAATTCGATTATTTGTGAAATTTATTAGCAACTTCTAAATAAAAATGGTTTCTACACCAATTTTATATTTCAGTCTACAATTATAAAAAGATTTATACCCATATGAATATAAACATCTATACACCTCCACAGCTATGCTAATAGAACACACTCTTTAGATCAGTGTTTGTGCAAGGTAGCAATAGCACCTCCTACACGCGTCCCAGCTGTGACCCACAGCAGCACTGATTTACCATTGATTAGACCCCTATAAGAGCCAAGAGCTCTGGAGTGAGGTAATGAATCAGGGAAAACAGAGACAGCGCCCTCTACTTGTCACTGGCTGCCACTGTCTTGGTAACAACAGCTGGGCTAAATATGACTTCCCTCTGCTGGCCAAGCACCACAACTGCAGGATAACACACAGGGGGCTTTTCGTTTTATGTGTGCTGTGTACACACAGACAGCAGCACCTCAAGGGAACTGGGTCACTGCATTTATTGCCATTTTTTTTCTCTGGTATTATTTTAGTATCACAAAATGAAGACTTTACCTTGGAAATTAAGCATCATTTTTGGCTCAGTGAAGTAAATGTTGGTAGGTATACAGAGGATATTCCTTTTTAGGAGACAAAGCAGGTGGATGAAGAGAGGCACAAAGAAAGAGAGTGACCCCCACTGGCTACTGCTGTTTAGTGCTACCCCCGTTACACCCACCATTCCACACACATTCATTCACTAGTGGACAGCCGAATACACACTTAGCAGTGTTATGACTAAAACTAATCTGTTACTTGTAATAAAAAAAAAAAAAAAAAAAAACATTAAATATAAAAAAAAAACTTTTTAGCTTTTAACATTTCTCATTTAATTTAGTTTAACTTGTACTCAAATAAACTAAATAAAATTTTTTATAAAAACAATACTTTACATACATATAAAAAAAAGAGAAAAACAAAGTATTAATTAAACATTAACATGAGTGCAAATTGTTAAAAATCTGAAAGAACTACTTCCTTTACATTTTAACAATCCCGCTGTTAACACCAGCACAATTGTTATCCTCAGTGATGATGTGAGAAACTTATGAAATGTTGGATTTTACACAAACTTATTACTAGTCCTAACCTGTTATTTTTCATAAAGCAACAGAGTGGGAGATTAAGATCCAGCGAGCAAGCCAGATCTGCGCTACATGCCTGCAGTAGCAGAGGACACAATAGCGGCTGAAGAGGAGGAAGCTGTGGCATGCAGCCTTAAACAAAGCGCAGGAACAAGGGGTCTTTACATGGAGTGCAGCTGCTTATTCCAGCGCTCTCCTTCCTGAATCACTGCGGCACACAGGCGTAACAAATACTGCCTGGTCCGTCCGCACAGCCTCTGAATTATAATACAATAAAACACTGTTCGATAAAAGTATTTCGCAGTAAAAACGGCACGCTGACAAGAGGAGAGCGCAGGGAAAGGAATTAAGGAAAAAAAAACGGGGGTGGATATGAAAGACCCCAATTCTCTTCAGTGCTATAATAGTGAAATGAACACACATAAATGTGTTAAGAGTATCTCTTTGCATCTTGTATGGACTGCATGTATTTAATCTGGAAAGCTTATTATGGGCGAGTCATTGCTATGCAAAGCAGCGCCTGATGCTTTTCTCTGGTCTTTTCAGCCCAGCGCAGTGTTTGGCCAATAGGCCTGGCCCCCCGCCTCTCATTGGGCATTCATAACATGCAACATTTGCACAATGTATCTCTCAAAGACTGCTGAATAGGGGGCCTTAATACTCATGTAAACAACTGCAAACCAATTACTTAATGAATCAGCCCCACACATAATGAGGAGGCGCACAAAGGCCCATAAATGCATTTTTTGCACCAAAGCGCCTGCTTTAAACTCCGATTCTTCAGCTACGGTCTCGGCTTAAGCGCAAAATCATAATTATGGGTAAGAAAGAGAGGCACTTGATTTATTTTATTTCGCTTTATTACTATTTTGTCGGGAGTTTTGGTCTGAACCAGAAGGTCTTTTAATGTGCCCATCGGCTCAGTGACAGAACGACAGCAGTAAGTGACGGAGACGAGAGAGCGAGAAAGCAGAGAGGACGGGGGAACAGCACATGTAGTGTTCTACTGGTGCTCGAGTGCAGGGTACTTGTAGAGGCAATAAAGCGCAAGAAGTGACTGGCAAGAGGAATTCTTCAACACTGCACAAAAAAGAAAAAAAAAAAAAACAGTGGCACAAAATATTTTACCTGAAAGCAAAGCAAATGCTCAGATGCTAACCATCGTCTTTGCGGTGAGCTTTAAACAACCTCTAACCCTCCGTAAGTGATAGAGAGTCTCCGGCAGGGTTCTCTCAGGAGCTCTGTGAGGTTCTGGGATGATCCAAAAGCATCTCGCACTAGAGACAGCTTATGTTTATTAATGAGGCCATTCATTGGGCAGACTGTGGCATCCATCAGAGAGCTCTGTCAGAGTGCGATCATTATACCCTTTCCTCTGCAAATAGTGTAAACTAGCTGAGAGAGAGCGAGGGGAGGCGGGCAAAGAGTGGGCATAAAGACTGGGCAGAAGAGAGAAAAGGAGAAAGAGAGAGAAAAAAAAGACGCAGAGACAGGGAGGGAGACTTTCGACCCTTGTGTCAGTGTGATGCTCGGAAAAGCATGTGAAATCAGAGACGATTACTCTTCACGAGGTTTACCCATCCATTACCTGCCCTAATGGATTCATGGAGGAGAGGCGCTGCTGGGAGGACTGCGTGTCTTAGCTGATTGTGTGAACTTGTGTTGATGTGAAAACCTAAACATTGTACCCTCAAGATCCTTTTTCATCATTCAAAGTCCTGATTTACTGAAGCAATCAAATAATGGCGATGATGAGAGAGGAAGCTCTGAATGAAAATACAGCTTGACTGATGCCTCCCACGTGAACTTGTGTTAATGATGCTAAGAGTGTTTCAAGGACAAACACATATTGCTTTTTATTAAAAGCGGACAAATGGAAATAAGTTTTTTTTTTTTTCAAAATATATAAATAATTTTGTGCGTACTTACTGGCTATTTTTCGTTAAAGAGTCCCGGAGCGCCTCAGACCTCTCCAATTTGTTGATGTCTTTGGAAAACAAATGAATAATTTATATAAAAAGATGGGAAATGGGTGTGTTATTATTACACATTCATAGTACAATATTACAAAATACATTATACGCATGTAAGCACAGTGTTGTTAATCTGTATGATCACTATAATGTATATAGAAATATATTTGTCTGATAAATCAGATAATATTGAATAAATAACAGTTAACGCTCCACATTTTTTAAAAGCAACTGGGTTAAATACTTTAATTTGCATATGTAGTTTAAAAAAAATACTATTTATTTAGTTTTCTTTTTATTAGGGGTGATAGTTGCTGTGTTACAAAAAAAAAAAAAAATACATAATAGTTTATGATTGTCCCCCAATTTCTACAGCATATGGTCCTTGTGCTTTAGGCCTAAGGTGGGGAAAACAAATGAACTTGAACTTTTTAGGCACAGTTTCCTGAAAATGTGCCATTTAAAAATGATTATTTACAAACACACTCTAAACACATAACCTACAAACTTTTAATAGTTACAATAAATGTAACAATTCAAGTGTAGTGATATTTAATTACATTTTTATAAGACTTAATTATATAAGCACCACATATGCTTTGTCAAACTTGAGAATATTTTCTATTATTTCCCATTACCTGACGGCTCAGAATCCTCCTCCTCCGAATCACTCCAGCGCCTCTCTTGTGCCACAGACTGTTTAAGCAGCTGATATGCTTTGGTCTCTATAGAAAAAAAAAAAATACAAAATGCGAAAGCAGCTAGTCAAATATTTGCTAAAGACCTCTACTTCCAACTTTCCAGAGCCCTGATGTTTGATGAACCAACATCAGCTCTTTAAGGCCTCTGATGAGTAAAGAGAGGAGGTGAAAAACAGAGTGAGTGAGCACTAAACTATTGATCTAATCCAGACGCACATAGACAGGCTGCCGTCTGCGAAAAAAAGAGCCCGCCGGCTTTTGTGTTGCCGCACCATCTTATAGGATTCCATTTAAAACACTGTCTTTCATGTTTTATAAACTTTGGAAATGGAGATCTTTAACCAGCGAGCATTCAGGCTTAAAATATTTTTCGGAAACGAGCCCCGGAAAACAAAAGTATGTCGGTTTTAAATGCCGAAAGCAAACGGGAAAACAAATCGGCAAGTGGTTATGCCCCCAAAGACAAAATACTTTCCAGCATCTCGTTATCCCGACATCTGTAGTATGGCATGTTGTTTGCTGCTCGTTTCTTCCAGTGTAATGACTGCAAAATATAGGCATCAGTAGCATGCAGAAAGAGCATCTAAAGAAATTCTTTTTTTTGGTTCACCATATACATAAAACACTATTGTGCGTGACGGCGTTTTACCGACATGGAGACGGCGGAAGGCCGACGTTTGGACGCTGTTTCCACTGATGATTGCAAAGTGATGTAATACGAAAGGCAGCAGAACTCAACGCAGTCTTCATTAGCCGCCTGTAAACAGCTCATAAGCAGCCAGGGACAGCAGAGGCGGTTTTCTACTACCATAATGCCTTTGATTAGTTGCAGTGAGAAGCTGGACTTCTCTCTCCGTGGCGCTCTTGGGCTAGCCCTGCGCATGAAAGGCACAGTTTGAAATCAGATAGCCAAGTGGAATAATGGATAGTTTTACATTTCTGAGCTGGCGCTGGGACTTGCTACCCGAGGCTTTTCAAAGGATGCCTTGACATCCAGTCTTTTCAAGTCCGCCTCTGGCTGGCATTGTTTAGCAGATAATGAGAACCAATGACAGATCTTGTGCGGCACCCCCAACCCGGCCGGCGGACAATTAAACCTCCACATTATGCGCTCTGAGAATCTCAGTTTCACCCATACCTAGGCCAGAAGAAAAGAGACGGGTTTGTTTTCTCTGCCGATAATTAGAGGAACTGTTCCACTCTTCAGGTGGGACTTTGACCTCTGATTCACCTTGATCATCCTTTCACAGCTATCCAGTTGGGAAAAAAAGGGACCCCCATTATCTACTGCGTGAGGAGAAAGACAAAACAGACACAGAAGAACTCCCGAACGGGCGCTTCTTCGATCTGCCTTTTTACCTCTAATAGGAATACTTTCCACTGGGCTTTGGTCGGCACTGTCCTCTTCAGCACTTTGAATTCCTGAAACAAAGAAAAGAGAAGGAAAGCGCAGCTCAGAGAGATGGTGGAAGAGCGAGACAGAGGAGAAACCAGAAAAGAAAAGAAAGAGAGAAAGAGAAGAGGAAGGGGGGTGGGGAGCTTTTTGAATCTGAACAGCGGGACTGATTAAGACAGGTTTAAAGGGAGAACGAAGGCTGGCTGTCTTTGTCAGAAATGAGATTTGGGCAAAAGTGTATTCTCATGAGGGTCAGAGCTCTGGCATCCTGCGAGTACTCGAGGTCCCCTCTTCCTTCATCAGAACGGAGCCACCGAGCTGATGTTTCCCTGCTTTGGCACTGAAAACGAGCCGTTAATGTGGTTTGCCTGCTTTTGGGGAGTCCCTCTCAGTTTCTCTCTCTGATCTGTACTGTCTGGCCGAGTGCGGCTCTTAACACCTGTGCGTATTTAAACAGGCTATTCATTTGAAGCTGGAAAAACAGATCTTTGCAATAAGCGGAATTTGTAAATCCAAAAACGTGCCAGCTGAGCTGAAATGTCAAACAAGCCTACTAACCTTGTGTTCCAACAGTTTGCTCATTTGTTTTGGAAGGCCTGGCGGGCTTGATTTCCACACCGTCATCCAGAAGAGAGGGCAAGCTGCAAGAAGATGACAGTTCACTTTCTGACGGCTGAGGGGTCTCAGATTTGTGGGTCAGAAGCCTCTTCAACAGCTTTCCTGCCTGGACGACAAACAGAGGACTTGTCTTTATTTCAGGGTTTTCACATCTTTTGCCTTTTCCATAAAGAACATTAAAAAAAAGAAATAATTTTACATGCCTGGAAATCACAGTTTTGAAATTCCCTGATATTTTCAGATCATGTTATTTATATTGATATCAATGTCTGTACAGCTTCTAACCTGACTAGATTCAATGTGTGACTAGTTTTTTTTATATATTTGCTAAAAACAAAACATGTAGGATTCCCACACAGAATCAGGACCATTGAGTGCTTGTTAATTAAACATTTTGGCAGTACTATTTAACACATTTCACCATGTATTTGAATTTTCAAAAATCTAATCTCCAGAATTCCAAAAGCTTTCCAGCAAAAATCAGTGTAGAAAATATGCCGATTCTATCTGAGGCTGATGATCACTCGCTGCTCAGCCTCTTATCTTTTCACATAAAGATACTACAAGATCAGAAGGCCGATACCACAAACAATAAACTGCATGAGTGAAGCTGGTGACAGATGTAAACCGGGAAAAATGCTGTTAAGCAACATTACAAAACACTAATATATATGGTCATCCTCAAGTCAAATCCTGAGATCAGAATTCAACTTCTCTGCATGAGAAATAGAGCAGACAAAACAACAGAAAAACACACAAACAATATGTAAACCAACTATAAAGCAAGCCAAATAGTCACTACACAAGAAAAAAATGGTGATAAATTCGGCAGGGTGTCAAGAGAAAACTGTAGCAGAAATAATGACAAGGAAGGGAGGTCAGATGTCAATTATCATCATACCCTAGCAATAGATTTTCACATCAGAGGCCAAATGCCACATAACACAGTCTCATAATAACAGGAGAGTAACACCAACACCATGACCTCATTTTAACAAAAAGGTAGAGAACTTTATGGAGCTGGAATTTATAACAGGGCTGCCTCTAGAAAATACCCGTATACATTCACTAGATGAGGTCATTTTACTGGACCAGCTGCATTATATACTAAAACCTTTTTTTTTTTTCGTAATTATTACATATTCCAGGATAATAATGCCTCCATATTCACCACTACAAACAATAAAAAGTGGTTTTATGGACACAAACGTGAGTCACTGAACCTTTAAGGGCAGTCTCAGCATTGCTGAAGTGGAATTCTAGTTTAATTTATTAAAGAACTGGAGTTGTTCCTAGAAAAATGGTTTCCTGCTATAAAGGACCTGTATATAGTTAAGGACCTGTGAAAGAAAGAACTAAAGAAAAAAAGAAATAGAAATTTACTAAATATCTTCATGGAACATGATCTTCATTTAATATCCTAATGATTTTTGACATAAAAAAAATCATTGATTTTGCCCCATACAATGTGTTTTTAGCTATTGCTACAAATACACCCATGCTACTTAAGGTCCAGGGTCACATTTACGTCTACGCACCAGTGTAGTCCTAGTAAGACACTTAATGATGGCAGTCGCATATATTGAAATGGGTTCAATACAACTCAAATTTGACTAAAATAACTAATAAACACTATTTATCACCACAAAATGATTTATAGTTGTAGACATTTTACAATATTATATAACAGGTCTGTGCAAAGAAAACAAAAGCAAAACTAAATGGAGACTGAGATTATTATGAAGCAGAAATCAGGTGCGAGCAATACCTTCTCCGTGTAGGTGGCATTGTTTGGCACTAGGAGTGGAGTGAAGACTTGGATGATGTGGTCAGTGCTGATGATTTTCTGTTGCTGAAGCTGTGAGAAGTGTCTGAAACAGCAGTCCCACAGCGGAGCACTTTCAGCTGACAGACATGACCTGCATGCCCAAACCACGACAAACAAATGTAATAACTGCAAGAAACATTAACCACATTATTACTGGCTCATTAATACAGTTTTTTTTTTTTAAATATATCATTATTAACTATTTTTAAAATACTTTATTGTAGTTATATTTATATAACTTTTAATATGTACATACCATTGATATAATTTAAACAAAAATACAATATTACAAAAACTACTTCATATTTTGTCAGTGGTTACACTTTTATAAGTTCTTATAATAAATTAAAAGTAGTTAAATCATTCCAAAACACAAGAAACTGAAAAGAAAAATAGACTCTTGGACTGTAAGAATATGTTTTAATGCAGTTTTGGTTTAATTAATGCTGCCGATAGACGTATTATTCAAACAGTTGAAGTCTCTTACTAATATATATATATATATATATATATATATACGCATACACGTACACACACACACACACACACACACACACACACACACACACACACACACACACACACACACACACACACACCAGTGAAACAACCTGAATAGATGCTACGAGTCCAGATAACAATTAAGCACTATACCTGATCTGTTCTGGTTTTGTAGCTGATGACCAGTGAGTGTTGATCAGATCATTGGGTAAGAGACACCCATGAGACAGACTGCAGGACAACAGGGGCAGCTGCTGCAGAACTACAGCACCACACGCATGCAGTTCCACACCATCCAGACGCCCACACTGACCACATATACTGGGCAACACATAAAGAAACATCATACTAAAAATGAGATTATGTGGAGTGCAGGCACACACATTTAAGCCACACAAATATCACACAAATAATGCAGCATCACTAAAATTGCGCTTTTATATTAGTACAAATATTCTCCAATTATTTCAATCTATGCGAATGAAAACAAAAAACAATAAAATGCCAAATATATGCCATTGCAAAATGGTTACTATAACAATTCACTGTGATTCAAAACCCCTTAGAAACCAAGATTTATTGCTAGAGTGTTGTTGGTGCCAAAGTAATGGCACTTAATTTATAGTGAGAGCCCTTAAAGGCAGGATAATGCAATTTCCACTGAATCTGTGAACACTACAGCACTATGAGAGGAAGCAGACTCAAGCAGGGAACAAAACATCTTCCTTCTCTGACCTGATGATATCACTGAGTTTCTGCTCATTGACTGTGCTTCTGTAGAGGTTCACATCTTTAGCGCTGAGACGTTGCTCAATGCTGTCCAGAAGATGACGAAATCCTTCCATGGAGAGCCTGGAGAAATTTTCCCAAAATAAGAACAAACAACAAGAAGTATATTGAATATTTACTGTTATTGCAAATAGCTTGAGTCTTGCCTCTTGCATGTTGCCATTCTACATCAAGAACCTACATTTACAAGCAATTTTATTTATGTAATGTAACATATTTCTGAGCAAAAAAGGATGTGCAATGGAAATATAGGATGAGACTTGATATTAGCCACTGGGAAGACCAGACCAGACCAGAACAGACCAGACCTGAGAGTGAGTTTGCAGTGGATTCGTGAGGACTATTTCCCTCCTGAAAAACCTCCACAATTTACAACCGGGATGAGGAGGGTGAAGATTTTGGACTTATCCTAATTGAAACTCTTTTTTAAATCTACAATTTTGCTATTATTGCTGTCACATTAATTACTAAAATTACAGATAAAAACTTAAATGAACCATATTGTTCTTATTAAATTAAACCTATTGCTCTGGTTTTAAATGAGAGGCTTTTCTCTGGCATTGGCTGTAGAAATGTGAAATATTGTTTGTGGCTCATTTTGTTCTAGCGGATCCACATCTTTTACACTGACATATTAAGCACTGGGTGGCCCTTATAGAACAGCTTCTGCAAACCTAGAGCCAAATCCTAAAACCCCCACCATATAAAATGGGCAAAAAGAATTTATGACAATCTATAATGGGCCCTGGGGTCAGAGGCCACCAAACAATCGCTGCCTCTCTTTGGCAGGTTGTTTCCTGGAAACACCCTGATTAAGCTGCCTGTGTGAATTATATCCATGACATTCTGTCGAGCACAATCCATCTGGGCAAAGTCCTCTTCAGAGCGGCTGAAACAGCCTCCCCCCATACATCCCTCTGCTCCGTCATCATCTTTCCCCCTAGTTTATTCGCCAGGGCTCTTCAAAACACCAAACGCACCCAAACAGCAGCTGATTACAGAGTGTTGTTGGCAGCATCCATAGGTGTTTGCTCTTGAGGCCATTTATGAGGAGCATGCTATCTATTTTTCAACTATTTGTTTTCTCCGTAACAGCTATAATGGTTCTCTAGCATATATTCTGGTCCTCCTTAGAAACAGAATGCAAAAAGGGAACTGATGCGACTCTCAGACAAAGCATGAAAATTCTGAGAAACAAATACGTTAACCAATCAATCGGTGAAGATACAGAGTCATTACAAATTCCACATCATACTTGAAAGGGCTTCACACTGGATCCATTACAGGGTGTTTTAGTGCTGGTCTCTCCTTTTACAAAGGTAGAATTACAATGAGTTAGTCGAAAGATCAACTAGAGCACATCAGGATCTTTGAAAGCGCAAACTCGTGCCGTCATAAGAGAGGCTGAGAGGACAGCTTCATGAAGGGAACGCTCAAAAGAATACAATGATACACTCTCCTCTCTAGACCTGAGCGCACGATAGCCTTGACTCCACTTTCGCATCACAACATGCGCGACACGGTATTTACTAGATGCTAAGATTGATACTAATGGTTTCTCCTACTCTCGCTTACACGCACAATAACGTTACAAGAGCTTTGTTCTTAGCCTAGCCTCTTCACAAGGCCACAAACTCTCACATTCATGTTCAACAGCAAACATTCACCACGACAAATAACATGCCAGACAGGTCACTACCAACCATATTCATTTATCAACAAAACTGAATAACGTAGTAGCCCAAGTGGTGGGTATCGTCAATAAAATGTCATTTAAATCTATTAAAAGGTCTTAAATTACGAGGAAACACTTCACAATCACCTCCACAGGGAACCACTGAGGCTTTGCACACGCATTAGCATCTAAAGTGAAGGGGATGTTTGTTTTGATACACATCTCATTTGATCACAGAGCCTTTATTATTATGCATGAAGCAAACAAATGATTCTGCCAAAAATGCAGAATTTGCATGCATACCTTTGTGCTATGTATGTATTCAACCAATTCATTAAAGTGGATAATCCACTCCATGTATGCACTGGGCAATAATGATAAAATAGACTTCCATTAATCTAATTATTCACTGCAAAATTTTAAAAATAATAATAATAAATTCCAAAATGTTTGAGGGATATAGCTGTATATATCTGTATAAATGAGTATTTGATATTAATCTTAAATCACATTCTTCTGGAGGGTTATAAAGTTGAAAATGATGGATATCATTCCATGGTCTCTTTTTCAAAAGTAATGTCCATAACCACAGGAGCATGTTTTAATAAGGGGTTATAGGGACAACACATTGCCAAATGCTTGTAAAAGTATATTGGTCCTGTAGATAAATACTAAGTAGAGGCAGACATAGTTGGTCTGATATTTTTAAGCCAATATTTATTTTCTTTTTTGATTCTTCAATATGTTATTATATCAGGGCTAATGATTATCAATGCCATTTACAGGAAACAATAATGTTTACAAAGTATATAAAATATGACACATATATTTTTAGATTTATAAAATATTATAACAGTTTATGTTTTTCAAATGTTCCACTTGAGGGTGATGTGTATATATTTCCATTATGCTGAATATATAGCATTATAACTATTGTACTATCAATTTTATAACACTGTGCACATCATGCCAACCTACTAACAATCTGCCTGAGCAGAGCCTTCGTGATGGCCACACTTTCATTCTTCAGAACATTCTATGAAGTCAAGAAATAGTTGAGTCTACTGGGACTTGGGTCAAATCTCCCGAGGAGAAAATTGCTCCCTTAAAGCATTATCTGGGATTAGGCCAATAATGTTGGATTCGGGGTCTGAGCCTTCCTTACAAGGTGTCATAAAGCCACAACTGAGCCCCACTGAGTGAGGTTGTTTGCTGCAGAACCCCAGTTCATTATGTCTGTACACCCATGTGCACATGAACACGCATCCCCATCCAACAAAACCACACACACAGATAAACGACCTCCCAGTTGTTGTGGTTTATAGTTCTTCCTTCTGCTTCCCTTTTCATAACAGCTCTACAGTTCAGTGATTTCAACATGCTTAACACATTATTAAGCAATTGTCAATCAGTGAAGACAAACAATATTTTTTTATAATAAAAAAAAGAAACTTAAACAGTACTTTAATGACAAATCAAATTTTCTGATTAGATGCAATTTAAAAGCACATGGAGATGTCTGCTCACTATATAGCTCTCACACTATACAGTATACAGATGACCGTTCAGTTTCTGACACACGCCTGAGCTACTGCTGACAACAGGAGAAAAGAAAGAGTAAAAGAACATTTGCTTTGACTCATCCTGGTTAAAACAGCATGCTTGTGTCTGTTTCCTTTCAAAAGAGACAACTGGATAGTTTATTTTTAATGGCATTCTGGATTGCATTGGAGGATTATGTTTGTTCGGAGCATTTGACTGCTGATAGTTTTGCAAACGAAGCTCAGTGTAATAAAGAATTTGCAAAGAAACTTCTGTTGAAAGATGAAGTAGCCATTACTGCATTGGATCTGACGGCATGTGCAATAGTGGGGAACGTTCATATTTTTTTGCCATTTTGTTATTTTAATTTTTAAAGTAACATTATAGGTGAACCTCAAGGAAAATATTTAACAAAAAATAAATACAATACAATTGTACAAATACAATAAAATAAATAAATAATCCATACCAAGTTATATATGTAAACACACACAAAGTCAATGTAGAATTTAAAGTCAACATGAAAAACCACGCTATTAACTGCATCTTAAATATATTTTTGTGAATGATTCATCCATGTTTTTTTTTTCTTTTGGCCCTCACAATGTTTAACCAAAATAATCAAACTTGATCTTCCAGTGAAAACGGCACACTTTTCTCTGCTGACATATGCTAAACATCTCGATCATTTAGTCTGCTTAAACTCTGGCCCTCAACAATCACCTGCAAGTTTTCATTTATTTTGAAGTGCAACACCCAAGTTTTAAAATCCACTCAACACCCAAGTACAGAACCGAGTCTCCGCCCTTCCTTTTTCTATTTTTCGATAATTAATTTCACTCTTCGCTATTTTCATTTCATTTTGACAGTAAAGCAACACAATATTTCTTCTAGAGTAACAATCAGAGGCATCACAAGATAAGAGATAAATGTTAACTTAAATTAGAGTATAAAATACTGTGATTGCATCAATAATAAGAAATAAGAAGTTTTGGAGTAGAAAACATTCAGCCAGTCTCATAGGTCCACCGAGTTTCTGGCTGTCCTCAGAAGTAAGAAATTAGTCATACAATTCAAAGAACTGTACCTGTTGGGGGATTTGAGAGAGTCAGGCCTTCCAGATTCCCATCTGTTGACATGCTCGTGTGTGCCATCGTTGGTTTGAATGGGTATTACACTCTGCCCTTGAATTACAACATCTTCTCTCAAAGCATGATGTTTGTTCGTGTGATCTGAAATGTGTGAAATGTGATTACTATGAGTAAGTATAATTCTTAAAATAGGATAATCAATTAAAAATGGGCAAGTCATGTCAATAAATCTGCTTAAACACAATTGCAGTTAATTGAGCAGAACATTAATACCTGAAATATCTTGATGTCTTGGCGTGGAGTCACCTTCATCCTCTGCAGACACTTCCTCATCCTCACCTTCAGAGTTCATGTAATGGGAGAAATCTCTTGGATCAGTGGTATCTGGGGAAGGACTGTGGGTCAGACACCGCTTTAATGACACAATGTCTTCAGGCTTCTTTGCGGTCACAGATTGAGAGGACACTTCAGCTTCCTTCAGGGTCGTGCGAGGTGAGTTTAGTTCTTCCCATCTATGCCGCTCTCCTGCCCTCTGAGAGATGTCCCAATCAGACTCCATCTGCTTTTCATGCACGTCACTCAAATGTCTGCCCTCAAGGAAATCACCTGAGTTTAGAATGTCATCAGATAAAATGGCAGTGCCACTGGCTTTTGAAACATGGGAGTGTATACGAAGGCCACTTTGTAGAGGAGAGAGTGAAGGATGATTAGGTATCAGCTCTGTCTGAGAAGGTGAACGTGTGGTTGTGACGCCATCATTTCTTGATGAGCCGTTGGAGGTCTGGTGACCCGTGAAGATGACAGCAGTCTGTGATGATCCCTGTGTGCTGGGAAGCTGGAACCTGCTCGGGAGCTGTGCAAGTCAAACATTATATATGGTAGATGTAAGTGGTGGAAGACAGAAGTTAACGGCAATTCGTGCAAAAAAAAAAAAAAAAAAAATGGTTTTTATCAGCAAGTTTTATCAGCAAGTTGCCAACTATATTTTACTTTTGATTAGTTAAGTTGAAGTACTGAAAACACTTAAAGCTAAATAAGCTAATAATGAAAACTAAAATGACAAAAAAAAAAAAAATAATAATAATAATAATAGCTAAAATTGCTAACACTTAAAAAAAACAAAAAAACAAACAAATAAAAACTCTATTCAAAATATTAACAAAAACTATAACAGTATTTCAATGGCACTAAAATAGCACTGATTCTAAACCTGTATGAGTTTCTTTTTTTTTCTGTGGAACACATATTAAAACTTGCACGGTATAATCCGTTATGACAGATTTGGAATACTGCATGTAAGTCATGTGAATATATTTTCATAGTTTTCATGGCACTTTTCATCATATTTGAGATCCTCAGCATAATTTCCCATTTGTTTTCACTGTACACTGTGAATATTCCTTTTGTGTATAACAGAGAAAAGAAAGTCACACAGGTTTGGAAACACAAAGGTGAGAGAATTTTTGGGTAAACTAACTCTTTGAGGCATGTCCTTTTGAATACTCATGCGTTTATGAATATTTTGACTAATGCAAAAAGTGAAACATTTTTCAAATATATCTGTAAAAATGTGATATACTACTTTTCTATATCCATGAAAAGGAAAGGAAGCAAAACTGCAGAAAACAAAAAAGGCATGTCAAGTACACTGAGTCAAGAGGTTTAAAAAGTGCTAAAATTAATTGGGTGGTCAAGGATACCTTATAGCCAGCAAGTGGGAGCTAAATTTCTGATATATCATTCTCTCATTGCTTTTCTTCCACTAGTCCTTGGCCCCAAAACTCAACCCTGACAATTCAGGTTACAGTGGCTTCTTTTCAAATACACTTTTATCCAAAACATTTCAAGGTATCATTTTTACACTGACTAGGATTTCACTTGGTCAAGGTTAGATTTTCTTCCAACTGTGTGTTCAGCTGAGTGCACTGAGATCAGTGTCTTAACTTTTAATCTTATTAACAATCCTATGCTCCTAAACTCTGTTTCATGACAGAAATACCGCACTACGGTGGAAGAGTGGCGAATGGGTACAGAAAAAAAAAAAATCAACACACATAATATAAAAAAAAAAAAAACATGGCTTCTGTTTCTTTTCTGATAAGGGTCTTAAATACCAACCCGTTAGCTGCTTAATAACATCCACTGTAAACCACGCGGTCTGTCTGGCAGATCCAGTGTAGAAGTTAAAAAAAAAAGAAAGAAAGAAAGGAAAAAAGAAATGGAGTGAGAGGAAAAGTTAATTTCTTGGCTGAGTGATTCCATCGCTAGCTGCAGGGCAAAGTAGAAAGTGTTTCGCTAAAGTAGCAATTGATTCTTCTATCAATCTGCGGCACGCGCCTGCTCTTCCAAGGAATATATTAAATATGAAAATCATATCCCGTTATCATGGCTTCCCAGCTTTCAGGCTGGTAAGCTCCCCTTAATGAATGCTGCAGCCTCGGGGACATGCACGCAGCCAGTGGTGGCGCCTATGCATAATGGAGTGATTCCTCCCATCTCTGCTCATTACAATATCGGCAGGCTGGAAGGAGGGGGGGTGGGATTTGGGAGGGGGGGGGGTGCGGCACAGTCACAAGTGACTGCTCTAGACGGAATGCTCTAAGTCATTATGAGCTGTCTTCCACATTTCATCCGAGAGAGCTCGAGTCGCTTGAAGAGAGGGAAAGCTACAGCCACGGGCTTGAACTACATCGTCAGTGCGGGCAAAGCAGCTAGGATTAGACACCTGCGGCACTACAGATACGACGAGAAAAATGAACAGCCTCACGACCGCCGCCGAGCAATCTACATAACAGCGACTTTTATTCGAGGGACTGACAGAAAGAGTTTGGACGCATATTGTTTTAGCTGTCACACACATGACGAGCAATAAACACTGCAGACAAAAATGACACACGGTCAGTTGGATTGCATTAGCTGCTAGAGGTTTCCGGAATACTCTTTACTCTTTTCCATTCTTTTTTTTTTCCCCATTTTGAACAGCCTTTTAAAAATGTGTAATATCATTTTGTTTTAAGACTGTGATACTCCTTTGTTAAACCAAAGCAGTCATTTGAAGTCATTTGAGCAAAACAGTAATTACTTCAAGCACTTTCCAATTTGCTTTTGATTATAAATTAATTGTGGCCTTTGAACACTGATACCCCATATAAACTGTCAAAAGTGTCTCCTGAAGAGGGAGGCTGAGCTGAATAATGGTTGTGGTATTTTTCTCTACAACTCTCAACTCTCTTCTTTTGAAAAAACGACACACTTCCATTGGATCCCATCACAGCACTGCAGTTTTATCAAAGGCACACAGATAGCTTTGTAAATTCCCCACTGAACTGTAATTTCCATAGATGACACGATAATTTTCTCTTACCTCGTCCGCTTCTGATTCCCCCCTGCTCCCCATTTTCTTCCTGTCTTTCTTCAGTCTGGTAATATGATTCTTGTATTCCAACTGAAATTAATTCAATTCAAATCATTACTAACATAGAACGTTTTTTAACAATGTAAATAACAAAAACATTTGCTTATAACCATAATTCTGCAGTGACCGCAGTTTCTAGACACAAGTACACAGGATTTTTTTTCTTTACATATTACAAACAAAGCAACGGAACAGAAAAATATGTTTTGCCCCTAAACGTAGCGCCAATCAGTGTGTGTATTCCTTTGTGAGTGCCCTTAATAGTGCCTGCCAAGGCTCTTAATCAGTTTGGCGAGTTAACCAGTGGCAGAGATGAGGGCACTGGGATTACCTCCAACCTCCCACTTCATTCTCGTAAGACAATATCTGCACTCTCAAAAGGGACCAGAGTAACAAACCATTTACCCATTTTAGACTTGATAACACAGCTACAAGCACACAAATATTAGCACTGTTAAAATCTGGGTGAGGAAGAAAAAAACATTTGCGAAGGAAAGAGAAAGAGCATTTTAGAGTCGAGAGTGATGTTTTGAGGTCATGGTATGAATTTGAGCAATTAAGCAATAAGGTTCAATTTAGTGTAATACAAATCAAAGTGATATTCCTTGACTGGCAGCTAGATTAGCAGGTATCTCTTACAACTGCAATTCAAAGCAACCATTGCAGCAACAAAACAAAATCTAACAACCACACACACACAAAAGTAGAAAAATGGGTTCTTTTCACAAAAAGGGAAATTCAGAGGCACTTCACTATCTGAATACAGGGCGATTAATTTGTGGTGGTGTAATTAAACAATTTGTCTAATTTGATATTAAGCTGTGGAGCACTGTTCAGTTTTAAGTGACAATCTGACGGAGCTGTTGTTTTCTTTTTCTCATTTGTGTGCAGTGATAAATGAGTGCTGGAGTGTTTATGATTGTTCCCAAACAACAATAAGTGTGAATGTTTAAATACTGGAAGACAATTAGACAGACAATTACAGGATTATGGCAATGGTCTAATCGAGGCTCAAAATATATGTCTGGGGAGAAAAAAAAGAATCTCTTAGTTTTGGGAAACACAAATCAAACATTCAGACTGCGCTAACATTTTGTGGTGCTGAACAGCTGTCATTTGGGTCACTGCATGTCATGATAAGTATAACACAAGGCTTCACATTTCATTTCACATCTACGATCAGAACAACGCAAACGTGTGTTTTGACATGACAATAACAACAAATAAAATAACAACCAATACGCAGCAGGGCTGCCAAAGCGACTGTTTGATTTGATGCATATGGTCTAAATCAAAAGTAAATCTTCAACGACAAAAACTGTGAAGTACGCGCAACAATAAACACAGAGTCAGTAGTGTTTTAAGAAGTGCGTATGATGAATATTGGGACAGATGAAGCTGCCCAAGGTTGTTACCCTCTTTTGAAGCAGCCTGCTACAATCAATGGAGAATTCTTTCATTTTTGATGCCAAGTTCTCCACATTCCCAAGAAGCTCAAGGTTGCGCGTCTTTGCTTGCTGCTCTCTCTCGTGCAGCTCCTTGTAATAGCAGCGCATCTTGGCACACTTCAACTTAGTCCTGTGAGCAGGAAACAGACATGAAACGGACAGCTTTACTCCTCTCCTTATTTTTTTAATTTTTTTTTTTTAGAAAACCTACACTGACTTTGTGTTCATGGAAATAAATATAGAGACCTGTTACAAATAGGTCAAACATTAATATAAATAGTTATATATAAATAATTGCTCCTCACTGTGTATAGTACAGGACAAACTAAAACATTACATATTTGTCAAGGGCCACTTTACAGTAATACTAATGGATTCTCCACAGCTAAGATGGAGTTTTGTGAGTAGCAAAGGGCGAAAATGGATAATGACAGCTGAAATTTTAAAATGAATGATAAATGCTGATCTACTAACCTCTCACACACCCTTGACCATCATGGCCTCCTATCAAAATTCCTTATTTTTATAAATGCATTTAATTGAGCCATTATAAAAACAAACTGTTCTCAAGCACTTAAACAGAAACAGAGGACACAGTAAGTATCACCAAATCATCAATGAGTATAGTAGTCTATTTATTTGCCCAGAAATAAACATTTTTATTGGAGAATGTGTATTATATCAGTGACACAATAAAAAAATTGAAGTAGCATTGAAAAATTGAAAGCTGTGTGTCACTACAATATAAACTCAATACAAAAAAAAATATTATTTTATTAATATTTATCATTTTGTAAGGCTCTAATGTTTTTATACTTACAATCTTTCCTCTGATCTTAAGTAGGTAAACAGTTTTTCTTCCAGCTCGTGTCTCCTTTTCTCCCTAAATACAATATATATATATATATATATATATAATAAAAATAAAACATCTTAATACACCCGCAGCTTTCAGATTTCATGTAGTATTTAAACAAATCTTATTAAATATATAGCTTAAATAGATCTTACAAAATATATAGCTTAAACAGAACCAGGGAGCGTTACCAATCATGCTAACTTTATTATACGTAATTACCCTTTAAGCATAACTATATTTAAAGCTATAACGAGTCGTTTAGCGCACTACTATTGATTATCACTCCAGTGCTTACCGAGCTCGACAGCTACATTCCGGCGACGCAAGAAATCTACACCGCTGCCTCATTCAAGGCCCACTTACGTTTCTTAATATTTAATTGAGACGATGCAGCATCTACTGTGTCTACGATAAAAGAAAAAAGTGTTTTGTGTTCTTACCGTTCGTGCATGCTCTTTTGAATATTCCCAATGTGGTCGAAATACTCGGTGTTGCAGAAAGCCATAGCCGTTTTGCTCGCTCTTCCCCTCTGTGTGGCAGGGAGCGTTGTTTACAGTAGTTGCCATACGCACCGTTACCCAGGAGACCGCGCGAGCTGGTTGACTGAAGGGCGCGAATTTCTCTCAGGCGGCGCTAGACACATTTTACCTCAGAAAGAAACAGCTGAAACAGAAGATAAAAGGTACAAATGAAACATTTTACGTAAGGCATACTCATTAAACCGATGTAAAAAGTACACACCCCACAATTTACCTTTAGAAACGTCAACATTAACACGTGACGAAACAATTACATATTTTGTCATAACATCTTCCATGAGTTTTATTTGAAAGCCTCCATTTCCAACTTTTACTGAATCTGCGTATAGTTGGATTAGTATTTAGTTTCTCCATTTAATTAATGAAATAGTATATGACTGAAAACGTAGGCTAAATGACAGATGGACCCACAGACATTTACTGTAGTATATTTTTCAAGTATAATAAGGTAATAATTTGCTTCATAGACGTTTGCTGTTTACTTCATAACTAAAAATACTTGCTTCCTTTCATCCTCTCTACTTCTTTTTTCCCCCCATCTTTTAAATGTTATATTCTAAAATAGCCTCCTCCTAATACATTCAGAAAGTCTTTTAGTTATGTGGACATTGTTATGACCCTTCTCAGTTGTAAAAAGTCTAGGGACTGAGAAGGGGAACATTGGACCAGTTCAGACCGTTGCCAGCCCTATACTCGTGTGTGAATGAGAGTAACCAAGACCGGAGACCAAAATCAAGTGAAC
Source organism: Cirrhinus molitorella (assembly GCA_033026305.1). Classification (NCBI taxonomy): domain Eukaryota; kingdom Metazoa; phylum Chordata; class Actinopteri; order Cypriniformes; family Cyprinidae; genus Cirrhinus; species Cirrhinus molitorella. The sequence continues at coordinate 3,061,858 of CM065135.1, forward strand.
CTGTTTTATTGTCAGAGACTGTGAAAAATAAATAGGTATGTAAAAGTAAAGAAAGTGATTATTTACAAAAAGGAAAATGAATCTATTCACAAAAATAACGAGACACACCGTGCCAAAGGAATGAAAATAACAAAACCAAAAAGGAAAATCTTATTAACGCATTTTAATCTAACCCTAAACTAAAATAAAGAAAAATATGAAAAAGAAAATATCTTCAGTGAGATGTCTTAACTCAACTACACTAACTAACCAAACAAAAATACAGAGGGTGGCACAAATCCCTAACCTAGTGTGTCTAAACAACAAAAATAACCTAAATGTGCACCATGTATGTCACGTGACATAACTAACCTACGCCTTCACCTCCATCCAGTTTTAACATATGTTTGAAATGCCTTTTAAGACTCACAAACATAACGGATAGGGAGTTTCAGGAGAAACGACATGGCAACCAGAGCACATTACAAACTAAACCAAACACAACACCAAAAAAAAAGAAACACAAAGGAAAAGAAAATCACAGCTCAAGTTCACAAAGGCCGGCTGGTCTAATACACTGGCATTTTCTTTATATAGTATGCCGAAAGTTAATCAGTGAGCGTGATTGAAGAACAACCCCCTCACGTTATCACACTCAATCAGCTCGTCCCGAATGATTGACAGGTAAGACGACCAACCCACACATCACCTGTGAAAGTGAAAGTAAAGAAAAATAAAGTAGGGAGAAAAACAGGATAACGGCAGAAAAAGAGAAAAAAACGCTGGGAAGATACAGACACAACCTAATTACTCAAACAACAACTCAATGTCACATAGGGATGTAACAACATTCACACAAAGATCAGTCATTAGTCATGCGGCCACATAGCATTTGACTGATTTACAAAAATCATTTCAGGTTTAAGAAGTGCGACATTGCATCAATTACTGATGAACACATACATTTGTTTTTTTTGTTTGAATGATCACTCTGTAGGTTATTTAACCATGGATTTCTATGTCTTTGGAAGACTTTTGTCTTTCAAATTAAAATGCACAAATTCACAAACTTTTTTGTCATTTGATCCACTTTCACCTAATATATTTACTTGAAGTACCCTTGGGATTTTTAAATAAATATTAGAATAATTAAGCATCACATTTGCATGTTCATTGGCTTTCTGAAATTGGTAACATGACATGCAGGTAACAAAAAAAAATATATATATATGTAATAAAATAATTTAAATGTAATGTAATTTAACATTTTTTATGATTTAATTAATTATTAGCTTTTCATTAAACCCCCTGCAGTTCCATCACGAACACCAGTTTTGGAAACCTTGACATAGTATAATGTTTAATACACTTTATGTTGTTAATGACAACAAATGTAATATATTTTCTTACTCTTTGTAATTTTGTGTCAGTATGGTACAATAGTTTCCCACTTATATCAATGTGATAAACAAGTAAAACGAGTAAAAGTAGTCTGATTATATTACCTAAAATGTGTAATGATTACGTTACGAACTAAAATTTTTGTCATGTAATTTGGAATCAGTAACAGATTACAAGTAATCTATCCAGCTCTTTCCAACATATGGATACCGTCATTGTTACAGCCTAAAGCATTTTTTTTCTTTTTTGAGAACAAAAGGCTAATTTGACCTGGATTAATTTTAACATTGGCATGTAATAGAATTTCACCCTATTTTCGAAATGCGTGATCTGATTAAATCAGTGCGTGTTCTGATTATCAATGCGTGTTTTTCTTTTCTTGTAATTTTTTTACCTGACCAGTGTTGGGGAAAGTTACTTTTAAAAGTAATACATTACAATATTGAGTTACTCCCTAAAAAAGTAACTAATTACGTTACTCAGGCTTAAGGAAAAGTAAACTCACATCTAAAAATAAAGGAAAACAAATGTTAGATTGTCTTGAGTAATTTTTGCTTATTAGCATGGTTGAATTAGATCATCAAAAGTCAGCAGCAAAGACAGTGGTTTAGACCAGGGGTTCCCAAAGTAGGGGTCGGGACACCCCAGAGGGTTGTGAAACCACAAGGAGTGGTCGCAAGATGATTTCCAAAAATATATTTTTTTTAAAGCATTTTCTAAATAGCATATTTTAGCCATGAATAAAAAAATCTAAGTTGAAATAAAAATAAAACTCCAGCATGTTGCCCACCCAACTCATTAGGTAAGATTGATATTCAAATGTAAGTAATGCGTAAATTACTATAAAATAATATTATGGTTGTTAGACTGTTGTGTTCCTTTGTGTTGTCATTATGCTTGAGTTTAGATAGACCTATAAGTGGATGTGTGCTGTTTTGCTAAATGTTTGTATACCATCTCAGAGGAAAGTGGGGGTCCCAAGGTACTGGCACTGTTATTTTGGGGGTCGTGGGCTGAAAAGTTTGGGAACCCGTGGTTTAGACAGTGGATTAGATACATAAAGAAAATTTGTATTATTTAACATATTTTATTATTGCAGGTTTGTGTCATATTCTGAGTTGAATTTTACAGTTTTTGTTTATTTTTAGAAACACTGAATCATTTTTTTTTTGGTGAGTGACATAAATTAATGCATGTACACATTTATTCTAGAACGTTACCCCCAACACTGTACCTGCTGACAGTATAATAATTTTGAATCACAATATCATAACTGGGCCTTCTGGTGAAAATGACAGGCTTCTCTCTGGTATGACATAAGCAGGACTTCTCCAATCAGTTGGTGTTTTTAACCCCTCCTCTGCAAGCTTGTGTTCATCTGTCTCCACTTTTGAGTGCCAATAAACAACCGATGCATAAAACCAAGTTCACGCCTACTTTCTTTAAGTGTAAGTCAGAGTAAAGAACAAAACGTTTGTTGTTACAACTGTTTCATTGTGACTTTAACCTCATAAAGTTTGCATTTTGCTCATTTTTGCATATCAAAAACTGTCGTTCTAAAATAACTTGGCTCCAAAATGCTAATTCTCTTCAGTGTTTAGAATACAAACCGAACAGCTCTATTGAAATTTCTGCTTCACGAGTGTGGAATTGTGATAGCGACCCATTTCTGACTGTTGAACTAGTGTGCCACTGTGTGGAATCTTGAAGGGGAGATTGATTGTGTCCGCTCTTCTTCTTTTCAGTTTCATCATATCTTCCTTTCAACACTTGTGTTGTGATTCTCTCCTCCTCCACACTCTTCCTAATGAAGGTATGCCCACAAGGTAAGCACACAGGTGTCAGTGCTTCAAAAATAACTGTACACACACCCCTGACCCTCATCCAAATGGTCCACTAAATGATGTTTTCTGTCTCTAGCTGTGTGGTGTCCATGTTGAAAAAGAGGCAGCTGAATGTGAGTTTCATGCGTCTATTGGGTTTTTCTATCAGCACAGAGGCAGACATCAGTTAGATAGATGCTCAGAACATGAAGGTAAGTGTCTCTCAAGTTGATAGAGGTGAGTAATCAAGCATTGTCAGGGATACGGGGACAACACTACTGGCTGTCAATTGAGATTCGCTTTAGGTGGTAATCTTCCGGATTCTTACCATTTCTCTAAGATAAGACAGAAAGAAGTTAAACCCACTTACTGTAAATTGCTCTCCTATTCTGACATCTATTACACATGTTGGCAGTTTTCTCCATTTCCCAGCTACCCTGTTCTACTATAGAAAAGGAAACTCCCATGAGAATGGGCAAATTGAGACCACTAACCTATGGTTGCAGTTGCCATTGGCATTACATGTTATGGTGATAGAAAGGAAAAAGCAAATTCTTTATAAAAGGACAGAAAATGAACAACCACATACTTGTTCAGCTTAGGGTTGGCTCAATACCACAATGCTGGCTTTGGTACGATAACAGAATCTGATACAGAGGTATCAATTATAAATCAATACAATAGGTGCCAAATAAGAAGTCTCAAAAGATTATTGATCAGTAATGTAAAATGTAAAATGTTCTGCTTTTTTTATATATACATATACATACACACATACATACATACAGTATTTAGGGTAATGCATTACAAGTACCTTGAGTTACATAATCAGATTACTTACTTCAAGTAACTAGTTAATTTACGCATTACTTTTTTATTTTTAAGAAAACATGTGAGTTACTTTTTCAAGTAAGTAATGCTAGTTACTTTGTTTTGCTATTGACTGACAGCACTTCTGTCCCATGTTGAAAGAAATCTGGAATAAGTGCAGAGGCATTGTGTGAGGTGTGTGAACATGATGATTACTGTAGTTCTAAACTAAATGTGAGCATGCAACTTACTCTGTGAAATTCAAACTCAGAACATGGCGCAAACCTGCAATAATTAAATGCCAAATAACACAATTTTAAGCAAAAAGAAAAGATATTTTAGATAAATTAACATTTGTGCTTATTTATTTTTTATTGCTGAAGAGTATTGAACTTTCTTCTCCTGCGTTCTACTGTTTTTGGTGTAAAAGGGCTTTTAGGTTTGCCAAAAATAGAACATTTTATATTAAAAACAAACAAGCAAGCCCTGTCCGGATTTAAAAAGTAACACAAAAGTAATGTAAAAGTAACATAATGCATTACATTCCATAAAAAGTAACTAAGTAACGTAATTAGTTACTTTTTCGGGAGTAACTTTTAAAAGTAACTTTCCTCAACAAAGCTTTGCAGTGTGCAGCTAGCAGCATGACAATTGAAAAAAAACTAGATGTGTCCCTTATTGGCTACAATGCTCAACACTGTAAAAACACATTGTAAATAGAAACCTTCACAGAAAGCTTACACAAACACACAGGAGCATTAACCTATCTGTATTCATGATATTCTTTTATTGTATATTGTCAGCTCAATTATCGCGTCGAGTGAGTTTTATCAGTTTGATTCTTCTGTTTCCTCTGTTGTCAACATTTGCTGCTTTCACATCAATGTGGTAACACTGCTGCATAGTGGTAACTTTGTAACAGCAGCAAATAAAGTACTAAAATGAGCTATATGTAAAAATAATATATATGTACTGGTATTTTTCCAGTACTGGTATAATGCAATCTAGATCAGCTCCAGGAGTGTGGAGACATGATTTGGAATTTGTCTGTCCTGCAATAAAGCACAGCTTTAAAAAAAAAAAAAACACTTGCAACAATTTGTTCTTCTCAGAGGATGCTTTACTTGTTGTACTTTACCACACCAACAATCAGCAAACCAACTTTAAAAAGTTTTTTTTTTTCCCCTCCTAATTCATTCCTTTTAAAGCATTGCTTGGGGACAAATTCACATTCTTTGACAGTAAATTTCAAAACGATCACGGTTGGACTTTAAATATATCCTGTGAGCAGTGTTCCTGTTATTATGCAGAACCTACAGATTAATTTGTAAGGTGTTGTGGAGAGATTAAAGAACAGTATTTTTCTAGAGTCTGTAGCTGGTGTGGTGCTTGCTGCTGGGTGTTTCTCAGATGGGTGACTGCTTTAATATGTAGTTGCAGTAAAATCGCCCAGAGAGACAAAGTGCTCAGGTTACATTGAAGTGTGACATATTGCTTATGAGCAATGTTATGCTTGATGCTTACTTTTATCCCAAAGAACACATGAAGTGAAAAATTTAGGAGCACATTAAAGGAGAAGTTCACTTTCCAGAACAAAAATATACATAATTTACTTACGCCCTTGTCATCCAAAAAGTTCATGTCTTCCTTTCTTCAGTCATAAAGAAATTACGTTTTTTTTTTTTTTTGTTTGTTTGTTTTTGAAGAAAACATTTCAGGATTTCTCTCTATATAGTGGACTTCTATGGTGCCCCCGAGTTTGAACTTAAAAATGCAGTTTAAATGCAGCTTAAAAGGGCTCTAAAGGATCCCAGCCGAGGAAGAAGGGTCTTACCTAGGGAAACGATTTGTTATTTTCTAAAAAAAATTACAGTTAATATACTTTTTAACCTCAAATGCTCGTCTTGTCTAGCTCTGCACCCAACTATGTGTATTCCGGGTCAAGTTAGGGTATGTCTCAAAACTCCCATCTCATTTTCTCCTCAAAATTCAAAATCATCCTACATCACAGCAGAAGTACCAACCCAGTGTTTACAAAGTGAACGCGCAAGGAGAGTCAAACACCCTTTACAAAAAAAGGTAAAACAGCAAAGAAAATGAGATGGGAGTTTTTCCACCTAATTGTGAAGTTAGAATTTTTCACCATTTTCATATTCAGGAATTTTTGGGCGGGTTCAAAATCATGATCAAAAACATGACAGAAAACAGGTTCAAAACACAAACTAGTGATCTGAAACAATGGCCTCAGGCCAATGCAGTGACTTTTCGTAGACTAAAACTAGACTAAAATTATGAAGGACTCAAAAGACTAAAATGTGACTAAGACTATTAAGCATTTTCGTCCTAAGATAAATACTAAGACTAAATAAAAAATGCCTGTCAAAATTAACACTGATTAACAGGAACCAAAACAACAGAAAACCATGAACAGAAGGGAACCAAACATATAACAGGCAGCAAAAGAACAAGACTAGAAAACAACATGGGCAAACACCAGGGTATAAAGATACAGGAGAACAAAATGGGCTCAATGAGCTGTTACAGATACAAACAAGGAAAGCGGTGTGGTCTATTTAGGCTGTGTGTCCACTAAAGTGTTTTTTTTTTCCTGAGTGTATTTTTATGTTTTCTACGGGAGCGTGACAAGGCCCTAAATGTTTATTTCAAACTTAGCATTTAGTATTTCACTTTATTTCTTGGCGCAGAGAGTTGAAGAATGTTTAACTTTGGGTAAAATGCAGCGCTCATCACTGTCACTGCCACAGTATTGTTGCTTGGAGAAACATTTAATTTGTGATGCATCTGCCATATTACTTTAGTAAATATTCCTTTTCATAGCAACTAAAGCATCTCAAATTAAATGAAAACACGAGTGCTCTTAGCTAGACATTTTCAGCAGTGTGCCTGGCGTTTTCAGCTGGCTAAAAATGCTTTGGTGGACACGGCCTAATTGTCATGGAGAAAAACAGGGGTAACCATGGAAACAAAAAAATGCAGTAAGGCAAACAGGGACAGGAAATCAACAAAGGAAGTGAACAGGGAAACAATAGGAACTGAAACAGATTACAAAACAAGAGTCTAAAATGCAAAACGGAATAGGAATAATAATATTAAGAAAAATAATAATCACAATTAAGCTGTATCACATTTCCTGATTTTCCATCCCCAAATTTAAATCTAAACATAATAATTAAGGAAATGTAAGCTATTTAAGACTTTGTAAGGACCTGCAGGGACTTGTTTTATTTGCACATCTACCCCCAGATGCATTTTACAGTTCACACTCATACAATCACATACAATCTTAATATTAATTTTTGAATACGTTATTTACCCCATTGAAGAGCTGTGATTGGAACATGATGCATCCTAATTATGCAGAGCTTTCTGCTAAACTAAATGTTCTGAGATGTTAACAGAGATGTTTGTGTTGCACATCACAAAGGAAAAGGTTAACTTTAGTTAATTTATTTTATTTTATTTTTTTTTGAGAAAAAAAGTATGGTTACTATCTGGATTTTTTATGCACTATTTTCGTCTACCGGGTTTAAAAAACTACATTGTGTCAGAATCGCAGGAAGTGACATTTTCAGATGTTGAAGGACATCAATGACATGTCGGTGTGTCGTAATTATTTATGAGGCTGCTTGGCCTTATTCTATGAGAAGAAATCATCTTCTAATAATTTCAGCATGTGGCACTTACCTATATGGGCCATTCTACAGATTTGGTCCAAACTGCTGTTCCACAACCAAAAAACACATATAAAAAGTATTTTAAAGTATTCATATTTTAGATGTTTATTAAGATCCTTCTATTATCTGTTGAAACACACAGTAATATTTAAAATATCAGTAAGCTTAATATATGAAGAGTTCAGATGCAGAACCCCCTAAAAGCCATCTCAGTCAAAAATGAGATAATGAATGCTCTGGACACATAGTATATGTTCATCAAATACTTTTACTTCAAACTCGCTAAAATCCCAGCCTCCGCCCAATCAGAAATACTGGTACTTTGGAGCATATACATTGGAGCCTGATAAAAAATATTTTTTTGTAAAGAAAGACGTCAGATAGATTTAGAGGCTTTTGCATCTGAACTCTTCATATATAAAATCATCATAGTGGGTACTTGTTATTGAGAGGTGGCTGTGACGAATCCCAACCCCTATCATTTCAACTTATGAAAGAGATATTAAAATATTTTTTGCATTTTATTCCATTGTTTGTTAAAAATGTCTTTTTGATTTATTATTTATTATTAAGAGGCATAAATTAGATATGGACACAAACACAATCCCATTCTGTGAATGTAAACTGTCAAATGGCTTGCATTTGTGAATAAACACCACAAAATAAGGGTCAAAGGGTAGCTGAAATGCATTTTTCTTTGCAAGTATAGTGAGAGCTAAGTAGTGATGAAATAGGGGTTTTAATAACCCTTTAACAGAGACATAGTCATTCTGCACAGCTCTTGTTAAAGCTTCATGCATAGGTGTTTTTTTATGATCCCCTATAGATGTGTCCTCTCATCAAACAATTTCCCCAATTTTTGCCCAATTAAATTGCTCTTTAGCAGTTGAACGAGGGAGTTTTGTTCTGCCTTTCACATACTAATCTTCTCCATTCATGGTCACTCTGTGAGATTGTTTGTTGGCTAATAAATCCCCTTGTTTGCTTCCTGCATGTATAATTGATATTGTCACAGGGCTTTTTGAGCAAGGAAGAGCAAAAAAAATACTGTTTTGGAAGGCTGACAGTGAAATGTTCAATGTTCGTCTTCTACTAAGATCCAACGGAGCTGAGAAAGCAATCAGTCCTTGACAAATGTGTCATTCAGCAAGTACTCATGATGTAGGAGTGGTTTTTGATATTGTACTAAAGGATGCAGCATCACTTGAGTTGAATGAGAAAGATGCTTTTGCGAAGAGAGAGTCTATATAGTGGTGAAAAGGAGTTTTGACCCATTTAGACTTATTGTGACTCTTTTGATTCACATAGAAAAAGTATGAATAGATTTTAGAATTAGTTAAACTTTTGACCTGGCTACTTAGGTTGAACTATAACACTTGCCTTGTCATTTTTACCTCCTTTTCACACTAGTGAAATTACTTACAGATATGGAAGTATGGTTGAAGGCTGACTCTTATGTCATAAGCAACTGATGTATTATAATTCTGGTCTTTGCCTTTACCTGCAGCAAGAAAGTGTGTCTAAAGTCTGCATATTTCAGCAAGCCAAAAGACGGTGTGTGTCTGTCTCTTTTTATCTAATAGCTTGCAATTAACATATTATCTTCCTCCTCATAAATTAATGCATGGAATTTTGAATTAAGCATGGAAAAAAAATACTTCATTGTCCTCCTTTTGTATCACCGCAATTCATTCGTGGTTTGTTATATTCCCCTCTCTTCCACTGCTCGTTGGCCCTCAGATACAGTACGTGGGGTAATTGATATGCTTTAACGGAGGTCAAAATTTGCATGTGAATTAACAGCAGTAAATTAAATTGATATTCTGGGCACATCACAAACCATTCCTTTAGACCTTTGTTTTGGTGCCTGGCAGATCCAGGGTGTAACCGTGAAGCAGTCACAAACATCTGTCTGCTCAATAATTTGATAAACAGCTCATACAAATAGTCTTCAAATTATTCCCACTGAAGGCTGTGTTTTGTCTCCAGTGTGAAAGCTGGAACATAGAGCTCAGCTGTATGCAACATGTTTCTCTTTCTTTTTTTTCTGCTGGCAGTTTTTCAGAGTATTGGCTATACTGGCTGTCTCATGTTCACTTTACAATTTGTGTGATTTTTTTTTTTTTTTATCCAAGCAATATCCAAGGATTCATTTAACTGGAGATGACAATATTTAGGGACCAACATTTTATTTTAAATGTTGTATGTGAGCCTCTGTAAAGAAAGGGAACACAGTAGCGTACATGTGTTATCTCTCTCTTTTTTTCTTTAAAGGTGCTTTCACACCTGTAGATCAATTGCTTTGTTCCGAAACTGATTAAAATGGTTACAGTGTTGCATTTTAGTCTTGGCGCGGTTCGCTTTCACATGGCAAAGTTTCTAAATGGACCAAATTTGTTAATACAAGTCACGTGCGAGTAAACTGTCCTTTCATTGGTCAAAGTTTCCGCTCATAGCTGTCATCCGTCAGGATGGAATGACAATGGCTTCACAGGCTTGTTGTTTTTTGTAGCTGTTGTTATATTAATTTATCATTTTGAGCAGGTGTCCAGGATTCGTTAGGGAAAAATTTTTTTTTAATGCACCTACTACGTAGAAGAGCAACATTATGAAATGATGAAAAGGCACCATTTTATTTTGAATGTCAAAGACATTCTCTTCTACAGGCATTCACAGTTTCATTTTCATTTCGGTATTAGCAAAACAACAAAGCTACTGCTTTTCACGTAACTGTAATAAGCCATTATACATTGTGATGATTGCCTGGTTCGTTGGTCCGTTGGATCAGATTGCATTCTCACCACAAACAAACCGCTCCAGGCTTCGCTTGAAAGTTTGGTCCGCTTTTGGTGCGCACCCGAGTGCGATTGCTGCATTCTCAGCTGCCCAAACAAACCGCACCAAGATGGACATAGAACTCTGGTGCGATTCAACCAAGCTAAATAAGTCAGGTGTGAAGGCACCCTAAAAAACAGAAATGTACTAAATGATTTTTAACATTAGCCACAGATATTGTGCCAACAACAGATTTTCCTTCTTGAAATCATTAATTGTCTCCATGAAGATGGAAAGTCCCACAGCAAATTACAAAAGAGGTGAATTAATTTTTATTCTCAGTGTATTCTACATCAGAGTATTAAAGCTTTCAAGTTCTCTGTGTTAATTCAATAGTCACTTAATTTATTTGAATGGCCTTATAGCATAAGGAAGGTGAATTTGACTAAGCTTTTATCATCGTTCCAACAACTGGACACTTATGTTAATTGATGACATCTTTTTTTGCTTTATTTTGCGTTTGACCAGGCCACCTTACTGATCTGTGGTTAGCAACTGGGTGGTCATCTTTAATGATATTCCATAGTTCCATAATTTTATTATTATTATTATTATTACTATTAAAATTAAATTTATGACAAAAAAAAAAAACACACATTGTTGGTTAAACGACTAGTCAGTAATTACACTGTTTTACAAAGTTTTACATGCTCTAATGGATTTCAGTAAAGGATTTGTGTGACTGGTTTCTTTAATGATTTCTTTGACGATTTCTTAAAAAAAAAGGAAAAAAAAGAAACATAGCTCATGTAATCATTTGCCCATGAAGCAGAATACACTTGTCGTGCTATATGTTCTTTTTTGTGTGCAGCCCACAAGGACAACTCAGTAGAGTATTTTGTCATTATATTGTTGAACACAGCCTTTTTATCTTTTTATTTAATTCGATTCAAAGAGCAAACTTGCATCTGCAGATCGGGGAAAAATGTAACGCTGGTGATTCACTCTGCCATTGAAAAGCGGTCCAGGAAACACTGATGCATTGAAGTGTTTTTATCAGGGTACATCTGTATGTGCTCGCATGACAATGTTCACTTACATGCAAGAATTTGTGTCTGTGCACATTTATGAGTGTGCAGGAGAGACAGAAGCAATTAATGAAGTGCTGTGAAGTGGATAAAAAGGTTCAAAACCCTCTTTCAAAAAATGTGCTAGAAACGTTAATAAAGTACAATGGAGTGTGGCTTGATGAGAAGCTTTTCTTTTTAAGCTTAAGATAGAGAAGGAATTGGACACAGCCTGTCTCCCAAACAAATGTCAAGACTTCATGTCATCCTTGCCAGTGACAGTAATTTTCATGCTTTAGGAGCAGGATTAAAAGTTGACTCGTGGAATAGAGCAGCTCTCACACATTTTGAATAGATGTGGTATAAAGCTAATTCAAAAACAAAGGCCTCTGCTGTATGGGATCTCATCATGACTAATTATGAGGGATAATTTGAAATGCCTTTGGAAAACGAAGCCCTAGTAAATGTAAAGCAGTTTAATTAGGCCAAATTGATCAGAATCAAGAGGACTGCTAAAAGCATACGCTGTCACAATGAGGTAACCTGTGCAGAATCTGCAAAACTAACACCTAGGTGTTAAAGCTGTCCATTATTATAGAAATGGAGTAAATCACATTTTTAAGGGATAGCTTTTTTGATGTCAGGCATACCTTTTTCCCTTCCCGTTTACATGAGAAGCTTTAAACCAACTGGGTGTTTTAAAATAGACAATTGCAGTCCTTAAAATGTATTTTGTGTATGTTTTTGTAAATAGGGTGGCTCATTAATGTCTTTCATATTTAGTGACTGGTACAATTTTGTCTCATAATATACATGAAACTGTTTTACAAAAATCTGTAGCACTAGATGTAATGTACAATGTAAACATTTGTGTAGTTGAACATGTCTTAATCATGTTGTTTTGTCTCTCATTTCGTTTTTTTTTTTTTTTTCTTTAAGAGTTGGTGAGTATATAACAGACATTTGAAGCATTTTTACCTCAAATTATGCTGGTATGATTTGTTACCCCAAACTAGGCACAAAAACAAACAAAACTGGTGACAATTTTGTGTTTAACTGTCAAGGATGTGAATATGCACCAGTGATCTTACTTAAAAATGTACGAGAAATAAAAAGTTTACTCTTATATTGTTGTGATAAAATTGACTGTAAATCCATATTTTCAAGGTGATATATAACATTTTCTTCACAAGGGGAATGCTCCCAGACCAATTCATTCATTTGTTGCCATGTTACTCTTTTGTATGTGGAGAAACCTCAGTGTACTGTGAAACATGCTTCTTTAAGTGAAGATGCAACATTTTCTCCATTGTCACCTCTGTTCATGTTTATCTTTGTAACCACCAATAATACATTCATTTTTTAAAGACAATACTGCTAACATTTTATTTTGATGGTCCCCAACACACATTCTATTGACTATTGTGCGTCTCTCAAAAGTGATCGGCAGCAACATAACTACTAATAGTGAAAAGTTCATTTTCTTAAGGAACGGCACCGTTGTTACCTCGCTTGTGAGAAACGTCATGTAGTTTTTAAGTTGTAAATCATCAGAGCAGCGCTAACATTAACGCGTATGCTAAAGTGTGTGCAAACTGTATGTGTGTGCGTCTGCAAGGGAGAGAGAGTGGGAGAAATAGAGTATGTGTTTTCCATACATAATAAAATCAGACTGCTCCATTTTGTTTATATTTATTTTTGTCTTCTATTAAGTATATATTAAGATATGCATAGTGTTACATTAACCCCATTTTAAAGGCATATTGAAATGTTCACTGAATAATGAATATAGATTATTTATCACTGAATAATGAATAGTGATTATTTATAACTCTGGTAAAACAATAGTTACATTACATATATTACATAATTACTGTAAAATGTAACAAAAATATAAAAATATAACAAAAGCAACATCTATAGGCAACTAATACTTTATCTGAAAAAAGGTAAATGGTGATCAGAGAGATTACATATCAGTTATATAAAGCTCAAAGCATCGGAATTGGCAGTGATATTGGCCAATCACCATGACACGAAATCGGTACTTGGTATCGGCTGCAAAAATCCTGATCGGACCATCCTTACTCATAAGAGTTAGTTGACATGTCGAATGTTATATTAAACTAAGTTTCTAAAGGGGACCAAAAAAAAGTGTAAACAAAATGAAAATATGAAGTAAAACGGTAACACAGTAAGGTGTCATTTAAACAATACATTTATTACACTAACAATCTTAGTTATTGTTAGTTAATACAAATACAGTCGTTGATTGTTTGTCCATGTTAATTAACAAACACAACTTCTGATTTTAATAATGCATTTGTAAATGCTGAAATTAACATGAACTAAAGTTAATAAATGGTGTAGAAGTATTGCTAATTTCTTAGTTCATGGTAACTAATGAACCTTATTGTGAAGTGTTGCCAGTAAAACAGACTTAACTTGTGTAGGCCACTCAAAATGCAGTGTTGCTGCATTGATCTGTGTAATGCTATCAGTGGCTTCTTATGTGCAACGGTTGTGCTGAAACTACACGCTTCTGTTGACTAGCGTCTCTCACACTTTGATAAATTGTACAGCTCCTAATTTCAGGAAAAAATTTATTATTTACTGACCTTATGTTGTTCCAAAACAGGAATACAAAGAAGATATTTTAAATATATTTTAAATAATGTTGGGGTCCGAGCAACAACAGCTTTTGCGTTGCACAGAAGGAAAAAATGCAAAAAATGCTCTGGACACAGAACTATCCTGTGAAAATACAAAAAATGTAAGAACGTCATTATAAACCTCTCTTTCTATCACTTCATGTAAGTTATTACCAATGGTGGCATGTGTGCAATAGTTGGTGACCTCTGCTTTCGATCTGCTGTGGAGATAATAAAGGTTTACCTTGATAAATCATTGTAGTTCTTTCTAAGCTTATGTGGACAATAACAATGCAATGTTTGTTTGTTCAGGGTTTTAATATATTGATTAAACTTGAAATTCCTAGTTTACACACAGCAGTGGTTAAAAATGGGGTGTGGCAAGGCGAGGGGATAGTGTACTGTCATCAGATAATGCAAAAGAAACCGCACATTGAAATTGTCCCAATTATTATGAGGATGCTTCACACAAAAGTAAATAATTTTAAAGTTTAAAATCACAAACATTTTTAAATTTAATACCTCAAGATTCAAGATTGAGTCGTCTATTATTAGTTGTAGCAGTTGTTGACATAGAATAACAGACCGCTAGATGGCATAATTGAAGAATCAGCAAACCAAATGCCTACACTAGACACAAGCAGCATGATACGACGAAAGCAAACAGAAGCCATTATAACCAGTGATTCTGTCTACACTGGATGTGGTGTGGCATGACACAACAAATTCCCGACAGTACACTGATGCCCCATTCTATTTCTGGCATACTCCAAGCAGTCACACAACTTCTGACACAAAAGACAAATGGATTTGCAATGTTCACATTGACACGTCCAGTATAGGCAGCCTTATCAAGCATCTGTGGCATGGAGTGACAACCGTTGTGTCTAGTGTAGAGTTTTAAAGGGGTCATGAACTGTGTTTTTCTTTGTTGCTTTGTACTGCTCCCTGAGGGCCACTTATAATGTTATGAAGATGTTTACTTAAAAAACATTGTAATTTAGAAGTAATAGACTATTTTCTGTCCTGTTTTGACCACCCTCTGTGGTCACGCTCTGTTTGAATAGGCGTGGCAGATTGTAGACTCATAAGTAAACGCCCACTGCTATGATTGACTAACAGTTGTGTATGTTTGACAGCCTACATCATTCACAGGTGGATGCTGATATGATAAATACTCAATACACATAAAGGGGTAGGGGTGTCTCGATTCTCTTTTGGCTGGAGGGATAGGCGGAAGTGCCAAATAACCCTTCAATGAAAATTTTTCAGGACGCCAAGTGAACAAAAAGAGCCATAAATGTATGTATTTTTGGCATAAATAAGGATTTGAATGAAAAGTAATCATTTGGTTTATGTTACATTTAATCTTGTGTTCATATTTATTGTCATGTTCTTCAAAAAAAATGTTACTGCTAAAGTTTGTTGGTGTTAAACCATTAACTGACTGCACGGTAGCCCCCAACATATTTTTATGTCTGATCAGAGCCATAATCACCAAAGCCAAGTTTCCAAGTCTCCCCAATAATTAGAAATCGTCAAACTTTTTTTGTCGAATATGGCCATTTTGAGAGAGATGAGAGTTTACTTACTTCAAAAACAGTGATTTTATCCTGGCCGGGAAATGTAATGTAGTGATTCAGTGTTGAAGCTATTTTAGTCGTGGGGCAGCATCTTTTTGCTCCTGGATGTTTGTGTGTGTCCAAAATGTGTGTGTGTGTGTGTGTGTGTGTGTGTGTGTGTGTGTCAATGAAAGCAGCACATTAATATAGAATGGTAATTAAATAGCTCTAATGCACACAGTATTCAGACAGATTATGGTGCGTGTGTGTGTGTGTGTGTGTGTGTGTGTGTGTGTGTGTGTGTATTGTAGGAGCTAGTGACGGGATGAAGTGTACTCCAGCTCAAATATGTGTACCATTACAGCACTGTCCATCTAAAGCATCAAAACATGTTGCACATGCTGTGGGGGAGGGCATGGACACGTTGCAATGAAGTTTGCCAATCACAGTAGTGATCGTTTACTTGCTTTTCTTAAAGCGGTAATGTCCATGAAATGAGGTGTTTGTGACAGAGAGTGAAAATGATGATGTTGAAAGATTATCTTTTTTTTATTTTGATCCAAAAAAACATCTTAAAACAAAGATCTGAAAATTCATTTCACATCCCCTTTGGGTTTCATTCTATGGCTATATTATAATGATAGACGGGGAGACTGTTGAGAACTTTATTGAAAACAGTAGTTCTGTTTGGTGCCGCCAGTGATGCAGAACCTATACACTTAACCTCCACATCATCAGAAACCTTATTCAGCCCATATAGTAGTCAGTATTACATTACCAAATGATCAGTTTCTGCTTCTTATGTGAGTAAAAGTAAGTGCATTAAAGAAAGTGATAGATACCCTGTTGGTTTGGATTAATGTTCAAGTCAGTAATCATTTTACAGTGCTGGATGGAAGCTTTTCAAACCTGATTAGCTAGATGATCTCCTAGTTCCCACATGCGTAGTGTAGCAGTATATACATTTATCAGTATGCATTTTCTGGGAATAAAACCTATGACCTATGTCATTGTCTGCTGCACTGTAAAAAACAATTTGTTGAGTCAACTTATAAAATGTTTCCTGACTGCCTTAAAATTTTAAATTCAGTCAACTCGAATTGAGTTTATACAAATTTCAACAAAATTTTAAGGCAGCCGAGTAACAAACACAGCTAGGTTTATCAAACAATTTTTAAGTTTAGTCAACTGGAATATCTAAGTTGTCACTTAGTACAATTTAACATTTCAACTTGTATAAACTTGAGTTGACTGAACTTAACATTTTAAAGCAGCAGGGTAATAAATTATTTTAAGTTGACTCAACAAATTGTGTTTTTTGTTATTTACAGTGTGTTTGAGCTGCAGGAATGCTGTATATAGCCAGAATTCGTTTTTGTCTACAAACAACACCTTTTCCCTTTAAAGCATCTTTGAACTTTTTTCTCCCTATTAGTAAATCTTTACGCATTCTTATAATCCATAATAAAAGTTGAAATGTGATATTGTGGTTTTTGAAGGTGAATCAAATTTCCCGCTCAAATTGGATGATGTAATTGAACATTTACTTGCAAAGGATAACATACTTGTAACACAGAATATCCTAATTGTGGTTATGCTTTGCTTTCTAGCCTCAACTCAGCCTGGTTCCAGATGGCCTGTTTGACATCATGACCCTCTTAGGAAACCAAATTGTAGTTGCAGCGTTAAACAGAGACAGCATTTATTTGTGCGTGTGAGGGTGCGTACACATTGTCACTCATCCGGGTTGCCTTCCGCTGACACTGGAAATTGTGCTTATGGGGGCTTTGTCTTGTAGGTCAAATTATCTTCCAATTCATCCAGCACAGGCTGAACTCTATCTCCAGTGGATGGGATCAGGCTGGGCCCCGCATCCTTCGCATTAAGCCATCTCACTTATATAAGGCAAGCTCATATGAACTCAGTCACCAGCTCCCCTGCTTCCAATATCCCTATAACATAGCATGCATATTGATTGCAGATTGTGCATTTGAGAGACTCTTTTTCCCCCATATCCACGAGAAACTGGGGAATCATGTTACTCTGCAGCTGATTAGAAAGCTCATGCATAGGAAATTATGCGTCCAGCGCCTCTCCTTCTCCTCCATCTGCCCGCAGTGCAGGTGAAAACAATTTACACATCGGCGGCCTAATGGATACATTCATGGGGAGCGGCGAGAGAAAGGAGGAAAGAGACGGGGAGAGCGAGAGCGAGCGGCTGTAATGGGCCAGGCCAATGCAGGCCAGCAGCCTTGGTTAGACGGACGCCGCAGATAGCAGCGTATCGGATAACATCTAATCGTGGGGTTGCAGGCTAATGAGCGTGGTCGTGCCCTGTCAGTGCTAGCTTTTGGCCTGCACTAAAGACACTCGTAAACAATTCGGCTGCGTGCGCTTCAAACGCGCCCGTAATGTGTTGATTCAGCAGGTAATGAGCTGCTCCCAGAATCAATACCCTCCTCTCGGCACCCTGGCCGGCCCCGCAGTCACAGGGCACAGCTAGCAGGGTTCGATGTTGCACCCCCCCCCCCCCCCCCTTCATGACCTCTCTCATTGCGGTAAGGACGGCACACTGTCTGAAGAGGACCATTCTCATATTGCGGAAGGCGCCCGAGTGTCAGAACTTTCATTCGCAGGCGAGCAAATGAACAGGCAGCCACCGCATGCTAATGAGGCACAGGCTATTTTCCACCTTTTTTATCTGCACATTATGCTCTTGACTCTGGAGAAGGTGGGAATTAGGTTGGACCTTAGTGTCAGGCTGCCTGATGGCTGCGCTCAGAAAAACTGGTAATTGAAGCCGATGGCTGCTACGGAGGAGGTCTGAATTTGGAAATAAACAGTTTCAAGCATCGCACGTCATTTCTGGAGAGATGGCAGGGGAATGGAAATGAGCTGTCTGGATTTAATGTGCTCGCACAGCAGGGAAAAAGGGGGGCGTCTTTGTGGATGACAATTCCACTCATTAGGACTTCAATGCAGCCATAATGACAGGGAGCCTGGGACGCTATATTCAAAGAGGGCAATTAGGGGACGTCCTCCAAACTGTAAATTTAGACGCTATGAAAAAAATCTTTACGTTGTTGTTATTTGACTTTGCGAGATACATCTAATGGCCGTGAAACGGGGGGCGAGATGTAGATAGGTGGCCTCCCACTGAGATTTCTTTTTTTTTTAAATCTGCACTGGAACTTTGTTTATCATTATTGCTTGTTTATTAGCATAATGGGAAGTGGACCAATTATTTCTCCTCTTGTTGGCAAAGTGACTCATTTGTGTTTGTTTCTCTGCTCATTTTCTGTCAGGCCAGCGAGAATATCTTCATCTGTTTCTCCTTGAGTGAATGTCTATTTGTGAGAGTGTGCACGTCAGCTTGTTGTTGTTTTTTTAAATATGCCAGCATGATACCATTCTTATTGTTTACACCTGTTACGTAACATCACACAGATTGGAGAATGCCAATTAATGTTTCAGAATGAGGCTATTTACAATTTACGGAGGTGACAGCAACCATGCAACAGTTCTGAGAAGTAAATATATTTCGCTTTGTTACGCTTTGAATGCGTGACCTTTATACTGAAGAAACGAAACGAATTTGAAGAGACTGAGCTTCATTCCGTAACCATTTAGCTGTTGCATTGGTCTCACCTTAGGGACGCCTCTCTGTCCCACTTTCCATTTCCACCGGATTATCAGCAACAATACATTACAGCAGTGGAAACTTTTTCTCTCTTCAAACCTTCCTCAAATCCCACTCCCTCTCGCCAAAAAGGAGCTCGTCTTATGTTCTTTTCATATTTGATTTCTATGAGTCGAATGAGCGCGCTCCGATTATCCCGGCGGTCAGAGCTCTCTTTCGGGGTGTTTCTGTTTTCTAGACGAGGACCTGTCGATCAATCCCCAAATTGACTTGGGTCCGTTAATCTCTGTTGCTTTTTAATGCAGTGTGTCAGAGCGGCGACCTGGGCCTGATTGTAATTCAGGCACAAAACCTTGATGTGCTGGAAGAGACTGCAGGGGTTTTCTCAGCTGGCGGAGCCTGCATGCTCATGAATAAAACAGGGGCTTACCAGCTCTCCTGAGCACCGAGCCCCGTCCGGTCTGTTTTTATGGTGCTTGGTTGGAACAATATCACTCCCCATTCCAGCAGAGAGAGGAGGATTTTTGTGCAGTCTTGTTCTGGAGCGGGAATTTTATATCATCATTGTGTATTTGGGGTTTCATCTTTGTGAATGGAGAGGAAGCAACACTTTGCATTTGTTTGCACTTAGTACATAAGTATTTATTCATGATTATTGTTATAATTATGCTTAAACTAGACATTAAACATATTTAAAAGACTACCTCGTTGATACCATTGTAAAACATGTAGGGTACCGTGTACTAATGTCACCATGCCCTTTCACTGATTAGATTTTCTGTCTTGTAACCAGTTTTAAGTGTCAAAAAATGAAAGCTCTCTAAACTAGCATATCTTACAGGCTTACAGACTTCCTTCTCCTCTTCAGTGAAGTGTTAGAGCACAATTAGTCATGAGTGGCATGACGTTCCTCGCGAGTCCTGTTTGCAGACTCATTACCAGACCCTGCTGGTGTCTTGGAGGCTGAGAGGAAGTCAAACAAAGCGGCACTCATATTTCTCCAGTTCTCTGTGGTGTTGAGCAGGCCCCGGCCTAGCGGCAGCGCAGAGAAGTGAAGGGCTGTGAAAAGAAACCCCAGCTGCCCTCTTACTGCCTCACACCCACACACACACACACACACACACATCTCCGAATGAAAAGGGACTGGAGCAGTTTAGTTCTGTTCAGAATCTCCCGTGGTATGTGCTATCTAGTATTTTAGACATACCTGTTGTCTTGAAGTCAGCCTTGCGTAGATTTTTCTGCACTGTAAACATTAATCCACATGTATTTATGAAAAGTCAGTGACTAGTGTACACAGTAGGTCAATGTCCAACTTCAAAGATGGAATGGAGCTGAGAGACCCGGCTGTGTGCAAATTTTGGTGCGTATGTGTGCGTATACAGTGTTTATGCTCTCTTTCTTTGCCTGTACGCTTATTGAAACTCTTTTCAGCCATGTAATCTTCCACAGAGACAAGAACAGTCATGGTCACTGTCACTTTTTTATCCTATCAGTGTTATGAGTTTCAAGGTTGTATTTCTATGTATTTCAACTTGTCTTCATATCTCATGACTTCTGCCTAGAATTTATTATTCTTTTTTTCTCTCTCTATACGTGTATGTGAACATTTTGTATTCAAACACAGAACGAACCAGTGTAATGTACTGGATGTGTTCAAATGTTTACTTTTCAATTCCACAACTTTCTGTCCATGCAGCCTTCTTTCTCATATCAATGCATTGGCCTGTATGTCACTGCTCTGCTTGACAGAGGATATCAAAGTGAAATGAAAGCACCGACAGCCGCCACCCTGTATGGGTCCCTCGATCTTCCATATTTATCCGTGTGTAGAGAAATCAGAGGTCTTTTTTTCAGGTCCTGCAGGAAGGGCTGCTATGCCCGTCCACACAGGTCTGAGAGGAGCCAGTCATCCATGTGGGCGATTTTTCTTAGCTCAGAAGGTTCAAGGCTGTGTCAGCAACTACGTAAGACATGGTATTTTCAACCCTAAACTAATGTCAGAGACAGTTAAATAGAGACAGGTCAATTGCATGTTCATGGAAATGTAAAAAAAAAAAATGCATTCAAAAATCAAAAATAAATAAAACGAATAAGCAGCAGATTTTATTTGATTCAAATTTCTGTTTAATGAAGAAATTGCATATATTCCAAATGCCGTAGGATGTGGTAAATGTTAGCGGTTGTCTTGGTGTGTAAGTACCGCTGTGCCTTGTACCTGACACGATCAGAAACCGCTTCGGTCAGCTAAGCGCAATCACTCAATCTGGAGGCAAAATAGCTGGTGTTTTCCCTCGCTTGCACAAGTCTGATGACTGCACTGAGTAGTCATTAACAAGTCATATTGATGAGCTTTGCGTAATCCATCAGCTTTGTTTTTTATTTATTTACTATCTGAAACATAATTAGTGATTATGTAATATGCTGGCTCTTGCTGCTGTGATTGCTGTCCAGTGTTTGAAAGGGTACAGTTCTTAGTCAATTAGAGACTGATTAGTGCATAGCAAATCCACTTAATTCTAAATATGTTAATTAACAGTCTATGCACTCATACTAGTGGTTAAAAGCACTAGTAACCTCATGCAAGCTTCAAATGTGCTACTCTCTAAATTGCTTGCAGTACATTTCTTTGAAAGGCTATATTTAATTAAATAGCGTGTGCTGTAGCCAGTTGGAGGGCTAATGGAAGTTACATTGTATGTAACAGATATACTGGAGAATCGTTTGACTATCGGTAATGGATACAAGTTGACTTTACCCCTTTCCTTGCTCATTCATCAAAAGACTTTTAAAAAATCTGTTTAAAGAAAAGGACCATATTTAATCATTCTGAAATTTAATTAGTATAATTTAGAAAGCTATAACTGGTGCTTGCGGATAGACCAAGGAGATGGTATAAATGTTTAATGTAAAAAGAATGGCATACTGTTTGTTTAAATTTCCTGCCTGTGAAATGATATCTTTCTGTGCAAAGGGAAATGCTTAAGGACCACTCCACCTCATTTTTCCCCTGAATTGACAGAATTCAAAAAGCTACACAGGATAGCATCTGTGCCCAAGCCGTATCAGTGGGTAAAATAACTTGCATGTCTGATATGGTGTTATAAAATTGCATTGAAATGCAATAAATGGTCTGCTGAGTATCTCTGAAGTGTTAACCAAAATTTAATTGTATCTTAGTCAGAGACACTCAAGTAAAAATATGCAAATAGTAGAAAAGGATGAAGAAAAGATTCAAACGAAGAAATCACAATCGTCCATCAGCGCTTCATGTATCACAACAGAGCCATCTAGTGTTTTCGTTGCTGGAGGCAAAGTAGTCCAGAGGATTTTTCAGCTCTCTGTTGTTAATTTTTTAAGGTTATTATTAAACGCACAACCAGTATTGTTTAACGTTTATGCCCTTGATCGGAATTGTAACAGATACACAGCACTTTAAAAGAGAAGTCCTGTTCCTAGATTGTGGCAGTAATTTCTGAGAAAGTTCATATTTAATATATATAGAAGCTATAGAATGTTAAATAATTGTATAAAATTGACTATAAAATAACCACAAAATGGTGGCTACTACTATAAAAATGGAAATTATAATTATTATTTTTTTTAAATATATAGAATTGTTGATTCACTGCAAAAAAATAAAGAAATACAAATTCCACTTTAATTTGAATTTAAATAATTGCAGTCATTCTAGCTATTCTCACCTGTGTGTGTGTGTGTGTGTGTGTGTGTGTGTGTATATATATATATATTATTTGTTTATTTCAGCAATTACAAGTGCAAGTGTTTCAAAAATTGGTTAAGGGTGCCCCCATCTGGCCACAAGCCTGCTCTGTATCTGACAAATTAAACACTGTGGATTGAGTGAACGCATTGAGATGGTTAGGTTTTGTTCATGTGCACACACATTGCAGAGTATGATTTTGTTTTCACATTAAATCAAACGCGACAGTCATTTCTAAATGAAACAATAATCAAATCTTATTTTTTAAATATGAAAATAATTGTAAAAATATGCATAATTTTTTCAGAAGCCTTCATTTTTTTGCATTTCTCATTTTACTGTTTTTTTTTTCTCTTTGTCTGTAATGGAAGCTCTCTTTTAAGGACTGTAAGTTAGAAAAAAAATGTAGAAAGCAACAGTTGTTTGTGCAGGCTGTGTTTTAAGAAAGGAGCATGCTTACTGTGCTTTCATTTGAAGCCCAGCTCCTGAGCCATTTTCTTTGAGCACAGGGCTATTCTGTTCATCAGTATGGAAGTCTATTAGGTGAGGCGAAATCGCACTGATGGACACTGAGCACCAGGAATCAGCTGCTCAATAAAGGCTCCTAATTGCTTAGCAACAGTGTTGCAGACCTCTCATTTGAGATCAAGAGTTTACTGGACTGAAGACTTCGCTTTGGAGAAATAGAGCTTGCGCCATTAGATAAGACAGGGGAAATGGGCTATATCTACATCCTTAGCCCCCTCCCTGCCTCTCTCTCTCTCTCTCCTGCTCTCGCTCTCGCTTGCTCTCTCAGAACAGCCCTCCACCCCCGCACCTCAGCATGATGATTGTGTTACCTTTCAACTGGCTGATGTATTCAGTTCACTAGATTATTCTCTGTCATCTCAGTTAATTGAATTCTGTCCATCACATTTGGATGATTTTGCATTTGCATAAAGGTTAGAGTGGTGAAGAGTGTCAAACTTCAATTTAGACAATGTCAGTCAAATAAATATACCACTGTATCTGCCTGGACTGGGTATTTATGGATTCTGACAGGAATTCAAATATCACTGCCTGCATTCTCATGGATGGGAACACTCATATGCATGTAAATATAAATACGAAAATGACTGGGGGGGTCCGTAAAATGCAGCTTGAGCTGGCATGCGTTATGTGTGTGTGTGTGTGTGTGTGTGTGTGTGTGCGGATAGGGAGCGATGCCATTAGTCTAGTCATCTACTCCTGTTGGCTTTCTGTGGCAGAATGAATGGCCACTGTCGTCCTGCATTTTAGACTATACCACTCAAGTATTTTAAGCTTCCAAACCACAAAGAACCACGGGGGAAACGCTGGGGCCGTATTCTAGGGTCAAGACGCGCTACCTGAATCATCGCCAGGTTTTTAAGGGTGCTAGGCTCTCGTATCTACTTCTTTTTCCTCTCCACGTCAGGCTTTTAACCAGTATTTCCTTTAGTTAAAAGGAGGAAGAAAAAAACCACAGACCTAATGATGCGAGATATTGCGCTGTAAATGAGAGAGAGAACAAGAAAAAAAAGAACCGTGTCAAGAAGCTTCGCCGTCTACGGAGAAGATCTGATGCATTGCTCAATATCCAATTCATTTGTACATCTTTACTGGCAATTTTTATATTAGCCTGCCGTCGGAGCAAACGTCTGTTTCGATTCGGTGTGTGGTATCTGCAAGGCTACGAAACCGCAGGCACTGGCAGCAGAGCCGGAATAAGTATGTGTCAGTTAGTCAATAAAGAGGAGCCTGAGACGGAGGGACGATTAGAGCTCTTATCTCCTTTCATCGCTTTTGAATGCTGGCTGAATTGAAGGTCAATATCTTGTGCTTCTCCAGAGCTGAGCAGGTGTCTAGAGAGCATGAATTCACTCTGTTATGGTGCATCACTGTGCCTCTTGGAGTAGCCAGAGCTCGCTAAAAAAAGAAACGAGGAACGGCCAAAGAAATGATCCCGAGTAGAAAAAACTTTAACAACGCTTTAACAAGCTGTTTAGCGAAACGGTGGCGAGGCTGTTTGCTCGGTGTCTCTGGCAGGCTCATCGTATGAGTTCCAGTCAATTGTGCGGGAAATGCAGCTTCTCTGCTGAGAGTTAAGATGATGTGTTCTCTGCTCTTTCAGTGCGGATAATTGAGAGAAAGAGACAAGCGAGAGACAGTGAGATGGTATCGATGAAGCAGACTCGATCATCTACGAGCTTGCTCAGAGCTGAGACGGAGAAGAATTTGCCGGCAGTCGGTAAATTAAAGCCCGCTAATGCAAAGGCTCCGGGCACAAAGGCGATGGCATTCCATTCTCAATGGACCATCTGTTTGGAGACGTTTTCAAGGCTGTGCGTTATTGATTACATCGCCTGTTCTCGCACAAACACGCCATGACAACAAGCAAGGAAGGCCGTGGAATCCGAGGTATATTCAGCGGCGGTTATTTTTGCACGTTTCTATTCTGTGCTCAACTCTTAAAATGTGAGCTCAGACCCTTTCTCCTCTCGAGTGGCACAATGGACGGAATATGGGATGGACGAAGGCAAATATTCCTGGTGCAGAGGACCTCTTTCGGACTGTTTGTGGAAGAGCTTAGAGGCCTGTTCAAATGGAAAAGCCACACAACCCACTGGATCAGCCCGGGGACACTTGAGTGGTGGCACAAGAGTGTTTGTGTGTGTTGTTCGTGTGGAGTTTGGGTTTGGCTCGAGGGTCTTGTACCCCCTGAGTGTCCTCTCATCTAGAAGACGACACTCTTAGATGTTGTGGTGGATAGGCCTTTGCTTTCATCACGAAAGAATAACAGACAAACAACGAAAGAACAGATGCAGTCCTTTAGTGAATAATTACTTGGTCAATGGTTTGAAATGAAAAAATATACACATAAACATTCTTGCATTTGATTACAAATGATTGGCCCATTGTGATCCTGTTTATTTTTTTTATTTATGAATGAAAAGTTTTTTGGTGTCAACAATATACAAGATAATGCATCTCACATTTATTCTGACGTTTGACACTGCACACAATTCTGGGCCAAAAGAAGTAGGTCCAGTTCAGAAGTTAAAAAATAAATGAATTAATAAATATGAATGCTGGCCAAATTAAATGTTTTATCTTTGACTATAATGCAAAATTAGGTTTACCTGATACATAGTAGCCTGATTTATAATCTCAACATGCCATATAAAACACAAATAAATCTTCAGATCCCAACAAAGCTGTGCTTCAGCTGGTCTTTGTTACATTAACTGCCTCTTTTTACCCTACATTCCAAATTTCGATCATCTCCAAATGACAACCTTGATGAACAAGGTTCTTGGAAATCAATCAAATGTATTTATTTATTTATTTATTTATTTATTTTTGTCCTATTCAGACTATTTTGTGGTTGTGGACAATTAGATTTTTTTTTTTTTTTTTTCAAGAAAACGCTGCTTTACAGTAAGACTAAAAAGATGATGTAGGACCAACCTAGAAATTTAGCAGAAAGTCAGCCTTATAAATAGTGTAATGCAGTGAAAATTAGAGATGCACTAGAGATGCATTAGGCCTTTAAAATATGTACAAATGTTGTTTTTGTGAGATAGAGTTTCAGATAAAGAATATTTGATTCTGCAAGTGACACAAATGCACATTTAAGTATTTAAAATAAATACTAATAGTGAATTTGACAATACTTGTCAAAGGGACAAAAATATAGTTTTACTGAACATGGTTATATATCTTTTTATTATTACATTACTTTTATGTAAGCCATATTGACTTTGTATCATAGATACAAGACAAACGAAAAAACAGCTCAGAAAAAGCAAAAAAGCTTCAACAGGGTAGGTGAAAAGTAACTACGCATTAAAAATGGGTAATAAAGTCTATATTTCTAATACAAATTTCTTGAAACATTAATTATTAAAAATTATATAAATTATTTTAAAATAATTAATCATTATATTTATTGATACTACAAGTTCTATAGCCATTAAATATTGCCTAGTTAATTTTCACCCAACCTGTATAAAATGATATAATTATATATCTGTTCATATTTATTTATTTTTCATAATCCAGTAATGTTCAGTGTAAGTTACTGAATGTTAGCACAACAATTACATCTCATAACTGCATACTTTAAAAACAGGTTTACAATTTTGAAAATTATATAAGGGAAAAATGTTCAGATTGGTGCTAAAAAATATAGTGTGTTTTTCCTGTAAATTTATATTTGTCATATTGAGCTATATCACATACTTTTATTTATTTATTCATTTGCAATTTGGAGTGATGCTACTGAAAAAAAAAAAAACTAAAATTAGATATTAAGTGAAAACCTGAAGTAAAAAATTTTTATTAAATTATTTACTATTAAGACAGATTACAAATACAGAGCAAACACATCACAAACACACATCAGTTGTAAAGAGACAGGATTTTTGTTCGGAATAAATGAAATACTCAATAAAGAATCTCAGCCTATACATGAGCACACAAAAAAACACCAGCATCTGCTTTACGGTTTTATAGCCCACAACATATGTCCCTTCTTCGATGACAAAGCTGCCAGCATCTCTCCCGCTGTTCCCTCTCCCTAGTCCAAACACACATCTTTAGATACCTGTCAGCGTTTATTATGTTGTCCTCTGTCGCGCCGCAGATAAGGCCAGTTAAAGTTTAATGAAATTCAGCCTGGTTACGCAGGCCCGCCTTTCATAATTTGTCACAGCCTGTGTGCTGGAAACCCACTGCTCGGTAAACACGCCGCTAACATTACCAGCCATTAGGGTCTAAACGGTGTGGTCCTGTATGCAGGGCTGGCAGCACAGCGAACCGCTGCTAGGGGCTGGGACATTTCACTGTTGCCCTGCATGTAAACTCAGCCCTTCGTAACAAACATTGTAGGCATGCGAGTGAATTACACGTTTTTTTATTACACAACTTTCTGGAATATTTCCTTCTGACTGGTCTATCGCAGGATTCAACAACTAAACTGTCTAATTAACGATTGTCCGAGGCAATCATTTTCTTTCTTGTCATTTAACCTTTTAACATTCAGCATCCCCTCAGTGGGACTCCTAATCTTATTTCACCATTACGAATAAATCCTAATCTAATCATTACAAACTATATATTGTTGAAAAGACTCCTAAATAGATATTTTACCACTGTTTTGTGTTACAAATTCATTAGTTTTCTTGATGCATCGATTACAAAACCTAACGATGCATATGCATTGATCCTGAAACATGAAGTTTTGAATTGTGAATCGTTGATTTCGCCCAGTAATCAATTTAAAATGAACTGCGTTTCTATAGCGATTCAGGACTTTCAGATATATACACATTGAATTACTACAAGCATGAATTAATGGAGACCTTGAACAGCGTTGTTCGTTTCCTCACAAATATACACATATATTTGATTGTGCTAAAGTGGAACTATTGCAAGGATATTTTAGGTACACTTTAAATGTAATTTGTAATTTTGTACACTGCAATGTAATTTGCCCCCTGACTAAACATATAAAGAATTTAGGGGAACCATTTAAATAATCCTGTGAATACACTTAAAGTATACAAAATCGAATTTTATTGTGAATCGTCTCAAATCGAATCGTTCTGAATTTGTGAAAAACGTACTTGAATCGAGTCGAAACCCTATGAATTGTGAATCGAATTGATTCGCTGTTTACCCAAAGATTCACAGCCCTAGCTCTGACCTTTGAACAAGGACTTTTTTTGTTGCATTTTTCACTATCACGCTTTAGAAATCACTTTAATAACGTAAAATCTCAAAATTCGTCCTTTGAAAACCATTTTAAAATCAGATAATGCATTACCATGAAAATTGTACAATCATGTTACAAAATTTTTTGGTTCATGAATTATAAAAATGTAAGTTTGGATAGTGCATTTTTACGTCTATTTTCAAAAATGGGAGTGACAATTAAAGGGTTAATAACGCTCTAAAATCAGTTTTATTTTATTATTTTTTTGTTTGTTTTATTGTTTTTTTTATTATAATTAAATATAACATTATATATAATATAACCATATAACATTATTTTTTAGCAAGTAGTGTTTATTTAATTACTTTCTTTCTTTGAGAAGATGATCTGAGGCTACTTGTGCTAATTATCTTTAATGCTCTCTTTTTTTAAGATATGTAAATAATGGACAACTGGACAAACCCATGTAGCTTGTTCATAGCACAGTGTTGTCCACAGTTTGTGCAGGTAATGTGTGTTTGTGTACAATCAATAGCCATATTGATGATAAGGTCGAGCTCAAGTGAGAAAACTGAAAATGGATGCTGCTCAGATGGCCTCGGTGAGTGGTTATCTCCAGAGATTATTAAGCTCCAGGGAAAATGACTAGCTTGTCTTAGTAGAGGGCTGAGGTCAGGCCTGGTGTGTCCCCTCTCAGGCACAGACCTTCTTATCCCTGAGTAGCCTCTGTCAATATGACAGCTGGAGCTGTCACTGATTGGCCCTGCTGACTGCTCTGTACTTTGGGTTAAAAATCCAGGTTTGTTCGTATGGCTGAACAATTTGACCACAAGTGTGTGATTGTAAATCAGTATGACTAATAATAATAATAGCTAAAAATAGAAAGTAAACAAAAAAATAATAAAGATTACATTATATATTATATATGATAATATTATTGCAATAGTTCACTGTAAAATAAGTTAAAATGAATATTTAGAAAAAAATATATATATATATTTTACAATACAGCTGTGAAATGTTATTTTCTAGTATTGTCTAGTTGTCTTAATTTCTTCATTTTCAAATGTCAAACTTATTTTTTTTAGCATCTTCTGTCACACATACACAGCAATAAGTGGCATTATAATATGGCATTGTTATAATTATTATTATTTAAAATGTAAACTAAACTTAAAAAACAAAACAAGAAATATTCCAAAAAGCTAAAAATTACAATAGTAATATTTCTTAGTTGTCAAACATTGAAAACCACCTTTTATTATGATGGAAAACTGCAGGGAGCCCTTAAAGCCCTTTTTTGTTGATAAGAGCTTCTTCTTTTACGAGTATGGGAAGGTGTTTGGAGCATCTTGCACTTACAAATTGCAATTACAAATTAAAGCGACTCAAACTCAGAACAGATGCAGAAAAGCAGTTCGTACCCCGCTATAACAACAAGCAGTGCATATATTTATTTATTAAATTGCAGCCATGTCACGTTTTTGGTTTCGCGTTTATTTTTGATTCATTGTGCAGCTGTATCACAGTTAGAAGACCATGAGGAGTGCCACTGATCAGAATTTTTAATATTTGCGTTTAGTGAATTACTAAATGACTATAAATTAGTGACTTCTTTCTGTTTTCTAATTAAGTGAATCTAGGTCCAAAACAAAAGGTCCTCTTGCCAGCACGACCCAGTTAGAAAATAGAAAAATGGGCAATAACGTAGACTTATTACCATGGGACAAGCGTCTTCTTTCACACACGCACAGCCAGAAATATGAAATAAATAAATAATAACAATAATAAAAGCTAAAACCCTCATGCCACAAGAATAAACAAACAGCATTAAGGAGTTTCTCCCCGTCTGGTTGGTCCAAAGCCATACGAATACAGACTCACTCGAAGCTTTGAGAGAAAATTGTCTTTCTTTCTCACACTTGCTCTCACGCGGGGGACAGGAGCCACACACATACATTCGCACACCCAAAAGCGAGCTGCACGGCAGGCTGTAATCAGTGGCTCTATGACAGTGGGGGGAGGCAGGCTGGTGGGGGAGACAGAGGGACAGGAGTGATAACAGATTGAGCGACTCTGATAAACTCTCCTTTAATGGCTCTGCCTGTCCCCCCTCGCCTCTTTTTTTCTCCAGCACCTATTTAGTGGAGTCTTTCACTGCTGCAGGGATTAGGCTGCTGGATAAGGGCAAGTAAACATGGGCTGCTTCTCTGAGCAAGCAATGGAGAGACAGAGACAGGGAGAGATAGAGCAAGGGGAAGAAAGGGAAGGGAGGAGAGTGAGAGGGAGGGAAAGTGAGAATGCTAGAAAGAACGAGAGTTTGGTGAGAGGGAAAGAAGCAGAGCAGGAGAGGAGAAAGAGGATTTTCTAGTGGATGAAATCAGTCACGTCAAAAGAGATCGCGACTAGGAGGAAATTAGAGTTTGGAATTTTCACCCAACTTAAATTATTTAATTAGATAGTTTTTTATTTTTCCATTTGTTTGGTGTATTTTGGAGCTGTTCGGAAGTATTGTGATACCTCCATTGGGAATACAGCTAATGCAGTTCCCGGTGGTGTCAAAAAGGAACCTAATTCTGTGTGTTTAGCACTGGGCCATGACACACAAACCCAAACACACACAAGCTCGCATGCAGACAGCAATGCAAACATGGATTACTGTGATGTCTTAATCACAGTGTGGCAGGCAGGCAGACAGGTCACGCCGTCTTTACTGAGTTCCTAGAAAAGCATTTCAAGTACAGGATACACGGATGACGCTTTTGAAGGGGTGAGATAAAGATAGCAAACTGATGGCAACTGCTTGAATAATTTCGCAATTAAAGACAACACTCTTACCCTTATTGCGTTGCACAGTCACAATAGTAACTGAGCAAAACACAAACTTTGATTGTTGATTGTGGAATTGCTGTGGAATAAATTGCAAAGTTATTAAAAATACAGAATTAAGCAGATCCTGAATGGCTGGACTATAAACGGCTTTGAACTGGGCTAACTGCTAATCATGATATCTATTAGTTAAGCTTTTAATCAGCCACCT
This sequence comes from Cirrhinus molitorella, assembly GCA_033026305.1. NCBI lineage: Eukaryota > Metazoa > Chordata > Actinopteri > Cypriniformes > Cyprinidae > Cirrhinus > Cirrhinus molitorella. Next base: position 3,093,741 of record CM065135.1, read on the forward strand.
GCCTAATTGCATAATCAAATCAGCAACCTCTCTAAAAGAAGGTGATGCGTGGATAACAGTCTGGTGCTCTTTCTAAATGTTCGCCTTTCCAAAGGTGAATGTTAACCAAAAATGCATCATCTGAGACCCGTCAAGCAAGCCGCATACAGGTCTGCAAATCACAACACTTACATGTGCATTCATCCATACATGTGTTTACATTAGCAATTGTATCTTTAGGGCAAAGTGGTAATGGGATGTTATTATTATGGTTTATGTCTGTGTTCTGTTAGTCTAATAATGTCTGATATGAAAATACGTAAATAAATGAATACATTTGTGGTTAAACTTAAAGATTTTATTAATTGTTCCTATTTTCCGGCTTTTATTTTTAATGTAGGAGCAGGTGCAGCCATTTGTGACCCTGGACCACGAAACCAGGCTTAAGTAGCATTAGTATATTTTTGTAGCAATAGCCAAAAATACATTGCATGTGTCAGAATGATTTATTTCTCTTTTATGCCAAAATCATTAGGATAATAACTAAAGATCATGTTCCATGAAGATATTTTGTTATTTTCTTACCGTAAACATATCAAAACTTAAGTAATATGCATTGCTAAGAACTTCATTTATATAACCTAAAGGTGATTTTCTCAGTATTTAGATTTGTTTGCACCCTCAGATTTCAGATTTTCAAATAGTTGAAAGTATTCATTGTTGCTTATATAATGCAGAATAAAACCACATATATTTCACAGTATTCATAACCCTGTTAGTACAGTTCACCACTAATATATCAGTGAAATACATGTACATAAAATATACATATTTTAGAAACCATTTGGGGAGTCAGTGTTTTGGGATAAAAAAATGACTTAACTTTGCACTTGATGCTGCTGTATACTGATGACTGTATTGTGCTTCCAATATGATATTCAGGATGTCTCTCTCTCCGAACACAGTTCTGCATCAAGCTGCAATCAGCCCTCTTCAGCTGAGTCTGATTGTGGTCAGCTGCCATGAGTAGGCCTTAAACAAACACCTTGTGTGCTGTCATTGTTGGCCTGTGCGTTTCAGCACGAGGCTGGGCCACCACAGCCAAGTGTTTCAATTCCTGAAGAGCTTCCAGAAGAAATTAGTATGTAATGACCGCACTCTGCAAGAAGAAAGGCCCATTATGGCTCTCGCTGACTGTACTTGGCTTTCATTTGCAAGCTAAATGGATGCGCGCGAAGGTGAGAGTTCACTAGCCATTCAAGTATTTGGCTTTAACAGGCTCCAGCACTCTTGCTTTAATTCAAGCAGAAGGACAAGTATGAATAATCGCTCTAGATAAGACTCATCAAAACACGGTTCCAGCGCCTGCCTGCCTGCGTGATTTTTTTTTTTTTTTTAAACCCCCAAGCCTCTTTTTCGTCTCCCTCCTCCGCGTTCAAATGGACAGTGAAGCCCGGTGACAAAACTTCAAATTATGTCTTTTAATTTGCCATTTGCTGTTGTGAACAGAACTCAGTATGATTTTGACAGAACTTTTAGAACTTTCAGCGATTTTGGTAGAAAAGAAGAAAATGCAATATCCCCTAAATAGGTAATTTAGCTTAAATAGTAAGCGATTGTCACCTGATGCTAATACACGAGCGACGTTGCCCCCTCCTCCTTCAGAAAGCCCACACTCCCTGTGGCACATATAGCCCTCCTAAATGATGTGTGTGTGGCCAATTTGTAGAGAATGACTGTGTAAGAGATGTCTCTTTGTTAGCCCATAATAACCAAGGACGGAATGTTTTATTTAGATACATGAGGGTGCACAGCCAAAAGCGCTAATTCGTGGCCCCGAGGGTGTTCATTTCACGTAATGTATGCACAGGCTAATTTATAACACTGTGACTAATTTCCATTTCTTGTGCTTGGAGTTGCCTTGCTAATTACGGGATTTTTTTCTTTGGTCATTTTTTCTCGACTCTTCTTTCATAATTACAGCTCAGCATTCAGGGAAGGAACTGTTGCAAATGAGATGGGCCTTGCCGTGTTGGGCGACTGATGCACTCCTGCGTCCAGGTGAGCCCAAATCCCTGACAAGAGCCGCCGTTTCACCCCCATCTGCTCCAGTCGCCGCTAGCCACGCGTCTTTGATGTGAGCCGTCCTCGCTTGTGCGGCTCTACCTTATCCTGTTTCCCAATGATCAGATAGAACCGCCTGTAATTAGCTGGGCGACTTTAATTAGGAAAAAGTTAACTGTTACATGAAAGCTGCCACATCTGTGATCCTACTGCTGCCTTGGCGTCAGGCTCCCAGGGGGTCCCCATCAAAGGGCTCCCTCCCGCTGCGCAGCCCCACTCTAGCATGCTCTCCTCTGCCAAATCAGGCCTGCCGATGCCAAGTGACAGAGCCGAGCGAAGACGCAGACATGAGTTAACTGTGCAAAACAAAAAAAAAAAAAAAAAAAGAGGAGGACAGAACGCATCACTTCGGTCTTTCTTGTCTCTCGTTAGTCGAGGAACACAAGGCCGACACAAAAGGATCTGAGGCCAAAAAATGTCACTTAACAAGACATCACTGGCTCATCATTAGCAATTTGCCAGGGCATAATTTGTTCCTCCCCTCACATAATAGGTGTCTTGGGATGCTGTGAAAGGCCTAGCGCTTGTTTCGCTGTTTATTTTTCTTGGACCGAGTCTCAGAAGCAAACTTGCCACCTATGGCGACGAGCGGGACGGTGCTGTTGTGATTTACTTTCACAGTTTCAGTAAGCAAAACCTCCTTTAATTAACTCCCAAGCTCATCCTCTTTCATTTAGGTATCTATTTATCTATTTTACTCTAGACAACAAGCGACCGTCAGGCACGTCTCTCAAAAGCGCAAAAAAGCTCGCCAAAGGAAGATTAAAAGCACCGAAAACTTAGGGATATCTGCCGTAACGCGTTTGAAATCTGTTACCCCTTGGGAGAAATTACAGAGGCTGTGAGATGCTGCATGGCCTTTTTCTTCTGCTTTCCGTTCTCCCTGCCCTCGTCTCTCTCTCCCAGTCATTTTCAAGAACAGCTGCATTCTGCTATAGTAGTGTTAAATATGCTTAAATGGCTTGACGTGCATCACTGCCATTAATCAGAAAGAAAAAGGCTTTTAATTTCATTGTGCTTGCATCCTGTTTTCCCCACAGATGGTACAGACAGGGCTCTAGAAACCAGCTCGCGCTCTGTCTGCCTGTCCCATCGCTTCCTATTCTGTGGGCCTTTTGTCATCGGCAGACATTGAGCTGCCATTTATATTCAACGGACACGTGCACCGAGGAAAAAAGCATGCCAGCTCATAACAACAATAACATGATGCGAAGACACAAATACATCACACGTCCTGACAAGTGCGCTTCAGATGTCAATCACTCTGAGGGGAGCTCAGGGCTTTACTCCTTACTTGCCATTAGCAGCGCTTAGCATGCTAATTAAGCCGCCCGTACCATCTAAGATGTTGCCCCATGTATTTTTGTTTTCATCGGGGAACGTTTAAGCCTTGCGTTTTAGCCATCCAAGGCCGCAAAATCCAAGAGTTGTCTTCAGAAACGCAACTGTAGTGGTACTACATTATATCAGCAATCCAGTCAATTTCAGACCAATTGAAATTTCCTACCCGTCTACCTCTCATCCGAGCTCAAACATGCATTAATTTGTCAAGCTTAACAACGGTAGCATAAATTGCTAAGTCCTTCATTGTTGAGTGTGTTAAATGTACAGACATGCACCGTGTAGCACTGACATAGCGCCTCTCTGCTGGCACAGTGAATGAGGAGATTGTGAAATCGATTTCCACATTGTATTTCACACCCTTTCATCAGGCATGGTTCCGCTGCCTGGAAAGCTCACAATTTCAAAAGCACTTAACATACTCTAGCCCTTTTGTTCAAGCGGCACACTACTTCTGTTGAGACATCAGTGCGAATAAAACCAAATATCAGCGTGGCAGTGACTTGAGCTGAAGAACAACCAAATTAGTCCTAGCTAATGTATCTTCATTACTGTTTGTCTTCCCCCGGCACCAAAAGAATCTGACGCGCTAATGATTGCGCGGCATTAAAGCGACAGCTTCTTCTGTCACTTTGAATGTGAGACGCAAAAGCAGATTATTACAGAGATTTCTTACATTCCCTGCTGTGAACACCAGAATGACACTTAAAATATAATGATGTTTATAACCACGCTCATTAGCACGGCTGTGTCTCTTCCGCAGAAATAATACTCCTCTTCATGGGAGCCAAACAGATTTGAAATTGCAGCAGAAGAGAAGCAGGCAGTTATTTTGAGAAAAGAATATTGAACACAGAGAACGGGCTGTCTGTTTTGTCCTGATTAGAATGCATACTTTAGGAAATGCCATGTACAGTTAGGGAGGGGAATGCTGGGGTTTCACTTTGTGTTAAGTGTATCATCAACATCATTCCATCTTTCATACAGTTTTAAAATGATACCTTTAAAACCACACTGTCAAGGTGGGACAGTGTAGCAGAAACAGGATAGGCCATAATTAACCTGTATTTTTCTACTACATCTCTACTTAAACACAGAGCATAATTGTGGTAACACAGTAGAATAGGGAACATATATGTGACCCTGGACCACAAAACCAGTCATAAGGGTCATAAGCCATTGATGTATAATTTGTTAGGATGGGACAATATTTGGCTGAGATACAAGTAGGAAATGTACAAAATATCTTCATGGAACATGATCTTTACTTCATATCCTAATGATTTTTTCGGCATAAAACAAAAATCAATCATTTCGACCCATACAATGCAGTTTTTTCTATTGCTATAAATAAACCTGTGCTACTTAAGCCTGGTTTTGTTGTCCAGGGTTACATGTGTTGCTTAATAATAGTTAGTAAGATAGTTGCTAAGTTTAGTTGTGAGTTCTAAAATATGATGGTGCAGAATAAGGCATTAATATGTGCTTTATAAGTACTGATTAACAGCCAGTATTCTAGCAATATTATTTAAAATAAAGTGTTACTGAAATTGTTACTATGGCTCATCAATATATGGAAAGCACAGAAAGTGCATGCATTATTATTATTATGTTATATTTAAAATGAAAGGCAAAGCACTATTGTCTTACAATCTTGTCTTACAATCAATGAAAACACTGCTTGTAATAGTCTTTGCATGACCTGGAAACTTTCCTGAGAAAACAAACAAATCTTGTGCTCTCAAATGTTCTGAACTAAACCGAAACTGAATTTGTATAAGGGGTCAGTGTTATAGTGTTGACAGTGATTAATAGCCGAGGAGACATTGTGGTAGTACTGTTTTTGCTAAAACAATACTGCTAGGTTCATCTCTTTCATTAAGCGTTACAACCATCTTCTGAGAAAGAAAAAAAAAAGAGTGCATGGTCACGGCAGTTATTTGTCGCACTTTGTGGCAGGGAGTACTGTAGACATAAGGCAGTACCTAAATGAGCCTTTGTCTACACAGATATAAGAAAGTACTGATTGTGCTGTCAGTGTTAATCCGACAGCAGAGGGAAGCAGTCATTTATCTAATGACACAGTTTTCCGTGTGAATGATCAATGCCTAATGAAGAGAGGGGAAATGATGGCACTGCGAAGTACTGCTCCTTTATCAGAAACAAAACCTTTTTCAGTGAGACTTGCTCTCGCTTGGTCCATAATAGTTTCAGATTGAAGAATTAAATAATAAACAATAGCTTTTGTCATGCCATACCTCTATAGTCGCATTGTACTTCAGTTAATACTGTGTGATAGAAATTGTTTTGGTTTTCTAACAGTTAAAAGTAAACCGAGGACATTTGTCATGTTTCAAATTGGTCCTCTTTGTTTCAGCTTCAGATACTTGGGAAGTGTCATCCACAGTGCATTGGAGTTCATCCTTTTTTTTTTCCCCCCATCTCTCTTTTAATCGTTCATGTGTGCAAAATGACAGAAGACATTTTTAAACAGCTTAAATTGTTAAAGAGAAGCAGAAAATAGTTAAGTGGTTCAGATACAGCTGTTAATAGAGAGCCGGGTAGTGAATAGACAGGCACCTCTTTCAGCACTCTCCAGAACATTTAGTTTAACTCTCAGTGTACTTCTGTGTGTGTCTCTTAGGTCAATTTATCTCTGCTCGGCTCTCTTGATAGGACTGAATAATACAGGAGAGAGAGGGCACTGGCACATACCTGGAGTGACCTCTGTTTGCTTCATATCTCCAAGTGCTGGAACTAGTTCTTTTCTTTAGATTGGTCATAATGGAAGAATCTGTCGTGGTTTTGTTGCTGTTGGGCTGCAGCTGATGTCACTGTAAATTGGATGTGCTCATAAATAGATTGGTACAAAGGGAGCATTTGAAGACTGGTGACCATGCAAGGTCTGACTGAGGTGCCTCCTACACAAGCGCATATAGATTTGCTCTACCTGACTGCTGCGATTCACCTATTAGTGAGCAAGCTTTAGACTGACTCAATGTAACATTGTGAAAATAACTATATGTACTGGACATTAGAACAATAAGGTTGCGCAGAATGCGGCTTTGATTTATCAGTGCCAGTGCAGCAGTTTAAAGCAGCTAAAATGTACTGGCATATGGTGAAAAAGCGTTATCGTGATTTTATAGAGATCAGCGAAAATAATCGCTAGCTGTATCTAAATGCTTGCATTTCACAGTCGATCGAAGTGATGAAAACTTGTCTGCCTCAATCCGGTCTTTTGAAATCATGAATAGGGAATGAAATTGAAATAGGACTCATATCGGAATCTGTCTTAACTAAGTCTAGGGATTCATGCATTTTGACAGGGCATTTCAATTGCACTGTCTGAGAGAGATGTTGAAGGACAAAAAAAGACAGGAAACTTTGACAAATATCATTCTTAACATTCAAATGGCCTCTATTGTCATTACGGACGCTGAGATTAAGTTCACCTCATCAGACATGAGTATGACAGGTGACTCAATAGGTTGATGCCAAGCCGCGAGCAGAGGAGATTAGCAGGGCACTGATATCATTATTTGCAGCTATCGGGGATTCAGCAGGGAGGCAATTGTAATTTCTAGGCTTATTAGTCCACACTCTGTGCAGGAGAAAAGCCTGGTGATAAAGCTTGCCGCTGACAGCCCAGCATTTCGCCACCAAGTGCTGTCACCGTGACACTTACCAAATGCCAGCAAGCTAGCAGCCTTGTAATCCTGCCTAATAGAGGTTAAAACAGACCACTGAGAGGTGCTCATTGATGATCAAAACAAATGGCACTATTTGAATGTGGATCTTGCGAACAACTTGTTCTTCTTTTTCCCGTCAAACTCAAAAGCAGTCGTCGGTCATTAACATTCCTTGTTTTCGTCTTAAAGAAGTTGCCATACATTGGATTCTGTTTACGACGCGATTTGTTCTCCCTAACACGTTCCTGTATTAAACTTGTCGGCTTTGATGCAGTCTCTCGCTAAAGCTGCTTCCTGTTCTATCCTGTTCTGACATCTGTCTCTCAAACGGCGTCCTGTGCCCACAGTGGCCCTGAGGGGCCTTCTGTCGGTGCGGTTCTAAGCCTAGAGCTCTTTGGCAAGTCTAATTAATATTCCTCGCTGCTTCTTCGTTAAGCTCATTAATGTTTGTGCATGTCCGTTACTTGCGCGCGATGTAAACAAGCCTGGAAATGAAGGCCCTTTTGGAGACCGCGACAGTCACCACCTCCGTGAAACAACTTCAGAGCGGGGAGACTTAGATGAGCGATGAGAGAGGAAGAGGCACCTGAATCCTCCGCTGGCCAGATTTGCACATCTAAATGCAGCCATGAATTGAAATGTTGTCCTGGAGGAATGGAGATGTGTGTGACTGTATTTGGCTGCCAGTGCCCCTCATTACTCTTCATTTGTAGATCAAACAACAGCTTAGCGTCTCACCGTCTCTGACAGCTTAATCTGGCTCTATCGGGAGACGAGGAAAAGCGACAATGGTATTTGTATGTTTTGGAGGCATTTCTCAATTATTTTTACATGCCTGTTGTACGATAACCATCGCACATCAGGGGCATGCGGTTGTCGTTTTATTAGTGACGGAAACAATTCCACAAAAATGACATTCATCGAGATCCCCTGAGAGCTGTGGATTTGATTTCGTCTTCAGGTACTGACATTTCAGAGTAATATCCTATGCAGTCCGGCAAGACGGAAGTGCTCCGTGCAGCCATAGAGGACACTGTGACAACAAAAGTAATCTCACAGAAATTAGAAATGTCACCTTTTAAAAGGCCTTTCATATTCTCTCTATTGTGAAGTGTACGGAAGACCCGACTAACACCCATGAAAGGTTAATTATATTTCTCCGCGAAGAAACCCGTGTTAGGTTTCTTTATTTCCCCTCGTACTGGATCATTTATGCTTCGTTTTGGAATGCTTTGGAATATTTTTCTGCTTGCATACACATAAAGCGCCTGCCGCGTTCCACCCTAACTTGACGCAAAATATGGGGGACAGAGAGAGACGGGATGAGTTTCGGTGTGGGCGTATTGGCTGAAATCTACCTTGGTTTACCTCGACTGCAGCAATTATCATTAAGCCCCCTATATAAGCGTTCCTCTCAGACAGTGCTGAAAGCACTGCGAGACCCACATGTAATATTAGATTAAATGGGCCCCCCCAAAAAATCAATACACAATGCAAATGAAAAGCAGCACAAGTAGCCACTCAGTATGCATATTTTCTGTCAAGTACACTCTCTGACCTGCTGCAGTGCGCTTGCCAGCAAACTCGGCACTCCGGAAAATAACAGCTGATGTATTGTAACACCGCTCCTACTTACTCCCTTGCCCGCTATATCTACAGTACAATAAACCAGCTATGAGCAACCAATGTATTGAACAGATGCTGGCACAGATTCATCCGCTGATTGCATGTAGAGATAATGTTTGCTTCCTTCCGCTGCAAACCTAGCTGTAATGAACAGCTCCGAGCGTGAGGCACTTGTTTTGTGTCAGGGATGTACAAGGATACAACGGCGCAAAAGGAGGCAATTATGTGTGGGGCATGTGTTGGGTGAGCCCACGCCTCTCTCCTCCGCTTTGTGTCCATTGTGTTTGGAATTACCACTGGACGTAAACACGAGGGGGAAGAACACTCACAGTGGAGCACAAGATACAGAGTGGCTACAGTGCAAACAGATAAGTGCTCATCACGAAAGTCTAACCAGCAGGTCAGAGTCAATATTACCCGTCAGTTCTGAAGATTCCCATCTTGCATCCCAACTAGTTGGCACTTTATGAAGCAAGTTTTTAAGGAAGTGTTACCGCAAAATCTCGTCATTTGCATTTCCTTTTCAGTTGCTCTAAAAAAGAGCACACATTTATGTATGATTTGTGTCGCTAAATGTCTATATACACATTTGTAGTAAATTAAGAAGTTAGTTTTAAATGGTTAAAAAAACATGCAGGATGTGTTCTCTGCAAATTTGCTGCTTTTATATTGCGTAGGTGCTTAACTTTTTTTTTTCATCTTTTGTGCTTTTCTTTTCCTCCTGGTTCTTGTCACACACCTCAACAGAGAGCATTTGAATGTATTGTCAGTTATGGTGTGAACTCATTACTGAAAAGGTCAGGTCTATACATAAATGTATAGCACTGTGTTTAGCATCCCAGTCCTCTACTGGAAGTCTCTGGGGAACCACAAAGCAGAACTAAACACACAGCAGCCTTAAAGGAGCTGTCAATCATCCAAACTCTTCATCCCAACCCTCTTTTGTAATTGGAAGGAATAGTGTTGCAGAACTTGGTAAAGAAGGATGTGATTGTTTGCATAATGATAACCTCTGCATACAGGGGCATAGGCACTGATATTAAATTTTTTTTACAAAGTTTAGTGTTTTCCTTACCAAAATATGAGAACTATTCAGGGCTCATCTTGCGAGTGTTGATAATAAGCTAATGGATATTTATTAGGGCCGTGGGGTAGCAGTTAGCTACGAAGCCATCTTTATTGTTTCCCAGCACATATCCTGTTGACCTGCTATATGTGCAAAATAAATAACACCCACATTTAAGAGCTGACTTGTGGTTGAGTGAGTCATCTCCGAAATATGTTTTTGATATCCCTTTTAATTTATTGAGAAATGCTAAGAATGTATTGCTGAACTGTGCTTGAACAGTCAACATGAGATCAATTAAACTGAGAACTATGAGCATCATGCATGCAGTTCACCCTTGTAGAAGTGTGTTAACCCAGTGGTCCCAGCATAGAGCTGCTTTTCTTCTGTCAAGGCATTGTCCATTCACACCCCCTTGGCTCTTAAAGAGTCATATCCTGCCCTGTTTGGCTAAAGAAGACTTTCTGTCTGTATGGACCCTGTAACCCCTCCTTCTTGTCCATCACAATGGGAGACTTTAAGCTTCGACACTGGTGATGGGGCAACAGGACGGACCACCAGCACACTTGGCCACCGCATGTCCCATAATCGGAGAGCAAAACAAAAGCACATTGAGGCCTCCCAGCCTCTCCGTTCTTTTGTGAGACGACCCTAAGGTACTAACGCTCACAAGGCACCACAGAACCACTTCCTGTGCCTCGACCAGCAAGAAATTTATCACCCGATCCATCAATAACACATCCGTTAGAGCTGGAGATGGATGTCTAATGAGATGACTTTGTAGATGCTTGGTAATTGGTGGTCCTTTTTCTGAGTCCGTTTTTTATACAATGGGTCCTGTTATTGCCAGTTTTTTTTTCTTTTGTCCCGCTGTCTGCCTCTCTAATATATGAGAATTGGTGGGGGAGCTTCACTGTCCCATTGGCAGATATCAGGAGAGCTCTGTCTTCACCCTGCCTGCTGCAGCTTCACCCTTTGTTGGGCAGCTCTAATAGGATTAAAATGGGTTTCCAGGTCTATCAGGGAAAGCTCCACACCAGCCGTAAATGGACGCATCTCTTGGGGGACGTGTCATTGTTGTGTTTCGTCCAGCCATAATGTTTGGGGTAAACTCCTGGTGTCCTGGTGTGGAGGGGCAGAGAGAAGGCATTGCCTGAGGTCAAGCCAAGGGAAAATCCCAGGATTATGGTAACACTCATTACAATGCACACAAAGGCAATGGGACCAGAGAATACACAAATAGGGCGCTTAAGTCAAACAGCGTGGGCCAAAGGATTCTCTCCTCAACCCTGACATTGATTAGGTTTGGTCCAGCTAGAACCTCTCTCCACAGTGTCTACGGTGCAAGATGCAAGTTTATCACTGAACATGCAAATAGTAATAATAAGTTACCCAGTGGCAAAATTTGGGACAGTTATATTTGTTTGAAAGGGAGAAAAATCGATATATACACTCCTAAAAAAAAAGGTGCTTCACGATGCCATAGAAGAACCGTTTTGTCTAAATGGTTCCATAAAGAATCTGAAGAACCTTTCTGTTTCACAAGTAAGAAAAAGATGGTTCTTTACAGAACCTTTGACTGAATGGTTCTTTGTGGACCCAAAAATGGTTCTTCTATGGCGTCGCTGTGAAGAACCTTTTAAAGCACCTTTATTATTAAGAGTGTAATATTGTGCTGACACTTTTGAAGACATTTATGTCTTCACTTAGGCTGGCCAAATCAAAACACATCAGTTTTTTGTTGAAGTACTGGTTGTGTTGATCTGCATTTTAGTGGCCAAAAGTTATATTCACACCAACCTGCTATTGAGACAACAATGAGATCAATTTGCATACAGATGAGACTGTACATAATCTGCATATTCCATTGCTATTCCAACAGTAACTGAATTTGGCAAATGCCCAATGTCAGAGAAACCTAGCGGGCCACTACATTCTGACCCGCAGAGCTGTAAATGTACTGGGGCTGGCACACAGTGATGTTTGTGTTGGTTTCAATGGGCCTCTTGAGACTACCTCCTGTGGAAAATGTGACTTCACATGTTGCATATGAATATGATAACAGCATATCAAAACATAGGATGGTTTTTGTTCTTCGAAACTATGAAAGTACATTAAGAATGCCACTGTTTAGCACAATGTCCATAAATTTGGTGCAGTAGCATGAGTACTATTCTGTCTGCAAATGAGCTACTGTTGTAGACAAGCAAATATGTACAAATATGTCAGTACCAATGGGCTTTCCTTAAATAACAAATCATTACCACTTACCCAACACACTCTCGTAAGACACATATTCTAGCAGCTTTTATCCTGCACCATCCGAATGTCATTCTGGCACCTTATTCATTTCGTTTGTACATCACCTTACCCAAGGCTAATTTAAATTTCTTTTTCCATGGGACACAAAAGGAGATTTTATTTTCCTTTCTTGAACATCTAAGCTGCAGCTCCAGTAAAGTCGAAAGCAACATACAACTAGTACATTTTATTAGTCTTCTGAAAGAATAGAGCAACACTTTTTGTATTCACTGATAATGACTCCCTGCACCACACTTAAATCTTATTAAAAAGTTTCTGCCTGTTACAACTAATTTTTAGTTTAGTGAATGTAAAACACCGTTGGCCCTTTGATAGATGGTGACATGCCAAAGTGTGGATGTATCTAATTAATCGAGTGACATCTGTGACAGGGCAAACTTAAATCTGTCAAAGCATGTTTATTTATTTGGTTATTTGTTTTTTAAAAAATAAATTAGTGCATCTACATTTGTCTGACTGTTAAACTGCCCGTTTAACAGTTAGATTGTTAAGTGCAGTGGTTAGGGGTAGAAATGAGCACATACTATACTTATAATATATTCTTTTTTGTTGTTGTTGTTATAGGTGAGCAGGGGGCACAAACTAAGCAAAGGGTTAGTTGTAACACGCATGATTTAAATATTTCCACACATGCTAGCATAACCAAATTTATGGTATTTACTAGTTTCCATATAAACACTATATAGAAAACAAAGTGTGCCAAAATTCAAAAATATTTTGAAGATATCACTGAATATTTATTTTACCATAGTGGATTCTGGCTGAAGTAAATTTTTAATTTCAGTTTTTATTATTCACTTAAAATGAGACAGAACTGCTATTATTTTAATCTCCAATTGATTATTTATCAGATTTTAGATTTGTAATGCTTTACTATCTAGCAGAAGACACTAACCGGTTTTGAAGTCCATTTACGCTGCGTTACAATGTGCCCCACTATTGTTAAACTATGACATTAGTGGTGTAATTTACACCATTTACTTTTATGAGTTTTAATGAGAAACCACAGGAAACAGGTGAACAAAGACTGACAATCGATGTTTAATGTTAAAAAATTATTATTTCAAGAAATGTAAAGCATATTGGCTCATTTATGTGTCTCGTGTTCTGTAAGGGCTGTGTGTGGAGGGAGTGTATCTCTGTGTTTTTATGATTGTCTGAATGTTTTTCCTCTTTTGTGCACATTGTTTTGAACTGTACTGTATAGCTGTGTGTTGCGATCAGGGCCGTCCCAAGCATGGTTGCATTGTGATTAATGTCAAAACTCAAAAATGTGATTATTTTTAATTATCAAAAAAACAAATAACAAAGTTATTATTTTTTTTTTTATTGACAAAATATTTTAGTTTGTCTTGAATTTTTTTTTTTTCCATTAGATCAGATATCATTTTAAGCTGTCAAATGGTCATGTTACAATGTTCCCCACCTACAGGGCATGTTGTCACAGTTCGCTTCCATTTTTTTAGGTAAATAATGAAAAGTGGATACAATGTTATGAAACAAAGTGACATTTGTACTAGAATTAATGTGGATAAAAAATTATACGCAACCTAATAAAGTCAAAAAGTGTTAGGTTGTGCCCCGCGCTCCTCTATACATTTCTTATGTATAGTAATATTTCTAAGTGTTTTATGCTAATGAATTTAAAACATAAACATAATTCAACATAAGACTGTGGCAATTTGAGAGTGTCACATCTTTTGACATTGCAGCATAGTGTCTGGACAGACAGAGGAAATGCATAGCTGTAATGGCAATGAAACAATGCATGTAGCCCACTCTTGTTGCATGTTTCTGTGTTACCTTAGACCCCTAAAAGGGCTGTACCCAGCACCCTTCCTGGTGCTACAGAGGTTTGTTTATGTGTGTTATCCGGATTAGATCATAAAACTGTTAAATTATTCTCAAATTGCTTTTTCGAGAATGGCAGGATACTGAAAATGCACACAAGCGGAGCACGAAGGGGAGAAAATCTTATTTTACCCTGGGTCTGATAGGCAGGCAGGCCACATTTCCATAGCTTTAAATAATGTCAATCTGGGCAGTCCCCGGATTGAAGCCCAGGCGCCGCAAGGCACAATTTTGCCTTTGCCTACAGTCTGATAATTTTCAGAGCTATTGGCAACTTGGGAATTTCTGCCTGTCTTATCACTTGGGCTCAGCGAACTTCACTGCAGCTAATCGGAGCCGGGATCACTCACTCAAGGATTGCGCGATCATGTTTTTCCCCTCGCCTGTGACAGCTGTCCCCTGCCCGCATTAGCAATGCAGATGAGCCTTCCTAATAGGTTAATGCGGAACACCCGAAAATGAGGTTTAATCCCCCAGTGAAATAATCGAACACTGGCAAATTCCTTGATGTGGAGAGATAGAGTCATCGGCTGTGACTCAATTAGGCCTCATGCAGTTCAGAGCCGAGGTACCTTGTGCCCTGTGTCCCTAAACGGCGCACGGTGCACCGACGGCAAGGTAGGCGCCGGACGCGCCTTTCCGCTCCGAAGCTGCAGGGACACCGAGGGCAGACGTAATACCCACCTGACAAACCTCATCCCCTTATTTATTCCCCTTTTACTCGGCCCACCGCTGATGTCAACACACACACACACATAAGCGAATGAAATGAATAAACACGTAGCCGCGGAACCTGCAGAGCAGCGATAAGTCAGGCACTGTGCGCGGGCTCTGCCACAGCAGCGCTGTTTTCAGCCTAATTGGAACTAAGTAGCAGACGCATGTGGGAGCAAATATATGGCTATATTCATATGCACGTTCCCCTATTTGGACACGGCGTCTATTTAAATATAAATTGAACTGGGGCTGCTCAAACTCAATCCAACTGATCAGGCTAATGTCAAACCCAGTCTTGCATTAGATATAGTGGTTATTATAGCCTCCTTTTTTATTTAACAAGTAACTGCATGCTGGCCTTGCTCCGCCGTAGTCGAAATAAAGCAATCGCGTTACGCTGGTCAGTCAATTAGCGGTGAGTGGAGAGTGTCCGCCATGTAGGCTGGGACCGCAGACGGCACACTCGGGCTGTTAAAACGACGCGTCTCCCCGTGACCACGGCCTCTCTAAGACGAGACAAAACGTTTCCGCAAGGCTCTTTTCCGAGGAGACTGTCAAGAGAGGTTGCGCCTCATTTCTCAAAGCAGGTAGCGAGTAATAAAAAGTCCTCTCTTAAGCCGTCGTACATTAGCAATCCAGCGAGAAAAGTGAGAGCTTGGAAAATGAGCACTGTTGTGGAGGGGAGGGGTCCGTCAGACATCACAATTACAGCCTGTGCGTCTTGCGGAGTAAAGGAAAAAAAAAAAAGAAGAAGCTGAAATCAATACAGAAACAAACTGCACAATCAGCCGGGGCTTGCTATCACGGCTGGAGTGGAATATGCAAAAACAGCAATTAAATGTGTTAGCATACACACTCTTTTCCATGATATCGGGGCATCTGTGGCATTAGTGAAGCGACTCCTTACGGATAATGGAGTCAGGAAATGAATGCGCAATCTACCTCTGTGTTTTCATCATTAGCGGGAGACAACTCCGCTAACATCGCCTAGCGATGCCGGGCGGGAAAGAGGAGAGAAAGAATTTATGTGCCCTCGCATGCCAAATTAATTCTTGTCTTGACATCTTAATTCTCAGTTCTTGTGTGTGGTCAAATCAGCCCGCGATAGAAAAGCAATCAAGCAATTATTCCTAAATTATATTTGCCCAACACACACTGATTGGTTATTCTTTTCTTATTGGCTAAGCTCATTAATTCTGAGCAGCTTGCTTGTTATGCCTGTGCCGTTACTCCTTTCCCTCTATCCCCTACCCCCTCTTTCTCTCTCTCTCTCTCTCTCTCTCTCTCGCTCATTCACCCTCTTCCCATTCTGTCTTCTGCCGTTGCCTATCTTCGGTTGCCAGCCCTGCCAATGTTTCAAGATGACACACGTTTCAGAGAAAGCCCCCCCTCCCCGATCTGTGGCATTGTCTCCTCCACCAATTACCATGCCCATCTCTGATTAACTTTGATGTGGAACCTAATGAGATAAGGCCGACCGTCGAGGCAGTGGCTGATAGCTGCCTCATTTATGCCCGTGCGAGGCATTGCTGAGCCACGCTGGCTAATGAGAGGAGAAGGGGAGTCTTCCTCACTTCATCAGCCGCACAGGAGTGCCGCTCTATCGCTGCATTCGGAGACACTCCATATCCGTGCACATATGGCCATAAAAAGAAAGCCAAATATACTTCAAGAGTTTGGGAAGCAGGAACAGACTCTCCACTGTCTCGCACACGTCATCTTTGCCTGGTTAATGGCTGCACTAGGGTTTAACGGCCATGCTAATTGCTGGAGTATTTTGGTGTGTGTGCTCACGGAAGCCTCTACCCTTATCTACAGCTCCAGCATTAAAACCTTATTGTGGCACATCTGGGCGCCCTGTAAATCCTGCCTGTGCAAGAGAGAAGGAAAAGAGAGCTGTTATTGTTGTAGGCATTGTTTGTAGTCTCCCATTAGCACTTGGAAGGTCTTGGGAGCGCTACGATTATTTCACTGGCAGAGAATCATTATACTGTACCTTTCTCATGCATTGACCTCTGTGACACATCTTAATGATGGATTTTTTATTTTTTTTTATTTTTTTACATGCAGACATAATGCATCAAATAGGTTTTTATGTGTCAATGTTATTATTAGGCTTGCTGGTAACAATTAATGGTATTATTACAAATATATTAATATCTAATATTAATTGTAGATTAATTGTAGATTCAAATAAATATATTTTTATAAATCTTAATGATTAATCAAGCCTATCATGGTTTCATTTGCTAACATTAGTTAAATACATTGGTTAAGATGAGTCAACAATAAACTACTTTTACAGCAATCAGATGATAAAATTAGTTAATGCACTGTTAACTAACGTGGACAAACAGTAAACCATTTTATTTTTTATGAACTGACATTAACAGTTTAATAAATGCTGTAAAAAATGCTCAGAGTTCATGTTGACTAGTGCATTAACTAATGTTAACATATGAGACCTACACATTTTTGAATTTATTGGCAGTCCTAATTATGTCAAATCAATGTTGAATCAATTATGTTGAAATTAATATTGTATACTCAGCTTTCTCCCTTTTACAGTCCAGTGACCCTGTGTTGCATAAAGAGCTATGTTATATTTTGTGTTTAAGCCTGTGATATATTGTATATGTCTATATATTATATATATACCATATTAATGTTTTGTGATGATTATATTGCAAGGCTGTAAAAATGATAATTACAATTATAATACATACTATTACATTTTACATTTTCTCACTTTTGAGTTTTTTTCTGACATTTGCAGGAAAATAAACATTTACTGAGCTTTAGCTTTAGCAGCTTACATTATTGTTTAACACATTATCATTTGTAATTTTTTTAATTAAAGTTCAATTTAATTAAAAAAAAAAGTGTTTTACTAAATCAAACCACAATTTGAGACTGCAGACCCCCTGTTGTAGGGTGTCCTGAAAATGTCACAAATACGTTACTATAGGTAATTAATTGCAAATTGGATAAATATTAATTTATATTACACCTAGACATACAATTTGATCTTTTATCAATATTTATTATCCAGTTACTCTATTATTATGATTATCATTCATTTATTCTTATTGTTATTATAATTATTGCCTAACTGGTTTACTGAGTTGTCTGTAAAATGTTAAGAGAAGTGCAATCCCTCAGTGTTGTGTGGCTTTTGATTTGGATTATAAATGTAAATAAAATATCTACATCTAGCACATACTCGAGGTAAATGGGCAGAGCATGAATGCAGCTCTGTGAGCTGTGGAGAGCCCTACAGACTTTAAAGCACAGGCCCAATTAAGCTGTGCCTCATCAGCTGGAAGAGAGAGACATACCCAGAGCTGAAGACTGAAGATAATACTGCCTTACAAAGCAGCCGCTTCTCACTCAGTGTAAAATTAGAGCCAAACATCTTGATAACACCCAGAAAAAGAAGAAACCTCCAAACAGAAGAGAGAAGAAGAAAGTTGCGCAAATCACTTAGCCAAATAAAGGCCTTCCTAGTCAACACAATTAATGGTGTCCTTTTTGTGTTCTAATAATACATCATAACTGTGTGTGTGTGTGTGTGTGTGTGTGTGTTAGGTGGTTGTTGGGTGGGGGGATTTTTTTCTTTATCTAAATTGTAACCAATTAAGGACAAAGCAGTGCCCTCTAGCTTTCCAGAAAAGGAGTCGCGAGCATAAAAGGAAATTGACAGTCGACATTCCAATTTCATTCAAGGAGGCAATTTCCTAATGCTAATCACCATCTGCAGATGTTGTCCGCTGATATATTTCTCTACATTCATTTTTTTTTCATCCCAGCTGCGACCATGTAAAATTTGTGACAAAGGCAGAAAGCTCAGTGCTAAGATGCTTGCACCAGGTTTGTAGAGTTCAACAAGCCAGACAGCTTTCTGTCTCTCCTACTCTCGCTCTGTCTCTCTCACTCTCTGATATATCATCAGAGCTTACTGTCTGAGCCGCTGAATGAAAGCACTCTTACTAGAGAGGTGTTAAAAAATAGCAGCTCTCTGGATGTCTTTGCACAGATATTTCAGTGTGAAGAGTGGTGGCAGATGTGATCTTACGTGAGCAAATCCGTTTTGTTTTTGTTTGGATTTTTCCCTATTGCTGAAATGGACATTTAATTGCGTCAGAGTTTTTACAAAATTATTTGCCAGTTGAAAATACTATTTTTTGCATTTGATTATTTCAGTGACATTATTGAGATCATTTAAATATAATCACAATTAAAAATATTAAAAAAGCAAACATGTTTCCACTAGACATATCATTTTAAGTACTGATTCATTTAATTTGATTCAATAGTAATGAAAATACTGCAATTATAAACTTATTGTATAATATTGTTAATCTTATATTAATACTATTACTCTAATAATGGTAATATTGGGCTATTACAGGCTTGGTGTTATTTTTTGGAGAACGAGGGTTAAGAGCTCTTGAACTACACACTCATGAAATCACTATGAATAAAGAATCCTTTCTGAAAATATGTACAATTACTGCTGACATTACAAAAAGGTAAATGCCTTTTAAAAAATAATACTTTTTTTAATTATTGTGTATATTGCATAGAAAAAAAAAATCAGCTTTTACAAATAGCGAGTATATACTTCTACCATGACCTTGTACATTTGTCTTCATTTGGTAGAATTCTTGGGACGAAATGTGTGTAGGTTTTTGGCTGCAACGCTAAAAATAATCTCTTCTTTTCTCAGTCTCCTTTCAGAATCGCATTTGTTCCTTTTACACTTTCTGTTTGGATTTTGGAGATAGCAAGCACTACAGCAGTCCCAGCACTTACAATGCCAGACTCTGTTTTGAAACAATTGTGACTCGTGGCCTCTTCAAGCGTGCTAAGCGATCAAAAACAGGCCAAGACAAACAAGGCCTGCAGCTGTCCACAAAACAAAACCACAGATAAATACTCAAACACGTCCGGGCCAGCGGAAACGGCTTGGCTCTCGCCTGGCCCTGAAAGGACCCATTGTGCTCCCCGAAACAGCACAATGTCACGCAGCCCTCATTTGAGAGAAATTTTTATTTACCACCTCTTTCATTCGCGGAGCGCCATGGCGGTGGGAGCGAGAAAAAAGGAGGAAAATACCCACCCTGCTGGAACAGAGTGGAACGGCTCCAACCTCTCCCTCACCGTCGCTCAGCCTGGTTTTACAACCAGATCTCTCTCATCTTTCAGCCAGAGATACTCGACGTGCCGAAACAGTTTAGACAGCGGCGCTGAAAAGCCTCATTTTAATATGCAGCACGGCAATTCATTAGCATTCTATTGGGTGCTACAATGATAACTGAAGAGTCTTTGACCCTCCTGATTGTCAGATCAAGGTCAGTTACTAAGAAAATAAAATCTGCATTCCTGCCTGACTGCTCCCACCTCAATCTACATCTTTCCGCTTGTGAAAACTAGTTTCTCCTCTCCCCCCCTTTGATGGGTGTATTCACATTCTCAATGGGGCCACTTCTAACAGAATAGACTTGTTTTTAAATGAAATAATTGTTTTGATCTTGGAATATGAAAGGCAATTTTATCTCAAGGGTGAGAGATGTGCTGCTGAAGGATGAATTTGTCGGATTGTTGGTTGGATGTACATGAGCAGGCGCGCCGTGAAAAAGAATAGCGCGAGCGAAGACTTGTTGGAAATATGTCCTCTCCTTCGTCCAGCAGCGGGAACACAAAGCCTAATTAAAAAGCACCCAGACACAGCGCAGCTTTAGTGGGTGTCAATGACGATCCATTAAGAAGTCTTTACAGTGACCTGTCCCAACCCACTGTCATGTATCTCTCTAGCACACACACACACACACATGCATACAAATCTTCCTCACGCATATGCGGCCGTTCTTTCCTTCACGCATACTCCCAGAGCCACTGCTCCAAGACAGCAGTAGTCGCTTCTATTAATGCCTGTGTGGCCTGCCTGCCCCTGGGGTCAGTGGTAATCCAGGGGGAGTTTTCACATTGTGTTTTGGGACATGGGGTCAAACTGTTTGAAATGAGGGGGTTTTGTTAAACATCCATTAGCCAGGCCCAATGTATTGTCTTGATTTATTGGGAGATGGAGGCACTCCGCCCCGCTACTGTGGTGAACGCTATAAACGGCAGTAAAACACAGAACAGCTCTTAGTTACCAAGGCTAGTTAGAAAATTATTCTTTCATTTTATTAAAGCAAAACCACACTGATTTCCTAAATGTGTGAGAATTGCAATGACCAAAATTCCCAGTTAGATCAATTAAAAGCAAAGATTAAAAAGTTAATAATCCTATTTTGGAACCTTTATTTTTTCAGCAAACAGCTCATTCTAAAGAACATTTTAATAATTTAACAAACCTTGGAAAGCTTACGTAGATTTTGAAGGTTCTTCACAGAACCATAGACACTGAAAAAGAACCTGTACTTCCACACTTGTAAGGTGTGTTAAATTATCAGATTGCGCCTTTGTTTAAGTCATGCTATGTATTGTGCATAATTGCACTAAGTACCCCGCTTTAAACTGAAGACAATGCAAGGCTCATTAAAACAATCTACTGAAAGAATATAGACGCACTATTTGACAAGTTACCCTTCGTGATTTCGGTGGGATTTTTGCTCTTGGCATCATGCAGAATGATAGAACTGCGATTTTATATCATCTTCTGGAGACTGAAGGTAAACAGGCTCTAATTATAGAGGCACTACAGCAATTCCCCTGCACAGGCTAGGAAATGTCAGCCTATTACTTCACTGCGAGTTTCAAATGCTCAAGATAATGACCAGTTACTAATTGGTGCTTATACTTTAAATCGGTTAGCATGGAATATAATTGCAGCTATTATGGAGGTAAATAATCCCTGGAAATTAGCATCTTTTAGCCAAAACGCATCCTAAACAGTACTACGGGGGAGAAAGGGTCTTGGTGTTGACAGTGAGATGGTGTGATTTTTCATTAGCATAAGGTTCCCAGGGGCCGGGGGGCTGTGTGTAACATCACATAGCTGTTGAGACCCTGCATTGGGTGTGAATTAATGTTCTGGATGGATGGATGGATGGACCATGTTGAAAGATCGGGCAGCCATGTTATTTTTCATATGTGGCTGTATGCTTATTCCCAGTCTTTTTTCAGAACTGCAGAAGAGCTAAAGAGCTGGAAGACTTTAAATATTTAAGCTTCCAAAGAGGTGTTTTCACACCAAACTTGAACAACCTTTCAATGAACAGTTCTTAACAGAACCATTCGTTTCTCCATGTGAGGAACATTTAAAAATTTGTGCATTTGAAAGGTTCCATGGATCTTCAAGGTTCTTCATGGAATCATCGATGCCAATAAAGAACCATTATTTTTATGATATACTGCCGGGATTGGAACCAGAACAGCACTTTAGGGTTGGCAGAAGAGAGTATGGTCTTTGACCGGAGCGGTGGGCAGCGTAACCCCCCACCTCACACAGCACCAACGCCACCGCTGTCTGCCTGTTTGCACCCATGTCACGCTTGTGTGACACCCCACTTTGCTGTGCTTGTTTGAACTGTCCCACCCAATTAGCGCTAATAAGTGACTCGGTAAGGATGAGCAAACATGGTGTATCCAATCCTTCCTTGTGCCCTCCCTGACGCTTAGCAGCCCATGAAAATCCCCCAAAGAGCACAACCCCTGCTAATAGACAGAGAAAGCCAAACGCATCTCGTTTTCTGAGCAAACAAGTGCCAGTAAAGAGGCAAATTAATGACAAGTCATTTGAAGGGGTTTGTCGGGGAAATGATTTTGCCCACGTCTCACCGCTGGAGAATTGATTAGGAACTGCTCGATCAAAGTACCTGAATCAATAAAGTAGCGCAGAGAGAAGAGAAAAGACATGCTACAGCTTAATTTATCCCCTGCACCATTGCTTGTAGAAAGAGAGAGAGACGAGAGGGGAGATACCATACTAATCTGTCAGGTGGAAACGAGCGGTCTTGTTAAGACAGAGGTGTTAACGGAAGGTTTTAGTGCCTATATGCCTGCAGTTTGCTTCTTTACCAGGCATCAAAGGCCATCTGTGATGGGGCAATATGTGAAGGTTTGTACTGGTATATGTTTAAAAGTTTATAATGTGTGTGTGTGTGTGTGTGTGTGTGTGTGTGTGTGTGTGTGTGTGTGTGTGTGTGTGTGCTTCATAGAAATATACAGACAATTCGATAACACTTTTATATCATGGTTCAATTTGCTAATATTATTTAACTACATCAGTAAATATTACCCAACAATAAAAAATACTTCTAAAGTATGTATTAATCTGTTAATAATAATCTGTTAAATGAAACATTTGCTAATACATTATTAAAATCAAAAGTTATATCTGTTAATATTTTTAAATGGACCTGAGCAAACAACAAACTGTTTTTTTAGTTAACAAAGTTAACAAAGATTAATAAATTAATAAACCGCCATGCTTTAATGTCAACTAGACCTTCGAGATCACAGAAATACTTTTTCGTTGCCTTTTTCCCTATCACGCTTTAGAAATCATAAGAAATTATGTATCAGCTGAAAACTTCAAATCTTAAAATTAATTCTTTGAAACCATTTTAAAATCAGAGATTGCATTACTATGGAAATGTACATTAAAATCATATTACAAACTGTTTTCGTTCATGAATTATAAAAAATTAAGTTTGGATAGTGCATTTTCACATCTGTGTTCAAAAATGGGAGTGACAGTTTAAGGGTTAAATACATTAATTTAATGCTAGGTATACTACAAATACATTTACATATTATGTACTTAATAAAAATACCCTTCAACTGTACTTTTAATATTATAAACTAGTATATTTAAAGCCTGCTAAATTGGAACAACTAATATTGCACTTAATGCACTTTTTTTTGTGCGGAAGTAGTGCTGAAGTTCAACTAAAGATATACTGGAGTGGAACTATTGCAAGTATACTTTAGATAAACTTTAGGTAAATATTTTGCTGATATAATTTAAAGATCATACAATCCTCATCAATAGTGACATTAAAACATATTTTAGGCTTAATATTAAGAAATGTGCATTGTGCATGAGTAGTACTCCAAATAAAGTTTAATCACAATTTTTATGTCAGTAAGTCTCAAGACATATGTGAGTAAATATGTTAATAGACTTGAAGTATACTTAGCATAAAATAAATGCATTTTAAATCTATTACTTTTTTTTACTAGTAATTACATTAATTTATACTTTAATTATATAACAATGATTAAATTAACCCATGTTCCCTTATTTATGGAACAGCCTCAGTTCTCATTTTTTTTTAACACAAAATGTTATATTGAAAAATAATATGTAAGTATAGCATTAATCGTCTCTGACTTAAAGTTATTCCTAGATCAAATGGAATAGGTTGATGATTCAGGATAGGAAGTTTCTATCAGCACTGAGATGTTTTATTACTTAGTAATATGCATAAACTGCTGGTCCGAGGTAAATCATAATATGCTGCGAGAGCTGACTGAAGTTGAACTTCCTTGTTCTGTCTCGCATGTTTGTTTTTGTTTTTCTCCTCTAGTTTATTCGAGCCAGGAGTTGGAGGGTACTGCGGGCAGATTGGAGCATTATTTTAAACGTGGCTTTGCAGATTAACACACTTGCCAAGCCCTATGGAAGGCCCTTAATTGATTTCCCTTTTGACTGTTTACCTCAGCTCTAAGGGTTCCTGGAGCAGAGTGACAGCAGTGTCCTCCGTGTGCCGTAGCGCTCTGTGCAGCCCCGCCAGCAGCCCTGCCAAGTGCCTCATTAGTATTCCACGCAGTGGCATTTGCCAGCCTGAGTGTTGCCTTGGCAACACTGCCCACACAAGTGATGATAAATGAGGCTTTCAGTCTCCTCTCCCTGTCTCTTTTTGCTCCTCGAACCCCAGAAAGCAGTGCTGAGGAGGCCCTGGCCAGTGTACAGCTCCTCCTGCTGCAGGGACGGCCAGAAAAAGTGGGCTAATAAGGGTTTATACGATGCCGTTTATGAAGATGGTTATATAGACTGGTGAAGGATTGATTGGAGAGAGCATAATATTTCTTTTTAAGAGCAACTCTATTTTGACAAATTAACAGTAGGGGGAAAAACTTTCATTTCATACCAACTGATGTACTTTGAAACAGTGCTTGTAAATTTTGCAAATGATTACTAAAAGAATCTGCAAGTAACACGTTAAATTAAATATGACATTTTGAAGTAGAAAAAGTAAAAATAGTATTTGCTCATTTGTAATTACCTGTTTACAATTTACTTTATATTTTTGTTTTTATTACTCTACTAAATTGTTTCATTTCAGTCATATTAGAAAAACTGAGACTAATTTATATAATAAAAAAATCATTTCAGCTAAAAAGATGTCAGATCCTAGTAATTAGGCGCATTTTCTTTGAGACTAATCGAAAACGATTTGAATGCAGAACTCATCTTCAGTAATATCATATTACACGCAGACGGACTGTAGCTGGATGTGTTTCAGGATCCTCTCCTGATCCTGTGGTGATCATAATTAGTGTAGATCAATCTAAGGAACAAATAATATGAATTTAGGGAAACAACATTAAAGAATAACAAATAATAATTTTTGGCACACTGGGTATTTTTGTATCATACTGTGTTAATCGTTTCATATTCAAAACATAATCGTTATTATAAATGTAAACATTTCAAAATTAACACATCAAATATATTAATTCACATTCAGTTTAGACGCAACAGCATTAAAATTATTCTGAGTTAGTTTGCTTTTAACATGTTAAAGCAATGAAGTTATGATATGTGAAACATGTTCTCCCATATGTTCACAGTATAAAATGAAACTGAATAATTAAAAAAAAAAAAAAAAAAGTATTATGAGTGCAGTGTGAGCAGGCACACAATGTTGGCCTGTTCAAGCAATTTTGCATTAGACTGGCTGTTGTCACTAAGGCCATGGCTTACATGTAGATGAGAGGATGAAAGAGGAGATATATTCTTCCACTCACAAATCTTCCTCGTCCCGTTTAAACAAAGTAAGCCGAGTTATTGGTGTATTAGAGAGAGGGGCCTGAGAGGCTGGTTGAGATGAGATTCAAAGGCACTTTATTAAGAGTGAGGGGAAATGATCCGCTGAAGTATCTCTCCTTTATTTGTGTTGCAAATACTTCATTTGGCTGCACAAATAGTCTCTCTCTCTCTCTCTCTCTGTCTATGATGCTTCTTCCGATCTCTAGGAATTTTATGATGAAACTGAATACTCTAAAATAAACAAAAATGTGTGCCTTTTTTCTTCATTACAATATTCTTTCATCTCTTGTGATACTGTTCTTATGCTGAAGCATTTATTCATAAAACCATGCTATTATTATTAATATTGTAACAATCTATTATTAAAAAATAATTCATCATAGTAGTAACAATATCAAAATCAAAAATCATACGATTCATTTTAAAAAAAATTCAAGGATATTCACCTCCCTTAAGATGTTGTCATTTGACACTTGAGAAAATATAGTACTGCGACGGCTATGACATAATTGCATTGTTCATTTAAATACAATGGCGACTGGTGACTTTTTGGTGAGTTCAATGTTCATTAAAATATATGCACTATATATTAAAAATGTACATTACATTACAAATTACACATGCAAAGATGAAACTTGTGAAGAAAAAAACACACAAAATAACAAATGTTTGATAATGCCAATTTATTACAGGAAAAAAAGGAAGAAATATATCGCTGGCAGATCAAATCAAGCCTGATTAAACTTCTCTAGGACACTAAGAAGCGACGGCTTCAAACAGACAGGAGACAATTGACGAGTGTGAACCTCAGCCTCTAGTGTCAGCCTAACAGAGTGGGAGTAGCCGGAGGGGGCCGTGGGGGGAGGCCATGGCTATTAAAAGATAAATGTATTTTTTCAATCCATTATTCATGGCAGGGCTAAGCATGGAGTCAGGGGCTTAGCACTGCAGAGGAGCCCACCCGTACCGGCCCTCCCAGACCCCCACACCACGATAGAGGCCGAGCCAGCGACAGCTGGGAGAAGCAGAGAGAAAGGGTGGGAAGAGGGAACTGAGAAAGGTCAAAAAAGAGAGGAAGAGACACAAAGAAGACACAAAAAGGTTTTTTGGGATGGGAAAAAAGGGAATGAGGAGGAGCGAGATGACGCAAGAAAATAGTGAAGAACTGCAGAGCACTCAGACACTTTTGAACTCTCTCTTAGTTCTGCCGATAAACAAAGCTAACACACTCATTCTCTTCACACACTTGTTCGCATTTCACTTTTCATGTATTTTCTGCATGAATGGTTCGAGCAGATATTTCTGAAATAGAAATGGACTCTGCTGGGAAAACAGATTAGAACTGGACTAAATATCTTTTTAAATTGGATGCAGCTCGGATGAGCTGTAAACAGAATATGTCAAACTTCTTTAGACGTCTGTAAAAGTGACTGGAAGAGGGTTTTTCTTTTCTAGTGGCAAGTTTAAAAAGTCTTACTGAATCTAAACATAATATGACTTTCAATGCATGCAATTAAAACACTGCTGTACGATATAATCAAGCTTGCAATGACAAAATGATCCATGTAATGCCAGCATGTTCACTAGAAGCACAAAAACGTTACTTTTTGAGCAAAGGGGTGAATAGATGGTAAAGATAGCAAATTTGCTTATTTAATTAATGTCCTTGAAATAGTGAAGGATATAAATATATGCAAATAGCATTTCTAAAATGTTCTAAAAAAATGTTTTGTTACACACACTTATTTTCGATGAAAACTGCTGATTTAAAAGTTAAGCTGCCCATATTGTAGTCTTACTACAATTCCCAGCTGTTGGCTTTGTTTAGGTAAAAATGGCGGCAGATGACAGATTAGTGGGAAATTGTTGGGGAAAAATTACCTGTTCTTATTCTAAGCAGATACCTTCCGAATTGTCTCATGATTGGTGATAATTGAGCACATGCTGCACGATTTATGTGTTTCCTGCCAACGGCCATTTAGCAGGCCTGTTTAATTGATGCTCTGATTATAAGCTTCTCTGTGAGACGAACGCTGCTCCGCCACCCATCCTTGTGTCCCCGCTCGCAGAGGCCACATGTTCTCAGTATGGAGCACAATCAGTGCCTTTACACAAAGAGACGCATCCATCAAGCCAATGCAAACATGGCTCCTATAGGTGTATGTGCGGATGCATATGTTAAGCAGAGCTTAGATTTATGAACTTGTTTGCTTTAGGAAACTTTCTTTGCATAATTTTCACATTTATGTTATTTATTTGATATTGATGACTTTTTATTTTTTATCGTATCTATTGTTACACTTCCAGAACATGATTTCAATTGCGAAAAATCCTTTAAATAAGTAGCGCAGTAGACTTTCTTCATCAAAAGTGCTACTTTGGAGGTACAGGGAAACTTTGGTACAAAAAGCAGAGATATATTGGCATAAAATGCACACCCACGGCCGAAAGAAAGGAAACGCTACATTACATGAAGAGAGGGCGGACTGAACAAGCCGCCATGCTGAGCGCATTTGTATTTAGACAAGAGAGCACAAGGGTGGGAACAGAGAGCGCAGGGGCTGGAAGATATGTGGGGCGGCGGAGGGGGGTTGTTTGTGTGTGTTTGTGTATGTATGGGTCACCATGCCCATTTTTCCCACTTTAGTGTTGTGGGCGAAGCGAATTGCAAAAACAAAGCACGCTCATATTTGGGCTTTGACATGTCAAGGATTACTTGTTCCATTGAATGTGCTGCCTATTATCTGCTTATCAGTCTCTGCTCTTTACTCTCTTTCTTGTCCCTGCTCAATGGCTTCCTCTCACTGTCCGTCCCACCCCACGCACACACACACACACACACACACTTGCTCGCTCCCTCTCTCCCTCCCTCCCCGTTCTCTATCTTTTAACACTTACAAAACTGAAAAGATTCGGTCTGGGCTGGGCTCAGGCCACCTGGAAGCTGCAAAGGAGTTTGGCATCTCGCCAGTGGCCAGCTGTAGCATTGTGCTCTCCGCTGCCGTCTCAGTTAATTCCAGGCATTGGCGATTGTTGCCGTCCCTGTTTACGGCCCACCCCCTCCGCGGCCTTCCCGGGCTCCCCTGGGCCGATTGTCCCAGGCCGTCTCTTGTTTAATGCTGTTTTGCAAGTTATTAAGCCCTGGAAGTCTATTAATCACAGTTCAGGGGCTGTGGAAGCCCACACAGCGGCGGCTGGGGGAGGGGCAGCGGACAGGCACGCTCGCTGGCCTGAAAAGGCTTAGACGGTGGTCCATTCAGATCCCTAACGAGATCATTACCACTAACTAAATACAAACCTGACCCCTTCGACCCGCTGGGAAATTACGTAGGAGGTCCCTCCCGGTGTGGGACATTAATATGCCGTCCCGGTAGCCCTCCCCGTTCCTTCTGCCCGTCCCACCCGCACCCTCCCCCAGCCTTTACTCTTCCCCTCTTTCTCTCCAATGGCCAGAAAACTAAACCTATCATCAAAAGAAGTCTAATCACTGCTGTGATTGTGGTAAACCAAGCCTGACAGACATTTCACTGAGACCTCAATAGAGCACATCAGTGCAACCTCCAAACCCTACCTCCACCCCCCTCGTTGGCGCTCTTATTTTCTCGCTTTTTAAAGCGGGAGCCAATGGGCGGCGAGAGAAGCCGGGTCTTTTCAGATTACTCGACACACTGTGTCCACTTTTCGGCGGACCACCTGGCAAGCTCATTTTAATATAACGCTGTCCCTCTTTCATTCGCTCTGCCTTTCTTTCTTTCCCTCCCTCCGTCTCTTCTGTCACTTCTTCCTCTAATTCTGCCTCTCAAGCCAAGCCATGTCCGTGAATTCCATCTAATCCATTGACCCTGCTAGAACATTCCTGGTTAGCACTCGTCGGAAGAGGCTGGATTTGGGGGGATTACATGGTTGTGGTACTGCTGGGTGGCACCTGTGACTGGGAGCGAAGCGAAACAATTACGGCTCGCCACAGAGAGGACGAGAGCCCCCCGCGTTTCCCAACTTTCTTTCTTTTATCCTCCTCTTTTTTAGGCGAGGGATCATGGACTATCACCCCTCTAATCTCTACCTGTGACAGTAGCGCTGCGCTCCCACGCAGGGTGGCCTGTGACCCGGGAGAACAGTGGAACGGCCTCGGGGTGAGGCGTGAGAGAGGGAGCCCTCCTAGCTTATGTGAAGTTTCTGTCACTCTTAGTGTTTCGAGTGTCTCCACTTCAGGGAGTGAGAGCTTAGCTATACCGCTGGAAACGAGTGGGTGTGTCTTTGAGAAACCAACACAACATTCCCGGACCACATATCATCTCTTTTCGACTGTCCTTTTCTGTATCAGACGATTTTAAAGGACTCCAAACCTAGTTTTTTTCCCTTTCTTTTTAGAGCAAGAAATTGACTTACATTTTTCCCTGTCTGCATCACATCTCACAAAGTGAGCATGTATATTCTGGTGATTTAACCATGTGACATTATGCCTCAGGTGATTTCACATTGTGTACTTACATACGGTCCAAGCATCTGGAACTGGGAATCTTCATGTATTCCCTTGTGAAAAAGAATTACTCTTTTGCATTACCTTCTGCTTATTGCAGAAATAAAAGAATATACTTAAGTGTAAACTGAATGTTACATTTTCGGAAGCTTAACTGCTTGTTTATAGTTTATAGTTATGTATATTAAAGGCAATTAGCTAACCTTTATAATGCTTTAAAGTAGTACTTTAGTATATCTTTATGTGTAATTTCATCATTACTTGAAGTGTGTTTACAGATGCGCTGGCAATCATTTATGGTAAACTGAACTATACTTTAATTTCATTTTGATGCATGTATTTAAAAAAGTTTGTTCTGACATGTAAAGATGAGATGTAGTACATGCAAAATAATTTGTGCACTACATTTAAAATTATAATCAAAACATCAAAATAAATGTACACTTGGTTTAACATATACTTTAAAATGAAGTCTTTCATTTGAAATTTTTACAAAGTACACATTAAAAAGTGTGTTAAGAAAAAGTAATGGATGTACTTTCTTAAAGTACACTTTAGTAGCCTTTTTATTTCATTAATGTTATATTGTCTGCAAGTACAATATAGTATAATTTGAAGTTTACTAACTGCACATTCAGTACAATTAGGTGCACTTCCTTTTCATAAAGGGGATACTGTCCTTCAAAAGTGAAACACAATAACCACACATTTTGTCAGAATGAACTCATGACAAAAAGCGATTTCAAATAAATCAAAATCCATACAAAAATGTAAAAGGCAATTTTCTCAGTTTTCTTTTGTTGCCTTTGCCTATAGTTTGCTTTTCTCTCAAGGCCTGGTCATTACGCTGTCCATGGTGCTTAGCTGAGGGGCCACATTTGATGAAAACTGTAGGCTGCATGCTTCCGTTTAGCACAGAGGCAGACTGAAATTAGGTTTTCAGTTAACAGGACAATATTGCTTGAGAAAATTTACTTCAGCTACACACTGTTGTTTGTTCCATGGCGTCATTCCAGTGTTTTTTCAGTGTTTTTTATTTGCTTGCTTGGGTTTTTGGATTTATGGAAAATGTCCATAAGATATAAGGTTGACCCATTACCTGATTCAAGACCTTTTAGTAGTAAAAAAATCAAGGCAATTTATTTTCATATATTTAGTTTTATTCTAAATGTTCATATTTATAAAAAAATAACCTTTTAAAGACAATTTATTCAGATGAACTGCTCTGAACACATTATAAATATTCTTGTTGAAAGATGAACCTCTATTCCTACTAGTTTTCTGCGCTAAAAATGCCAAGTATGTTAGGATCTTCTAATTGAAGGCCTGTAAGCCATGCCTGGTATGTGGCCGTGCCCATTTAAGACATGGGAGCTCTATCGGCTCGTTAATCCGTGATAAGATCACTCTCCTCAGACACTTCAAAAATGGAGATGTTAAGCAAGCAACGATCTAAACGTCATCCTGCTTCACCTGGATCTTATCTGGCCCAGAACAGACATTTTATTCTCCACTGCACTACAGACATGTCACTTCTTTTATCGATGTCACTTCTTTTATTGATTATGTTGATTACAATGGAACAACAGACATGAAATGGTTCAGTTGACACTGAGATGCAATCTCGTCAAGAAATACAATAAGTGGTCTTCGGAAACATACGCACAGAAAGAATTGCTTTAGCTTTAGATCTTTCCTGATGTTTTTGTCTGTCATTCCGACAGCTACGTAAAGCTGAACTGCTGCCCTGAATTTTTCTCATTCACATGCACAAACACTCATATCCATCAGCATTCAAGCGGTCATACCAGGAATGAAGCGCTTTTTCCGATGGGCCGTGTTGATTGTTCGGCGGCACTGACCAATTGGAATCCTATCATGATGATCTCCAGCATAACAAGTAATTTTAACCTGCCTGCGATCCACCCCCTCACCACGCTGCTGCTTAGCCTCACCCTACAAACAAAAACACTCGCTGCACGCTCATGTTTAAGAGCACGCTAATTAATTCCACTCTGAAGCACTTTTCCGCTTCTATTTGCTCGGATGCAAAACGTCAAATCCCTCTTATGCGTGCAAATAAACACTCTGAACAACAAAGAGAACAAAAAAACTAATAAAAACAATGGTGAAATTGACTGAAGGTATAACATGATGAATGCTTTAGAAATAGGCTCATGCCACCCTGCTAAATTACTCTCACCCCCAACTGACGACTTTTGCTGATTTGCGCCGGTTTTGTGTACGGAATATCTCTTCAGCGTAATGAGGCTTCAGTGAAATATTTCTGAACTAGTCACGTGAAGGATGTCAAGCGTTGGTTTACACAATGTTTTGGTTTTCTGAGGACATCAAGTGTAAAAACAAATACACAAGGTCCCTCTCAGTTTCACACACACACACACACACACACACAAACAACACATTCGTCTTCCCATCATGTCTCACGGCCACACATGATCTGCTCCATATTTCATGCTCCGCCGGTGTCGACATCTTCCAATTCCACAGCGGCCAACCGGCTAGCATATGTTCTGGCTGAGTAATTAGATGAAGCCCAACAGGTGTAGGAGAACCAATGGGCTCCGAGCCGCGACACAACATCCCGCTAGTCATTACGCTAGCGCTCACAGCCGAATCAGCCCCTCATGTAATATTCTTAGCCTTTCCTCATCATCATCTGGCTAATCTTGCTCACAAACACAGACGCTACTTCCCTGTCAGGGTTCGCCTAGGCCAGAAGTGAGCTGCCACGACTCCAATCGCCACCCCTCCAGGTGAGCGTATCTCTACATTTGAGGGCCAAATGAAGCGGAAATGGAGTGTTTGTTTTCCCACACTCGTTTTTCTTTGCACCCTCCACTCTTCCTTTTCGCCTCCTCCTTCTCCTGTAGTTAGGGCTCATCAGCGCTGAGGCGCAGTGCCGTGAAGTGAAGTGTTAATTTAGTGCTCCTGCTGGGCAAGAGGCTGCTGGGGAAGCAGAGGTGAGCTCTTGCAGAAAATGACCCTCATGCTGTGATTGTTCTTGTTTTTTTTTTTTCCTCTGCATGTTTGAAAGCTTCAGACTGCCACTCAGAGATGAAAACAAGAAAGGAGAGATGGCGAGAGCTAATGCATCAGCAAGAGAGGATTACCTAAACCACACTGCGACATATTCATGTACTGACTCGCAACGTGTTTCGGTGAGCTTGTGTTATTGAAGTTGTACATGCATGTGAAACAAATGTAGATGTAACGTTACACAGGCAATGTGTTATTTAAACGTGTATTTGCACATACACAAGCTCACACTATTCCAGCCTTTCATTTCCCCCACCATCGCTGTTCACTTTAGCAGAATGATTAATTGGGCCAGGCTCAGCTCTGTCCTCTGAGAAACTTAAACAAAAAGCCAGGCTCTATCCGAAGATTACAGCCACACATTACAGGCTGAATGAACCATGAAATTGCTTTTTTCCCCACCTGCAGTGCGCTCTCTCTGCAGCGTGGTCACTGCCGCTCTCAGGAGGGGAGCAATGGAGAAGTTTCCTCACTCTGAGATAATAAAACAATCCTTCAGACCTCCAGCTCATAGCACCAGCCACTGTCCATTTGCCAGCACATGTGCGCAGGAGACTCACTGATGTTGGAGAGTGTATTATGCTGTTAAACACTGCGGATGTTATGATATAGGGGCTTAAAATGATGTTGGGGTGAAAATGACAGACTAGTGCCAGAAAAAGTGTCCCACACCCTGACATATAATTTTCGCTTCCAGATAAGACATTTTTTACCTAGTCGACATTCTGCATACAGACTTTTTTGTATTATTTTGTCAATGCACAGATGTTAAAAGTAGAAAAAAGTACCAGTTGTTTTCTTACTTTCTTAGCATGATTAATATATATATATATATATATATATATATTATTTTATAATAATATATAGAAATGTGTGCGTTCCAATTGTGGGGGAAAAAATGTTGACAGACAGCAAATCTAGCAATTAAGGGAGAAGGGTCTTGGTAAGAGAGACCAAGAACCTGATTTTCACTCTGGATAAGCCCCAGAGATCATGTGTAGTGATGAGAGAAACTTGCAGAAAAATAACCATCACTGCACCACTCCACAATACACACACACACAAAAAAGAAAGCATGGAAAGGACTCTAACAGTGAGAATCAAGATTCCCTGGTCTTATGAACCTCTCTTCCAAGCATACACTGCTCATCACCTGCACAATACCTCCTAAATGGTGAAGCATCATGATATGACTATTTCAGCTGCAGAGACTGGGGAACCGGTCAGGGTACATTGAAAGCTGGGCTGAAGGTTCACCTTCCAACAAGACAATTATAAGAAAACAGCCAAGACAATGCAAGAGTGGCTTAAGGATGACTCTGTAAATGTCCTAGAGTGGCTCAGCCAAAGGCTGGACTTGAACTCAATCAGCACCTTTGGAGAGACGTGAAAACGGTTTCCTTCCAACCTGATAGAGCTTGAGAGAATCGGCAGAGAAGAAATCCAGGAGTGAAAATCTGGTTGCATCAAACCAAAAATGCCAAAAGTGCTACAACGGAGTATGAAGAGTCTGCACACTGCAACATACAAGTACAGTGCATTATGGGAAATGGGTAGACTAATGTAAAAATTAGTTGATCATTTAATTTGAAAAAAAAAAAAATAATAAATAAATTAGCATAAGACTGTAACATAACAAAGTTTTAAAAAAATGCAAGGAGCGGAATACTTTATGAATCCACTGTATGTATATGTGTTTTTGGTCCCCATGAGGAAACAAGCTTATAAATCATTTAAAATATTATTTAAACCTCTTAATAAATACTTCTCAGCTCTGAGGTAGAGTTAGTATTTCCTCAGCTTGATGAGCATGAGCTGAATGCGGTGGAGATGTTCAGACTCATTCTAGGACTACACCAGAATGCCATCAGTGTAGACCAAAACAAAGCAGTGGAGATACTCCTGGAAGATTTTGTTCATAAATCCACAGAACATGGAAGGGGTTCTTACTAACTGATATAGCTTAACCTGATAATCATAGTGAGCTGTGGGTTTTATAAAGACACATTTGTCCCCACCCTGGAATCAGAATTAGTGGTATGCGCTGGAAAATTTTGCCCCACACAACTGCAGTAGGGACAAAAGAAAAAGAGAGTAACAAACTTTACTTTCATCTTATTGAGTTTTATGTAATCAATGAAGGGCTGCAAGCCTCCACCCTTCTTGGTCACCAAGAAAAAGCAATAAAGCTTTGTTTGAGGCTTTCCAAGGCTTTCTTTTCTAGGATGGGTAGTGGATCATTTGTTTCCCTCTGGGCACTGGTTCACCAGGAAATAGGTCAATGGCACATGGTTGATGAGGTGGTAGTGGTAGGCTTGTCTGTAGACATCTTGCAGAGGGGCATAACGGCAGGAATATCCACAGCTGTTTGTTCAGAGGACTTTCCATGGAGGTGGACAAAAAGAAACACAGGTGTGGTAACTTGGATACAAGTAGGAATGGGAAACCTGGCAAACATTTGCATGGCAGGTGGTGCCCCACTTCAGGATGTCTCCATTACTCCAGGATATGACAGTTTTCAGACTGTATGACAAGGTTCTTATAGTTAAATTAAACTGAAAGTAAAGTGAAATCAAAATAAATGTTAAGACTAACATTTTCAAAAAAAACTATTGCGGTAGCATTGCTATTTCAAGATGAAATAAAAATTTTCAGTTTTCCTTTTTAATAGTTTGTTCTACAGTGTGACCAGATGCAAAAAAAAGAGAAAAAAG
The DNA here is from genome assembly GCA_033026305.1 of Cirrhinus molitorella. Taxonomy (NCBI): domain Eukaryota; kingdom Metazoa; phylum Chordata; class Actinopteri; order Cypriniformes; family Cyprinidae; genus Cirrhinus; species Cirrhinus molitorella. The sequence continues at coordinate 3,129,718 of CM065135.1, forward strand.
TAAACTAAAACTAAAAACCCCAAACTATAATAACCGCACTAACTGAGCACTGGTGGGGTGATGGATGGCTTAGACCAGGGGTCTCCAAACTCCAAACTCCAAACAGGCTGGTGTCCTGCAGAGTTTAGCTCCAACTTGCCTCAACACACCTGCCTAGAAGCTTCTAGTATGCCTAGTAAGACTTTAATTAGTTGGTTCATGTACATTTAATTAGGGTTGGAGCTAGACTCCTGGCTTAGACCCTATTTCAGCATCCATCAACCCATGCAACTTCCAGGATGCTGCTGTGAGTTCCCAACACTTTGTGCTTATCCCCTATGGGGACACATAAGATCCTGTAACAACCAGAACGAATACATGCATTTCTGAACAACTTTGTTTTAATGCTATTCAAGTAATTGCTAAACAACAAAGCACTCAAGGTTCTTGTTAAGGTTCTCTAATTTATTTATTTATTTATTTTGATTCAGGCATAAGACACTTTGCCCTGTAGATTACTCTACTCTGTGAAGGTTCTTAAGGACATGTAAAATCAATGTCTAACACATACCGTATATCCACATAAAAGCCAACAATCAATTTAAAATGAACCATTACTCACTCAAATTCCTTTTCCCCGAGCTGCATTTTTCTTTCCTATAAATAAAGCTTCATTGGTATTTTGCCAGGTACTGTAATAAGACTTTCAGTGTGCTCGTCTGACCCTGCAAAATAAAGCACTATTTAACTACTATTACAGTTAAGTGACAATAAATGCTTTGCTTTATAATGTATAAACATTTCACATTTAGAAGCTGATGATGACACATTGGTAACCATAAACAGTTATTGCACATGCACCTGTGGACCAGTCCTTAAGACACTGACAGTTTACAGACGGTAGGCAATTAAGGTCACAGTTGCAATAACCAGCCAGATTTATTAAACTAGGCAAATTAGCACAAGAGCAAAATTCGAAACAAAAAGTGCAGATTGGAGTGCAAAGTTCTGTGGCTAATCTACTGACAAAGTGCTAATTAAAGAACACAGGTGTAACATCTTGTTTCCATAATAACCACTGCAATCTACCAGGAGCAGCACAAGGTAATGTAAATTTGCAAACAAGCAGAACTGATACTAATCCTTTGGCATTCCAAATAAATTAATACGAGTGGAAAATATTTTCTCTCTTCTACCAAGTACTCTCTGTTCTTTGTGGTGCCTCCTCCTGGCAGCACCAGTTGAAGCCATGTCAAGCGCTAAATGGGTTAAGACGTGCTTTTTTGGGGTGGTAAATAGTGGCACAAGTACCAGTAAATTGACTACTGCAAATCTTTTTAAATCATGTTTCGTTATTCATTTAAATTCTTCTCCTATAAATTTTGTATCTGTAAGGGACACTTCTACAAATGCATATGCAATAAGGTCAGTTGCAAATATGACCGTCCACACGTTTTCATCATTAATTTTTCACTGCGGATCTTTAATAAATCCTGGCAGTACTTTTTTAATGCCAAAAGAGGATTTGCGCTGGACCAGTCTGTTAGTAAATCTGGCCCTAAGTTAACTTTCGGCTAAAAGTTACGTTTTTGGCTTACTTTGGCTACGTTCACACACATTCATGCACAGGTAAAAAATTTTCCCCAAATTAGGCAGACTGGTGATCTAACTTGTGTGTCCAGACATAACCAACTTACTTGCATGGGTTGCTTTGATAACAATGCAGGCTTATCCAAATAAGAGACAAGGTATTCAAAAACGGATTCAGCAAATGTGGACATGCAAGTTTCTACAGTATATTTAGTAGTTTTTAGTAGTAGCTTACTTGTGGTGACTATGTCAAGTTGGTGTACATATGGCAGAGATATATGGTAAAATCAGTTAATGATGTAACAGACGATGAATGCTATTAACAGTAATGCTTACGTTGCAATCAAACTTATAGCAAAATTTGGTAGTGCAATAGATCTTTATTTTTAAATGAGTAATCAAATTTGTTTTCTTTTTAGTTTTTACAGTAAACCTTGTTGTGCAACACTTTGAAATTTGAAATTAACGTTTTATGCCTTCATCTGATTACCAGAAAAATTAAGATGTACATTTTATAGGGCCCTATTATTATTTAAAAAAGGCCCTATACAAAAAGGAATAGGTTTAAAATACATGCCTGTGGCTCTAAATTTCTTTTTATTAATTTACTATTTGTAAGCTAATGTTAACTGTTCATTTTTTTATATAAATATCAATAGCATTTGTATTAAAACTATATTCACTGAATGTAATCCAAAAAATCGAGAATCGAATTGAATTGAGAGCTTGAGAATCAAAATCGAATCGAATTGAGACATCTGAATCAATTCCCAGCCCTAGTAGTGCTGTATGTTTCAGGGTTGGCATCATCTGAGGTTCTCTGAGGGGTTAGCATCATCTCTTCTCAGGTGTTCTGGATCCAGACTGAAGCTTGTGTAATTCCTAGTTGCCACGGGATGTCAAAAACAGAAACAAATAGAGAAATAATTAGCTAAGCTGCTGTTCACTTTGCTATCGTAAGTTATAGGTTATAGGTAAGTAGTAACATTTTATAACTGACACGGAATGATCATATTTTCTTGACCTGATAAGGACTCTAGCAGCTACATTTTGGACTACCTGTAGCTTGTTTATTGAAGATGCATTTTGCATTTTTGACTGTAGAGGAAGCAACAGTACATCTGTCTAGTTGCAAATTGTAATCCAAGAGATTCTGTGTACTGTTTTTTGGTCCAATAAATAAAATCTCTGTCTTACCTCTGTCCGAATTTAATTGGAGAAAATTATTGGTCATCCAGTTTTTTACTTTTTTAACACACTCTGTTAGCTTTGAGACATGCTGCCATGTTATTTGGAAGACCTGCCAGTAGAGCATTGTAGTAGTCTAGTCTTGAGATGACAAGCTTGAACAAGTAGCTGTGCTGTGTGTTTTAACAGGAAGGGACTGAATTTTCCTTATGTTGTAAACCGTGAATCTAAACAGTCGGGCCATTGTTGAGATGTAGATGGAAAAGCTTAGATGATTTTCAGACACTACCCCCAGGTTCCTTGCTGATCTGACTGGTGTTAATGTTATGGACCCCATTTGCACAGTGATGTTGTGGTAAACTGATGGAGTTGCAGGGCTTACAAGGATCTCTGCCTTTGGTCGAGCTGCCTGAAGTTTACATATGAGTCAACTCACTCACTTGGTCAGTATTGAGGGATCAAGGGTCTCTATATAAAATTCCCTTGTCCACTTGATGCAGTTGAATGTACTTCAAAATGGAGCTGGGGATTCCCCTGAGGGAAAGCACATAGGGATGTTTGCAAGTGTGGGTCTAAAAGCAAAGTGGAAAGCACCATAGAGGGACCTTTTTGCTGTCTCAAAAGAAGACCAGAAACGTGCTCAGTTTATCTCATTTGAATATTTTTATGTTCATATAAACATTTTCAAATGTTTTAAAAATGTTGCAAATGAAAGCAGTTAAAATTGATTGGATGTAGAAATACAGAGCATGAACGTGACAATAAAGAAGATATTGACTATTAGCGATAAAGTACAATAGTAACATTTCCTAACGATGATATGTATAGGTATAGATGGTATAGAATTAATTTCTAGAGACAATTGTAAAAGTCTATGTTGGTTCATCAGTCATTTGTATGTGTAATGTACAGCTTCAAGTTGATATTACAAACGGTTGCAAAAAAGCAAATATTTTGATTCATTACTGAAGAGGAAGCCTTAGATGTCTCCATGTGTCAGGAAAATGCTTTAATTCTTTATACCTTCAAAAGGAGAAAAAGTTAAGTCTGAACATTTAAGTCTCTTTGTGGCATTAATTTAATCAGAGGTCATCATGGTATGAAATGTATGCTGTGTATGCTGCTCTCTCAGCAAGAGGGACTCATTTCAATAAAGCAGCTCTAGCCCATGAGCAAAATGAAAAAAAAAAGATGAATTAGTCCATTTTAATGTGTCTCCTTTTCTCTCTGCCAGGGTGTATCAAGGCTACGCTTTACATCGCATTCTAATTTATTTTTACATTATAAAATATCAGCATCAGAGGGTAGGAATAATGGAGAGGAGCAGGAAGCTCTTTTTTTCTTTCTACCTCTATCTCTTCTCTCATCCAATCGCTCGCTTAGTGCTTAGACGGGAGACAGAGTTCACGGCCACAAGCTGAGGACATTGAGCGGGGTGACAGAGAGACGATTCAGTGTGTGAGGAGAGCTCTGATCAAGCATTCAGATTAAAGTATTTTCTCCTGCCCGAGGACAGCTCTCGATGCACACCCCTTATGAACAATCTGTGTGTGTATGTGTGTGTGTGTCACTGTGGGAGTGGGGGATGACTCCCTCTATCTTTGAGGTCGCTGGCATCCAGCTTCGGTATCAATGGAACAGTTTCAGTTTTTATTCAGCCATCGCATACAAGAATACAATAAAGCGTAGCCTATATGCTAAGGGTGTAAGGATTCTCTCGTTTCTTCAATGACTCAATTGCAAATCCTCCCGATGCACATGCATCGATTTTGATATATGACTTCTGAATTCTGAATGGTTTGTTTGGGTGAAGATTTAAAATTCAATCACTCAGTATTTTCAAATACAGGATGGTCAGGGACTATTACATGACTAGATGACAGCTCTGTCACAACAGCACTATAGTCTTGAGTCAAAGATGTGCAAACCATTGAAAAAGCTGTCAACGCATTGTGTGGTCACTACTACTCAAATCTCAATGGAAAAATGTGCCTCTTCTTGCAAAATAAAATAATAAAAAAAAAAATACTGGGTAGTAACTGATAAAATGTAATCCAGATTACATAATCAGATTCCAAAAATTAAGTACTTGTAATTAGAGTAAGTTACATTTTAAAATACTCAGTTCTTTTTTATGGATTACATGATTACATATTATTCACACAATAGCAATAAATTATTCATAATTCAGTGATTCTCATTAATTTCTCTTTTTCATCTTTTAAATTTTTCTTTCTAAAATAGCCTACCGATTATATACATTCAGAAAGTTCAGTTTTGTGGATATTCACACATAGAGTAATCACTAGTCATGTGGCGACACGACATTTGGCCACCGGATTTACAAAAATCATTTCAGGTTTAAGAAGGGTTTCAACATTGCATCAACTACTGATGAACACGTTAATTTTTATTTGAATTATCACTCTGTAGGTTTTTAACCATGTTTTATTATGTCATTGGAAGGGTTTTGTCTTTCAAACTTATTAAAATGCATATGTGTATATTATATATTTGTAGCAATAGCCAAAAATATGGGTCACAATTATCGCTTTTTCTTTTATGCCAAAAATTATTAAGATATTAAGTAAAGATCATGTTCCATGAAGATATTTTATAAGCTTCCTACCAAAAATATATACAAACTTAATTTTTGATTAGTAATATGCATTGCTGAGAACTTCATTTGGACAACTTTAAAGGCAATTTAGATTTTTTTTTGCACCCTCAGATTCCAGATTTTCATGTAGTTGTACCTTGGCCAAATCCTATCCTAACAAACCATACATACAATGGAAACCTTATTTATTCATATTTCAGATGATGTGTAAATCTCAATTTCACAAAATTGACCCGTATGACTGGTTTTGTCTATTTCTATTTACATGTAATGCAGGCATTCCAAAAAAAAAATTGTCATCTGAACCTTATTCACCAAATATATAATATTTCAATAATTAAGTACCACATTTGCATGTTCACGGTTTCTTTGATGTTGATTAATGATCACATGGCATGATGATGATGAAATGTTTCATCTATTTTAGTAAGTGTTTTATTTTAACTGCTATTTTAAAACACAGACTAAGGGACTTTGTTTTAAAATGATTTATTTTAATTAGATTAAGAGCTACCCAGCTCTGCCTAAATGTAACATCTAGTTTTTACATATAATTAATTTGAAAACTGAACTTTTGACAAAGAGCTCCTGTGCGAACCTTTGAAACTACGGTTCGAAAAAAAGCAACTAAAATCTGCGTAAGGAAGTTAAAATAGCACAGCTGCATCAGCAAATGTGTTTTATTCCACTTTTGCATTTGTTAACACTATCGGGTAGGTTTAGGGTTGGGCTTGGGGATATTTCCAACATGATAGAACGTTAACCTTTAGCGACACTACCCGGACACAATACGTACCTGTACAAACATAATAAAAACATGCCATGGTCGCATGGTCGAATGCGTGTTTTAGCGCCATTCTCTGGACATTTTCAGTTCGAAACAGTGAGGTACAGAAAGGTTGCAGAAATGTATACAGAGGCATGCATTTTTATGAGCCTGGGTTGAACACTTCTGTTTTAAACACACCTAAAAATATACTGGTGTAATTAAATCATTAATCACAATCAAACTGAACTGCAATAATAAAGTCTCAGCAAACACAGCTAATGAATAGCAACACCACTGATTTTATCAAGTCTCTTAACTTGTGTGATTGACAGCAGAAGTACAGTTTGTAGCCTGGAGGCATCCATGAAGGGACATTAGACCAACTTATCCTGAGCAGCGAGCTCTGTGTGAGAGCCAAAGCCCAGCAGGAAGCTAATAGACTGTTCCAGTGGGGGCCCCTTGAGGCCCCTGAGGCATTATGTCAAGCCCTTGACTACTTCACACTCATTAAGAATCATGTGCCACGATTTCACACTACTGTAGGGGAACAAAGAGGTTAGTGCAGTTCACTTTTACAGGTTAAATGCCAGTGTCATCAATCAATGTCAGTCTGATCGGTTTAAAGACCCCATGAAATGATTTTTAACGTGCACAGTTTTGTTTCTCCTGTACATGCATTATTAAAATACAGTTTTAAAAAAACTGATTCTTCAAAATAAGATTATGTTTTATAAGAAAATACTTTTTTACTTTTTCTATTTCAAATGTCATGGTTAATTCAGTGTGTTTTTTGCTGGGGGTTTTTGTGTGTGTGTGTGTGTGTGTTTGTAATTGTTTGGGAAATTTGAGGGAAAATAGTAGTCATTTGTACTTTAATGTAACCAGTTACCTCAATCAATCAAAATACTACAGAATGCCCCAAAAAATGTATCAACATAAAAATGATCCCTACATTGCAAATGTGGAACAGACGCTGCTTATAGGTGGCGTACATATATTTATACAACAGTTACATAATATCAATAGCCTACATAAAGTACAGAAATTACATAAAACAAATTATAGAAATTACATTAATAAATGCATTAAAAAACGTGGGGCAAAATCATTATTGTTGATTATTGCTCCTGATATTTCAGTGATTATTAATATTGTTGATTCATAGAAAATATTTTTGTTTTTGGGACACGACACGTCATATTCTGGCTACAGAGATAAAACAAGCTAAGAAACGGTCTATGAATTAGTTTATAGTTTTTTACGCATTCAGGACTAGGTTACATAAGCAAAACTGGCAATAAACTAAACTGTAAGTGTGCAAAGAATGTTTTCCTGAAGCAGTTGATTAATTTTTACACACTCACAAAAACTTTATCTGTTATAGCTGTCTGCACTGCAAAATGCTTGTCTTACATCATCTGTACATCAGATTTAAGTCAATGAATGCACACACTGAACAAAACTGGCATTTTAAGCAGTGACTAAAGGCCATTGCAAGCTCAACAGAAAGGTATGATTGGTTTAGGGCTGTCACTAACGATTATTTTGGTAATTGAGTAATCGGTCGATTATTCTGATGATTAATTGTGAACAATAGACTTTAAAATGTGCCAGTTCCGGAATTTACTCGGCATAGGCAAATTGCAGTTGAAGATTTTTTAAAGTCTAGTACTCAAATTAAATCAAGGAATCGTGACAGCCCTAGAATGCAGCCCTGCAAAAAAAATGTGTAAAAAAAAAAATCTGATGCAATGCAAGCAATTGCTATAACACAGTAAACATTTACATGGGCTAGGGCTTTTTTAAATGTTTTTTTTTATTATTATTTTGTGTGTGTGTGTGTGTGTGTGTGTGGAATTTTTGCCCCTAAGTCCCAGAACTTTGGTTCACAAGTCTTTAACTTGGAGTCTGAGTCAAGTCTGAAGTCTTTGTTGCTGGAGTCTAGAGTCGAGTCTCAAGTCATTTAATGGCTTGCTAAAAAAAATCCCATTCAGAATCCTCATCTTCCTATACACGAAGCTGTGTTATAGGCTATAGACAAAATATATGATCTATGTTTTGTTTGTTTGTTTTGTTTTTTTAAGAAGTGTTAAGATGTAAGGTTAATGTACATGCAAAATGTTAATTTCTGATCGTGCACATGTCTGTGCAAGATGAATCATCAACACTGGGTCTGTTTTCCTGTAAAAACACACTGTAATTTTAATATATATGCATTAATCTTTAGACCAGCAGACAGATGACTACAGGTTGACTTAGAGTGCTTTCTCTAATTTTCCTGCTACATCTAAAGCACCAAAAACGTGTAACATAGTGAGGCCAACATTTTCTCATCATGAGTTGCTACCTAGTTACTGTGGTAAACAGCTGCTGCTATTTATGATGGTACTTGAGGGGGTGGATGCAAACTTGGGTTCAGACCATACAACTGAACCAAATGCGAAAACAGAAACAACAAAGTTCCATTTTTGATTTCATGGGGTCTTTTATGTTTTAATGTTTTTAAATTGCACGATAATTAGGTTTTTTTGTGCCGTATGAACTTGAGAGTATGTACACATGTCCTTGTAATTATTTATGCATTCATTTATTCAAGCCGCATGTTTGTTTTGTTGAGAGATAAAACAGCTATTGAGGGTCCAGTTCTTCCGCAGAACATTTTTCAATGCCCCACTTCAGAGGCTGGAGACATTTCTACTGTCATTTTCCTCTAGTGCTTCAGGGTAATTCTTCTCTCCCCTCTATTTCTGCGGCGGTGCGGTGTGTGGCCGTCTGAATTGTGTGTTATTACCCAGCTGGAGACAATATCATTACTACATATTTGCTGTCAAGGGTCTGCAAAGAATGGTACCACCGTGGGCCTTGGTGATCTAACAAGCTCACACGGTGCTGCTGAATTACCCACTCCTACCGGGAGGAAGTCAAACACTAGCCGTTTGAGAGATGACTGAACAAATGAGCGTCTCACAGCCCCCCCTCCCTCCATCACGACTGAGGTGAGAACACACCTCACTGACATTTACTAGCACTGGCCCTGGATGTAACTCCAGCTCTTTCTGTGTATCTTCCATATATGATAATGTTTACTGGACATCATTTTAAAACCTTTCAGAACAAAAATGTCATCCAAGATGGTCATGTCTTTCTTTCATCATGCAAAAATCAAAGTAAAATAGTTTGGAAGCCTTGTATATATTATACTTATAACAATAATACTAATAATACTTGTGGTCTGTTGCTATGAATTAAAGTAGTTGATGTCATTAATATGATTCAAGAACGTATAGTATAAATAACATTGATTATTGAAACATAATTAACACTGAGACAAATTGTGCACATAGTTTATCTAAATTTATTTTGACAGCAGTTACCTTCACTTTTTTTTGTCATGCTTTTTAATAAAGGTTTATGATATTCCTTGTGCTTTAAGATCTGTATTTCTGGGATGTCTGTCCCATATATATAAATATAAATGTATGTAAATACACTACCCCTCAAAAGTTCGGTATCAGTAAGATTTTTAATGCTTTTTAAAGGAGAATTTTCTGCTCATCTAGGTTGCATTTATTTGATACTTTAAATTATAATTTATTCCTTTGATGCAAAGCTGAATTTTCAGCATCATTACTCCAGTTTTCAAACTCACATGATCCTTCAGAAATCATTCTAATATGCTGATTTATTATCAGTGTTGGAAACAACTGTGCTGGTTAATATATTTTCTAAACCTTTTTTTGATAAATAAAACTTTTATTTAACAGCACTTATTTAATATAGAAAATGTTTGTAACAATAAACGCTTTGTTCAAAGTTTGGGTATTTTTTCTTTCTTTCCCTCTTTATTTTTTAGCAAGGATATGTTAATTTGATAGCAAAGACTTTAGATTTATAGATTTATATTTTGAAATGCTGTTCTTTTTAATATTTTAATCAACAAAGAATCCTGAAAAAAAGTATCACAGGTTCCAAAAAAATAATGAGCAGCACAACTATTTCCAAAATTGATAATGAAAGTAATAAATCAGTGTATTAGAATTATTACTGAAGGATTATATAACACTGAAGACTGGAGTGGCTGATGAAAATTCAGCTTTGCATTACAGAAATAAATATTAAAATACATTTTGAATTGCAATAATATTTCAGAAGATATATTTTTTTCAGTATTTTTGATCAAATAAATGGAATTTTGATGAGCATTAGGGACTTAAAAAAAAGAAACTTTTTACTTAAGAAAATTTGACTGATCCCAAACTTTGGAGCTGCTCTCTCTCTCTCTCTCTCTGTCTCTCTGATGCAAAACCAGCTAAAAGCTATCTCAGTCAAAAATGAGATAATGATACTGAGTGAATGTTCTCAACGCATATTATACATCCATCAAATACTTTTACTTCAAATTCGCTAAAATCCCACCCTCAGCCCAATCACAAGTACCAGTACTTACATAGAAACCTATACATCGAAGTCTGATAAAAATGCATTTTTTCAAGAAAGATGTCAAATGAATTTAGAGGCTTTTGCATCTGAACTCTTCATATATATATATATATATATATACTCTTTGGTTTGTTTAAGCATCCAAATTTGCAGTGGAAAAAAATTCAAGATGCTTTTGCAGGACATTTTTAACATGTAAAGTGAAAGCAAGTATGGCTGGAAACACATGACCAAAATGCCTTCACTATCATATGCATTTAACAAACATGTGTGACTTTGAAACAGATCCATGCATGCACAATGAATTGTCTATTTCCACATCTCAAAATGCTAAATTTTTGCCAGCTATAAGCTGAGACTATTAAACTGCGAAGAAAGAGAGAGAATGGCTTGTAATGCCTTTCGGATTTGCCACAATTTACACAAGGAACAGAAAATCCTTGATCTGCGCTTTGAGACCGTTTCAAAGGCAGATCGCTGCACAGAAAATCTGACAAAACCAAAATAAAACCGATGTGAGGTCATTCCCGTGCACATCTCGAGTGAAGTGAAAGACTTGGTGTAAAGGGAAAGAAAATGAGAGCAAGAGGAAAGAGAGAGAATGCTGTTTTGAAGGTAAACAGAAAGCCATGATAAGGTGCCGATGAAGCAAGGCATCTTTAGCACACTATAGCAACACAGCCAATCATAATGGTGAGAGTCCTTGATTTCTCGGAACAATAACAGAGAGACCTGGAGAATGCAGAATTTATGCCTCTCAATTTACCCGTGTTTGATGGGAATTGTAAGTTTCACTTCAGCGTCTTCACCACGGAAGTCCTCAGTCATCGTTAAGGGCTGTGCATAAAGCGTGCTGCTTTATTCTTTTAATAAGAAAAGCTCTTGACTTTAATACATTAAAGAAAGGTATATTTGATATCAAATATCCTACGACACACTCAAAGGGCTCTATTCCGCTGACCGCAATACAGCAAGCAGGTGCCAAGGTGCCCTTATTACGCTTGGACCTTTCAGATGTGCTTGTATTCTTTCTTGGTCATAACAGCATTGTGGCATAACAGGACATAATATCTACAAATTCTTTTTGCAGAAATGGTGCAGTCATGCTCTAGGATTGCTTTCGGATATGGCTGGCGATCATTCTCTAAATAAAAATTCACAAATAATGTAAAAAATGTTATGGTAGCAATTCGGGACCAATTCTCACTATTAACTAGTTGTCTATTAGCATGCTACTAGTATATTTTGGCCTGCTTATTGGTACGTTTAAAGCACATGCATGACCATATTCTACATGCCTAATCCCCATAACTAAACTTAACAAGTTAATAGTTAGTAAATAGTGGGAATTGGTCCCCAAACTAAAGTATGAAAAACCTTATAATTATAAATACCGGTAACACTTTATTTTAATAGTTCACTTTAGACAATCTGCTAAGTATAAGTACTCTAGATGAACTGCATGTCAACTAGCAGTCATTAGGGTCATTGGTAGACTCTGCTTAATAACACTTTTTTTTGATGCTCCCCAGAATTTTCTAACCCTAACCTGGGCAGTCTATTTAAGGATTAGTTAACTTTCAGAACAAAAATGTTCAGATAATGTACTCACCCTCTTGTCATCCAAGATGTTCATGTCTTTCTTTCTTCAGTCGTAAAGAAATTATGTTTTTTGAGGAAAACATTTCAGGATTTCTTTCTTTATAATGGACTTCTATTGTGCTCTCAAGTTTGAACTTCCAAAATGCAGTTTAAATCCAGCTTTAAAGGGCTCTAAACGATCTTAGCGGAGGAAGAAGGGTCTTATCCATCGAAGCGATCGATTATTTTCAAAACGAATTGACAGTTTATACTTTTTAACCTAAATGCTCATCTTGTCTCATTTCTGCAACGCACATCTTCAGCATCAAAATCATTTTTTTGTAAAAGGCATTTGATATTCTTTGTATGTTCACTTTGTAAACATTGGGTTGGTACTTCTGCAGCGATTTTGAAGTTGGGCAAGAAAACGAGATAGGAGTTTTTCGACATACCCTAACTATATTGACCCGGATCACAAAGACTATGCATGCGCATTGCAGAGACTAGACAATAATCGATTGTTTCGCTAGATAAGACCCTTCTTCATCTGCTGGGATTGTTTAGAGCCTTTTGAAGCTGGATTTAAACTGCATTTTGGAAGTTCAAACTTGGGGGCACAATAGGAGTCCATTATATAGAAAGAAATCCTGAAATGTTTTCCTCGAAAAACATAATTTCTTGTTGAATTGTATAAAGTGGACAATTCAAAATATAAGCGTAACTTAAATAACAAAGAATTGATCAACCAGCTGAAGTAATTCTGTCACATAACGCTAAATACATTTTATGTACTTAAAAAAGTACATATTGACATATTATGCTTTAGGTACACTTTAAATATTTTGCATTTAAAGACCTATATTATTAAAGGTCATACGATTCTCAGCAATAGTGACATTCAAATATATTGTAGACCAAATATTAAGAACTGTGCATTGTGCACAAGTAGTACTTCAAATAAAGTTTCATTTCAACATTTTTATATGAGTATGTCTTGAAGTAGACTTGAAGAATACTTAGTATAAAATAAATGCAGTTTACTTTAATGCCAAGGCCAAGGTGTGTAATCGTGGACTATTGCAACTAACAATATTATACAACTACATTCCAGACAGTTGTCCCAAAAGTACTTTAAATCTATTCACATATATCATAGATATACTGTTTATTCATTTTTATACTGTACATTGGATTAATAAACCGAGCATGCTCAGTGCCTCTTCATTTTCCAGAGTACTCTGACCCGATGTTATCAGCAAAATCAGATTAACATACTGCAACCCTAAATAAACGAGTTACAAAGAAACACATTCACGGCATATCAGTGAAGAAGTGATCTGACAATGTTGAAATTTGCTGCTACCACATTAACCCAGTTTTAATGGGATTTCAGACAGATAATGGCACAAATTAATGTTTCCTTTCAAGTGAATGTACTAACTATGACAAATTGATTCCCCGTTCTCTCCTGAGCTTTTTCTTTTTTGGCTCTATTTTAATTTTAGATGAAGCAATAAGAGATTAATGGTTGCTATCTCATCTTTTCACATCTAATGAAATTACAGAAGAGGATATGATTAGTTGAACAATGGCATAAGAACCCACTTTATGCAAGCAATCTCGCGTTAAAAGGAGCTGAAAATTGACACGGGCTGAAGAGGAGGGAATTTGGCAGTATATGCCCACGCCTGTGTCTATGGATTATGGATTTTCACCCAGGGATTTTAATGGAGCTGCACACAAAAGTCATCTGCGGCCAACCAGCGCTACTCCAAACCCTGGAACGTGAACTTTGTTATTGTTTAATGGTCATTCATGGCTGAAGGATGGGGATCGCAAGCCAGCAATGCGGGGCTGCTGTTTGTTTGGGACTAACAAAATGCACCACTGGGTCTTTTAGATTGGGGCCTAAAAACAAACATGCCTCTCTACGTCTCTGATGGCGCCACTAACCAGAAACAATGGCTGGTCAAGGCTTGTTGCTTCTCCTTGCGCTGAATCTCCAGAAGGAATAAAACCACCGGTTTGGTACATTGTTCACACTGATCAGGCTTCTGATCGCACAGAAGCGCAAATCTTGCGTGTCAGTCATTATCTAATTAGCTAATCCATAAGGCGCTGAGACGTGCTCTGTGTTGTAAATGTCGTACGAAAGCCGTAGGCAGACATTGGGCTGCAGAATTCCATGGCAACGTTATGCCGCTGTATGGCTACTATATTGATTTAGCTTTAAACTTTTCTTTTTTACGTGAGAAGAAAGCAACCTTACACGGGAAATCAAGTCACATATATACAGTTTAGCCGCTTTTATATATATATAAATAATTTCACCACAAAATCTATGTCTGTCTTTGTCTAGATCTTAGATCACAATCTAATTTCTCTGAACATCTAAAGGCAATATTGCGATCAACAAAAAGCTAAACGAATAAATAAATAATAGTGTCATATTAGGCAGAATCTTGCACACAAGCTTTAAAACAAATCAATCTCAATTAAGAGGCTGCAGGCTAATCTAAGATGATATTTCTGTTTAAAAAAGTGCAAGAGAGGAAACTTGAGGCTCTTCTTCAAAAAGATCAGTAACCTCCACTTTTAGACCCAAGAGGCTTTCAAGCAATGTTAAGAATTGAAATGCAGAGCTAGAGAGATAAAGTCAATAAGGTTGTGAAGATAAGGTCACAACTAAAGTACAGAGGCAGGCTATTTTAAAGAAAAGAACTGCTCTGTAATGCCTTCCGCTAGCAGTCATCAGTCTCATTAAGTGGGATCCAGGCTCTGTGGCTCAGCATTTTCAGCAGTTCTTCTCCCTGCAAATCTCATTTTGGACATTCTTAGCAAAAGACCTGGTTTTGGTATATTATTGAGAGATCAAACACAAATTCTCGCTGTCTAGCTAATGTCAATTCAGTGCGAAACTACAGTTTCCACGCATCCTCTGCGTTGAGTTTGTGCACCTTTAGCGGGATTTTCCCCACTGGTCTGTCAAAAAAGTGTGCCGTTATGTTGGTGCATTTCAAATTCAATTTAGCGATAGAAGATTGACTGAGGGTTTCTCCCCCCTCTTCTTTTAAAAAGGGTTTCTTTTTTCCACAGCTCGTTTCTTTTGAATAACGTGGCACAGCATTTATCCCTGTCCTTCACATATCCTCGGCTCTGCAGTCTGCTGCTGCCTTTGACGTTGCTTATGTGTCCTTAGGAATAAAAAGAAGGTGGGGGTGGGGGGTGAGGGGGATAGAAAATAAAATGAGCTATTGTTTTCCTTTGATTCCGGGCAACAGTTCAGATATTGCAAGGGCACCGAGCCAAGTCCTCTGCAACAGACGCCGCTAGCAACGCAATACAAAACCCACAGCAAAACACACATTTGTAGGCGTCTTACGCCA
The DNA here is from genome assembly GCA_033026305.1 of Cirrhinus molitorella. Classification (NCBI taxonomy): domain Eukaryota; kingdom Metazoa; phylum Chordata; class Actinopteri; order Cypriniformes; family Cyprinidae; genus Cirrhinus; species Cirrhinus molitorella. The sequence continues at coordinate 3,145,271 of CM065135.1, forward strand.
GGTTTTGGCTACACGAGGCTCTCTCTCTCACTCTTTTTTTTCCGCAGGGTTCAGGGGTGTCGCGAGGGGTTGAGCACGAAGGTGGGGGAACGGAGGTGCTGCTGCGGACCTCGGCGAGGACAGCCAATCTCCTCATTCAAGCAAGCCTCCACACAGCTCATATTGTCAGTTTGCCAGTTTAAAGGAACCTTGAGCAGCATCAAAGATCTTTTCAAAGCCTTAATCCTAATAGGTCGTGGTTTGTTCTGTCACATCAAAGACGCGAGCGAGGGAGGTACAGAGGGGAAGAATGCGTCGGGGGGAGCTGGCAAAGATTCTTATGGGGAAGATTGGCAGAGGATTTGCGGCACGGCGAGCACTAAAATCTGAAATATCGGCCATGGAAAGCCTGCTGTAATAGATATGAAATGGGCCTTCTCAACACCATGAAAGGCTGACATTTGCTGAAAGATTGTCACGAGAAGCCCTTTTATTCCCTGCCATCTATCAAGCGTTTGTACTGCCACCTTGTCCGCACTGGAAATTCGCAAGTGTCACTCTCGGCGGTGTGTGCCGGATTGGTCATTTCCAATGGTTCTTCTTTTTTTCCCTTTCTGCCGTCAACCGCCGAATCTTCAGCTAGAGAACTTTGCGGTCGAAACCCGAGGAAATAAATATATTATCTCGTACGTACGTACGTACGTGCGCACGCATGTGTGTATTTACTTCTCACCTCTTGACACTTTAATCTGTAGTTCAGCGTCTCATGCATTGAAACCGATACGATCGTCTGACATAAAGCCACTTCCTGTGGACCAACATGACACAAGTGCTTCGTTAATTAGCCGTCCGTGGGAAAGCAGCTATCGATTTTCTGTCGGCGCATCAGAAAAGAGGCCCTTTGTCTTCGCGGCCGTCCGCCGATAGCGGTGATAAACCGTGCCTTTCACCGACAAGAAGATACTAATAAAACAAACCTTAAAAAAAGGGGGTCGATCGCAGAGCTCAGTCGGCGGCCTGGAGGAAAGGAAGGATAATGATGATGCTGAGCTCTCTAGCGTTTTCAGTCGACATAAAGAAATAATTCACTGAAGTGACTGGGTTTTTACTGAGAGAAGCTAAACCGGTTCAAAACGCTGGCGTTTCAGAGGACTGCCTGGTTGTGTGTGTTTGTGTGATGATGGCCTGGATGAAATCCCACTGGTGCTTGTTATTTCACACCCCTGTGGCTACAAGTTTGAAAACAATCCCCTAAAAACTAGCAATAAAACTTACTGGGCTAACAAGGTTAATCTGAGTCTGAAAAGACTGTTGTTCTTAGCCATCTAAATAGGTCCCTAAAGAGCCACTTAAATCTTTAGGTTTTCTGTGACACGGACCAAGAAAATATGGGAAGCCATATTGGAAAATCAAGCCAAAATAATCTGATCAAAGCCATAAATTAGTGATCATTTTTGCATTCACCTATATTGCTCTGAAACAAAGTTTTACAGGCTTTGCATCAATTGGAATATATTCCCAATAAACAAGGAACTGCATGTTTTTCCCCCTCAGCTATTTTCTCAGAAATACTAGAGATGCTCGCTTTTGGTGTTTGTTAATTCTTTCAATAATTCTGCACAGTGCTGTAATCAACTCGGTTATTCTCATTCATGCCCTTGACAATGATGAAAATGCAGGTCATGTGACTCTTACTGTCATCTTTGTGTTCATTTCTTTAAATCTTTGGAGAAAAAAAGTGTCCTCGCTACAAAAATATGCTCAATCAGGTGCCTGCGTTCATATGGACGTGCATGTTTGAAGTAATATTAATACAGCCATAAAAGCCAAAAGTCTAATTAATGCAAGCACATGCCAGCTGTCCTTTACAGTAGCTGAATGTTGGATTAATATGGTTAATATGTATTTGCGTGATCCGTGATGCATACAAAATCCATGTTCCAATATTCGTCAGAATTTCATTGTACATGATATTATTACATGATTTTATACAAGAACCATTTCTTAAGGATCCTTTCAGTGAACAGTTCTTAAAATAAACCTTTTTTTTTCTTGGTGTTAAGAACATTTTAATGATCTAATGGAATGCAAAGGTTGCATTGATGTTAAAGGTTTTTCATGGAGCCAGTGACGTTAATAAAGAACCTTTAAAAGCTGTAAATTAAACCTTTATCTCACAAATATATGCTGTTAATGAATTGTAAATACTGATGGTGGACAATGCTCTGTTCTCAGCTGCTGACGCCATCGGGATCGCATACATGCGTGGGTCAGATGGACACAGTGGGCATTAGTATTCAAACTGCCAAAGCACCAATCAGTGCTGGAGGAACGGTATGGAGGATATGGGGGTTGAAGAGGTGGTGGGAAGTGATTGTGTTACAAATTCAAGATGGCACCAGAGCAATGATGATGAAACAGGAATCACTCTGATGCCTTCAAGGCTAGATTTCTTGGCAAATCAGAGCTACTGATTTCTGATTTGTTTTTTAGGCGTATTTCTCTTATGTGTTTATCAACGTGTATTCAAACACCATGTTTTTGGATTTCTTTTAATTTTCTGTTTTCAGTGTAATTTTAGTTTTTAATAGTAATTTAATAGTAATTTCTTTTTTTTTTCATTTGTATTTTATCTTTAGTTATTTTAATACATCAATTTAAGGCAAGACACTGCAGGTGAATAGGGTTAAAAAAAACAAAAAACTAATAGTTATCACCTTACTTACCCAGTTGATTGATTACATTGATAATTGCAATAATAATAATAATAATACATTTTTTGTATTACAAGTTTATTAAAATATTAGGTTTAAATATGCAAATGAGGCATTATTTAATGAAATATGCACTAATTTGCATTTCTAGTACAAAAATCTAAACACTGGATGAAGTCAGTTTCAAAATTCTTGTTTAATTTGTTTGCCATTTTAGAGTCAAATGTTTTTACAGAGGGGATTTGGTGTTTCTCATTTTGTCACTCCAAAATTCAGAAAACCATACATTTTTACAATTTTTGGGGGGAATAAAATGTTGTATATAACCAAGCAAATTATATATGAACAAATCCCTCTGTAAAAACGTTCAGGACATACACAGGAATAAAAATGTAAAGTTTGTTGTGTGTAAATGCTACTGAAGTGGAGATTTATGTCTCAGTGTAGGAGAAAAAACTCATTTTGAGAAAACAGCCTTTAAAAATATGTATTGTAATTGAAATCTATTGACACCAATAGATAAAGTGCTATAAAAGACACAACAGTGTCTTTTATTTCCACTAGTCTGAAAAAAACACTTTATGAAAAACCAAAAAGCCCAAAATGTCAAATTTGACAGGTGACTGAAAAAACTGTTTTTGCCTGCAATGTCCCCCATTAAACTAAATAAAAATGATAAATGTACAATGACTTGTAAGCTAGCTGAAATAATAAAATAATAAAAACAATAATTATTTTATTTAAAGTAACACATTATTATTATTATTAATTCAGTTTTTTAACTGTAATAACCCTGGTGTGCCTTGACTGAATTGAACTCAATATTTCAAATCAGACTTCCCAGCACAGTCACGTATTGATTTATTAAAAACACACAAAAATGAAGATAAAAGCATGAGAACAGTCTTTCTTTTGACTGAGAACTGCCACATGTTGAAGGGCATTGAATTTCAAGCAGTCTTGTTGAAAACTACAATCTGTTTGTCAGTTGAATACTACTATTTGAAATGCGCTGTTCCTAGTCTGTTATTTTCTGAGATGAATACATGAAGAGAGAAATTACTTCGCAGTTTAACTGATGTACAGTTCAAACCGTGTCCATCTGCGACTTTAAACGCTAAGCCGTGGTCACAGGGCAGGTAATGTTACATTTAACCGAACTCAATTATGACAGAGATGTTTGGATTACACATGGACTATCTCCCTTCCTAAGTGTCTGATGACAAATTTAATTGGAATCAGATTATAGAGTACGAAAAACTGAAGATCTATTTGCTGTGTAGTCTTTATTACACATTCAACACGGAGACCCCTGCCATGCATTCGGCCAAAAACACCTTCCCTCCATTATAAGAATCCCCCTCTCTAATGCTTATTAATTTCACAGTAGATTATCTGCTCAGATACATCTTGTGTTTTGGGACAGAGTTTTTAATTAATCGTGTGCATGGTTTTATAAGTAGGCACATCAAATTAGGTCGAATTGAAATTGCATTTGAATATTTAATTTGAATTTGAGTTTTTGTTTACAAAAATAGTTTTACATTTTAATGCTACATGTTAAACTTTGCCCTTGAATTAAGAATAATACTAAACAGAAGTGCATTCTATGAAATTTTACACCACAAGTAAATAGCAAAAGCACTTGTATTGAGATATTGCTTTCATTTTAAGAGGTATGACCAACAAACTAAACAGAACTTAAATGTCTTCGCAAGTGCACCTTATTGCAGCTGTTTTTAGAGAAAAAACGTACTTGAAAACGCCCCCTGGAGGACAAACGCACGCCTGGAAAAATATGAAGGAATGAGTGCGATAAGGGAAAAATTTATTCTGAAAACTTTATATTATATGCAATTACATTTTTTTATGTTTATAATAATAATAATAATAATAATAATAATTATTATTATTATTACTAAAAAAGGTTTCCATATGCTTTAACGGTCTTAGTAACTGACCTGAAAAACTCCAGATGAAGCTACAGATAGTGATGAATGTGTTTTATAGTGAGGAATAACAAATATAATTCTCTTTGAGTTGAAATAAGAGCGCCCTCGCTGCTGTAGTGGTAATTGTTGTGTGTTTTTTTTCCTCGGATAAATGTGTAAGACTAAAGTCAATCAGCATCACCGACACGCATTTACTTTAGGCTATTTCTTTGCACAAGAATCCGTGGATTCTACGGTTGCTATTCACGGATATGATACTCTGCGTGAAGATGCATTTACGGTGTGTTATTTTACAAGCAGAACATATTTAGGAATAATATGGCCCCGCTCTCTCCTTTAATCTTAATCGGATACGTTTACTTTTAATGACACTTTGATTCACATCAAGGAGAAAACATAACCACACAAAGAGAAAAGTCAAGTATTTGCAAGCTCTTCATGTGAATTTAGTAGAGACAAGTGCTTTCAAGCCTTCCATTAATGTGTTTTGTAAAGCTGAAGCGGTGGCTTTTTTCATGGAGTCATCTCGCCACCCTGTGGCCTCATTTTTCAGACATCCTGCAAGTCACCCAGAACTGTTTCATTTAAAAATTTACACTTGTGTGTTCGGGAGGCTATGTTAGGAACTAATTTAAAGATGCCTAAAAAGCTCATTTTAATACATTCTACAATTCTACTGAGATCTGTTGCTCACACAAATAGCCTATAACTTATTGCATTTCTTCTCTTCTTTAGCTTGCTTCCTAATTGTTTAATAAACCTTGCATCGTACATTACGAATAATGTGGGTTATTTGACGAATTGCTTTCTCTGCTTTTTTGTAAGCCGCTTTGAAGCGTCTGCTAAATGCATAAATATAAATGCAAAATGCATAAACAGCCTCACGGGCAACAGGTAACAGCTTAAACAGACAGCAATTGTTAATATTAATTTGCAGTTATACAAAATAATTTTACATGTTTTCTTAGTCTATATCCTTCTTTTTCTTTTTAAATGTCATCGTTTTATTTTAATAGTTTGAAAACAGGTCGCGAAGATGCATTTTTTCATGTTGCTCAATGACGCCATCTGTTGTCTGACTTTATCAATGCATCGTTAATAACCGTACATTTTTGTAGTTAATGTTGGTAAATGGTTTAGCTGGTTTAATTCAGTGATTTGAAACTGCCTGCATCACACATTCTCTCCAATACCACCTCTGAATTAGCATTTATAGACTTCATTAGTGAAGGTGGCATTTACTCAGTATATGCCACAGTATATTGTGCGGTTCAGTAAACAGTGGTTCACAGTAACTGTGACAGTTTTTCAGTTTTTCTCTTTATGCATACAAATGCCGACAATCTTACATAATCTGACAACATTTCCTTTCATTCACACTCATTTATACTAATATTCAGGCAAGTACACTTTAGAAGATTAACACATGCATGGTCAATAAATTGTATTTTGAAATGTAAACCATATTTTGTTTCAACCTTTATATACCAAAATATATTTAAAAATGTATTTCAGGGGCAATAAATTCATTTATAATTTTACAGTAGCCTACATTTAGGGTTAATGCAAACCTGAATCAAAACTAGATTTACAATGATTTGATAATGTACAGTTGAAGTCAAAAGTTTACATACACCTTGCAGAATCTGCTAAATGCATGTTTTTTTTTGTTTTGTTGTTGTTGTTGTTGTTGTTGTTGTTGTTTAGTACTGACCTAAATAAGATGTTTCACATAAAAGACATTTACATATAGTCCACAAGAGAAAATAATAAAATGACACGTTCAAAAGTTTACATACACTTGATTCTTATTGCTGTGTTGTTACCTGAATGATTCACAGGTGTGTTTATTTTATTTTATTTTATTTTTTGGTTTAGTGATTGTTCATGAGTATCTTGTTTGTCCTGAACAGCTGCCTGCTGTTCTTCAGAAAAATCCTTCAGGTCCCACAAATTCTTTTTTTATTTTGTTTTGTTTTGTTTTGTTTTGTTTTTCAGCATTTTTGTGTATTTTAAAATATTTGGGCAAAATACGAAAAATTTGCACATCTTCATTCTAGCTCTTAATACATTGTTTTTCCTTCTGGAGCATCAGTGAGCGTTTGAACCTTTTGTAATAGATGCATATGAGCCCCTCAGTTGTCCTCAGTGTGAAAAGATGGATCTCAAAATCATACAGTCATTGTTGGAAAGGGTTCAAATACACAGAAATACTGGAAAACCAAAGAATTTGTGGGACCTAAAGGATTTTTCTGAAGAACAGCGGGAGGTTTCAAACAACTGTCCAGGACAAACAAGGGACTCATAAACAACTATCACTAAAAAAAAATAATAATAAAATAAAAAAGAACAGCTGTGGATCATTCAGGTAACAACACAGTATTAAGAATCAAGTGTATGTAAACTTTTGAACAGGGTCATTTTTATCAATTCAACTTACAACAATTATTTTCTCTTGTGGACTATATGTAAATATCTTTTATGTAAAATATCTCATTCAGGCCAGTACAAAATAAAAAAATAACATGCATTTTGTATGATGCCTCTTATTTTAGTATCATCCTAACATGGCACAGTGCAACCTTTAGCTCAGTTCCTGCCATGCTGTGAGGTTTGGTTGTCCAGCGTAAGTGATTGGCAGCTGATAGAGTATGTGTCAGCAGTAGAGAAAGCTCTGCTTTGACCCAATGCCCTATAGCAGTCAACACACAGCAGTGGGACATTTATTACACAGCTTTCCATAATTGCTCAGTTATGGCTTTCTATGTTGAATAATAACCAATGAATCATATAGTAGACCATTACAGGCCATTTTTAATGCATTTTGACAATTAAGATAAATAATCAAATAATGACTGGCAAATTGAATCTCTCTTTTATATCTGAATCACACAATATAATTCTATTAATTTATACATAGGCCTTTATTCTTTATTGTCTTAATAACAATAAAGTATACATTCCATAAGCCTATATTCCCCACTCTCTCTATATATTAGAATAAGTAATGGCTGCTGAATATTCTTTACATCACATGAATAAATGACAGGTATTGGAAATTATAATAATATTTCACAATATTACTGTTTTACTGTATCTTTTATCAACCTTGGTGAGCGTAAGACTTCTTTCATAAAAATAAATAAATAAACAAACAAAACTTTTGACTGGTAGTATATTTTAATATAATCAATCAAAATTCCATGACTTATTAATAATTATTACATCAATAACTGAAATACCATAAACAACATGGCACTGCAGCGATCTTGAAAAAGATCAAAAGAACAATCTTCTTTTTTTTTATTTTATTTTTAAATAGGATGACAAAAGTGTAATGAGTAACTTGTGAACCAATTCAGATGTATATCTGACCCTGGACCACAAAACCAGTCATAAGTTGCTGGGGTATATTTGTAGCAATAGCCAAAAATACATTGTATGGGTCAAAATTATTGATTTCTCTTTTATGCCAAAAATCATTAGGATATTTAGTAAAGATCATGTTCCATGAGGATATTCTGTAAATTTCCTACTGTAAATATGTAAAAACTTAATTTTTGAAAAGTAATATGCATTGTTAAGAACTTCATTTGGACAACTTTAAAGGAAATTTTCTGAAGATTTTTATTTATTTATTTATTTTTTGCACCCTCAGAATCCAGATATTCAAATAGTTGTATCCTGGCCAAATATTGTCCTTATCCTAACAAACCATACATCAATGGAAATCTTATTTATTCAGGTTTCAGATGACATATAAATCTCAATTTCGAAAAAATTACCCTTATGACTAGTTTTGTGGTCCAGGGTCACATATGTGCATATGTGCAGTAATAGAGGCAGGCAATATAAAAATCCAACACCAGGTGGCGCGCTAGTATAATCTATCACTGCAGGTACACCTGATACAGCTGAATCCTTCGGTTACGTCATGACGTACGAGATGTAGTCATGTCTTGCTTGTATCATGAAAGAAATTGAAGTGTATAAAAATAATTGCACAGTACGTAATATTGGGACCTGCACATTTTGCTGATGCCGTTGCTAATATTATGAAATTAGGCAAATATAGCAAATGGTTTATTTATTTATTTTTTATTTTTTCCAAATTCGAAGTGTGTAATAACGTGTTTCTTCTATAACAATGTAAATACTAATACTAATGCTGATATAATAATATGAAGTAGTGTTGCCTATCTGTTGGTGTGCTTCCGTATTTACACACCCACAACGGCGGTACGTGTTGCCATATTTTCTAAAACACCCTACTGTGTTTTGTACAAAATGTAACGTCAGTACACCTCAGTGCACTCTTTAGCCTAGGGATGCGTTAAATATATAATGCATTAATGTACATCATGAACTGCTGAATGTAAATGTGTTCTGCTTTTTGTAGATTTTTCTTCTCTTTTTTTTCGTCGAAACATGGAAAATGATTTAATAAAAATGTGTTTACTTACGTTTTTTCTCGTACTTGTTGTTTTTTCCCTCATGTGTGTGACTTTTTAAGGTAGTCAATATCTGCTTAATTAAGCGAGAGCAAATATGGCAGCAGTCATGTGTGAAAATGGTCTAAATGTGGCACGTTTGTCCTCACAGGGGGGATTTTTTTCAGAGGATCTGGCGCCCTGCCGTCGGTCGGTCAGTCAGTCAGGCAGCTGCTGTTCTTCACACATACACACAAGAGACACACAGGTCTGAATGGTGAAAGGAAGGTAAAAGCGGCTACAGAATCGCCTTTTACAGCGGAATGTTCACTCGAAGGGGTTATGGAGACGTCAAGAAATCTACACAGAAAGTTCTGGACCCAAAGAAGGATGTTTTCACGCGTCTGAAGCATCTGCGCGCGCTGTTAGGTGAGTGGGACTCTGACAGGACTGAAGCATTCACAGACATATTCCCTACAGCACGAGTTTATCTCATTAAATCAACTGTTTCTTGCCTTTGAATGCCACAGAGATGTTCAGAAGGCCGTTTGAATGTGAAACAAGGGCTGTAATGTGCGTGTTACACCATTTGTGATCGATAATGTATGGATTGAATGATTAGCGCTAGCTAGCTTATCGTGCTACATCAACAACAGACCTGACAGCCTGGTTGTCAATATATATGCAAAATATTTAAACAGCAAACATGACACACTAATGTGTGTCAGTGTATATATCAAATGTATAAACAATAACCGTAATACACATATGTCTGTGAATATATAAGCTACAGATCTGACAGTCTGTTATGTGTGAGCAGATATACCAAATAAATTAACAAATTATATGTCTGTTGTTTATGTTTTCGGTATTAATTCTCATAAGAGGAGTGTCATGTCTATTGTTTATATATTTGGTATATATTCACAAACATCAGACATGACACACTTATCTGTCTATCTATGAACTGATGTTTTTGTGAATATATAGTTGCAGAGCATCTAAACAATAGATATGCTACACTTAATATGTCTGTGAATATATGTGTGTGAGAATGTGTACAAAATATAAACAAAGCATCTTTTTATGCTTGTGAATATACATTGTGAATTTATAGTGCTGTCAAACGATTAATCGCGATTAATCACATCCAAAATAAAAGTTTATGTTTGCATGCTATATGTCTGTGTACTGTGTATATTTATTATGTATATGTAAATACAAACACATGCATGTATCTATTAAGGAAAAATATTTTAGATTTATATATAAAATATTTATATTTATTTATAGTCTAAATTGTATACAGGTATAAATATATATACATATAAATATTTTGTTTTAATATATGCGTGTGTGTGTGTGTATTTATATGTACATAATAAATATACAAAGTAAACACACATATAGTATGTAAACACAAACTTTTATTTTGGATGTGATTAATCGCAATTAATCGTTTGACAGCCCTAATAAACAACAATCCTAATTTGTAAATGTATACAAGATACACAAACAACAGGCATGACAGCGGTATGTGTGTGTGAATATACAACAATTGTCACTGATATGTGTGGTAATTTTTATACATTATATTAATATATACTAGGGCTGTCAAACGATTAATCGTGATTAATCGCATCCAAAATAAAAGTTTATGTTTACATACTATATGTGTGTTGACTCTGTATATTTATTATGTACATATAAATACACACACATACATGTATATATTTAAAAAAATATCTTATGTATATATATTTACACCTATATACAATTTAGATCATAAATAAATATCTAAAATATTTTTCTTTTATATATACATGCATGTGTGTGTGTATTTATATATACATAATAAATATACACAGTACACAGACATATAGTATGTAAACATAAACTTTCATTTTGGATGCGATTAATCGTTTGACAGCCCTCGTATATACATTTTCCTTTAATGATGAGTTGGTTTACTCTCTTGAGCTTGTATGTTTTTAAAATAGGTGAATAAATTTGTGCTCAGTTGTGATATTTATGACAGTTTGATGCGTGTCAGTTTCTAAATGATCAAGAGTTTATGTGATCGTAGGAGAGATGGGTGTAATAACGCTTCACTTACTTTGATGATCTCAGTGTCTGAAAACCATCTGGGTTCAGTGCGAATGCAATGAACCGTTGTAAACTGTCCCTCAGTTTCAAAACTTCCAGGCAGTATTTTTGGATACCGTCACTGTTCGCTCACCTGTGATGACTGACTCAGAGCCTGCCTGTGATGTCCAAAAATGCTAGTTTAGTTGGCAGCTCCCTGGCTTTTTAGATGCATGTGAAAGTTGTTTTGTTTCACCTTTTACATTTCACTGAGCATTGTTTTTCTTACTGCAGGCTGTTTCAGTTTTTTACTCTGTAAACACACAAGGTTCAATCTTCATATGAGCAGTTTGTCTGTGCTTTTCCTGCTGACTCATTTCTGGTTCAGTGTCAGGACAGGTGAGTGGAGGTCAGAGGCCAGAGGATGCTGTCTGAGACTTCCTGTATGTTTTGTACTTGTGTATTATGAGCTAGATAAAACTGGTCTGGTTTGCCATCAGCTGTTATTAGGGTCTCTGTATACTCTCACTCAGCTGCAGTGTGACATTGTCCACTGTTTTCATTAAAGGAAGAATTTCCTCTCACATGCTTCTTCCTGTGTGGACAGGAAATGAGGATGAGTGATGGAGCTGCATAGCAAGGCCATTAGTGGCCTGGTTAATTTTATTTTTCTCACTTTGTTAATTCATCTTAACTTAAATTTTCTTAACTACTCTGGGTCAGTTTGGTTGATCAATTTGGCATTTACTTTTAAATGCACCACCTGCACATTTGTTTGAGTACTCTATGAAGAAGGTCAAAGTGCTCAACATTGAAGCCAGTCATGAACATGTCTGTTGAGCTTGTAAACACAATGGCCAATCAAAGGTGTTTTAAGTTAGTCAGAATCCACTCAAACCACCAGAGGATTTGTTTAGTGTGGGCTGATCAATTTGCAAATAAAACCAAATGTTTGAAAAACAATGTATAAAAGTGATGGGAGGAACATTATGTATTTTGCCACATAGTCATTAAAACAGTGGGGATGTGCACAGTGACTAATTTCATTAACGTTTAAATGGAAATTTTGAAACAGACTAGTCTTAAAAAAAAAAAAAACCCTGACAGTCAAAAATGCTGCTAAATAGATGCTTCAGAGTTTTGGGAGTGCAGGGCTTGACATTTACTTTTTTCCCAAGAAGCACTTATGCTCATTAAAAAATTAAATAAAATAATAATGAAAAAAAAAACAAAACAAAACTGAGAATTGATCAAATAATCTGTTTTTATTTAATAAAGGGATATAACACAATAATTACACTAGGTTTTTAAATATTTAAATGCAGGATTGAATCTGATATCACGATTATTGACAGTGATAACCATAGCAATGGAAGGGATGAAAAAACGTGTCAGTATGTCAAAATAGATCTGTGCATTAAGTCTTGTAGTGTATGCAGACTTGTTGAAACAACATGTCTGTATTGTTTTAACAAATCTTCAGCGCAAGTGTTGCTGGATTTTTTTTGTTTGTTTTTTTTTAGTGTTTATATGTTTTTTATTTTTTCCACTTGCACCTTATGAGTGAGTAATGTTGCGCCAGATTTATATTTGTAATATTTAGAATGTACGTAATACTACTACTACTGTTGAAATTTTCATAAAACTTTATTTTTTTTAAATGAAATAATTACACATTTATTTTATGTTTTAATTTTAATAGTAAATCCCCTTTAAATGCTAAAAAAAGGTAAATTTTTAGTAAATAAAAGATCAATTAAATTAAAAAATGTTATGCCTTCGTTGATAACCAGATACACAATAAATACACAACACAGAATTTCTGGGAATAAAAATTCACAAAGCTATTTGTAAGAATAAATCAAATGCATTCAAATAATTAGACATTCTACAAACTGAATTTGGTAACAATAAAATATAAGGCAAGAAAAAAACACAACATTTCATAGGGCCCTAAACATTTAAATAAACTTTTAATAAACTGACGTTACATTGTATAAATTTCATGATTTAAATGAATTAGACCTGCTTTTTTAATTAATAAGATTTTAACCATTCAAAATGAGTCTAGAAAAATTAAAATGGAAAAAAAAAAACGGAATGAAGAAAAATGAAAACAGAAAAAACAGAATTTGGAAAAAAATAAAACAGAATTTGATAAAAAATAAAATGGATTTCATAGGGCCCTAACTAATATGTGAAACTAGGGATGCTCATTTGAACCAATTAATCGTTAAACCACATAAATAATTTTGACAGATTAATACAATCAGTTTAAAATGTAATTGATTTTTTCCTCCAGTAATTTATTACAATATTTTAAAATGTTTGCTGCATGGTTAAAATAAAATAAATTCTGTTTTTGAGAGAGAAAAAAAAATTGCGTAGGCCTAAAAGTTGCATTTTATTATTACATTCAGAAATAGGCATAATGCAGACGCAAAATGTTTACAAACACTACAAACATGGCTAGGCTATTTTAGTTCCCCTCACTCCACACCAAATCCTTGCAATTTACCAGTATTCAGAAAAGAACAAGAATGAAAAATATAAGAAACGACAAGCCAAAACAAATTCATTTAGGCTCACGTTGGGTCTCTCATTCAACAAAAATCCAAATGTTTATGTATAAGAGATGTATTTGAATGCCAAAAAATATGATTTATTATGTAAACATGGTTTTGTAGGCTACTTCACTCGCATTCTGTATTTTATTATGATAATGAAAAGGCTGCATTGTCAAGATAGCAATGCTTAACTATGTGCACACATGTGGCACCGGCGCAATTTTTTTTTCGCACTAGTTAATACGTTGTGGCAACGACAAAATTAAGAGAACCAAACATATGCCCTCCCGGTCACCGTACGTTATATATAGCCTAGCTTTATGATGTTTTCCCCTCTTGCGCTGCAGGTGCGTGATGTGACCATGTGAATCATCATCTGTTGTTTACTGCTTTTTGCGCATGTAAAACTAATCCCTGGAAAACTAATGTTGGTATTTTTAACAGGTCACAGACACTTATCCTTTCCAGTAGTTTTTGCTATGTTACCGTGAAGTTATGTTTTCAGCAGTAGCCATGTTGTGAGTACAGGTTAAAGGCATAGAGCTGCTGTGTGTGCATTCAATGGTCATGCGTGGTTGAGCATGGTTGAGCTTGATAATTACAGCAGCACCTGATCACACACAGTCTGTCTTTACTCTCTCCACCAACCCCCATGACCACTATCACAGTGACACCACAACATTCAACAGTCCAGGTCACAGGATGACCCACTCCACTGGCTCATCTCTAATCAGCTGTGGAGGGGAAAAAAAATCATTTTGCTTATAGTGCATGGGTGAAATTATACATGCTGTACAGATAGGGTTGTTTATACTTGAATATAACACAACCTCAGCAAAAAAAAAAAAAACACAGTTAGGTCTGGAAACTAAACGGCTTAAAATATGGTGCTGAGGCTAAACCCACACAACACTTCATAATGCAAGTGTGTTGAGTGAAATATTGAAAAAAATCCAAAAATTACAGACCAACTACTTCTACTAGTAATGCAAATGCAAAACTGCTCTTTGGACACATTACAGTGATGATCTGAAATCTGTGGACTTTAGAGGGGTTTGGGTTTGTTTGGAGCACAAACAAATTTTAGTGAACCATTCCAAAACCACTGAAAGCAAACTTAAAGTCTCTCTAAGGCAAGTTATTTTACTCTGGGACCATTTTTGAAATGCCTCTCAGACAGCTTTTTCAGTCATGCAAGTACAGTTTCTGTTTCTTTGAATGGGGAAATTTCAAATTCTCCAAAACTTTTTTTTTTTAGATCTTGAATTTGAAATCACCAAATTAAAAGCTTATTTTTTTAGACGAGACCAACCAATGCACCTGTGCAGTCCTAAGCACACATCTCAGAATACCATAACCACGATTCAATGTTTTTTGTTTTTTTTTTGCCTTTGCCTTTGTTAAATATTAATAAATGTGATTGTCATTTAATCAGCATATCATAATCATTTTGTTTGAAATGTGCATGGAAAATGTGATGAATTGCTCAGCTATACAATGATACCTGAGCACTTGTTTCCCTGTACAAGGTTACCAGGAAGCTGATTTTAATCTATTTCCATGAGTTCTGCATTTACATGTAAGTTTGAATCATGCAAATCATCGTCTGGCCTTCGTCCTATTAGAAGTCCCGGCAAACCTTGGATTTGGTTAAGGACAGAGCTGCATAGAAATCCATCCATCAGTCTCAAGGCCTCAAATGTCACTACCAAGCATGTTCTGATTAATATTGTCTAATTATAATTTTGTATTTTGTTGTAACACTTTACTGAAATCCTGACGACTGTGCTTTTTAATTAATTATCTTTTTTTTCTTTACTCTTAAAGTCTTGAAAAGCCAGACTTAGACTGTTGGGATGAAGTTCAAATGGGATGTGAACATCTGACTGACATGTAAAGTGACTAACAACAGTTGGGTTTATTGCTGTGTGTTGTTGAGGGACAGAAAAATCTTAAAACGTATGACAGAACCACACCATTACAGCAGAAACATCTCATTTATAAAACACTATAGCAGCTCTTTGACCAGTTCAGATAATACTGAACAACAAAAACAGTGGAAATGTGTAGTGCATTAGCCAATTAGTGTTTTAATAAGATCAACTACCATTCATTAATAATTCTTTTTAGAGGGATATTTGTTTTTTCAGCTCAAGTATAATTTGGCCCTTGTACACATAGTGGCCCTTGTCACACTTACAAGATTATTTACTACATCAAGATGTACCACACTCTAAAATTTGAACAAATTCCATTTTGTAAAATACTAAAATGAAATTAAAAACAGTTATGAATAGGTGTTTGTGACACTGGCAACCAGTATACGATGAAACTGTCTGGTCACACTTTATTTTAAGGTCCAGCTCTTGCTATTAATTAACTATTAACTATGACTTTTGCCTCAATAAACTCCTAATTACTTCTTAGGAAGGGACAGTAGTTAGGTTTAGGTACTGAGTAGGATTAGGGATGTAGAATGTGTTGGATGTATTTCCATGCAAATGCATTCTATTAAGCAACTAGATAATAATGTGAATTGGTCCCTATTAGGGATGGCTCGATACCAAAATGTTGGTTTCAGTACGATACCAGAATGTAATACCTCGGTATCGATACTGTAGTAAGTAATGTTAACAAACTAAACATGTATTAGTTTATTTGTCATTTATAAATAATTATTGACCTAGATTAATAAGTGCTGTAATACTGTTAGGTCAGCTTACCTACAGAATTTGAACAAAGGTTGTTTTAGTGTAAATTGTTATTTTAACAGTCAAAATATTCCAAATCATGTTATTATCTCTCTGTCTCTCTGATTGTTTTTAGATTTCAGACTTGGAAAGTATTTTTTTACTCTACTTTAAAAGTACTTTTCAAGTGTCTGTACTAAATTTTGCTTCACAACATTGCAAAATATAATATTGTACTTTTTACTGCACTATGTTTCATATTAAATATTTAATACTTATTAGAAATGTATTACTTTCTTTTACTCAAATAAAAGGAATTCTAAAATTCACTTGAGTACAAGAAAATAGTACATTGTTAATATTCTTAATCATTAAAGGTAAAGCAAACAACAACTTTTATTTATGAAATGTAGTTTAGAAAAAAGTATGACATTATACTGTGGAATGGAGTAAAACAAATTTCCAAAGAAAAACACTCTGATTAACTACAGTTACTTTTTAAATTTACTTGAGTAAAGTAAAAATGCTTATTTACTACTACTGTCCAAATCTGAATTTTTGACTGATGAATGATGCACTCACCTGTCGATCTCTGAATTTGTGGAAAAGATCAGGATGAGCAAGTGACAAATACTTGGTGCTTTATAGCAGTGCTTGCATACAGGTGCAGTAAGGTCAGTTCGTTCACCTTTATCATCTGTTTTGTATGCAAAATAATGCCATATTTCACTTCTACTGTTGTCTTTATTTACTAGTTTCGAGCGCGTTGATGGAGTTTCATCTGTTTGATGATCCATCACGTTTTTCTGCTGTCTCGTTTACGGATTTTGAAATATAATAAATACCTGTATTTTTCCATTACCGGTATACCCCGCATCCCCAGTCCCTACACTGAAACGTTAACAACCGCACCAGTGAGAATTCATTGGCAACTGTGATTTGTTTGACGTGCCGTTTTATTGTAATGTGGCTGCGAATAGTCTGTGAAAGCCTAACACCCTGTCTGTAAATCCGCTTCATGTTAAATCTGCTGCTGTCGTATTCGGAACATGAAGTACTTGATTTTGAAGTTGACAAACCTCAATCAAATCTTACAGTACGTTGCCAGTTCTTTTGTGAAAAGGGACAGGTTTGGTGACTTCAGAAAATATCAGGAGTGGCGTGCTTCTGCTGTTCCCACTCTTGATGACAACTGTGCTCACAAAGAGTTGATTTTAGGGAACTGTAATGCTGGAGGAGTAGAGGGAGTGGTATAGAGCGCTCCTCCTGTTCCTGCTCAGCAGGCTGTGGTGCCACTCCTGTTCATTATTTCTGTCCACCCAGTGCTCAGGTGCTTTTATAATACCGGTATAATAGGGACTGTTTTCATCTGCGTGGCTTTAATGCAAGAAAGATTAAATGTCAGCTAGCATTAAGATTCCCTCTGTTAGGAACATAGGATTTCAGTGGTTCAAAAAGTGATTGAAAGCAGTATCTTGCAAACCAGTCCCTTTGGTGAAACAGAGATGCCTGCCTTTTTGAAATGCATCTTTTCCTTGGTGTTATTTTCTTGCTTCTGGGTAGATCTCACACTCAAAGTAGAAATATCAAAAGAACTGTTTATTGTCTGACAGATGGCTGCTTTCTGACTCTTGGACTCCCATACTTGTGCACATGCTCTGCTTTGTGAAGAGTGTTGCATGCTGCAGAAAGCTGCATGTGTGAACAATTGCTCTTCTTGGTAAAAATGCCCAATTGTCACGGCATTACTGTAAACTGGTATGCATGTTGTTTGTCTTAACTTGGGAAAAAAAAGTCAAATTATCTAAAGTCCTGCATGTAATAGATAGGCCACTTTCTATTGTTGTTAAAATAAATTCATTTTAAAATATACAAATTAAGATATTTTTGATGAAATCCGAGAGTTTTCTAAATTTAATCTCTATAATTTTCAGTTTACTAGAGATTATGTCTCATTAGAGGCAGCTAAGATATATTATGTGTTCTATGGTTATTTCTTACATGACTTACGTACTTGTTAGCCACTTGGTCTCAGGCGAGTTCAACGACTCTAAAACCATTAGTCTTCGAAAAGAAATCTGTACATTATCATCATTATTCAACACTGGAAAAATATAATTTAAGTTGGGAAAACATGATTAAGTATGCAAATGTATGCTTGATCTCCCTCTCTTGGTCAGTCAGTTAGTATTAGAACAATGATTATCACCCTACAGGAGGCGTATTAAGAGGAGACTGTATCATACTATTTAGACAAAGTAATTTTAATCAGTCTGCTTTTTCTGTCAAAGAATATTATTCCAGCAACTATAAGAGATCTAGACACATATGCTTAAGGGTTTAGGATTAATTGAAGAATTGGTTAATTAGTACTCAGATTTTTTAACAGTAGAATTTTATATCTGCTAGTTATCATATTATTATTATTATTATTATTACTATTATTACTATTATTATTATTATTTATTTTTTTGACCCTATTGTTTTAAATTTTTCCTTTAGGGTGACTTGTAACATCTTGTCCAGGGACTATGGATGAAAAATAGCCCTTGGCTAATTCTGGTCTATTTACAGGAATGTTTTATTAATGTACAATGTCCCTGCCAACTAAATAAAGTAACGTAAAGTAAAATAGTGTCCATTGATCCCTCTTTTGCAGCCATGGTAAATGTGAGGAAGATGAACATTACAATTTATATTTAAAAAAACAAACAAACAAACAAAACAGTAGTACTGCAAAATATTGGCCTACATAGATAATATAAAAATCGTTTTTTTGTTCCTTTGCTTAACTTTGTCCAAAGTAGAGCTGTGAATTATTATCTGTAATGACTTTGAAACTAAACATGCGTTGTAATATTGTTTATTTGTACAGCATGCTTTACTGATGGATTCGGTCAATTGCTTCAATTTATCTCTCAAATTGCTTTTGCCTGCTCTTGGTCATCTTATTGAACAGCCTTGCAAATTTGCTACAAAATATGAACAAAAGCCTAGATTAAATCTGTTCATCATACAAAGCGATGGTGTTGTATTGCATCATTAGTTTCATATGGATTCCTTTCACATTCATATGGATTGCTTTCTTTTCTTTACTTGAGTGAATGTTTTGGTTGTGTGGACTTTCAATGAACGGACAAAAATGATAAAAGAATAATATTTTGTGTGTGTGTGTTCTGAAGATGAACTAAATTCTTTGCAGTGACATGGGGGCAAGTAAATGACAGAATTTCAGTTTTTTGAGCGAGCTATCCCTTTCATAAATGGCTGAATACTTGTGATCGGATTACCTGCAAGGAATGTTAATAGCTGGAAACTGGGCTCATCATTTCATTCAGATACTGTGACCTTCAGGTCTTGGGAGGGGAAGTTAAAGTGCCGTAGGTGACCAACACTACTGTTGTTTTGTTTGACTTTACTACAAGGTCAGCGGGACCTTGAAATAAAGCGATTCCCGTTTTATCAGAGTGTATTTACTAGGGATGCCACAGTTCTCAATATAATATCAAACTGTTCGGTACAACATCCACGGTTCAGTACGTGCTTGTGAATTGCGTTTTTTTCAGTTTTGCGTTTAAATAATGTCCTTGTTTTATTTCTCTGGGAATTTGCTGTGTGTGTGTGTGCCCGTGATTTCACGTGCTGAGATGAGGAAATGCTTCCTCGCTTACATTTGAAAAAGCAGGTCATCTTCCCTTCTAATGACATGCAATGATAAGCCTTTCTAAACCTGTCCTCCAACAAGAGTTATAAAACATTATAACTTGTTTTTAATTCACATCAGTCGAGGGTTTGAAATAACTTCCTTATGTGATCTGATGTGGCTTCGTATCACAGAATGAGTCGGACAGTATATTCTATACTCATATTCTATGTATGTCGATTAACAATGTGTTATAAATATACTTAATCATTATGAAAATACACAAGATGGCTTGAAGAACACAGATATACCATATGTTATTGCAGACGAGTGTTTATTGTCCTTACATTTCATCATTCAAAACGTTTAATGTTATATCTTGTTTTTATTCAGTTACAGCGATAGCGATGCCTTTTCCACATTAGAGATCAGGGCTCTTTGCCTTCAGAGAGGTGAAGCATTATGAAGGCCACACTTGTCGGTCACAGCTTTACATGTTTTCAGATGCTTTCAGCAGCTCGTGCAGGAGTTTGAAGAATGGCTTCTAGCTGGCATTGTGATGAAAGCAGTCTATCCCACTGAGGATGAAGGATCGATTATTTGCGTCTGGAAGTTGATGCCGCTCCAAGAATCTATCAGCGTTCAGCGTGGCTGCTGCTTGCTGTATTAAAGCGCTGTAAAAGCCCCAGAGTTCACCATATCTTTATTGCCCTCTGCGTTCATATCTGTTTAGCTCCGGCTGACAGCCATGGATTTGTTATTAACCCCTGTCACAGTGTGGTCAAAAGCTGCTGCCTCTGTCGGTTTCTCAATTTACTTAATAGTCTGTTGCAGAACGACTCCCTGCATAGAGCAAGAGCACATTTGTGCTTTAATGCTGTCACTTTCTGCTGCTGTATTATGCAGATTTTTTTGTTCTCAAACTGCTTTTATTTTTAATTAAATGGTGAGCGGAGAAATACTGCAGAATTCGTAAATAATGTTTTCCTTGATGGGCGAGTACACTCCTAAAAATAAAGATGCTTTAAAAGGTTCTTCACAGCAATGTCATAGAATGCCATTTTGGTTCCACAAAGAACCATTCAGTCAAAAGTTCTTTAAAGAACCAGCACTTTCTTACCTTTTTTATAATCTGAAGAACATTCTTGCCCCACAAAGAACCTTTAGTGAGGTTTTTCAGATGTAAAAGGTTCTTTATGGGACCATTTAGCCGAAAAAAGTTCTTTTATGGCATCATGAAGCACCTTTTTTTGAGAGTGTAATATGACCATATTTCCTGCATGTATGCATTAATGAGTTGCAACTAGAGATGGCATGCTCAGAATTTTTGTAGTCAAGTGTATATGAAGTTTCCATGATGAATGCAACAGACCTGCTGTGATATGTATTGTCTGGAATATATCATAGTTGTTTTAATGTTGTGCATGCTTATTTTTTGCAACAACAGAATAAAGACACACCTTGAGAAGTCCATGCATTATGTAGCCTAGTACAATAGACTACTGGCATTTTTAGTGCACACTTTACTGCAGAATATTGGCTATTAGAATGCAGAAAAATGGAATCCAAAATTCAAGATATGGGGAAAAAATTGCACTGTGTGAGTTTTTGTCTTACATGAGCAAAAGTGTTTTTCCCCCTGAAAATCAGCACAGTACAAAAATTTTATACAATGCAGTAAGCAAGAAGTGAGTATTGAGTTACATTACAGACAGAACACTGTGTCAATATTTATTGTTTCTGCTCTATTTTGTCAACAAAAAATAGACCAAACAAAGCCACAGCCTTTGAGCAGCACACAGGGGTGTTTTGCTACTGAATGAAACCACATTTTGTTTTGTATTTTATATTTTAATATCCAATTAATAACATTAATATGTATTGCTTAAAAGGAAAAGTTCACCTAAAAATAAATTCTGTCATCATTTACTCACCATCAAGTTGATCCAAACCTGTTGAACACAAAACAAGATATTTTGAAGAATGTTGGCAACTAGACAGTTGACAGTAGCCACTGACTTCCATAGTATTTTTTTTTTCTCATAGATTTTGGGTATGTACATCATACTGCCCTACTTCCCATGAGCCTCCATGTTTGATTGCTTGCTTGCATTCAGTCACTTCAGTCCAAAGTGTGCGTGTGCGCTCTCAAGTTTAATCAATGACTCAGATCAGTGGCTTATTTGTTTTTTACATGAGGTTTGGTGTGTAGAGTAAGTTCTTTAGAACTGCCTTAAAAAAAACATATCTACGTTTCACAGACCAGTCTAGCCCCAGTCTTTGATTTCGAACCTGAGAGTACTACTTTGTTTTCAGTGTTTGATCACTCAGAGAATCTGCTCACTTTGAAAAGCTGTTATTTTCTCCCTGAATGCCCCGCTCTGAATTTTTTATATGCCCATCATCAGGTCTTGCTGTAGGTTTTATTTTTCTCACTTTCCGTTCCCATGTGGTAACTTAACAGATGCTGCTGGGCCCATGGTCATGCCTGCAGGAAACAGCCGGCCTGAAACATACAGCCCATTAGGAAACAACTCATAACTCATTCTGCAGTTAAGCACTCTGTGTAAAACATACCATCAGGTCTGTGTTTTGTAAAATGAGACCAATCAGATTTTTTTTTTTTTTTTTTTGTGTAAAGCATGAGGTGTTAAACAGTGGAATGGTTAAATGAGAAGTAGAAGGAATTTTTGACCTTGGGGTGTAGAAAGCAATATCCCTATTAAGGGCTTGAAATAGAATCTGCAGTTAAGCATATCTCATAACCAAGCTGCATGGTAAATAAGCTGGTTGCTTTTGAACAGTGGTTGATTTGTTTTTCTTTTAAACCTTGTTTGTGAATTCTTAGATTTTGACTGTAGTGATGATAGGGATTTTCACACTGTGTTTAACCCTGGGTTATCATCGTTCTAATCTCTGCATTTTAACCCTGGGATTTTTTTTTTCGTTCTTTTTTTTTTTTTTTTCTCTCGAAATAACAGTAAGGATGTAATTAGTTCTAGAATTGTGGTTGATAATTTTAGGATGGGTTCATATATATAATATAATCCATGCTTTTGTTTTGTTTTGTTATTTGGCTTCTATTTTATTCAGATTTGTGGCATGTGTATCAAACTTTTGTTTTGCATTGTTAGTGCCATGCTCTACCAGTTGAGCTACAGAGAGGTCATATCTTATGTGTTGCATCTAATATGCACCAACTCTTTGGTTAGTAGCATCAAAACAAAATTAACAAAATTGCTTGTTTTTGCAAGACCATTGAAGCGTTTATTCTGACTGGTTTGTTATTACGGTTGAGTTTGGTAGCATGAACTGTAATGGCTTTTTTATTTTGAAAAAGAAAGACTTCCGTTTTAGAGACAATTTAGAGACAAAGAATTTAAAGAAACTGATATTGGTACTGGTATTGGCCATTAAAATGTCTTAAAGTGAATTTTTGTTGGCTGGTGCAATTTGTGTTTTTAGCTGTCAGTTCCTGGTTGCCAAATTTGGTTATTCTAAAATTTGTTTTCAATGTAGTGTTTATATGTTTTTCATGCCTGCATGTTTTTTTTTTTTTTTTACTTGGTATTGATGCAATAAAATAATTAGGCTAAGACTTTTAGTAACATAGTAATATAGGGCATTCACTGCTAATGTGAATGTGATCTTGAGGCCTGATGTGAGTTTGTGCAAGGCATTCACAGTGTCAGGTGTTTTCTGTCATTTCTTTGGCATAGTCTGGAAAGCGACCCTGACAAACAATCAGACCCAGAGCCAACCATCAAGTTTGACACGTAACTAAGGCTTGACAAATCCAATCTTTTGGACTGTTCGCATTGTCATTTTGGAGGTGAATGTGATCCGTTTAGACATTGCCATCCAAATACAAGGTATGTATATTGGATGTTTCAGTAATAGAAGTTACCATAAGAATAATGCCAGTATTAGCTCAGTCAGAGATTAGCTATCTGTGGAAATAGGACAACTAGAGATCTTGCAACTGCTCATGTCCATCATAAAATTGGGCTGTTGTGCTGAACTCTCAGGGCACATTTTATTAGAGAGGCAATTTGCACATCCACGCATATACTGGAGTTCAAACCACTGGTCTGTTCACTTATTCATGCCTCATGAACATTACATGCTGTAGTTCACTGTATTTATTGTAGTTCAATAAATGTATTGGAAAATAGTTCCACGCAATATTGAAAAAAAACATACAAAAAGAAAATATTTGATATCCTACCCTTTTGCCTGTTCAGGCTGTTATTGGATACTAATTGTTAAATCACAATTGTAAAAATCTAAACTCTTTGACAATAAACATTACTCAAAATATATTTTGTGTCCTTTATGTTCTTATTATATTTTATTGTACAAAAAATGAATAAAGTAATTTATTGTAAAATAAATCAATGCATACAAATAGAAAACACTGCAAATAGAAAATAATGCTAATTTTAAAACATTTTTAGCATAAGGTGCAACAGAAATTGTGAGAAAGGAAGGAAGGAAGGAATACTGTAAGTTCACTTTACTCTGTGAATATTTTGTATTCCAGTCTTCATTCATGTCATGTGGACAGGATCTTCCCTCTCGATTCTCCTTCATCCGTGATTCTGTGTGGTTGGGCTTGACAGGTCAGGATGATGTAAATGGGTATGAGAGGGACATGTCAGGCTCCGATGGGTTTTTGACATTCATCCCACTGAAGCAGTTTGACACACACACACACACACACACACACACACACGCACAGATGCAGACTCTGTGCCACAGTCATTATACCCATTTCCACTTGGGTTCTCCTTTACTTTCTTCACATATCTAATTTTGTTGGCTTTGTCAGGGCAGTCTGGATCTTGACCTTCCACACATTAATGCCTAAAGCATCTTAAATCTTAGCAGAAAGTCCTAAATTAATAAAGTCATAGCATTTAAATGTTGCATCCACTGCAAAATAAATAAATAAATCTTTCTTCAGTATGTTTGTCAGTCTTCTTTAGTATTATATTTGCTCTGGAAAACAAGACTAAAAAACACTGAGGAAGAGTGTCACTTATTTGCAGTGCGATCAGAAGGTACAGTAAAGTTATTTCCAATTCAAGTGGATTTATGTAGATCTGTTCGAACCTTAAACATTTTTTTAATGAATTAGAAAGTAATAGAGATCTATTGGAAGTGTTTTTAAACAAAGTGTTTTGGACATTTGGTCCATATTGACATATTGTGTTTAATTGAATTTATTCCTTAAATTTTCTTTCATGGTTTTTAAAAAGTCCTACATTTACATAAAATCTACAGAAACTCGACTGAACGCAGTACCCCAAAATATGGCTTTAATGGTTGTTTGTTGTTACTGTATTAAAGAGCACACGCATCAGTACTAAAATAACCTCGACCCAGCCATATTTTGACGATTTCGGCAGAGAGATCAAAAGATACTAATTGCGTGTGTGTGTGTGTGTGTGTGTGTGTGTGTGTGTGTGTGTATTATGGACTTGACAGTTACAGAGGCTTCAAATCAAATCCTTTGGAAATCAGTGGGATAATTACAAACCTCCAGCACTTGTTTACCATCATGATTCAGACAGATCACTTACTAATGCTATGATCTTATTTAAGCTTGCTGCATTTATAGCCACAATTTGGGAAGAAAATGCATACTAAAAAAGCATTTTTTCTTTCTGTTCTGTTTGAGTCATTTCAGTTTGTTCAAAAGAAAACTTCATGCATATACCCACATCCATTTAGCCATCCTACAGCTTTATCAAAAATTGGCTTTGCAATATACTTGCCATCTCATATTGCTGTTAATTTGTACCTGCTTTGAGCCCTACATTCTAAAAGAGCACCACTCGTTCACCCTAATGGTATCAGTGAATGCAGAGTATACTTTAAATCATAGCATATGGTGGTTTAATAATTGTGCAAGGTCATATAGTGATTCAGGTTTTAATAAGATCAGTCATGCAGAGATGTGGGTGTCATGGTGTCTCGGGTCAAAGTCTGCTGGGTTTTAAAGCATTTTAGATTGTTTACCATTGTCAAGAATTCACATGTGTAATATTAGTACAATTTTTTTTTTTTTTTTTTTTTTTTTGTTAGTTATTATGTCACAAATGCTGTGGATTGATCTTAACTTGAATTAAACCTGGAATGTTCCTTTAAGGCAATCAGGGAATGCTGTTTACATGGCCATTTCTTATTTACAGTGCTGTCAAAAATAGGATTATAGTAGTCCAGCTGTTACTGAATGAGGGAACATGAAATGACCTTTGTACGGCGGCGTTCACATCTCAAATACACTGGTGTTGACATAGCTCTTTGACGTCCAATTGTCGTTGGATATTACTGATCTCTCTCACTCAGAAATGCTCAGGCAAACCTCAGGTTTTGTCAGTGAGTCAGTGTGTTTTCTTGGGCAGCAGGAAGAGGCCCGACACAATGAGGGTTGAAAAGCAGAGCATGTGAGAGGCTCTGATAAGAGACACGCCTCTGCTGTTATTGCTGCTCTTCTGCCCTGGACTCTGTCTGTGTCAACTCTTCCATGAGTGCACCGCAGTAACACATGTTTGATACGATTGCGTGTTCAGTGTGTACACAAAAAAGTATATGCACACATCTATATTTACACATGTCAGATATGTGCATTATATTCATTCAGCTTACTAGAATTTAAGTGGTCATTAATAAGAGCAAGTCAGATTTTATCATTTTATTTATTTACTTTTTACTGTAGTTAACATTATTTAACTATATGTTATACGAGAAATTACTTTTTTCATAAAAATGTTACTTTTCATGTCTTTGTAATTGAAGAGTTCAGATGCAAAAGCCTCTAAATCCATCTGACATCTTTCTTAAAAAAATGTATAGGTTTCTATGTAAGTACTGGTATTTCTGATTTGGCTGAGGGTGGGATTTTAGCGAGTTTGAAGTAAAAGTATTTGATTGACATATAATGTGTGTTGAGAGCATTCACGCAATATCATTATCTCATTTTTGACAGAGATGGCTTTTAGCTGGTTTTGCATCTAAACTCTTCAATTATGTGTGAAATTTATTAACAATTTCTCAGTGGATTTTTTTCCCAGTGTAAAATTGTGTAAATTGTCTATTCTGTTTAGATCTGATTAAATGCATTAAATAGTTTGCAACATTGCTTTTGATTGCACTTTATATTACCAGTGAAATCGTTGTGAATTTATTATAAATATTCAATATATTTCCCCAGCATACTAAATAAAGGCTGAAAAGTTTCTAAAAGCATCCAAATCATCTTCCAGTTCCAAATCGTAATAGCAACGATCTGGCCTGTAGATCCAGTGTAATGACAGATTTAGTGATAATAAAGTAGCTCATCCTGATTATTTAGGATGTGATTACTTGCCTTAATCAGATGTGGACTTTCTCTGGGGAAACCCACCCTTCAAAATGTGTTTCAGCTTTTATAGCTTTTTATGGTAATATCAATGCTAGAGATGCCATTTACATTTAGATTTTCTGATACTTTTCCTCAGAAATTGTTAATATTCAGTGGGCAATTACCTAAAATACAGTGTGTCCTAACATAAGCACTACCCAGCGTAATGACTTCGTCCACATTTGTCAAATGGGTGTTCTCACAGCTCTGTCAGTCTGGCTCCAGGCAAAATATTATTTCAGCCATCACATCCATTCCTTGTCATCATCTATCATCTGTCCCTGCTGCTATTAAAAATCAGGCCAGTGCCACTGCTACAAATTGGTTGCAAATGCCAGTGTTTCCCTGGAGCCAGTCTAAGGGCTTTGGGCTGTTTTGATCGCTTTGTTTAGGAAAGAGGAGGTGAGATACAGATATTAGTCTGTTCCAACCTTAGGGTTGCTCTGAAAATTCTCACTGTAAATTGGTACTATAGGAAACATACTGACCATCTATATGTAGTTGACCAGATGAACTACATGTAGCCCAATGCAGCTTGACTAAAATAGACTTGTATACACATGAGTAGTAAGAGTACCTACTAGAAATCTACTAGTGACCTTACTGTGAACTTACTCAGGGCATCACTCCATCTGTTCATCTATCTGAACATCAGCAAGGATACGGTCTGTTCAGTTCAGCTTTAAGGACATTTGAACCAATAAGATAAGCTTATGGGTCATGAGTTTGGAACAGTGTTCTGAAAATGTGTGCTGCCTCAGGATGTGCTACCAGCAGCTAAAAGAGTCACATTTTAAGTTAAAGCCCCAAGCCCTAAACCTAACCATACGGCCATGCAAATATAGTGTTCAGTACAAAGAGTACAACGGAAAGATACAGTGCAAGTAAAATGAAAAGTAATGAAAATAAATAAGTAAATTAAATCTATTTTGATTTATTATATTTGTCACATTTATTAACAATTTTCTAAAATTACTTCCAATAATTTGAAGTGTGTTAACGTTTCAAAACAATATTGTAGCACATAGGTTGTGTATGTGCATTTATTCAGAACCACAACCGCAAACTATAGCCAAGATTCATGTTTGGATTGCAGTTTGTTACTGAGGTTTTTCACAGATTTAGTCACATCACTGCAGAGAGTATGTATGCACATTTGCTGAAGAGTAAGTAAAACACTGTGTTGGGAATTCAAACTCTTGACATGTGAAAACCCAAAACATGAAAGCTTGTGGTGGCTTGTTTTCAGTGCAAAATAATAAAAAAGTTTTCAAATTTTAAAAAAAGGGGTTGTTTTATTGTTATTTTTAATGTATCTTATTATTTTCATGGTGATGCATCAACAAAGTTAACTAGGTAAACTTTTTGATGTCATGATGACTTGGTACTCTTCTTTATTACCAAAAATGCTGTCTAGGGTAACCTGCTAATTTGTTTTTGAAACATAGCCATAGACCAGGGGTTCTCAATCGGGGGGTTGCGACCCACTGGGGACCTCAGTGATCCTCCAGGGGGCTGCGAGATAGCTTAAAATTAATTTTGATATTTTCCTATGATCATTTGATTTCATTTATTAATGTGTTAAATTAAAATGATCAAAGCACAGCCTCTCTCATGTTCTGTGATTGATTACTTCAGACTTGATGCAGCAAGCCTCATCGCACTGTTAAATGCTTCTCTGCATGAAGCGAACTGTCACACTAATGTAAAGGTATTAGTACAATTAGTGGAATAATAACTTGCGCGTGCTTAAAGTTTGACACTCCTGTATATTTGATACTCCTGACGTACATTAGACACGCATAAGTCTGCTATTGATTCACAAACTATGCGCGCTCTTGGGGCTCTAATCCCTATCGTATTTTTGTGTGGAATTTCAATATATTTGCATAGTTGTCCTAAATAATGTCCCGTGAGTGTTTCATAATGTATGCTCACCGATAGAGGAGGATTTAGTGAGGCTCTGTGTTTATGAGCATCAGACGCGCTCTGATGGAGTAACTGATGCCGTCTTCGTCGAACTGCCTTCAGATTGATGTGTTTCAACAGATTTAGAATGTATTTGATGTATTTTTCATTTGACTGTAGATTTTCAGTCAGTCAAGTTTAAAGGGACAGGTTTAGTGAGTGGTCTTTTGGCATCTCCCTGTTGTCCTGTTTGATACGGCAGGTTCACTTATTTAAGAAAAAGTATTCTTTTTTTTGTAAAGAATGTCTGAAGTAAAGAAAAGGAGGGGGGCCCCAGAGTAAAAAAGGTTGAGAACCCCTGCCATAGACTGAACCAGTTGATTTCACAATCTCATGAAAGCTTGTGTCTGGATGAAATCTACTGTCTCCATATGAACATTCATATCTTTGAATTTTTTTGGTCAGCATTTAATTATACCATATATGACTACAGAGTGATCTAATGTAATATTTTAGTCATGCACATATTGAACTTACTGTCCATTTGAGTGGTGTGTCTAATTCTTTATTTTTTTGTTTTCTCCACAGATATTACTGACAGGAATGAACTGAAGTCATTTTTTGAAACCAACTGCTCACAGATTTATTTTATCTTCTATGAAAATTTCATTACACTGGAAAGTAACTTAAAGCAAAAAGGTAAGACATGTCTATATGCTTTCTGGAGCTTAAAAATGGCCTTTCCAGCTCTGGGCTTCACTCAGTGTCACTCAGGAGTATTAATACATTTAAAAAGTAATAAAAAGATATGCTGTTTAATGCCAATTTGAATGTACACAATTTTGATTCCAATATCAGTGCACACCTCCCATCTAATAATTTTGTTAATTTTGGTAAAAACCATTCTCATCTTTTAAAGTATTATAATTTTATCACACAAATCAATCACTTTGATGCTTCGATAATGTGACAGATCACTGTAGTCACTTCAGTACAAATAGCATGCAGCACAGAGCACAAGTCAGCCAATCATCTCTTCCACTTAGTACAGTTTTTACTACAAGTTTAAGCACACAATAAACATGAATATGTGTTGAGGGACACAGTACAGCTTATGGAAATGATTCATTTCTCATGTAATCACTCAATCAGTGTTTCAGCTGCGGAAGGATGTGAGTAAAACGGTTTGTAAACAACATGCCACTTACATTTTCTTGGGGAAAGTCTTTTAATGTCCGTAGCTCATCTGCTCGTTAGCTTGTCCACAGCAGTTGAAATATTTGTGTACAATTGCATTTTTAATGTGACTTTTGATTTATTGCATCAGTAATTTAATTTAATAATTTGGACTGTTACTTTTAACTTCTAATGTTAATGTAGCAAGTGAGAGTGTTCTCTACTGCATATAGTTTACAGGAGGTTAGGAGATCATAACTCCACTTTGTCCTTGTACTTTGATCTTGAAACTTGTCTGACATTTTACTTTCAGACAAATATAATACACCCTACATAAAAGTCAGCATCCATATAAAAAAAAAAAAAAAAAACATAATGGGGCACTTTAAGTTTTTTCATCCACTTCTGACGATGTTCCGATAATATTGTGCTCCCTAATCCTAAAATATATATTGCATCTCTATGTACTGTAAAAAATTCAAGTTCAGTGTTATGCTACATTAGAAAGTAACTTGCTTAGAAATGCAGCTCACAAAGGTTGTGGAAAAGTGCTTTTGAATAATGCATGATCCTTCCAAAAAAATATATAATTAAAAAAATCAACCCTACAATTCCTCAGTTTGACGTAACAGCCCTGCCTCGCTGTTGCCTGCATGCCCCCTCATGTGAAGTTAATGAGGCTTTTGTTTCTGTCGAGTCCCATCACTGACCAAAGTGGTTTTCTTGCACTGTATTTAGTGAAGGTCATCTGTCCTTTATGCTAAGACACAGTTCTGTAGTAGAAGTATTTGTTTGAAACTCACACCTCGTCATTTCCCTGCATATCAAGAGAGTGATTTCATGATTCAGCTGAGCAGTTTTTAACTGAGTAACTTAAAGAGCAGGAATTGAAATGCTGGAACCCAGAATAGCAGTGCTGACATGCATCAGTGCACTATAGTAACAACTTTAGACTTTTTTAAGAGCATAAAATGGAGTATCTCCCTAAAGATAATCTGTGATCCTGTATATGAACAAACTCTAACCCTAAGCTTTAAGCATCAACATGCAGCTTGCCTGCAACATTAATGATGCGAATGAGAGATGCCACTTTTCGAAACCGTCAGGCAAAAATCATACAGACGTGAACTGAGCCATACTTACATTTACATTAAGCAGGCGCTTTTATTCAAAGCGTCTTACAAATAAGGATTATCACAGACAGTTTGTCATAAAGCCAACAGTATTCATAGTGCATAATGACAAGTTTAGTATAAACTAGATTAACAATCTAGAGCAGACATTAAATGCCGAAGAGAAAGAGAGCACTATATTTATTAGTAAGTGATAGATCATTGGTCTCAAACTCAATTGCTGGAGGGCCGCAGCTCTGCACAGTTTAGGTCCAACCCTAATAAAATACACCTGATCCAGCTAATCAAGGCTAATCAAGCTCTTCAGGTTAACTAGAAACTTCCAAGCAGGTGTGAGTTGGAGCTGGTTGGAGCTAAACTGTGCAGAGCTGCGGCCCTCCAGGAATTGAGTTTGAGACCACTGTGATAGATCATTCACTTTGCTCCCACTTAGGGCTGGGCGATATCCCCCCCCCCCCCCCCCAAAAAATGTATACTGTCTCGATACTGTCAAAAATTTCACGATATTCGATATATCTCTCAATATGTTTGCATTTGTTTTTAAGTAAAAAAAAAACAATAAAATAAAATAAAAAAAAAAGATTTTCTTTTGCCCCCATTAAAAAATAAACAACAAAAATAGAACAGCTATTGTTACAGAGCAAATACAAAATGTTTAGTGCAAATGATCACTTACTGCTTTTTATAAAATAAACACATGTATGTGTAACTGAAGATGCTTCACCACCATGAGCACAAATGTGGACTTCATACATGGTTTATTTTACCTCATCTAGTGTATTGATTCATTATAGGAGATATATATATATATATATATATATATATATGAATACCAAAGACTTACGCACTCTATCTGTCTACATTATGAAAAATATTACAACAGTGAAATTCCTAATAGTAATTTCAAATTGCAATAGCCTATGCTTCTCTATTCAAACAACAGCGGTTGAGTAAGTGCGTTTCCCCCTCAGTCGTTCTCTACGACGTTACGTCAATGACGTAATATTGGGGATCGGCTACGAGACCCTATCACCTCTGAGCTAAAGAGAAAAAGCCAATGAGAATTGGCGAGTGGAATTTGCATGCCGCGCCACTCCCCCAGACATACGGGTATATAAGATGGCGGCGTGCATCCACTCATTCAGATTTCTGCTTCGGAGCCTCGCCTGTGAGCTGTTTCTGGAGAAAAGAAAAGAAAGAAAAAGACGGAGAAGAACGAGTTCCTGTTCCTGCTCCTGTTCCTGCCTGCTGCTCGATCGTGTTACCGGCGCTGCCGGCATCTGTGCCAACCAGCGATTCCTGGCTGTTGCCTTCCCTGGGGCACGCCGATCTAAAAGAGCAATTTTCTTACACGGTCGTCGATAGCGTCTTCCGGGATGTCTGTCCGACCGTGTGCTGCTGGATGTGGTGGCTTTCTGTCATCTAATGACGGCCACGAGCGCTGCCTCTCGTGCCTGGGCCGAGAACACGCTGAGGCGGCGTTTGTGGATGGATCGTGCACTCACTGTGAGCGCATGTCCATGGCCACGCTAAGATCGCGCCTCTCGTTCGCGAGATGGCGCCCTTCATCCTCTACCCCTTCCAGTTCGGCGGGCCGTTCCGGCTCCTCGGCTGCATTGGTTAGAGGTGAAGGTGATCTGAGGGTGACAGTACCGAACGTTCCGTCAGGTCAGCCCCCGCGGAAGTCCGGTCCCTCAAAGCGTGGCCCCGTGGAGTTGCCAAAGCTCAGCACTCGTCCTCCAGCTGGACCCAGTGTTACCTTTGGCGCTCCAGAGGATGATAGAATGTCCGTCACTGCATCAGAGAAGGGGCTTACGCCTGCTTCACCTACTGCAATTTCCTTCACCTATGGGCCTAGTGCCCCGAGTTTCGTTCCTGAGCGACGCATCGCCTCCTCGGACTCGGACTCAGAGCCTGAATTCGCCAGCGCGGGATCCAGGGAAGGTAAGCGCTGCCCCGTGCAGCTCAGCTCTTCTCCAGAACGCCCCGCTTTCTGGGATGAGCCCCCTTCCCCTCCCCCCTCCCGGCTGCCCCACCCCCGGCATGTCAGTTACTGCTCCGCTGATCCCACTGGCACGTCGACTGGGAGCCTGGCTAGCGCTGCCCAGTCCGTCCCCGTGGTTGATCAGGACAGTACGACTCGGCTACGCGATTCAGTTCGTGAGGCGACCGCCCAAGTTCAGAGGCGTCCATTTCACGTCTGTTCGTTCGGACACGGATGCCTCTGTTCTACGGGCGGAGATTGCGGTTCTCCTGGCGAAGGACGCAATCGAGCCTGTCCCTCCAGCCGAGATGAAATCAGGGTTCTACAGTCCCTATTTCATCGTGCCCAAGAAAGGGGGTGGGTTACGACCGATCCTGGATCTTCGAGTGTTGAACCGGTCCCTGCACAGGCTACCGTTCAAGATGCTTACCTCGAAACGCATACAGTCTTGCGTACGACACCAGGATTGGTTTGCAGCCATCGACCTGAAGGACGCGTACTTTCATGTCTCGATTCTGCCTCGACACAGACCGTTTCTTCGGTTTGCTTTCGAGGGTCGGGCATATCAGTACAAAGTCCTCCCATTTGGCCTGTCCCTGTCTCCCCGCGTCTTTACCAAAGTCGCGGAGGGTGCCCTGCCCCCCCTTTGGCGGAAGGGCATCAGAATCCTCAACTATCTCGACGACTGGCTGATTCTAGCTCACTCGCGAGATGTGTTGTGCGAACACAGGGACCTGGTGCTACAGCACCTCAGCCACTTGGGGCTTCGGGTCAACTGGGAGAAGAGCAAGCTCTCCCCCGTGCAGAGCATCTCTTTTCTCGGTATGGAGCTGGACTCGGTCACCATGACAGCACGCCTCACCAACGAGCGCGTCCAGTCAGTGCTGAACTCCCTGAAGTCTTTCAGGCACAAGACAGCGGTCCCTCTCAAAGATTTTCAGAGGCTCCTGGGGCATATGACAGCCGCAGCCGCAGTTACGCTGCTCGGGCTGCTTCATATGAGACCGCTTCAGCGCTGGCTACACGACCGAGTCCCGAGATGGTCATGGCACCGTGGCACATTCCGGGTGGGCGTTACTCCGGAATGTCGCCGCCTGTTCAGCCCGTGGTCGGACCCTGTTTTCCTCCGGGCAGAAGTGCCCCTAGGACAGGTGTCCAGGCATGTTGTGGTCAACACAGATGCCTCCATGACGGGCTGGGGTGCTGTGTGCAACGGGCAGACAGCCTCGGGCTCCTGGACAGGACCTCGACTGCAGTGGCATATCAATTGCCTCGAGTTGCTGGCCGTGTTTCTGGCGCTCCGGCGGTTTCTTCCGCTGCTGCGCCACAAGCACGTGCTTGTCCGCACAGACAACACAGCGACCGTAGCGTACATCAACCATCAGGGTGGTCTGCGTTCCCGTCGTCTGTCGCAACTCGCCCGCCATCTCCTCCTCTGGAGTCAGACGCGGCTCAAATCGCTGCGGGCCGTTCACGTTCCAGGAGAGCTGAATCGTGCAGCCGACGTGCTCTCACGACAGCTCACCCTTCCTGGAGAATGGCGACTCCACCCCCAGACGGTTCAGCTAATTTGGAGTCGATTCGGGGAAGCTCAGGTGGACCTGTTTGCTTCCCCAGAGTCCTCCCACTGCCAGCTCTTTTTCTCCCTGACTCAGGCCCCCCTCGGCAGGGACGCTCTGGCACACAGCTGGCCTCGGGGCCTCCGCAAGTACGCCTTTCCCCTAGTGAGCCTCCTTGCACAGACCCTGTGCAAGATCAGGGAGGACGAGGAGCAGGTCCTGTTGGTTGCGCCGTTTTGGCCCACCCGGACCTGGTTTGCCGACCTCATGCTCCTCGCGACAGTCCCTCCCTGGAAGATTCCCCTGAGGAAGGACCTTCTTTCTCAGGGGGACGGCACGATTTGGCACCCGCGTCCCGATCTATGGAACCTACACGTGTGGCTTCTGGACGGGACACGGAGGACCTCACTGGCCTCCCCAAGGCCGTGATAGACACTATCACTCAGGCTAGAGCCCCCTCTACGAGGCAGGCCTACGCCCTGAGGTGGGGTCTGTTCGTTGACTGGTGTTCCTCTCGCCGAGAGGACCCACGGAAATGCTCGGTCGGAGTGGTGCTTTCCTTCCTGCAAGAGAAGTTGGAGCGGAGACTGTCCCCCTCCACTTTGAAAGTGTATGTCGCAGCGATTGCGGCATATCACGATGCAGTGGATGGTTCATCCCTAGGGAAGCATCACCTGATCGTCAGGTTCCTGAGAGGTGCGAGAAGGATTAACCCTCCTAGATCGCACCTCGTACCCTCTTGGGATCTCTCCGTGGTCCTCCAGGGCCTTCGGGGAGCTCCCTTCGAGCCGCTGGGTTCAGTTGAGCTGAAGTTCTTGACGCTCAAGACTTCGCTCCTGGCTGCGCTGGCCTCCATCAAGAGGGTAGGGGACCTACACGCATTTTCGGTCAGCGAAGAGTGCTTAGAGTTCGGGCCAGGTAACTCTCACGTTATTCTGAGACCCCGGCCCGGCTACGTGCCCAAGGTTCCCACCACTCCCTTTCGAGATCAGGTGGTGAACCTGCAAGCTCTGCCCCAGGAGGAGGCAGACCCGGCCTTGGAGTTGCTGTGTCCCGTCCGTGCCCTGCACGTCTATGTGGACCGCACCCGGAGCTTCAGACGCTCCGAGCAGCTCTTTGTCTGCTTCGGGGGACAGCAGAAGGGGAATGCTGTCTCCAAACAGAGGTTGGCCCACTGGGTAGCTGATGCCATCACCTTGGCGTACGAAGCCCAAGGTGAGCCGTGCCCCCTGGGAGTGAGAGCCCACTCCACCCGGAGTGTGGCCTCCTCCTATGCGCTGGCGCACGGCGCCTCTCTAGCAGACATCTGTAGAGCTGCGGGCTGGGCGACACCCAATACCTTTGCGCGGTTCTACAACCTCCGCGTTGAGCCAGTGTCCTCCCGTGTGTTGGGTAACATCAGGTAATTTGCGGGAGGACGGCTCAGGTGTCGGCTTGCTGCGCCACTCCTCTCGGATCCGTGCGCTATTCTCCCAGTTGTTCCCATGGTTGAACTCTGGGTCCTCCTTGCCCCGCAGTACTGGACTAGACGGAGTAGTCCATACTGTGCTCCGGAGCGGGGCCTCCTTCACCCCCCTCCGGTTGTGGCATCATGTCTCAGTATCTCCACGGAACTTTCCGTGTTTCCCCAGTCTAGTTAGACTTACTTCTAAAGCTCCACATGACTTAACCGTCATTGTGCTCCGCCCCCCAACGGTTGCTTCAAAACTTGGCACCCCTGGTGGGCCACCACGTGGTCTACAGGGCGTTGGGACGTTTACGCATTGAGCCCTTTGTTCCGACACGCTTGCCTGCCGGCATTGGGTCTCGGCTGCGTAACGCAGTTCAGGATTGTGGCGTTTTCCAGAGGTCCCCAATATTACGTCATTGACGTAACGTCGTAGAGAACAACTGAGGGGGAACGTCTCGGTTACGAAGGTAACCCTCGTTCCCCGAAGGAGGGAACGGAGACGTTACGTCCTCCTGCCACAATCCTGGACTGCGCTGAAGCCGGGTTGCGGCTCGGCTCCTCAGCAAATCTGAATGAGTGGATGCACGCCGCCATCTTATATACCCGTATGTCCGGGGGAGTGGCGCGGCATGCAAATTCCACTCGCCAATTCTCATTGGCTTTTTCTCTTTAGCTCAGAGGTGATAGGGTCTCGTAGCCGATCCCCAATATTACGTCATTGACGTAACGTCTCCGTTCCCTCCTTCGGGGAACGAGGGTTACCTTCGTAACCGAGACGTTATTCAGTGATCACAATCGCAAACAATACAGTCGAGATCTCATAACAGAACTCAGACTGGTTGAGTGATACTTTCATTTTAATCGCTAAACTCCAACTTGTTTGTCAGTGTTTTCAGATCGGCAGCAGCGGCGTTTCCGCAGTAAGGAACAAGCATGTGCATGGTTGCCAGATTGCTTAAAATAAGCAAAACACAGGGAATAAGATGTATCCTTATAACAGAGAAGCTATTTTGCTAATGTGTGAAAAAAGACCCTCCCCCACCTCATATCTCTTGCATGGTAATATGCAAGGGAACGTAATATTGGATGTTTGTCGCGTTTCTTTTGGGAAAGTATGCTTGAATTTGAAATATTTGATATTCACGATGTTTTCACATTTTACATCGTCATCAAAATTATAGTGATATTATCGTTAATATTCGATATCATATCAATATATCATCCAGCCCTACTCCCACAGCTGAATTTATAGACCAAGAGCTGCAGTCTGAACTGATTGTGTTTAAAAGCTAATGTATTGTTAAAATGTGTATCTTTATTGAAGTGTACTGTAAGCAGATGCATATGTAAAACAGTGTGGTCATCAGATGTTAAACAGCATATAAATCAAAACTGCCTGTCATAATTAAATGAAATGTCCATCCAGGAATTTCTGTAACACTGTGGAGCTTTGGGGGTGTTGATGGAAGTGATCGTCTCCATCTATGGTTTGATCATGGATCTGAATCCAATCCAGTTTTCTCAGAGTTTTTGTTCAAAATGTTGCTTTTTTAATGAAACTCACCCACCAAGTGTTGATGAAAAAGAATTCATGAAGCTAGAACAAAAATGTTACTTTTCTTTTTTCTTTTGACATATTCAGGGGTTCATGAATTGTGGTCATTTTGTGAAAATGATCAAGAATGCTGGCGGCAGCTAGCAACATTAAAAAAAAAATGTTGCAGAGAAAGAGTAATTATATTTTAAGTCAGTTTTATCGTGTTTCCAAGACGCATTAAATACAACGTGCTTTTGAATAAAATATATTAAGAAAAATATAGCGGCTTTTAAAAGTAATGCATCTGAACTTGACCTTGCTAGCCTGAATGTGTAACGACAGTAATACGGTAATAATTTACAATTAGCCCCATTTGTTAACATTAGTTAATGCGTTAGCTAACATGAACTAAAAGTGAGCAACAATGAGATTGTGGTGACTGTGTATTCCAGACATCACTGCACACTTTCAAAGCCATAGTTTCACTTGAATTATCCAGCCTGTGTGGCATCCCATCCCAGTGCTAACCAGTTAGACCACAAAGTCCTGCCCAAAATGCAGCCATTAAAAGTAATATTATATAGCTTTTTATCACAGTCACTTTCAAGTATTCAGGTACTCATGCCCATCCCTGATTCATGGATATTGTCATTATATTTCATCATTCTAGCACCATAGATCATAAATATAGAGCTAACCACAGCAAAAGCACAAGCCTGAGTGAATAAACAATAATGAAGTGTTAATGTAAAATCACACAATAACTAACTCCAACTCTATTGCTTTTTTCTTTTTAGGGAACAAATCTCAACGGGAGGAGCTGGACTCCATCCTCTTTATTTTTGAAGTAAGTCTACTTGTGTTTAGGTGTTGTTTGTTGCTGTTGAGTTGTTAAAACAGCTGAGCTGTAGGTATCTGTGGATCTGTTTATGTCTACTTCACCTGCAGCTCTGAAGTGGTTTTGAGCTGAAGATGTTTTTGTGCTGCTCTGCCCAGAGCAGGTTTTTCCACTCTCTCTCTGCTTTTTCTGGAGGTGCTGTCCTCCCTGTGTCTTTTCCTGCCTGACTGAAAAGTAGACACTAGTTTGCAATACAAATAGGCAGGCAGGGCATTCTCTGGTTTCATTTGCTCAGGGTGGTGACACTCTTTCTTTTTTAGGAAAAATGGTGTCTTGGTGTGAGAAGAGAGTTTGTGTTGCATAAACAGAAGTTGACTTGAAAAGTCACCCTGGGGAAGTGACTTTTATATGTTTAATCAGAATTCAGGTTTAATAATTATATTTGGATTGGGAAAAAGCTGACTGAGCTACAACACAATAGTGTATTGTTAAGGTATTTGTTAAGATATTTTGTTTTTAAACTCTTTTGCCCAGTTGATTAATAGTTGGCCAAAAAATACTGTCGGATGATTCATCTGTATTGTTGTCACATTGGTTTTTGCATTGTCTACTGGTGTCCTTAGAAACCTGCTGAATTAATTGACAAGCTTATCTAGTTTTAGGTCACTGTTGTTTGTATAATGATAGAAATTGTATAATTACAGTTAATCTTTCTAATTGTTGGGTTGTTTTAAAACACTGACAGTTTCTGAGGACAAGTATTGTTTACACATTATTTGTCTACTTCAAACGTGTCAACAAAACTTTTGCACACTTAAGCCGACAATACATTTTAGTTTTGATGTGTACATACAGTCTTTCCTAAAATATTTTAATTTGTTTGCATAGACAGGCGGTTGATGCATACTCACTAGACAAAGTTTCAAACTAGAGTTTTTTCCTAACATCATTGTTGTTGTGTTGAGGTTATAAATAACCAGATGCAACATATTTGCTGATAAACTAATTTACATCACATGTTAGAATAAGCACATAAACCTAAAGCATGCTTTAGGGTCTACTCTAAAATAATATAAAATAATTCACCTAAAAACCTGGTTAGAACATTTGGTGAGTTTATT
Source organism: Cirrhinus molitorella (assembly GCA_033026305.1). NCBI lineage: Eukaryota > Metazoa > Chordata > Actinopteri > Cypriniformes > Cyprinidae > Cirrhinus > Cirrhinus molitorella. Next base: position 3,185,445 of record CM065135.1, read on the forward strand.
GTATACTCTTACTGTGTACTATTTACTATGTGCTACAGTGGAAAGTAAACTGAAAACTTTGAGTCAAACATCAGCTCTTCCATAGTAATGCCACAGATAAGCGATATTCAAATTCAGATATTAAGAAAGTTTGTATTAGCATTACTAAGCTTTAGAACCATCAAATTCCAATCTGGTGTAAAGAAGGTCCAACTCCTTCAGAGTCTGGGCAAGTCACACATACACTGGCGTTTTTTAAATAAGCCTCTTATGCATATCAAGGCTGCATTTATTTGATAAAAATACAGAAAAAAATGTAATATTGCAAAATGTTATTACAATATAAAATAATGGTTTGTATTTTAAATACAATATAATATAATTAATTATATATAAATATATAAAAAAATATAATTAATTCCTGTGATGCAATGCTGAATTTTCATCAGCCATTACTCCAGTCTTAAGTGATCCTTCAGAAATCGTTCTAATATGTTGATTTATTATTTGAATTATCTATGGTAAAAAGTTAAAAAGAACAGCATTTATTCAAGATATATACCTTATCCAATAATAGTCTCTAATAATCACTTTTTTTTATCAATTTAACACATCCTAGTTGAATAAAAGTATTAAATGGATAGAAAACATTATTTTACATCATAATATTTCACAATATAATGTTTTTCTGTATTTTTGATCAGATAAAATACAGAAATACCCTTGATGAGCATCTTCTTTAAAAAATCTTACTGGTCCCAAACTTTTGAATATGTGTATATTTAAGGTTTATATTTAACTCTTCCCTCCTACTTAAGGCTGTTTTGAAAGTACCAGTTGTAGCAGGTTGTGCTCCCCTTAAAGGGATAGTTCACCCAAAAATGTAAACAGTGAACAGTGGTTGAGATTTTGAAGCTCAAAAAAGTACATCCATCCATTATAAAAAGTGCTCCACATGGCTCCGGGAGGTTATTAAATACCTTCTAAAGTGAAGCAATGTGTTTGTGTACTAAAAATGTCATTATTTAAAACTTTAAATACCATAATCTCTAGCTTTCGCTAACTGTCGTAAGAAAAAGGTCAGAAAATTTTAATACAAAGCCAAGAGGAGACAGGTAACCAAAGTTGATTCTTGTGAGAGAACGGATCAGTGTGGTTTACTTTTTGTGATGGATGGATGCACTTCTTTGGGCTTCTCAAATCCACCATTCACTGTCATTCTAAAGCTTGGAAGAGCCAGAACGTTTTTATTTTAATAACTCAGATTGTATTTGTCTGAAAGAAGAAAGTCATGTACACATAGGATGGCTTGATGGTGAGTAAATCATGGGGTACTTTTCATTTTTGAGTGAACTATCCCTTTAGTTCAAAGTTCATGCTGGTTTTAGATAGAAATGTTCTGATGATTCCTGACCTCATGCTTTAACTCTAAGTGCTAAATCTCAAACAATAGCATATAAAACAATTGTTAAAAAATTTTACAAATATTACCCATTTAGATCAATTATATAAACTACTATAACAACTGTCTATAGTTATACTTACAGAATCAGAGGTAAGCAAACAAAAATGTTGTCTACATTGAAATATATAATCATGGCTGACTTATAAGGAGTCACTTTTAAACAAGAAGAGTGGACTTTGTGCTCAAATCGAACATCTCATTAGCTTGAAAATTTCATACAAGCTTTTCACGTTGGCATCAGTGTACCGCGGCTGTGTGGTGGAGCGCCTGCGTACAGCGACAGCAGGAGAGGAGCCATTAGTAGACTCATGCTGTGGCAGCACCACACTGTTAATGCAGCATGAAAGCTTCACAACCTCCATCTTACACAGGCCCGTCTCCACCAGCACATCCTCATTTCTCCCTCGTCCTGTGTCACAGCCCGTCCTGTCATGGCTGCTGTTTTGTGTTGTGACCGCGCTAGAAGGGATTACGGCAAACACCTCCATGTGGTGGGTGTCTGACCCCCTTTTTTATGGGTCGGCAGAGGAGAGATGATCGCTCAGGCTGCTGTCAGGCAGGGGGTGTGGGGGGCTGGTATTGTTCTCCTCCTCCTCCTCCTCCTCCATGCTTCTCTCTTTGTGTCTGGCACCATCGAGACATCTAGCACAGTTGTGGATTATGGCTACATTCTCCTGTGTGTGAATATGTAGTGAATGCACTTTTAAAATTACACGTACATGTTTGTGTCTTGTTAATGTGTAAGCTGAAGATCATGTTTGATAACACAGCACCAGGGTTATTATCATTAACTAAAACTAAAATCATAAAACACATTTGCGTGCTGCAGATGCTGATATAAATCACTGACAACAAAACCATACATAAAAACTACAGTAGGGCTGGGCGATATTTAAAAAAAAAATCTCAATATTGTCAACACTTTTACGATATTCTATATATATCTCGATGTTTGCATTTACTTTGAAATAATAAAAAACATGATTTTTTTGCCCACATTAAAAAACAACAAAAATAAAACAGCTAAGTAAATACAAACTGCAAAAGTTTAGTGCAAAATTAGTACAAATTTAAGCAGTTAAAAAAATCTAGACCAAGTGATCACTTGCTGCTTTTATTAAATTTACACATGCATATGTAACAAATACAAAAAGTGCATTCTGTCAACCTTTTTAGTTCATGCAATTCTCAATTTATACTGCAACTGGGGGAATAATTAAACTAGGATAAGTATTTATACTAGGATAAGTTTTTAGCTACACAAGTCTGTCAACTGTCTCTGGTTTAGGAGAAGCTGTGTGGCATAAAACTGTTTCCACTGGCACTAAAACCCCTCTGAAATGGGGAGCTAGTTGCTGGAGCACTAGTATTTCTTAGCTAATATTGCAAATTTGGGGAAATGTGCCTCATGGATGCTCCTCCACCATGAGCACAAATGAATGTGGACTCATACATGGTTTATTTTACCTCATATATATAAATTAATACCAAAAGCGTATGCACTTTCTCTGTCTATATTATGAAAACTGGTAAAACAAATGAAAAATATTATAACAGTGAAATTCCTATTAGGAATTCCAAATCGCAATAGCTGTTTCTCTATTTAAACAACCGCGGTTAAGTAAGTGCATTTATTCATTTATTATTATCACAATCGCAAACAATACAGTCGAGATCTCATGACAGAACTCAGACTGGTTGAGTGACACTTTTATTTTGATCTCTAAACACCAGCTTGTTTGTTGGTGTTTTCAGATCATCGTCAGCGGCACTTCCGCAATTAGGAGCGAGTGCATGTGATTGCTTAAAATAAGTAAAACACCAGGCAGAAAATGTATCCTTGTATTAGCAAAGCTCTGATTTGGAGATTTGAACTCTTGATATCTGGCAACCGCACTCATAAACACTCAGGTAGTAGATACAGAGGTTTTAATTTTTTCTGAACACATTTTAGTCTCAAATTTTTTCGTTAACAAAAAAAAAAAAAAGACAAAAATAAACAAAAATAGTATATCAATGATACTGAAATAACACTGCACAGTACAACATCCTGTTATTGTTAGCACAACATCACAGAATCCAGTCATAAAAACAGAATTAAGTGTATAATGCAGAATGTCATGGGATTTGCCAAATTTTGGATAGATAAATCAAAAATAGTTTAGTACACTTAAATGCAATATTGGTTAGTGTCTGTGAATATTAAGCCACAAAAATGCTGTTTAAATATGTTCTGCGTGTCTCTGTGAATGAGCGGTTTTGTTTATTACAGACATGCTGAAGTGCGTGTGATGCTTGTGGTGTTTTCAGTCTCTGCCACCTCAATATGTAAGGACATAAACACATCAACAATCTCTAGAACTGCTCTGAGAGTCACTTCATGAGCATTTTACCATTTCTTTTGAGAAAATGATTATCATATCATATACAAACAGAAAGAAACTTAAGGTCTTCAAAGCAACCCATCAAAATAAGTTTGATTTAACTTAATCTGTGGCATAAATATCACTTAGTGGAATCATAGCACTACTACTATTAATAAAATTGTTATCAAGACAAGATTTTTTAAGTAATATTTACCAGAAAATGTATGTAACACAACTAGCAGAAACATGTAAAAACACAGTATTTCAGAAAATAAATAAATAAATGATTCTTTATAATAAATTAATTAGAGATGCTTTTGATTGTTAAAATGTAATTAAAACATTAAAATAGAATCCAGAAAATTAATGGGAGAAACAGAATTTGGTAAAAAAAAATGAAGCATATTCCATAGGGTCATAAAATGTAGTTTTTGTTAAACATTTAATAAATTGCTGTTAAATTGTGTGTTTTGTGATTTCAGTTAATTAGATATGTTTTTAATTATTGAAAATTAATTTGACCGTTAACTGAAAAAAAAAAAAAAAATGGAATTTGGGAAAAAAATAAAATGGATTTCAAAGGGCCCTAATAAATGCACAAAACAATGTATCCAACCCATAGCAGCCTAGTTCAGGCGTATTCACAATCACAGCATTTTTCAGATATAAATTAACCTGTGGTGGTGATTCAGAGCAACATTAACAAAAAAAAAGTGTTGATCAACTTTATGGTTAAAGGTGTGTTGGCATAGATGTATATACATTTCTGGAGGTCGGGAAGTCGCTGTAGTATTCTCACATGCTGTACCCAATGGTAGCAGAAGGCAGATCACATTGACCTCAATGCCTTCACTGATAGTGGTTGTATCCGGTGGTGAAGGGGTTGGTCCTTAGCCCTCCCTATGACGTCTGGGTCACATACCCTTAGTGGTTAAAATCAGCTCTATATTGAAAATATATTTTGAATATGTATCAGACAGCATTTCAGCTTTTAGTGTGGACAGCCAAATAATAGTATGCTGAACCAGTTTAGGACACGCTGTTGCTGTTATTCCATGTGCAGTGAAATCGGGGCATGGCTGCATTTCATCTGGCTTTGTCATGCATAGCAGCGCTGCACAATAAACAGATCAACTTTCTCCCCTTTCTTCCGGGCTCAAAACAGCCACTACGGTCTGTAGTTAACTCGAGCATTCTTTTGTCTCCAGCGCACACTGATCCTGGCTGCTCATGAAGCTCCTTGGATGATGAATGAGAGCACTGTTATCACCCTTGATAGTCATTAGCTTAAGGCAGTTCCTTTGGCATCCAGATGGGCACATAATGGCGGCTTCCTCTCCTCCTGCAGCTCACTGTGAGCTGCCCACAGACCCATCTCCCGCTCGCAGGTGCCACACACACACACACACACACTCACACAAAGAGCCTCTTATGGCAGGAGGGAGATGGTTGGCGCAAACGAGACACATTTGCATGACGTTTCCATCTCCTCTTAAAGCGGTCCTGCCCAAACATCTCTTTTTAAGAGCTGCATGAAATCTGAGATCTTTCCTTTATGACTAGCTTCAAATCAGCACAAAGTGTCAGCTAATAAGAAAAAAAAGACTTCTGTGGAACACAAAAGGAGATATTTAGCATAATGTCCATGCTACTCTCTTTTATACAATAATAATAATGGGGGCAGATGCTGTTGAAGCATCAATGAATGAATGCACCACATTTTAAAGCATTTAAAGCAACCAATCACAGTCCGTTTTGTTGCGCGTCATGTTTAGGGGCGATGTCCCTATAGAAACAGACTGTTGTGCAACCAATAAACGATTAATTCAAGAACATCGTCTTCAGTTGTCAAGAGTCTGTCTCGTGAACCTTGCATACTTTTGAAAATCCAGCATTTAGTTGTTCCTGATAAGAGTCACAGAACGTTACAGCTGTCTTTATTTTTCAAGAGCGGGATTGGCTTCACAATGGCTTTGTTTCCAGGCAGACAGTTATAAAATGCAACACACAAGCCTCCTGAGAATCCTGTAGAATTTAATCAGATCGAAACTCCCAAAGTTTTTCCTATTCTTATGTTCAGCCAGTGGTCTAAGACCACAGTGAGTTTTGTCGGGTTTGGTTGGTAGCCAATGCCTGTATGTCATCGTTGCCTCCTTTTCTGTAATGTTTCACACACAAACACAACAAAGACTCCCTAGAGCAGATGCTAATGGCTAGTACGACAATGCTGCTTTCCAGCGCATTTGCAAGTTGTAGGCTGCAAATGTAGACCTATAAAGCTAAATGATGTTGATTTGTAAGCATTGTAAGCAACATTTCACAAATACATATACATTACATTTAGACATTTAGCAGACGCTTTTATCCAAAGTGACTTACAAAGGAGAACAGTGGAAGCGATCGAAATCAACAAAAGAGCAACAAAATATGCAAGTGCTATGACATGTCTCATATAGCCTAACGCAGTACATGTAGCAAGGATTTTTAAAGTACATAATAAATAAAAGAAAATAGATAAGAGGGGGGAAGCAAGCTAGTGTTAGCTTTGTTAATTGTAAAGAGAGAAAAAAAATACATAATACAAGTGTGTTTCTGATTACAATTGCCAGTAGCCACTGAAATAAATCATACTCAATATTAATAGTAACTAATATCAGAATATATGCTGTGTTCACACAACACTATGATATACCCGCCAGTCCCATATTTACACTTGCAAACCTGTGCTGTTTGAGCAAAACACTGTAAGATTAGGGGGAAAAGTTATTGTTATTATTTATTGACAAGTTAACCAAAGGATTAATCGAGTAATCAGACATTCAATTAATTGACTACATGAGAAAATAAGTTTGTTGCAGCTTTTGTCAGAATCAGTGATGGTTGATGTCATTAACATTAAGCCTTAACAACACATTTTATCAAGCCTAACTTTTTAAACTATTTTTCAAATAATCTGTATGAAGTATGTGATCTCTTGCTTAGAGAAGAGTGTTTATTTTAGAACTTTAGCATCTGTGAGAAACTTGTTAGTTTCCCTGACCTGCTTTTACAGGATGCTGTGGTCTCAGGCCCTTCTGTCAGTCACTCCACAGAATCATCAGACCTCTGATCTCTGAATCACTGATCTCATGTCCTGTGCCTCCTTCCTGAAGCCCATCTGACCGCTCTGACCCTGTTTTTTTTTTTTTCTTTCTTTTTTTGCGCTGACTGCTGAGTCTCTAGTGAATAAGTAGCACTGGATGATGGACATGTTACTCTATTTTCATCCAGTGTGGAACCTCATGGAAGCACCTTACATACGGTTATGTTCATAAAGGCTCTATGGCAGGGTTCTACGCTTACTTTTCTTTTTAGAAGCACTTGTGTTCCTAATTTGAAAAATTTAGGAGCACAGTCAAAATGTCAGGAGCGCCTTCTAATCATTAATCAAAAAATCGAATCAAAAAATTGCCTTCCCATTACAAGGTGATATTTGACTCTTTAAAGTGATTTACAGGGGAATTTAGTTTTTACCTTTGTAATGGCATTTTTGCCAACTTTATTAAAAGTATGTCATCTTTTATGTAAATTTTAAATATAATAATAATATATTGTTTAAGCTTTTTAAATTTTCTAATTAAAACAACAGAATAAGAGCAAGTAGAATAAAAATAAGTTACCAATCAAATTAAATCAGTATTAACAAAATGTATTTGTGAATGTATGAGTACAATCAAATTCATAAATTCATGTTGAGATTAATGTTTTAAATATAACATTTTGAATACAGAAATATTAAATGATTTAAATAACTGAAAAGATACTTTAAAAAAGGAAACTAAATTTGCCAGTAGGTGGTGGCAAGTCACTGATTTAATTACTGAATCATATCATTCATTTGATTCATTCGAATGGCTGATTCATTCAGGAATAAAGCATTATTCTTTATGAACGGGAAATTGAATCATGACTCACAATATTTTTTCATAGTCGTACGCAGTAGTCTTTAGTCGCAAATGTGACTGAAATGGTCTCACGGTAGAGTACTGTATGCATACTTTTCTTTTTAGGAGCACTTGCGCCCCTAACTTAAAAAGAAAATAAAATTAGGAGCACTGTCAAAAGATTCAGGAGCACTTTCTGATCAATAATTAAAAAATCTGATTGAAAATGAGCCTTCCCATTACAATGTGATAGTTGACACTTTAAAGTGATTTACAGGGGCTTTTTTTTTTTTTTTTTTTTTTTTTTACCTTTGTAATGGCATTTTTTCAAATAATTAGTTCAAACGGCTGATTCATTCAGGAATGAAGCAAGTGACTGAATGGGTAATCATGAATCACTGACTACCTATATATGTTTAAAAAAAGGCACGTTCATTCGTAAACGAAATACTGCTGTGTTTGCTTTTAGAGATGTGCAGCAGCTCACCTGTGACTTAGTTTTTCATTGATGAAATTGAGCAAAATCAGGCAATAGTGTCGTAGTCAGACCATGTAAGTTGCTTAATATTAACTATAAAATCAGTATCACATTTGCAAACTCCCTTAATAATCATTAAAAGCTGTCACTCTCCTTAGATCATCGCAATCTCACATTGTTCCATTATAATCAACAAAGCTCTCTATACTGCTCAGCCAATCTTTTATTTACACCTGTCTACACTTTGTTATAATGAAAGGAATTTGTGCGCTTGCAGAACTCGACACTGAACAAAACAGCATTTTTTGAGCAGTGAATGAATTCTGATTAACATTGTTTAAATCAACAGATATGTCTGTTATACATTACTCAACACTGCAAAAACACATAAGTAGAAATGTTTAATGCTCCCCTGAGCACAAACACAATATATTCTGATCGGGTCAGTCGCAGTGGTGCTCCTAAAGATTTTTTCATATTTGCACGCAGTAGTTTTCAGTTGCAAATGCAACTGAAGCGGTCACACTGTAGAGCCCTGTTAATGCACATTTAGGTTATGAAAGAGAGTGGCAACCGGACTTCACAACTTACTTGGCCTATTTGAGACAAATTGTGCACCAATAATGTGTTCACAACAAGACTATGTATGTAAATTAGAAAATTAGATGAATTTAGACCGACTTAAAACAAAAGCGAAAACCAAGTTGATCTGGATATCAGTCCCCAACATTGTGTGTAAGTAATCTGAAAAACGTAGTTAAGTGATAAGAATGCACACAATAGTCTGGAGTACTGGTGTAGTATCATGAGAAAAATAATCATAAAATAGCAATATAAGCTTGTATATGCACAGCCATAGTAAGATGAGAGTGTGTTAATATGATAACTCCTGTACCAAATGTTATTAGAGTATGAAAGGGGTTTTGCAAGTGAGCAATCCATTTGCAATCATGCTCGTTTTCTCAGGAGCAGAGCTGATTGGCCATCAGTGATGTCCATTTAGGCCCATTAGGATGCACCAGTATGCAAATGGACCAAAAAGATCATAAATAAGAGAACAAGCAGCTTTAACTCAGGCTCTCTTTCTCTTTCTCTGTGTCTGTCATACCTCATTTTCTCTCTGTTTGTCAGTCTAAATGACCTGAAGTAACCCTGTGATTCTGGTAGAACAGATCCACCTGTCTGACTGGGAGGTTTCTGCAATCTCTCAGTTATTTGGTGCTCTGTCTGCTCTATTGTGTTGGATTTCGATTTGTTGGGTTTGTGGTATTTAAGCACTGTGATGGCTAAAGGATTACACAGCCTTGAGTGCCTTGTTGCTTTTATGAAAATTTGTTACTACGTTACAGATATATTAAGTACTTTGTTTTTAATAGCAGTAACACACTTGTGGTAATTGTGACGTCACGCAGCTCATGAATATTAGTTATGCACAGTTAATTGAATGGGATCTTTTTACTGTTTGGATAAATTGTCTGTGTGATTGTGTAAATCATGACTGTTAGTGGATAAATGCATGGCTCAGCAATCAAGAGCCAGGTATGACTTATGGATTCCTGGGTCAAAAATGACTTTTTTCCCAATAAGTGTCAATATTTACCCCCTGTAATTGATTTACCTTTATAAGGGCAATTTTTATTACCCTGTTAAATCCTGTGTTTCTTAGGTCAAATAATTGAATCAGTTCAAACTATCTGCCAATCAATCATTTAGAATGCTATATAACAAATATACTATAAATATACAGAATATGTATTTACACGTTTAATTCTGCTTAAAGGTGGCATACATGTATTTACAATTACATAAAGATATCAGATTATTAAATGAGGTATATAAAATTAAATATAATTTAAAAAAATAGGAATTGAATACAATCTATTTCATTTATTTATTCTTATTTAAATAAACCAGAATTAAGTCTTTACTTCAGTTGGGATACATTTGTTTGCATTTTGTTTTGTGATTTAGTTGAAGAGTAATAGATTCAATATGAGCAGGAACTTCGCATAAAATTGACATAATGCATGAATATGTGACTGTGCTTGGCAAAATGTGACATAACACCCTTAGTATAATGTCAATATACCGTTTTCAGTTGGTGATTGAGAAATGCTGCCACATCCTGTTCCTCTATTCCTCAGTCCCTATTTTTGACAGTGTCTGTTTTGGAGTGGTGCAAATATTGAAATGTTTGTTGAATTGGAGTGATTTGTGTTGAGTTGCTTCCCTCTTCTGGTGTGTCTGGGTATTACAACTATGTTTTAAAATCTAAACTGCAGAGGAGCAATTTTGGTTAATTTTAAACGAGATGTTTCTTAATCATTGGTTGATCTTCAGTATGCTGTTTATTTAAAGGTTCTCTGAAATATTCAATCAGTAAAATCATTCAGATCATTCATTCCTGTAGCTTCATGGCAGGGCAAATGGCAATCACTTCAACTTTTTTGTCCCTGTTGTGTATGTTGAACCTACTCTTACAGATATTGACTGTAGATCTATAGTTTTACCTTGTAATATTTTGAAAATTTTAATAAAATCAACATAAATTAAAGTAGTGCCACAAATATAGCACAATGCACTATTACTTTACTGTTAAAAAAAAGTAAATAAATAAACAAGCGAACAACTTCAAAGCCAGAAATTCAGATGCATTAAAATGAGAATTGACATTTGAGTGCTTTACTTATATATATATATACACATATACATACACATACACATACACATATACATACATACATACACATATACATATATATATATATATATATATATATATATATATATATATATATATATAAGTAATAAGTAATATATATATATATATATATATGTATTTATTAGTTTATTTGTAATGCAAAATATGTTTTGCACACAACATTAATCACATCACATTATACAATGATTTGTACGAATTTTATGTCTGTAGTGCAACTTCTATAAAACTTCTCCATAAATCTCTCCCCTAATAACCGTTTGTCCATGTCAGAGGAGTCTGTCATTGATTGAAAGCCTGTTGCTCTGTCAGAATCAGGGCGTTTCAGCATGGCACCGTTTGACATTGACTGAATGTTGATTTCAAAAGTATTTTCCTCTTTGAAGAATTATATATATATATATATATATATATATATATATAAAAATCAAATGCTGTCATTAGTCTTCCCCTATCTCTAACATACATATTTGTTTAATATCTTGAATCTGAGGCTTTCCTTTATTACAGCAGTGTATTTGTATTTGTGGGGTTTCATATGCTGTGGCTTGAGGGCTAAATTGTTATTGTAAAATTATGATATTGAACATCATGTACAAACCATGCACTTTGTACATGTACAGAGTGTGATCTCTGACCTTCCTCTGAGTATTGTTTTTTTTTTTTTTTTGACTGTTTGCTGGGCCTTGTATAATTTTCCACACTTGTAACTATCTTGTCTTTGTATGAATGGACTTTCACTTGCTTGAAATTATGACCCATCTTTGATTTCTACTGTGCACTTGAAGTATATAAAACTAAACATTATCAAAGTCTCAGGATTGTTTACAACTAGTCGACTAGTTGGTCTTAAAGGGATAGTTCAAAATGCACTTATTCAAAACATGCCATTCAAAAACATGTGCTTTAATTTCCTTTAAATGTGTTGAGCCCAAACTATTAAATTTAGATACTATTATTTTTTCATTTATTCATGTAGTATATTAATCAACATTCAATCAAAAACATTTATTCAATCATTTAAATTGCTCATAAGGCAGGTTGAGCAGCAACACATCTTTGGTTTTATTAGATTTAATGAAAAGGGGAAGTCTAATGATATATTTATGATGTTTCTGCTCTAATTTGTTGTTGAAATATGTTAATTTATACAGTGGGTGTGTTAAAGACTTGTATTCAGACAGATCTATTCAAACATGCATTAAGTAATTAAGACATCACTTAGGGTTTAAGTAAAAATATAATAAATACATAATATAGGTTGTACATTTTGCAATATGTGGCTCTCAAATGAGCTATGAACATTTGAGTATTTTGTTTTTGAGGTAAATATAACATTACATAACATCACAGAATAACACGCATGACATTTCGCAAACCAATTTGCTGACATCTCTCTGTGTCTGAAACACTGATTGAGAAATTACATAATACATTTTAGTAAGTTGTTGGCTGGTATTAGTTTTTTGTGATATTGACACTGGTGACAAGAATTATGACATTTTTAAGGTAGCAAAAATGTTGATATCATAAAGATGTTATTTAAAGCAATAATTACTATAAAATTAAATAAAGTAAATAAAATTGCTCATATTGTGATGATTTTGGTCATATCGCCCACCCCTACGTGTTTGTAAGCAGCCACATTTCAGCATTGTATACTAGGGCTGTTGTATACTATATCTATATATATCTATATATATCTATCTATCTATCTATCTATATCTATATATATATATATATATATATATATATATATATATATATATATATATATATATATATAAAGCCTCAGAAAACCTGCCAAGAATGCCAACAACAGATGTCTGTACCTACAAAATTCTGAAAATGAATTTGTCAACTATATGAAACCTCCTCCTATATAACTATAGTAACTATAGAATATTTTAGAAATAAAAGTAGTATAAATAAATTAATGTTCACCTTTTATTTGCCTTCATACAAACAGGAAATGTGCAATCACCGTCAAATAAACATAAGACACTCAGACTCAGCTTATTAATATTCATTTTTAACTTTCTTGTTCTTATAAATTGAAACAAAAGTACTTCAGCCAGGATAAAAAATATAAAAAAGTGCTCAGAGTAACAACAAAAACATGATGCTGGACACAGGCTTGTTAATCTTGATAATGCATGATAATCTTCACAAAAAAACACAACTTTTAATTTTTGAAGCCAAAATAGAAAGTCAAAATCTATAGGCTGTAAACAAACTGTCACATGACCTCAATGTCACCACCATGAACTATTTTATTCGTTATTAAAAAACATTTTCCCTCAAATCAAAATGTTTTGTTTAGAATGGTTTTCAAAAGCATGAGTACAAACAATGAGGCTATTGAAAGCAAGTGAGTTTTCCTGCTAGATCTGTTGATGTTTTAAAAATGCAGTATGTAAGATTGACAGCTAGTGGTTGAAATGGGCACTGCAGTCCAAATTCAAAATATTGGAGAGAACCATTTCTACTGCTTTCTCCTGCTCAAACTCGACACTCACGCGGGTTTGCCAGATTGAGTACACATGACTAGCCTTGCACTGTAATTTGATGAGTTGATTTACTGTGTTTTAATGTTCCTTTGCTCATAGATCATTGTGCAGTATGTAATATTGCCAGCTGGCGGTTGAAATGCACTATTCAGAGTAGAATTACTGGCTATAGCATTAGTTTTCAGAGAAACAGTTATGTAAGCATAGCATGTTTTCTAAATATCTACAAACATATTATGTTATTTTTTGGCTTAAGAAGAGTCAAAAACTTACATACAGCACATTAGTGTTGGGGAAAATTACTTTTAAAAGTAATGCATTACAATTATTGTGTTACTCCCTAAAAAAAGTAACTAATTACGTTGCTTAGTTACTTTTTATGGAAAGTAATGCGTAACATTACAACTTTTCATACCTGGGCAGAGCTTGCTTGTTTGTTTTTAATATAAAAGTTAGATTTTAGCAAATGTAAAAGCCTTTTCACACCAAGAAGTGAAATGAATAAGCCTAAGGCTGAAGAAAAAGTAAATTCACGTCTATACAGTAGAACGCAGGAGAATAAGTTCAAAACTCAAGCAATGAGAAAAATTAAGCACAAATGTTAATCTAAAGTAAGTTTTGCTTATTAATATGGTTGATTTGGATCAACAAAGATCAGCAGCAATGACATTGGTTAATAAAATGGGATTAAATACATAAAGGAAACAAAAAGTTACCGCCATTGCATTTTTAAAAAAGTAACTCATATTTTTTTCCTGTAAATGAAAAAGTAATGCATTACTTTACTAAATACTTTACTAAATGGTAATGTGATTCAGTAATCTGAATACGTAACTCGCGTTACTTGTAATGCGTTACCCCCAGCCCTGGTCCCAACAACCTCTGTATTCCCATTAGACACTTTCCACTGTTTCAAAATAAGTAAAAGCGTTAAAAAAATTACAAAGGCTACTACTTATGTGTTTTATGGTGTAGAATAAAACATACTAATATTTGTGTGTAGCCACACGTGTTAACAAAAACTCATTGATTTAAAGACTGAATGAAGTGCACAACTCATTTTTGGGTTTTTGCCCATAAAAAAATACATCATCCCTGCAGCTCTCTGTTGAGTCTGTACCGGTGCTGTAGTCAGAATGGTGGTGTTACATTTTGGTGTACTTATCAGGCGTTACAGTGTCCAGGAGCTTTCTCTCAAACACGCTGCTTCAGAAGTTGTGATGGCACATAGTAGCTGCAGATCCCAGATGGGTTCAGGCCCATCACTCCACGGCTGGTGTATTCTCAGTCATGCTCACCATGTGGTAAGCACACTGAGTGTGGATAACGGCGATGCAGAAAAGCCTGCGGTAATGCTTCATCCTTATGCTTGGAGAGCTTCCGCAGATTAGCACAGACTCTGGCAACCGGCAGCAGCTCGCAAACTCCACGCCACCCATCTCAAATCCACCGTCCCAGACACCGCTGCAGCGCGGCAGGGGAGCGCTTTCCGTTACCGCTGCAAGAAGCATTACCGAAACCTCAGCCTTCTTCGGTGATCCCAAAGTGTGCAGGCTTAAACAGATCCCGCCACTGGATATCAGCTCCAGTTATTTGTCAGTTTCCTCACGACAATGACAGGCTGTAATCCAGAGCTGTCCTTGCACACACGGATAGACGCTGAAGATCAATACAGAGGTGCTTGAATGCTCTCATACTCATGTGTCATCACGTTCCACATCAACACAGAAGTAAATGAGAATGACACAGTGGGACGGGTCGGTAAGCGCCTTGAGTGACGGCTGTCACGTAACACGTGAGATTATGGTGACATTATGGTGTCCTCTTGTTGTAGAGTGCCACGGATGGCACTCTTTGAGTGGGTATAATCAGTTGTGGACATGTGTTTGTGGTGACAGACTTGATCCCATGTTGCTGTTCTTTGGTTGAGTGTCTTATAATAGCATTACTCATAATGCACTGACACTGATGACATTACCGTTGTCCATTAGTGTGAATCTAAACCCACTTGTCTCTGTATGTATCACCCAACAGGGAAGCATCTAACTGTCTGTGAATAGACACTAATGATATGGTGTCTAAAGGGTCTTGTGGTAGTGAGGTCACAGTTGGTCAGAACAGTTGGTTGAACTTAGCTGCTGACAAAAACCCACTGAGATAAAACTGGGGTCTTACAGTATTGTCAAACAACAGTATTTGGTGTGATATTGTTTATAGCAATAATTAGAAGATATTTTGCAGAGTGTGTTTTTGTGTTGGTATTTTGGCTGACCACTGACTTGTGTTTATTTTTTGGCAAAGTGAATGACTTTGTCAGCTGGTGGACAGCATAACATGAATGATAAATATGTTTGCCTAGTACCTTTCTGTGATCAAAGTTTATGTTTTGGCCGGATGAACAGTACAACTGTAGACTTGCATTGAAGGAGGAATCTGAGACAGAAGAGAATATCATACAAACTTGCCATGGGCTTTTTTGATTAGCACCAGTTTAATATTATTGAGTGTAAAATACAAAAGTCAAAAGTTTACATACACCTTGCAGAATCTGCAAAATGTTAATTATTTTACTAAAATAAGGAGGGATCAAACAAAATGCGTGTTATTTTTTTTATTTAGTACTGACCTGAATAAGATATTTCACATAAAAGATGTTTACATGTAGTCCACTAGAGAAAATAGTAGTTTAGAAAATAAAAGTTTGCATACACTTCTTAATACTGTGCTGTTACCTGAATGAAACACTGTTCTTTTTTGTTGTTGTTTTTGTTTAATAATAGTTGTTCATTAGTCCCTTGTTTAATGAACAACTTAGTGAACAACTTAATGAACAACCGTTAAACTGTCTGCTGTTCCCATAAATTCTTAATTTTTTCAGCATTGTTGTGCTTTCCAACAACGACTGTATGGTCATGCAACTATTACAGAAGGTTTGAACACTTACTGATGATTCAGAAGGAAACAATATGAATTAACTTTAATTTAAAGATCAGGGTAAATTTAACTTATTTCGTCTTCTGGGAAACATGCAAGTATCTTCTGTAGCTATGAAGGGCAGTACTAAATGGAAAAAAATGGTATTTAGCAAAATAAGAAAAATGTACGCATCTTCAAAAGTTTTCATACCTCTGCTCTTAATGAACTGTGATTCATTTTGAAGCATCAGTGAGCATTTGAACCTTCTGTAATAGTTACATATGAGGCCCTTCGGTTGCCCTTAGTGTGAAAAGATGGATCTTTTCAACTTTTGAACAAGGTCATTTTTATAATGTAACTATTATTTTCTCTTGTGGACTTAATGTAAACATATTTAATGTGAAATATCATATTCAGGTCAGTAGTAAAAAAAGAATAACATGCATTTTGTATGATCCCTCTTATTTTGGTAAAATAGTGACCATTTTGCAGATTCTACAAGGTGTATGTAAACTTTTGTTTTCAACTTTATATATGAAGTGAAAGATTATTGACATTGAGCTCTTGAGTTTTATACTATTAGTTTATTGTAATCACTGTGTGTTCTTATTATTCCTTTCAGAAAATTCTGCAACTTCTACCTGAGAAAATCAACAGTCGATGGCAGTTTCACAGTATAGGTAAGTGCTGTTCAGACCTCATGTTACAATCACATGGTTCATGCCAGACAGTTTAGCTGTTGAAATTGAAATATTGCTTACAGTATCACTATTTCTTTTGTGCATTATTATTTATGAGTGTGTAATATGAGTTCTGCTGTTAAAGCAGGTTCAGTGTAACCTGGTTTAATACTTTCTCAGAGAAAATAATTATCTACAGAGAGAGTGAGAGCAGGAGGTTAATAAATGAGAAATGCAAATGAGAGACTTCATTTAAAAAGCAAATTACTAAATTAAATTATGCGTCTCGTGGTTTCAGTCTTCCGTACAGGAAGACCCTCAAAGGAGGCAATAACCTCAATTAAAGCCTTGTGTGTAGAGACGACAGACAGACAGATCCCTAAGAGAAAATCATGCAAAAATTGATGCAACAGTATCCTAGATTATTGTTATTGATTTTAGTTATATGTGTTTGCTGGGCAAAATGATTTCCTTACACTCACAATCCTCTCTGTGTCAGCTAAAGTATCAGAACATAGCTTGGCTTTTTAATAGATCCAGTCCAGTTCCAGACGGTGTTGCAGTAGTTCCTCAGATGATTATAAGGCATGGTGGTACAGCACATCTGATCCTCCAGTGTACTGTAGATACTGTGTTGTTTACAATTGCCAAGCAATACCACAACTGGCATTCCAGTATAAATTTCAACAGATGGACTGTTTTTTTTTTTTTGACAATTTTTGCATTCCCTGGCTGGAATGTCAAAGTAAACTACAACAGGGTAAATGGGGTGTAACAGTTTGTGACCTTTTTCAGCAACATGGATTCTGGCACTATTATTCCCATTCATTATGCCCATGGGGATTTTTAAAAAGTCATAGCATAAGGAGTTATCAGTGATGAACCAAACCCAACCGGTTACAAGGTGAATTACAATACAAGTCAAAAGTTTTTGAACAGTAAGAT
Source organism: Cirrhinus molitorella (assembly GCA_033026305.1). Classification (NCBI taxonomy): domain Eukaryota; kingdom Metazoa; phylum Chordata; class Actinopteri; order Cypriniformes; family Cyprinidae; genus Cirrhinus; species Cirrhinus molitorella. The sequence goes on from CM065135.1 coordinate 3,203,426, forward strand.
TTTAATGATTTTTAAGGAACAACAAAAGCAGCAATATTGTGGAATAGTTCTACTATTTAAAATAACTGCTTTCTATTTGAAAATATTTTAAAATGTAATTTATTCGTATGATCATAGCTACATTTTCAGCATCATTTCTCCAGTCATCAGTGTCACGTGATCCTTTAGGAATCATTCTAATATGATGATTTGCTGTTCAAAAAACTATTATTATTATTATTATTTATTTGTTTATTTTTTTTATTTTTATTTTTATTTTTTTAAACAGTACTTTTTTTCAGGATTCTTTGATAAATAGAAAGATTCAAAGTTTTTTACACTATACCATTCAAAAGCTTGCAGTCAGTATAAGTTATTTATTTATTTATTTGTTTGTTTGTGTGTGTGTTATTTTTATTTAGAAAGTATGTGTTAGATTGATAAAAAGTGATGATAAAGACATTTATAACGGTACAAAAGATTTCTATTCCAGATAAATGATGTACTTCTGAACTTTCTATTGAACAAAGAAACTTGAAAAAACACTAGTCAGCTCTTTTCAACATAATAATAATGATGATTAATAATAATAATAATAATAAAAATAATAACAATAATTGTTTTTTTTTATTTATTTTTACAGCAAATCAGAATACAAGGGTCATGTGACTGGAGTAATGATGCTAAAAATTCAGCTATGAAATCACAAAAATAAATTACATTTTAAAATATATTCAAATAAAAAAACAGTTGCTTTAAGTAGTAAAAATGTTACCGTTTGTGTGGTATTTTGGATCAAATAAATGCAGGCTTGATGATCAGAAGATACTTCTTTTAAAAAAAGCATCAAAAACCTTACTGTTCTTTTGGAACTTTTTGACTTTTGACTGGCAGTGTACAACATTACAAACTTAGATTTGAAGAAAGTATTGTAAAAAAAAATTGGACAAAAAGACGAAGGTACAGGGCTGTGAGCTTAACATCTGTGGTTGAGGGAAGAAACTATAATAATATGGCATGTTGCCGTCAACATTCTAATTTAAATTGAAGCAAAAATACTTTTGTGTAAAGAGACATTGCAAAATATGTGTTTATATATAAATATTAGTTTGTAGGGAGACTGACTATTATGTCTATTATGTCTTTAAAAGTTTATAAGTTAAATTATCCTATGGATTTTTACAAGAGAAACCAGACTGCTGTGCTCTGTACAGGTACATAAGACACCATAGCAAATGTTATTAGCCACTGTTGTGTCAATGACTTTCCAAGGTGGAAAAGAAGTATAAATAACAGTATAGATAACATAAGGCTGCTCAGTGTTGTGTCTCTTTTTAAACACTTTTCTTTTATAGGTTCTATACTCAAAAAACTTTTGCACACTGGAAACTCTTTCAAGGTAAGACATTTAATGAATCAGAAGACTAATGATAAACACGTCTGTTGTGGATCAGAGCGATTGCAGGAAGTGGTGTTGTGTTTTGTGTGTGCAGATCCGCTGTGAGGGCATGCGTCTGTTCCTGCTCTGGCTGCAGGCTCTACAGAGTAACTGTGCCGAAGAGCAGCTACTCATCTTCGCCTGTCTGATACCAGGATTCCCTGCTGTACCCTCATCCAGAGGACCCTGCACACTGGACACCATCATATACAACCCCTTTTCCAACCCGCCGGACGGTAATGAACATGAACACACTTTGACATACACAACTAATCTAGGACCCGCTGTATATGAAGTGTATTTAACTGCTATGTACTAACATTTAAGTGAATAATTTGATACATTGCACATACTGTGCATATAAACATTTTCACTTTTTTTAAATTACAATATTATAATTCATATCTGTAATTACATTTAGAGTTACTCTATTGGCCCAGTTTCATTCTAAGGTGTCTTTGTTACAGTGTAATTTCACAAATATGTATTGAGTAACCGTAATATTAATTAACATTACTTACTATAGGGTTAGAGTTTGATTTTGGGTTAGTTGCTTTTAATTATGCAGAATTTGCTGTAATTACTACAGTACATGTAACTTGACATGCACAACGACATTAAAATAAAGATTTTTTAGGTATGCTGTAGTTAAAGACACCCAATATAAAGTGTATACTTTATAAACTGTATACAATATAAAGTGTGTACTTTCATCCTTTTCTGACCAAGAAGTGACTGCTATACAATTAATTAAACACTAATTTAACATTCAGAAAATCTAAAAGTCAGATTACAGCTTTTATATTTATGTGTGATATATTGTGCTGCAGTGATTGTGTTTTGTTGGACAAAAAATAGGATTTTCCGTTGGCTTTTGGATTGGGGAAAATAAGCTCTGTGACCTACAAAAGTTTATGATTCTTACATGTGTTGTTCATCATGATAATCTTCACAGATAAACACAACTTTTACAAATACAGATGGCAGAAGCTAAATGTAGCTGAAAGTGCTGTAGTTTAAACTCATTTCCAGGTTTTGGCCTACACAAATACATCATCCCACAGCACTCCTTATGTCTTATGGTCCATGAACTTGTCTGAGAAATGGGGCAGAGTGAGGCAATTTTGCAGGATTGCACCTGGACGAATCAGCTGAGCTCAGTGTAAATATTGTACATGTACTGTCTCACCTAAAGTGCCCAAAAACCTTCATATTTTTCCGTGTTCACAGTTTTGCCCTTCACTCATTTTATCCCTCACCATTTGCAACACATCTACTGTGTTTCTGTATGGGAATGTAATTTTTAATGATGGCCGTTAATGCTCTTGTGCCACAAAGGCACTTTAAATCTAGTATTAGAGTGTAATAATCAAATGGAGGCACAGCATCCTCAGAAAAGGAGGTTAGAGTCTGTTAAATGCTGAAAGGAATGATTTCCCTTGATGTTTCCTCTCGGAATAGATTTGATTGATTCCCTTGAACCGGTAATGACCCATTCATTTCAAGCACTGTGGATGTGTTCATATGTGTTTGAAATCGGGGAATATTCCTTTCTGTCTGTGCTGACGTGTTTTATGTCTGAATAGATTTCATTAGTGAAACACATAGGCTATTCACACTGAAGGCTGTTCAGCCCTCTGCACTGACGAATACAGTAGTGGCAGGAACAATGTGGCACGGCGCTTTGAGCTGACACAATCCATGTGATAAAAATAAGTGAGCCATTTAAGTTTTCTGAATAATTATTAAAAACATCTGGCTCAACCAGTCATGTGTTTCTGGATGTGATTGGGGAGCATCATTAGTAATGTTTGCTGAGGCGTCACTATTTCTGTTGCTCATACTTAAGATTAGAATTTGAACATGCATACAGCGTAAGTATTGTTATAATGTTGAGCTATTTGTGGGGTGGTGTGTGATTATACTTATGGTCGCCAACTGCTCTCATATCCCTATAGAGGATCTTTGGAGGCTTCAGCATACTTCCAAAGGGGACTTGAGATGGCTTAAAATGATTTCAAATAAGCTAAAATTACACTTTGTAATAATTATACACTTAAGTACTTACAAATCATTAACAAACTATTAGCTTGTAGTTTATTCGTAGCGTATATACTGTAGTCTCTACATTGTTAATATATTAAAAGGGTGTATAAATAGTGAGTTCTTAACTCATTGTCACAGTAATTAACACAATTTATTGTTGTGTAGAGTCTATTAATGTATTAAATACAAATTATAAACTATAAATAAACATAAGTATACTTAAGGTTCCTACTTAAGTATACTACTTAAGTACTTAAGTATACTTATCATTAAGTGTTACAGATAAAACAAGCTTTAAAATAAGATAAACAACTACAAATCAAGATTTAAGATGACATATTTGGCATATAATTCACATTTAAGTGAATTAAGTGTGACTTCTGTAAAACTGAAATCCAATTTCTTATATAATATGTATTATATAATTTGAAAATAAAATTAATAAATATCATCATAGTTATGGCAAGCTGGGTAGAAAATTGTATTTTTTTTTAAGGTGAAAAAAAAGGTGAAATTAAGAAGTTTCTTCAAATATTATCTAACTTCATTGTCAAAAAGTTGGAGAACCTCTGAACTGAATAGCAACCATATAGAAGTCCCTAGCATTGTTTTGACAATTTTTGTACAGACCAGAAGGATTATGAATTGCACACTTTACCTTTCAGATGTTTTTGAGAATATACAGATGTTCAGTATTGAGTATATTCAATGTTTGTGGTGTTGTAGCCAAGATTGTGCCAGAGGAGATCACCCCACTGGTGCCTGCGGTTCCCGGAGAGAAGGTGGCAGACGACCACACCTGCTCTGTCCTCCAGATTGTGCTCAAGGTCATGGTTCTCCAGGTGAGACAGAGCTGCTCATATCAGTGTTTGGCTGATAATGTCTGTGGCCTGCTTTGTTTCCGTTTAAAGTCTGCATGTTGCTCATAATTTGAAATCTCTGAATTTGATGATATAATCTGAATCTGATTTTACTTTACCCCCACAGGCATCCAGCTTGGACTGGAAAAGCAAAGAGAGCCAGGACACAGGCTTCAGATTTCTCTTCTCCCTGTTCAAGAAGTACTACCTGCCTCATCTCTTTCCCTCTTTCACAAAACAAACCAACATTTACAAGCCACAATTAGGTGGGTTTGAGGCAAGAAATGTTTCACTCTAAAGCCGGGGACACACTGCACGATTTTCGGCCGTCCCAGACGAAAGATTGCCATCGTGAAACAAACGTGGCGATTTCGGTGATCGTGGCTCCTAAACGGTGGTACAGTGAGAGAGGTTCAAAGACGGCCATTCTCACGGTCTTGCGACCAAAGATAGCCTACGATCATTTTCTGGCAGTGTCAGAAATTCAGCGTGATCGTCTCACAATGTGTTCGCTGCTACGATCTACGTCTACCGACCAGCCAATGAAAATGCAGCATAATATGACGAATTGATGAACGCAACGTGTGACATATACAGCAAATGTTAACGTTACCTCAGGCTCCCTGTGCAAAAGTGGCATCCCAAGTTGGCCTCTTTTCCCTAGTCATGACCAGGTCCATATTTCCCTATTCCGCCACCACTTCTTCTTTTTGTAGCACACATGAAAACCACAACCGCTAAAGCGCAATTCATCTTGTGCAATGATCTTATAAAATGGCTGAAATCGCACAGTGTGTAGCAGGCTTAAAGCACATATTTTGATTGGTTGTTTATAAAGAACCAGCCAAATGATTAAAGTATTAATGAATAATGATTCCGTGTTCACATATAATGATGATTTTCACACACAACGTTCTGTCAGCACCTTACATATAACTGAGTTTTGCTTTTGTTGCAATTTAAAGAAATATTTATTTTTAAAGCATATGAAGAGTTCAGATGCAAAAGCCTCTAAATCCATCTGACATCTTTGTTTAAGAAATGCATTTTTATCAGGCTCCGATGTATAGGTTTCTATGCAAGTACTGGTACTTCTGATTGGGCTGAGGGTGGGATTTTAGCGAGTTTGAAGTTAAAATATTTGATGGACGTATAATGTGTGTCGAGAGCATTCATTCAGTATCATTATTTCCTTTTTGACCGAGTTGGCTTTTAGCTAGTTTTGCATTTGAACTCTTCATATATACCAGATTTTCAAAAATATGATCTGGTCAAGCTTAACACACTGAAAACCACAAAAAAGATGCGCAAGGGTTGTTTTATCAGTAGGATAGGCAATTTTTCACCTGTGAATAGGCCATTTATTCAGCAGGACTCAAAATTCTGTGATATAGCATCTCTTTTTACTAGTAGTAGTAGTGTATCCATTATTTGACTTCAGACTAAAGTAATACAATTACAATAATTGGCTTAATGTTTTAATTTCTTTACTTAAAAGAGTTAAACCTCTGGAGCTCTTATTAGGTGGAAAACTGCGCAGAAAGTTTCTAGTTAAGTTTCTAGTCTAACAAAACATTTCTCATTACAAATATTGTAAAATTGTGTAATCATCTTCTGTCCACAACAATGTTGGAAATTATGGGAATGTGAAAATAAAGCCTAACTGCCACACAGTGCATTTAAACTGACATGTTAAACTGACGAGACACATCAATTCACAGTGAACCAAGCTTGATAAGTGCACAAAGCCATATCGCAATTTTAGTTTTCTATGGATTGATAAATGCTGTGCCAAAGTAATGGATCAAAACTTCAGGTTCGTTATGAAACAGTCTAGGTAATTAATGGAAAAACACTGTTGTTATTTCTTATTTTTAATTTGCATTTCCTCTTTCTCTCAGATCTTCCCATTCACAGACCAAAGCCCCTTTACGTCCCTGTGACGCGTAACAGTGAGAGCACATACTGCACTAGGGATCAGTATCTGGCTCCTCGCGTGGCCTTCATCACGTGGCTCGTTAACTTCTTCCTGGAGAAGAAGTATGTGAACTCAGCCACAAGCAGCTCTAAGAATGGAGGAGAGGTCCTTCCTAAAATCATCCAGGTGGGAGGAAGCTTGATAACAGAGAACCACTCATTGTCAACTAGACAGATATATTTTTCTCAGTTGAAACTCATTTGACAACTCATGCTGTTTTAAAAAACCAAAGCAGAATTTTTGAGCGCTATGTTTCCATGCCACTAGCAGTCAACCCTCTTAACAATTACAATAATATTTTATCATTTTGAGTGATTACACATTTGTTGTAGTAAAGGCTGCACATATTGTGCCTTAATTTGTTTTCATTTTAAATAATTAATAAAAAAAAAAGCACAGATGCAAAAACATTGTAATGCTTGTGTTACTCAATGTAATGTCAACTTCAAGCACAGACTTTTCGATAAAATAAATAAATAAAAATGTAATAAAAAGGAGTTTAGACACCTTTCATTTTTTCCCTAACAAGTGAAGTCTTATACCATAAACTGTATTAGTGTTGTTAATGTGAGAAAGCTCTTTCTTATCCCTGTGTTTGTGTTCAGACTGTGACTGCGGGCGGTATCAGTCAGGAGAAGAGCGCAGATTCTGAGCCCAACGGTCCTGTGGAACAGGAGAAGAATCACTCAAACAGCAGCACACTGTCAGATCGCAGGGGCAGCAACTCCAGTCTGTGTAGCATCGAGGAGGAGCACCGCGCCGTCTATGACATGGTGCAGTCCATCCTGCTCTCCACACGAGACAACATCAATTTCGTCAACGAGGTCTTCCATCAGGTCAGAGACGAAGTGCTCCAGTCTATAGCTTACATCATGTCACCTTCTGTGGCCTGTTGCATAAATTTAGCCTCTGTGTTAAGACAGTGTCTTAAGTACTTGTTTGACCAACTATCAGTTAACCAAAAGATGATCAGTGTTATTTTTTGGATTCAACTTAGGCTAATCTACATTTTTCTGTAACTGAATTTAAAAAAATATGACCGGTCTTAAAGAAAAAATTAGCTGACCAACTTGTTATGACTAGTCTAAACCTTTCATGCAACCAGCACCTGTTCACATGTTTGTAGACAAATTCAGCTTTGTTAGAAATACAGTACAATAAATACTTGGGCCAGGTGCGTTGTTTGCTGCCTCACAATGCAATACGTGTTAAGATGCATGCATCATGATATGAAATGCTGCAATATATCAAAAATGTCTTAATTATAATTCTGGGGCTGGAAAAGCAGAAGACAGAATACAGCCTAATGTTATTATTAAACTTCAGAAGCCTATAATTTAATCAAATAAACATGAGCACTGCATGTTCAAAGTCAAAACATGGTGCTGTTGTTCGCACTACTAGTGAAGAGCAGTTCACAATCAATAAATTCCATGCATTTGTGATCAAGTTTTGATGAATTATGACAGTGTTTACTGTGTTTATATTATGATTTGTTGTAGACTGCCATAAGAGTACATATTTTATCTCTTTTAAATGAGCAGCTGGAAATAGTAAAGCATAGACATTTTCAAAATAAGAGTCCTGGTGTATTTCAGGCTTGTTTATAATTAAAAGTCCTGCATCAGGCATATATTTTCCACCCAGGTTATTATTGGTATTTTGGTTCGACAAAACTGTACCTGGCATTGTAATTTTGTCTGGGCTGCCCAGTCACAGAAAGGCAAAAGAAAGAACATTATTTAACACCTACAGTATTTTTCAATATGTAGAGTTGACACACATATGTATACAAACACAATTATGTACAATTATGTCTTGGAACCACTGTATAATACATACCATCTGAATTGAGAGCTTAATCAATTGATGATTTGTATCAGAAAATATAACTTTTTTTTCAGTTGTTCAGATGCCCTGTCCTTTGCTGCCACCTTGTGACCAGAATCCATTCATCATTTTTAACTACTTACTTCAGCAGATTATTTAGGTTTATTTTGATTAATTATTACAGTTTTATGTGAATCATAATAAATAACTATTCTAGTATAGTTACATGCAATCTAAACAGCATGTTTTTAAGCATTTTAACCTTAAAGCAAACTGTTTATCTCACATGTGTTACAGATTAGGAGTTTTTTTATTTGGGCCCATACATTAAGCCAAGTGAAAAATTTAGAACAGAAAGTTTTTTTTTTTTCCTTTTTGTTTTTCCAAGGGTCCTTGGTATAAAACAGTTTAGAAGTCCCTGCTATAGATGAAGACACTTGTCAAAATTGTGTGTGTGTATAATTTGTTCTTTGTCATCACTTAGGCTTTCCTGTTGCCAGCTTGTGAAGCTTCAGCCACTCGCAAGGTGATCAAAGTCTACAGGAAGTGGATTCTGCAGGAGAAACCCAATTTCATGGCTGAGCCTGAGACAACAAGCGTGGAAGATGGAGAGGAAGAGCACCTCATCTCTGAGACAGACAGTGTGCATGTGCAGGTACGGTCATGCACAAAATGCTGTTCATGCTGTTTCATTAAATTATTCCCACTAACCTCTCCTGTATCAACCCTGCAGGCCTTGGTGACTCATGGGCATAAACGATCGTCCAGTTGGGGGCGCACTTACTCCTTTAGCAGTGCTATCAGCAGAGGCTGTCTGACTGAAGAACAGAACCTGGACGTGAAGGCTGGCATCCAACCCACCCTGCAGGTGCTCACACAAACACACACACACACACACACACACCCTCTCATCTCATGCTTAACATTAAACTGTAACATTGTAAAATATTCTTTTAATTCTTTGAATTTTTAGCATCATTACTTCGGTCTTTATTGTCACATGAACCTTCAGAAATCATTCTAATATGCTTATTTGGTGCTTAAGAAACATTTCTAATTATTATCAGTGTTGAAAACATATGTGCTGCTCTGTATTTATGTGGAAACTGTTGTACATTACCATTAAAAAATTTGGAGCAAGTAGAATTAATAATAATAATAATAATAATAATAATAACACCTTTATTTGTTTTATACAGATTTAAAAGAGGAATTTGTAAGACATTTATAATGATACAAAAGATTTTTATTTAAAATTAATGATGTTCTTTTTAACTTTATATTCTTTTTTTTTCTTTTTTTTTGCATCAAATAAATGTAGCCTTGGTGTGCATGACAGACTTCTTTTAAAAACATTAATCTTCCTGTTGTTTTGGGAACCATTTGACCCACATTTGAATTTAAATAGTTTGATATAGTGGATAAACTTTTTTTTTTCTTCTTCTTTAAATTGTATGTATGTTTTTTTCATTTTGTGTCATGAGTGTGCATGCAAAGTTTAACTTTTGACTTGACCACCATTGTTTTTCTATGCAGTCCAATCAACATTTTGAGAACCAGAATACAGTATAAAAAGAACATTTTTATTGGTTAATTTTTTGAATCTCAGTTATTTCCTATTTCTGCATTGAAAAGAACTGTGAAATAGTGCTGTCAAAATGTCTGAAAAACAAAATTAGAATTTTGTACTTAAATATTATCAATATTCAAATTATATTTGAATTTAAAAGGCGTAGTTTCAGTTAGGGTGAAAAAAGCTTTTGGGTTCTCTCCTGATACCACAAGAGGGCGCATCGAGCAAAATATTACTTATGCATGTTTATTCAAAGCAATATATTAACAAGACCATCAATGAAAAAAGTGCATAATGTTTAAAATAATGTTTATAAAACAAATATAATTACCTAAGTTGCTTAAACAATTAAAAACGGCATCATGTATGTATGCATAGTTTAAGGGACCAAAAACCAATCACAAAGAGTACTTTTTCATTTAAAAACATGAGATGCAGTGGGTTGGGGGAGAACCCACTATAAAGTTTTGAGAACGTTTTTAAATTGTTGAACTTACCGTAATTTTACATGGCTTTCTAAACAAGTGGCTCTTTTGTGCCAGACACGAGTGCAACAGTAATATGTCCCATATGTCTTCTGTGTGAACGGCTTGGTCTCACTTTTACCGTAAACAAGATCTTCTCTGCATTGATGTTCTCTTTTTCTGCAATATTTTGAACAAACAACCAGCAGCATTGCATCTAGTGGCTAACAAAAACATTAGAAACCCAGTTAACCTTCACAAGGGTTTGAGAAAGGCATAACAAAAAGGAATAGGAAGTACATATAGCAATAAATACTAAGTACAAATAATGTAGTCATAACCAAAAATAATAAATAAATAAACAAGCAAACAAATAAATACATAAACAAGATGTGTTCATGCAGCTAATTTAGAACATACAAATATTTAGAAATAACACAATGCAAATAAATTGATTTGTTTTAATTTCTCACAAATTTTATTTACACACAAACGAAAATTTGTGTTCGGTGTAGTTGAAAATGAATTGTTTGATGTGTTCTCAGGTGTTCCTGACAAACTCTGCCAACGTGTTCCTGCTGGAGCCGTGTCAGGATGTGCCCAAGCTGCTGGAGAACCAGCTGGAGGTGTGCCGAGCTGTGCTTAGCGTCTACCGTCACATTATTATGGAGCAAAATATGAACCGCCAGACCTGGTCAGTCACATACGACATACCAACACTGAATCTGCATAGAGCTCTGCTCTGGTTCACCAGCTGTTCACACACATTCATCATATTGTGTGCATCATACTATTTTAGGGAGCAGTTGCTGCAAGTGTTGCTGAGGATCACAGAAGCTGTGATGAAGAGACCACAGGAGAACCAAAGAAAAGACACATTCGCCCACAGCCTGGCCAGCGTCCTCTTCAAAGTGAGTATGAGACTAACAAACCATGGCTTCATACACAGCATCATGCAACACTAAAATGTACATCTGATATAAAGTCTGTATTTTTATTTATTATTTAGAGGAGTAAAGGTGCACAGAAATGACAGTTTGGTACATACCTTGGTACTAAAGTCATGGTTCAGTATGTTTTTGGTGCAGTAGACGGGGGAAAAATTAATTACATAGTTTATTAAACAGTGATTGTCTTTAAATGAATTCAGTTGTAATAAGCTAATGCTGTAATCTATATAGGAAGCATTATTACTGTGCATTACTATAATATTAAAGGTTATGATTTACTACAGATTTACAACAAAGCAATTCAATCGCAATTTATTTTTAGAAATTGTCTGAAAACAACCGTTTCGATTATAAAAATTATTATGCAGAAATATGAACACAACTGCTTTCAACATTGTTATTATAAGAAATGGTTCTTAAGCAGCAAATCAGCTTTTTAAATAAATATGCAGAATGTATTAAACTTTAAATTATGTTAAAATAGAAAACAGAACTTTTGATCAAATGAATGCTATCTTGGTGAGCATAAGAGATTTCTTTGAAAAACATTTAAAAAAAATCTTACCAACCCCAAATTTTGGAACATTAGTGTACACCCTTTTACATTCACTTTAATGAAGTAATTAAGGTGTTTATAATCATATGGTCTTTGGTAATTCTTAGCCAAAAGCTTAAGCTGTATTAAAATGCTGAAAAAAAATCAGCATGCAATATTCATGTATTGTGCAGTAACAGAACAACTGATTTTATAAAATTGACTTTAAAAATTCCAATAATGTCTTTGTTTATTTTATGAAACAGTACAGTTTTATCCTGTGTAATACTTTATAATACCATACTGACCCAAATATAAGACAGTTTTTTTTTTTTTCTTGGAAATACATCTGAAAAATGTGTTTGTCTTATATTCAGGGTCTAGACTCTAGACTTTGACATGTCAATAATACACCCACAACTATAGGTGGCATCAAATATGCGTAAAACAGGTATGCCAAGAAATAGGTAATGTAACGTTTGTCAGTAATTTTAGAACAAAGCGATTGAAAATAAAAAAAAGAAAAGCGTACTGCAGCATGAGTCTTGACTGTCATGTTAGCCTGATGGAACCAAACGTATTCTGTAAGTGATTTAAAACGTAAGGCAGTACCCAGATTAAAAGACTACAATAAGATTTATGTTAAAGAAATGTTGGTAGGCTACTGTGAGATGGATAGCCTAATTGTTATTTAATTTAGATAAGTTACCTGTTATTTTTATGGTATATCAAAAAGTGTATATTTTTTATGTGACTGTTGGTGCATTTTACCAGTATTTACCATACTTTCAAAACAAAAACTAAAAAAGGAAAAATATACAATATGAAAATAATTTAAGATGTTTTTGTTTACTAATAAAACACAAGATTTGGTTTTTAAAAAGCCTTTTTCCAAAAGGTACATTTTGAAAAAGGGGGTCTACTTATTACCAGGGTTGGCTTATACTCGGGTTAATATGGTACTTGTAATATGTTGTATACTATTTGATTGATATAGTTGATATGGCTGGTGGTCAGGCTGTTTGAATTGTGTCCTGCTGTCATTTGCAGACGATCTTTGTGGCGTGGGTACGGGCCAACCTGACCGTGTTTATCTCTCGTGAGTTGTGGGACGAGCTGCTGGCTGTGCTGTCCTCTCTCAGCCACTGGGAGGAGCTGGTATTCGAGTGGGCCAGCATCATGGACTCTCTCACTGCTGTACTGGCTCGTCACGTCTACGGTCTGGACCTCCACAACCTACCGCTGGACAAACTCTCAGAGCAGAAGGAAAAGAAGCAGCGTGGCAGGGGTGGGTGATGGTTGTGAGTGTGTGTGTGTGTGTGTGTGTGTGTGTGTGTGTGTGTGCGTGAACCTACCTGGAATTGATATTGGCTGGATGATATGCTTGATATGTTTCAGACTTTTCATTTGGGGTAGACTTTTCAAATAATGCAGTCGAGGACTTCAACACTTGAGTAACTGGTAACTCTAAAATTAGAAATAAGCATGATGTTTGCAAAATATTAAAATAAAAAATAAATACTCACAAATATTACACGAAAAGTATGCAGTAATAATGCATTAGGGTAATGCATTTTTAAAAGAGTCAATATAAAGGAAATAACATTTGGATGTTCTTATTAAAAATAAGCAGTAAAATATGCATCTTAGCTTGATAGAAAATGTACTTAAATTGAACTTGCAACTGAACCGCAGCAAACTCTAAACAACAAAAACAACATTCCACAAAAATATGAAGTGTTTTCAGGATTGATTATCAGAAATGTTTCTGCCGCATATTAGAATGATTTCTGAAGGATCATGTGACACTGAAGACTGGAGAAATGATGCTGAAAATGAATTTTTGCATCACAGGAATATATTATATATACATATAATTATAATATATATAATTATTAAGGCTGTCAAACGATTAATCGCAATTAATCGCATTCATAATAAAAGTTTATGTTTACATGCTATATGTGTGTGTACTCTGTATATTTATTATGTACATATAAATACATACACATACATACATATATTAAAAAAAAAAAATATATATATATATATATATATATATATATATATATACCTGTATACAATTTAGATTATAAATAAATATAAATATTCTAGATATAAGTTTAAATATTTTTCCTTTATATATACACGCATGTGTGTGTATTTATATATACATAATTAATATAAACAGTACACAGTCATACAGTATGTAAACATTAACTTTTATTTTGGAGCACTAATAATTATTATATATACATTAGAAGGGGGTGTACCAATACTTTTGCCTATATAGTGCTTTGTTTTTGATCAAATAAATGCAGCCTTGTTGAGCATAAGACACTTCTCTCATAAAACATTACCAAATCTTACTGTCAGCAAACTTTTGTATAACATGTTAAATCATATCAAATACTGTGTAGTGTAGTTTATAGTTTATATGACAAAATGATGAGTTAAATTAACTCCTGATACAGTAGTGTGTGTGTTTTTTTTTTTCTTTCTTTACTTTTAAACTACTGAAAGTCATACAGTGGCTGTGTAAAACAGCACAATACACTGTCATTTTCTCTTGGGTAATGAAGTCTTTTATTACCCAGTCTGCTGTCTGCAGTCTGCTGCATTTTCGAAACTCATTTGCAGAAATCATTCAGATCAGATGTTTGAATCAGAGACAGTAATAATAATAGTTGTGTGTATGTGTGTTTCAGGTGTAACGCAAGACTCCCAGAAGTCTACAGATGGAGCGCGGTCATTCTCCTTGAGCTGGAGGGGCTCTGGAGACCAGGTAGGCGCTCAGGAACCCATGAGGTTCCGCAGTGCCACCACCACTGGAGCTCCTGCTGTGGAGAAAGCTCGCAACAACGTCAGACAGAAAGCATCAGGTTAGAGCTAATCTTCAGGACTCATGAACGCAGTCTCTCTCAGATGTCTGCTGAGTGGTTTGCTTACAGCTTGCTTTGTTTTATTTGCACAGTTCCAAACATATTTGACCAAAGTAGGGCTTTATGAAATCCATTTTATTATTTCCCAATTTGTGTTTCATTGTTTCCCAAATCTGTTTATTTCATCCATTATATTCATTTATTTTTCTGAATTGTCTGATTGTAATTATCAAAAAAAGCCATGGATAATCATTTGAATTTTAACATTTAATATAAATTCAATTTAGAATTCACAGTGTTATAATGTATAGTTTTTGTTTCAGACATTTTGTGTTGTCTGTTTATGATTTAATACAAATTCATTATCAAAAACTATGGTAATAACATAAAGGCATTAAATATTAATAGGTTAATTAATCTTTTGAAAATTTAACTGTTCTTTTCTCTATTTAATATTATTGTTATTTTGGACTTATAAAGTGCTGCACAATAGAGGTTTAGTGTTAAAATTAAAACATGGAGGAAAATTTGTGATGTTCCATAAAAACAATTAAGTTTTGATCATTTTAACAAGCAGAACATGCAGACTTTATATTCCAACAGTGTATACATCAAAATTTTGCCAATTTCTGTGACATTTCGCATTATGCTGTAAATTCCATCAATTCCATCCACGGCTGTCACCACATATAGAACAAGTGGAACTGAAGCAATGTGATCCGAGACTAGTTGACAGACACGCAAACACATGTTAACTAGTCTCTCCAGCTCCTGATTCGAACTCTCTCTCAGACATGAATTTTGTGTCTCTTTGTCTCCGTACACGCACATGCGCAGAAATATTTTCTATTTAATCTTTCCCGGTTTGGAGATGATTGTATCTCTTTATGGTGGAGAGCTTGTTGAGTTTGGAGCAGATGCGTTTGAGACTGAAGGATGCCTCTCACACACGCCGCCCCCAGAAACATCCTCGATTGTGTGTGCGCACATGAAACGCCGTGGCTTTAAATTCCCCCCTTTTCTTTCGCCTAATTGGATTTCTCCTACATTGATCTTCAAACGGCCCTGCGTCCTCCCCTCCTCGTTAGGAGAGCCGCCTCATCAAACTGCCTGCCTGTTTTTGATAGTTTCATTAAGAGCGTAATTAATGCTCATTAATATGCATAAATAGGTAACTCGGCGAAAGCGATGTAATCTAGAAAGAAAAGGCGGTAATTAAAGCGCGCCGTAGAGGGAATAATAGAGCCCTCTGCTTTCACGGCTCTTCTCCAGACGTGACATGGAGTGGCCAAAAAAACACAATGCTAATATTTTGTCTTATCAGGGCTGGCAGAGCAAACTTGAAATAATGTGCTTCATATTTCCTTCTCGGGGATTGAGTATCAAAGGACGCCATGAGCCGAACGAGAGTGCGGTTAGAAATCCTCAAAGTGTGTCCTCTGTTTGACTTCAGCTTATTTCTGTTAAAAATACCAATCGGCTGTTGGTGAAAATGCTCTTTACAGAACAAACACTTCCAGCATTCATTCAGATTGTGCTTTGATGTGATGCCTTCATGAAAAAGTGGAACAGAATCTGCATTTTAGCCTGTTTTTATTGCAGTTTACAGTTGCTGTGTGTTCATACTTTGGTTTAGTCATTTCAACAACGCCTTCAGTCTGAATACTACACATGACTGATATACCAATGGAGCTTGAAAAGAGGAAAGGCGTAGTGGTACTTTAAGTGATCAGACTGTGATAAAGAGTCATTCTATTATGGCTTTTATTGTTTATTAGGTAGAAACTGTTTTCTTGTATTTGTAGACTGTTGACTCATCCTCAAGCCACCCTAGTTGTTTACATGACTTTTTCCCTTTTAGACGAATGCAATCAGAGTTATATTAAAGAAATGTCTTGGCTTTTCAAAACTGTATAGCTGGCCAGTGGCTGATGATTTTTAGAAATCCAATAAAGTATATCCATCCATTATCAAAAGGCCTTCTGAAGCGAGTCGATGCGTTTTTGTAAGAAAAAATATTAAACACTTTACAAACTGTAATCTATAGCTAAGTGTCATACATGCGTTCACAAGAGAGTGGTATTCCAGCAGATGATGTTGAACGTATGTGTAAGCTCCAGTGAATATACTAGTCTCACAAGAACCAGCTTTTGTTTACAGCAACTGAAAACAATTCTAATTTGGCTTAAATCTAAATGAGATTTTTTTTTTCTTTACAAATCCTTATTTTGTACTTCTAATTTGTAACTGGTGTTTTGTTTTGCTCTTACTCGTCACTTCTGCATTCATCACTGTGTTCATCATTTGCTATATCCTACATCATCCGCTGGAATGCCACTCTCTTCAATATGGTCGTATTGAAATATATGAAGTTTTGTGGCTGTATGCGACTGGCTAACTCCCTTATAATTCATACATAATTTTCATTGATTAGCCCTGGAAAAACATACTATGATCTCTTTTTTAGATGTATTGGTAGTCAATTGGTTTGTGTGGATATAATCATTTAAAAACTTTACAACAACCTTTAAGAGGGGACAAATTGTGTTGGAGATCAGGGCTCCAGACACTGGGGGTATGGCATGTGGGATTATTAAAAGTATAAGTCATTTAATCATAAACTACTATTCTTTTGAATTATTAAGTCCAGTTGCATATTCATTTCTTGTATATTATGTTTATACGGATTTGACAGTAAAGCACTATGCTTGAGTTGAGAAGTATACAATATGTGCTTATTAACAAAATTAACGTGCAAAATCACATTTTTGGCAGCGCTTATGAGTTGATCAACGTGGCGGTTGCGCCAGTGCGACCGCTCACAAAATTTAGTCGCACCAGCAGAAAATTGGTCACAGTCTGGAGACCTGGAGATACAAAAGGGTGTCATATTGTGGTTCTTAATGAAGTTGTCAGTTCAATAGCTATTTTTTTCACTGCCATTTGATTCCTGTGAGTGTTTGTTTTGGACCTTTTTTATGTTCGTGAATCTGAGAAACGCAACTGTAAGCATAATTGTATATTCTATCATTGTTTTGCTTGAATACCACTTGATTTCAGTTTCAGTGTACATTTATCTACATTTTCAAAAAATCAATATGCGAAAAAAGTCAATGACAACCTTTTTTTTTTTTTGTTACTTCAGGGTTGGAAACAACATGCTTTTCATTTAAAGCTGAAGTGTGTCATTTTTTTCGGATTTTTAAATAAGAAAAAATTATCTTATTTCAGTTTAAAATGCAGAGACATTTATACCCCTTAACTGTCACCCATCCCCTCAGTGGGATGTCTATGTTTAATTTATGACAAAATTAATCTATTACTTTGTAACAAAAATACTTTATTCTTTGCCTTTTTCCCTTCGCTTTAGAAATCATAAGAAGTTATTTATCACTTGAAAACTTAAAATCTCAAAATTCATCCTTTGAAAAGCACTTTAAAATCTGACACTGCATTACCATGGAAAATGTACATCTAAATCATATTACAAAATGTTTTCATTCATGAATTATAAAAAATTAAGCTTGAATACTGCATTTTCACGTCTATGTTCAAAAATGGGAGTGACAGTTAAAGGATTAAGCTATTAATAGGTGCTTTCAAAGCATCAATCTAAGCAGCCGTACACAGTAGCACAAAATGCTGCAACCATGACATATTTTTGTGGGCTGACCCATAAGTCAGTATCACCCTGGTTTTTTTTTCTAATCTTTTGGATTATTGCAAAAAACAAGCTCTGTGACCAAAAAATATGATTCTTACACATTTTTAAATCTTTACAAATTAACTCAACTTTTATGAATTTTGAAGCATAAATATTGACTCAGCCAGAGATTGGTTGCACAGTGGTCTGCACAGAAATGACATGTTTCACCTTTAATAAATTGTCTTGCTGTTACCAAAGCTATAGAATGCAATTGATCCTTTTCCCCATCTCTCTCTCTCTCTCTGTCTGTCTCTCCCCTGTGCTCGCTTTCCCTGCTTCCGTGGGCAGCTAAGCGAAGTCAGTCTATCAGCAACTGTGTGCATCTTTGTGAGGCTTTGCCGGCCACTAAGAGTGTGCCCATGCTGCTCCACACTGTCAGCTCTTTCTTACCTGGTATCTCTCACAACTCTCACTGCTCTCACAGACTCTCAGGTAACTTCCTGTTTCCTGTCTCCATCGTGGAACTTTCTTTTCCTGTTTTCGATCTTGCTGTCATCTGCTTTCATTTAAGATTTAGCATAGCCAGGAAAAAAAGGCAGATAATCCATTGTGTAAATGGGTGTTGCTTTTATAAGGATACTTCCATTTCCTTTCATTCCAGATTGCCAGAGGAAGTACAGAGAGCATTAATGGAAACAGTCGATCACTTGATTCACTCTCTAAGGATTGAATTAAAGAATGTCTCTGTAATCATGTGGAGCATGCAAACTTTGTAAACAGCCAATGAGACCCATATGGAAAGCTGCAAATAATAAAATGCAACTATAAATGCTCTGTATAAACTTTTACTTGATTCTCTATAAGCATGCAAATACAAAAGGTGTTTTTCATTAGTGTCCTCAGAACTGCTTGTGGCAAACTTATATTATTGAACCACAGTTTGTAATCAGATTTTCAGCGTGCATGCTTGCCCTGTTAGTATGAAAAAGCTAAATAAGTAGAAAGGCCCAAGTAGAAATTTTTCTTGTGATCTTTAATCAGCATGGTGATTGTGTCTGGTGAAGTATTGGTGACAGTGTATGTTTGTCCGCTAGATGTGGAGGAATGTCAGCTGTCCGAATGTGAGATGGGGGATGGAGACAGTCCTCTGCCCCGCAGCAGTAGCACCTCTGACATCACACAGCAGATCAACGACACCTTCCCAGGTACCCACACACAATCACATACATTACACACAGTATTACACTCATGACTGTAGGGGTTTAGAAATGAATGTTTTGCTGAATACTACTTTTGAGTATGTGTTTAAAATGATGTAGAATCACATCAGTCTCAAGTCACTTCATCAGTAGTTTTAGAAACACAAAAGATTGTCTTTCTACTGCCCAAAATGTTGCAGCACACATTTGCAGAATTTTAAGTTGTACTTTAAACCCTCTAATATTTATTATATACTTAGAGACAATAAGAGGACAATTACCTGTAAAAAAAAAAAAAAAAAATTGACACCAACATAGAAATATTCATCAGTCTTCTTTGCTGAAAATACAGATTGTGTTAGACATACGTCATGCATACCGTGCATCTTAAATTTGATATGTATAAAGTTTTTGACAGGTACACTAGCAGTCAAAAGTTTTTGAACAGTAAGATTTTTTTAAAGAATTCTCTTCTGCTCACCAAGCCTGCATTTATTTGATCCAAAATACAACAAAAGCAGTAATATTGTGAAATATTTTTACTATTTAAAACAGCTGTTTTTTATTTAAATACATTTTAAATTGTCATTTATTCCTGTGATCAAAGCTACATTTTCAGCATCATTGCTTCAGTCTTCAGTGTAACATGATCCTTCAGAAATCGTTCTGATATGCTGATTTGCTGTTCGAGAAACATTTTGTTTATTATTATCAATATTTAAAAGTTTTTTTTTAGGATTATTTGATGAAAAGAAAGATCCAAAGAGCAGCATTTATCTGAAATAAAAAGCTTTTGAAACATTATACACTATACCATTCAAAATCTTGGAAATTATGGAAATTAATGCTTGTATTTAGCAAGAATGCTTTCAATTGATCAAAAGTGATAAAGACATTTATAATGTTGCAAAAAAATATATATTTTTCAGATAAATGCTGTTCTTCTGAACATTCTATTCATCAAAAAAAAAGTTACTTGGCTGTTTTCAACATAATAGCAGCAAATCAGAATATTAGAATGATTTCTGAAGGATCGTGTGATTGATGTAATGATGCTAAAAATGCAGCTTTGAATTCACAGGAATAAATTATACTTTAAAATATATTCAAATAAAAAACTGTTATTTTAAATTGCAAAAATATGCTTTGGATCAAATAAATGCAGGCTTGGTGAGCAGAAGAGAATTATTTAAAAAACATTCAAATCTTATTGTTCAAAAACTTTTGGCTGGTAGTGTATGTTGTTGTGTGTGTGATTTAGGATAGTAATATCAGTGATTCAATTTATTTGAAATATTGTTAATAGATACCCTCAAAACTAATGTACTTGTTTTTAACAACTGGTGAAACGTTTTAAGGACTACTACATTTTTGCCTCAGTACGCAGGTATATAAAGTCACTTTGAAGAGCTTTTATTTTTGTGGGGAACTGCTGTTTCTGTGAAAGCAGGTTTACAAATTGCATGAATAGTGCTGTGCTTTGCTTTGAAATGCAGATAGACTGTATGCTTATTTAAATAAATCTCACTTATTTGAAGTAAAATCTCGCTTATTTAGCGAGCCATGATGTGATGTTTTGCCAAAGCAGTGGCAAAAAGCACAATGTTAGAGAACTTGTATTGAGAAGTGTACAAATATTTTCTTTCATTGTGAAACAGGGAGAGACAGATTAGCCTGTGGAAGGCTGCATCAGTATTGATATTAGTGACACTGACCTTCATTTATAATACTTATTAAAAAGATGCTATAATAACATGAAAATAAGGCATTCAGTTGTAGTGCACAGTTGTCATATTAGCCAGTGCAACATAGAATTAGTCGGCTGTCGACTGCTTAAAGAAATTAGTTTGAAAGTCATAGGTAGCATGATTTCTGATATGTGGGTTACTTGTATGAAATGCAGGTCAGAAGAGAGATGAGTCTGCGGATACGGGCAGAGCATCTGTGTCTGAGAGCAACGCTCCCACGGTCAGTAACGTCGAATTTTCTTTGATTTATTAAATGTGAAAATTTTCACATGCCAGTTTTATTGAAGTTTTTTGGATATACTCAGATTCTGATTCGGCGGAGCAGCAGTCCAGCAGATCTGGATTATCCAGCAGATGGACCTCCAACATTCCTGAAGATTAAGCTGCGGGAGAAAAGTGAGCCATGATCATTCCTGGTGTCTTTCTATTCTTCTTGTAAAAAAAAAAAAAGTGTAATAACTAATATTAGGGATGCAGCAATACAGTTAGTCCATGATTCAGTACGTTCCTCGTTTTTTTAACCACGGTTTTTGGTTCACACTGATCTTGCCACATCAGTTTTTTTGTTTTTTTTTTGCAACAAATTAACAACAAAATACTCCTGAAAACCTTTGTACACTGAAAAATGTGTGGATTATTATAGGTCTGCCTAGTATTTCTTTTGAGAGAGGTATTATTTTTTTGATTTTTATGCAAAATATGATGTGTTTTATTCATACTGGACGCCAGAGGGCGCCCTCGTGCAGACAATCCACCTATGTGTCAAAGAATGACCTGCCTTTCCAGCCAGGAAATCTCTAATATGTATAAAGGCATCGCTATCGCTGTAACTAAACTGTGAATAAAAACAAGATATAATGTTAAACGTTTTGAATTATGACAATTAAGGACAATAAACACTTATTGTATAACATATGGTTTATCTGTGTTCTTAAAGCCATCTAGTGTATTTTCTTAACGATATTTGTAAGACATTGCTAATTGACATACATAGAATATGAGTATATAATATATTGTCTGCCTCATTCTGTGATACGAAGCCACATCAGATCACATAAGGAGGTTATTTCAAACACTTGACTTGATGTTGTGTATTAAAAACAACTCTTTTGTTGAAGAACAGGTTTAGAAAGGCTTATCATTGCATGTCATTAGAAGGGAAGATGCTCTGCGTGTGTTGCCTTTTCAAATATAAGTGGGGAAGCGTTTCACACACACAGCAAATTCCGAGAGAAATAAAACAAGGAAATTATTTAAATGCAAAACCGAAAAACCGCAATACACAATTATGCGTATTGAACCGTGGATTTCGTACCGAACAGTTCGATATTATTGAGAATTGTGACATCCCTAACTAATATCATTGTCAATATAATCCCTCTTCTATCAGGTGAGAGTGTGAGCAGTGAGACGTCTAATGGTTATCTGAACGATGCTGAGGTGGGTCTGCTGGCGTGGCATGCGGTTGAGGAGGAGCCGGACTCTCCCTCTACTCATGATATGAGCATGAGCATGAGTGTTACTGTGGATACAGTGAGCCAGAGGAGCCTCCTACTCAGCCACACTGAAGCACTGGCAGGTACAAGATCTCTGCACAGCTCATCCCCTCTGAACCTTGATCCTGCCCAACCCCTCTGTGTCCCATCTGTGTAAACCCAAAGCAGCAAGTGCTGTCACATAACACTGTGTTTGAAAGTTGTTTTGTTCTTGATGTTCTTGTTATTGTTGCCCATTATTCTGGTCTCAGTATTTATAATGAAGAAGATAGCAGAACGCCATATGATGTAAGGAATAGTCTGGGCTAAATACAGCAGCATCTGTGGGATTTTGTCACACTTGCACTGGAAGTCTGTGTGGTGGTTGTACAATTCCAGAATAAATATTAAAGATATACAGCAGTCAACATTTAAAGTGGATCCAAACCTTCCATCAAAGTTGTCCTAAAACCAAAACAATACCCGTTCTTGTCTTAGGACATCTTTGTTAAACTTATTTGATCCACTTCAAATGTTGTCTACTTTAGAAAATGCATCACATTTTTTTGAAACTTAAAGATTATGTTAGCATGAGATTAATGTCAATGGTTTACAGATTTAAATGTTTCAATGGCTAACTATGAAAATTAAAGAGTGAGTTGACTGATGGCCGATAAAAAGCCTTACAGTGCACAGCATACAAGTTCAAATTCAACAAATTCAGCAATTACTCTTTACTTAGAAGACATGTTAGGGTTCTTTGGAGATATGATGCTCCAACAAGCCTGCTTGATCAGTTACCAAAGAAGAATGTATAAAATGTTGTGTTGCAAAAATGATCACACCCTCCTGAAATACAACCCAAAAAAAAAAAAAGTGTAGGTTTAAGGCTATCTTTGATCAACAGGTAAGTATATTGAACCAACATTTTTAAAGACAAGTAATTTCCCGACAGTTAAAAGTGTTATATAGCCCACTGAATCACACTCACTTACTGCTGTCAACAATTAAACCACTTGGAAGAGAACTGCCAGGTGACTTATTTCTTAGCATAAAAGAGGAAAGTAGTACAAGAGGAATACCAAATTATTGTTTTAAGTGTGAAAATATAGCCGAAGTAGCACAGACATTCAAAAACAATGGACTTGTGACAAGGCTCCTAAAATAATCAGGTCTTCACTTTAAGTTTTCATTTAGTGATGAGTGGATTTTTGCTAGAAAAAGAGCAGGAGAAACATGAAGAAAGTGTCTCAGAGCTGGCAAAAGCTATAAAAAGAGTGGCACTTTATCTCACCGAGTATGACACTGCCTGCAGAAGAACCTACTGTACCAAAGCACAATAAACTCATTGAACCTCCTCCAAGGCCCATATTTACAAAATATAGACTTCTAGGAATCCATACTCTGGTCTGAAGAGACCAAGTCAATCATTTCGGATCCAGAAGTGTCCAAAATGTTCAGGTGTTGCTAGAGGAGGAGTACAGTGATAAGTGTCTGGTTCCCACAGTCACGTTCAGTGGTAGTAAAGCTCTTATATTGGGATGTATGAGTGCTGAAGGTGTGAGGGAGTGTTTCTTTATTAATGGTGTCATGAATTCACACACCACTGTTTGATATAATACAAAAAGCTGAAACTGAAGATGTTACCCTCTCCCCATTTTTCAGCATGAAAAGATTCATATATTAGTGATTCATTATATTAGTGATCATTAAGAAATTACATCTTTTATGTACTCATTTATGCTGTGCACTAAAAAAAAGGTATATGGAAACATGGAAATATGGAAAAGTTTATTATTCATAGACTAGATTATCACCGGTGCTGTGAGGTGAAAGATCTATTTAACTCAGAACATTCCTTTAAATCAGTGGTTCTTAACCAGGAGCCCACTGACATCAAAGGCGAATATATAAAAAAAAATCAAGATTCTTATTTTAATTTATACTCTTAACATCTTTTTTTTTTTTTAAGAATTAAAAAAAGTAAAGTCTTAAAAGTTAATTGACATTTTCATAATGAATATTACATTTATTATACATTAACATTACTTTTTTAATACATTTTATATATTTTTTTTTTTTGTTGAATTTATGATTACAAAAAAGACACTGCAGCATATGACATCATATCTTGACTGTTGCAGTGTCCAAAGAAATATTGTGTGATTTGAAGTTTAGTATGACCGTCTTGTTATTAATAAATCACAAATGTCTGTAAAATTCATGTAAATTCAGTGGTTAAAAAGAGGGGAGCCTTGAAGTACATTCAGCTGAATGACTGTAATCCCTGAATCTTATATGCAGAGAAGTGTCAGGCATTTGAATAAGGTGGAAAACCACTGCTTTAAATCATCTTGGCGTCTGCTACTGATTATTAGATTATTTCTGTATATCAGGATCAGCTGTTGTGCCTCATGTGTCTTTAAGTATTTGATTCCCCTGTTTGTGTGAAATGTGATTCCACCTCCCTTCCATCCATCACTGTGTTGTTGTGTAGGGTCTGATTGTGCCGCCCCTCCTCACTGTCCCCCAGTGTCTCCGGCTCTCCTCGTGCCTCATGGCTGCTGTGAGGGCCCTCAGCTCCTGGAGGATGCCATGAATGTGCCTCACCATCTGGGTATTGCACTCATCCTCTCAACCTCCCAAACTCATCCTGTGTAATTCACTCTCCCTCCATTCATCGAAGGCAACATATTTCCAAACCTTTACACAGGCAGCTTTGTTGACAACATCTTAAAGTTCATGTAAACCAATATTAAATATGTGTTCTCACACCATGAGTGAATATGGGTTTTTCACACCACAGAAAATGTGTTATATGTGTAATAAAAAGCAGAATAAAGAAAATAAGTTATATTCTCTGGTAAGGTATATTCTCTTGGTCCCGTGACATGATTTCAAGCCTGCCCAATAAATCCTGAACACGAAAATAGTGAAAAACTTTTTAACGGTCTAACTCCACAATTCAGTACTACATGTTTTCGACAATATATTTCTGATATTTATGATGCGTTTAAAAGCAATTCTCTGAATTGCCTTGTCCAGCCTTTAACCACAATTAAACCTTATAAGTAACTGATTCGAAATGCTGTTTAGGGACAGAAATGTGACGTTAACACTAGTTTTAGTAGTATTTGGCATTTTTTATTTATTGGCATCAACTGATAGGTTTTTCTGTTTATTTTCACTGTCTAAACGTTGGAGCTCTCATTCTCCATCTTCATTAGTTTTTCTGTCTCTGTTCTCTGAACAGTGGCAACTGTTATCCGTTATACAGTGTGTTTTTTTTTAAGTTGTAATAGCATGTCAGGGTATCTGTGATGTGTACCTGTTCTTAAAAATGTTCTTAAAAATGTTTTAAAAAGTCTTAATTTGCCCTTCCACCAATTAAGGCCCTAAAAAGATCTTAAATCTGAGCAAAAAGTCTTCATAAACTCATGGCATTAAATGTTGCATATACTGCAACATTTACAAACATCTAAACAACTTTAAATCAAAATACATGTACTAGATATACATTGAAGATATTAAGTGAGTTTATTCTTAAAACTAAAACAAATATCTGTCAGTAGATTTTGAAACTTTAATTTTTTTTTTTTTTTTTTGAGCAGATATTTGACAGATATTTGTTCTTCCTTTAATCATAAACTAATTTTTATCAGTTTCTCATGAAATTGTCATTTGGATTTGTCATCTTCTTATCAGATACATGTGTCTTTAGACATTTAAAAAAAAAAAAGCCATAAAACACTGAGGAAGAGCTTTTTGCAGTGTGATCAGAAGGTATTATAAAAAAATGTTTTCTATATATGAGTTTTTTGTCTCATATAGTATGACATAGTGAGAATGTGGAGCTCATACTTGAGCAGGAAAAAAACACCTTATTTATTTAGAGATACAAACTGAG
Source organism: Cirrhinus molitorella (assembly GCA_033026305.1). Lineage (NCBI taxonomy): Eukaryota > Metazoa > Chordata > Actinopteri > Cypriniformes > Cyprinidae > Cirrhinus > Cirrhinus molitorella. The sequence continues at coordinate 3,229,936 of CM065135.1, forward strand.
CAATGCTGATGTTGATATGACCAAAAAGTAAGATGAAAATTCTGAATTTAATAAATATCAATGAGATCTTTATAACAGTAAAGCAGATGCTTACATAAAATTATAGAAATATTAGTCATACCTTTATATCTCCAAAAGTTTGTCTTAGTAAGGTATTTACATTCTTAGTTTTATGATCAAAGCATATAATGCAGTGCAATACAATGGTGATTGAGAGAAACAAATAAACATTTATCAAAAACCTGATGATCATATCTGAGACTCACATTTGAACATGATTTTTATTAAGAAAAAAAAATGAATATAATCAAGCACATTGAGAAAGTGATATTAAAAGTCATCAGTCAGATGACAGAAGGCATGTAGTAGATTGTGTTCAATTTTGATCATGTTAAGAGGCTTTAGAAATTTGTGCAATCACATATGATAGATAGAAAGTAGACTTTATCGGGTTAGGTGCCATTTATTTCTTAATCAAGTGCATCTTGTGTCGAAAGACATCTGTTATGCCAATGTCAACCAGAGGATCTTTCAAGGCTTTTGAAGTCTTTCAAGTTTAGTTTTTATTACCAATAATGTACTTCGTGTGTCTGTTCTTCCTTACAGACAGCAGTGAGTTTCTGGCTGATGACATCAGCATCATCGCTGGTGGCAGTTTGACCGGTTGGCACGCTGACTCGGCCTTCGTTCTCTGGAGGAGGATCTTGGGGATTCTCGGTGATGTGAACAGCATCCGCTGTGCCCGCATCCACGCCAAGGTCTTCAGTTACCTCTATGAGCTCTGGCACAAGCTGGCCAAGGTAGGTTGCCTTCATTTCCAGCAAAGCCTTGTTTACAGTTACCTTAGAAACTAAACGCAAAAGGTCTCATGTTTTCATGTACCCCTGTTTCAGATCAGAGATAACCTTGGGATCAGAGTGGATACAGACACAGCCATGACCAGGCCCTTGTTCATCCCTCCTCTGCGCATGCTGGCCTCTTGGCTCTTCAAGGTAAACATGCTTAAATTATCCATCGGGAACGTTCTCTGCAATTAGACTAGAACAGTTTTGCCCTGTTTCAATCAAGTGATCACCAAAGAAACATTACTGTATGAAGAGTTCAGATGCAAAAGCCTCTAAATCCACTTGACGTCTTTCTTTAAAAAACACATTTTTATCAGGCTCCGATGTATAGGTTTCTACTTAAGTACTGGTACTTCTATTGGGCTGAGGCTGGGATTTTAGCGAGTTTGAAGTAAAAGTATTTGATGGATGTATAATATGTGTCGAGCATTTACTCAGTATCATTATCTCATTTTTGACCGAGATGTAGGGCTGCTCAATTATGCAAAAAATCCTAATCACGATTATTTTGGTCAATATTGTAGTCACGATTAATCAACATGGTTATGAGTGGGTCCGGAACTTTATATGATTGATTAATTTAAAGGCAGCAATACAATAGAATGTTTTACTGTATTTACTCAGAACTTGTTGTGTTGAATTGGAATAGGCACATTGAATACGGAATGACTTATGATGTGTGTTCAGGCTACCATGCTGCCGTCAGAGTTCAAGGCTGGGAAGCTACAGGCATATAAGCTGATCTGTGAGATGATGACGAAACATCAGGATGTGCTGCCCAACAGTGACTTCCTGGTGCACCTCTACCATGTCATGCACAAAGGCTTCACCAACGACGATCAGGTACGACGAACAGATTGTGCATGCATTTTTTTTTTTTGCTTGGCATGTTATCGACCAGGAAGGGACATGGCATAGGAGTTGTGAAAGCTCCAGAGAAATTGCATAAATCGTACTCATTACGAAAAAGTAATGGCCAAAGGGGTTTTAGACAACTTTACGTCACAGTAGCAAAGCCATTTAGACTTTAATTAGAAATGCGTTGCTGTTCTTGTTTTCATTGTCCTCTTTCATTGATTTTTTTTTTTAATTTTTAGATGAAGAACCCTGTATTTAACCTAAACAAATTCCTAAAAAAAAAACACTAGACCAGTTGACCACTAGATGGTGCAACAGTCTTTTTTTTCTTGTGGTGCCGTAAAGGCTCTCTAATGCTACCTAATTCTGTACTTGATGAAATGCTTCTCTCCTAAACATTCGCAATGAGCTATTATGAAATAATCAAGAGAGTAAGTCTGATCTGATTTTTACACATACATACATTTTGTTTTTTTTTGTTTTTTTATGTTTTATTTATTTGTTTGTTTATGATTTTGCAGTATGTGTTCAGATGTCCAGTGGTGTGTGTGCTGGCACTGCACTCATTTCATTTCTGTTTCTTTTAATTCGGTCAAAAAATAAGAGCTCCTTTAATGTTGAGCTGCAATGGAAAAGCAATAGAGATTGGACAAGATAGACAGTGAAAGTGCTTTTGGCCACCGTTGTGGATCTACACACTGTTGTGTGTCGATAATAGATTCTATTTGTGTCACCGTTGGCTTGAAATCTCACTCTGAATCCACACAGGGACAGATGTGAAGGCCAGATAGAGTTCAGAGACAACGTGGAAAGAAGTGTAGAAGTGCATCTCTTCTGTTGTTGTTTTGCCACTCACTTGATGGAGTTGAGCTTAGTGTTCACATCTTACGCACTTCTGAAAGAACTCGTTCACGACAATACAGTTTAATAGCCAACTGCAAAAACAACGTAAATTGGGTTGGATATGGGCAGCAATTCAAACACAGTTCAGTGCCATTTCATTCTTTTCTGGTGCACTAAAAATAACTGTTCAAATCATATGTTCAGCTATAGAGTTTTGTACCTATTATAGACTTGTAACTTTAGCATCTCTTTGAATTTTTGCTTTTACTCCACCAGTCAAAGTATGGACTTATGGGACCTAAAAGTTTGTTTAAAAAGTTTGAATGGTAAACAGTACTAAGTCTTTGTTCAGTCCTGTACAAAACATGATGTTTAGTGTGAATCCATGCTCCTTTAACACAACAAAAATAATTAATGTAGTCTCTTTTTTGACAACAATTACATTTAATTAATGTGGCATTTAAAAAAAATATGTTGGATTCACTTAAAGGGATAGTTCACCCAAAAATGAAAATTACCCCATGATTTACTCACTCTCAAGCCATCCTAGGTGCATATGACTTTCTTCATTTAGATGAATACAATCAGAGTTATATGTGACCCTGGACCACAAAACCAGACATAAGTAGCACAGGTATATTTGTAGCAACAGCCAACAATGCTTTGTATGAGTCAAAATGGTCAATTTGTCATTTATGCCAAAAATCATTAGGATATTAATTAAAGATCATGTTCCTTGAAGATATTTTGTACATTGCCTACCATAAATAACTTTTAATTAGTAATATGTATTGCTAAGAACTTATTTAAAAAAATTAAAATTCTCAATATTTAGATTTTTTTTCACCCTCATATTCCAGATTTTCAAATAGTTGTATCTCATCCAAAAAATGTCCTATCCTAACAAACCATACATCAGTGGGAAGCTTATTTATTGCAATTTCAGAAAGTAAATGTAAAAATGTTTTGTGGCCCAGGGTCACATATTAAAAAATATCCTGGCTCTTCCAAGCTTTATAATGGCAGTAAATAGGTGTTGAGATTTTGAAGTTCAATAAAGCGCATCCATTTAGCATAAAAAGCAGCTCTGGGGGGTTCATAAGGGCCTTCTGAAGTGAATTGATGTGTCTGTCTATTCCCAAAAGCGCGCTAAATTCACAGCACATGCAATACACGAGTTCACTGCATTCACTGTGAACTGAGCCATTATGAGGCGCAGAAAACACTGGATCACGAGCTGATCGCCTGAACGAAGTACCTGCTTCGTACTGAAATGCGCAGACTTTATTTAGCCATATTGTGCTTTCGGCTTTAGTTCATTTGACAGATACCATGATATTGATAATACCGTTAGATCCCTAATATCTTATAAATTTAAAAACAATAATCAAACAGTCAGAAATTCACACTGTGACATTCCTAAGGTTGGGATTTGACAAGCATTGACTATTTTATGATTTTATATCAGTAGAAAGTCACTAGTTCACAAATAGAATTACCAGCATGCAATAACCATATACTGTTTAATAAACAGCATATAAAAAAAATCATATTTATTAATGTTTGTCATATGTATAATATATTGTATTGTTGAAATATTTATATATTAGTGCAAGCATTACTTTTACTGTGGTAACAAGTACATGAAACATTGTGCTATGAAATGTATCTGTACAGGAACCCTAGTCACACTGAAGCTGTAGTTAATGATTAGACCTTTCTTTGTGTACCGCTATAGGGACAGAAAAGTCAACAAATAAGAGCTCTGCCAACAGGTGTTGGACTGCTGGCTGGATTTAGTAAATACACACTGACCATCAGCACATTGATTTTTACCTCCGCCATCTGGAGTCATGTAAAGGTCACAAATTGAGGTATTTGTCTAAGAGCTGCCTTACATCTACAGTCTTCAGACGGAAAGAATGAATCGCGGCACATTCACCCATGTGTCTGTTGCACTGCTCTGACAATTTAAACCGTTTGGCCATGTTAAATTGTCACACACATGCTGTAGATTCAGAGTGTGCTTTCTGTATTTACCGCTGCATAATAGTCCCGCTTTGCAGAATTGCCGCTTCCTCCAAAATGCTCATTTTGGGTAATCACGCAGCAGTTTGGTGGCGCTTAATTACTACTGGTTGCTAAGCATTGCAAAGGTCAGTTATCGCAGAATGAGGGTAAAATGTCCCCGCAGATGCACCGCTTCCACCAATTTCACATCTCCCTCTCAGCAGGACTCTTTTTATGCTGCTAGGTTGTCTATATTGGTGTTTTTTTTCCTTCGTCTGACGGTGTTTACAAAGGATTCAATTAAGGAAGATGAATGTGGCAGTTACGGAGCAGCCGTGTTTGTTTATGCATTTGTTTGTTTGTGCACATGGTACAGTGGTTTCAAGAAACTGATGTGAGAGAGACAGAAACGGTTGGTGGTTTATAGAGCGGTTAAAGCATACACTCTGAATTATGTAATGTTTCGCACCTTTAGAGTACCTTATGAAGTCCAGAGACGTAGCCTGTGGGATTGTGCCTCAAAATGTAGTTAACCTGCGTTTGAATCTGTTACGAGTGAATTTCAGAACCTCCATCTCATTTCCTGTCAATACAAAGTAGGATTACTTTAATTTTTTTTAATCATTTATTAGAGTAATTTTATTTTTGAGCACACTTTTACTCCACTACATAAATTTGTTCATCATTACCCACTCCAAAATCCCACAGCAATGTCTAATTCCTGAAAGACTATTCAATTATAAATCTGTACCGAATCACAACGAATGATTCATTCATGAATTAGACTTATCTTAAAAGCTTAATGATTTAGTCAGAGTCAGTCAGGTTTTATTCAAAATGTGCTTGAGTTAAGCATGAAATAAAATAGCATAGATTAGTTTGCATGCATCTTTCCCACTTTTGAAGCAGTTTCAAATGGTATAAAATAGGTATGCTTGCATTATAAAAAATGTTAACATACATTGTCACATGTGACATTATTTTATGTTATAGCCTGTTTATACAATGTCTCATCACGCATTTTGTTTTTTGTTTTTTTATTATTAAGTACCATATGGCATATTTTGTTATTTTTACTTGTTTGCACACTTGCACACAGGAGCATAAATGTATATTTTAGCAAATTGAAGTTTCATTTATTTTTTATGGTGTATACTTTGGTAATAAAGTAAGATTTATTATTAAAGCTCATGTGCAGATCAATACATTTTCAATATCTTCATCTTTCTTACTGTAGTATGAAATGTATATAATTGCAAAATAAATATGGTTCAGCAATCAGTACTCTTTTTACTTTTTATACTTGTGTAAATTAAAAATCAAACACTTTTGTGCTTTTACTCAAGTAAAATTGAAAAGGACTGCTTATACTTTTACTGGAGTAATATTTTATTAGTTTATCCATACCTATTCAAGTACATGATTTGTGTACTTCATCTTCCATTGTTTTACTGTCCTGTGGCAAAGAGAATATCTTAAAACGTACATCTTTTGTTCCTCCTCTCTCATTTTCTGATTTGCTCAGGATGTGTTGAACACGATGATTAGGTGGTGCTCACCACGCTTCTTCTTCCTGGGCCTGCCGGGCTTCACCATGCTTGTGGGAGACTTCATCACCGCAGCTGCTCGTGTCCTCAACACTGACTCTTTTGAGGTACTGCTGCTGCTGTCAGTGCAGTGAAATAAATGTATCCACATCTACACTACTTACAAAAGCACACAGCTTAATGTCTGTATTTTCTGTATTTTCTCCTGTTCTTGTCAGGCTCCAAGGATCGAGGCTCAGACAGTTCTTGGTTCGCTGGTGTGCTTTCCTAACCTATATCAACAGATCCCCTCTTTGCAGTCCGTTCCTGGATCTGAGGATATCGTAGTTGGCAAAGAGGACATGAAGGTATGCAGTTACAAAAGTCGACCGAATCCCACATTTTATTACACACATCTAATGATGATTTTATAGAGGAGATTAGCTCTCCATTCAGCTGTTAGAGTTAGCATGTTAATTTGTTAATGGGATCACAGGTTGCACATATAGGTGTGAAACTGTCAATGGCAAATGCAAAGGATAATGTACAGATGGAGGAGGCCTAGTGTCATTTAACAGATTTAATTTAATTAATTCTGTCATTTCAAACCCTTATGACTTACTTTCTCAAGATGTTTAGTTGATAATGGCTGTCCTCAAACTAAGGTGTTGAATGACACCTGTAGACATCATCTAATAGTAATTGTTGCTAAAGTAGGCTTGTCTTTGCATGAAAATAATGTAAATCGAAACCAAACCAAAGACATGCATTTTTCATAATTCGCTATGGATGTAATGATATCAAAATAATATCATGATATGAAGTCCAGGCACAATATTATTGTGAAATGAAGACTTGGGAAAAAAATGAAAATGCATTTTAAAGTTAAATTATTCTAATGCACTTTGAGAGTTCAAAATTACGAGCTCCAACCCATGTTCTTAACTAAAAAAAATGTCGGGAAAAAAAGTCAGTGAATTGACTTGTACCTGAACTTTAAAAGGGAATCAACCCTCTTTTTATTTGTGGTATACTTTCTCAGTCTGAATTACATTCACACTGGTGTTTTAGGAAGCCAAACAATTTAGAATATAATAATAATAATAATAACAACAACAACAACAACAGTATTAGTCATATATTATAAAACAATTTGGACTGCAGTAACTTTACTCATGTAAACCACTAGCTGTCTGCAATTCATACTGTACTTTTTAAGCTTATATTTTGATGGAAAACTCCAGCTTCAGTGAAAACAGGCTTGTTGTGGTGGCCGTTGCACTCACAAACGCGCACTAAATTCACACATTCAATAGACACATACATTCACTGTGAACTGAGCCGTTCTGAGGCACAGAAAAAACACTGGATCACGAGCTGATCGCCTGAATGAAGTGCACGCTTTGAAAACAGACTTGATGAAGGGATTAAGCCATGCTGTGCTTTCAGTTTTAGTTTGTTTGACAGATACTGTGCGATTATGTACAAAGCATATTGGCCCAAAACACAACATTAATTACATTGTATGTTAGAATAAGAAAGACTATAATACTGAACCTTGAACCATCTGTTAACATAAATATGTTACCAAATGTACTAGTATTAACTGTCTTTGTCATGCTTTCTATTTGTAGGACTACCTTGTAAACATCCTTTTGAAAACTGCACGCAATGAGACATGTGAAGGAGCCAGGTACTGTACAACCAGATCATTCCTTGACTAACGTATATCCTTATGTGTAGTGATCTTGCATTCATTTTTGATATTTTACTTGTTACTACACAATCACACTGATGTGTTTTACATTTTGAATGATATAATATAGCCACCCCCTTCTAATGAACAGGTTTGACTAAGATTGTACTAATCTTAGGCCTGGTTTCATAGACAGAGCTTATCTTAAGCCAGGTCTAGGCCTTAGTTAAATTAAGATATTTAAGCAGCTTTTATAAAAAAAAAAAAAAAACATTACAAGTGTGCATCTTTAGACAGAACAATGGCACTGACATATTTTAAGATATATTGGAGCAAGATATTATTAGTTGAGACAGCCCAAACATGTTTTTTAGTCTGGGACTGCCTTTAAGCCATGTCTGTGAAACTGGATGATAATGTTTAAGCGGATAATGGTATTCTAGGGAATTGTGTAAAAGTTGTGTAAAAAATTTGTGAAAAAGTTTGGACAGGTCCCTTTTTTATTCTAACATGACAATGCCTCTGTGTATAAGGTGAGGTACATAGAGAAATGTTTGATTCAGTCAGTGTGGAAGAACTTGATTGGTCTGTATAAAGCCAAGTTCTAATCGCAGCTTAAATTTAAATGCAGACCTTGAGCCAAAAACTCAGACCAGACACCAATCACTTGTGCATATGGGTACAGTCATTTTAGACACTTCCAAAACTGAAGCACAGTTGAACAGAGATGGAAATACAGTTTTGAAATACATGAATTATGCTTCCATCTTTGTTGCTGCAGTTTTGGAAGTGCCTTTTTCTGTTCTAAAGAAGGGGGTGTCCCAATACTTTTGTCCGTATAGTGTATGTACAAGTCATTGGTGTTTGGTGATGAGATTTGGCTCAAGGTCTGCATTTAAAGTCTCACCAGAGGTGTTCAGCTGGGATTAGGACTTTATGCAGACCAGTCAAGTTCTTCCACACTGACTGAATCAAACATTTCTCTATGAACGTTACCTTATACACAGAGGCACTGTCATGTTAGAGTAAAAAAAGGCTCCTGCCCAAACTTTTGCTATAAGATTAGAATTACACAATGCCCTAGAATATCATTATATGCTTAAACATTAAGATTAGTACTCATTGAAATTACTAAAGTAGTCAAACCTGTTCTTTAGAAGGGGGTGTCCCAATACTTTTGGCAATATAGTGTATGAATGACTGCTCCATTGCTGTTTTACCGTGTTTTAGGTGTGTAGCAATCTGCAGTCTGGGGCTGTGGGTGTGTGAGGAGCTGAGACAGACAGAAACTCACCATCAGGTCAAAGATGCCATTAACGTCCTGGGTGTCACACTGAAGGTAATTGTATTTGATCTGTTCTTACTGATCAGATTGATAGATCTGTCATACTAGTCTGTATTAGTTGTATTAATAATTGTTAGTAATTTACCAGTTTGAGCTGCATCTCACATCTGAAAACAAATTCCAAAACAATTTTTTTTCTTTTCTAAAAAAAAAATATATATTATTTTTAATCAAAAAAAAAAACAACCTTTTCTTTTTCGATTCCGTTTTATTTTATTTACTATATAATTAAAAAGGAAAACTTGCTATGTATACTGCACTAAGCTCTTTTGCTGATTTGGATTGCTTCCATTGTCCTCATTTGTAAGTCGCTTTGGATAAAAGCGTCTGCTAAATAACTAAATGTAAATAAATATAATGTTCACCCATTGTACTTCAGTATAACATAACATGTAAAGTTACCACAAATTCCAAATGCTTAGCAAATACTGTATTATTGTTAAATTGCTGTATAATTGATAAGATTATTTAAAATGTGGTTGAGTCATTTGAAACCACTTGTTTTCAAATGATAGCTTCTATCCTGGGTGTTCTCGTTTCCTTCCTTATGCAGCGGTGATCACATCCTGTTCATGTTGACTCAGAGCAGCTCAGGCCAAATTAAAGGTTCAGGAACAGGGTTTCCATCTCTAAAAGCATGTGCTGTTGGGAGTTTATGTGTGGCTGCCTCTCTTCCTTTACTCTGAGACAACACTCTCTCACCTCAGATTCCTCATGCGCCCAGAGCAAGAGAGAATTGTGGGTAGAGCAGTAGACACAATCCATTAATCTGGAATCTACCTAGCGAAGCATTTTTTTCTAAAAATAGAAAATAGAAATAGATTTTTTTTTTCTGTGATAAATAGAAATAACAAACAGTAATAGAAATTACACAAATACTCCAGTGTGTTTGTGCATATATTATTTTTCAATGTCATCTTTTACAACACAATACCTTCTGATTTATCACACATCAGATAATTTATTCCTGTGATCAAAGCATCATTACTCTAGTTTTCAGTTTCACATGAACCTTCAGAAATCATTCTAATATGCTGATTTGATGCTCAAGAAGGATTTCTGATTATTATCAATGTTATCAACCGTTGCTTAATATTTTCAGATTCTTTAAATCGTTTAACAGAATTTATTTATTTAATTATTAATTTATTTGAATTTGAACAGCATTTATTTGAAATATATGACATTTTTATTCAATATTTAAATTGTATTATTTTTTTAAAGCACAAGAGGTAAAACCTTTTCTACTAAGCATTAGTATGGAATTATGCATATAAATAAGAAAAGTACATGTCTTTTCTCCTGATCATGTTCATTTAGTGAAAGAAGTAATGAAAACATGCCTTTTTTGTGTTTATTTTTTCATTTTGTCTGGGTGGTAACGTGAGAGTGGATGTACTTTTGTCTTTTAGTTTGGAAATAAGGTGGTGGCCAATGTGGCCTGTGACATCTTTCAGCTACTGATTTCTCACTGGCAGCACTTACAGAGACTGGATCCGTCCCTTCCTAAAAGAATTATAGAGGTACGAACCATCTCCCATCAGCGTGATGCATCTTTTGTGGAATTGTGTAAGTGGCACCTGCTTAATCTGCACTTTTTCTGTGTTGTAGATTTTTGTAGCAACCATAGCATTTCTTCTGCCCAGTGCTGAACACTCAACAGTTGAGGCAGATAAAAAGGTAAGCAAGCAAAACATCTCCATTGGCGTGAGCAGCGTTGGACATTGGAATTCAGAATGAGCAGCAGCTCTCTGTTATTCTGTCTCTCTACTCGTTGTTCCATCCTTCCTAACAGCTTGTCTTTGGCAGGTTTATTGATTGTTTTGTAGTTGTGTCAAGTGTGCTGAATGAATGCTTTTTCCATGCGCTGTAGTTAATGGTGTCTCTACTGCTGTGCCTGCTGGACTGGTGCATGGCCGTACCTCTCTCCATCCTACTGGAGCCCATCACTATGCCTGTGCTAGACGACCCCGCCTCGCAGAAAGCCCCTCTACTCGACTACATTTACAGGGTGGGTACAGAAAATAAAGCGGAAATATTCCAGCACATGTGTGTGTGCGTTATGCTCTAATATAAATGCACTCGTCCCCTCAGAGCTCATATTTAGTCATCAGACACTAATGAGAGGGCATTGAGGGGCACCGAATAAATGAGATATTAGTCCCGGCCTGTTGTGCAGATGCAGACAGACACAGACCTTTGTGCAGATGTCATGCTCCCAGAAAAAAATGGCCAAATTATTTAAATGTCCCATTGTTGGATTGATAAGCTCGTCAATGAATGCTGAACTCAAGAATTCAGTTCATCATCATATGAGAGAAAATGCACCTGCTGCAAAGGGGAAAGGGGAAGAATAAATGTGCTTTGTTTTCCTGTGCGCTCGTTTGACTGTTAATCATTTTCTGCTAGTTATTATATGCTCAGTGGGATTACTTTAATCTCTCATTTGTCAGAGCTGAATAGCGTCTAACGCGAGCACATGTACGTGGCCCTCACCAGGACAGGGCACCAGTACTCGCGCGTTCGAGTGTCGTGTCTCAGTTAAGTGCAAGAAATAATGATTAGCATCTCAAGCCTATAGTACTACTCAAATAATAATTGGTAATGACTGTCTTTTAATGTTATGGAGTCTTGGTTCATTTATGCAGCACAGTTTGAGAAGTGCCACTTACAACATTTACAGACTAATGAAAATCACTCTGAATCCTTAGAACAGCCAAATGCGGTTTAACGCTTAACAATTTCTTTTATTTTTCTCTCTTCTTATCACTGTATGACTGCTTTATACCACGCCAGTTTGTTTCCTAACAGGAAAAGCATTCCGTTTATGGCTTAAGAAATTTCTGCCCTTACAAGTAAATATGGCCTGACTGAAGTCCATTGTAAGAGGGTCTGTTACTGATTTACATTGGGAGATGATCCATCACACCTTTGAATGACCCGTACCTCTGATATATCAGCAGTTTCCATTTGCGCCAGATGGCACTAATGGCTCTATGGTGGTGATTATGTGGCAAATGAAAGTTCTGTGGTTTTATTTTTAGGTATTTTTACAACGTGGATTTATATCTGATTGTGTTTACGTAGCTTACAGGGTGGTTGTTTGCTGCGTGAGTGTGCGGTGTTTGAGAATGAGCCAAGGGATAAAGCCTTAATTAAATCAAACAGAGCAAACCTGTTCAGGCACTATGATAAACTGTGCTGGACTGTGTCTTATCTTCTCCAGCCAATAGAGCCATGGCCATCTGTTTTTGCACATCGATACACTCCCATATCACTGGAGAAATAGATTATTAGCCCATAAAGCCCCTCTCGCTGGGTTTCCTGGCTTAGCATTGTAAATATCGTCCCATCTCCATATGGCGGCCCTGTAGCGCTCAACCGCACCGTCTGGGTGTAACAACAATGTTTCAATCTATTACAGATTTCTGTTTAATGCATCTCAGTGGAGTGCCAAGAAGAGCGTCTTCATGGCTGAAGTCATCTCGGAGTTGTTGATCCTAACAGAGCTCGCTATTTGACGCATTCTCATTAGACTTGCATTAACGTCTAAACAATGCCATTAGTGTCTTATGCATGACATGTTGTATTCCTAATTCAGTCTGGAACAACTGAGAATGCAATTTATTATTATTAAATAAATAATCTGGCTTATTTTCTAAAGGTGTTCCCCAGGGTTCTGTATTAGGCCCACAAATCTTTTCTTTTTGTTTCATTTTTCTTTAGTTGTTCTTTTTGTAGTGTGTTTCTCTGGTGTGCTTAATTCGCTGTTCTGCTGTCTTAGGTGCTGCACACTTGTGTGTCAGGGTCTAACCTGCACACTCAACAGAGTCACTACCTCCTCAGCCTTGCTGATCTGTCCACAGACTATGAGCCCTTCCTTACTTTAGGCAATGTCAAGAGCTTTGAACCACCGCCTGTACACAATGTCATGGGAGACTTTGGAAATCTCCTCACTGTGGCTGAAGGTAAGAAATTTCTATGTTAATCTTATTGCAATTATACATTACATTTACATTTAGACATTTAGCAGGCGCTTTTATCCAAAGCGACTTACAAAGGAGAACAATGGAAGCAATCGAAATCAACAAAAGAGCAACAAAACATGCAAGTGCTATGTCGTGTCTCATTTAGCCTAACGCAGTACATGTATCAAGGATTTTTAAAGTACATAATAAATAAAAGAAAATAGATAGGAGGGAAGCAATCTAGTGTTAGAGGCCTTTTAGCTTTTTTGTTAATTGCAAAGACAGAAACTAGTGTTACCAGTGTTAGTGGGTTTTTTTTTTAGAGAAAACATGCAGTAAGTAAATGGATAGAGTACAAATCTAAAAGAGCATAATTTAAAGAATAGAATTAGAAAAGACTGTGCTAGAGTTAGAGGGTTAAATAAAGATGGAAAATATTAGTTTTTAGCCGATTTTTGAAGATGGCTAAAGACTCAGCTGTTCGGAGTTGGCAGGTCATTCCACCAGGAGGATACATTTAATTTAATTTGGGGGCAGCCGTGGCCTAATGGTTAGGGAGTCGGACATGTAATCAAAAGGTTGCAGGTTCGAGTCCCAGGTCTGGCAGGGATTGTCGGTGGGGTGAGTGATTAATCAGCGCTCTCTCCACCCTCAATACCACGACTGAGGTGAGACCCTTGAGCAAGGCACCGAACCCCCAAACTGCTTCGATAGCGATAGCAATATGGCTGCCCACTGCTCCGGGTGTATGTTCACGGTGTGTGTGTGTTCACTGCTGTGTGTGTGCACTTGGATGGGTTAAATGCAGAGCACAAATTCCGAGTATGGGTCACCATACTTGGCCACACGTCACGTCATGTGAAAGTCCGTGAAAGTGATTTTGTGCCTCTTTGGGATGGCACAATAATGCGCCCTTCACTTGCAGAATGCAAGCTTCTAGAGGCACATAAGTCCGAAGTAATGAATTCAGGTAAAGGGGTGCAGAGTGGTGGTTCTGTAGACAAGCATTAATGCCTTGAATTTAATGCGAGCAGCTACTGGTAGCCAATGCAGACTGATGAAGAGAGGTGTGACGTGCATCCTTCTCGGCTCATTAAAAATTAGTCTTGCTGCTGCATTCTGGATCAGTTGTAAAGGTTTGATAGAACTGGCTGGAAGACCTGCCAAAAGAGCATTGCAATAGTCCAGCCTGGACAGAATAAGAGCTTGAACAAGGAGTTGTGAAGTATGTTCCGAAAGAAAGGGCTGGATCTTCCTGATGTTGAATAAAGCTAATCTGCAGGACCGGGCAGTTTTAGCAATGTGGTCTGAGAAAGTCAGCTGATCATCAATCACAACTCCAAGGTTTCTGGCTGTTTTTGAAGGAGTTATGGTTGATGTGCCCAAATGAATGGTGAAATTGTGATGTGAGATTATGTGTTTAAATTTACTAATGCTTCCAAATATATGTTCATATATAGTAAAATAACCATATTTCATCATCTTTAATGTCTGTAATGTAAGGCGAATTTTACAAAATTTACTATGTCAACTTTTGAGCATTAATTGCGGAACTGCTGCATCTCCTTTGAAAAGCAAAGAAAGTACAAAAAAAGGGAACATTTTTAATTTGTCCTTTGAGTTTATCCTGAGCTCTTGTGAATCATATTAGAGCAAATGTAGCACAATGTGAAATGAAATAGAATTTTAAAGAGGTGTGCATTAGTTCCCTCATCCACTCAAAGCAAGCCCATTTATGCCAATTATTAAAGAAATCATTTTTTCCTTCTCCGACCTTGCTTTATCCATTAGGCAATATTTCTTGTGTGTTTTCTACCTTGGCATGTCATCAAATGTCATCTGTTTTTGGTGGGGTTGGGCTGTGGGCTGTGGTGGGGGGGTGTTCTTTCCTCTTTCAACAGGGATGCCTTTTATGACCGTACATTTATATCTGTGGAGTAGAGGAAGAAAAAGAATGCTGGCTTTTGCAACGCAAACATCTCCATCCATTGACATGCCTTTTATATCTCTGCGTACGAAAAAAAACAAACAACCTCAGCCAAAGAGCAACTCATAAGCAATATCCCAGTACCTAGCTCATATTGATTAGTTCACTTCAAAGCTCTGTGCATCCCTAATGCAACTTGCTCGTCTTTGCAAAGAGCTTTTTCCACTTTGATGGGGATGATGGTATTGATAGCACTGTCACAATGTGAGCACTTCGTTTTTTTCCCCCTCCTCTCTCTCTCTCATCTCAATCTTAATATCCACTAATGACAACACTAGATTTCTCACTTTGAGAGGTGTTCAGCATTCAGAGGACTTTAATTCATAGTGCTTGCAGAGCCCTATTCACTCCTCACGAAAGGTGTGATGCTCATTAGTGCAGTCCTTTGATAGATATTTTAAAGGTGTCTGTATGGACACCCATGTACGTGGTGCAAACGTGGGAAAATGGTCTCCATTGGTCATGGCAGCTAAAAGCCAGTGTACAGATCAGCTTTTCAGAACAAGTGAGGGAATATACTGTACACTTATGATGCTTCAAACCAAAGACTTTGGTTCACCCTGGAAACACTTTCAGTGAAACCTGACAGATTTCTGTCCCTCCAAATTTTGACACTTCAGAAAGTTCATAAAGAGATCATAATCTGTACGAATTGAGCAGTTTAATCCAAATTACATTTTATATGATGAACAGACACATACACAGAGTACATCAAGAGGTTTGTTCTCACTTATTAAGCAAGTACGTTTGTACGCAAGTAAGCTTCTGTTTACAAAATTTCATGTGCTGTATGTATATGCATTGAGATCACTGTTTTTATGTGAATATTTTTTTTTCATGTAAAATGATTGTGTCTTCTAGTCAGAAATTTTGTATGTTAAAAAATAAATACGACCTCACGTTGTCAATCACGTTTACACACTGCGTCCGAAACTTTCATCCATCATAAAAAAATTGGATCAGGTTCGATTTTCTGCATTTCCGCATCTGTAGCAAGCATTTTAATAGAAGAGGATAACGAAAAAACACATAAGAAAATTCAGTGTGCAATGACCTTTAGGTTAAATTGTTCTATTCAAATGGATTACGTCTACAGTATAAAATATTTATGACTTTCTAAACCATCAAAGTTTTGGTTACATGGACTTTTAATGGAGCGACTCCAACATATATTCATTTGTGTTTTGAAGGTGAACCAAAGTCTGATTTGTAACAACATGAGAGTAATTATACATAATGTAAATATTTCCTATTTTTTCTTTTAAATATAATTTAAAGGATTAAATTCTTGACACTATATTGAAATAATATTTTTATTGTCTTAGTGTATTATGTAGGGCCCTATGAAATCCGTTATATTTTTTCCAAATTCTGTGTTTTTTTTTTTTGTTAAAAATGTTCTGTTCAATTTTTTTCCGTTTTACTTTTTCTCGACTCCTTTTGAATGGTTAAATTAAATTGAAAAAATCATAAAGCATGTCTAATTAATTAAAATCATTAAACTTATACAATTTCACATACATTTATTAAAAGTTTAACAAAAATTACGTGTCTAGGGCCCTGTGAATTGTTTTATTGTTATCGAATGATGTGCTTTAGCGTGTAATTATTTGAATGCATAAAAACAACTTAATGCATTTCAATTTACTCTTAAAATAGCCTTATGAAATATTTTCCCCCTCAGAAATAAGTCATAAAACAGTAATTTCATTTATCTTTTAATTATTGAAATTTAAACTAACTTTATTAATTTATTTTTATTTTTTTATTTTTTTTTTGAAAAACAAAGGAGATTTACTATTAAAACTAAAACGTGGAAGAAATGTTATGTGAATATTCCTTTAAAAAGGAGCATTATAGGAGCATATATATAGCATTTTTATGACTGTATTCTGCGATCTTGTCTGCGTTTTTAGCATCATGGAAATCACATTGTACTTTTATTCTCTGTCTCTTTTAATGTGCACTGACCCTTTTTAAATAAATGAATAGATATTTAAATAAATAAAATAAATTGATGACATAATTTTAGTTTTTGGGTGAACTAATCTTTTAAATATACCTTCAAGCTGTATTTTTTCTAATTTACTAAACTGAAGTTGTTTCATATCCCAGAAAAGAAAAGGAGAAGCATGGAGCTGATTCCTCTGACTGCTCGGATGGTAATGACACACCTGGTCAATCATTTGGGCCACCATCCTCTCAGTGGCGGCCCTGCCCTCTTAAACAGCCTGGTCACCGAGAACCACGACAACCCCTACGTAGAGTCTTCTGAGCTCTCGTCTGAAGTCTTCAAAAGCCCCAATCTACAGCTCTTTGTCTTCAATGACAGCACGCTAGTCTCATACCTGCAGATCCCCTCTGACAGTTCCAGCGCTGCTGCGGTAGGTGCCAACCCGAGGGATCATTCCTCTGAGGTCCGCGTCATCGTCAGGGACATCTCAGGAAAGTACTCGTGGGACGGCGGTGTTCTGTTCCGCACTTTGGACGGAACTGGCTTGAGTTCTGCTGGCAGCAGAGATCAGTTGTCACACGATGCCGCTCGCTCTGAAAAGCAGGGTTCAGTCCGCTCTAGTAAATGCTCCTCTGAGTTGGAAGTGGAAAATGGCGTGGACGTGTTGGACCAGCTACTGGAAGACCTTGGCCACAGCAGCCCCGAATGCCTGCCGCAGCCCCAGCTGAGGCTCACCCAGCCACCCTCTCCACCCATCGGCATGAACCCGGAGATGGAAGGGCTCATCATGGATGCCATCCACAGACAGGCCAAGCAGGAGGACGAGGAGCTGGCCCGGCGACAGACTGAAGACCCCAGCATCAGAGCAGAGAGACAGAGAGAGCCCACGCACCATGAGCCAAAATCTCCTTTTTACCTCTGCAGACTTATCCTCAACGACCTCGGCATGAACTCATGGGATCGCAGGTACAGTATTTCATGAGACTTTCTTGAATGAATAGTCACCCAGTTGCAAAGCTGCTCTTTTCCTTATCGTTGTTCATTGGTTCTTACAAGCCTCAAGACCATTTGTGACCCTGGACCACAAAACCAGTCATAAGGGTTATTTGTTTTACTTTTTATACATAATCTGAAAGCTGAAATAAATGATGTATGGTTTGTTAGGATAGAACAATATTTGGCTGAGATACAACTTTTTAAAAATCTGGAATCTAAGATTGCAAAAAAATCTGAATATTGAGAAAATCACCTTTAAAGTTGTTCAAATAAAGTTCTTTGCAATGCATATTACTAATCAACTAAGAAATGTACAAAATATCTTCATGGAACATGATTTTTGGATATTTTTGACCCATACAGTGTCTTTTTGGCTATTGCTACAAATATACCTGTGCTACTAAGACTTTAGTTTTTGGTTTTGTGGTCCAGGGTCACATTTCTAAAATTCCATATCTTTTGTTTTGGTCATGGTTCCCTTTCTGTGGGATATAATGTAAAAATAAATGTGGGAACTCTTATTCTGTTTAATTGAATAAACAATGCATTAAGACAAAGGCATGTCATGTTATACCCTGACATAATTTGTTTGTTGAACCTTGTCAGGTGAAAACAGATTTTTATCAGAAACTACAGAGTGGGACTATCATCACTGATCCCTGTTCACATTATTCACATTAAAGTTGCATATTTTTGTTAATTTTTGAGATATACTTAAATTACTATAATTATGTCTGGAAGAGCTTTCTATGAATCTACTTTTATAGTGCCAGTTTTTTTTTCTGAATAAAAAAGCAGCATTTATATAGTACATGTAGGCTATATATGATTATGACATTTTTTTTATTTTAGTTTTATTTTTTTATCTTTTATTTTTTTTAATGCCTCTTTGCATACCACAATATATGAGCATGCCAGAAATATACTGTTTATTTTTATTTTATTTTTATTTTATTTATTTATTTTTTACTCCTGAGCAATGTTATAATGCTATGGTGTTTACGGTCTTCAGAGGAATAAGCCTGCAGATTACTTACATACCTTGGTTGTACTTTGGTTGAACTGGGATAGAAGTAAACATTCTAACATTGAAAAAAATACAGTTTGAGTGATTTCTCATTTGTCTCTCCATTCATTTTTTGGAAATTTATTCCTGGTTTTTATGACTGTTCCATTTCTATTTCTCTTCATAGAAAAAGCTTTCATCTTCTAAAGAAGAACTCCAAGCTCTTGAGAGAGTTGAAGAATTTGGACTCGAGGCAGTGGTAAGGGTTTCTGCATCTATACGGCCTCATTTCAGAAGACCACAACATCTGATGTCCGTGCCTTGTAGTTTCATGCAGATAATCACACACCAAGTAAATCAGCGACATGAAAACATTATCGTAACCTTCTGCCTGACTCCTCGGCACTTAATGCTAAAAATCAGCAGCAAACAACAGCATGCATTTGGAGAGCTCAATCATGCAGCCTAATGCCAGTCTACAGAGAGTGGCTAAATCCTTTAAAAGCACTATTAAGGAGACATGTCTTAAGACCACTCTCAGATACTCCGCTCCTCACGGCCTAATCCTGCCCACGTCTGGCTGATCACAGCTCCACACTTCTCAGCCAACAGCGATCAATAGGCGCTCAGAGTGGCTAATTACAGAGGCTTATTAAAGAATACCCCCAGGATCGGGCCACCGTTTCCTTCTGCATGCATAGCCGACCCACTCATGGCAACCGCTGACTGAGCATGCCAAACATCACACTGCAAGGGCATGATGCTTCCTTAGCAACACCGCTCAAAAAGACACACACGCCTCACACGTACACACTGCATACCTGGATTTGATTTATTTGCAAATAGCTGTGAAGTTATACCATTTTATGCAAAAAGTAATTTAATAAGGCATGTTTTGATGATAAAATAGAGTATGATTTAAAGAGCACAACAAAGGTGGGCTACTGGGCATCCTGTTATGTACCTACATGTTTCAAAGAAATCACAGCTGTTCTTTAGAGTGAGAACTAATAGATAGAGTTCAGAATAATTGTTATTAATTATTAACTTACTAAAACCATCATATTTACCTCTGTTCTACATTTTATACTTAGCTCTTTGTACCACAAGATGTCTTTTAACACTTAAGATCATTTAGACCCTTTCTGCTCTACACATTTTTTTGAAAATATACATTATTTAGCATTTATATTATTTACATATGCACCCTTATGCTTTTTTTTAACACAAATTTTAACTACGGTCATTATAGTTAACTAAAACAAAACATTTTTTTTTTTTTTTTTATTTAAAGTAAAATAAACTTCAACTGAAATATATATAAACATATATATATATATATATATATATATATATTATTCTATTTTACCTAGTTGTCAGGGCAACATTTCTCCCTTTTTTAATTTTGGTAACCTTGAGGTAATAAAAAAAACTGAAACTTGAATAAAAAAAACTGATAAAAACTATGAAAACAAGAAAAATAAAAATATGAAAAAATAAAAACTAATTTAAAATATTTAAAAATACTATATCGTAATGATACTAAAATAACAGAACCAGAAAAAAAGAAAAAAAAACAGATTTGTGAAAATTTAGCACATTTACTCCACCCCAAAACAAAATTTGTCATTAATCACTTACCTCCATGTCATTCCAAACCCGTAAAATCTTAAAAAACATATATTTGGATGAAAATCAGGAGCTTTGTGGCTGTCCCATTGACTGCCAAGTAAATAACACTGTCAAGGCCCAGAAAAGTTTGAAAGATGTCGTCAAAATAGTCCATCTGCCATCAGTGGTTCAACCATAATTTTACGAAGCTTCAAGAATACTACGAGAATGCCGTTCTCTGTCAGCTGCATCACGCGGATACAAATCAAAACGTAAATAAACCTATCCATGTGCTGCGACTGACATATAACAGTGTACTCTGTTTGTGTCCAGTAGATACTTTCCAAAATGGCGAGGTGAGACAAATTGTTGAATAAATTTGTTATTGTTGTTTTCTTCGTGTACAAAAAGTATTCTTGTTGCTTTCTAAAATTATGGGTGAACCACTGATGGCAGATGGACTATTTTGACGACACCTTTCATACTTTTCTGGGCCTTGACAGTGTTATTTACTTGGCAGTCGATGGGACAGCCACAAAGCTCCCGGTTTTTATCCGAAATATCTTAAATTGTGTTCTGAAGATAAACTAAGCTTTTACGGGTTTGGAACGACAAGTGATTAATGACAAAATTTTCATTTTGGGGTGGAGTAACCCTTTAAGAAGAAAAAACTGAACAATCATATTTCAGACCCCTTTCTATACATCCTATTTTGTCTTTATGATGTTTCTACACTTTGATTGCATACACAGTCCACATCAAATGTGGTGACACCCGAAATGACTTGTCCGTTTATTTTGTGTGTTTTTGTTTCCAGTCGAGAGACGCACAAGATTGCCGTTTTCTACATTGGAGAAGGCCAGGAGGACAAATTCTCCATTCTGTCCAACACAGAAGGCAGTCAGGCTTATGAGGACTTTGTCTCTGGACTGGGATGGGAGGTGAAATAACACATCAAATGCACTTGATGAGTAGTGAGAGGATGCTGTGTCCTGGGAATAAGTCAGAGCATCAGAACGTTTCTCTCTCTCTTTCAGGTTAATCTGGCCACTCACTGCGGGTTTATGGGTGGTTTGCAGAGAAATGGCAGCACAGGTAGCACAGCACCATATTACGCTACTTCCAACGTGGAGGTCATCTTCCATGTGTCGACACGGATGCCTTCTGACTCGGATGACTCCATCACCAAAAAGGTAGATTCAGTCACCTAATTTCCTGTTTGACAAGAACCATACGCATTACAAAAAACATTCTGCCTTTAGATAGATGATTTACTGATTGACACAAGAAACTGGTGAAGAGTTGTCTTTAAAAGTAGCTTTCGAGAGAATATTTTTTATACAAGGTTTATAAAATGCTACTGCATGGTTAGGAGTGCAGGCTTTTCAGCCACTTTACATTCAGAGAGGAAAGGAAAAAACTTCAGTTTTAAAGTGACCTTATGTTAAACCCAGCCTTTTAGTTGTTGTTGCTATCTCAGTAAAGCTTTCTCCTATCAGCCCTTGTTCTGCCACTGCCAAACAGCAAGAGAGAAGCAAAAAATGTAGTGAAAATTGAGTGCATTTATATATCTAGTAGTTATATCTAGTCACCAAAATGGTCTTAGTATGCCATGGAAAGCTACACGCAAGTTAAATCATACAAAGAAATGTATGATGAAGATTTAGAAGTAAAGCATTCGCCATAGGTGCTTGACAAGTAAAATATCACACCGGAGATGTTAAAACACAAACAAAATTACATCCAATGTGTAGTTTATTTAAAAGCAAGTTTACAAAATCTGCAAATAAATAGTGTATAAGAGCATAAATGAAACACAATTTATAAAGCCATTCTAAAACTAGATCTGCTGGGTACAAAAAACAGCACCAGGTTTACTGTGCTCAAACGGCAATAACCTAGTTTCTTTTTGTTTCTAACACAATCTGTCCACTAATTTCACAACATTTTCCTGCTTGTGCTAATTGTAATGTACCGTTTTGCTAAAATAAACTCTTGTTTATAGTAATATAATAAATAGGACAGAAAACACACAAAAACAAAAGGCCAAAAAACAGGAAATAGAACAGCAAACCTTATATTCACTACCAGTCAAAAGTTTTTGAACAGTAAGATTTGTAATGTTTTTTGAAGAACTCTCTTCTGCTCAGCAAGACTGTATTTATTTGATCCAAAACACAACAAAAGCAGTAATATAGTGAAATATTTTTACTATTTAAAATAACTTTTCTATTTGAATATATTTTACCTTTTCAGCATCATTACTCCAGTCTTCAGTGCCACATGATCCTTCAGAAATCATTCTAATATGATGATAAAGACATTATTAACGTTACAAAAGATTTCTATTTCAGATGAATGCTGTTCTTCAGTATAATAATATATAATAGATGTTTTTAGCAGCAAATCAGAATATTTAAATGCTTTCTGAAGGATCATGTGTAATAATGCTAAAAATGTATCTTTGAAATCACAGGAATAAATTACATTTTAAAATATATTCAAATAGAAAACAGTTGTTTTAAATTGTACAAATATTTCAGAATTTTACCGTTTTTGCTGTACTTTGGAGCAAATAAATGCAGGCTTTGTGAGCAAAAAAAAAACTTCTTTGAAAACATAAAAAATCTTACTGTTCAGAAAGGTTTGACTGGTAGTGCAAAAATCGAAAAATCCAAAAGAATAGTAAAAACACAGTAAAATACAGTGATGGATTCACAGAATTCACAGGCTCTGTCACACACACACATCTACATGATTATGTAACAAAAAAAAAGTTTAAGAAAAAAATTGAAATAGAAAATATTGTGTTTGTTATTGTAATTTACTGTTTCAAAAGTGTGACCTGTGCATTTAAAAAAACAGCTCTAATTTTAACAAATTTGTGGGGTCTAACACGTGTGTTTTGTTGTTGTTGTTTTTTAAACCTAAACATCATATGAGAATACTGGGACAAGATTTTTTGCTTACCCCTAAAAAAATGCTGTTATTGAAACCGTTTCATTTAGTTTAAAATGGTGATTTAATGACTGCAGTTTATCGTTCAGACTTGACAGCAGGTGAGTGACACGCGTGTAGAGCGTGACTTCTGGACCGTGCTGCTGATTGCTTGGCTCTGTCAGACCGCTGAGAGCTGTGAGACTGTGCCGTCAGTGAGGGAGCTGAGCATGTGCAGGTTTAGTAACAGCTCTCGCTCTCTGGTCTCCTGTGCGCGCTGTGACCGGGGCCCCGATCAGCACATTAACTCACGCCGCAAGGGCCAAAGGCCTGCCGGATACCAGCAGGGCCCTGCTATCGAATTCCGCCCGTGTCGGCGGGACAGCGATCGACATGCGTTAGCAGGTTAACGCTGGCAAAATGAGCCGGTAGGAACCTGCTTAGTTTGAGCGCTCAATCTGATCATGCGCAGGCCTGCAGAGAGAAAAATTCATCAGGCTCCCGGACACTGAAGCCTCTCACCGTCAGAGCTCATATTAGCCCATCTCAGCCACACTCCGCTTCCTCCGTTCGGCGCGGGGAGGGAGCGTGTGTGCCGCGAGCCGTGCTCGGTTCATTTTGGCCATCAGGCCTTGTAATTGCCGTTCTCCTGCTCTGGCAGCGAGAGAGGGCGGCTGTTGGGCGGCACGTGTGTGGGGAGGGGTGAAAGGGCTATTTTATCAGCCACAGTCAGACAGGAAGTAACTCCTCTAATTTACAAATGCAACTTTCAGAGGTAGCGAGAGAAAGGAGGGGTGAAGAAATGACAACAAGGAAAACAGGGAGAAAAAGAGAAGAATTCCTGAATCCAATTGAGTGCTGGGGGGCAGAACGGAGCAGAGCAGCTGGCTGGGCTAGTAATGCAGTTACTGGGAGGGTGTTGCCATGCGAGGCCACGGTGTCAGGAGGCAGCCGGTCATCCAACCACACACACAGACACACACTCTTTTGTTGCAGAGGGAGGGACGCTGCTTCTTTACAAGACAGCGTTTGAGCTTCAGGGCATCTCTTGCTCTGCTCAGTGTCTGTGTGTTTACAGTCTGCATGTATATGTTATGCTCTACACGTTTAAAAATGGTTCTTTTAAGACCTGTTTACTGAAAGGTACTTAGGCATCCCAAAATGATGAGAAAACACCCTATTGGAACCTTAATTTTTTAAGGAGAAGTTCACTTCCAGAACAAAAATGTACAGATAATTTACTCACCCCCTTGTCATCCAAGATGTTCATGTCTTTCTTTCTTCAGTCGTAAAGAAATTTGAGGAAATATTTCAGGATTTCTTTCCATATATTGTATTTCTATGGTGCCCGCAGCTTCAAAGGGCTCTAAACTAGAAAGAAGGGTCTTATGTAGCCAAACAATCATTATTTAAAAAAAAAAAAAAAAAAATATATATATATA
Organism: Cirrhinus molitorella; assembly: GCA_033026305.1. Lineage (NCBI taxonomy): Eukaryota > Metazoa > Chordata > Actinopteri > Cypriniformes > Cyprinidae > Cirrhinus > Cirrhinus molitorella. The sequence goes on from CM065135.1 coordinate 3,254,960, forward strand.
TATATATATATATATATATATATACTTTTTAACCTTAAATGCTCGTCTTGTCTAGCTCTGCATGTACTCTGTGTATTCCAGTTCAAGTCAGTTTGGGTAGGTGGAAAAACTCCCATCTCATTTTCTCCTCCAACTTTAAAATTGTCCTGTTTTATCTTTTTTGTAAAGGGTCTTTGATCTTCTTTGCATGTTCACTTTGTAAACACTGGGTCGGTACTTCTGCAGCAATGTAGGATGATTTTGAAGTTGGAGAAGAAAATGAGATGAGTTTTCAACACACCCTAACAGATTTCACGCAGAGCTAGACAAGACAAGCATTTGAAGTTAAAAGTATAAGAGTTGTACATTTTTTTTAGAAAATAACTGATCGTTTCGCTAGAAATAAAACCCTTCTTTCTAGGCTTTCTCAAAAAAACATGATTTTTTTTTTTTACGACTGAAGAAAGAAGACATTTTAAATTATCTGTAAATTTTTGTTCTGGAAGTGAACAACTTCTTTAAGAGTGTATGCTCATATGGCCACTAATAGTTACATATTTTCATGTAAAGTTTTGGACAGTCTAGCATTAAACAAATATATTTAAATTATTAATTTTATAAATTATAATTTTAGAGGTCTTAATTTTGGAAAATTCAAAAAATGCAGTAATGTGATTTCATTACATTTCGATCAGCATTGATATGACATTCAAGTCCTCCTAGGAGGTTCATGTTTTTGAGTTGTGAAATCACAATGTCAGATGTGTTTGTCACTTTTGTCAGAGTAAGATGGCAATACACCTTTTCTACATACAATTCTACATAAGATTTTTTAAACTCTACATAAAAAGATCTATAAATAATGTGATTTTTCCATTCGTTTGAACAAAATTCACCATTATTCCAGATGCTGCATCTACTGTGTCCCCCATATTTTCTGACATGTCCTCAACTCGGAAACTCCAGAGTTTTCCTTTCATGTATGTTTAGCTCATAAATACGATTTTTCCGACACAACTTCAGTGACTTCAATGCATCAGTAGGCAAAGACATGACGCTGTTGTGCGTTCTACAGGATCGCAGTTTGTAATCAGTTATGCCAAGCATCATTTTTTTTTAAACAAATTTCTGTTTGTGCCCTAGCCTGTTTAATTAAATATCTGCAGATACCCTGATTAAACACTGTTTATTCTATAGACAGGTGTTAAAAACACAAAAATCCACAAGCCACCCAGAATACCCTAGCAACTGCATAGAACATCTTGGCAATGCCTAGCAACGCTCTGGCAACCACTCACAACACCTTCATAGGCACTCCACTTAAGCCTATTCCAAAGTTCAGGTTTCTTAGAAGTCTGCGGTCTTTAACATCTGCTCCCTTTCATTGAGAATGGCATCTGGTGTATGTGTACAATGCGCTGTGTATTTCCTCTCTCCACCCAACCTGTTTACATGCCGCCAATTCTTCTGCTGACTCTCCAAATGGATCGGTATGTGCCGACCCAATCAGCTTGTTGTGGAGTTGTTTAATTTTAGCCCATTAGCATAATTAAGGGCTTATGGGGAAATGTGGTAATTGCATTTTTGGTGAAGAGGACATGTTTTGGTAATGGCTCATTAGGCATGGGTGCATCGGCAGATGTTTAACGACCCATTGAGAGGAGCACGCTTAAGGCCGCGCCGTCGCAGGGACATGCTTCCAAGACTCCTCTTTTTTGATTACAGAGGTCACTTTAATTTCTCACCATTTTGGTAATAGTCCACTTAATTGTTGTTAATTATTTGGAATGAACTCTTTATGGTCTGTCTGTGCTGCTTCTGTTTTGTTTAGTCTTTGACAGTAAATGATGCTGTGAGCCATACAAAGAAACACTTGTGTGTTGCATGAAAAATAATTTTGTGTGTTTGATTAGAGTGATATAAGCAAACATTTTTATCACATTATTCTCAGTTTGCTTGCTAACAGTAGATTCCATAGTATACACTCATTTAAAAAAAATAGAAAATGTTGCATTTTTGTAGATTTATTGTTCAGTCAAATACATTGTAAGAAAAAAAAACATTTAATATTCTTTTTTCAGTTTATTATTAATAAATAATATTTAATACCTGCACACTTTTTTTTTTACCTTTCAGAGAAATTCTTTGTTTTGACAGCGACGTGCTTTAACACATAAAACTCCTCGGATTTCCGTGAATGACTTTATATGAATGAATCTCTGAAGCAAACTGACTGTTTGAAAGTATAATACCTTTATATATACCTTTAATAATATGTGGCCAGGCATTATTGCAAGACTATCAGCATTAACAGAAATTGTCATTCCACCTGTCAGTTCCAGATTGCTCCCTTCTCTAGATATCTTTATCAGCACTGAATATAAAAACCTTTAGAGGATTGACAGCTAGTAGCAGCACATCTCTGAGCCCATTGCTCTGATATTCAGTTTTCCTCATGTGCAACAAATTATTGCAGTAGATTACCAGTGGTTCAACATTAGAACTACATATTAATCAGACTCTCAGCGTCCATTTATTTCATGTTCCCGAGGTCCCAAAAATTAGCGTCTGAAAAATGCATTTCCTACGAATGTATGTATATTTTTATTTAAAATGAAAATCTGTCTGCCCATTTTCTGGCTAAAGTCAATTTGTTTAAATGATTGAAACATAATGAGCCCAATTTCTGTAGCTCATTTGACTTCAGATTGAAAATTCCCAAAATAAATTCAGTTGTTATATCCTAAAATAAACATACAGTCTTCCCTTTCTTTCTGGAATTATTGTTGGTCACTAAAAAAACGTACCTGTTTGTGAGATTGAGTCATATTTTTTTGATGCCCACAGTCCTTTTACATTTGTCTTTCTAAGATTTTGCTTTTCAGTTTATTCAATACATATGCACTGTAAAAATGATTGTTTTTTCCCTGATGTGCAGCCCTCATGATGTTTATGACTAATGTTGACAGCATTTTATTGGTTTGCATGTCAGATTTATTGATGCGTTTTGCCTCTGGTTGGTCGTAGCTTCGTCACTTGGGAAACGACGAAGTGCACATCGTGTGGTCGGAGCACACGCGGGACTACAGACGAGGAATCATTCCCACCGACTTCGGAGATGTCCTCATCATCATCTACCCGATGAAAAACCACATGTTCTTTGTGCAGATCATGAAAAAACCCCAGGTACGTCCCTCGTCGTGAAGATAATGACATTACGTTACATTAAAAACCACAACCATCCACCATAACTTACAAGATTTTCATATATTACGTGAAATGCCTCTCCCGAGGCGTCTTAAGATCTTCGTCAGGATGTGCGATGTTTCGCTGATTGTCAGGAGATGTAGATTGTGGCTGGAAGGGCTGGATGGTATCTCTTCCTGTCTGTTCTCTGAAAGCACTAATGCTGGAAGTCCATTACTGCACTGTCGGCACGCCACTCTCATCGCGGTCAAGCTGCCTTTCATCTTCCTCCTCCTGCGTCTGCCACTAGATCCCCAGAGAAACCGAGCGTGTATCATTTGTAATTTCTCGCAAACACGTCACCTCGACGAGACCTGACTGCTGTGTGTTGAGTGGCCTGGATGCTGTCAGATGTATGGTTCCTGCACCATGTCACCAGCTGCAATTAGTGAAATTCCCTCAGCTGTGTCACTGTTATCTGCTGTTCCACTCAGATAACTCTCATTTCATCCACTCGATAAACGCTAGCCTTGGCAAATGGAAGTGATGCATTATCCCTCGACTAGATTCAGCTGTCCTGAGCATTGATTTTTTTTTTTCCAGTCTGTTTGTGGCGTACACGTATCACATGCAACATCGGGTTTAGAGTTTGTGTAAATTGATTTTGGATTTAACATTTAAAACTTACAGACATTTGTTTCTTCATTATTTGCTGTGTCTCAACCAGGTTCCTTTCTTTGGGCCTCTTTTCGACGGAGCGATAGTGACTGGAACGCTGTTGCCGAGTCTGGTGCGGGCCACTTGCATCAATGCCAGCAGGGCTGTGAAGTCTCGACTGCCGCTTTACCAGAGCTTGTATCCTTCACCTTTACGGTTGGTAACCAGTTAACTGGGAGATCGCAGTGTTTCTAGTATCTGTTTTTATGGTAACACATTCTGAGTGCTTCTCAATCCACTTTATTGTTCCCTAGTCCATGAATCATTTCATATTGAACATGATTTCCACTAAACATTGGGATACAGGAAACTGCCTTAATGATCTGTGACACGATTATGAGTTTGTTTGTGAATATGTCGCTTATGTTTCTCGACACCATTGCTATCTAACACTGCATGAGCGATTTTATTTAACTTTTTTTTTTTGGCATTTTGTGTTATTTTTTGTTGTTGCCGTCAAAAGTACAGATCGTCCTCCATTACTGGCAAAGATGGGACGTCATTTTCCAGTAAGTAAATGGTTTTTATGGAGTAAGCTGGGAATTTTAAGGAACAGAAGATTCAGTGCACTGGAATGACCCTAGAAATGCCTGGGTAGTGAATATTTTCTACTGAAGTAGGGAACAAATTGAAACAGGCACACTGTGTCTGCTAAGGAATAATTGTCTCGGGCTGATGAATTATTACAAATCAATTCCCAAGTTGAACTGTGGAAGCCTTGCACCTCAAGTGTCCATTCATTTTCAATAATTCATTGGCCAGGAATTATAATGCTTACACCATGGCTAAATGCACATTTGTTTGTCTCATAATCTTTTCATCTGCATGTAGAACTTCTTTCCTACTTCTCTACTTGATTGACTCTCTTTCTTAGAAAGCAAGACAGTGTAAGTTGCCATTAGCAGTTTCAAAAGTCTTAAACAAAAAGTGAGGTATGATATCCAAAAAGATACAAGAGACACAAGAGACATGTTCAGAAGTTTGGGGTCTGATTTTTAGAAGATTTTTTGTAAAGATTTTGAAAGAAATCTCTATAGCACTTTACTAAAGGCCTTTATGTACAATACATTATAAAGAAGTATTAAAGGGTATAATGCGTTATAATTATTCATAATGTGTGTTGTAATACACTATATCTTGTCATAAATAATTATAACCAAATTTAAAATGCATAGTGTAACAATGAATTGGTAAGTGTTATAATGTGGTTACAATTATTCATGAGATTGTACAATGCATTATAAGGTGCATTGCAAGGCATAATTAATGCATTAAGCCTACTTTTCTAATGCATTATACTAAAGGCTTTAAGTAAAGTGTCACCAAAATCTCTTTTGCTATTTTGCTTTCGTGTACATGTCATGAAAAAATATAGGAAAAACATTAATATTGTGAAATATGATTACAATTTGAAGGAATTATTTTAAAATATTTTAAAGTGTAATCTATTTTTTTTTTTTTTTCATTTAAAGCTGAATTTTCAGCATTATTACTCCAGTCTTTAGTGTCACATGATTATCATTTAAATTTGCTGATTTGCTCATTAAGAAACATTTTTTATTATCACTAGTGTTGAAAGTTGTGCTGCTTCATATTTTTGTGAAAACCATGATAATTTTTCAGGATAAATAAAAAAAATTATTTAATAAATAGAAAGTTCAACATTTATTTGAAATAGAAATAATTTGTAACAAATGTCTTAATTGACACTTTGGGTTCTTTTTATGCATCCTTGCTAATAAAAGTTTTGCTTTATTTAAAAAAAAAAAAAAATGCACCGACCGCAAAACTTTGAATGATAGTGTTTATGTGGAAATTGGTTGCAATTTTGCAGATTAGCGAACAGTTTTCACAAAAAAAAAGAAAAAATACCACTTAGGTATGCCTATAGCACTGTGTATTAAGTTTAATGCCTGTAGCGCTATGTGAAATAAATTGTAAGTAGATATTGCCGCATCATGTCTGATTTACAATTCTGCTCTTTCCTGTCTGCAGTGATATTGCATCAGTGTGATCATTATTGTGAGTGGGTGTGTGTGTAACTGTTAATTGTCTCTTGTGAATAGGGTGTGAAAGGCCATTAAGGATATTCTGCTTTCACAGCTTCCTGCAATGACTTGATCTGTCTCTATGAATAATTGATCTGCTTTTGGGTGCTGCTTCTACACCACTGTCTCTTATCTGTCCGTCACAAGAACATCTGCTCAACAGTTACCTCTTACATTCACACAAAAGTGTGTGTGCTTCTCTGTGTGTCTTTCTGTCTCTGTTTGTCTTTCCATTGCTCATCTCATCTCTTTGTCCAAGTTCACAACACAAGTTGTTGTTGGTTTGAGGTTGTGACGTATGAAGCGTGTCCCATGTCAGACACTGACCTGAACAGAAGGTGCTCCTAGTGACCTGCGTGCATGAAAACAGTAATTGGGAATTTGTTGTTACATGCTTGTCATTTTTAATGGTTTTGAGTATTTCTAATTTGTTTCAGTTTTATTTAGTTTTAGTTTTGTTTTTTGTTTTTATTTTAGTTCTTTAACTTTTATTTTGTTTCATTGCCAACACAGCAGATCTAATTATTGTTTAGTTTTTTAGTGTAATATATTTTATTTCAGATTTATTTAAATGAACACTAATAGTTTTAATTTTAATTATAACATTGCAATAGACTTCTATCTGGTGATGTACGCCAGATTTCTCCAATGATTTACTGTGTCTAAACCCACTCATTTCTTACAATCGACTGCAAACTCACATTCAGACCCTCCTTCCATGTCTCAAAATCAAATCAACAGCCAATGTATAGAATCAACTCCCACCCTGTATTTTCTCTTTAACAATTTGTTTTGCTCGCATGTGCGTTTTAATACGAAATGAAAGCTGTGTAGCTACTTCAGTTTCATCTGGGACCACAACACTATTGTCTTCAAGACATTCAGGATGTCTAGGGCAGCCTTGGACTATATAAGTCAGGCTCGCAAAGCATGGCGTTGCACCTAGGCCGTAATGTCGCATTATATTGATTTCTTATCCTGACTGTTCATACTGAAGTCACATTACTAAAAAATATGATACACATCCAGTTTATTTCCACATATGAAAGCGGCCCAGATCAGAATAGTCAGATTAAGTGTGACTTTTACTGTTTACACTGTCATCCAGAAACAGATCTGCATCACACATGAGGGGGAAAAAATCTGATGTGATGCACATTCAACTGCAGTGTGAATGTAGTCTGTCGCTCGCTGTCAGAACAATGACCTCGCCTCACAGTCTGAAAGATGTCTGTTTTTGTGTGGAGATGAAATCTTCTCTGGAGTTTTCTGCTTCACAATGGTCAGGGTCCCTGCAATCTTCCTGCTTGTTGTGCTTGGTGCTCCAGCGTAATTAGTTGAATATTTCTTCAAAGAGAGTCTTCGTGCTCCCTGCACAGGCTGATAAAAGCAGGTGTCTCTCTCTGGCCCTGCCGCAGAGATGGAGGGGCCTCCAGCGGGCTACACCATCACTCAGCTCTAATTGGATGGGTTTTGGTGAAATGACCACCAGCGCTTGGCATGGGGCACTGCAATCCACCCCTGTGCCCTGCGCTGTCCCACACCCTTGCCTTCTATTGTCCGCGTATGCAGGTGAGTGTTGGGAGCTAATCTATGGATCTCTCTCCCGCCGGCTCTGGGATTATGCTTTTCCAAAGAGCTTAGCTTGAATGGAGAGTCACCGCTCCTGCTGACATCTTTCACATTGCGCATAATGTGTCGTGATTATCGATTCATCAGCTGCTGCGAGTTTGAAGTGGGCCATGCTGAAGCCCTTTGCAGGGAAACTTAGGATATATTACAAGATCAATAAATGAAGAAAATTCATCTTCAGCTGATACATGAGCCTTTTGTTCCTTCATGTTCTCACTGTTGTTGACATTCTTTATGTTGCTCAGGAGCAGAATGGGCTCTCTTGAAGGGATTGTTCAACCACAAATTCAGGCTTTATTTACTCACCCTGGTGTTGCTCTAATGCCATATGACCTTCTTTCATTTTCACACCACAAAAGGGAAAATGTAAAAAAATGTTCTGCATGCTTTCATTCATATAATGGCAGCAGATAATGACCAGCTTCAAGCTTTAAAAGAAGATGCTAATATAGTCATAGAATTATGGCATGTCCACTTGTGGCGTACAGTGTTTTTCAAGCATTCTGGGGGCATGGCATACAATAGGATTTGGTGAAGACAAAGTAAAAAATGGTAATTGATTCATATGACTGTGTTTGTTCGATTTTGATTTTGGACTTTTTGGTGTTCTATATAATTGCAATGCTACAGCAAGAGTCATTGCCTGTTCAGCACAAAAATTCAGTCTGATTTTCACATGCGATTTGTTTGTGCTGAGCATTTAGTAAAAAATGGCAGATAAAATGAAATTAATAAAACTGTAGATTCGCTCTATGATTTTAGAAAAACAGAAATACCCTGGTTTCTCTGGGACACAAAGCACTACTTAACTTTGTGTTTCTGACACTTGCTTGTCACAGAGCAGAAAGGAAGTCAAGCATTATTTACATGTTTTCAAACAGACATTCAGATTTTTGTATTTGCTATGTGTATATCAAATAACAGCAAATGCACAAGTACAAAGATAAAAGGCAGTTCCAGATTCTTCCTCTGCTGTTCACTGTCGCTTAGCAAAATACAAAATGCCAGATTTACAGAATCTACTTAGCATAAAATTCTTCTTAACTGCTTTGTTCTTAGTATTTTCTAATTTAAGAATAAAGCTGAAAAAGACTTTTTAAAGAGACAAAAAGATTCTTAAAACTTTCTAAAAAGATTCTTTTTTTTTTTTAAGAATGTTTTTAAAAATCATTGTAAGTAACCGCTTAAAGTCAGGACTTCCAACTTAAAGCTCAAATCTTAAGTCCCCGAAGGTCATTTTTAAAGAATTTACGAATGCAACCACTCCATCTTGAGACAGGGTCTCTGAAAACAACTATTTTAAGTTTAATAAATAAAATAAAATAAAAATAAAAATAAAAACATAAAAAAAAAATAGTATGTGTGCTTATTATGATTATTATGGTAATCTACATGCAGCACCGAACAAAAGACTGCCTTTGAGCTTTGTCAAGAACCATCATACAATTAGAAACGCCAAAGCCTGACATTTTATTTGTAAAGGGGTCCTGTTATGCCCTTTTACAAAGTCTTGATTTAATTGAGTAGATTTCCATGCTTGATTGTTCCAAAAACATTTTCGCATATTTGACATTCTTGCAGTGCTTCTCTTACCAGTCTTTTGCTGAGACTTCTCCTTTCGAAATACAAAATTAGTTTTGATTGGTTAGCTGGCCCAGTTCGTTGTGATTGGCTAATTGCTTCAAGCGTGTTCTGAAAGGGTCACGCCCTTCACCGTAACCACTCAATGGTGATAACACGCTACTGTCTTCTCTTGCATAGCTCAACCAGGCCTTTCCCCCTTTTTTGATTTATTTAAATAAGTGACTTTGTGATGTCACAATGTCTAGAAGAAGAGTGCTATAGTTTGAATGAGCCCTTTGTTTAAGGATTTTTTTAAGAATTGCACTTTGGAACACTTTCACAAACTTCTTAGAATTTATCATTAAAATTCTTAACAACTTAAGTTTTTTTGTGAATCCAGCCCCTGTTTTTGAGGGCCACCAAGTACAAATACACAAATCCTATCCATTTTTTTCACTGTATGATGGAAAATAGATTAGAGCAGCTCTTCATTAAAAAAAAAGGGCATGTAAATATTTCTGTCAGTCTGAACAAACTTAACAGCATTAGCAGCCTGAATTGTTGCGCCGAATGTTTGTCTTGGTGTGAAGAGGCCTTCAGATGATGTCCATGGTAATGGTTACATTTGCTCAGTGCTCTTGTTCCTAATTCAGCCAGCTTCACGTTGATTTGCAGAATGTCCTGCTGCAGTACAGGACAAAGGCTGCTCCTATCAGCTGGCCATTCGCATGACATCCCATATCATTATTGAGTTATTTAGAGTTGACAAGTGGACAGCTGGTTTAACTCTTTTACCACTGAGCCCTTTCTTGCCCTAAGGTCAGTGTGTCATAGACTGTCTCTTCACTCTTTCTGTCAGGCTCTGCATGAAGTCGACATGCTTTAGTCCACGTGGGGTTTGCGATGGCAGACCAGTGGCCTTAAAGATGTGAAGCAGAGATTCACTGACCTTCAGTCTCTGTGCTGCCTCCCCTGCTGAACAAGAATCGATGGAGTTAGCCTGCTTACTCCCTCTCTCCTCCTGGCTCAGATCCATCTCTAGGCACCAATCAATAGCCATAATCTGTTCCTGCCCGCCGTCAGTCATGCGAGATTCAGCTTTTAGCACCCGTGATGGTTGGAGGATATTTGAGGGTATGTTAGGGATGTGGTCTCATATATATCGTAATACAAGTACTGGCAATTTGGAATGAGGATTATGAATGCGATCGTTTGCGTGTCATTCTGGGCACCAAAATTGTGTCTCGTATTGTTGACTGTTGATACTTTGCAGATTATTCTGGTTAAGAACCGCCTCGTTAAACTGGAAGGCTGTCCCGCTGACCTCTCTTAGCTTTCTTCGCATTACATTTGTGGCCATGTTCATTTGAAATTAATGATACCACAGTAGTAGACCAACAAAGTATAATAGTAGATAACAGCATTCAAATAATGGTGCAGCAGTTTCTCCAAATGTTTGTATGAGTCCCCCTCCCCGTCTGCTTTCCTGGGTCTCCCAACTCGCCAGCTGTTACTAGAGGTCCTGAAAAAGTCCAATGTGTTCAGATCACTGAATTACGCCAACTCACTCGCCCACCCAATCTCTCTCTCTCCTTCTCTTTTTGTCCATGCCTGCACACGTTCATAAACAGCATAAGGCTATGTATAACCACCCTTGTTATTGCTTTCCATTTCCAATTTGATGGATGGCTTATTATTCGAGACTGCCAAATATTAAATATGATTTAATATATGTGACCCTGGACCACAAAACCAGTCATAAGTAGCACGGGTATGTTTGTAGCAATGGCCAGTAATACGTTGTATGGGTCAAAATGATCATCTTTCATCATTAATCATTTGGATATTAAGTAAAAATAATGTTTCATGAAGCTATTTTGTAAATTTTTGTCATTTTTGATTAGTAATATGCATTGCTAAGAACTTTATTTGGACAAATTTAACTTTACTTCTCAATATCGTTTTTTTGCACCCTCAAATTCCAGATTTTCAAATAGTTGTGTCTCGGCCAAATATTGTCCTATCCTAACAGATCATACATCAATGCTTATTTATTCAACTTTCAAATAATGTATAAATCTAAATAAAAATGTAAAAAAAAAAAAAAAAAAAGACTGGTTTTGTGGTCCAGGGTCACATATGCAAAATAATAGTTTTCCAAGATTGTCTAGATAATAACTGGATAATAGATCATGCACTTTAATAATAAAAAAAGAAGAAACTTCAGATTTAGGGTTTGTGAGTTCCCAGCATTAATAAAATTCACACAATTACATTGTTAGACTTTTGTTTAACCTTTTGTTGTTGTTTTGAAATTATTGTTAGTTGTTTGTTGTGTTGCAATTTTAAGAGCTCATCATTTTCTCATTGTTCTTGAGATTTTAAGACAATTGTGCCTTCAGAACAGCATAGTTCATTTCACATATTAAGTATCCTGTGAGTGAGTTGAGTGCATGTGCGTGTGTGTGTGTGTGTGTGTGTGTATGGCTACCAAATAGAAAATTTGTGGAACAAGTAATCTGTATTTGGCTCAGTTAATTTATTGGCAAACTAGTAGTAACTTACAGTAGTAGACAACAGTAAGAAAATAGTTGCGAGAACTATGAATTTTTACATTTTGACAACACTGCATGTGTGAAATAATATGTACTGTTTCACTTTTTCACAAGTAGATGCCAGTGTATACTGCACAGCATTCAGTAAGTTACTATTTTATTCTGAACATAGGCTCTCTAACACACACACACACACACACACACACAATAAAGGGGGGCTCCCATCCACAGGCCTGTCAAGCCCAGCCATGAGTGGAAAGTCAGTTTTGCCCATATGGCATATGGCGTCTCACTGCTGCCTCTTTATATGAAATACTCAAGTATTCTCCCACCCACCCAACCCTCTCTCTCTAACACTGAATGACTCATAGCATTACTCTTCTCTCGCTCTCTCTACCCCTCCTGCTGCTCGTGATGCCTGGAACAAAGAATAGTGACACACGCACATGCACACACACACACATACACAAATGCCCGTGGGGGATTTTCTCTTATGGTAAAGCCAGAACTTAAACACAGGTCAGTAAACAACTCCATGACAAAACAGCAAAAAAAAAAAAAAAAAAAAAAAAACAGGTGGCAGATGTAATAGGTGTGTGCATGAATCCCGTGCACTTCATGTTTATCCAGCCTTGGCTCTGCCTGGGCTTTCTTTTCTGCACATCATCATCATGCTCGGAATCCTCAATAGCTTTTTTAATCAAATTTCCGCAGGGAGCAGGAAGACTCCCGGGTCATCGAGTCGTGTCTAATTCGATATGAGTACAGCATGCTACTGGGTCAAACTTCTTCATACTTTATCAACCTAAAATGAAATACGCACTTGATGATATTCTTGTTTTCCTTTTGTTTTGCCGCTCTCTAACCAGTAAATGCATTAAATATTTTTTTTCTGGATATTAAAGAGGACGAGGGTGTAGGATGTGTTTGTTTCTTGATTTTAACAATGTCTAGAGACAATTTTGTGGTGCTTGCTTATGCAAAACTAATTCTGAGTTGTTGCCGGAGTGTTCCAAATAAGGGGCAATAGAAGAACCATTTTGTTTCCCAAAAGAACCTTCCTAAAATCTTTTGACAATCTGAAAAACCTTTTTCCACTATAAAGAACCTTTTGTCCACTGGAACATTCCGTCGTTGTTAAATGTTCTTAATGGAACCATAGGTGCCAATGAAGAAAGATTTTGGTTCCCCAAAGAACCTTTCAGTGAACAGTTCTGAAAAGAGTGAAGAACATCTAAAAATCTAAACCTTTTAAAGAACCTTTTGTGGAATGTTAGAGTCTTAATGTCAATAAAGAAGCATTATTTTTACCAGTGTGCTGGTTTAAATCAAAATGGTCATGTAACAGTAACCAGTACTTTAGTAAAAACAACAGATCATTTAAAAACGGTCCTCGTTGTAGCAGCTGCTGGGTGTTTTTTGCTGATGTTTTTTGCATCACAGAGCGACTGGGCCAATGTGATTGAATTTGACAATCTACGTTTAAACTTGAACCTCTGTCTCCTCCCACACAAAATGAAAAAAAAAAATCACTAGCACTCCATTAGGCATTCATGCTTGACATCTGTCTATGTTCTGCCACTATTGTGAATGGAGGAGCCATTGCCAGATCAGGGTGGGATCCCCCAGCGTGTGTGTGTGTGTGTGTGTGTGTGTGTGTGTGAGGTAGAGTTACGCAAAGCTTGCTCCTTTATTAATGCTCCCTCAGGAGTGACGTTACTAAAGCGCCTGTAAGCGTGAGAGCGGCTCCTGTTGGCACCTGCCAGCTTGTGTTTTTGCACTCTGCTGTGGTGTTTTCTGCTGTGTTGTTGTTGTTGTTTATTTTGTGCAGATGGGAAACAAGTGTATTAAATGTTGAAACAATGGGGAAACAATTGCCTCCAAGCTAAAGTGCAAATTTGATTTAGACTCCAAATGCTATACAAATACATCATGTGCACAATGAAATTGGCCTGTTATGGCTGATTTGTTTAGATGGAATATTTGTTTAAATGTGTGTCTGCTATACTCACTCACAGTGTCCACGCAATGCAGTGGACAAAAAGCTTATAGTGCATGAATTTGAGTGTTGCACATTACTATTTTTATTTTAAGTACTGTTATTTTGAACTTTCTATTTATCAAAGAATCCTGAAAAAAAAATTAACATTAACAATTAATGTTTCTTCAGCAGCAAATCATCGTAGTAGAATCATTTTTGAAGCATCATGTGATAATGAAGACTAATAGTGCTGAAAATTCACCTTTTTATTGAATAAATGACATTTTACAATACATTCAACTGTTATTTAACATTGTGATAATGTTGCAGTTTTTACCTTTTTTTGCGAGACATATTTTAAAAACTTCTGAATGGTAGTGTAAATACATTTCTATTACGCTTTAATGCAACTTGAAGTCAAAACTTTGAATGTTAGACTTGATTTCGTGAGCCAAAGACACCCAGCCAGTGTTGATGTTGGTGGTTAAGAGTTTTTGTTTTGTTCCACACTGCATGTGAACTATTATACCTGGGCACAGTAAATGTCAACTTGGACAAACAACTACTTCTCACTGCTGCTGCTTGCTGGTACAGCTGATATTTTCTCAGAACAGTAAAATGGAGAAGGCAAAGAGGATGAGTGCTTGTCAGTGCCTTTGAGGTGTGCCTTAGCGAATACATCAAGCAAAGCTTGTGAACTTGTGCACAAAGTGTCACTAGAAATGTTGGTTTCGTAACTTTGGTGCACGACCCTAAAGTCCCCACCCAAGTAAAAACCCTAAACGAGTATGAAGCAGTCAAGTTGATCATGGATGATAGTTTCTTTTTGTCTCTGTCTCTCGCTCATCCTGTTGTTGGTCCGCTGAGCAGGATGGACAATTCGGAGCTGTGCTAATTGTGATTGATGGCGGAGGAGGGGAGGACGAGTGTTAAACCTGCTCGTCTTCTCAGAGTAATTAGCATCCAGCTAGCGGTTCCATCTGTCTGCCCAAGCCCTGTTTAATTAATGAACTTTCTTCTCCTCCCTCCTCAGGCTGCCAACTCTGGGAGAAAGCTGTTAGCCCTCTCAGGTTATCCAAATGGATGTCGCTCCGCTTTTTGTTTGTCGCCCGTGTACACAATGAACGCGTTCGCATTGATGAGCCTTGTGTGGGTTTTGTCTCTGGCGCGCTTTGTCTATAGTCTTGTAAAGGGAGTGATAATGAGCAATTCTGGCAAGCTTCGGCACTTAAGTGTGGGAGTATTTGAATGTAGGAGAGCGCGCGTGTTTCCAGAGCACTGTTGCTTTTGTTTTGTTTGTGTTTTGTTTCTCGCTCATTAGAATGAGATTGCCTGCGGCAGCGGAGGTATTCTTCGCATGATAGTCTTTCTCAAAAGATCTCCGGCGTCTCCAGGCTCGCGTTGGTTTGCGCACGAGTGCGTGCCAGGATGTATACGCGTTTGTTTGCAGGAGAGGGGTTTCGTGCCTTTGTGTTTGCGTCTTCACGCATGCCTGATTTCTCCTCTCGCTAATCGTCACGGTTGTTCAGCACCGGCCCTCGTTAAAGCTCATATCTCATTCGGGGGGTTTCTTTGTCTGAGGCCGCTGCTGATAAGAATACTGCCTCTAGGGCTCTTGTGATATTGAAATCCTCCAATGGTGAGAAAGAGTCTTCAATCGGTGAATATCAGCAGTGCTCTGATTACCATTCAATCTCCCAGAGCTCGGTCACTCATTTCTGGCTCTCTGGGCCTGAATGAAGACTGCCGTCGCTGCTTATCCTCTCTTATGCCACACATATCCAATTCTTCTCTAAATGTCACTCAAATGTCAGCCACCATGTAAGCCGCCAACTATATTGTACGTCCCGGATACGTTTTTTCTTTGTTGTTTTAGTAAATCAGCTTTGACTCTAATTTAAAAATAACATGCTACACCAGATAAAATATAGGTGTATAAAGGCAATTTTTTTCTCATTAAATCAGAAATGAATTCTCATTCTTTCCCTGTAAAGCCAACTTTCCAATCCAATGCGTTCTCACTCCCAAATCGTCACATATTGATGCTTGGTCAGGACCCCTTGGTGTCACTTTTTTACATGCAGAGTCCTAAATTGTGTTTAGTCATTTGCATTATGCATCACATTTAATGTCCTGCATGCATTTGCAAAAATAGAAATCATCTTAAATAAATTTATGCTTTCATAGATATTTTGGAGCACCTAACCCCTACCCTTACCCTAAACCTACCAACTTCCGAACAATATAAAACACACAACAGGCAAATAAAAGTACAGTGACAGGTATTTATTGCAAAAACTGACCATAAAAAATCAGTCAGTATAAAAGTATTACAAACAAGTCGCTTTGCATTGCAAGTCCTCCGCGATCTTTATGCAAAGAACTTAGTGAATCATAAGATTTTAATCGCTGAAAATGATCTCGTTCCCGCACATATCACATTCAAAAAGATACTTTGCTGACACACAGGAGTCAATGGCATTGGCAAAGCTGACGTTACGCTTCTTCTGGCATCAGTTTTGTGCACAGACTGCATGATGAACTTTATGGTGGATAGAGACCTCTCAGAAATCAATCATTTGCCTCAGAAGACTTGGGATATTAATACTTTTTAAAATAAATTGTGACTGTAGTTGTATCTGCCTGTTATATCCTGTTTTATATTGACAAATGGTTAGGTTTAGGGACAGGGGTTGCGTTACATGCTCATAAATGTGTAAGTAGTGTAATGTAAAAAAAAAAAAAAAAAAGTTTACATTGGAAAAAAAAAACACACACGTCGGCGCCAATAGCCTTGTGGGCAGTGCACCGACATACAGCGCCCAGAATTCGAATCCTGGCTCGAGGACCTTCCCGACCCTACCCCCTTCTCTCTCTCACACTTTGCTTCCTGTCACCATTGACCTGACGTATCCTAATAAAGCCAAAAAGGCCAAAAATAAATCTTAAAAAAAAAAAGAAAAAAACACACACCAACATATATGCAATGATAGCAAAATTATTACTCATTATGTAGTTTAATCATAAGGATAAAATTCCCAGTGCCTTTCGGGTCAGCATATTGACGCCGAAGGTTTCTTATTAAAAGCAATGGAAGACGCTGCACGTTGAAAAATGTCGCTAAAGGAGTCCTGGCCAAGCGTCAAAATGGGACAAGTTGGGAGTGAGAATGTGTTGCTTAATCATATTTAATATGCTATTTTCTAAGTCCTCTAAATGATCGACATGATCAAAACTTTTACACAATCTACTATGTCTTTGTCGACTGGTTGATAGTTTATCAGTTTTTTTATTGAGTAAAAGGTCTATTAGTATAAGTGTACAAACGTCCACCTTCAGTTTGTTTAACGTGTTTAATTTTTTTTTTTTAAAGGGTCACGAACTGAAAAACCAAAATTCCCTTGATCTTTTGACATATATAAGGGGTTATTGTACTATAAAAAAAACATCCTGTAAGTTTCAGAACTCAAAACTTTGTCGTTAGTCTAAAAACAGCTTATATTGAAGGCAGTCTGCCAAAACGACAGGGAATGTTCTGTTCTATGATGTAGTAGGTAGATAAGTGTCGCCTCCGCAGAAAAAGATCAACATCGCTGCCTGTTTAGCCCCGCCCCCTGATTCGCACTTCTACCTAGTGTTTACGAGAGAATGTGCAGGTCTATGCAGAAACCAAACAATAACGATGACTCTGAAAACAACAGGAGGCTATGCAGTGCCAATTTGTGGAAAAAAAAACAGTGT
Organism: Cirrhinus molitorella; assembly: GCA_033026305.1. Lineage (NCBI taxonomy): Eukaryota > Metazoa > Chordata > Actinopteri > Cypriniformes > Cyprinidae > Cirrhinus > Cirrhinus molitorella. The sequence goes on from CM065135.1 coordinate 3,272,362, forward strand.
GCATTGCCTTCCTTCTGACCCCAATGTTAGGAAAGAGTGCATAAACTTTATTTTTAATGAAGTTCCAGACCGCGTCAGTGAGAACTCGGTCCTTTGTTTACTTCATTTTACCACATATTCGTTTACAATTACCCATAGCGTCAGTGACGCAACGCTTGCTCCTTCATCTCTGGAACCGAGGCGACACAATTAGATGCGGGATTTTCCAAAAGATTGAAACCAAGGGTGTGTTCACACTTGTTGTTCAGTTAATATAATACATTTATTATACATTTGGTACTGGTCCGCTTAGTGTTCACACTGGCATTTTTGATAGCGAACCTAGAGATACCGAACCTAAAGGCATAGCAATAAGTTCACAACCTGACTGGTCAGGTTGAATGACATATATTTTGTGACAAAACTGACTGAAGACTCCAAACAGAAGGGAAAGGTGCATTTGACTAAAAGCAGTGCTGGTAGTGTATGACATCAAAGTACTTATTCACTGATCTGTCTGCTCAGCACCGCTTTAAGTTGAATGCATCTAATGCCGTCTGCTGGACTAAGCCTACTCGTTGTGTGTATATGACTTTTTTTTTCACCACCTGCAAACTCATAAAGAGCTCATAAAAGGCACTTTACCTCCTCGTTGCTCCACTCTGCTCATTTTGTTTTGAATATACCGCTTGTTCCCTTTGTAAAAATCATGTGGCATAGCGTTGTATCTTGTCATTACTTGCTGTTTTTGGTTTGTTTAGAAGTATTTGGTCCTTGTTGCATTTATAATTCATTCAAACCGCACAGAGTTTGTTTGGAAGTGGACCAAGACCCATCTTTTTAGCTGTCCCGGTCCACTTTTTTGGTGCGCACCAGGGTTCGGATGGCAGCGTTCACACTTACTCAAATGAACTGCACTAACAGAGCAATTGCACCAGAGTTCATTTTAATCAACCAAACATAAGTGTGAACACATCCTAAAAGACGATGCTGTGCCACCTATATTGGAGTGTAACAGAACTGTTTTCATTACATGGTCACTATTGCTTGGCCTCTTCCTACAGATCGTTTGAGTTATTTATGTGCTTTCGCTGCAATGTCCATCTGTGATAAATGAATATATGCTGTTAACCAGTCATAGTAGTGGACATTTACTTCAGAGTCTACAATTGCCATGTCTATTCAAACAGAGCGTTTTGCTGAGGGGGGTCAAAAACAGGACAGAAAATAGCCTATTACTTCTAAATTATGAAGTTTTTTTTATGTAAAAATCTAAATGACAATATAAATGGACATCAGAGAATAGTACAAAATAAAAAACAAAGGCAGTTCATGACCCCTATAAATATAAGTGTTTAAATGTCATCTTACTAAGACATATTATTGGTAGATGTAGAGTGACAACTTGTATATATATGCTGTACTGTTATAAAGATCTCATTGATTTACCTCACAAGCTATCAGAATTTCATCTTACTTTTTGGTCACATAATATAAGCATCTGCACCAAATTGCATATTTTTGCCAAGTTTGAGGCTCAGAATAAATCGAAGGTGTTTTTTTTGTTCCATATTCTCACTATATCATACTATATGAGCCATAAAATATTGAAAATATGTGTGTGTGTGTGTGTGTGTGTGTGTGTGTGTGTGTGTGTGTGTATATATATATACGAAAAGCACATTTGCAAAAATGTTTTTTTTTTTTTCTTTCTTTTTTTTCGATACTTTATTTAAAGTAAAAACTGTTCCATTTCGTAAAATTGGATTAATTTTTGGACTGTTGTTTCATATGTCAGGCTTTACAGGGTTAGGGTAATATACTGTCCATAGAAATGTAGAAAAGCAGAGAGCAACACAAAGTGTCTTTTTAAGGCGCCCTCAGTAGTTATTTAGCTAGCGTTAGCATTTCTGTTTCTTTTGTCTTTTCGGAACAATACCACAAACTACAGTGCCATCTATCAACGGGCAGCAGTATGAACATCTTTCAGTTTTTTTTGTGGGAGTATTGTTGTATAATTTTCACTATGCTTTTAGCGTATCTGCAGAGGTGGCAGCCATTGAGCTCGTGGATTCTTTCTGACGTTTAGTGAGACAGCATTGGCCTCGTTATTTCAACATGGTGAAATACATTGAGGGCCGACCTGCAACATACAGTACATAAGTAAAACAAGCTACAAACTGTTGCGTACCTTTAAATATTATAATGAACATTAGTTTAGCAGAGCTTCATGAGGTTGTCTGACTGCGCATTCGGGCCAGAGAGGGTTGCTTCTTTAAAGACTACAGCTCTCTCCGTTTCCAGTGCCCCACTGGCGGATATCTTTAAAGAGGAATTAGTTGATTATTTATAAGTTGGCCATTAATACCACTTTAAACAGTTCAAAGGCAGAGACGGCTCCTCCACGCGCTGCCCGTGATTGTTCTGAGCTAAAGGATGTCCTTGTGTTTCTCCATTTGCATGTTCACACAAAACGGAGTCTCTGCGAAGAGGATGGGGGAATAAACAAAACAACAGCAAAAACCACAGAGCGACATAAAAGTGTGCATCCTGCTTTTTTTCCAGTCTGGCTTTGATGTGGAAATGGAGGTTCTTTAAATTGTGAAGTAGAAGAGTGCAGTTTGCTTGGTGAAGGGCTAAGCTCTGCTAATGTTCCTCAGCTTTTCTGCCATCAGAACGTTACACTGGATGCCTGTAATAATGGCATAATGTTTTCTGTGATTCTCGTTCATTTGTTTGTTTGCAAAATGCTCATTATAAAGTCGTGCCTCAACCAGAGGTCTTTTCCATTTTTGAGCGCCTGTTTGGAACTTCATTATGTGTCTGCGATTGGTTTTATTTTTGTTACTCCTTTTGATTGCCAGATAATCCAGCATGTTGCTGAAATGGAAGCACTTAGCATTTCATTGTGATTTGCACGTCTTGGTTTCAAACACTTCATACAGCCTTTTAATTACTGTGGCAGAGCCACTACAGATCTATAGCTGTTGTCATGTATATGAGTCTTATTCACAGTTGGTGCACAAAGCTGTGAAGTGAGGATGACCAAAAGTGTCTACAGCTCCTCCTCCAAACCAGCCCATAGGTTTTGTCTTGATCTCCCATAAGTATGATGACAAAAATCTTCTTCTGCTGCAGTTAATATCACAGTTTCTTCATCTGCCGTGTGTTTTATTGTTTTTAATCTCTCTTTTATAAAGTATAAAACTATTGTCAACCAAATGCATAGACTTTTTTTTTTTTTTTTTGCTGCATTTATTTGTTTAAACATTAATATTATAAAATGTTATTTTCATTTATTCCTGTGTTAGCTGAATTTTCCTTCAATTTGAAAGTCTTCAATGTTTTCAAGATTAATAATAATTAAGCAGTAAATCAGCATATTAGAATGATTTCTGAAGGATCATGTGACACTGAGACTGGAGTAATGATGGTGAAAATTCAGGTTTAATCACAGCAATCAATTACATTTTAACAGATATTCACATAGAAAACAGCTGTTGTGATTCAAAATATTATTTCCAAAGATTATATTTTTTACTGTATTTTTATTCAAATAAATACAGCCTTTGTGAATGAAATAGGCTTCTTTAAAGAACATTTAAAAATCTTCCAGACTTTTGACTGGTAGTGTATTTCTCTAAATATGTGACAGTTAAATGTTGGATCAGGATTTTTGCTTTATTCTTTAATTTTAACAATAGCCAAATATAATGAAATTATAAACAGCAGCCATTTTTTTAACTATAATAATAATCTAAGGATCAATGCAATGTCATGTGAACTATAGATCAGTTTGTATTATCCTAACACAGTTATTGGGCAGAAAAAGAGCCCAGTTTGTTGTAGAAATGATGTGGCACAACATTACAGCTGCTCCAGCAGTACATCCATAAAATGTATTTACATTTTAAAGTCAGCCTGTATGCTTTCTGATGACAAGTAACATTCCCAAATTGTGTGTTTGAGCTCTCTTTATGTGGGTGTTGGGAGAGCACATTGTTTGGTCAGCCCATTTAAAGAGCCAGTGTCTGTGGCTAAGTGAATGGGATTTGTGCAAGCACACTGGGCCAATGTGGGCCCTTTATTAACCCTGGAGTCACTAGCTAATGTCATTGAAGGAGGACCACCTGGTGTGGAGGACACTGTACAGTCAGCTGCTGCTGAAAGCCACTGAATGCCTTGGACCAGGTGCCGGCTTCCACATCCTGCTTAATTGTTGCCTCGTAATGGTGCGCTTGACTGCACAGAGCGCCTGCAGGCAGCAGGAATTACCAGAAGAAAAAAAAAACGAAAAAAGGAAAAATGGATCGAAAGAGTTGCTAAACCGCAAGTCTATTAACCACTTTTCTCCATCCTCACCTAATTGTTCAAGTTGCCATGATCAGAATTTCAGTAGTGAGATTAATGCTAGAGTTATTATAGTGAAACAATATCAATATTTACTATATACATATTTTTTTTACTGTTTTTAGTTTTTGTGCTATTTAAAACTATCTACATATTTAAACAAAACACAATAACTAATAAAACAGACAAATTCCAAGACAAAACAGAATTACTAAAACTTTAATGAAAACGGAATAGACTAATTCAAACTATTAATAAAAACCAGTGTAAACAAGTATCTCAGTGGTACTAAAATGACAGTAATACCAGTGAACTGTTAAACTTCATTAATCTTGATACTATTTTAATACGTCAGCAAAAATTTATATGCTAATATACATTACCCGTTATTAAAAAAGTTAAAATTGATCAATTGCATGTACCCTTCAAGCATTTATCAACACATCACAATATTTTTCCAATTGTTTAACCCAGTAAACTGTTGTTTTATAAGCAAATTACAAGCAAATTGTACCCAACAACACAGTGTTTGACGTTTTCAGAAATTAAGACAGTTAAAGGAAAACTATTTAAATGGTTGTTTTATATTACAGAAAGTACAGAAAACTGGTCGACTCTACATATTGGACATTCACACATTAGGACTGTGCAAAACTACATATTTTCAAAATTGAGTAGTTATGGGTTTCCCAATTGACTAATGAATTTTAAGAGAGATGTGTTTAATTATTGTAGTCTCAGGTTTCAGGTTTGCCTGGTCGGACACATTTCTTAGTGTGCATTTTAATAGCAACTTGACATACTATCCTCAAAACAAAGTATTCATTTCTGGATGGACAAAAAAAAAACATTCCTGGACAGCGGGTTAATCAGCATGACCCATCTCTGTCTCTGTGTTCTAGTCTGATTTGTGACCATTAAAAAGCTTAACTGTATAATTCATCTTTGACTGTCATTGGTCAAACTGTATCAGTAACGTGTTGCTAATAAACCGTGTGTAAAGGCAAAGGCATGAACTGAACTTGTACTCTGTACTACTGATATTGTAGAAAGACTGTAGTTTTTTTGTTTTTTTTCACTGAAGCTAGAGGTAGATATTTTGGTCAGATTTTGCAGCATTGTTCAACAGCTTTATTAATTTTTCATGCATTTGCCTGATACCTTACAAGAGGATCACAGATTCTCTCTTACAATTCACGTCCATTCAGATCCGCATGTTTAGCTGATTATTCAGCACCCAATGCATATTCGCGTGTGAATTAATCTCATTGTCTCGGTGAGGAGGGCTTTATAAATGCTGGAGCTTTTTATCACAAAGAGCCCTGTGTCTGATACAAAAGAGCTCTTCAAAGAACCTGCACTGCCCACCTCTGACTTGAGATGCGTCTGCCTTGATGGCTCCATCTTATTATAACTTCTTTTTAAAAAGCGGTGCTGTTGCCAATTGCCTTTTATAGTAGCGGTTTGTTTGCTTGATTATTTCCCTCATTGCATCTCACATTAAAGCCTTTACCAGTGTGTGACTCAGAGTAAAACAGCTCTGTCTGGTTGGACTTTCGGCAGTCTGAATTAGTTAAATAATTTATTAGAAAAAAGCTTGCAATAAAAAAAAAAATAAATAAATAATTGAATAAAAATGAATAAAATAAAAAATCTAAAAATGTATAATGAACAGGCCAATTCATCAGCCGATAATGTTCCTGCTTGGCTTGTTAATGTTAATTGTTAATGTTAATTAAATTTCATATAAATAAAATGGCATTTATTAAATGCAATGTTACAATAATGTTTGCAGTATTAATTGTAATTCATTATATTTATTATTTATAATTATTCTAATAATTTTGCAATATTAATTAAATTTGCAGAGAAAAAAAAAAGAAATATATATATATATATATATATATATAAACATACATTACATGTAAATATTAATATTAATATTTTGTATGTGACCGTGAACCAGTCGTAAGTAGCACAGGTATATTTATAGCAATAGCCAACAATACATTGTGTGAGTCAAAATTATTGTTTTTCTTTCATGGCAAAAATCATTAGGATATTAAATAAAGATCATGTTCCATGAAGATATTTAGTAAATTTCCTACCATAAATACATCAAAACTTAATTTTTGATTAGTAATATGCGTTGCTAAGAACTTAATGTGGACAACTTTAAAGGTGATTTTTTTTTTTTTTGCACACTCATTTTTTTTTAATAGTTGTATCTCAGCCAAATATTGTCTTATCCTAACACACCATACACCAATTAAAAGCATATTTCTTCATGATGTAAAAATCACAATTGACCCTTATGACTGGTTTTGTAGATCAGGGTCACATACTGTATATATTCTATATAAAATATACATACTGTGACATTAATCATGTGAAGACAAAAAGTTGCTTTTTGAAACAGTTTTAAATCATGCTGGACAATATAAATAACTTTGTGTCCACGGCATGTTAAGTGAACAGTAAAATGTGAGACTGTGGGTTGAGACACTTTTTATATTTTGCTTTTAAAAGTCTTAAGATGCCTACACACTAGAGTTGAATGCAGCAAATCCAATCTATATATTTTAATGTCTGTAGTTTCTCACAAGAAGTAAGTGTAGAACTGCTAGGGTTTACAAAAGCAAGTCTCTGTCATGTGACCAAAGGTTGAGAACGTTGCCGTTTCCATTCATTGACCAGTGACCAATTTCAGAGAGACGCATCCAGTTGTGTTTTCAAAAATCCAGTTTGCAGTGTTCCAAGTTCTCGGTTCTTTACACAACCATACACGTTTCTTAAGCATTCCTATCTTGGAAAAAACACTCCATTAGAGCTGTGTTTAGATTTAGGATGGACTGGATCTGCGTCTTCTCTGTGGAAAACTGCTGAGTCACATACAACTCGCCTTAATCAACAACTCCCCTGAGATCTATAATGTGAGTGCCACCTGTATCACCGCGGTGGATCTTTCAGTACGGTGTAACCCCTTAACCCCTCTGCATTCTCACTCAATGCCGACAAGCCCTTTTCTTTGACCCGTAGATCGGATCAATACTTGGAGCGCCGTAGGCAGAGGAGCCTTTGTGTGTCACGCTCAGGTAGCGCAGAGAAACCGTAGACGTTTGATTTAGACCCGTCGTAAATCTGCGCTCAGACTCGGTCGGCCTGGCAGCTCTATGTGGGAATCTGCATGGGCAGTGATGTCACGCTCGTAATTCTACGTCGCTGCGTCTCGTCCTGAGATGGATGCTGGAGAGGTGAGATGTGGAGGGTGTGAACGTCCCCCTGGAGGTTCAATTAACCTGTCTTAACTCCCCTTCCTGTCCCCTCAGCTCTGGGCTTTGGGCTTAATTAGCCTCTCGTTAAAGTGCAAGATGCGCACACACGCACGCGTATCCTTCAGAAGCTGACATTACTGACTGAAAGACAAGAGGGACACTTTCTGATGCATCCCCACCCTTGTTTGTTGTAGTTTGTCATCTCTCTCTCTCTCTTTCTGCCGCACACGCTCGCTCGCTCCGGCGCTCTCGATCAGTAATCATCGTCTCTTTCTGAGAACAAGCTGACTAATGAGACGCCAGGGCCTTGAGCTAATGACAAGCACATCAGCAGCATTGTTTCACTCATCCCTCTGGAGTTCTCCCTCTCCTTCCCTCCCCCATCCATCCCATAATCACCTCACACCTCCTCTGGGCTTTTCCACAGAGACGTGCTTCGCGCCTCCGTCCAGTACCGTGACAACAGGTACCCTTGCAGCGGTGCCACAGAAAGCCACCAATCAACACCTGCTATCCCATGGGCACTGGAGCTGACGGTAACTGGCATCGAGTCCATTTGTGAGGAAAGACTCTCTCTCTCTCTCTTTTTATCGGTACATCTCTTGCTGCTAGCTCTTCTCAGATGTGCTTTTCAGCACACTTTTTTCCATCCCATAAAAGCCCTCGTAAATGGTTCATTAGTTACAGAAGCGATACTTCACTTCTTTCATTGGTGGAGCATTTAGAGTCTGTTCTGAGTTAACATTTAGGGCTGAGTGTTCTTTTGGAAATGCTGCATGTGATGCAAATCATGCATTTCCAGTGGAGAGTAGTGCAGGAGCTGCATGTGTGTGAGTGCAGTTGTTGTATTCAGTTTGATCATATATGTAGATGTATGTATTCATTATTTATTCATAAATTTTACCTAAGTGAATAAGCAGAGAATAACAGTGCTTCACAACCAGTTTGAAAGTTCTCTGCAACCGCCTCTAGAGGGTAAAATGCAACATTGATATGTGAATTTCAGAGATGAAAGATGGCTTAAAGTGTTAATTCACCCAAAAATAAAAATTAACCCATGATTTATACACCCTCAAGGCTTCCTAGGTGTATATGACTTTCTTCCTTTCTTTCTTTCAGTCAAATCCAGTGAGAGTTGTATTAAAAATTGCCCTGGCTCTTCCAAGCTTTATAATGGCAGTGGGCGATTGTTTCTGTTCAACAGTCCAAAAGGAGTCCAATAAAGTGCATCCATCCATAATAAAAAAGTGCTCCATGTGGCTCCAGGGGGCAATGTCAGAGCATTTCGAGATAAGCCAAGAGGAGGCTGGTTTTCCTTTGCTGAAGTAAGGAAACTTGGCTTCCTTTGCTTCTGTAAACAAACATTGTTTTTTTGCAAGATCAGCCACCCAAAACTGCATGTATGACAGTTGGCGCAAGCTAGAAAAAAGTGATTATTACATTTTAAATATGGATATTTTTCTTACAAAAATACATCGATTCAGTTGGAAGAGCTATGAAAATTTTTAATATAACTCTGATTCAATTCGACTGAAAGAAGAAAGTCATATACACCTAGGCTGCCTTCAGGGGTGATTCAATTGTGGGCTAATTTTCATTTTTGAATGAACTAACCCTTTAAATCCCAAAATGTACTGCATTTTTTTATGCACACGCTAAGGTAAATACATTTTGTCATTAGCACAATACGTGCCTAGATTTTCCTTACTTCCTCACTTACGCTCAGGTTGCACATGCGCTTCATATTTTTTTGCACTAATTAGTTAGGTGGCATAACTGAACCAGCCCATAAAAGGATATTTAAATAGATGAGACAGAACAACATCAAACTACTAGAGACAACAGCAATAATACACACATTTTTATCACTTATAAAGAGAAATAATGCAGACAATACTAATTACTAGTGTGCTTGTGTCAAGCGACTGTGTTCACGCACACTATCAAATAGATAAATAGAAACGCTTTAGGCTTAATAGTGTGATCAGGCCCTGGTTATATTTATACAGGAGTTAGACAAAATAATGTGAGCACATTTTTATCGCTGTTAATTGACCAATTTGGCAGCAAAACACTGGTAACAAGTGGAGGTAAATGGATAAAATCTATGGAACAAGAGCAAAAAATGTGATGTTGTGCCTTTGGATATTGAAATCTGAATGCAAATCATTTTTATAGAATTCTGTCGTCAAAGACGTTTAAATTTATAGAATTCTGTCGTCAAATTATTTAAACAATAATTCTACATAATGTTCACATTTGCAGTTCATAGGGGACATGTTGTATTAGCCCTACTATTTAAACCTATAGAATTTTACATAACATTTACCAGTCAACGTTACCTTTTTTATTCTTTAATTCTGTAGCGTCCATAGACTGATTCTTGACCCAGATAGGCTTTGCCCACAAAAAACGCATCACTGTTTGCAAACGCAAAATTGGCCTATATCATTTGCGCAGGCTACAGTAAAAATAAATACATAAATCATGGTGCTATTATTTTTTTCTTGTCTATATTCTTGAGTTTGTATCTCAGTGTATTGCAAGTTGTTTTCCACAGTGTTTAGTACAAGTGCTCAGTGAAATGGGTGACTTGTCAGACTTCCAAAAAATCATGAAGCCTGTTTAGCAGGAGAATCTTTAAGATTATGACTGTGAAGACAAACATGGCAAGACTTCAGCAGCAAAGAAGAATAGTTTTCAAAAACTGAAAGTGAATGGTAGCGACCGATTGTGTCAGAACTACCACAGCAAAGTGTCACCAAATCCCAGCTTTCAGCTTGAAGACAGTGTTTCCTCAAAAACCAAACACAGTGTTCTGTTTTCATTCCTTTATTATCTGTGTTTTGTCCTGTCAGTCATTCTGTTGCAGTGTGAATTTTTTTTTATAAAAACATGTATGTGTAAACATACCTGGCAATAAAGCCAATTCTGATTCTGATTCAGAGCTTTACACAGACAGAAATTGGTTTAATAGCTGGTTCTTCATACTACTGAACAAAGGGGACAACCTACTTGTACCCCCCCACAATTTCTACAAAATTCTGCAGAAAACACAAGATCAAGCCCCTCTCAGCATAACACAGAATCAGTCTGTAGTGGTGATACTATGGAATCAAGAGCGTAGCTGTGACTGTGGAAATGAGTCAGGCCCTGCCGTCTGTTTGATCTGACTGGTGGTGTCAGCGCCTAATTAGAGCAAAAGTGCAGCAGAAATGCGGAAAGGCATCTGTATGCAGAGCATTCCATTCAGCGACAGAGAATGTCAGCAGTACACTCGCTCGGACAATATCCCAAAAGCAGCGGGGCTTTTTTTTTCTAAACCAGCCAATTATCCTCTTCCCCGGCTAGACGGCAAGGTCAATGTGATTGGTCGAGGTTAATGGCTGGTGCTTGGCTGGAGTGGAGGTTGAGCATGCATGGTCACTCTCCAGTTCTTCAACTTTTCCATCCTCTCACAAGAGCCCATTCAGAGGCCAAATAAGAGAGGGCCGAGCAGAAACGTATTGTTAACCTTTGCCGTGTCTTGATCGCGACAGCGCTGAAATGACGGAAATTTGCATTTGCTCTTTAAACTTTTAATGTCTGTCCTTAGAAGTTCCTGTCCATCATTTAGGCCTATAATAGAGGTTAATTAAAATAACATTCTAATAGTAGTGTAACGAGGAAGACCTATGGTGAACGTTGAGCAGTCTCTTTTTTTTTAGTAAAATGTGATACTGTTTGTAGTACAAATTACCTTTTGTTCTCTTTGTTTTATTCTTTGAATATGGCATAAAAAGGAATTCAAATAATTTTGACTCATCTTGGTTTGTAAAAACAAATAAAATTCATGATTACAGTAGTGCAGATAAAATACTTCAGGGTTTAAAAGCAGAAATGTGATGTTTGCATTTTGTTCATTTTATACAGAAATAATCTGTTTTGTTTTAAGTCATCCTATGGTAGGTGAATTAATATTTTATAGATGTGTCACTGGTAGCATTGTGCGTATTATGTAAAAAGAAGAATATATTTGAAATAGAAATCTTTTATGACATTAGAAATGACAAACTTTTGATTTAATTTCTTAAAAATATAAATATATCCTTCTGATCCTTAGAAAATGTTGGTTGTATTCTTATGTTAACAGGTATTCAAAATCATTTTTGTTTTTACAAACAGAATCCAGAACATTCCTATAATGTTAAGTGAGAACAGTGTGTGAATAAAATTGTGTAGTTGGCATCAGTGAGGGGCACGTTATGACTGTTGCAGCTGCTTTGAGCTCTGCCGTTAAATGCAGAAGCTCAGCACAGTGGCCTGTCCTCAGGCTAGAACTCCAGAGGCTCCTTATGTTTCAATTACAGCCTCCATCTCCGATCAGACCTTGCCTTTCTTCAGCTTAACCAGACACAGCAGAGCAAGGCCTCAAGCCTCTGTTTGCTAATTGACCCCTGCGATGCTAATAAAACACTAAACCCAACTTCAACGGCTCTAGCATTACACCTCTTTCTCTTCTTCAGGCCTCTGGGATGGTATGTCCATCTGTGCTCTTTGCGCTGTCACTAACCTGTTCCATTTTATCAAAGTGCTAAATAGGTTTAAATATAAAAAATGGTGTTTAAACTTACAGAATAAATGCTTACAGACCTTGGTCAGGGGAGATGCCATTTTCTTGAACAAAAAAATGTTTTGGTGTGTAAACTAGACCTGGAGCCAGATTCACACAATATTTAGTATAAAAGTATTCTCATAGTTTTGTTTCTTCAGTGTGTTCCTATTTTTATTCTTAAGATTATTTTAAAAACAAAACATTGAAGGATTTCATTTTTTGAATAGAATGTTCCTAAATGAATCGTAAATAACCTCTTAAAGTCAGGGTGACCTCCACCTAAATCTTAAATCCTCAAAAGTCAGATGTTTCATAATTTATGGAAGTGCAACAGACTGCTTCATCCTGAGATAGGCTCTTAAACAAATAACTATGTAAAGTTAAAAAAAACATAAAAATAACTCAACCCTGAATCCAGTCACATCTAAAATAGTGCACACTTATTACAATTAGAAAGAACCATCTTACATTCAGAAGCACCCAAAGCCTGTGATTTTATTCTTTGGGGAAAAAAGATGTTCTTTAGAAAATGACAAACTTCTTAGAATTTATCCCCTGAAAAATTGTTAATGTTCTTCTAAAGATTTTTATGACGTCAGCCCCTGATATCCACACTGCATGTCTTGTTTTCTATATAGTGTCTACTCTGACTAAAGTCCATTAACAGGCCGATTTTGTCATATTTCATGATGTAATCTTAACCGTGGCTACTTTGCCATTACCCTGCGTCATTTGCTACTTCCTTATCTCCACGGACATGTTAATGACAGATTTCTGCGTATTGTCAAACTGGCATTGTGACCCTGAATCCACGGTGTTATATCCAGGCTGAGGTGTCCTGCGGGGTGAGATCTTTTGTTGTGTGTGTGTGGACGGAGGGGAGGGGTTTCTGGGTGGGATGGGTTCAGAAGGCGGTCCCAGGGGTCTGGCCCCTGAGCTGACTGCTAATGAGAAGCCATCTGAGGCCCTCTGAGTCCCTGTGCACCTTGAACATGGCCACTACTGCCACCTGACCTTGGCTTTGATCTGCCAAAGTGCTTGACCTCTCAATTCCCCACTGGCCACCCCTTACCATCTGGACAACAGCACACATACTCTTCATCTCGCTCTATCACCCTCACACACACGTCAGGAAAAATGTTCATTTCACCACGGCTAATTTAGAAGGGGTTGAGTGATAAAAAATGAATGGACTTGTACAGTAAAGCATCTGTTTTAGCTCAGTAGTGTAATATGTGGGTTGTGTGATAAAAATGATATCTCAGTATTTTCAGGATTTATGTCAATATCATTAATTAGACAGTATTTGGCTGAGTGTGTTTTTGTGCTGGTATTTTAGCTGGTTTGGGCTTTTCTGTGCAGTGGTTAGTTCACAGCAGTGACAAATGACAAACTTTTTCCATTTTTTCCCCCTTAAGTTTATTTTGGGGCATGTTACCTTTTTAAAAGCATTTTTTCCAACCTAATTGGATGTATGCATTTATTTAATGACAAATTCTTACATTTAAGCAAATAATGTTAAAATGTGAAATAATTAAAATTAAATGAGACATTTTACTGAACACTATAGCCAATAGGTGTGTATAATGAGTGAGTCATTTGTTTAACCAACTGATTCAAATGACTGATTCATTCAGGAGTGAAGAAAATGACTGCTGAATCATTGAGTTATTGACCCACCCAATTAGTTAAAGAATATGGATTCATTTAGTAATGAAACACAGCTCTGAGACGCACAACAGTAGCTTTGATTTGTAATTTTTTTTGTTAGCAAAAAATAAAAGCATATAAAGTCTATAATGTATGTATGGTTTGTTAAAACAGGACAATATTTGGTCGAAATACAACTATTTGAAAATCTGGAATCTGAGGGTGCCAAAAAATCTAAATATTGAGAAAATCACCTTTAAAATTGACCAAATTAAGTTTGGTATATTTACAGTACAGTAGAAAATGTACAAAATATCTTCACAGTAGATGATCTTTACTTAATATCCTAATGCTTTTTGGCATAAAAGAAAAATCAACCATTTTGACCCATACAGTGTATTGTTGGCTATTGCTACAAATATACCTGTGCTAATTATGACTGGTTTTGTGGTCCAGGGTCACATATGTAATCACGCTGATATTTGAGAAGAAAACGGCACCCTCATAAACTCATAAAGAAGCTTTTCTGGGCTATATGTTGAATTTAGAGGTCATTTAATGTGAGAGCGACATACTCAATAATGTCAGCTTCTACATTGGTAAAACAAAAATTACAATATTGTAGATGATGCATATCGCAAACACCCCACGTGATGATTAAGATTCGTACTTGAATCCAAACGCTTCCCTGTGATTTGAACTAATCCTTTGTTGATTGGTTGTAGTAATATGTACAAAACAGTTGACTGTATTCTGCTTCCGAGTGTTCTGGTTGAAGACCCAGTTGAATAGATTGTTTTGGACTGTTCCTGAATACTCAATGAGTCTGTGCGCTCCCCTGGGCTTCTGCTCTCGACAGCCTTTAATGCCTCGCCTTTGTCACCTGGTGCACCGTGGGGTGGCAAAGTGGCCTCCAAAAGAGTGGAAAAAGAGCATTATCTGTTAAAGCCCCTCTGCAAAATGCTTAGAGGACATTTTTCCTCCAAAGTGGATTTGCTTCATCTGTTTTTCCCTCTCTGGTGTAACAGCGCTATTGTACTTTTTGTTTACACGCTTTTTCCCCCCCTTTATCCCTTTCTCCCATCTACGCACAATCTGACCTGTGCTTGAATGAGGTCATCACATTATTTTACATGGCAGGGGGATGTTAAATTTGCCCTTTTGACACCGCATCCCTCTCTCCAGCACTTTTTAGAACACTCCGTGTAGATGTTCTGGGTGCACGAGCATTTGGGAGTCGTGTTCTTGCGATTAATGCGCTCGGAAATTCCCACTTTGCTTCGTTTCCATCAGACTGGAGAGTTTTCCATCACAGGTGCTGAAAGGGTGACTTAAATTACAATCACGTTGGGAAATCCCTAAACTTCACTTTCTTCTCATCAGCAACTTGTGTAGGTTCCCGCTCGCCCCGTGTTTGTTTTTCTCTCAGCGCTAGCATTCTGGAACGGTGTCATCCGAGCGACCTCTGTCCGTGCAAACATTCAGCGTGTTTCCTGTATGTTCTGTTCTCCCTGCTTCCGACAGAGACGGCGTGCGAAGCCTGCGTCACTGTTCCCTGCTTTATTGAATTAATCCACACTGCCATCATCCAGTCCACCTCGTGCATTCAACAGAACAACCTGTGCCAAAACAATTAGAGAAACCCGAGATGGAGATGAGATGCAGGGCAGTGATAGCAGACAAATCATAGATTAAGTCTGCCAGCAAAAGCAGCTTGATTGTTTTGACTTTTATTTGTAGCTAGTTGTCTACGCCTTTTTCATACAATAATACACAATAAAGAGCAAATGCCATATCGAAACACCAGCATACATGTATGTAAACAGCTGCCGAGTCTACGGTGTATCACGAAAATCAGAGGTGTGCCAGAACTGATGCGAAGCCACAAACATCGTTTAGGCGCAGATGAATGTACGATGCGTAATGTGCTGTGACCGCTGCATAAATTTGTTCAATAGATGAGAGGTTAGGATTTTTTTTCGTCCTCGGGAAGTGGGAGTGCAGGTTGGCCGATGACAGCGGTGACTCCGGCTGAGGTCAATATTTGTTTTAGGAATCTCAATAGCTGAGCCACGCTTAAGTCATCTGCATCTCTGATAATGGAACGCCATATGGCTCTGTTGACCTAGTGGGATCAGGCTTATTATCCCTTATTCTCATTCCTCTCTTTCCCTCCCACTCCCTCTGTCCTCTAGTTCACGCACATACACTTCTCTTTCCCTCCCATTGCTTAAAGGGATAGTTCACCCAAAAATGACAATTTGATGTTTATCTGCTTACCCCCAGGGCATCCAAAATGTAGGTGACTTCGTTTCTTCAGTAGAACAAAGATTTTTAACTCAAACCGTTGCAGTCTGTCAGACAAAACCAAAATTAAACCCTGCGGCTCGTGACGATACATTGAGGTCTTAAAACACGTAACAATCAGTCTGTACACGAATCTGTATTTTTACAGTATTTATACAGTATTTATATCATTTTTTTTTTTTTTTTACCTCTGATCCACTGCAATGTCCAACAGTCCTGAGTCACTGAGTCAGACTGACAGTCTGGCCAGTGTTCATTTTGACAGCAAATTTAGATTTTGTTTAAAATGCCATTTAGTTTTGCCTTTATATTTATAAACCAAATGCGCGGATGCCATGAATGCAATGCACTGATACACGTTCTCCCTACTGATTACGTTCAATTAAGATGTAATCAACTGTGAATATTCGTCAAAACGGACAGTTCAACATTGTGTATTTCTCAGTTCATGCGACGCAAAAGAGTACTCATGTGCTGTGTGAGACGTGCTTTCTGTGTGTGTATGCTTCAGTGTCTGCGCTCAGAAGACGAATCCGAATTGAGTTTTCTCTTGCGTCATCAAATTTATTCATATGTCTGCACTTCTCGTACTTCCACATATTGACATTTTTTAACGTTTTATAAGACGTGCAGCAAGTGTATTTTAGCTTGTGTCCTGCCGGTTTGTACACAACAGATTTGTTCCGAATTAATCTCTTCCCTAACATTTTCGTCTTGTTTTTATTCGTTGATGAAAATGGCAGTAGATTTTTGGCATCGTTTTTGTCTTTCAGAAGGACCTTTAGTTTGTTATTCTCGACTCATTTTTGTCTGAGAAAAAAGTGTTGGCGAAAATTATTCGTCAACGAAATTAACACTGGCTCTGGTATAGGAGACACATGTGCAGAAGCATGGTTTTGTCTTGGACACTCAAACCTGTGGATCCCTTTGACTGCCATTATATGACTGACCAACTGCAACGGTTTGAGTTAAAAATCTTCGTTTGTGTTCTCCTGAGGAAACAAAGTCACCTATATCTTGGACGCCCTGGGGGTAAGCAGATAAACATTGCATTTTCATTTTTGGGTGAACTATCCCTTAATGTACTTTACGTCACTGTTTTGGCAATTTGTGTTTTCTATTATTCCTCTAATACTTCCATCTTTAGTTCTCATTAAAGACTCTTTTCCGCCATCCGCGTTTCTATAGTAGCAAAACCTGCCATTTTTAGATCGTTCTCCGAACAAGTGCACTCAGACCGGTATGTACACATTCAGAGCGCCGCGTGCCGTCTGTCGCTAGCCGTTTCGATTCCAGAGATGGCCAGGTTTTATTTTCAGGCTAATGTGCATAAAGTTTTTCTTCCAGATACGTGTGCCCCCTCCCTTCCCGCTGCGTGTTTTTAGCAGAAAAGCATGCAGAAGTGAAGCAGATTGCTCTCTCCTTGTGTGCAGCCCTCAGGCTCAGGTGCTTGTCAGTGCTGGGTTCAGACGGACCTTTTCAACAATTTGTCACGGTTGCCTCAGCCCCTGCTGCGCCGGCACGTGGCACACACACATACACACACTGGCTCGCTCAAACAGAGAGGTGTGCTGCAGCCAGCGTGGTCATGATGGAGTGCAAAGGCCTTGGCAACAGCCTAGCGCCTGGCGGAATAAGCAGCCTCCCTAATGAGATGGGAATGGCATCAGTGGGGCCCTCCAGAATTTCAGCAGGCAGGCATGTGGCCCTGGAACGCCCCTGCCTCCACTCCACAACCTATTCATTAGACATTAGAGCACGCACACACACACACACACACACTCACGCTATATACATATAAATACAGCAATACACACAGATTGTATGCGTATATTAGTTCTTGAGTGATTGCCAGGCTTGCGTTGGTGTGTATGTGAACATCAAGACAGAAACACCTGCTCGTGCGTTTGTTTGGACGGTTAACGGACTGTAGCTGTAACTGAACAGGCTACGCTCACCATGTGTGTAATGACTCCAGTGCAAATGGCTTCAGGAGTCTGTTTCATCTGCCATAGTACAAGCGCCCACACTATTACATGAAAGTGCCATTTGCCCTGAAATGCCAGTTGGAATATGACGGATCCTCAAGAAAAACTTTAACTAAACCAAATCTTAAACCTTTTTTTTTTTTTTTGGTCCTTTCTCTAAGTCTTCCACTACATCCCCTGATTATGATAGCTGCATGTACAAGAGAAAAAAAAAAAATATTTTGTCTTCATTTACACCCTCATGTCATTCCAAACCTGTATGACTTTTTTCCCTGAAACACAAAAGAAGATTTTTAGCAGTATGTTCACACTGCTGCTTTGCATTCATTAAAAGCATATGCTGCTGCCAATACCTATACATTATAATGCACACAAGTAAAAAATTGTTAACTTTATTCAGCAAGATCGAATTAAATTGATCAAAAATTACATTGTTACTAAACATTATATTTCAAGTACATTTGGAACTTTCTATTCACCTATATACACAAAAGTATGATTTTTGAAGGTTCATGTGACACTGAAGACTAGAATAATGATGCTGAAAATGTAGCTTTGCCATCACAGGAATAAATTACATTTTTAAATACATTCAAATAGAAAACAGCTATTTTAATTTGGAATAATATGTCTCAGTATTGCTGTTTTTACTGTATTTTGATTAAATAAATAGTTAAATTGACATTTATAAATACAGAAAGTAGCATTTTATGTATTATAATTTAATTCATTTGTGTGTCTGTGCTTCTGAAGTCACATTCACACAATATGCTTGTGTGAGAAACCGACCAAATTTCTTTTGGTAAGCTATTTCTTCTGTTCTTGCCCCTGTTAGATCTCAAAAAGCTTTCTTGCACTTCTGCATATTCAGACTTGGTTGGTAACGAAACTCATGAGACCCCGTGGCATTTGGCATCATTGGCATCAAATATGGTGCAAACATCTTGATTCACCATTTTTGAATATGCATGATTGAATTTTTGTGTTTTTCTCGCACAACACTTCTGAATAGTCCTTTTTCAAGAAAAAGCATACTTTATGGATTTTTCCCCCCAGGTCTTCATCTGCACTGTTGTTCTGATTTCCTTGTTTGTCTTTATTGTACAAATGCTGTGATGATTTGCTGTATGTAAATGTGATTGTCCTTGACGGGCTCTCAGTTATGAGGAGAGGGCTCTCTACCTGGAGGCCATCATTCAGAACCACAAGGAGAACATGACCTTTGAGGACTTTGCTGCCCAGGTCTTCTCACCTTCCCCCAGCTACTGGCCAACAGGAGGTGCAGGTGAGACAACATCTCTATTCTTTAATTTTGCTTTTCTATTTCCTGTTGTTGGTAGCAATAGATTTTACCATCCTGTTTTGTATGTACTGGGTACTTAATGTACTAATTACAGCATTAGTAGTAAGTGCTGTACTAACCCAGAATCTAAGCTCAAATCTGACATGAAACCATGTAAAGTTAAAGGTACCTTACTTATGGTACTTTCTTAAGTTCACTCTAAGTATACTCTTGGTGAAGGAAAGTACAATTATTTTGTTTTTATTTCATTGTCCTCTGCTAGTTTCTAAATTGGATAGATTATCTGGTATAGTTAGTTTTCAAATGCTTTGTCAGACTTTTTTGAGAGTGGATAATGCACAGGTCGAGATGAAGCCTCAAGGTCCCTGCGTTGACAGTTCAGGCGCTTCATTTTAAGACAGCCAAAAAAAAAATCAATACAGCTTATGATTGTAAAAGCCCTGTATATCAAACTGAAAATGCAGTGTAGTACAGCTTAATGAATTACCCAACTGAAAGGAGAGATTGATGTGGTTAAAAATCTTTTTAAAGTACACTTGCTAACTGCTATAAGAGTCAAGGTCCCAACATTAATGGAAACTATAGGTTAATATGGTTGGTGATTTCTAGACCTTGAAATGTCATGGTAATTATATTCTGTCATGAATATAAATTTTATTTACTTATTTTCAGTTCAATATTAAATTGCTAATTGGGAATGTAATCTCACGCATATATTTTATCCAGTAATCAGTAATGACTAAAAATTAAACAGGTGTGGGAACCCTGGACAAATAGGGTCATTGTTTTTCTAATATGTGACCCTGGAACACAAAACCAGTCTTAAGTAGCACAGGTATATTTGTAGCTAAAACCAAAAAATACATTGTATGGGTCAAAATTATAAAATGTTTCTTTTATGCTAAAAATCATTAGGATACCAAGTAAAGATCCTATTCCATAAAGATATTTAGTAAATTTCCTACCGTAAATATATCAAACGTAATTTTTGATGGCTAAGAACTTCATTTGGACAACTTTAAAGGCGATTTTCTCAATATTTGTATTTTATTTAAAAAAAAATAAATAAATTGCACCCTCAGATTCCAGATTTTCAAATTGTTGTATCTCTGCCTAATATTATACATCAGTAGAAAACATATTAATTCAGCTTTCAGATCATGTATTAATCTCATGATGGGATTTTGTGGTCCAGGGTCACATATTTTACTGGCGTTGATATAATATTATATTATTTTCATTTTTATTTTTTGTTTTTATTTTAGGTGAAGTTTGAACAACTTTATTTATTGAGGTTTACTTTTTTAGTTTATTTCATTTTAGTTATTTCATTATGTCAGCCAGACAAAAATTATAAAAAAAGCCTTCCCTTGGCAGTTAGCTGAAATTAAATATGTTGAAGCGTTTTTCTTATATATTATTTTATTTTATTTCAGTTAATGTTTATTTCAAGTAATGGCATTTTTATGGTTTTCATTTTAGTTATCATTAATAACACTGTTTGTCATACTACAATCATGAATCTGCCATATTTTCTGAAAAACAGTTTCATCCTTATTTTTGTTAGTTATTTGGGATTCTGTGAAAATTTAAACTTTATACCAATTATCTTTTTTTTTTAATTTCCTGAATGACAAAATCTGTTCTGTTTGGCTGGGCATGAAGTGCATTTTGTGGAGTTTATTTACTTTTCTTTGTTGTGTAAATGTTTTTTTCTTTGTCTTTGTTCTGCAAGTGGATGCTAATTGGCCCAATCCCTTAATTGCAGCAGTAATGATGTAGTGCACTATACTGGACACATTGCTTAGAATAATTTTGCTAAATAATGCTCTGACAGTTTTGATTTCTCTAGCGACGTCTGTTTATTTCCTAGAAAGGTGTTGACAACTGCTGTGGTGACCTCTGTTGACTGCATAGGGAGCAGCTCACAGACACACCCACTGAACTCTGAGAGAATGAGAATCTCATCTCATTAGACACTTCAAACTCCATTTCTCTGGCTTTTTCTTCTTTTGCATCTCAGGGTTTCTTGTACCTCCATCAAACACATCAAAAACTGCTTCCCCACATTGTTCTCTCTTTTTTTCTTCTGTTGGCCTCTGTCTCTTTTGTTCTCATTTCTTTTTCATGTTCATTCTTTTTTGTGCTTAACCTCAGTTGTCATGTTTCTTTTCTTTTTCTGTTTCTTATGTTTGCGTTCCAAAAACCAAATTTCAATATTTATTTACTAATTATTTACCTATAAAATGCAGGCTTAGGTTGGAAAGAAAGTGTATATATTGTATTTCATGTATAAATACATGAAATACAAGCTCTGTTCCAAAGCCTAGAGAGTTTATAACACTTACGACAGAATAATTATGCTGAATACTTGATTCTGATTGGTTGACACAAACACACAGATATATTTATAGAGAGAGAGAAAGAGAGAGAGATTGATTGATTGATTTGATTTTTCTTTTATGCCAAAAATCATTAGGATGTTAAGTAAAGATCATGTTCCATGCTAACATTTTGTAAACATTTTTACTGTAAATATATCAAACCTCAATTTTTGATTAGTTATATGCATTGCTAAGAACTTCATTTGGACAACTTTAAAGGCAATTTCCTCAATATTATATTTTTTGCACCCTCAGATTCCAAATTTTCATGTTATTTTACAAATATTTTAACAAATCACACATCAATGGAAAGCTATGTATAAATCCCAGTTTCAAAAAATTCCAACTGACGCTTATGACTGGTTTTTGTGGTCCAGGGTCACATATAGGAAGTAAGTTTTAATGGAATTCCTTTGGAAATAAACTAGATACATGGTAATTTTCCTAATTTTACAAATTGACATGAATTACAGTTTCATTGTTGAAATTTAGATATACTGTTCTAGTACAACAAGATTTTAGGAGATAACTTACTGTATATGGACAGGTACAAGAATGCATCTCAATGGGTTTTGGAACAGAGCTATAGATTTATTCATAAATTCATGGTCTAGACCCATAGATGAGAGTTTAGACAGACCTGGGCACCTGTAAAACACCAACCACTTTAGCTGATGTGTGGGTTATAGTCTATGACGCTGCTCCATGTTTCACCACCATCTCACCCATGACAGCAGGCAGGCGTTGGCCAGGGATGGTTTGGGACGTGGATTACCTCTGGGCCAAGCTGGACTGTAAGACTTTTCTGCCTGCTTCCTCCATTAGGCATGTGGCCCCACACGTCTGTTACACAAACCTGTCTTTCTCTGTCTCTGTCTTTCTTTTCCCCCATTCACATTCACCCTGCATGTTCCCTGTTTTATGACATTGAATTGAGCACATAGACTTTCCACCTTGTTTTGCAGTGATGAAGATTCCATTATTAAAAATTATGACCTCTGTTTCAAATCCTAGTTTGCCTCCAAATAAGCAGCTGCATTCCAAGACAGCATCCTAAGCGTAAACAAAA
Organism: Cirrhinus molitorella; assembly: GCA_033026305.1. Taxonomy (NCBI): domain Eukaryota; kingdom Metazoa; phylum Chordata; class Actinopteri; order Cypriniformes; family Cyprinidae; genus Cirrhinus; species Cirrhinus molitorella. The sequence goes on from CM065135.1 coordinate 3,295,261, forward strand.
GTTTAGTTTTTTTTTTTTTAATTCAGCAAGAATGCATTTATAGTAAAGTTTAAAGTGTTACAAAAAAATGTCAATTTAACATAAATGCTGTTTTTTCTTTTCATCAGAGAATCTAGAAAAAGAACAGCATCAGAGTTTCAATATTTTCCAATAGCATATGATACTTTTTTTCAAAACCAAAAGATTTTAGAGCCCCCAAACTTTTGAATGGTAGTGAATCTTTAATGACAGCATAATTGTGCTTCCAACCTTTTGGAACAGCCTTTTGTTTTTTAAGAGCATGTCTATAGCTGGGTTTCTATCAAAAGTTGCGAATTTAACAACATTTAAAATTAGAATATTGGATGAAACATTTGCAAATAAGCACTGTATCCATCCAACGAGCCAAAGAGAAAAAAATCGCCACTCCCTGATAAACTGGAACTAAATATTACTAAGAAAAGTAGGAGAAGCCATTAAAAATGATCGTTTTCATATTATAATAAATAACTTGCCCCTCAGAGTGAGCAGACAAAACACAATAAATGCGGTCATTGCTTTCGGAGGTGGATGCCTGCTGTTTGAGAACGCAGTCATGTAAGACAGTTCTGGGAGGCAATTATACTGAAATACTTTGATGACACACTTTGCTCAGGCACTTAAAAACGATCATAGCATTTCAGATGCTGTGCAACAAGATCGGTCCACTGGTTAGTCAGGTTACGTCGTCCCATAGCACAAAGCCACATGGTTTTTTGATGTACATGGAGGAATTTATTCGACAAATGCATTTCCTTCTCACATTATTTGCATAAACCCTTTTTCGCATAAGTCAAATCCACCTCAAGCCAGCGCTAAAAACTATTCTGCAAATTAAAAGGATTTATTTATTTTTTTTGCCATTTCCTATCACTCGTTTCTGATGCAGTGCTTCAAAATGTGCATAAAACCAGGGTGATGGAAACGTATAAGTGCCTTTAAATGCTGTCTAAGTAGGCAGCTTTGAGGTCAGGGTCAACTACATGCAGAGCTGGGTAGTAATTGATTACATGTAATCTGAATTACATAATCAGATTATAAAAATTAATAATTCATTGATTCTCCCTAATTTCACTTTTTCATCTTTTACATTTTCCTTTCTAAAATAGCCTACCGATTATATACGTTCAGAAAGTCCAGTTTTGTGGATATTCACACATAGACTTGTCATTAGTCAGGTGGCGACATACCATTTGATCAGTGGATTTACAAAAATCATTTCAGGTTTAAGAAGGCTTTTAACATTGCATCAACTATAAACACATTCATTTTTATTTGAATTATCAAACAGGTTTTTTAATCATGTATTATTATGTCTTTAGAAGGCTTTTGTCTTTCAAGCAGGGTGCCCGCTGGTCCTTAAAAAGTCTTTAAATGCCTTTAATAACGTTTTCCAAGTAAAAGGCCTTAAAAAGTCTTAAAATGTTAAATTCAGATTTGATGGGTTTAAAATATTTTGGTCACATTATCGCTAAAATATCAGTCTGACAGACCTAATGACTGTTTACGATCATTAGACAGAACGAAGACTGAAAAAAAATAATAATAATAATAACCATCAAAGCATCGAAACAAGAATGATTCTTCTATAATTCAACGTAAACAGCGTTTTATAATGGATAGTGTATTTCTGGTATCAAAATTGCGTTGCCTGTCTCTTTGTGAGAGACTTAAAAACAAATGAGAGAAACAGCACACACAAAGAAACACACTGAGGTAAAAATTCAAAATGTGTATTTTATTTATAACATGATATGGTTCAGTAACTTTACCATACCAGCGGTCCTTTGCTGAATATTCTCACGATTGCAATTAATTACATAATACATACATGTAATGATTACATTAATTTTAGTTCAGTAAACAAGTAGTTAGTCAAGTAGTTATTAAGTTACTTACATTTTAAACACAATATTTACTGTTTTGTTCCATTTCACCAATGTAAATAGTTCCAAACAATGATCACAGAGCAGCACATTCTCCAAGCAACACTCAGCGGTGTTTTGTTACTGAATGATTCAGCATTTTGAACAAATCACTTGAAATAACTCATTAAGTGACTTACCACCACCTACTGGTAGTTTAGTAAAAGTAAAAAGTAGTTCAAGTAATTTTAAAATAAATATTTCAATAATTATTTCATTTGCATGCATCTATTTTAGTAAATGTTTTATTTTAATTGTTGTTTTAAAACACAGACACATTTTTTATGATTTAATTAATTGTTAGCTTTTCATTAAACTCACTGCGAACCCTAGTTTGGGAAACCTTGATGTAGCTTAATATAATGTTTAATGCACTTCATGTTGTAAATGACAAAAAATGGAACATGGAACTTATTTTTTGCATTTTTTACATCATTATCATACAAGATAATATATAAATCTATGTGATAAACAAGTTAAGTCAAAAGTAATATTACCTAAAATGTGTAATGTAACGGATTACTTTACTGACTACAATTTTTGAATCTGGAATCTGTAGCGGATTACAATTTGTAAGTAATCTACCCAGCTCTGACTACATGTAATAGACATTTTTGGTTGTATCCATGCAGGGTTTGGTGCTATTTAGTCATTTAATGTCATTTACACTCTCAGTAATACAAAACAAAACACTAAAATGTCTGCTGTGACTGCTGCGCTTATTCCAGCGCAAACACCAAACGATCACCTTCGTTCAGAAATAACCTCAGAGAGCCTCGTGCTCTGGTTTGGACCAAAGTCGTTTCAGTTATGTAACACCGGTTTAATGTAAGACCTTTCGAAAAAGAGCTGTTAAATCACAGGCTTGTGTGTTTTGCATCCTGCAGCTTTTCTGTTCTGTTCCCTGTGTTAAACATTCTTTCATTCTCAGAAAGTACAAAGAAGAAGTGAAGTGGGCCAGTGTGAATTGAAATGTGTTTCACCGTCTGCTTGTCTTAACAGCCACAGTCTGTCATGATCACTGTATGTTGTGTGTATTTTAACATTTTTTTGTGTTGTCCTTCCTTCACCCCTCAGGATTAACATCTAACACCCATATTTTCAACAGCGTTCTCATTCTCTCTGTCACACACACAGACACACAGTCACTCTTTGACATCCCCCGTGACGGTACGCAGCTTACGTGTTGCTCTATTGTCTTCTCTCCTCCTATAGATTAAGTGTGTTACAGGTGTCAGTACAGTAACGGAAGGTAAGAGTCTCGGTCTGAACGGAAGCTTGCGTTCTGCCACAGAGACCCCTCCCCTTTCCCTGGCTCGTCTACTCATCTTCCCCTCTTTATTTCCACTAATGAGCTGCGTCTGCTCTGAGCTTCTAAAGGAACACAGAGGCAGAGTTGCATTGGGGCTGGCTGTTCTGAGCGCGCTCTGATTATGGACGCCGCCGGAGTAATCGTAACACAGTAGCAGCATGAATGGGTCTCCATCCTCCTCTCCTGCATGTCTCTGCTTTATTCTCTCTTTTTCCCCTCTTTTCTCCTGTTGCTTTGTCCTTTGGCGTGTGTCTGTTTGCCTGAGGCCACATCTGACACTAACACCTGCCCTACTGGAAAATGTCTTTGTCACTTACGCTTTTGTTTGGATTGCTGCAGGGAGCCAATGGGAATGAGGGCCACTTACTTTTAAAAAAACTATATATAATATATATGTATACACACTGCCTCTCAAAAGTTTGGGATGTCACTTGTCATGTTTTTTGAATTAGACTTTTATGCTTATCAAGGTTGCATTTATTTGATCAAAAATACAGAAAAAAACAGTAATATTGCAAAATGTAATTCCAATATAAAGTTGCGGTTTTAATTTTAATATACTTTAAAATATAATTTATTCCTGTCATGCAATGCTGAATTTTATCAGTCTTAAGTGTCACATGATTCTTCAGAAATCATTCTAATATGCTGATTTATTATTAGAATTATCAATGTTGGAAACAGTTGTGCTGCCAAATATTTTTGGAGCCAGGATTCTTTGATGAATAACAAGTTAAAAAAGAACGGCGTTTATTGTCTTTTCTAACAATGTAACACTATGCTATCACTTTTTAGTAATTAACACATCTTTGGTGAATAAAAGAATTATTTTTCTAAAGAATAAAAATTTACTGACCCCAAACTTTTGAACAGTAGTGCATATTGTTAACAAAACTTCCTATTTTAAATAAATGCTGTTCTTTTTAACTTTTTATTGATCACAGAATCCTGAGAAAAAAAAGTAGCACAGGTTCCAAAAGAATATTAAGCAGCACAACTGTTTTCAACATTGATAATAAATCAGCATATTAGAATGATTTCTGAATTATCATGTGATGCTGAAGACTGGAGTAATGATGCTGAAAATGTAGCTTTGTATCAGAGGAATACATTACATTTTAAAATATATTCACATAGAAAACAGTTATTTTAAATTGAAATAATGTTTCACAATATTATTTTTTCTGTATTTTTGATTAAATAAACCCAGCCTTGATTAGCATAAGAAACGTCTTTAAAAAACATAAAAAATATATTAGAGGCCAAACAGGAAATAATTGTATAAGATTAAATGGTGCAACCTTGATTACATATTGTTAGTCAGAAATATTGCTAGGTATAATTTTGAAAAGGTCACTGTAAAGTTTTAAATTTGGTATATACACTGCCAGTGACAAGTTTGGAAACAATGAACTGAATTTTTTTTTTCAGTTTCAATTGAAAGGTTCATATTTTGATGCAAATATTTTTGTAACCACATTGTCATTCGAAAAGCATCATTGTTCTAAGTAGTGAATGAATAATAAGGAGAAGAATAAAGAATGAGCAGGTGTGACCAAACTTTTGACTGGGTAGAGTACTGTTAAAAAAAATAATTAAAATAACAATAAAACATTAGAAATGTCTTGCCTTCGGTGGAACATTTTGGTGTTTCCGCTTCAGCTTTTTTCTGATGATAAGTGTTTTCTGAATAATACTACAATATATGATTCATTAAAATGTGTTCAAAAAATAGAAAACCATTAAAAATCTAATTATATGTTTATATATAGTTATTTTGTGTTTGGCCCCATGTAACATTCTTCTCACACTTTTCACAAGAAACACAGTGCACCCTTTTTATTACTATTTTTGCACATTTGCACTTTTTTTCTTTTTTCTTTTTTTGTTTCACAAAACAATGAGAGTTGCTGAAAAAAAGAAATAAATTCCCAGGGTTTGCATGATTGATTTGATTCACACGCCTCACCGTACTTAAATTAAATCTGATGATCTTAGTCAATCGCTGTGATGACGAGCACTTCTGGATCTTTACGCTCTCCATCAATAGATGCTAGAAATCTGGTTCAGTCAGCATTAGAGAGGACGGATGGACCTGTGCGTATCAGCGTGTATGTATCCTCTCTGCTGGCATCCCGAGTCCTCCTGAGATGGTCTCGGCGGACGTGTGGAACGGACACCACCCCACGCTCGTTTACTCCTCCCCGACTCCTTTCACATGCTGAGACTGTTGTTCTCCACTCTCCTCCCCCTCTTTCAAAGAAGCCCTGGAGTGGAGGTCCTCTCCAATGAGCGCATGTTCCCCACACCATCTGCTCGCGGAAACTTGAGATGCCCGTAAAAAAAAAGAAAACGGCCGAAAAGAAAGAAAGAAAATAGCCAAGCAGATGCCATCTTGACAAAGCAGGAAGCTTGTTTAATTTAGATGCTTTCTTGAGTACCAGTATCTCAGTTCGCCAGCAGAATCCATATTTTGCATTTCTTCTTTTCTCTCATTCCATGTTTTTTTTTTTTTTTTTTTTTCTCTCCAGCAAAGTGGAAGTGCTTTGTAGAATGACAGTTGCTCCAATTAACAGGGCTGATTTTAAGTTCTCAGCTTTTTACTTAATCTCCGTTCGCATCCGTCTCTATCAGAGGAGGTTTTCTGCTTCAGTAATGGCATGCTATCAGTTTGAAAGCAAGCTTATTAATATCATCCCTGCTTATTCTTCACTCTGCGTGTAATATGTCCTCATTTTCCAGGTTCCCTCAGCTGCAGCACGAGCGCTGACCTCAGTGTTACTGTGACAACCAACGACTCCGGCGACCAGGTCTCGCCCACCATACCGCGCGCCTCTAAGAACCGGGTTTCCGGAAAGCTCCGCCGCTCGGCCAGCGCCATCAGCAAGTCCTCTAACTGAACACTTCCTCCGGCCGTCAGACTGCATTGTCCTTAAGCTGTGTGGATGAATGTATTATTTGACTGTAATGTTTCCCACTTGTCATTTTTATTCCGTTCTAAAGCCGGATGGCGGTGAAAGATGCAACTGTTGTCGCAAAATTATATGGTGAAGCAAGAAAACTGAATTTGTGCTGAAGGAAATTTGCGAATGTGAAGTAATGGTGCATTTGGACTGCGGCTGTCCCAAAATTGTCCTAGGAAATGAATAATATGAAGCATTTCATAGTTTTTAATACTCTTATTAAGCTTTTCTTCATGTCTAACACTGAAAACCGAATCATTGATGCATTTAAAAGAGACTTCTTTGTCCCGTCCAGCACTGAGACGCGCTTTGGGCCAGTCTGAGAGAATACTGACACTCTTGAATCATCAACTACTTTAATAATGTAATCAGTGGCATCTGAAGTACAACAGACTGCAATGAAATCACATTTTCTTTTGTTCTTATAATTTACTTTTAAGCAACTGGTTTATTTTATAAAACTGATTTATGCAACACGCAGAATGGAAAAAGCTCATGTTTGTAATTCCGTCAAGGTGTAGCATGAATGTGTGCTTCTTAATTTGTGAATTGTCATGTAAATCTACTCCAACATTCCAATGTTTTTGCACTCGGCAACATTTGTTCCGTTCTTCCCTCTGCGTTTGGATGTACATTGCTTTCATTTTGATTTGATGATAATATATATATATATATTTGTTTCATGTTGTGTATATATACGGAGAAATATCTGCCATTGTACTATACCTGACTAAACGGAGGAGAAGCCTCCAGCTCCTCAGGTGAAGCTGAGCGCCTGCACTGTGTGTGTGTGTGTGTTTGTGTGTGTGTGTGTGTGTGTGTGTGTGTGATGGGAGCCGTTCACAGTGCCTGTGTAATACCGGTCTGGATTTTCAGAGTTTTGCTGTTTTCTTTGTGTTTTAATTGATCCCACACTTCCCACGTGGAGAGCAGCATGTTTTCCCGACGAGTCTTACATTTCACTGGAGTAAATTGAATGAGATTGTCTGCGTTTTGTGAGAGCTGCTTCTGTCTGATTAGATGCTGGATGGGGGTTCTTTTCCACCTGCTTCCCCGATTCCCGCGTGCCTCTCTGAGTGCCCTTTACCGTACCAGCAGCATGCCAGCGCTTCGCTCTCTCTCTCTCTCCTGCCAACGCCCTCTCCGTTTCCGTAGAGACCCGGCCTGGTTGCCATGGAGGCCAGGTGTTACACACACCGCAGGCTCCGCCCAGGCTGCAACAGGACACATGTTGCACTACTTTGCCTTACCTGTACACTTGTCTTTATTGTCTCGCTTCGCCTGATACTTCTTCTCTCTTCCGAACGCTTTGAGTGAAAAACGCTGACGAATGTATGCAAACCCACAGCCCAGATTCCACCCCGAATCTCAACTGGGACGATGCGGATTTGAAAGGGGCTTTGGGTTGAAAATATTGCAACTGGCCTGACTTTGTTCGTTGTAGACTTTGTTGTTAGACTTGTATATTGTGTCTCTCTCTCTTTTTGTTTTTGTTTTTTTTTTTGTTTTTTGTTTTTTCTCTCTGAATGTTCTAAATTCTGAAGGATATAAATATATTAATGCCTGTAATATAATCTTTGTATAAGACATTGAAGATAAGGAAGCTTGAAGATTTCGTCATGACTTGTTAACATATCAGACTGTTTTTAATAGAAAAAGTAATCGCTTTATCTTTACTAGAAATGTGAAGAAATCAAAACATTTCATTAAATTGATTTGAAGTTCATGTTTATATGCATTTGTTTGGTCTGCTTTGTTCAATGTTTCGTGATTCATGAGTTGTTGCTTTGTCTTGTGATTTTATATTTAATTTAAACTCATTTACCATTTACCAGTACTGAAATTGCTGGAACATTTCTAAAAAAAAAAATAATAAAAAAAACAAATAAATAAAATAGCTCTGTGAAGGAAACTGGTACAAGATAAAAACTAAATTATTTTTTTCATCCAATACTATTTGTTTTTATTACAACTTAAATGTCCTAATTGAACTATGGCCTAATCCTGGTTTAGGCTAAGCCGTGTCTATGAAACCGGGCCTATATTTTTAGAAAAATATGTTTTTAGTGAACTGCAAGAAGGGTGGTAAAAAATGGTGGAAAACCTGAAGTAAACGGTTACGCTTCTCTTTAAAGAGGTAGCTCACTCAAAAAAAATAAATTCAGCCAGTGTTTACTTTCTCTCATGTTGTTCCAAACCTGTACAGGGTTATTTTTTCTCCTGTGGAACACAACATGAGTCATTGGAGTTATTTTGTGATTATTGAAACCCTGTGTTTTATGCATTGATTTTGACCTCTTCCTTTCCTGCTTCTGACCTGGAGCAACTGTATGATGATGCTGTTGTACGGTGTGTGTGTGTGTGTGTGTGTGTGTGTGTGTGTGTGTGTGTGTGTGTGTGTGTCTGAAATCATCCATGACTGTGCTCTTGTGAGAGAATGCCATGGCCATATTGTGTGTTGGAGTGAGTGGGTGGAAGTGATGCTCAGGGTTAGAGGTTGTTCTGTTGCTGGAGCTGAGGGAATATTGAGGGTAACCTGACCCCCCTCCCATCTGTCTCCCCTGCTGCTCCATGAGCACAGACGCGTCCCTCACCGGAGTACAGGTGCACACGCTCCAACACCTACAGCTCATGCAGGTGGCCTCCAGCACACTCACATTTAATTACTGACTGTGTGTGTGTGTGTGTGTAAGAGACACAAAATCTGACCAAAACAAAATGTATGATTTTTTTTTTCCTTTTTCTTGCCAATTGCACTCTCAAAGTGCATAAAGCAATGAATGGTTCTGCATAAATTGAATCAAGAGTAAAAGCATTAGTGAAAAACAGATGACAGTCTTGATGTGTAAACCTTACACATAAATATAATGTGCACAATAAGATGCTCATTTTGCAAACTTCACCTTGATAGCACCTTTCTTGTTTGATTTGTGTGAGCTTATTTTATCCTATACACTGATTTATTGACTCTTTCAGTAACTTATGTAAAGATGGATTGGTTGCATTTTTATAGATGTGTCATGGTCAACAACAAAAAAACGAATTGTACGAACCAGGCACAGATAGAAAAATGAATCTGACTTGCCTCAGAATCAATAATGCCTGTGCTGAAATGCATTACGGGGTTGATGCCCTTGTACATTTGTGAGTTCATTATTACAAAGGCAGTTGTCACCCTTTAAATGATTTCAGCTGAATTTACAGTGGGCCAATTGCATTATTTCATGGATCAAGCCGAGCTTACGTGGTGACTTCAGAATGACCTGACCAGTTTAAAATCAATACTGCTGCTGTTTAAAGCATGGAAAGGGTTTGGAATAGAAACTGTAAAAGTGTGAATTGCCAGAGGTTGGCTGACCGCTTTAACTGTATATCATCTGAGCATTTGACACCTGTGGAAAGACACTTTGTAGCTGCACTAACAGTTGGTCAGGCTGCACATTAACTTTGCAGTAGTGGAGTAGACTGCACAAAACACTTTAACACCTCTACTTTGTTCTTAGGTTATATATTTCTGTGTAATTCTGTAGATAAAATGATAGGATAGAACTCAGGAATTCCAACAATGAAAACTAAACTATTCTGTTAAACTACTAAACCGTTCAAATAAACTATTGTATTATAAGGTGGGTTTGTGTGGCAAATATGCACGAACAAAAAGCTGATTCATTTTGAAAATATTTTATTTGAGTAGACAACACGGACGCACATATAAAGCGCTAGGTAGCAAACATTTAGGAAAATAAGCTGTATACGTAGAAAAAGATTGCATCTATAAGAGCTTCACGTTTCAAGGGAGCGCACAAAACCCAAGACAAGATGATCTCGACACAACGATTCGACTGCAACGTGACACAGGAGAAAAGTCACACAATAATTTATACAAAGCCATTGAAAATAAATAAATACATAAATAAATAAAATATTACGAATAAACATATTACAATAATTTTACATCATGATAGTAAGCTGTAATTGTGTGCCGACATTCAAAAACAATCATTACACTGAAGAGTTCTTAAGGCAGTAGTTTGATGTATTTCTCTAAAGGCATTTCTGGCTACTAAAGGGAAACTTTTCAAGAATTGTTGTAGTTGTAGTAGTTTCAGTACGAAGAGAGAGAGAACATTTTCAGTCCCGTAATTCACATACTAGATTAAAGCTACAGACGTGAAACGCACAGCATGTGAATTCAAGGCAGAGGTACATGAACATATCTTAGGTCTAGGAGCTATTACATTACCATGTGTGCAAGGGTTCTAGAAAAATACCTTTGTAAGGACCAAACTAATACTTTTCTCCAGACTTGTCTAGCGAGGGATTGGATGAAGAAAATAGATCGTTCTAAAAGGACGGATCGGTGTGGGTTCGAACGTCTTTAGCAGGCGTTGCGCACGGGCATCTGGAGAAGGATGACTTGCCTGTTTTCGGTGGGGTGGCATTTGTTGATGTGCCTGGTGAGACCCGGCGAGCTGTAGAAAGTGGCGGGGCAGAACTTGCACGGAAACGCCTGGGAGTCGTCGTGCAGGAGGCGCAGGTGTCGCTCCAGGCTCGCCCGGTTGGGCAACTTCTCGCCGCAAGCCGGACACGCGAGACAGTCCGCGGGGCTTAGGTTGAGCGGACCCGGGCTTTGGCTGTCCTCCGAGGGCACCATGTCAGGGCTCTCCGCGCTGCGGAAAGCCTCTCCGAGGATTTGATTTTGGATTTGCGCTTGGTGTCCCAGGATGTGCTTCCTCAGGTAGGCTTGGCGCTTAAATCTCTTCCCGCAGTGCTGGCAGTCGTAGAGCCCGTCGTCGGAGCCGGATTCTGACAGACCCGGACTCGGGGAGTCTCTGTCGCTGGGGAACTCCTCGGGGAAGGGTTTGGCGGGCTGGAGGGCTTGTTTGGGCACGCGCGGCTTGTGCCAGCGCCGGTGGGAGGCCAGATTTGCCGGACAGCTGAAGACCTTCTCGCACTCGGGACACCTGTACTCCACCCGCACTATCCGAGAGCACTTGTGCTGTGCCAGGGAGAACGGGTCCGAGTATTCTTCCTTGCAAAGCTGGCAGATGAACTCCCCCAGGGGCTTGTTGGTGTTGCCCGAGGCCGCTCGGGGCTTCAGGTCCACGGGCCCCTCTTTGATTTTCAGGCCCAGCACCGGGGACGTGGTCACCTCGTCCTCGAAGTTGAGTTTGCGTATGGCTTTGGGTTTCTTGGCGCTTTTGCTGCTCTTACGCTCGGCGGCGTCAGACGAAGGTCTTTTGGCGCCGGTTCGGATAACGGGCGCCGTGCCGCTCCGGTTGCTGTTGCTGGTGCCGATTTTCAAGTCGACCGGCGCGAACAGAAGGTGATGATGGTCCAGGCTGGTGAGAGAGGCAGGAGTCGGGAACGACTCGGCGGAGACGGGCGAGCCGAGATTGAGACTCCTCTCGAAATATTTCCTGTCGTGCTCCTTGCTGATGGGCCGGGTGGGGCTGTACAGGGCTTGGTACACCGTCTCCGGGTTGCCGAACTGCACCGGCTTGGCGCTGTGCACCTGCACCGGCACCGGCGCCGCGGCTCCGTCCGACGGGAACGCCGAGGTGATGCTGTCCGGCTTGGAGGCGCTGGGCGCGGGTGGAGGCGAGGCGATCTGCGCGATCTGACATTCTGGAGCAGCTCCTCCGTCCTCATCCGAGCGTATCCGGTACGAAACGAGCGCTGCTTTCTTGTTCCTTTTCACCAGGAATCCTTTGGGCATGTCGGCGGATGGATGAGGCGAGGATGACAAGGCACAACGAGACGAGATCCAGAGCCACAAACGCGCCGTCCGCCTCCCTCCCTCTGAGAGATGCTTTTGCTCCTCAACGCATAGCTGCACTCTTTTTAAGCTGGAATGATGTTATTGTTCTCGCCCCTCGTCTCTCCATCCTCGTCCAATCAGGAGCGAGCGAGGATCTCTGTGGAATTGCCCGTGGGAGGGCTGAGAGACTCGGACCGGGCGCTACAGAGCAGATGTACCTGGCCTTTATTGTAGTAATGCGCGCTGCTCTCTATTCACGGTCTGATGGAGATGTATGGAGAAGAACGCGTGCCGCGGCTGTAGGGCGCAGAAGGAAATGTCACTCACTGCCATCATCGTCCTCATCATCAGAATTTCAAATGACCGACAACAAAGAAAGTTCTTTCCGAATGCTTAGTTTATACACGGGGAATGTCTTCACTTAAATCTTTATGCATTTCTCTGTATTCTAAATTTAGTATGTTTAACACTTTCATTTCAACATTACATTGTTCTGGGACTGCAGATTACAGAATATAAAGTTTTCGACCTCCATGTAATCAAATTGTAGAACTTGTCGTTCTTATAATGATTTTAAATACGTTAAATGCAGAAGTGATTACATTACAGTTGCATTTTTTTTTTTTTTTTACACAATACAAGAAAATTTTATGTTGGTCATTTTGCAATATGCTATAACGTACAAAATAATGTAATCTTCGAAACGTTCGGGTGGGGAAATTGTTTTGTGCATGTGTAGCCCATGTTTGCAGTTTAAAGTTTCAGTTTAACGCGTATTTTGTGTAATTATCTTATACTTAAAAACTACACGGAGTATTTACAAGCAGCTCCACATAGTAAATACACTTTGCGCGTTGTTTAATTAGTGCGTACGAAAAACGAACATGCTAAGTATGTCCAAAGCGCTTCCTGTGTTTGCAAATCTGCACATTAGAGAGATTTGTAATGCCACGCGTCTGTCTGAGGGCAGTATAAATCAGCTGGCTAACGCATGCATAAGTCATCAGAAGAAGCCCTCATCTCTCAACACAATGGCCGCGTCTGGCCAGCCGTCACAGGCTTTTTTGCCTTTGAAAAGCAAATTGACCTCTACAGGGATACACGAGCAATCTGGCCAAAAGAGAGACGCGTGCTGGACGCAATCAAAGATGAGCACTGACCTCGAGGTCAAGCCTGGGGTCAGCCATCATTGCATTTCTTCAAACCACCCTGACCGCTGACAACTTCAGACACTGAAGCTTTTGCCAGAATGTTTTATTTAACGCTTTTCATGCAGCGCAAACTTACGCGCATTTCCTGTAAATATAATGAACTACATAGGTTAAAAACACACAGAAAGACTTTACAAGCATTAAGTTCACTCTACTTATGCTCTTTAAACTACAAAATGTGTTCGTTTACTTTTACACAAATAATTATTGGTGTATTTTAAGACATAAAAAAGAGAGTCAACGTTAGAAATGAAATACTTGAATTCAAAATGATTTGAGTGCTCTTTATTATAAGTTAGTTTACTGTATTGAAGCAAATGCATAGTATGCACAGCTCTATGGCAGATTTAACTGTAAAGGTTTAGATCACAACCCCAAAGGATCTTATTTTTACTCTGTGAAACAGTTGCTTTAAATTCTCTTTTGCGCGCATAATTGGACAGACGTGTTGCACGGGTTTGCATTCATCTATTGTGCCCCTCATTAGCATAAAGCTGCTGTATGACCGAGTCAAATAATTGCTCAAGCATTGAGATATGCGCCTGCCACCATTCTCCCCTGCAGTTTCACAAATATTACAACGCTAGCGAGTTTAACACGACACGCAAGACTTGGATGTTTCTAAATTATAACGTGCATAGTTGCACTGCCCCATCCAAACGTTCCCAACATCATCTAGTTCTGTTTAAATCGCGCATCCGCACGCAGCTGGATTTGCTCTCATCTAATATTTCAGCTCATCTTAGGTTCAGACGCTTCACTCATTTTCCCTTTTATCGGAACATGTTTTGCTCTGTGTTAACATTCTGTGAAGTTTGTTTGTCTAGGTCTTACCCAGCACAATGCACTTCGATGGCATTTTAATGAGATTGTGTGCGTGCGCACCGGCCGTATGTGCGCGTGTTTGCTGTGTGGCGCGTGCTTGTCGCGTCTCATTTGCATACAGCTGCTTGGCTGGCGCGCGCCCCTCCCCTACTGGCCACGAGCCCCCTCTCAATACGATCACAGTAAAGACTTATCAACATATTACTCTAAAGTCATAACAAAGCAAAAGTGGGCATCGTAACGAATGCCATAGCTGTTTACAAGCTCAGTGGTTTAATGGCAAACGTAAAACGTAGACTAAATAAATTGCATCTGTGTGAGCATTCGGTTTGACTGTTGCTTGCGTTGTGGAATCTAAAAAAAAATATCATAAATCGCTATTCGCTATATAAAGAGATATTGATTCCCTAAACAGACTTGAACACCGTAAATATTTAGTGCCTCAGTATTGGAGTTTAAAACGTTTAAGCAATATATGGTAAGGGTCTTCACTGCTCCTCCTACAGGCTTGTGCATGCTATTGCACCAGCCACACAAACGTAATTATTTTGTTTTCTCTAAACCTTCCATTGTTCAAGAAGAACTCTTTAAACCGGAAAAGCAAAATGGTCAAATTCTGGCTTGTGTGAAGGCAGTCAGATATTCCATTGCAAGTATAAGCAAAGCGTGTTGATATGTCATGACACATGGAGCGGATATGCATACATTTCAGTTGGTGTACAAACATGATAGCCATATTATCAAATGAAACTGTGAATGAAACATTTTCTGAAGCAAAGATGAAGCCAACTGAGTGCTGAAAACACAGCCTGAAAACACTGGGACTCAAGGCTGCTGTCCATGGTTCTGAAAGCAGCCTTTTGCTTTGCAAACCAGCTTTATTCTTAAAATAAAGCTTCCAAAAAGTTTTTGTAACAAAGAATAGAAGAACCATTTTGGGTTCCAAAAAGAACCTTTTTCGTTCTTAGTGTGACAAACATCTCAACAATCAGAAGGAACTTTGATAACATTTTACTCAAAGCCTTTATAAGAGTAGTTTTACTGCATTAATTATGCCTTGTAATGTACCTTATAATGCATTGTACAGTCTCATGAATAACTACATTATAACGCTTATCAATCTGTTGTTACACTTTGCATGAACAATTATAATGCATTATACCCTTTAATAACCCTTTATAAAGCATTATATATAAAGTGTTACAGAAACTTTTTCTGCTATAAAAAACCTTTTGTGCAATGCAAAAGTTCTGTGGATGTTAAAGGTCCTTCATGAAACCCCAGTTTCTTGACCGCATTGACACTAAATAAAGAGGATGCGAGAAGAGCGTCAAACGCTCGTTGGCATGCACATGCAACATGCAATTATGCCTGCGCAGACGCTCACACAGGCACACAAATAAACGAGGCCGTGTTAAGAATGCCGAATGTCGCGTTTCCCAAACAAAGCATTTCCAACATTGACACACAGCTCGTTAGCTGCCGTCATTTGCATTCCCGTATAATTGTGCATCATCCTTGATTTGTATATGATCTTCCTTATTAGCCCATATAATGGGGTTAATAAGAGGCAGCTCATTGCACTTATCGTCTCTCTGCCGAGAGGAGGCAAGAACAGAGGCAGGACTTAATTAATTGTATCAGTCTTTTCATCTGCAGCAGTAGTGCTCCCACACGAACATTAATATGATTCTGCAAATGGAGGGAAGTGGTACAGCCTGGGCCAGAGACATAAAAGATTGGACTCAAATTAATTTAGGCCTAATTAGACTGTGGGCGTCAGGGAGTGGTTTGCATAATAAGACCCTGGAAATGAGCTCAGACGCTTGGCTTAAGGCAATGCCTTTACATCTGCCTTAAACTAGACACGACAAAGAGTTTGACCCAGGCTTAGGTCGGTTAACACGGTAGGCCTCAGTGTGGATGACTACACTTTGGAGAACCAATAAAAAAAGATTGTCAGACCCAGTAAAATGTACTGATATTGCAATAAAACAAATGAGTCATCCTGGAATCAGAACTATTCTAATATAAAGTCAAGACAGTAATTCCAGGTGGATCTAATGAGAAAACGTATATATATTACGACGTGGCAATTTTGCAAGAATTCATACTTTTAAAAAGTAAGCAATTAATTCATTTGTCAGTGTATATCACTTACACTCATTAAATTTCCCTGCTTATTTATTTGCACAATTTAAATCATAAATTGGTGCCTTGCAGTTGAGGTCAAAAATTTATACCCCCTTTCAGGATCTGCAAAATGTTTATTATTTTATCAAAATAAGAGGGATCATACAAAATGAATGTTAAATTATATTTAGTACTGACCTGAATAAGATATTTCACATAAAAGATGTTTACATATAGTCCACAAAATAATAGTTGAATTTATAAAAATTACCCAGTTTAAAAGTTTACTTCCCTTTGATTCTTCATAATGTGTTGTTACCTGAATGATTTATTGTTTAATGATAGATGTTCATGAGTCCCTTGTTTGTCCTGAACAGCTATTTCCACAAATTCTTTGGTTTTCCAGCCTTTCTGTGTATTTGAACCCTTTCCAACAATGACTGTATGATTTTGAGATCCATCTTTTTACACTGAGAACAACTGAGGGACTCATCTGCAACTATTAGAGAAGGTTCAAAAATAATTCTTAAAAAATGTGGGTGTAAACTTTTGACCTCAACTGTGCCTTGCATCACGATATAATAATAAATTTTATTTTAAAGCTTTTGGCACAGATTTCAGAAACATGCATGGTTTCGTCATTTGTCTGTCTGTCTGTTTTTCAATCTATCCAGTTCAGATCATTTTTGTGTTTTCCATATGACCACAGTATCATGACCCTTGAGGTCTGAACAGGGTGTGAGCTGAGACAATCAGCGATATGCTAATTGTGTAGAAATAAATTCTCCCTCGCATGATGGGCGCATTAATCACCAGCATTCTCCATGTGCTGCTCTAGATCCTCAGAGCTGATTTGTGCCTCCGTCAATCACATGATCAGCCGTGATGAGCCGGTTTGGAAGGGTCTTAGAGGACTGATGGAGATTACAAGGAATGTGATTAGATAATCAAATCGAAAACCCAATCTCGTTTGGCTGATGCTGTTTGTTGTGGCTCATAATCTTTTTTGAATTATGTCATCTTTTATCTTATTGTAAGTTTAAAAATCATTGCTTTATAATGAAGAATTGTGAATAATGAATGAGGACAGAAGACACAATTTTGCGTTTTGATTGATTGCACATGCAAAAGTCACCAGTCACCATGATAAGGTTTTGGGGTGTTTGCTAGAGCATGCTGGATGATTGCTAGAGCGTTCTAGTTTGGCAGCAGGATGGTGGCTTGCTGGTCAAAAGGTTAAAAGGTCAAACGAGTCCGCCCACAAGTGTCTGCCTCAATAGGTCTATAGTGTGCCAACTAACACTGCCAAAATCCAACCATTGTTTAGAACCCTTCATAACTCACATCCTCAAAAGGCCATATAAACTTCAAAATGGCAAAGTTTAGCATGTAATGCATGTAACTTTTGCATGTAATGCTCTTTTTTCCGTAACAAAAGTGTTACTAGCATAACTGGGCAGTTGCTTCTTTCCTATTTACGACTGCTTTCAAAAAAAAAATCAGTGAAATGTATAGTAAAAAATGACAAAAAATAAAGTTTTAGATTTTATGTGTTGAGCCTAAATTTACAGTTGAAGTCAAAAGTTTACACCCCCCTTTCAGAATCTGCAAAATGTTAATTATTTTAACAAAATAGCAGGGATCATACAAAATGCATGTTATTTAGTACTGACCTCAATAAGATATTTCAAATAAAAGGTACGTCCACAAGAGAAAATAGTAGCTGAATTTATAAAAATGACCCTGTTCAAAAGTTTACATACGCTTGATTCTTAATACTGTGTTGTTACCTGAATGATCCACAGCTGTGTTTTTTTGTTTAGTGATAGTTGTTCATGAGTCCCTTGTTTGTCCTGAACAGTTAAACTGCCTGCTGTTCTCCAGAATCATCCTTCAGGTCCCACAAATTCTTTGGTTTTCCAGCATTTTTGAACCCTTTCCAACAATTACTATATGATTTTGAGATCCATCTTTACACTGAGGACAACTGATGGACTCATATGCAACTATTAGAGAAGGTTCAAATGCTCACTGATGCTCCAGAAGGAAAAACAATGCATTAATAGATGGTGGGGGTGGGGTGGGCAGGCGGGGAGGATAAATATAATATTTTTTCCTTTAGTACTAGCCTTCTGAGGCTACAGAAGATAGTTACATGTTTTCCAGTAGACAAAATAAGCTTTTATTGCATGGTTTTTCCTTTTGGAGCTTTTGAACTTTTTACCTCAACTGTGCAGTCAAGAAGCTGTAAAAATACAATGTTAAAATATCAATCTACTAAAGTACTAAAATATGCTTGTACCTTTTAAAAAATGAAGAATTAAAGCATTAAATTAAATCTCAAGTAGCTTTTCCACAAGTTTAGATATAAACTGATATACAGAAGGTGCACAGTGTCACACAAATACAAAACATCATCCTTGTATCACACGACATTAAAATGATGCCAAAATTAATTTAACAACATGATCTGCAACTTAAAAACCATAATGTGCATAACAGATAGGGAATTCTGGGAGTGTAAATTATATGACTAAAAATAAAAATCCTTTACATTTTTTTAAATGTCAAGTTTTAATACAATTTCTCACTGTACGAAGTATGGCAATTGACTGTTAACCAAAAACAGTTTTACAGCCTTTTATTGTTAAAATCTTTTTTTATATATATAGTCATGAAGTAAATAAAAATGAAAACTGTAACCCAAGCGCTAGTCCCAAATGAAAGGTTACCCAGTTAATGTGATCAACACAATGGCCAAATCTTTTATCCTGTAAATGTTCCGATGCCGTGTCTTTTGCACATAATAGGACAATGCAAAAGGAAGGTGTATTTTATAGTCTCCCTCAGTGAGATGGAGTGGATCTCAAATGTCATGTTGAAATGTCAATGGGGAGTGTGGCTCTGGTATTTCACATGACAGGTGGCTCTAATCTGAGGCTGCATTCCTTCAGCATTGCCAGCGGAGGTGAAAGATGCTCTGAGACATGAGAAAAGAATGAATGAGAATAGGAGAGAGAGTGAGTGAGGGTGATGTCTTACAATCCTGAAAAATAAAGGTTCTTTACTTGCATTATGGTTTCATTCCAAAAACGTTCCATTCCATTTATAGCGGAAAAATGTTCTTTAGATAACGTTTTTCACACACAGAGAGAGAGAAAAAAAATTCTTTTAAGAACTGTCCACTGAAAGGTTCTTTGAAGAACCAAAATTGTGACCCTGGACCACAAAACCAGTCATAAGGGTAGATTTTTCGAAATTGTGATTTATACATAATCTGAAAGCTGAATAAATCAGCTTTTCATTGATGTTGTCAGCATATGTAAGGAAATGTACAAAATATCTTCATGGAACATGATCTTTACTTAATATCCTAATGATTTTTGGCAAAAAAAAAAAAAAAAAGAAAAAAACATAATTTTGACCCATACAATGCATTTTTGGCTATTGCTACAAATATACCTCAGCGACTTATGACTGGTTTTGTGGTCCAGGGTCACAACTGGTTTTTATATGCACTGAAAAAAAGTGAAGGATTGCAAGTAAATAATTACAAAGAAACAGCAAGTAACACACTGAATTAAGCATGACATTTTGATGTAGAATCTATTGTAAAACATACTTCAATCTTTGTTTTATTTACAACTTTAGTTGTTGCACTTCCTCCTGAACATATATGATATTTCAACACTTTATTGCTGCAGGCATTTGTTTATAGCATGAAATCAATAGAAAAACATCCCAATGTGATAAAAACAAGATAAAGTGGAGATTTTACTATGATCTCACACATTTGTCATCAACTTCTGCATGTAAAAAAAGTCAAATTTATAGTTTTTATTTTTCCTGAATTTTGGAAGAATTTTCTGAGATAAAGTTGATATACGTTCAAAGAGCAACCTCTGAGCAATAAAATGTTCCTCTGTGTGAATATTTCCCCTATTGTTTGATGCCGAGAAGGCGTTACATGTTTTGATGGCCATTGTGCCTTTTCTTATTGACCCTTGTTGTTGTGTTGTAAATCTTTTTGTCTCTGCTCACCCTTTCACCCATTGTCTTTTCGCAAACTGGCTATAAAAGTGGCCATCATAGATACTAGAATGTGGCAGTCCATTACAGTTTCCTCCTTTGAGATCTTGGCTCCTAATGCTGAATATGATTGATCTGATTGCTTGGTGACAGTCCCACGTTGAAGGCTCCAAACTTGACCTAAACCCCGCTCCATTGACTCCCTCCATTATTAGCTGCTGACGGACGCCCATGCTGACAGCCACTGAAGGGAGAAGGTTCCCGGTCATCCGTCTCTGTCCGAGGGGTTTTGGCGAGGGCGTCCTGCGCTGATTCTTCGGCTGTCCCTGTGAGTAATGTGAGGAGACCCTTCTGTCTTGCAGCACATGGCCAGTATGAAAAGGCCATCGGTCAAAGGGCAGCTGGTAAGGCCAGAGGAGAAGGTGGTGCCTTTCTGTGTGTTATGTTCGGATGAACATCCTGATTAATGCTTAAAATGATCAATACTGAACTTGCATGAGAAATAAGCTATTTTCGAGACATCCTGTGTTCCTGTAGACACCAAGGTTGTGGGTTTATTTTCTAGGGAGCACACATACTGAGAGAATATTTACCTGTGAATGCACCACAAGACGTTTTGGATGAAAAATGCATACATGTAAAAGTATGTAAAGCTCTCAACCATAGTCAATGACTGTTGATTTGGGTCTAATAGGAAAAAAAAAAAGATCTTTTTCTTTAACATTTTGTTTACTATTTGAATTGAAATGTGGAGAATATACAGTCAAACAGAAATGTATTCAGACAAATTCAACATTTCTCACATCATCACAGTTTATTTGCTATAGTTTAGAAAATGGTTATATAATTTGACAATAACTCAACAGTTAAACTGTGTCAGAACAAATTTGTCTTGATAATGTCTGATAACTTTAATAGAAAGGTATGTAATAAAACATGGTCAGGCCACAGTGTCAAATCAAATTTTTGGTCCTAAATTTATATCAGTTTTACTGGTAGTCCACTGTATGAAGAATTTTTGGCTATAAAATGTCACATTTTATGTTATTTTGCTAAAAACAGCACCCACTAGTAAAAACAAATATAAAAAATTACATCTGGTGTCTGAATAATTTTTGGTTTGACTGTACATGGGTTGGACAAAATAATGTGAATACTCATTATAATATAATTTTGAAAGGCTACAGTGAAAAAGGTGCAATTATTTTTTATTTTTCTTGTCTGTGTTGTCTAGGCTGTATCACTGTAGTATAAATTGTGTTCAGCAATGTTCCTGAAAGCCTGTTTAGCAGGAGCATCTGTAACATTAACAGTCCAGTTTGGTGTTTTTAAAACAGCAGTCTTTACAATTAGGATTGGATACAAAATGGCAAGACTTCATCAGTGACAAATAATATGGGCAAAAAGTGAACAATAGGGACTATGTATCTAAACAACACAGAACAAACTCAATATTCAGCTTGAAGACACTGCTTTCTCAAAAACTGACCACAGAGAGCTTCAGAAAAACAACTGTCCATAAAACACCTGATTTCAATATATTATCAAACCACTGTGGATAGTTTTGAAAAAAAGAAGAAGTGAGAAGCCAATATTCTCCTCCAACATCTTTGAAGCAACTGGTGGTTCTTCTAATAGATGACATTCAATGAGAAACTATTCAGAAGTTTCAGAAATCTGTTCTAAGAAGGTTGGAAGCTACACTACCAGTCAAAAGTTTTTGAACAGTAAGATTTGTAATGTTTTTTAAAGAAGTCTCTTCTGTTCACCAAGCCTGCATTTATTTGATCCAAAGTACAGCAAAAACAGAACAATTCTGAAATCTGCTTACTATTTTAAATAACTGCTTTCTATTTGAATGTATTTTAAAATGTAATTTATTTCTGTGATCAAAGCTAAATTTTCAGCTATTTTCATTACTCCAGTCTTCAGTGTCACATGATCCTTCAGAAATCATTCTTATATGCTGATTTGCTGTTCAAGAAACATTTATTATTATTATTATTATTATTATTATTATTATTATTACTATCATTATTTAGAACAGTTGAGTATTTTTTTTTTTCAGGATTCTTTGATGAATAGATCCAAAGATCAGCATTTATCTGAAATAAAAAGCTTTTGTAACATTATGCACTATACCATTCAAAAGCTTGAAGTCAGTATATATATATATATATATATATATATATATATATTATTTTTATTTATTTATTTATTTTTTGTTAAGTACGGTTGCTTTAAGTTGATGATAAAGACATTTATAATGTTACAAAAGATTTCTGTATCAGATAAATGCTGTTCTTCTGAACTTTCTATTCATCCAAAAACCTGAAAAACGTCTGCTAATAAAAATTATTCTAAAGTATAATGTGACTAGACTAATGATGCTAAAAATTCATGAAATCACAGGAATAAATCACATTTTAAAATATATTCAAACAGAAAACAGTTATTTTAAATAGTAAAAATATTTCCCATTTTTGCTGTACTTTGGATCAAATAAATGCAGGCTTGGTGAGCAGAAGAGATTTCTTTAAAAAAAACAAAAACAAACAAACATTAAAATCATACTGTTGTTTTACATTTTATTACTGTCACACCCCTGTGAACTGTCTGTTTTGGTTACTCCCATGTGTGCACATATTTGGTTTTCCTGCCCTCGTTAATGTATATCACCATCACCTGTTTGTGTTAATTAATGCCCTTTATAAGTTGCCTTCCTTTCCCTGTCTGACCCTCTGGTATTAATGTTATCCTTGGTTGTTTGTGTGTCCCTACCTTCCTGCCTGTGGATTATTTGTCTACGGATTACAATTAAAGACCTTTTATTTGACTACGTTCATATGGTGCTTCATTATGCGAAGAACTGTGACTATTACAATATAGTATAGTATCTGTGTATTTACCTTCTCATAGTAAAATGGACAGCCTGGTTCTTGGTCTGGATCCGGGTTATGAGGGGTCTAGTTTTGGTCTGGGTTTTAAGCGCGTTTAATCGTCAACTCACTGTTCCTTTGTGCAGCTTCATCATTGAAGATATAGTTGATTCTGTAATCATTTTCTCACCTCATGTCTTTCCAAACCTGTTTGAATGTGAAATACAAAAAAAAGATATTTTGAAGAATCCAAACAGTTTTGATTACCAGTCCGCTTGCTATTTTGCGATATAAGGAAAATTGTTTCCAAGTCCAAACCTCTACTTGTTTTAATTAAGAATACTCAATATCTCAACAGCTGTTTATAAGCACTCTTCATGTAAATCACACATTTAGGCTAAGGTTAGAGAAAAGGTTAGAGTCAGGAAGTACTACAGCACACTGTGAGTGTATATTAGCACTGTTTGTTGTTTGCTTTTGAGATCTGAAGAAGCATTCAGACCTAGAAACCTGATGATGTGTGACGTCAGAAGCAGATTGTATAGGGAAAAAAAGAACACAATTATCAAAATATTCCAAAGAAAGAAAATCGAAGCAGTTAATCAAAGGCCCGGTGTGGTAAGTATTGGCCTTCAGTTTTAATCACAGGAAACCGAGCAGCCTTTGTCGTTCACTGCGATGGCTGTGAGCAGCATAATGTACACAGTGACTTGATCCTGTGTTGACAGAGAGCCAGGTGCTCAAACACACGCAATCCACGACACACGTCCTATATATAACAGAAGACAGTAATTGGGACATTCCACCCATTTTTCAGAGCCACGCTGATTACTAAAATGTCACAGTAATATGAACAAACAGTCTTCATAGAGAAAAATAATGTGCATTATAACCACCATATATTTAACTTATGAGCGGTTGCAGCCATTTGCAACTTTAATGTTTTATTTCACCTGTACAAAAACAATCTGTTATGCTGATTGTAGTGCAAATAGTACAAGAGTTTACACTTGTTTTATTTTACTAGTTAGAATCTAATGAATCGGAAGTCTGGCACATGTACAAAAAAATAGCTTACTTCCATGTTGCAAAATACGGTGGGTAAACCCCTCCCCGTCAGCCATTTATGCTAATTTGGCACTCAGTCATAAAACAGGCTCTTATTCATATAATACAGTAATGATGCATCCCGTCTATTGCAGGAACAACTTCACCTCCCTTTAAATGTGTTTTCAAATCGCTGCACATATCTGCTCTCATATCCTCCCTTCTGTATGCTAATATCCTCTCCACAATTGCACATGCCCAATAAAGCTTTACAAGCAAAAGTATCACGTCTGCCTCACGGCCATCGGAGGAGGGTATTCAATATTTTCACCTGCTCTGCACACACCGCTGACCGGTAAACATGCCTCTATCCACACTTGTTTGAGGGCCCATCTGGTGCCCTGCATTAAAAGCTCCTATTTAAACAATAGGTCCCAGGAACGGAAAAGGGCAGATTGCGCCAGAACCTTCAATAAAAACAAGCAGTGCATGACATTTACCTCCTCGCACAGGCTTAGATCACCGCTTGCCCACTGTCCCTGCTTAATGCCTATAAAAAAAGGCAATCTCAGGAGATACACCTGAGTCTGTCACTTTCGTATTAACATGAACTTCTTTAACAGTGGGAGAATATATAACACTTGCACAAAATGCAGTTATTTACATATGGATTTACCATAAAATGGTAAGTGAATGGTACAACAAATGCCAACCTGCTTTCAGATTCATGGAAAAATGTAGACACGGGCTGAGATTTGCATTAAAGAGATGGTGTCGGAAAAGAAAGTGCAGACAGGGTGATATTGGTCTTTTGGGAATGGTGCCACCTAGTGGATCTTGTTTGGAATCATATGACACATGATCTTACCTAATTTTGTGAAGTTTTAAGTGTTCTTTTAGGATTTATACCCCCGGTTTTACAGCTAAGGCTAAAATGTAACTTGCCTTTGTTTTGTCTCAAGATGGAGACCATTAATGTTATTTTTCTAAGGCACGTTTATAAAAATTACCTACACGTGTCATTCCTGGGATTCGGTTCATTTTTAACTTGGAATATACATGGTTTTCAGTGACATTTGATTCAACTTCTAAATACCTCACATCATTAGGCACATACCCCCCAAAAAACCCAAAAAAGACCTTAAAGACCTTTTATTATTTTCAGTTGTTTTCAGCTTTAGACAATTTGTTTTTTCAGTTCCGTAACGAGCAAAATGGGATTGGTTTAAAAATAATTTTACACAGAAATTGTTATAAAACAAACATGTACCTACTGCTCATGTGTCCCTGATAACAATTTAAAAAAAAAAAAAAATTGTTTCTGGGCCAACACTGTCTTTCTGCTGCAAATGGGTGCAGTTTCTGGTGTATGATGCTTGTCAACATTTAAGTGGACATACTACATCAACAATTCTATTTAATGCAAAAATATGCGTTGTCATGATTTTGAAGTATAAATATTTACTGAAACAATGACTGTTTTTCATTCAAATTATTAATAAATGAAGCAAATAACTTAACACTGTCACAAGTTTACAACCCCGTAACAATGAGAAAAAAAGTAAAAAACTAAATACTGAGAAAATTGCCTTTAAAGTTGTCCAAATTAAGATCTTAGCCATGCATATTCCTAATGAAAAATTAAGTTCTGATATATTTACAGTAGGAAATGTACAAAATATCTTAATGCAACATGATCTTTACCTAATATCCTCATGATTTTTGGCATAAAAGAAAAATCTATAATTTTGACCCATGTTGTGTATTTTTGGCTATTGCTACAAATATGCTACTCAAGACAGGTTTTGTGGTCCCGGGTCACAAATATGCATTAAGCATCATTAGGATATACATAATTAAGGTCCTATTTAATTTTTCTATAAGCATTATAATGAACAACACAATCATTATTATTTTTTAAGAAATACACGTTGTATTATGTGAGATTTGATCCTAGGGAGTAAAAGATAAGCAATTTAAAGATCTGTCCACCCATCCATACTGTTTGGATTCAGGAGACAAACTGAGTTCAAATCTATTGGTTGGTAAATGAACCGAGGGGAAATCTACAGGATAATTCAATGGGAGTTTCAGGGTGAAGGATACGCTCACAGACTGCAGCTATGAGCCGTCTACAGATGCCTACGCAAATGAAGCTAATTAGCAACATGATAACATTAGTGTCTCTATGGGAATGGGAAGTGAAAGCAGACACTGGTTTTGATTGTTACAAAAGATGTATTTTGGCCATATTGAGCAGTGGAGACTCCTGAGCTTTTAGCTGTCTGTCGATACTCAAAGATAAACAAAGATTATGGTATTATGTTTTACAAGAAAATACTATTTTGACACTTCTAAATCTCATGTTTTATTCAGTGTGTTACTTGTCATATTTATGTAATTAATTGTGAAACTTTTTATCAGATGTTTGGACTCTCATACTGACGGCACCCATTCGCTGCAGAGGATCCACTGGTGGGCAAGTAAATGCTACATTTTGTCAAATCTGTTCTTATGAAGAAACAAACTTATCTCATCTTAGATGGTCTGAGCGTGAGTACATTTAGCAGATTCCATTTTTTCGGGTGAACTATTTCTTTAATGACGAGTTTAAATCTTTCTGGATGAAAAACCTGAGTCGTTTTCTGTTAGTGCACATGCTGACATATCCACGTATGAGCTCTCGCTCTCTACCTCTCCCACTCAGTGTCTCACTGTAATTCTATTCCAGCCACATAATCACTTTATCTGCTTCAAATATGCTCAAGATAATTAACAAAGGGAGGAAGTCTCTTTACACTGCTGTGAGGTTACAGAGTATTTCATCACAGCAGCATGAGGAGAGGAGAGTCTTTCATTCTGAGCACTTGGAGTCCTGCTGATCGGTAGGGAGGGATCGGTGAGGTCAGACACAGAGAGAGTAATCTTTAATCAGTCCTAAACAGCTCAGACTCAACTGTACAGTTGCACACAGTAAATATGAATGAGATATTGATGTGTCCTCCGTGAAGAGGAGGAGAATTAGCAAGCACTCTAGAAGGACTCTCATCTGAGGAATACATCATCCCTGGAGATGTCTTCATCCACATCTGCCACACTTCACACATCTCTGAATCCCACTCTCTCAGAATAATTGAGCTCTGCTGGAAATGCCTGGATTTTACGGGAACTGCGAGACCAGTTTAATGTTGCTAAATCAATACTAGATGATAAAATAATTATACTAAATCCAAGCATGCACCGTCATTTGTGATAAACCCAGCTTGAAAAAAAATGCAACAGCAGATTAATGGCTTTGTTTTGTGGTGAATTAAACCAAAATTGAAAAATAATACATATTTTACCACAAAAGGTACAAAAGCTGTCACTGGTCACTTTTGAAAAGGTATACTGCAAAAAAATAAATAAAAAATACTGTTTTACTGTTTATGACTTAAGTCTTTTTTTTAAAAAAAAAAAAAAAAAGATCAAAATTGTGACTTAATATCTTAAGTCTCTTTGGATCTCAGGTAAATGCATTGGATTTTGGATTTTAGGAATATTTAGATATTTGTACTGGAAAACAAGTAGATAATTTCTAATCATGAGAGAACATAATAAGACCCTAGAACCTGTCACTTTTGCTGAAAGGTTCTACTCAGTTATTATGCACTGAGTGTCAGAGTTATAATTGTCGCTCAGTAACTGCCACTGTAAGCAAATGTCACTGTTAAAATCAATATCACTATAACCATTTGACCCTGTAAATATATTGACCCTGTACATTTTTTTTTCCTCTCCAAAGCTTATTGTAAAAGCCCTGCTTGACACCTTATCAAATCTGTGATGAGGGAGCCCTCCATTGGTGACTGGGATGTGTTGCACATTTTACATTTGCAGGTAATCACATTAAGTTTTTAGAGTTGCTATACAAAGTGAGAGAACAATAATTTTATGACGATAACTGTAACTTACATTTGCATTTTATACAGTCCTGAAAGAAATTCAGCAGGCATTGTAAGATGAAAAGCAACATGGATTTCAACATGTCTCATAAAAGGGATTGGAGGCCAAAACAAATTAAAAATTGCGACATTTTATGACATGATTATTATTATTTTATTATAAGTTTGGTGCTAATTGAAACATTTTTACACATTAAGAATTAATTAATTAATTTATTGATTATTTTTATTTCTAGAATGGTACACAGTCACATGAAGACTACTCATAACTTTGTTAAAACCGTAAAATTTGTTTTTATACAAAGAGTTTATTTGAAAAGTCGCCGAATCACGTGACCCGCGTTGTTTCACTCAACGTCTGAGAGGACCTGCTGCATCTGTAGATACCCTTGTGTTTGGTGATGTGAAAAGCGAAAACTAGACAATCAAACACACTTATTATCGTCAGAGACAACGGGGAAGCAGTAAATCTACCGCCGAAAAACAGAAAAGGTTTGAAACCAGAAGACTGAACGACTGACAAGGACAAAAACAAGCGTAAACATTGGTACGGCACACTACACAAAGTGGAAAGAGTTGATAACAGAGAAAATCCTGAGTATTGCTTCTCCAAATTGCTTCTTTTTACTGGACAGGTAAGGGAATTGATTGTTGTGTAAACTGCTAAACTTACTATTATCAGTGTAAAATGCATACAATTCAGAGACGATCATGCTGCTCGATAGATGGCAGTGCAGCATCTTACACGAAGTACTACGATGTAAACCCTAGCTAAACAACAGTTAAATGCAACTTAAATTAGAAAGAATGATTAAGAAAATCAAGTGTTCAAGTGCTCTTAATTAATTAATTTATTTTTTAAAATAATTATTTTGTTTGTTTGTGCACTGTAAAAAATAAGTTGCAGCCTTAAATGTTTAGGTAAAATCAATTTAGCTGTTTAAGTAATTTCAACTTGAATTCAATTAACTTGGCTTAAAAAAATTGCTGAATGTTGTGCAACAGATAAAATGAAGTTAATATAACTTCTGTCAGTCTGTACTACTCCAAATGTTTCTCCTGGTCCAACAGATTAGTACAGCCTATAAACATGACAATAATTGACCATTTTTAGCAACAATAATCAATGGCTTTGAAATACTAAATTTAGTGGCATCGTTTTATTATTAAGGTTTGTAAAACTGAAATGGTTCAATCATTTTTGTACTAATCCATGATAAGTGCTCACCAAATAATGCCCAGTGATATGAAATCCTGCCAGATTTTGCTCTAAACCAAACAAGACAAGGCCAGATGTTGTGGGTTGAATTGGTCTGTTATATGGGACCATTTTAAGAACTTGAAAAACAGCTGTGTGGTGTATAGTTTGTAGTCAACAATTGCCATGCCACAATAACACCTCAATGTTTGTGAAACCCTAAAAGGGCATACATCCAGTGTAGTTTGAGCATCTGGTGTACATAAACAAGGTGAGTATAAAAACGTTCACATTACATCTTCTGGACCTTTAATTACAAACACTGCATTTAATTTTACTCCCTCAAATCCTTAAAAAGTATTCACACAGTAAATGGTTTGGTGAGTCACTTTTATTTTATTTTCAGCAAGGCAGTAGGACACTGATGAAGCTCTAGTGGATGAAAAATTCGCAGCCATTTTTAGTGGTGGAAGAGAAAAGCTTCAGGGCGTTTGTAAAAAAGAGTGACTCCACATTTGTGTGTCCTACAAAGCATGAACTGAAGGACTTGGTTGCTGCAAGGTACAAGGTCACAAAACAGAAGGGGGTGGAAATGAAAGGGATGCCACTGTGAATCTGTCATGTATGAATATGGATGCATATATGGAGTTTTGAATTTCCCTGAAGCCCACACAGCTGAGCAAATTCAAGCAGCAAAACTGTTTTTCTGGAGTTAAAGGGAATCAGAGACAAAGTTATATGTGTCATTGCAGACCATGCCTCAAACATGACCTTGTATGCAAAGCTTCTTCACATTAGACACATTATGTGCTTTGCTCACACCTCAACTCTGGTAGTGAAAGAAGCACTCTCTCAAACAGCAGACCAAAGCGTCATTAAAAATCAGTGTAGAAAAGTAGATGCCTTCCTTAGATCAAGCACCAGTGCCACAGAGAAAACATCTGCAATCCAGAAGCAGATGGGCAAGTCAAAAAAGAAGTTCGTCCAGGAAGTGGAAACGGCACATT
Organism: Cirrhinus molitorella; assembly: GCA_033026305.1. Lineage (NCBI taxonomy): Eukaryota > Metazoa > Chordata > Actinopteri > Cypriniformes > Cyprinidae > Cirrhinus > Cirrhinus molitorella. The sequence continues at coordinate 3,325,513 of CM065135.1, forward strand.
TCATGCTTCAAAGAATATATGAAGAATGCAAAGCAGTTGGTGGTGCTTTAACATCTTTGGACGCTTCAACAGTGGATAGTTTTAAGTCATCTCACAGTGTCTTCGTGCCCTTTCATGCCACTCTTTCTAGAGAAGTTGGTTACATCTTCAAGGATGAGTAATGTATGGAAAAGGTTTTGTAGGATCAGTGTAAAAGGACTGGCGTCACCAACAGTAACTTGATCAAAAACCTAAAACAAGGCATCAGAGCTGTAGGATCAACAATAATGTTGGCCAAGGTCACCCTATTGGATCCCCGGTTTGGATACTATTGGTTTTGGCAGTGCAGTCAATGCTGATGGCACAATCAAGGACTGTATTGCTGAATACCAGAGTCACACCAGCCATCAACTTAAGCAGCAGCAAATTTAGCAAGAGGACAGGGACATGAAGAGGAGAACCAATGGTAACTCTGGACTTTAAAATAAGAGAGATACAAAAGGCCCACAATGTCACTGCAGATGCAATGGTTAAAGTACAGCAATACTTAAAAATAATCAGTTATGTAAACAGAACAAACAATCCACTGGGAGTTCTGGGCAAAACTTCAACCTTTTTCTCCTCATCTCCTTTTTTCCAAAACAGGAGAAGTTCTTGTGGAAGAAAAATGTTTAAACACTGGAATAGCTTTCTTTTCTTAAAGAACACAATGATATTTCTGTGTAGTTTTATTCTTGTCACTATTTTATTTTTGTTGAAGATAATATGCCCTTCACATATAGGCTTATAAGGTTTGAAGCTGCATATAAAATAAACAAAAAAAAAAAAAAAACTGCATTCTTACAAACCATACCTGGACCTTAAAATACAGATTTCATCATTCTCCATCTCCAGATTCATAACATTACCCCTTAACGCAGAACCTGATTTTACCAAGTGTGACATGTTCCTGGATCAACATCTTTGTTGACCCTAGAACAACATTATGGTTAACCATCAGATTTGAAAAAACAGTTTATAGTTTTTGTGAAATTTAGGCTTATAATCCATGTTTGGTGCTTGTACATCAGTGTCGTTCGTCTATCATTTCCTCTGATTTTAGGGATTACTCATGGGTTAGGTTTAGGTGTAGAGATGTGGTCAAGACTAAGTGTTATGATTAGGAAAGGCCCCAACCAAAACTCAGAATACAAGCATTGATATTTAATCTTTTGTCAATTATATTGAAAGCATAACAGTATTTTTTGTAAAAGTATTTGCAATTTTTTTTGTAAAAGGTGGCATTACACTTGGGCCTAGATCTTATTGATTTTACACTGTTTTGACCAGCAGGTGTCGCCAGCATGTGGTGTATGTGGTGTATTGGTGCAGGGGAGCACCAATGATCCTCTCAGCCGTCTGGATTGTCTTCTGTAGTCTTCTGTTGTCTGACTTGGAAGCTTAACCGAACCAGACAGTTACAGATACACAGGATAGACTCAGTGAAGATTGAGTAGAACTGTGTCAGCAGCTCCTGTGGCAAGGTGAACTTCTTCAGCTGGTGAAGGAAGTACAACCTATGCTGGGCCTATTTCACAATCAACTCCCCCTTCAGGTCCTGAGAGATGGTAGAGCCCAGGAACCTGAAGGACTCTCTTGTCACCATGGTGGTGTTCATGATGGTGATGCGGGTTTCTCCTGAAGCCTACTGTCATCTCCACTTAGTCTATGAGAGAAAAAAAGTCTTCAAATGGAGGTCTGAATAAAAATCCAGAATATACATTTCATGATAATTTACTCACCCCCATGTCATCCAAGATGTTCATGTATTTCTTTCTTCAGTCGAAAAGAAATTAAGGTTTTTGAGGAAAACATTCCAGGATTTTCCCCCAGCCACGGAATAAGGGTCTTATCTAGCCAAACGATCTGTCATTTTCTCAAAAAAAAAAAAAAAAATGTATATACTACAAATGCTCGTCTTGCTCTGCAATGCACATATGATAGTCATAGTAGACAATCAAATGGAGGTCTGTGAAGTTATTGACTGGCAGTGAGGCATATGTCTAAGGTTTTGGACACAGTTAGAGATGACAAAAATGCAATAATATTAAACTATTGTCTTTATTGACCACATTTTATTTGCATAACAGCAAAATGAATCAAATCCTCTCTGTAAATGTGTTCTTGTGAACATGAGGTCAGTGAAACTGTGATTTTGTGTCTGTCCCTGACTCTGGAAGACAAAGACAGTGAGCTGCGATATATTGAGTACAAGGCATGTATGTGGACATGGTGCTGGAAAGAAGATGAGATGCCAGGAAAAAAATCTATTATCAATGCTTTTGCATGCACTTACAAAACGTTTGAGAAAATTTGCATTCTCTTGCAAAAGTTCTGTGAGGGTTAGTACGCTTGCATGTAGTTTGCTCTTTGTCTTTAAAATGACTTCTGTCGTTCAGAGTACTTGCTTAAGGGTAAGGGTGAGAGAAGATGTTTGAAACCATTAAAAGAGAATGGTTTCTCCAAATACTTTGGGTGCAAAGGACCCATCTGGAAGCATTTGGTACATTGATGGAATCTCAGCTGAGCTCAATAAATTTCCACATCTCATCTGAAAAGAATAGAAACAGCTCTTTGTACTGTAACACATGCCTTTTTAAAGGTTCACAGGGTTATGGGTGAAGTCTCTCCAGCATGCCATCATGCCTTTAGACCCAGTGATCTCCAGGTCAAGGCCAGACTGGGGAGTGATTTGTGCTCCAAAGCAGGGGGTTTCTAGGAGTGTCAAAGTGCTTGTCAGGGATTTGAGATGACAGGGACGTGGACCCGGAGCTGCACAGCAGGTATGGCTGGGTGGTTGTTGACATGTGGGTTGTTAGTTTGTCATCAACACCCCAGGGTAGGGTTGCACCATCCGTGTGTAAGTTCTTAAAGGATTAGTTCACTTTCAGATTCAAAATTTCCTGATCATTTACTCATTCACCCCCATGTCATCCAGGATGTTCATGTCTTTCTTTAGTCGAAAAGAAATGAGGTTTTAGAGGAAAACATTCCAGGATTTTTCTCCATATAGTTCACTTTAGTGGTAGCCAACAGGTTGAAGGTCCATACTACAGTTTTAATGCAGCTTAATAAGGAATAAGGGTTTTATCTTGCAAATGATTGGTCATAATAAAAAAAAAAAAAATATATATATATATATATATATAAAAGATACACATTTTTTTCTCTGGGGAGGCCAGAGAAAAAAACGTGTGTTTTATCACCCAGAACGCGATTTCTAACAGGGGACCCCCTTTAAAACGCCATTGGGCCAGTTTTGGGTCTTGTTTTGAGTAGCAGTTGGATGGGTTTTGTTGTTTTTTTTTTTCAAAAAAACAAAACTTATTTTCGGCTGAAAAAAAGAAAGACATGAACATCTTGGATGACATAGGGGTGAGTAAATTATCAGAATTTTTTTATTCTGGAAGTGAACTAATTCTTTTAAAGTTCTAAATTGAAATGTAAACATTTTATAGTTCTAAATCTAAATTGAAAATTATTTTTTTAGCGTATGGAGGATGCATACAGAGGTTCGCTGTTTAGATCTGGGGTCATACTGAAAACCGCAAACATAATAGTCTAGAGTTGGATAATTTGTAGATTATTGTGATGTTTTTAACCGCTATTTTGTCTCTCATTCTGATGGCACCCATTCACTGTAGAGGATCCATTAGTGATCAAGTAATGTAATGCTAAAACTATTCCGATGAACAAACAATCTCATCTTGGATGGTAAGGGTAAGTATTGAACTATTGGGTGAACCTTTAAGCACAGCTGGTGCAACTGGTGCATCATTTTACAATGATGTTGTGGTCAGCTGGATGACAAGAAGTTCTTTATGCACAAGGTTGAACTGAAGTTGGTGATCATTCATCCAGGTCAAGATGTGTGAAAGGCAAAAAGTAATATGAGCAGAGATTGTGGGGTTGTAAGGCTAGAATGACAGGTAGAGTTGTGACAGAAGTCAGCAGACAGTAGTATTCATAAGAGGAAGTGGAGGAGCACTGTGGATGAAGAATGATGGATGTTGTGAACAGTATGCAGGTGTCTGAAAAGTGCAAGGTAGTGTTCCAGCATATGAAGCAGATACACTTCTGGTGACCCGAGTTTGAGCTCTCCCACTGTTTCCTGTTTCTCCTCCTTCTGTCCTGTCTAATAAAGGTGACAGGTGGAAAAAAAATCCAGGAAACCCAGGCTGTTACAAAATCTATGGCCACAAGAACAATCAGAGCAAATGCATACTTTTATATGACATAACTATAGATGTTACATTCCTTGGAATTGTAAAGTATCATATATATATTGATTTCACATAATCCATATTAAAATTGTGTCATACAACTTTGGATGAAATACTAGTTACATTTTCTCCATACTTTTGGAATTATGTTTTTTTAGAGCATTGTACTGACTATAAAGCTTTCACTTCTCAACTCATGGAACATATTATCTTCAACACTGTATTTTGGAGACTGGCTAAAGTGTTGGCTGTTCCTCAAACATGCTTGTTTCTTGTTTTCATGCCAGTGTCTGAGAGTAATTCAGTTACCATATTCTGGGGACAGATTTCCCAGAAGTGAGCTAAACATGATAAAGCCTCCTTTTGTGAGTATATAATTTTTTTTTTCTACATAAATTCAGAAAGTTGACAGTTAGGGTTAGGTTACAGTTTTATATAAATTATAACTAGCAGTATAAAAATAATCCAGGTTTATAGAATTTCCTCAGTAGGTTAGCAAGTGTGTGTGTGTATGTGTGTGTGTGTGTGTGTGTTGGATTATAGTGAAGCATGATTAGAGAATTTCGATTTATGATGATAATTTCAATAGAAATCTACAAAGATCTAAAGCTAAAGAATTATTGATCATATCTATTATAATGTATTAGTTAAATATGTATTAATTTGTTAACATTTTGTACAGTGGATTTTTTTTTCTTGTTCATTTTTTTGTTTGACTGTTGGAAGTTGGACTGTATCTCGACATTTTTATATTATACACTGTACAACTTAAACTGTACAGTAGACTTAATACAGAATACATCACCTGATATAATATTATTAGCATTCATATCATATCTAGTGCAAATAATAAAAGCTCAAGAATGGGTCATATAATATATCAGAATTCAGAATTAATAACTTTAGACTTTTAGTAATAATGTTTCGGTGTCTCAAATGAATTAGGGGTGTGCGATAATGATAATCGATATTTTAAAGTGTGTGTTATTGTGCTTAAGGACTACAGTGCTGACTCCTAAAGTTTTTGATATTCTTCATATTCTGTGTGGTCAGTTCACAGCAGTGATTAAAATTATTATTTTCCTAAAAGTTTAAATTGATTTTTACCTTTTATGGGCATTTTTACCTTTATAAAACCATTTTTCTAATTCTAATTCTTACATTTAATCAGTCAGTTATAATAATAATACATTTAGGGTGTTACTAAACAAATTAAATCAGTATCAACAAAATTCATCTTTGCAGAAGTTGCATATAAAGTGGCATTTAGATGCATTTACACATGATAATGCAGCTATATTTGAAATTATTTTAAAAGTGACAAGATATTTTGAATGTGAAATTAAAACCTCCAGTAGGTGGCAGTAAGTCACTGTTAATAAGTGAGTCATTGCGCAGAATGCTCACTGCCAGTAGAAAACAATTACAAAAAGGCGCCTCTCACTGCAAAAAACAAAAAACGCGTTCTGTCTGATCGGGGCCTATTTCATCAGGTAATGTAAGGTTATGCGTCCACTCAGTAGGTGTGTTTTGTACCTTTTTGACATACTCGATAATGTCAAATTGCACATCATTATTATCGCAGACGATATATCGCACACCCCTAGTCTGAATGTTCAAGTAATTCTGAGAAGATCTGAAATCTGCAGTTGCGTGTTTGATTAAACGGCCAGTCAAACTGTAAGTGGCCACTATGCATTTTTATTCTAAACAATTACAAACTCAAATGATTTGCTCCCCTCACTACACACAAGCAGCATGAGTCAGTCTGAACTTTGATAGTCAGTAAGAATTTGGATTTATTATTGCAATACAGAGCTTGACACAGCAAATGAATCAAAGATCTTAATGTGGTTGATTTTACCATGATACACAGAGCACTTCACTCACATCTGGATGCTGTGTGCAGCTAAGTGCGAATGGCATTTCTGACATCTTGCATAAATCTTTTTGCAGCTCTCCATCAGCCAATGAAGAACAGATACAAAGTGATATTTTGTATATTAGAACATGGGATTGTTTTTATTGATTTCAATATTATTGAAGATAAACAATGACAATAAACAACAAACCAAATACCAAGAAGTCTTTAATGTTCTTGCTCTTCCAAATAAGGACAAATAAGACAAGATTACTATTAAAAATTAATAAACAGACTATTGTTAAAGCATGGAAAACCCTAAACAGGTTCCTTACATTTAAAGTTTGATGTTATGGTTCTGTACTGAAGAGTCATGTTAACGAGCTTCAATCCCAGAGAGGACTCTGATGCCTTTTCATATTTCTTCCATGTGTTTTGGCAGAATTGCTCCGGTAGTTTTTATTTATCTCAAGGATTTTGTATTCAGCATCCTTGCAGCTCTCCAGGACGGATGGAAATGTTTGTGTTCTATGAAATGCTATCAGATCACAGCAGTCCCGCGGCTAATGCAAAACAGCTTGCGCTCTGTGATAAGACTGCGTTCGGAGAGGAAAGAGAGCGCAGGAGACGCACCGTCTGCCAGCATACCAGAAACTGAGGCTCTTGATTAAACAGTAAAGGATACTTATAGAAAAAAAGTATCTAAGCCTATAGAGCATATAGAGTTTATTACTATTTTGAATTAGTTTTTATGAATTTTTTATTTTTATTTTAAATGCATACACAGAGTTAACAGTCTTTTTTTTATGGGTTTATTTTTGTATCCTCTAGGTCAGTATTATTGTTAACCAAGTATGACCACAGAAATTGTGCTGCTTACAGAGACCAATGAATCATTGGCTTTATATCCCTGGATTCTAATCTTGAAATTTAAATGAATTCACTCACTCCCATTAGTCTATTCCAAGTGTTATGAAATCACGACTCTAGATGGCAGCATTGAATTTGCCCTGTCCTGTGATTTTTGCTTTAAAGGAGGAGGCAGAGCTAATTAAAACCAACAGGAAACCCAGTGCAATGTAATACAATTGCTGAATAATTACAAACACACATGGATGATTAATGCTCATGAAAAGCATCATTGTTTCTGACTGTTCCAATGCAGCTAATAAATTACAACTGTTAGCTAGGTTTAAAGAAAAACATAGGTACAGAGAAAACAGATTTATGAGTGCATTCAGCTTTCATTTTCATTCAGATGACAGCTGCTACTTTTATTGTGGTGATATTCAAAGTGTTCAAGCCTGCAAGTGGGAAAATTGTATTTATGACTGAACAAATGCTCTAACACCAGATACTTTGATTACTGTAGAGGTCACAGACGACCGGGCATCACTTTGAATGAACAACCATTCAGGGGTCTAAACAAAGACACTTAATCCCGGGAAAATACGGCGCGGTCCTGCGTGAGCCGTGGGGGTTTCTCTGTCAGGACGGCTGCAGTTGTTTGGCAGGACATGTTAAAGTCATCAGGGAGACGTATGGAAAATTCTTTGAGTTTCATCCCACCCAGACTGCCTGTTTACACAGCCTCTATATTGTACTGTACACGTCATGCTGTCCTGCACCGGCCTGTTAAGGTTTAAGATTGAAGATGTTTTACACACATAGCACACATTCTGCTTCATGCAGCTGTCACACAAAATCTCAAGCTGTGGATGCTGTAAAAAAGTCAAACTCTATAAGCACTTTAACCCCAAAGCCAAACAGCCCTATCAGTCAAATTTAACATCCCGCCCGCTCCAGATCTTGCCCCAGGTGTGCATGAGATAAGTGATTCTATACCTCATTCTGTCTTCCTGCTCAGACGATGACATCTTTATGACCCTAAGCACAGTTTTGTGCAGGAGAAAAAGAGAGGTGTTTAAATGTAATTGCATTTTTAAATTATGTTCTGAAGTATTATAGTTATTATATGATTAACTTTAATGATTATTATAGTTAATTAACTGTGAAAGAACATAGCCTACCTGAAATAAACAAATATCTGATATACCACAGGCTGTTAAATGCTTGATCCTGATTGATTGACAAACATTATTATTTTCCAGGAAAAGCATACCTGTGAAGGAGTTCCAGGTCTTTTTTCAATTATTTGAAAGGTCCTTACAGCCTACAGCAAAACACCAAAAGAACCAAAACAACAAAGACACTGACCAAACAAACAAATATGACTAGCAATAAGATAAAAAGAAAATTTTCCATGTTTTCTCAAATTACATTTTATTATCTGAGCAAAGTGTGCTTTCTTTCTCTCGTTTTCTCTCTTTCTCTCTCTCTGCATGCAATACAGACACATACTCGGGCACAAAAACTTGATATCAGCGATGACCCGCAATTGACTTTTTTTGAGTTACACCCTTAAAAATAAAGGATCTTTATTAGCATCAATGGTTCTGTGAAGAACCTTGAACATCCACGGAACCTTTCAAATGCAGAAAAGTTTTTTTATAGTTGAAAAATGTTCTTTACATTTTTAAAATGTTTTTTTTTTTTTTTTTTTTTTTTTTAGGAACTGTTCACTGAAAGGTTCTTTGGGTAACCAAGAATCGTTCTTTTACACTTTAAAGGCTTCAAAGAGGTCTTTTTTGCACTGATGCCATAGAAGAGCCATTTTTTGTTTCCCCAAAGAACCTTTCAGTGAACAGTTGAAGAGTTTAGATGCAAAAGCCTCTAAATCCATCTGACGTCTTAAAAAAAAAAGCATTTTATCAGGCTCCAATGTATAGGTTTCTACCTAAGTAACGGTACTTCGGATTGGGCTGAGGCTGGAATTTTAGTGAGTTTGAAGTAAAATTTGATGGACGTATATGTGTCAAGAGCATTCACTCAGTAACATTATCTAATTTTTGACCGAGATGGCTTTTAGGGGGTTTTGCATCTGAGCTCTTCAGTTCTTAAAATAAATATCCTCCATTTTAAAGAACATTTAAAAAATGTAAATAACTTTTTCCACTACAGGTCCTTCTCAAAAAATTAGCATATTGTGATAAAGTTCATTATTTTCTGTAATGTACTGATAAACATTAGACTTTCATATATTTTAGATTCATTACACACAACTCGAAGTAGTTCAAGCCTTTTATTGTTTTAATATTGATGATTTTGGCATACAGCTCATGAAAACCCAAAATTCCTATCTCAAAAAATTAGCATATTTCATCCGACCAATAAAAGAAAAGTGTTTTTAATACAAAAAAAGTCAACCTTCAAATAATTATGTTCAGTTATGCACTCAATACTTGGTCGGGAATCCTTTTGCAGAAATGACTGCTTCAATGCGGCGTGGCATGGAGGCAATCAGCCTGTGGCACTGCTGAGGTGTTATGGAGGCCCAGGATGCTTCGATAGCGGCCTTAAGCTCATCCAGAGTGTTGGGTCTTGCGTCTCTCAACTTTCTCTTCACAATATCCCACAGATTCTCTATGGGGTTCAGGCAGGCCAATTGAGCACAGTAATACCATGGTCAGTAAACCATTTACCAGTGGTTTTGGCACTGTGAGCAGGTGCCAGGTCGTGCTGAAAAATGAAATCTTCATCTCCATAAAGCTTTTCAGCAGATGGAAGCATGAAGTGCTCCAAAATCTCCTGATAGCTAGCTGCATTGACCCTGCCCTTGATAAAACACAGTGGACCAACACCAGCAGCTGACATCCCAGACAGCATCTGACTCTGTGCCAGATTCATTTTCAACCGGCAAATCCGCGTTACAGTCACATCCGTTTCAGTGCTGTATCACAGTCCTAGACGGATCCGGCCCGTGTCTGGTTTCAGTGGGCACGGTCTACTATCGCAGAGCGGATCCGGGCCGAGTCTGGTACGGAGCTGGCCCAGTGCTGGCCCAGATGAGCGGAAAACCAGATGCGTGCCGGTATTGGCCCGTTGTGCCAAAAGACACTGGCCCAAGTCCGTTTTGCGGATTTGCAGGAGTGTGGGCCAGAATCAGGCCGGATGAAATTTGCTGTCAGGGATGGCACCCCAGACCATCACTGACTGTGGGTACTTGACACTGGACTTCAGGCATTTTGGCATTTCCCTCTCCCCAGTCTTCCTCCAGACTCTGGCACCTTGATTTCCGAATGACATGCAAAATTTGCTTTCATCCGAAAAAAGTACTTTGGACCACTGAGCAACAGTCCAGTGCTGCTTCTCTGTAGCCCAGGTCAGGCGCTTCTGCCGCTGTTTCTGGTTCAAAAGTGGCTTGACCTGGGGAATGCGGCACCTGTAGCCCATTTCCTGCACACGCCTGTACACGGTGGCTCTGGATGTTTCTACTCCAGACTCAGTCCACTGCTGCAGGTCCCCCAAGGTCTGGAATCGGTCCTTCTCCACAATCTTCCTCAGGGTCCGGTCACCTCTTCTCGTTGTGCAGCATTTTCTGCCACACTTTTTCCTTCCCACAGACCTCTTGCTTGAGGGTGTCAATGATGGCCTTCTGGACAGCAGTCAGGTCGGCAGTCTTACCCATGATTGCGGTTTTGAGTAATGAACCAGGCTGGGAGTTTTTAAAAGCCTCAGGAATCTTTTGCAGGTGTTTAGAGTTAATTAGTTGATTCAGATGATTAGGTTAATAGCTCGTTTAGAGAACCTTTTCATGATATGCTAATTTTTTGAGATAGGAATTTTGGGTTTTCATGAGCTGTATGCCAAAATCATCAATATTAAAACAAAAAAAGGCTTGAACTACTTCGAGTTGTGTGTAATGAATCTAAAATATATGAAAGTCTAATGTTTATCAGTACATTACAGAAAATAATGAATTTAATCACAATATGCTAATTTTTTGAGAAGGACCTGTATAAAGAACCTTTTCTGTATTTGAAAGTTTCCTTGGATGTTCAAGGTTCCCCATGGAATCATCAATGCCAATAAGGAACCTTTACTTGAATTTACTAGAATGTATCAGTGCAAAAACACCTTTTAGAACCTTTTAAAAGTGTAGCGTCTGAAAAAGACATTCAGTTAATCAAAGACAACTGTAACAACGCTTATAATGTTAAAAAAGATTTCAAATGTTTGCTCTTTCTTGTTTCTATTCATCAGCTGTTTTCAACATTAATAATCAGAAGTGTTTCTTAAGCAGCAAAACAGCATATTAGAATGATTTCTGAGGGATCATGTGACACTGAAAGCTGGAGTAACCGTCACAGGAATAAATTACTTTTTACAATATATTAAAATATTAAATATCTATTTGAAATCATAGTAATATTTCACAATATTCCTATATTTTTAATCAAAAATTTTAACCTTATTGGCCCCAAGCTTTTGAAGGGTAGTGTATTGTGTGCCAAACTTTAATTCTTGCAGTTAGCAACACCTAATAAAATGAAAGAAGTACGGTAATAATACCCTCAGACAGCTCTTCATTGGCATTCCCATTCATCTCAATCTGACTAATCACCCTGGAAAATGATGTCCTAACATGCAGACTGGCTGAAGGCACCAGAAAAACAAGCACAGTCCCAAATGCTTCACTGGCAACTATTGTGAAATGTGATGTTGAAGCCAACAATCCACTTAACATTTTTAAGATGTTCACTGGCAAAACATTTACAGTAACATAATGTGGATTTATTTGTTGCTTGCCGAAAGCTTGTCTGATATACAAGTATATATATTTTCCCTCAGAATGGTGTATACTTATAAGGGTATTTTTAAGAACCTTCATGAGTGTACACCGTTCTGAGGACATAAAATTGTTCTTGTATGGCATCACTGTGAAAACCCTTTATCACATACCAGCAGGGGCTTGCTGACTCATGCAAAACATTCAAACCTCTTGTTCCAAACATGTTTTCCAGTCACTTCTAAATGCGCTTATCTTCTTGTTTGGACAAACAGGTAGTGCCATCCCAAACTGATGGCAATAGTTGAGTCAGAAGTCATGTCAGACCACTCAAACAAACAATGCAAGGTTTAGAAAGCACCACTCTTCGGCAAGTCTGCCCACTTAGTTGTCTGAGCGTATTAAGCCGGAATAGGAGAAAGTATTTTAACATTGCATTACGCTTACATTTCATTAGAAAGCCAGTACAGTCAACTCTGATGAAGTCATGGCCTTGAAGTGAGTTTTGTCTCTTTTACGCAAATATTTAAAGGCAAAATTCAAACAGCCACCACATACTTCCTCAGTCACTTAGTTAAATCAAAAACAGTTGGACACGGTTGCTCTCCCGGCCGTGATTGGCATGTGGTGCTATAGAGAGATCACCAGTGGAAAAAGTAAGCAGAGGCCCCGTCGCTTGATGATGTCAAACCATCCCCGTTTAATGAGTCTGGGCAAACGCTGAGCTATCCGTGGCTTTGAGTCGCCGTATCAAGTGGGAAAATGAAGCAAGTCTGGCTGAATGGGCCTGGAGGCCGATATGGAACCTATACACGGTAGCAGAGGGTATGGGGTTGATGAATGGTCAGGCTGTTAAAATAAACCCCCGCTCGCTGTTATTACAATGACGTATGCGTTGGCGGCTAATGAAGAACTTCCAAACCTCTAAAATGTTGGTGAGGAGGAAAAAAAGCAGTGTGAAAATAAATTGCTCCAGGCAGACAGCAGACGCACAATTCCTTCCCCTGCCTCTCTTACGTCCTGACCAGTTTCTTCGGGGACCACTGTGTCTCTCCGAGACTGACAGGGCTGAACTGTTATCTAAATATGGCCTGTCACAAACTGAAGACTTTTGCAGGAGGGATGAGAAGAATAAATCCTGCTGGTATGATTTTCCATTGCTTTTCTGGGGAAATTTTCGCAAATGCTGCATTGGTTCTTTATGCAAAGCGTAACCTACTTGTGCTGGAAGAGGAACCTTCCTCTTTTCAGTTTTCTTTGGTCTGATTTCATGGGTGTTCTTACCAAAATCATTACGGGGAATATCGCTTCAGTCATTTATTGTATTTTTACTCATAATGTAAAGTGCACATCACCACCTCTGTGACATTTTTAAAACCTATAAATTAGCTCAGTCCTAAATATCCCAGTACTAACCAACAATGACATTTATGAATGAATAAAGCTGTGAATAATTTCTAGACTGTGCACTATTTGCTCAGTATTTATGGCATTTCAAATATGTGGACATTTGATGATTTCCTAATAGACTGTCTCTCTCGCAGCATGACTATATTAGTAGTCTGGCAAGGTCACCGTTGCATTTCATTTCAAGACTCTTGCTCAATGATGGTTTAAACACTGGTCTAGTCTCGCTGTTTTCCATCTACCGATGACACCAAGTATGCTGGAATGTGTCACAGTTTCACAGTCTGGATAATACCTTTTCTATCATCAGCATGTCAGTATTCATTTAATAAAACTACCAAGAATCGGCATTTCTTGGAAACTGAATGCTCTCCTCACCTATTTTTGTCAGTCGAAAGGAAAAGTTTGTCACAAATGACAATTCTGTCATCTGTCACCCAACGGCCAATGTCCAAGGTGCTTTTTCCTAAAACAAACACACGTTGACTAATGGTTGTCAAATTCCAAAAAGGAAAAGAGTATCACAAAAGAGGCTTAAGGCGAGACACTGCAGGCAAAAACACTGTTTTTTCAGTCACCTGTGAAATTTGAGATTTGGGGCTTTTTGGTTTTTCATAAAGCGTGTTTTCAAACTAGTGGAAGGAAAACATCCAAAATACACTGTTAAGTTTCTTTCATAGCACTTAATCTATTTGTGTCAATAGATTTCAATTACAATGCATATTTTTAAAGGCTGTTTTCTCTTTACATTTTTTATTCCTCTCTATATCCTGAAGGTTTTTACAGAGGATTTGTTCATACATAATTTGCTTGATTATGTAACATTTTATTCCCCCCAAAATTGTAAAAAATATACAGTTTTTTTACTGAATTGTGGAGTAACAAAATGACATACCCAAAATTCCCTCTGTAAAAACATTTGACTCTAATATGCCCAAAAATATAAACGAATTTTGAAACGGACTTCATCCAGTGTTTAGTTTTTGTACTAGAAATGTATGCAGATTAGTGCATATTTTAATAAATAATGCATCATTTGCAAATGGAAAACAGAATTTGGTAAAAAAAAAAAATAATAATAAAACTGAATTTGAGAAGAAAAAAAATCATAGAGCCTTAAAAATGTAATTTTTGTTAAACTTTTAGCAATTGTGTAAATTTCATGATCTCAGTAAATTAGACATGTTTTTGTTTAATATTGTATAATTTAACCATTAAAACAGAATCTCGAAAAATTAAAATGGAAAAAACGAAATCCAAAAAAATTAAAATGGAAAAAAATGAATTTGGAAAAAACTGATTTCATAGGGCCCTTTACAGTGGGTACGGAAAGCATTCAGACCCCCTTAGATTTTTCACTCTTTGTTATATTGCAGCCATTTGCTAAAATCATTTAAGTTCATTTTTTCCCTCATTAATGTACACACAGCACCCCATATTGACAGAAAAACACAGAATTGTTGACATTTTTGCAGATTTATTAAAAAAGAAAAACTGAAATATCACATGGTCCTAAGTATTCAGACCATTTGCTGTGACACTCATATATTTAACTCAGGTGCTGTCCATTTCTTCTGATCATCCTTGAGATGGTTATACACCTTCATTTGAGTCCAGCTGTGTTTGATTATACTGATTGGACTTGATTAGGAAAGCCACACACCTGTCTATATAAGACCTTACAGCTCACAGTGCATGTCAGAGCAAATGAGAATCATGAGGTCAAAGGAACTGCCTGAAGAGCTCAGAGACAGAATTGTGGCAAGGCACAGATCTGGCCAAGGTTACAAAAAAATTTCTGCTGCACTTAGGGTTCCTAAGAGCACAGTGGCCTCCATAATCCTTAAATGGAAGACGTTTGGGACGACCAGAACCCTTCCTAGAGCTGGCCGTCCGGCCAAACTGAGCTATTGGGGGAGAAGAGCCTTGGTGAGAGAGGTAAAGAAGAACCCAAAGATCACTGTGGCTGAGCTCCAGAGATGCAGTCGGGAGATGGGAGAAAGTTGTAGAAAGTCAACCATCACTGCAGCCCTCCACCAGTCAGGCTTTATGGCAGAGTGGCCCGACGGAAGCCTCTCCTCAGTGCAAGACACATGAAAGCCCGCATGGAGTGACTCCAAGATGGTGAGAAATAAGATTCTCTGGCCTGATGAGACCAAGATAGAACTTTTTGGCCTTAATTCTAAGCGGTATGTGTGGAGAAAACCAGGCACTGCTCATCCCTGTCCAATACAGTCCCAACAGTGAAGCATGGTGGTGGCAGCATCATGCTGTGGGGGTGTTTATCAACTGCAGGGACAGAACGACTGGTTGCAATCGAGGGAAAGATGAATGCGGCCAAGTACAGGGATATCCTGGACGAAAACCTTCTCCAGAGTGCTCAGGACCTCAGACTGGGCCGAAGATTCACCTTCCAACAAGACAGTGACCCTAAGCACACAGCTAAAATAACGAAGGAGTGGCTTCACAACAACTCTGTGACTGTTCTTGAATGGCCCAGCCAGAGCCCTGACTTAAACCCAATTGAGCATCTCTGGAGAGACCTGAAAATGGCTGTCCACCAACTTTTACCATCCAACCTGACAGAATTGGAGAGGATCTGCAAGGAGGAATGGCAGAGGATCCCCAAACCCAGGTGTGAAAAACTTGTTGCATCTTTCCCAAAAAGACTCATGGCTGTATTAGATCAAAAGTGTGCTTCTGCTAAATACTGAGCAAATGGTCTGAATACTTAGGACCATGTGATATTTCAGTTTTTCTTTTTTAATAAATCTGCAACAATGTCAACAATTCTGTGTTTTTCTGTCAATATGGAGTGCTGTGTGTACATTAATGAGGAAAAAAAATGAACTTGAATGATTTTAGCAAATGGCTGCAATATAACAAAGAGTGAAAAATTTAAGGGGGTCTAAATACTTTCCGTACCCACTGTATATAAACCACTTATATACACATAATACAATTTAGTGACATCATATAAGTTGTAGACAAAGCTGATAATTGTTAATTATATTCATTTGAAAAGTTTAATTGCAAAACAGTAGTTTGATTGAGATTAATTGGAATGCACAATGAACAAAACATGTTTTTTTATCTGTTTTTATCTGTTTTTGCAAATGAACTCTTCATTTATTTATTATACATTTTCATTTTAAAACGCTCTCTGTCCACACTAGCGTTTTCCAAATGTCTCTCATCCACACTGAAACATCAGAAAACAATAAATTTGCCTTGCTGCGCATGTGTACCTCATAGAAGTTCACTGAGATGATACATACAGACATAATATGTTTTCATGCAATTCTTCTGGCAGGATCATTTTATTTACGGAAATATCTCATAATTTACTGACGCGCTCATTCACGTTTGATCTAAAAAGCTGCTGCCCTCATGTTTTGCCGCAGGGCAGCAATTGTGAGTCATCTTTTAGGACTATAATATGAAGAGTGTACAAAGTAAATGTCTTTAGCAAAAGTGTGAAAGTGAATGGCACATAACAGCCATGATTTCCGGTAAAAACATAGACATCTATTGGTACAATATGCATCACAACTAAAAATGCATCATCGTTTTTAAAAGCATCCGTTACAACGTACACTACAACGCAATTGGAGAGCGTTTTCAGAAAACTGTGTTTCCTTGACAAAAACCGTCTCAGTGTGGACGGAAGGCCAAAACAGAGAGAAAAATATGTGTTTTCAAACGAAAACGTATTAGTCTGGACATGGCGGACAACATTTTAAAAAGTAACTTGCCTATAATGATTGCAAAATTATAAAAAAGAGAGTTCATAGAATGTTAATAATTTAAGTAAATTTAATGAAAATGTTAGTAAGAAGTTTTTCGAACATATTTTTGTGACTCCTGCTATTGTATAAAGAGCAGAACAGCGTCTTTGAAACTTCTTTTCTATTCCACCGAAGGACAAAAGTCCCTGTTGGAAAAAAAAAATAGCATATGCTTGTTAGGTATGTTTTGAAGCATTGCTGCTGGTTTAAGTTGGTCATAACTGAGTTTAAACCAGCTCATGACCAGCTTATTCTAGCTCAAAACATACCTAACCAGCATGTGGTTGTTGTTGTTTTTTTCCAACAGGGGTAATATAGATTTGCAGCGACATTAGGACAGAGTAAATGATGAGAATTTTTCCCAGAAATGATCTCTGACAGTCCAGTGCCCCAAGTTCCGATCTGCACTCAATTACCATCCCAACAAGACATGATGGCTCTATTGTCCGTCTCTGTTGTCTCTCGAGTCTCCTAAAACCCCAGACCGGAACATATCTCAGACACAAAACATGTTTTGATCCATACGCAGTAAATCTCTATGTGGTCCTAGAACAGACTTTCACAGATGCTTAAGAGAGAATTAGAGATGATACCATCATTTACCACACAGTCTCTGTGCAGCAATTTTCAAACCGTGAGTCACATGAGATGCAGCAAATGGTCAGATCGGCATCTGTGTTCGATAAAATAAGAGTGTGTTAGTTTGAGGAGGATACAGCTGTAGTCTTCCAAACGGGAGCTGTGATAATAATTTAAATGGAAATTTCAACGATTTCGCTTTGAATTACCCTAAACGGGACGTGGTGATAATTCCAGCTGTTCTTGTTACACCGTTGCCAATGAACATTTAGAAATCATTATTTAGAGCAATCTGTTGCATTCAAAAATGAAGATGAGAGCCATACTGTGATGCTCCTTAATCAAACATGAGTGCGTAAGAACTGGTCATGTGGTTTATTCTTAGAGAACAGTGACATTTGACATGACTTGCAGGAGGTTCCCACTGGCAGCGGCATAATTCTCTGGACATCATTCATTTTGTAGTGTTGCTGAACCACAGATCCGCCTCTTACTAACTGATCTGCAGCAGTGTAACTGCTTTCAGTGTAAGCACAGTTACTACTCATACAGCTCATACAATCTCACATTACTTGCTTTCTTAAGTCTTGCCTTGATGTGGATTTCTTTGTGTTTACACTTATTTTGGCCTTGTCAAACTCAATAATTAGTGATTTGTTTTTCCAAAGTTTTCTTTTCTTTGGTATACTTACATGGCATAAGGTAATCTACAAACATTTTGACTGAAAGTTAGACTTTGAAATAGGGCTGTCACAATATGAGATTTTCACTACATGGTTAATGTGGCCAGAAGAATTCACAATAATGATATTATTGCAATACCTAGTCAAGTCACCTTTATTTCTATAATGCTGTATACAATACAGATAGCGTCAAATCAGCTTTTTTTTCTCAGAATTGTGAGATATAAACGTGCAATTACGAGTTATAAAGGCAGAATTGCATGATATAAACTCACAATGGCGAGTTATTAAGTCAGATTTACGAGATATAAACTTGCAATTCTGAGAAATGAAGTCAAAATTGTGTGATATAAACTCGCAATTCTGTGAACATATCAGTCTTTTTTCTCCTCAGAAATGGTATTTATAACTTGCAATTGCAAGTTTATATCACAGTTCTGAGAAAAAAGTATGTATGCGATATTTGCCCACTGGTTATTTTTCCTTCAATGAACTTATCTTTTAAATAGACAAATTTTATACTAAACCTGGCAAACATGAGTATTAGTAGACTGTTAGATGGAGTGTTGGTTTAGTTCATATAGGGCTGCTTGATAAATAATAATCATGATTAATCACCACCACAGTTTCTGCTTTTTTTATTAGGCATAATCGTATGTATGAAAGCCTGTTTCCACCACTGAATAAAAAATTGCATGATATAAACTCGCGATGGCGAGTTGTAAAATTAGATTTACGAGATATAAACTTGCAATTCTGAGAAATTAATTCAGAATTGTGTTATACAAATTCACAATTGAGAGAAAAAAGATCAGAATTTATATCTCGCAATTCTTACTTTATTTCTCGCAATTGTGAGTTTATATCTTACAGTTCTGAGAATTGTGAAATGCCTTTAATGTCTTAAAAAGACACATTTTGTACCAAACCTGGCAACCATGCAAGTTTATTTTCTCTTGATTTGTGCTTATGTGAGTGCAGCAATTGTGAATCATGATTAACCTTTTAACTATTATCATGCAGCCCTTAATGACAGTGTATGGTTCAGATTTGAGTTTTAGAAATGTAGAAAAAGCTATAGAAATTATTTTAACTAAAAAAGAAAATGTTGTCAGTCATATTCATTTTTTACTTTATTTTGTTTTCTAGCAAGCTAACTTGTGTCATCTTGTCTGACCTGGTGTTATGCAGCAGTAGTACAGTAGCTGCATGCTTTATAGTCTTTTTTTCTGTTTTATGATGGGTGGCATTCAGCGTTTTTGTCCAATGCCACAATCTGCTATGTTGAACCTTTGCAGCCTCTAGATTGTTTACCCTACATTAGCCCTACGGTACGTTTTTTGGTCGATATCAGTATATTGTGACACCCCCACTGAGAACACACTGTCAGAAAATGGTTCCTGTATTGTTAAAAGGCTAGTCCACCTAAAAATTTAAATTCAGTCATCAGTATCTCACCATCATATCATTCCAAAACTGTATGAATTTCTTCAGTTTGATAGTTTTTACTACTGTCTGTTTACACTTTATTTTGAAGGTTCTCCAACAGACATTCTGCTGACTGTAAGTAACTTTGCAATCACATGTCAACTTATACTAACCCTAACCTAAACCTCAATGGAGAGTTAGTTGACATGTAATTACAAAGTTATTTGTAAATGGAAAACCAAAAGCTTTTTGGTCACTAACATTCTTCAAAATGTCTTTTATTGTGTTCTGCAGAAAAGTTTGGTAGTTTGACTATGTGTTTTTCCAAAAACATGTGGTCACCCTAATGACATGAGGGTGAGTAAATAATGACAGAATTTTCATTTCTGGGTGAACTATCACTTTAAAATCATTATTAGCCATTGATGACAGTCCTGTTCAACTAACAGTCAACCCTGAAATAGTATGAATGCAACAGGGATAATAGATCTGAAAGACACACATATGGCACAGTTCCTGACAGTGTGCCATGTCCCATCATCACTCTTGACTTCTTCCTCTCCCCCTCTCTCTTACTCACATTCTGTCTCATTTTCTGTCTCCTTTATCTCTCTAGAGGAGTACCACATACCAGGATCTGAAGACTTTTCCTAAAATATGATGGAATTTCCTTCTAATGACTTACTTTAAACATCTGATCTGCACATGAGAAGAGCAAGAGTGTAACCCTCCCAATACAAACACCCTCTATGCTGAATGAGTCACATTTTAAGGTTACTTGGGGTTGTGAATGGGAAATAAAAAAAGCGTCATTCTTAAGCATAGCGCACACTACACAACAGAAATCAATGGCCTTTTATGCTTTGAGTCTGCAACCGAATGCCCTAGATTGTAGCCAGCTCACTGTGTTGACTCACCGTAGTCAGGCGTCTACATTGTTTCCGGCAGGTAGAGAGGAGAGGAGCCACAGAGATGAAAGACAGTGAAAGGAGGGTGAGGTAGTAACAAAACAAAAACAAAATGCCAAACTGGTAGCTATCTGTGCAAACAGATCCCTTCCTTCCTGTTGTTTGTGCAAGAATGGAACTTCAGGATCATATGCAGACTGGGAGGAGAGGACTGTGTAATTGAGACGCTCAGTTTGTGATTAGTTTAGTGTGGTATGTGCATCAAAACAATAGAAAACAAAAGACTGCAAGTCCTGTGTCCTTAGCAGCGGGAGCCTGTAAAAAAAAACAAAAATACAATTTGTTGAGTCAACTTAAAATAATTTGGTACCCTGCTGCCTTAAAATTTGAACTTAAAGTGACAACTTAGATATTCAAGTTGACTAAACTAAAAATAATTTAACTTAACAATTGTTTGTTACTCAGCTACCTTAAAAATCGAAGTTGAATAAAGTTTTTTTTAAGTTTTTTGTCACTTAGTAAAATGAAACATTTCAAGTTGACTAAGCTTTTTCGAGTTGACTGAACTTAAAATTTTAAAATAACAAACTATATTAAGTTGACTCAAGTTGTTTTTTTTTTTTACAGTGTAACAGTAAGTAACTTTGCAACATACTGACTATAAGAAACTTTGCAAGTAAACATAAGTAAACCTAACCTAATAGCCTATACTCTGAGAGTTAGTAGGCATATAGTGGCAAATTAATGAAAATTTGTTGACATGTAGTTGCAAAGTTAGTTATAGTTAGTAAAATGTGGACTATCAAAATAAAGTGTAACCAATTTGTTCACTTTCAGTGCATTGTATATTGTGTATATTGCCTATAATGCATGAATGAGAAGAAAAAAGATGCATCAAGCAGGCCAGGGTTGTTATTGTTAAATATATGAAAACTAAAATAAAGTGGTGTTTCGTTAATTGAAATAAAAAAAAAACTATATATATATACTTTTACTAAATAACTTTTTTATTTTTGCTACTAGCCAAGACATCACTTCTCTTTTTCTTTTAATTCAACTTACAGTACTACAATAACAGACATACTTAGTTCACTTTCAGAACAAAAATGTACAGATAATGTACTCACCCCCTTGTCATCCAAGATGTTCATGTCTTTCTTTTTTCAGTCGTAAAGAAATTGTTTTTTGAGAAATTTCTCTCCATAAAATGGATATGTTTGGTGCCCTGATTTTGAAATTCCAAAATGCAGTTTAAATATACAGCTTCAATTCGCTCTCAACAATCCCAGCTGAAGTTGGGGAACGGTCTTATCTAGCGAAGCGATTGGTTATTTTCAAAACAAATTGACAATTTATATACTTTTTAAACTGAAATTCTCACCTTGTCTCATCTCTGCAATGTACATGCGTAGTCTGTGTGATCCGGGTCAATACAGTTAGGGTATGTCCAAAAACTCTCATCTCGTTTTCTTCCCCAACTGCAAAATCATCTTATATCACTCCAGAATTACCAACCCAGTGTTTACAAAGTGAACATAAAAAGAAGATCAAACACCCTTTACAAAAAACAGCATTGTAGAATGATTTTGAAGTTGAAGACGAAAACGAGATGTGAGTTTTTTGACCTACCCTGTATTGACCCGGACACTTCTTTATCGGCTGGAATCATTTAGAGCCCTTTGTTAAACTGGATTTACACTGCATTTTGAAAGTTCAGACTTTGGGGCACCATTCATATCCATTATATGGAGAGAAATCCTGAAACGTTTCCTCAAAAAACATAATTTGACAGGGATGACAAGGGGGTGAGTACATTATCTATACATTTTTGTTCTGAAAGTGAACTAATCCTTTTAAAAAAAAGTAATACAAATCACAAAACACCACAGAATTACAAAGAATGTGGCTAAAATGAAAACACAAAATATAAAAATTAAAATTAATTTAATATAAAACAGAAACTAAAATAGTATATCAATGATACTAATTAGACTGATACAGGCATCACATTTGTCTAGTTCTCTGATGAAACATGAACAATACATCCCACCAACCACAGGAGTCCTAGATTTATCAACCACGAGACAGATATCTTCAGCACAAGCCTTCACAGATGTGCTGGGACTGAGGCCAGAGATGAGGAGGACTGAGTCATGGAAAGATTCAATTTGGTAATTAGTTCACAGGAATGAGCAAAAGGCTCTCTAAAACAAACCTTTTTCTTGGTCACATAACCACTGATTCAATGGCCCCAAAAATGACTTCACAAACGTAATAAAAATAAATATAGTAAAATGTATTTGAAATGTATTTCCTTCCAAGTATACTACAAATTCATTTACATTTATGTACTTAATAACAATACCCTATACTAAACTGGTATACTTAAAGTCTGCTGAATTGGAATAACTAATGTTGTCCTTATTGCACTTTAATTTTGCAGAAGTTCTAGCGTGGAAGTTGAGGTCCAACTAAAGATGTACTGAAATACGTGGAACTATTGCAAGTAGACTTCAGGTATATTTTAAATATCTTCCATTTAAAGACATATTATACAGAGATCGTACTTATGATGTTGAAACACATATTAAGCATAATGTTAAAAAAATGCAGTTGTACTAGTGATGGGTTCAAGTGTACTACAAGTTGTAACTAAATACAACTTTTTAAATGGAGAGATAGTATGTTAAAAGCACATTTTAGATCATATTTATGGTGCCCCAAAATAAAGTACACTTAGATGATGCTCAGTTTATCTTAAGTAGTACTAAATGATCATTTTTTTGTATATTAAGTACAAAATTAGTGCGTGAAAATAGTGTACTTAGGGATGTGCCCTTTTATTCCACCTGGGAAGTCGTAAGGACCACAAAACCATAAGAATCTTTTTTGTTTTTTAAATTGAGATTTATACATCACCTGAAATCTTAAATAAAAGCGTAAATAAGCTTTCCATTGATGTATAGTTTGTTAGGATAGGACATTTGTTCAAAATACAAGTATTTGAAGATTTGAAATCTGAGGGTGCAAAAAATATTCTAAATATTTAAAAAATCTAAAGTTCTTACCAATACATATTACTTATCAAAAAAATAAGTTTTGATATATTTACAGTAAGAAATGTACAAAATATCTTCATGGAGCATGATCTTTACTCAATATCCTAATGATTTTTGGCATAAAAGAAAAATCAATCATTTTAACCAATACATTGTATTGTTGGCTATTGCTACAAATAATCCTGGTTTTGTGGTCCAGGGTCACATATAGCTATAAACCAAAATGTCCAATTAGTTATGAATTGCCATGTGTTAGATGTTGTTTTCTAAACGGACATCTGTTCCTAACTGTATACAAATGCTACAATGATTTGTCTTTCATTTTGACTGATATGGTCCAGTAAAAATGATGGCAACATTTACACATTTTTATGTTTAAATGTGTATTTGTACCAGCTGTTGATAGCAATTCATTTTATTTATGCATTACTAATCTTTCATTGAAAATGACATGCTGTTAGTATGCACAAAAATAGCTTTATTTGCTGTTTTGTGCACACCTAATTGAAATAACTGTCCATATATAATGAGTTAAATCAATTATGCAACAGGAGTAAATTGTGTAAGTAGAATTTGGAGGTCAGGGGGGAGAGAAACAAAAGGCAGAAAGAACATTAAATGAGTCATGAAATGTAGTGTTCATTTTTTGTTTCTCAAGGTTAGTTTATTATGTTTGCAAAGTATTTTGCACAAAAAAGTCTCGTATTTCTATCTCATTTTTACTCTTTAAAACACTCAGTTTTAAAGGCTGTTACCTCTTACAGAAACATAAGTAAACTTTATTGCACGTTTATTTACACATCCTCCTTTAAATGTATTTTGATACTCAGTATGGCAAACGCTGCATAGAGCTGCATATGTTTGAATCTGAAGTGAAAGAAACAATGCAACCACAACAGCAATAGTCTGTTTCAACATGCCATTTGGTAGCCATTTGCGGCAGCGCTTGGTGTCACAGACACATCATTAAAAATAAACTGCATTCATGCATTTCTAATGCTTATATCTTTAGGAAGACTTTAGCAAATTTTTGGAAGTTCAGTTTTATATATATCTCAAATGACAAAACAACAGCAAGAGCGGCATCGCTCTTCAGACATGAGCTGTTCAGAAGACCATAATGCATGTTAAAGGACATGTCAAGGAAAATTGTGACCTCCTGATTTCAAATCTGGGCATTTCAGAAAGGTAGAAAAAAATAATTAACATTTTAAACTTGGGAGCTAATTTTGAGTTTTAAAACTTGCAGTATGCTAGTCAGTTATACCAACATTTGGTTCTCCATTTTATGACCCTGTAAAGAGTGAATCCCATACATTATTGTTCCATGTCTGTTAGGGGAGAGTGTGGACAAAAGTACCATTTTTTGGAAAAACATAATTTAAAAAGATAATGTTGTAGACAGAGATATATTTTTGCTGTGGCCTATAAGTCATAAGTGTGGTCTATCAACACCAGGTGGTATTTTGTACAGATGTAGAAAGACTTCAGTATAATTTTACTTTGAACAGAAGTTGCACATTGTTACTTTCGACCCCATCGGTTGGGACAAAAGTAACAACAATACAGGCTAGATTTTATTTTTTATGTTACTCTTGTTTTTATTAAATATACATGACTATGACCTTCTTAATATGTAACTGCAAATATATTTTGTCCTTTATCTTTGCAAAAAATTATTCAATTACATTTTCATTTTAAATTTAAGTTTTCATCAATTGTTTCAAAATATTTATCTATTCAATTTCTTAGTATAAAACTTTTTTTTTTTCAGTATGAACAATATGAAAATTAAATTAAATTAACACAATATAAATTCTCAACATATACCTATTCATGTTTCCATCCAGTTCATCCAGTTGTTTGTATGCATAAATTCAAAATGTGCTTAAAACATCTGGAAACACTGCAGATTCATAGGTGAAGGTGGAAAGGCTAAGGTATGGCTAAATCCTACATATGACTAGGTAAATGCGATGTAGCAGCTGCCCTGAGACTGATGTTCCTGACAGATGGGCCTATATGTCCAGAAACGCCGTCTCATAAACATCTGGCTGAATCTGTCTTTCTGATTCTCACTCTTGGCATATTCTTTTGGCATAATACGACATAAACATGTTTTAATTAATGATGCAAGACACAGAAAGTCACTGAATTAGTATGCAGCGGGACAAAAGAAACACTTGTTGTCACTGTAGGGGATAAAAGTAACAAGTGTTGCTTTAGTGCCTGTAGGAACTTCTTACATTTAAACCTGATTTACTTTTACACTGAAATACTCTGAAAAGGCAAACTTCAGGATGTGTTACAGAACCAAATATCCTGTAGATTAATCATTACTGTGACACATGACATGAGAAACACAACTACTTTGAAAAACGTACAGCTTCAATAATTTACTTATTATACTCAAAAACTGCTTTCCGGACCTAACCACAGGAAACAATGACGAAATCACGTGATATTTCTCAGCTTCGTCAAGGGTTGCATGCTGAATGTGCTGTCATAGCTTGAAAGGCAAATCTAGTCAGGGCTCTGAGAAAATTGCTTTGTTATTTTCGACCCACTCTCCACTACTGCAGAAGGAAAACTTTCAAACAAAAAGTTCGATTTTTAAATTTATTGTGACATATTGCAGTTGTAGAACAATAATAGAACATGCTGCTAGCTAATGTGATAAATACAAAAAACATGGTAGATATTCCAGATGTTGATTTGACGACTGGTGTTCAGTATGTATGTGTGTGCTTTGCTTGCTCGTTACATGTTCATTTTGGACCCTTGCACGGTTACAGCTGCAAAACAAATGTGTCTAATTCATTTTAAAGCAATTATTCAGTATGAAGTGGGCTCAAATAGGCCCACCTCACTCACCCAATTAACTTTAAGTGCAGTAATACAGGCTTCTGTGTTGGGTTACGTAACGGCCCAGGAATGCCCTTGTGCTCACAGCTGTTTTCAAGCCTATTAAACACTGCTGCATGAGTAAACGTGCTGCCATGAGATCTGTAGCACATACCTGGAGACCACAGGCAGCCCTGGGCTTTTCCACTCAGGCCCTGTGCTTCCCAAACACTTTCCAGATATAACCCACAGTCTTTATTTTCCATTCGTTAGCCGGCGAGTCACATGTCGTCAGCTTTCAGCCACAACAATGGAGAGAAGTGTCGAGTCAGCAGTGCCTATGTCTCCTCTGATTCATCCACTTTATGAGCTGCTGAGGGAAATTTCTCAGAACAGGTTAAAGTCTGTTCACACGTGTCCTGTACGTCAGCCAAGGCTGTGACTCAGTTTTTAAAACTTTTTAATGACTATCATGTTATTTTCATTCTTCAGGGAAAACTATTAAGACAGACATTTGCTGCTTTATATGAAACTAAGCAAAGTACAACACGTCTGGCTTTTTAAATGAAAAGCAAATATGTTTACACTTGTCCACATTCAGTTTTCTTATTCTTGTATATGTCTTTTAAGGTTATAGCTGCAAAACTCTGGAGCATAACTCAGCTCACACCATTTCTGCTACAGATACTTCAGTGTAACTTGTTGACAAGTGCTATATTTTAAAGTGATTTCTATATATAATTCTAAGTAAAGCGAGATATGTATTAAATTAACGTCCAGGGTTTTTTTTTTTTTTTTTCTTCACACCTTTGGACATTGCCGTCATACATTAGTCTCTTCCTTCATTAGTCCTGAGTTATTTCTGTCTCCAGTGACTACAATTCATATTAATGCAGCCAAATAGATTTGATGTCTCACCCAAAAGATTCAACAAGCTCTTTCATTCCGGATTCTCCATTCATTTCAGACTAATGACCGAAGGCTTTTCTAGATCCAGACATTCTGTCCTCTGTTTTCTTTGTCCAAGAAGAAGATGATGAGACTGTGGAAAACAAAACATACATTTAATTGACAGTCATAAATAAAAAGTACACAGTGTCCTAAAATAACCGTCTAAATTAAATAAAACAATGAAAGATCTGTTTTAGATTGTCTATGACTGCACTTTGTCTCGCTATTAGGAGTCATTTTGTAACAGATGCTTTTGCTGAATGTAACAGGAATATTATGACATTGAACAAATTCCCACTCTAATGTAAATAAAGATTTCTTTTCAAACTTTGATTTAATAAATCAACAATATTTAGCTTACGGATCACTTCAAAACAAATGAAAAACTCAGTTGTTTCTTATAAGGAAGGCTGGACTGCCTTGACATTCAAGTTCATGCATTTTTGCAGAAATTGAAATCATTGCTATGTTAACAAAGGCATGAAAATCTCATAAGAAAATCATTATGTATTTATGATATCGCAGAGCAAAGTATTTTATTTATTTTTTGTGTCTGTAAAATTAAATTGTCACCATCTGAAAGTCTTTAAAAGAGCTGAAAGCCTCAGAATTCTGTTCACTGATTGACTATAAAACAAATCTATGGTACACAGACACCAGCGTGCAACATTTAGAGAACCGTCTGAAATGGTTTGCTGAAGACTTCAGTAGAAATCAGGGAATACTCATCCACATCTGGCCTGTGTTAGAATCAGAGACTACAATTCAGGAAGTCCTGCAATCCATTAACAACCCTAAATTTGAAGAGAAGGGGAGAGAGCAGAAGTCAAAATACAGTCAAGTGAACTGCATTAAATGTGCCATAACTATTTATTTCTTCTATTTCAGTCAACCGAAATTGTAGCGTTGGTAGAAGATACCCATCAATAAATCTCTGACAGCATCTGTATGGATGTACTGCTAAAAAATTAAAATGGAAAAAATGTCTCTGTAAGTCTGAAAAACACAAGGATTGGGAGAAGCCAGACTTCAGGAAGTAACAGCTAATAAAACACACAGCTATTAAAGCTGTTATGCATCACGGCACTCTTCTCAAAAGCTTTGTAGGTGACTGACATACTGAAAATATGTCAGTTCTGCTCTTTATAAAACTAATTTAAGCATATTGCTCTTGAAAACCAGGCTCTCAGACTGAATTATCTCATCAGTGGTGGCTTAAACACTTTTACTCTCCTTCACTCTGAAACGGTGGAAAGGTTTCCTGACCTGGACCTCAGAAAGGCAGTGCTGACAACATGCGTGAGGGATGACATCATAACAATGTTTAAGTGATCCACTCACAAGGTTAAGAGGTGAAGAAAAGTATCTGCAATAAGTGCACTTATGGAAAGAGGAGATCTTTTCAGTGTTTTGTTTCTCATGACACGCACACCCAGAGAAGTTTTACGGCTTATTCGTCAACTTTGTCTGAGGTGTTTCTTCTAAAATTCTTTGTTCAAAATAAAAGCAACCTGCTGACAAAAGTTCATTTTTTCATAACTATAAGAAATTTGCACAGCTCAGACTATCTGGTGAAAATTTGATGAGAAATGTTTGAGTTCATTTTGTTATCAAAAAGTTAACAAAACCAATAACTGCTGCTGCTTCTCCTGAGACCAGATTTGAAACGGTCGTATCACTAGCAAAGCCTATTAATTAGCTTAGGACATGTCCCTGCTGAAAAAAACAGCATATGCTGGTTAGGTTAGGTAGGTTTTTGATGCTGGTATGCTGGTTTAAGATGGTCCTTTGCTGGTTTATGCTGGTCCTTAGCTGGTCATGTGCTGGTCCTGCACCAGCATAAACCAGCAAAGAACCAGCATAAACCAGCAAAGGACCAACTTAAACCAGCAAAAACCAGCATACCAGCATCAAAACCTACCTAACCAGCACATGCTGTTTTTTTCAGCAGGGTAGTTATGTTTTAACATGTTGTTACCATTATTGTTTCTGTTTCTAACATGTTTTGAAACATTGCAAACATGATTTAACATTTTTAACATGTTGCAAGCATGATTTAACATTTCCAACATCCAGCTTAAACCAGCATACCAGCATCAAAACCTAACCAGCATATGCTGTTTTTTTTTCCAGCAGGGTAGCAATGTTCCAAAACATGCTTACAATATGCTATGTTAAAACATGCTAGCACAGGTTAAAAAATGTTAGCAATTTGGTAAAATATGTTATCAATGTGCTAACATGTTATAAAGATGTTAGAAATATGCTAAAACATGTAAAATGTTTAGAAACAGTCAATAATGTTAACAACATGTTAAATCATACTAGCAGCAAGTTAAATCATCATTTTAATGTCTTAAAACATGTTCGAAACATGTTAAATCGTGTTTAGAACATTTTAAAAAACAAGCTAGCAACTAGTAAAACATGTTGGAAACATTACATTATGCTTACAATGTCTTAAAACATGTTAGAAATATGTAAGCAACAAAACATGCTGCCAACATGTAAAATCATGTTTGCAATGTGTCAAAACATGTTAGAAACAGAAACAACAATGGTAACAACATGTTAAAACATAACTACCCTGCTGAAAAAAACAGCATGTGCTGGTTAGGTAGGTTTTGATGCTGGCATGCTGGTTTTTGCTGGTTTAAGTTGGTCCTCTGCTGGTTTATGCTGGTTCTTAGCTGGTCCTTTGCTGGTTTATGCTGGTGCAGGACCAGCAAAGGACCATCTCGAACCAACATACCAGCATCAAAACCTACCTAACCTGCATATGCTGTTTGTTTTTCAGAAGGGTACTGTTAAATCATGCTTGCAGTGCCTTAAAACATGTTAGAAACATGTTACATCATGTTTGCAACAGGTAAACATGTTGGAAATGTGATAAATCATGCTTACAATGTCTTAAAACATGTTAGAAATATGTTAGTAGCAAAACATTCTCTTCGTAGCATGTTAAAACATGTTAGCAACAGGCTAAAACATGTCAGAATATGTTAAATCATGCTTGCAATGTGACATGTTCACAACATGTTAAAACATGCTAGCAATGTCCTAAAACGTGTAAGCAACTTGTTAGAACATGTTATAAACATGTTAAAATATTCTGGAAACATGTTAGCAACATGTTAAAACATGCTGATTTAATGTTACAGTAATCTAACATGTAAACAAGAAGATGCTAAAACATGCTAGCAACATGGTAACTTATGTTAGTCAAATCCTAAACATTCTAGCAATGTGGTAAAACGTTTTAAGCTGGTTGTCTGGTTTTAGCTGGTCATAGCTGGTCAGCAGGGCTGTTTTAGAGGGGTTTTGGCCACTTCCTTAGCTGGTCAGGCTGGGAGACCAGCTAAAACCAGCTAATTCCAGCTTAAACAAGCCTAGGCTGGTTTTAGCTGTTTTTTTTCAGCAGGGTTGTTAATTATAACTAGTAACATGTCAAAACATGCTAGCAACATGTCAAATCATGTTATCAGTTACCAGCTAGCTGGTTAGCTTTCTCTTTTTCGCAATGGCTCTGTTTACCAAACTTTCTAACATATTTTAAGCTTTCAGACAAGGCTTTGTCCAGCCAACATGAAAGTTTGTCATTACTAATTTAATTTCTCTAGTTTGTTCTTTTTCTTACAGGCACAAATGTCATTTAGAAAACACTGAGTATGTGCTAATGCTCACAGGCTTCACCACTAAGTGTCAGTGTAGGTCTGAAGTAGCAGCGTGTGTCTTCTCTTTGATGGTTTTCCTCCCTCTTTCAGTGTTTTGACTCCCTGCATCCCCCCACACACGCAAATATGCACGTATGGGACGGAGGGTTTACTGGTAAAGTGGGGCAGCCTGACACGGCTCTACACCCATCTGACTGATGATATTAGAGTTCATATGAATGGCAAAGGGCTTTATTATGTGCAGCACACTTAACCCATGCTTGTTTCCACATCTGTTCGGCAGCGCTGAGAAATGCCCATAACAGTCCACGTGACTTTATGAAAATAAGGTCATTTTACTTTATTGCCTTTTCAATTTGCGGTCTGTTTTATGGGCTCTCTCATTAGTCTTTGCTCTATTCAATGAGCAGAAAATTGCAGTAAGTTGCAAATGAATGAAGAAATAAACATAGTGCTCTTGATATAATTCAGCAATTAGCATTAGGCCTTAATTGGATTGTTTGATTGTGCGTGTTTTGTTCCAGGAATGCTGATATTTTGCATAACAGCACTGGATGTTTCAATTGTTCAGTTTGTCTCGGTTTACATAGAGTTTCATTTTGCAACATTGTACAAAAGCCAGTTTTGTTGCAAAATATCCAGGCGTAAAATTTGAAATGACTTTGACTAAATAAAATTCTTTCTTTCAGAACAGCTGTGTACTAGCAATATGCTCTAATATAAGAGAGTTTTGTATGGCTTCACTTTGGTATCTGTCATCAGTGTAAAATAAAAGCTAATGAATTTTTCTCTTGGGCTGATATAATGTCTTATAGAAAGCTGACATAATAATTCTGAGGCCCAATTGATGGCTTCGGTTTCTTGTATTTCCTTATGGACTGACTCTAAAGACCAAAAGGAAGCCAGGTTTGAGCTGCCCAGTTCTCGTACGCACCATATCCTCTCCTCAGATGGAGAATGACTTATTGCCGTTGGCAAAACTCTACCGACAGATATACTGTGTAAAGTGCATTACCTGAACATACAGTGTGCTATTTTGTAAAAACTCAGAGCAACAGAACTGTTTGTATTGAGGAACTGGGCTCAGACGCATTTGTGTTGGACCTGCACCAGGGTTTTGTTTCACACTGACGTTACAACCCACGGAGAAATACGCATGGTTTGTAAGTTGAGAGATCAATTACAAACATCCGGGACTGGAGAAGACACACACAGTGTTAAAAACATGGCACGCTCATTGTTTCAGCAGGATTTATTGCCTTAACATTTATTCAGAAAAACTTTGTGGCTTTCTTGAGTTTAAACTAATCATTTACACATCAATATGCATTTTTCCTCCATTGCAACTGAAAGAAGATATTCTAACCCAGGAAGAACATTTCTGTGACGACATTGTTGAAGATTAATATTAGATTGCTTCTTTTAAGTTTTCCAACATTTCCAACAAGTGAAATGTCCAGTGAGTGGCGCTAACGGAATTCATTTTCTCTAAAACGGATAAATGTGAATCTGGCAACGTTTTATTGCGATGGTTGTTGTATGTATCGTGGCGTGGAAATCTATCATGTTTGTAAACAACATAGAACCTCCTACACACTTGTGTTTTACAGGACTCATACCTGAGCTCTCCACATCACAAGTGTTGTACCAGGTGAGCTATCAAGCAAGTTTACTATATTAGAAAAGCCATACACATGAAGCTGATTATGTGAGGAAAACATCAAAACATTACAAATCATTCAGCTTTTCCAAGGTTGTTGTTGTTTTATACCCATCATGAGTGAGTAGCTAAGAAATGCCGGTTTGGGCAGTGCTGTCAGATAAAGCCAAGTTTGGGCACTTCATTTATCATATTAGGAAATTTTCTGAAAGCCATGCATCTTCTTGTGCCATGGCATACTTGTGGTTCCACTGCTTTTTCATCAAATTTCAGTAAATATCTTTAACACAAGCCAGTCAGTTGTGAAGTAATAATATTTTCTGAGATCATGGTACAGAATAATAACCATTTTTACACCCAGCACTCTTAAAATTTCTTTTACTCTAATATGCTACCTAGAATTTTTTTTCCCATGTTCCATCCATTACAGTGTGTCCTAACCACCTTTGGCATTATACAGACTCATTTCCCTCCACTAACCACAGCACAGACTCTTTAAAGCTCAGCAATTTTTTTTTTTCTTACATGCTAAGCTAACCTACACCAACTTTCCCCATGGGTCCCCTTTGGTCAACCTTTGGGGTTGATCTGTGCATATATTGCATGATGACTTACTGAAGGTTTCTGGATAGCTTCTGAAGTCTGAGAGGCATCAAGTGAAGGAACACAAAAATGCAGGGAAAAATAAAATGAAGATATGACTCTAATAACTCTAATAACAACTATAGCTAAGTGCAACGACGTTGTAAAAAAATACTCTGCTGCTATCAAACTGCAATCAGTGTTAACATTTTCATAACTTCAATCATTTTGTCAAATGATTAACTTTAGGTAACTAAAACCATTAAAAATTGTTACTTGAAATAAATGTCAACTGGAATGAAATAACATAAAAAAACAAAAAACAAAAAAACAAACAAAAAAAAACAAGGTATTTCAGCTAGTTGCCTAGGCAACATTTTAAAACTTAAAAATGAAAAGAAAATGGAAAATATAAATGTGGCCCTGGACCACAAAACCAGCCATCAGGGTATTTATTTATTTATTTATTTATTTTTATTTGAAAGCTGAATAAATAAGCTTTCCATTTAGGATAGGACAATATTTGGCCTAGATGCAGCTATCTGAAAATCTGGAATCTGAGGTGCAAAAAAAAAATAATAAATAAATAAAATAAAATCAAAATACTGAGAAAATCACTTTTAAAGTTGTCCAAATGAAGTCCTTAGCAATGCATATTACTAATAAAAAAGTTTTGATATAATTAGGGCAGGACATTTACAAAATATTTTAATGGAATGTGATCTTTAATTAATAATCTAATGATTTTTGGCATGAAAGAAAAATGTATAATTTTGACCCATACAACGTATTGTTGCCTATTGCTACAAATATACCAGTGGAGACTTAAGACCGCTTTTGTGGTCCAGGGTCACAAATATAACATAAAATATAAAAAAATAAATGTAATAGTAATTTACAGTAATGATATAACACTGATTTTGACTCCTATCCATATTGTTGGTTTTGAAGCTCTGTGATAATGATCTAGTTGTATTGTAGAGCCAGTAGGAAACACACAAAAAAGATTTCCACAGGAATTTACCTCAAGGTCTGAAGTATGAAGGATGACAGCAGTCGTTTGCCAGAGACTTCCAGTCTGCAGACTTTCCACACTATTTGCATAAGTGAGTCCAGGATTTGCGTAACCGGTCCCATACTATTTTTGTGTGTTTCTCTCCACTCAACGGCAATATATTTAGCAATTACGTGGATATACTGGATTAGTTCACCCAAAATAACAATTCTGTCATCATTTATTTATCTCGTAGTTGGAAAATTGCATAATTTTCCATTCTCTGTGTATGGAGATGTTAAGGACCAATGTCAAAGCTGCTCTTTTCCATACAATGCAATGACAAAAGCCTGACAATTTCAAGAAAAGATTGCAAAACAACCAGCATCAGTTTAGTATGTGAACTTTGACCTCTGGTCAGACTGAAAGACCTTTGGTAATATAAACATAGAGACATGGGGTAGCAAGTTGCGGCACAAAGTCAAAAGGCATTAATGACAAGACTTAGATTTAAGGAGAACCTCCCTGACCCCTCAGCAGTAAACAATAACACAAGACTGTTGAGCTGACCTCAGGGCTAGAGGAAACCACTGTGAAACATTTGATTGAAATGTCTTACTCTGGGGCAAACACCAGTTCACATGCCTTCCGCCCTACTGGGAATCTGAGACACAATCCTCACACACAGAGGCTGATGTAGTGCTTAGCGAAGGGTGGAGCAGGGGGAAGTGTGACGCTGTTGTTTAGTTTTAAGCTTTGCAATTTTGAAACGGCAGCCATTGCATAAAATGTATAACTAAATCAAATCATGTTGAAATGCACAAAGTCCAATCAAAATGGACATCGTATTGTAACGTATTGTAAAAGTGTACTTTAAATAAATGTTAGTCGTTTTACCTTTTTCATTGTTTTGAATTGTGCATTTGGTAATTAATGTTTCATTTATCCGATTTATTAAGTAGTACATTTGTCTCTACCTCTGCTGTTGTTTTCCGGAGCACTGTGTTCTTCCTTTGGGTTATCCTTGGCATTCAGCAGTACAAATTAGAACACTAAGATCATTAACTGTTCATTTGGAACAAAGGTTTACTTGTTAAAAATTGAAGTGTCTGTTGTGAAACTAAAAAATACGCTCATGGTGATGTTTGTGCAGTAATTTACCTTTATTGCTGTCAAAGCAGTTGTGCAATGTTAAATGAATGATAGTCCAATGAAAGTAAGAAAAGAGGGTATGACTGAATGGTGAGTACATAATAAAAAGGCATGTGTCAGGCTTAAAAAAAATAAAAAAATACATAAGTGCTAATTTAACTCTAAAAGGATAAGACATAGCTTTCAGTTCGTCTGTAACCATCAAAGACCCAGTCAGTAGAAGTGCTGGGTGTCTTTATGACATCTCTGTAGAAGATTTTTGATTATGTCCATGTTAAACTTCACGTTATTAATTACATTAATGAATTGCTGTAGAGCTGTGGTGTTGTTGGCAGAAGTTTCAGTTGGGTCATCCAAAAAAATTACCCAGGGAGCCACAAGTGCTTGAATTTCCTGCACTCCATCTGCCATTGTACCCGCTGAACAAGGCAAATTAACCCCAAGTTGCTACAAAATTGTTTCAAGATGTAACATAATCCTAAAGATCACACCTGAAGTCCCTGCTGTTCTGTGTTTGGCATTAAGATCACACTTTCAATGTAATTAGAGCATTTATTGCTGCCCTTCTATTAATGTTTCAAAACAAGAAAATCTTAAAAGTTAAATCTTAATCTGTCCTCTACAATAGAAGATAAGGAGTTTACAGGAGATTACATGAAAAACTGTTGTAGTTGTGAACTTAAAAGTAAAAAATACAGATTTTGGTGAATGTATAATGCTCATTTGCAAACCTTTTCCTGCTTTTGCAAACTGCATAACATCAAATCTAGAATAACAAATATAGAGCATAGTGTTATCCACACAAACACAAAACACCATCACAAAGTACTAAAATACTGCAATGAAGATCAATAAATAAAATCCATCAAAAAAACACAAGCAAATGAAATTTCATTAAGTCATTTATTATTATAAATGATCACTTTACATATAAAGTAAAAGTGGATAACTGAAAATGTGTAGTTTTTGCCAGATGAGACTTTGTGGAATAACAATAAGTTAATGAACTCTAAATTACTTTTCAACAGTGTTTAAAAAACTTTAAATAATTGCATTCTTCTTTCCCAGTTTAATACGCTGGAAAAAAGAAAAGAAAGAAAAAAAGAAAGAAGAAGAAGAAGAAGAAAACTATAAGTGGGTTGATTTCCCGAAATCAGTAAACATTGTGGTTATGTAGCATTTTCCAAATGCACTCTGTTTGAGCAAACTGACCAGACAGATGTTTAGGAAAACTTTTAGAAAACAGTCATTATTTCTGCAGTCTTATTTGGTGATGCCAGAAATTGCACACCTCGCTTCAACATGTTACAAAATGTTTAAATGCAAATGTCAAAACGTTAAACCTTTTTTTTTTGGATTTTCTCATTTAGTCGTATTCTTCTGCATGCATCATTGTAGATAGTTACATTACTCCTATGAGGGAGAGAAACATCAAAGAACAAGCATGTGTCATGTGATATTCATTATAAGGCCTGAAAAATAACTTGAGGCTAGGGGTGAATGTGTACAAAGACAAACATAAATACTTTCAGTCATGGGATGAATAAAATAAAGAATGGAGCAGATGTTATTTTTTTACAGTGTGTATTTTTTAGGACAATCAATAAATAAATATAATGAAGATGATTTAAAGACATTACATTATAATTATTTATTTCTTCCATATATTTGAAATCGATCACTGTTCTACTGTCCACAGCAATCCATTCAGTTGAACTTGAGTGTTTTTGTGTTCTGCCTAAAACCATTTTTAGTCATTGTACTATGTGTACACAGTTCATTGCACTGTGATGTGTTTCAGTATCTTGCTCCATGAGCACCACATTCCTGATGGGATAGTTCAAAAACGAAACTTCTGTCATTAATTAATTGCCCTCATATCATTCCAAAGCCATAGCTTTGTTCATTGATGTACTTACTACCTTTCCGGGTCTGGGAACACTTCAGTTACATTGCTGTCTATGGAGGGTCAGAAAGCTCTTGGATTTCATCAAAATAATATCTTAATTTGTGTTCCGAAGATTAACAAAGGTTTGGAACGACATGAGGGTGAGTAAATCATGACAGAATTTTCATTTTTGGGTAAACTATCCCTTTAATACGCTGTGGCGTATTAAGTTAAAAGCAGTTTAACTTTAAAAAAACTTGTGTTCCATTACTTGCATCATGTCCAGCTGTTTTTAAATACAAAAGCTCCCCATCTTGCATATTTATGTTTAGAACAATTTAACTGGGTCTTGGCGAGGAAGTTTTTTACTTTAAATGTAGAGTAAGTTTTAGCAGTCTTCATCAATAGCATGTCCATTTAGCTTCAAATAATGTATTTCACTGCAGTATTCCATGAAATTATTTGCATTCCGATTCTGACATCAAAAGGCACAAAAATCAATTTTTTTCTCTTATTCCATGGATTTTACTCATTTATCTCCACTTATAACCAGTGTTTTTCTGCAACTACTATGCGTTCGCAGCTGCAAGTGATGTCATTGTGACTTTTAATGAAAATTGGTCTATAGTACAAAATATAAGTGGTATTTTAAAATTTAATTACTACAAGTCTTTATATGAGGCAAGGAGCAAGATTGCATTGTGTGTGTTTTATTTTCTTTAAAATCACACTAAATTAATGCATTAAATTGACAGTCTTAGTATTGTTGGAACTTACTATAATTACAATCTCAGAGCCATATTCGTCTGATTATACTGGTAAGTTTAATCATATGTGACTCTGGACCACAAAACCAATCATAAGGGTCAGTTTTTCGAAATTGAGATTTATACATCATCTGAAAGCAGAATAAATAGCTTTCCATTGATGTATGGTTTGTTAGGATAGGACAATATTCAAGATACAACTATCAAATCTGGACTACAAATCTGGAAACTGAGGGTGCAAAAAAATTGTCCAAATGAAGTTCTAGCAATGCATATTACTTTTCAAAAATTAAGTTTTGACATATTTATGGTAGGAAATTTACAAACTATCTTCATGGAACATGATCTTTACTTAATATCCTAATGATTTCTGGCATAAAAGAAAAATCAATAACTTTGACCCATACAATGTATTTGTTGGCTTATGAGAATTATGACTGGTTTTGTGGTCCAGGGTCACATGATAGTCAATGAATATCAATTGTAATTTTACATTAACAATTAAAAAATCTCTGTGTAACTTCCTTAAACTTCTGAAAACCTCTGATGTTCGTGTGCAGAATCACACATATAGGCATTTTCGAGGGAATAAATTTAATCACAAGCTTTAAAAAATATTCTCACCCAATTTGGGTTTTTACTGCAAACCCACAGCGAAACACATCATGCCTTCCTATCAGATGATGTAAGACTTATTGGAAAATGATTTGCTTATACAAGGATGAGTTCACTGGAACTACATTAAAGTTGAATGAACGAATGCTGTATTTGAATGTTGCCATTTTCAATTTAGCATACAGGATTAAAATATATTATTTTTTTTTTAATTTTTTTTTTTTTTTTTGCCTGACTGAAGAGGTAAAAAGTCAAATTCTGTGTCTAGACCAAAGAGCTCAAATGTTATATGCAGACGAAAAGTCTGATGGTGGCACTAGAGCAATTGGTGGTTCTCAGTTCACATTGTGTATGCATCTCTTACCACTTTAGACATTGTTCTATTTGACCGTAAATGCTTTGCGAAGTGTACATCATGAATATGCCGCCATGATTCCCGTTCGAAAGGGAGTGTATACTGTATATGTTTCATTCAAAGAGCATTAACGTGTGTGAGACGTGAATTGAAATTGTATTTATTTACAGAGGCATATTATGTCACACTTCTCTAGTAAGTTTCTAGTAAGTTATGCAGACAGTGGCATGCTAGGACTGGAATTGAGAACCATTGTAATAGGTTTGGCCTCCAGTTGGTTCAGGGGACTGTTTGGGTGTTTGGCTCCTAAAAAACGTTTTAAATAACTTTGCTCCACATGCAGTTTGAATACACAGCAATGAGGTTTCAAAGCCTCAGTTGTCAGTTTTCTTTTAATATTTTTTGCATATTTTTTTCTCACAGTTTTTTTCTTCATTATATAATCTTATTCTGTAAGACAATTTATGTGACTTGAATCAAACCAGACTGTTTGAAATACTAATTGAATTCATGGTATGATTGTCAATGTCTAAAATCTGCAATGACAGATCATAATGACTGCCATCATTTTTTTTCCTCGTCCTTGTGGAGAAGACGGTCCTAATGAAAACCAAATGCTTGATCACAATAGTCTAACAGAGGCACATGAGTGTCTTTTAAATACAGCTGAAAGTAATCATGGGCTTATTCGTCAGTTCAAGTTTCATTATGATCTTAAGGAAGCCCAGGTGCGTTAAGGTGTTCGAACAATCACTGCTTAAGGTCACAAGTCCAATATGCAATTCTAATTCAAGGGGAAATCTATTATCTCAATGAAATATTAATTATTTGGCTTGAATTATTTGCAGGTTTTTTTCATTGTCTGGTGGAAGTAGCAGATAGTCCATCTGGACAAAAGCAAAGGAATTCCCAGTGGGCTGATTGGCCAAATCATTCATGAATGGAGAGGAATAAGCGGGGATTTCTGCTAAAATGACCAGGCATGTAGCACTGTCTCCTCAACGCAAGAAGAGGTTTTCCTGGGAATATCTGGTTTACCCAATGATCTAAAAACATGGAGGTCAGGTGAATTAGAGAAACTAAACCTGTTGGTGTAAGGCAATGTGTGTAGGTCATTATAGTTTTGTTGCTGTTATTTACTCCAGGTGTTCTCAGCTCTGGCCCTTGAGGTCTACTTTCCTGCAGAGTTTACTTTCCTTACATGCTTCTTATTTGTTATTTGTGCATCCTTGTTTTCTTCCCTCACATCTTAGCTTCACCCCTTTAGGATACGAGGGAAGGATGCAAGGAAAGAAAATGAGGATGGAGGTATCAAAGAGAAAGCTTTAGGGTTGAGAACCCTGATTTATACCAATTATTGCTTAAGTGAACAAATTGCCCTAGCTCATTTATCTTAGCTCTGCTTGGATCAACAACTATTAATTTTCAGTATGTTTTGTAATT
The DNA here is from genome assembly GCA_033026305.1 of Cirrhinus molitorella. Lineage (NCBI taxonomy): Eukaryota > Metazoa > Chordata > Actinopteri > Cypriniformes > Cyprinidae > Cirrhinus > Cirrhinus molitorella. Next base: position 3,366,021 of record CM065135.1, read on the forward strand.
TTGAGGACTGTTATTAAGAATGTTACCAAGTTTCTGCCTTAGTTTGATTATGAGCATGAGCATAAATAGCTCTGTGTTGCTCTTGGTCCCTTTTTAAATGTTATTTTTGTCACTTCATAATTTTCTGTGGATTTTTGTGTTTTCTTGGTGAGTCTTTGTTTCCAGTTCCATTCTGTCATGTATGGTCTGTTGCACTTGTTTTTGAATTGTTTCATGGGATTTGTAATTGTAGCAGTGATTTATTCAACAAAGCTGAGCCTTAGACTCACCTACTTTACAGACTGCCTGACCAAAATTTGAACCCAGTGGTTGAATTAATGAGCTTTTGGCTGAGCTGCGTGGGTGTGGCTAAATACAGTTAGAATTTTAACACCTTGGTAAAAAGAGTTAGGTCGTATGACTGAGATGCTAGAACAATCTTCCTTAGCCCTATTAATGGAGCCATCACAACACATTTTCAGACACACCTGAATCACCTCACCAGTTCATTAGTACAGACTCCAAGACCTGAAATGGATGGGTCAGATAAGCCAGAGTACAGGAAGTACTGGATCGGAGTTGTTGCTGCAAGGGTGAATTGTCTATCTCAGGGGTCACCAGACTCAGTCCTGGAGGGCTGGTGTCCTACAGAGTTTAGCTCTAACCCTAATCAAACACACCTGAACCAGCTAATCAAGATCTTACTAGGTATACTTGAAACTTCCAGGCAGGTGTGTTGAGGCAAGTTGGAGGTAAACTCTGCAGGACACCGGTCTTCCAGAAACAACTTTGGTGACCCCTGCTCTATCTGATGGAGATTGTCCATGACAGGGGTGTCCAATCCTGCACCTGGAGGGCCACTATCCTGCATATTTCAGCTCCAACCTAACTAAACTCGGCTGAACCAAGGTAATGAAGGTCTTCATGATTGGTGGAATCTTTCGGGCAGGTATGTTGAGACAAGTTGGAGTTAATGGTGATCTATAGATCAGGGGTGTCCAAACCTGCTGCTCAAGGGCCACTCTCCTGCAGAGTCTACCTCCAATACTACCTAAACACACCTGAACCAACTAATCAAAGTCTTCAGACTCACTAAAAAACTTACAGGCAAGTGTGTTGGAGCTGGTTGAAAGACACCCCTGCTATAAACTCAAGCAACGACCCATAGAAACCAACCCCTAACTCTCTCACATATTGAGAGTGTTAGCTCTTCATATTAGAGGATGTCATGGTCTCTTTTTGGGTACTTCAGCTCTTCATCTGAGTAATTCTGTATTCCTTTACCACAGGGGTGATCAATCCTGGTCCTGAAGGACCAATATCCACAGCTCTAACTTGTCCCAACATAATTGCCTGGGAGATTCTAGTAAAGAGATTGATTAACTTGGTTCAGTTGTGTTTAATTGGGACTGGATCTAAACTAAGCATGATAGTCTCCCTCCAGGACCAGTATTGGACACTCCTGCTCTTAAAAAGTGTCTAATTTTCCTAATAAAGTCTGAATCTAAATTCTGCAGGATAGTGGCCCTCTAGGACCAGAATTGGACACTCCTTCTCGACCAGAAGAGTCCATTTTTCCTTCAAGTAAATGTAGAAGATGGAGGAGGAAGCCGGATTCAGTGTGTAAGTTTGGTCTTGTAGGTTGCCGCACCAGAGGCCATTCCATGGCCTGTTCCAGAAACCGCCCTAGTTCTGTTTTACTTAACGCTGATCTCACTCGCAGTTCCCCCTGAGTCTACTGCAGCTGTTCCAGCTCTTTTAGTGTAAGTCTGCATGCATGTATGTGTGTCTTGTCTGGCTGTGCTTCTGTCTGTTTCGCCTGACCCAGTTCCTGTATCTGTTTCTCTGACCATAATCCCATAAGTGTCTTGACGATTCTTGAGTTTGATCTTGTGTCTGAGTCTGCTTCCTCGGCCTCCACTCTTGCGTCTATATCGTCAAACTTAGTCCAATTGTCTGTTTTCTCAGAATGCAATCTATGACAGATTGTTTTCAGTCCTTGATTGATTAGTGTCTGTTGGTCAGCATTCTACAATGTCTTCTAGTAAAGACAAAAACAGCTTTTACACATTAAACCTGGTAAATTGCTTTTTCTGATCGATTTACCACTTCTGCTGTCCTTTTACCATTAAGATATTCATATATCAGCACCAAAATACAACCACTGATTTTAATAATTGACCTTTAAATTCTGAACCGAAGCACTGTCCAATTTGACAAAATTTTTTACTGCAGAGTGGAGTAATCGTGTCACCACATTTATCATTGGCCCAGAGCATACATCCTGACATCATACTTGCTTTTACTGATATTATTCTGACTTTTTTCACACAAGCATTAAGACGATAATGGTAATTGTACAGCAAATTGGCAGAATTTATTTACTGTTATTTCCCTCAGGTCCTAATTTCTGTGATTTGCTCAACAAAATAAGAGAATGACTTTAAAAATAGTTGTTCAGTGAAGGTTATGATGACTGATAAATAAATCAATCAAAATGAAACCTAACACTGTCAACACCTGAACATCATTCAGTCAAATGTATCAGAATTTGTCCCATCACTGGGACAAGACAAATACTTTTGTGTAAGACATCATGGATTAATAAATATACAAATACAAGGTTTGATCAAAGCAAGGTTTTGTCTTTATGCCAGAACAATTTATGATGTTGCCTCAGTTAAGTTCATAAAGATTAAAGAAATTCTGTCCTGAAAAAAAATGGACTGTAATATCAGTTAAATCCACAGTCAACACAAATTGACAATTAGGAAATTAGTTTGATACAAGCTATTCATGACCTACAATAGTTAAGTGACCCCTGTTTGCTTAACTGAGATTCAGATTCGAGAAAGGGAAATATATATTTAAAATTAAAAGATAGTAACTATCAAATGATTGCTATGTATAATATTTAGTGCTTAAATGAGACAAAACAAGGATTGCATGTATGATGACACGTTGAACTTTAACAGATCAAATGAATTCACTAAAATGAGTCACATGTATCAAGAAAAAAAGCTCTGTAATCTTTAGTCACATAGTGGCAAAGCTACTGAATGCACCTGACGCTAAAATTGAAATGAAGTTACTATAACAATGGCACATAAATAAATCTGTTAGTCCTAATGTTTGAGATTTACATTCAACATGGAAAAATAACTAGAAAAACAATGCCAAACCCATATATAAAAACGGAGGATTAAGATATTACCTCAGGCATCTGTAGCTGATCGTAAGTCATTAGACGGCAGTTTATTTTTCTAATATTAAAATGAGTGACAGTCAGAAAAACAGTAATAACAGAATATGATGATATATGTAGTGAAACAGCAGACGTAATCATGTATGGATAAATCTTAAATGACAGCTTTTGCACAAACAACGTCAGCCCAGGCAAGCTTTCTCTTTGTTCTGTTTTCACACAAATATATATCGGTTGTCTCTTGAAAAGTGTTTTGTGAGTAATGGGCGACCCCAGACACTTTGGCTCTCAAGTGCTGTGTTTGCTCAAGTTGCCACGATCCTGAGCGCCGCTGTTTCCGTTAAACACAATATCACCTGGAAAGCTCGTCTGCTCTTGTTGCTTTTGGAGACTTTTTCAAGGAACTTTCCTACCACTTTGGCACGCAGACAAGAGAGGACATAGAACACCGGAGGAAATCTATGATAGAATATTATCTAATTTCCATTCAGAATTGCAATTCAGATTGGCATTTGCTCTCATAAACAGCTTTGACAGAAGAAAATTCATGGCAAAAATCATTATGATTTATCTATTTTGAAGTATTGCAGTCAAGAAATGAGAACAGTTTTAGACCGAATGGCTCTGAACTTTAAAGCTACATCGTAAATCTCACATTTCTAATATCCCTGGGTATGAAATGTTTTGCTTTTTTTGACTGACGCATTTCACTGATAGCATTATTATTCCTAAACACTGTCAAACTTTACAGTGTTTATAAGGCTAAATACAATTTGAAACATTGCACGTTTGATTTAGAAGTGCGGTGTAGTCTTCAAACTGATTTCCAGACTTGAAAGCCACAAACAAGGTTATGGTGATTTCTCTTCCAGAGTGCATCATGGGAAAACACCACCAAGTCATGAGAGTGGGAGGTTGTGCAGGGATTCCTTTCCAGCTTTTCGCGAGCTGGAGGTTGCTTGGTGTAATTGATTATGCTGCCGATCTCATCGTTATTTCAGTAGTATTTTAGCTGACTATGGGCATAATACTTCAATGACATTTAAACAGCATCATTATTGGGTGTTGCGTTGGCCAAGGTAGATTTAAAGACATCACTGTGGAGTATGTGATTAATAACCAGATCTTTTGTCTGACAACAGCTCCAGCTTTTCTTGGAGCGTGTCCACTTCGACTCAGCCCACAGGCCATTTCACAGCGCTGAATTATGGAAAAACAATTACATCCAAATCTTGTGAAATTACCTGCATTCAACAGCATTTCCTCTGCAGACAATTCCCTGAGCCTGAGCGCACTGAGCTGTGGTTTCTTTATAGGATTTTTGAGAGCTTGTATACTTTATGTATATTCTCTGTGTCTACTCTCACATTTCTCTCTCTCTCTCTCTCTCTCTCTCTGTCTCTCTCTATATATATATATATATATATTGTTTTATATCTCAAATGTGTGATTGTTTATATCATTGCAAATTGTAAAATATATTATTTCCTTGCTTGATATATGGGTCATTCCTGGGATTCTGTAATATTTCAGTCCCCCGGAGTTTCTAAAGTGGTGGTTCACCAAAATGGATAGTTAGAAGCTTTTCATAAAACTTTGGGATGCCCATTATAATGAATAAAATAATGATTGCATTTTAATATTTTTAAATGACCTTATATCTATCTTAAACCAAGCATTTTGTCATGTCCCTGAGGCACTTTACTGAGTTTGTACTACCCCATCACACTAACCATTTTACACATATAATAATTTAGACTCCACTCTTATGTGACATCATTTAGCAGAAATGAAACCATCCAGGTCTCTGTAATTATGGTGCAGAAAATGGTTAGTAGAATCATACTTTTATTCATATTTTTAAGGCATGTTATAGTCAGGGAGGGTACTGTCAAGCTTAACAACTCAACCCCATCACAAAAAATTAAAATGGAAAATTATTCCTTTTTCAACATTTATTTTAATTCATAAGTATACAATGTACTTATTTTATTGCGGCCATGTATGGTCTACTCTACACTACATGAGGAGCAGTGGCAATTTTGAGTGAAATACCACAACCCCGTCACAAATATATGTATTTCTCATTGTTACGGGGTTGTAAACTTGTGACAATGTTGTTACTTGCTTCATTTATTAATAATTTTAATAAAAAAAAAATAAATAGTCATGGTTTCAGTAAATATATATACTTCAAAATCATGACAATGCATATTTTTACATTGGATAGAATTGTTGATGTAGTATGTCCACTTAAATGTTATATTATACAATGCATTTTACAACAGAAGTTGCACCCATTTGCAGCTGAAAGACACTGCTGGCCATGCAGATATGTTGATAAGTTGCATTAACTCAAATAACGAAGTTGTCACTTAGTAAAACGCTTCAGGTTGACTAAACTTTTTTCAAGTTGACTGAACTTAAAATTTTAAGGCAGCCAGGTAACAAATTATTTAAAGTTGACTCAACATATTGTTTTTTACATGTAACAAGGACACCTTAAATTAAGTTACTTTTTTTCTTTATACATGCTTCCACTTGGGTCTATCTTTAGGAAATATGGGTTGTCATTCCATTGTTATGCTGATGGAACCCAAGTTTATCTGAAATTACAACAAAATTTAAATGGTCTGGACACTTCCATTTCCTGATTGTCATGTAAAGGTCTGATTGTCTCTAAACTACTTAAATTTTAATGAGAATAAAACTGAAATTTATGAGCTTATGAGTTTATTGATTAATTTAATAAGCAGATAAACTTGGTAGTCAAATCTTTTTCCCATTTGAATGTTCAAAATCAAAAGTAATATTATATATTTTGTATAGGCAGGACCTGTACTATATCAGACTAGCTCCCTCTGTGTCTGTTTGTAGTCCAATCTAAAAACCTATTTATTTTATAAGCATGCAATCCATGCTGAAGCATTCTTGCCTCATATTTTGTTTTTTGTTTTTTTTACTGTTTTATTGTTTACATTTTTTCAGTAATGTTTATTTATCGTTTTGGCAACTTTCGTTGTATTTAATGGCACTATATAAATAAAGCCACATTGTAAATGTGTAAACCCTTTGCCACTTTTACTTTAATCTTCAAGACTGAGAAACAAAACAGTAAAGCTGTCAGTTTTGAAACAGATCAACAACTCCATAATGGTGGGATTTTTAGGATTTTTATCTTTTGGCTCAAACTGTGGGAGGGATTCTTTCATGCATTCCATACATCTGGAGGAGAAACATCAGGACAGAGGGGAAAAAAAGGAAACCCATGATACAGTCAAATCAGAGTCTTACTTCTCCAGCTTTGTGCATGACAACAGCATGGGAAATCTAGGCACCATAAAACGGTTGTTTAACTCACATTTGCTTGCGTGCTCCGTGATCAGTGGGATATTTAGGGAAAGCCTTTGTAAATGTTATTTATCAAATGCAGAGTATTGTTTCCCTTCCTCTTCCAATCTAAACTGTAAATTGAAGTCAGCCATGGTTTATTGTTATCTTTCTCCTGCTTGATAGAAGAAACAAAATCTGTGTCTCCAGGACTGAAGCCATGGTGCAGAACATACTGTATACAGCAACAGACCAAACAAAACAAACACAAACTTTTGGTCTCATACACTAATTGTGCATGAGCACATTTTTGTTTGTACAACCCATATGTGACAATAAGTTTGCACTTAACATTTTTGTTAACACTAGAGCGCAAGCAAAAACGTGCACTGCAAAAAAAACTTTTCTTACTTAGATTTCTATGTCTTGTTTCCAGTTAAATTTCTTATCTAAAAATTCTTAAATCAAGAAGGAATTTCTTCTTGTTTTCAGAAAAAAAAGTCAAAATTAAGTGAGTTTTTTGCTTAGAACAAGCAAAATAATCTTCCAATGGGGTAAGCAAAAAAAAAAAAAAAAAAAAAAATTCAAACAGAAAACAAGATTATTTTGCTTACCCCATATGCAGATAATTTTGCTTGTTTCAAGCAAAAACAAACTTAATTTTGACTTGTTATTTTTTTTTCTGAAAACAAGACAATAATTTTACTTGTCTAGAAAATCCTTCTTGATTTAAGAGTTTTTAGATATTTTGGCTGGAAACAAGGCAAAAAATCTAAGTAAGAAAAGTATTTTTTGCAGTGTGTAATATGTTGTATCATCTCTTGAAGAATCAGATATACATTGAACAGTTATATTATATTATAATACTTACCTCTTTGTGGTCATAACCTTTAAGAGTATGATCCTTTATAACACATTTATTACACATGGTTTAATTTCCACTTATGTTAAAATGGATTAAACGTCCCCTAGTAATATTTTATGAATCTCATGTCTTGATATTGTTTGAGATCTGCGCAATATCTTACTACATTTTACAAGTGTTTGCTCATATATGAGTGTTTAACGTTTCAATGCAAGTTTGTCATTTAACCTATTCATGATATCTAATGGCTGTTTAAAAGAAGACTTGACAAATGTTACTTAACTCGAAATAGACAAAGACCATTTATAATGACCAAATTATAAAGTTTTTTTTTAAGGCTGTGATTACTGACTGGTTGTGAAATTGAGAGGTTTGCAGCACATTTATTTAAAAGCCATCTCAGTTTTTTTTTTTTTTTTTTATCCATTTAGACGGGACATTAAAAGAATAGTCTTCTCTTCACACTTATTACAGCACAACAATCCTTTTGGAGTGCAATGCACAAATAGACTCCTCTCGCAAATATGTCAAAAGCAAAGAGATATAATCTTTTCTGGATGCCTGTGCACATATGTTACTTCTAGTCTATGAATAATGAGACGCGTCCAATAATTCTTCTAAATTATAGGGTGTCTGAAATGTTCTGTCAACTATTAATTTACTGATAGTGATTTCTCAGTCATCAGTATTCACACTGTATTCATTTGGTCTGGCTGCTACCTGACGGTCAAAATTAGAGTGGAAATGAGGTACATCAATAACACTGATAGACGAGTGGTGGTCAAGAACTATGATTCACACTCACTTAAAAATAAAAGTCCTAAAAGGAGGTTTTCACACTGATGTCATAGAAGAACCATTTTTGGTTTCCCAAAGAACATTTCAGTGATCAGTTCTTGAAAGAACCATTTTTTATTGGACTGAAAGACTAGTCCTCTAAATAGACCAATGAGCAAAAAAGGCCATTTTTAGTTTACCCACAAACCGCTCCATTTGCCTCAGACTTTACATTACATTTACATTTAGGCATTTGGCAGACGCTTTTGTCCAAAGCGACATACAGTTGGGAGAACATAGAGCGATTCTTCTTAAGGAGACAAACAGACACAGGCAGTGCTATAATACCAGATTTCAAGTGGTGCTTCAGACAAGTACAAGCTAGAAAGGGAAGGAATAAAGAGATTAATTTTTTTTTTTTTTTTTTTTTTTTTTTTTATGGTAACAGCAAATAGAGTTGAAAGAGATGAGTTTTAAGCTGTCGCTTGAAGCTTGTCAGGGAATCAGCATTCCGGATAGGGGTAGGAAGATCGTTCCACCAGCCAGGAACAGTAAAAGAGAATGTTCTGGATAGTGATTTAGCACCTCTCTGTGATGGTACCACAAGGCGTCGCTCACTAGCAGATCTCAGAGTTCTGGAGGGGGTGTAGATTTGCAATAGCGAGTGCAGATAAGCAGGTGCAGTAGCTGTGGTTGTCCTATATGCAAGCATCAGAGTCTTGAACTTGATACGAGCCGCAATTGGGAGCCAGTGCAAGGAGATAAAGAGAGGTGTAACATGGGCTCTTTTGGGCTCGTTGAAGACCAGCCGTGCTGCTGCATTCTGAATCATTTGTAGAGGTTTGATTGTGCATGATGGAAGACCAGTCAAAAGAGCATTGCAGTAGTCCAGTCTGGAGATGACAAGGGCCTGGACAAGAAGTTGTGTAGCCTGCACTGTTAGAAAGGGCCTGATCTTTCTGATGTTGTGCAAAGCAAACCTGCAAGATCAAGTAGTCTTTGCAATATGATCTTTGAAAGACAGCTGGTCATCAAAGATGACACCCAGATTCCTGATTGAGTTTGAAGAAGTGATTGTGGAAGAGCCCAGCTGGATGGTGAACCCATGCTGTAAGTTTGGAGTGCAAGGAAAAACAAGAAGCTCAGTTTTTGCCAAGTTAAACTGGAGGTGATGTTCTTTCATCCACGTTGAGATGTCCGCCAAGCAGCCTGAGATCCGTGCAGGTACTGTTGGATCATCTGGTTGAAATGAAAGATGGAGTTGTGTGTCGTCAGCATAGCAATGGTAGGAGAAGCCATGTGACTCTATGATGGGACCCAGTGATGTTGTGTATATGGAGAAGAGGAGAGGACCAAGAACTGATCCCTGAGGAACCCCAGTGATCAGTTGATGTGTTTTGGATACCTCTCCTCCCCAGGTTACCGTGAATGACCTACCGGTGAGATAGGATTCAAACCAGCGAAGCGGAGTTCCTGTGATGCCCAGCGATGAGAGGGTGGACAGGAGGATCTGATGGTTGACGGTGTCAAAAGCAGCGGATAAATCAAGCAGAATTAGAACTGATGATTTAGAATCAGCTTTTGCTGTCCGCAAGGCTTCAGTAACTGACAGTAGCGCAGTCTCAGTTGAATCATGGAATGTTCTTGGACTCATGGAATGACTTGCAATTGAAAGCACCACCATCCACAGTTTAAATGATGAATAATATTGGTTAATCCCACCACTTTAGAAAGTAGAATAATGAACTATGTGGGACATGGCCACCCTGAAGAAGCGATTCCCACAATTACCATGACATCTACCGATGCTAAAACAAATGTGCTTCAATCCACACCAACGACGACCAAAGCATGTTTGTTAATGGTGTGGGATTATCAATGACTCATCTGTCCAGAGCCACAAGAACATTCCATGATTATTCCTCGATTGATGTCATCCCTGATTCATTTTCCAAACACACAGAGAATTCTCTAACCCAGACAATATAAAGCGAGGTGTCCATTGTCAAGCATTCAGCCCTTGTTTGGGTGAATATAGATGGCTTTCACAGGCAGAATGTCACGACAAAACAATCAAATGCGTAAGAAGGCAATGACTGGTTCAGAGTTTCTTCATACTTGCAAGAAATGCAGTAGCTGTCTTTCTTACGTTGTCCCTCTCGCTCATAAGCTTCCTTTCTCTGCTGTCCAGCACATGTGGTCTGAATTAAATTATTTGGCAAGAGCGTTAATCTGGAATCTTCCTTTAGTGGACGTGATCCAGGCAGACTTTCACTCATTCCCCGCTGACAGATCTTAGTGGAAAAACTCAGGCCATTTATACTGTGAAAATGCTCACACTCAGTCTGCTCAAAACCACATATGAACAAACAGCATTGTAGCACTACTTGATGCTATAACCGTTGAAACATTTTGATTTTAACCCAATTCTGGGAAGTTGACACTCACCTAAGATTTGCTTTAACATTTTTGTAAAGTGAATAAGTTGTCTGGAAGTGTCATTCGTTCATCCACTCATTTTATGTTCCTGTAGCAACCTGTTTATGCTGTCAGAATTCACCCACTTCCACCCTCATCTGTTAAGTGAAAATAAGAGCAGCATTGTCTACACAACCTTTTTATTATACTTTAAAAACATTTTATGCAAAACCTGGATCATTTTAAAATATAATTTTAAATAAGTCTGATACGCTCTTAAAAATGAAGGTTCCAAAGAGGTGTTTTTGCAGTGTTGCCATAGAAGAACCATTTTTAGTGAACAGTTCTTAAAAAGAACCATTTTGAAGAACATTTTATCTATAAAGAATCATTTTTGAATTTTGAAAGGTTCCATGGATGTTCAAGGTTCCATCATGGAACCATCAATGCCAAAAAAGAACCTTTGTTTTTAAGAGTGGATTATTTTGCTCATCTCTGGAACATAAACATCACTTTGTTTTTTCATTCAATTAGTCCCCATGGGAAGTGCAATGTTCAAGCTTCAAGGATGCATCAAGTAAGTATTATAAACATTGTCCATTAAACTATGTCTGCTATTTTCCAAGCCTGTTGGAAATTGAAGTTGTTATTCACTGCCAGTCCATGCCACCCGTGAGTTGAGCATTAATATTCAAGTAATTTGAAACTTTGGATTGTGTTTAATTGTAGTCTAGCTTTTCCAGACCAGAAGACTTGGAATACTTTAGCGGCATCAGTTATTCCATAAAGAACCTTTAAATTACATAGAAACAAATTACAAACAAAAAAGATTGAGTTGCATGAAATGTTTCATTTTTGTTCCTTTAAGTCACTAACTCGAGAAAAATTATAAATTATATGGCTTGATTATCTGCTGCAAGGAAAGAAATCTATACCACAACATCCACTATGAAATGCTTAAGAAATAGAAGCAAAGGAAGTAGTGTTTTTTAAACAAAGCAGACATGGCATGCAGATGGCTTGTGTGCTTCATTTTTCTTTCCAGTATCTGACTGCAGCTTATAGAGTACATGTGTGGAGAAACTTAATGTGGTCGGTGAACAAAATGCATTCAGTGATTCAAGACACCCAGCTGACAGGCTCAGCCTTGTAATCTAGAAGTTATAGAACACAGTTACCTTTCTTCCTAAATGAATAGTTCAGGCACATTGAATCCTTTTCATTATGTATTTTGCCATGACTTACTTTCTTCCATAAAACACAAAAGGACACTCACACAGCTATTTTTCAGTCAATGTAAGTAAAGTAGGACAGAAACCATTGCATGTCATGTAAAAATTCACACTGTGTCTCCAGTGTGCAAGTATCAAGTTGAATAAATGATTGAATTGACGTCTTTGGATGATCTACACTCAACTTTGACTGAACCATTCAGTCAAAGGTTCTTTAAAGAACCATCTCTTTCTGAACTTTTTATAATCTGAAAAACCTTCTTTCGCCACAAAGAACCTTTTTTTTTAAAAAAAACAGAAAGGTTCTTTAGATGTTAAAGGTTTTTTATGGAACCATTGGACAAAAAGGTTCTTCTATGGCATCGTGAAGCACCTTTATTTTTAAGAGTGTATGCACTTAGAAGATTCTGTAATAAAATTTTGTTGCTGTGTGTACTAAATGATTATGCAAAATCTGTTTTAAAAATCAGAAGTATCTGAGTAACAATCTCCATATGGCAGCACACTGAATCAAAACTCCAGCGGCCTGAGGAACTATTTATCTGCTAGTCCATGACCTTTCAGGTAATGCTAACATGAAAGAATGCAAAACAGCCACAAACGCAATACTTCAGGTTTTCCCATGGCCATATTAAAATATTCATGCAATCACATACAAGACAAGGTACTGTGATCAGACAATCTGATAGAGTAACCCAAACCCCTTTTACACCAACATATGGCAGCACTTACATGATTTTGTAACTCCCTTTTTCCATCTGTATTCACTTCTGTCAAACATTTTCCCTATTCCAGCTCAGGCTTTATATCTTTGCAAGCTCACATGTCGCAGACCACATCTAAAATGGCTGCTGGCTGAAAGAGCCAAACTGTCAGAAGTTGATAAAAGACTAGCACACACTTCAAAATGGTGTTTAAAGTTGGAACATTTGGAGTTTGGGAGTGATAATTACGTACTCACATGCAGATTTTCCTTATTTAGAATTCTATTTATAAACAACGACCACAGAGAGCATATAGACTAAATGTATTTAAGACCTTTTAAAATACAGTATGTAATTTTTTCAATTTTAAAATACTTTCTCCAATTTAAGTCAACTATAAAGCTATTTGTAGTTAGACTCCCAAAAAAGTAAACTCTGTGGCCCTGTGGCATGTTTAGAAACATTGCTGTTTTTGTGTCCTTTTAATGTTCTGACATGTCAACTTCTGGCTCCACTAATGGTTCCAGTTTGAGATTGGTCACCCTGTTTGAACACACTGGAAAATTCTTGTCTTCTTGAGTTAACTGAGCCACATGTACATGAGTCACTTGTAAAATAGCATAAAATAAAATGTGAACCGTTTGCACAAAAAATTGATGACATTTTGGAAAGCCACACAAAAGCTGGATGCGTGAATTTTAGAGTTTTGCAACCAAAGTTGGCAAAGTCAAAACTGACACGAAATGGCTTCATAAGCACCAGGAGGTCTACTGATGTGTAGAAGATACAAAAAATGTTGTAAGACGTTTTGTATTTCAAACCACTTGGTGGAAAATGAAGTAAAAACTTTCTTTCTCTGTGTGTGTAAGTTCTTGTGAAGGTCAAAATGTTGTCACTCTTCAAAAATGTTCTCACTAATATAGTCAAACCTGTCAGACGCAGATTTGTGCGCCAGACCGCACTTGTAAAAAGGGCTCATAAGTGGGTCAGATGATGTTTATCTTCAAACTTAGTTATGCTTTGTGTGCTGGCTTGGTTGAGGGGTAGTGGATGGGTTAGGAGATATTTAAGGATGGCGGCCATGTTTTTTAAGATATGCAAACATTCCTATAGGTAATCATGACACTTTGGACAGAAGGATGCACTGCATGCCAATTTTCAAGACAACGTTTGTGTAGTTATAGCCATTTTCACTAAGTGGCCAGTCTTTTTCCAATAATTACGCCTTTGGTATGAGCTATTTTGACCAAAGTAATGTTACAGTAACCAAAGACTCAATTATGTTTTAACTAAACCACCATTAACAGAGTTGTCATGTTTTGTTCATGTTTGAAGGGTTGCTTTGCAGAGCACACTCTTGAAATGTTGCCATGTTGCCAATACTTATTAAGCATCTTAGGGTTTGCGGTTTGGACTCGGCTAATAAAGCGATCCAATTTATTTAGACAATAAAGTAGGGAGGTGCAAGACACGAGAATTTGAACATGGCTCATTTCCATGATAACACTTTTGGATTTAAGTTTATTATAACCTTATTTGTCAAGTATGCAGTTGAAGTAGCTCTGTAGTATCACTGTTAAAGAGCAATTAGATGGATTTACTTATTGTAGATTTAATGAAAGTTATAACAAGCATCAGTAGACCAGGAAAATTTTCATAAATTCATATGACCTTACCTACGATATGGAAATAAAGGGGCTACCTAAGCTTCATCCACTGCAAAAAAAAACTTTTTTTGTCTTGTTTTCAGCCAAAATATCTAAATATTCTTAAATCAGGCTTTTGTAGACAAGTAAAAAATATTGTCTTGTTTTCAGAAAAAAGAAGTTACAATTAAGCAAGTTTTTGCTTGAAACAAGCTAAATAATCTGCCAGTGGTGTAAGCAAAATTATCTAGTTTTCTGCTTGAAATAGGATTATTTTGCTTACCCCATTGGCAGATTATTTTGCTTGTTTGAAGCAAAAACTCACTTAATTGTAACTTATTTTTCTGAAAACCAGACAATAATTTCTAGAAAATCCTTCTTGATTTAAGAATTTTTAGATATTTAAAAAAAATTTTTAGATGTCTGGAAACAACACAAAAAATCTAAGTAAGAAAAGCATTTTTTGTAGTGTAGGCTTGTTCTCTTGTTCTAGGTCTTTTTTAAGCAAGATCTGGCAACCATGAGTCAAGACATACTTTCTTCCTTGTGATTTCTTGCACCACAGCCAAATATGGCATTAACAACTAAATTCAGCTTCTGTACACAATACCTAAAATGACTGAATGTTGTAGAATGACTTGTCACTCCTGTAAACTGCTGAACTGTGTCTGTATAGAACAGGATTGAGTTCTAAAAGGTGAATTGACAGCCAAATATTAGCTGCATTGTGTGCATGGTCATTGTACCATCAGCCTGATATGAAAACAGTCTATGAAATTTCTGCCATATATTCTAGTTAGCTTTTGCACTTACTTTTATGAGCAATATTGCATTGTCAGATAAGTAGAGGGAGCTCCTTTAACTCAAAAGTTCAAAGAAAGCGCTTCTAAGTGTGGAAGTCTGAGTTTGACGGGGGAATGTCAAGAGTGTCTGGAGTCACACAGCGTGACCCGAGGAAAGGAGGGCAGCCCTGTGGTTCGTAAACAAATAGCCTGAATGTCTCGCACAGTCAGTCTCTCATCCCCACAGCTTTTGCTTCTTTGAGATTGAGCACTTTATTTTTCCACAAAATGAAAACCTCCCGCTGACACAAGGCTGATGCATGAAACAGGAACTAGTTGCAACATAATTACTGGTTTAGAAGTTCACAGGGTTCTTATTGTATCTGTGTTCCACAACCTCTAAATGCATTATTAATCATCAGTGTGTCTGACAGTGTCTGAAGATTTTTTGGCAAAAGTAAGACACTGTCATTTTTAAAGAGAAACCCTTATAGGGCCATTAGAAATATATGATGAAATATATTTAGCATTATACTACAGGACTGTTGAATGTTTGAATCTGATTGGTTTTCGATCAGATTTTCAGGGAAACACGCAGATAAAGAAGTTTCAGGCAAGTCCTGACCGCATTACACGTTTTCGGTATTGGTTTATGGTTTTCAAGTTATTTCACATCTTACACTTCTCTCGTTGCATTGGAGTACCTCATCCTAGCAGAAGTTTGAGTGATGTTGTCTTGGCATGCAAACATTTCTCCCTGAGGGAAACACTGTACTAATGTCTACAATATTTCTTGTTGCTTTACACATTTCTGTTTCGAGTGTTTTGACAGGGCCTCTAGTATCAAACACATTGGGTTACGTGAGAGTTACGTGTAAAATGTTTTCCACTACAGATTACAGAATACATACTATATATATCATTTGCAAGGTGAAACTAATCCTGCTGCCTGAAATCCTTAACCATTAACCAAAACATTATACATAATCACAATCAGTCAATCACAACAATAAAACCACCTGCCTAATATTTTCTTAGTGCAGCCAAAACAGCTGATGCGCTGAGGCGTTGACTCCACAAGACTTCTGTTCTGTGGTTTCTGGCACCAAGACATTAGCAGCAGATCCTTTATGTCCTTCAGGGTGCAAGGTGAGGCCTCCATGGACAGGATTTGTTGTTCCAGCTCATCCCGTATTTACTCATTCGGATTGAGAGCTGGGAAATTTGTAGGCCAAGGCAACACCTTAAACTCTTTGTCATGTTCCTCAAACTATTCTTGAACAATTTTTGCAGTGTAGCCCCATACTTAGTAGAAGCACTTTTCTGTCATGTTCAGCTTTACATTTTTCAGTAGTTTGAACTGCAGTAGCTCCTCTGATCAAATCGTGGAGATGCACTGATCCATTTGTCACTACCTGGCCTTTGTCAAAGTAACTCATTTTGATTGCTCATTCAAGAACTGACTGTTGACTTGCTCTGTAATACATTCCACCCTCTTTCTGGTGGCTGATCAACGTATGGTCTTGGTTCATAGAATGCATGGAATGAAGCAGAAAATAAGTGATTAGACCTGCTTAGCTTTTTTTTTCCTTTCTTCATGTAAACATACTTTTTATTGTAAAAATAACCAAGACCACTTAAAGAACACAATCAACCTACATATTTCTCACTCTTGTCTTTTAAGCTGTATGAATGGTAATCTTCTTCAAAGTTGTCCTCAAGGGGAAAATTTCTATGAATTCAAAGATTTTCATACATTTTTGATGTTAATACATAGCGATTTGTGACCCTTGCTGGCAAAATGAGTCAGAATGAGCACATTTTCAAAAATGAGCTATTGTATTTTAGAATTGACTTTTTGAAATCAGACAAAAAAATGACTGTGCTACAGACGTTTGAATGCAATATTTTTATATTCAGTTTTCTGAAAATTCCAAAGCAAAATCACCAAGCAACGTTGCATATTTCCCTCCAATTATTTCTAAAATAGCTATTTTTTATTTTTGTTATTAAAAATAAGAACAAAAATGCAAATAAACTGTAGTGTAATCAAGAGCTGCGAGTGATTCTGTCTTTAAATGTTTGATTAACATTGAGACTGATCTATTATGAGACCTACTGTAATGCATCAATCTAATATAATGTTACACATCAGAAATAGAAATATCAAAGTAGATTGTGTTTGTGTGAATCTCCAAGACATATTTCGCAATAATGTACGCAATTTTCGCAATGATAAAGGCACGTCTTATGCACATGCTTTACAAATGTCAGTCAGCGTGTTTTGTTTTCATCAGCATGGGTTTGAAATCATATTTCACTGATTTGGACTCTTGTCATCAAGAATTCAATATGACTATTCACAAAGCTGGAATGCTGTACTTCACAACAACAGACCTACAACTTGTGGTGAGAAGCAGCAGTAGTCTAGGAGTAAGCAGAGAAAAAGGCACTCCTCTCAGAAAATGTACAAATAAAGATCATTTTACATGTTTACTAATATTTTTTTGTGAAAACCTCAAATTTAACTAAAACTGACATTTTTCACTTCTTTTGCCTGTAGCTCAAAATTAGACCATTCGCTTTCTGACTAATTTTGCCACAGTCACATTCGATTAGAAAGTTCAGTTGGTTAATGAGTTAATGTTACGAGTTATTTTTAGTAAGAAGCTAGAACTCATATTTGGTTTCAGTTTGTATGTGGGACATTCACTGATTCCCAAATAAAATCACCAAGACATAAACCAGACTGTTTACAGCATTGAGTAATACTGAGTCAGTCTAAGTCTAAGAATGTGCTGTAACATTACAAACAAGCATTGTGCAGCAGCTTTTCATAGTAATCATGAATGTTCCTCTTTTTCCATTGAACTGCACTGGTGTATATCTTATATACTTCATATACATTAAATAGGTTGTAAAAACTGATTAATTTATGCTTGTTAAGCTTATGTATTCTCATGCTTGTTTGCTATACCTTTCCTAAAATCACTATAAGGCATTGGTGGTGCTGCGAGTCTCAGATAGCAGAGTTTAGGATCTAAGTGCAGCTTTTCATTTAACCAAACAAAAACCAAGAATCCAAGACAAGAGACCATAAACTAAAATTAAACCAAGAACTATGACTAACTGCAATTACAGCTTTAAAAACACAAGACCTGACTAAGATTAAGGCAAACAAATATATACAATACAGACCAAAACAAACAGGGGGAAAGACTGATTAAAAAAAAACACTTGGAAACAATCACCAATGACAGGAATAGGATACATCAAACAAAAGCTTCAAAGAAAAAAAATCATGAACTGAATTACAAAATAAAAGACAGACAGGAATAAAACTGAAAACATGGAACAAAGATCAATAAAAATGCTACAGTTGGTTTGTTGGATATATTGTTCGAAGATGGGGAAGATAAAGGTATTGAGAGGCAGCCTGTTGCATAATGGATGGCAAAAAGATGTACTTCCAGAAAATGATTGGCTGGTTTCTCATTCGCAAACTGACTTTAAGACTATGTGGAAGAGCACAAGAGTGTTTTTCGTGAATCAGTAGTGTCAGCAGATACAGTATATTATAGGAAAAAGCCTAAGGAGGAGTGAGGTAAGAACTGAGGGGTGAAAGGAGAATGTGAGAGGAGATGGAAATCTCTTCTGACTGTAACTGTGGATGAGTGGGAGGAACGGGAAGAAAAAAAGTGAATGGAAATGTGGAGAGGTTTAACAGAGATTCTTATGGAAGGGGGTCAGAGGCAGTTTCCTGTAAACATGAAGCTGAGTTCATTTCACACCAGTGAGTAACTAGGGATCGTGAGACAGGAGATGCTGAAGTAGCCTAAACATGTTAAAGTCTCATGTCTGCTGAATTTTCCAAGAAGGAAGAGTGAGTCGCTGTCTTTTGGGAAGAAACAGCATTAGAGCGTCCAGTTGATTGTGGTATGTGCCCACAGGAGGCGACCGATGACCACAGGACGGTGAAAACCTCCTCCTACAACTATCTATCTATCTATCTATATTACATTGTTCTATCTATCTATCTATCTATCTATCTATCTATCTATCTATCTATCTATCTATCTATCACTCCGAACAGCTGAGTCCTTAGCCATCTTCAAGAATCGGCTAAAAACTCATCTTTTCCAACTTTATTTAATCCTCTAACTCTAACACAGTCTTTTCTAATTCTATTCTTTAAATTATGCTCTTTTTGTACTCTATCCATTTACTTACTGCTTGTTTTCTCTAATAAACACAAAACAAAAACAAAACAAAAACAAAAAAACACACAAAAAAACAACAAACAACAAACAAACAAACACTAGTTTTTCTCTCTTTACAATTAAAAAAAGCTAACACTACTTTGCTTCTATCTATCTATCTATCTATCTATCTATCTATCTATCTATCTATCATTACATTGTTTTGTCATTCTATCTATCTATCTATCTATCTATCTATCTATCTATCATTACATTGTTTTGTCATTCTATCTATCTATCTATCTATCTATCTTTACATTGTTTTGTCATTCTATCTATCTATCTATCTATCTATCTATCTATCTATCTATCTATCTATCATTACATTGTTTTGTCGTTCTGTCTATCTATCTATCTATCTATGTTACATTGTTTTGTCATTCTGTCTATCTATCTATCTATCTATCTATCTATCTTACATTGTTTTGTCATTCTATCTATTTATTTATCTATCTATCTATCTATCTATCTATATTACATTGTTTTGTCATTCTGTCTATCTATCTATCTATCTATCTATCTATCTGTATTATTGTTTTTCATTTTATCTATCTATCTATCTGTCTATCTATCTATCTATCTATCTATCTATCTATCTATCTATCTATCTATCTGTATTACATTGTTTTGTCATTTTATCTATCTATCTATCTATCTATCTATCTATCTATCTATCATTACATTGTTTTGTCATTCTATCTATCTATCTATCTATCTATCATTACATTGTTTTGTCATTCTATCTATCTATCTATCTGTCTATCATTACATTGTTTTGTCGTTCTGTCTATCTATCTATCTATCTATCTATCTATCTATATTACATTGTTTTGTCATTATATCTATCTATCTATCTATCTATCTATCTATCTATCTATATTACATTGTTTTGTCATTCTATCTATCTATCTATCTATCTATCTATCTATCATTACATTGTTTTGTCATTCTATCTATCTATCTATCTATCTATCTATATTACATTGTTTTGTCATTCTGTCTATCTATCTATCTATCTATCTTACATTGTTTTGTCATTCTGTCTATCTATCTATTTATCTATCTATCTATCTATATTACATTGTTTTGTCATTCTGTCTATCTATCTATCTATCTATCTTACATTGTTTTGTCATTCTGTCTATCTATCTATTTATCTATCTATCTATCTATATTACATTGTTTTGTCATTCTGTCTATCTATCTATCTATCTATCTATCTATCATTACATTGTTTTGTCATTCTATCTATCTATCTATATATCTATCTATCTATCTATCTATATTACGTTTTGTCATTCTATCTATCTATCTATCTATCTATCTATCTATCTATCTATCTATCTATCTATCTGTCTGTCTGTCTGTCTGTCTGTCTGTCTGTCTATCATCTATCTATCTATCTATCTATCTATCTATCTATCAATTTATCATTACATTGTTTTGTCGTTCTATCTATCTATCTATCTATCTATCTATCTATCTATCAATTTATCATTACATTGTTTTTCATTTTATCTATCTATCTATCTATCTATCTATCTATCTATCTATCTATCTATATTACATTGTTTTTCATTTTATCTATCTATCTATCTATCTATCTATCTATCTATCTATCTATCTATCTATCTATCTATCTATCTATCTATCTATCTGTATTACATTGTTTTGTCATTTTATCTATCTATCTATCTATCTATCTATCTATCTATCTATCTATCTATCTGTCTGTCTATCTATCTATCTATCTATCTATCTATCTATCTATCTGTCTATCTGTCTGTCTGTCTATCTGTCTGTCTATCATCTATCTATCTATCTATCTATCTATCTATCTATCTATCATTACATTGTTTTGTCATTCTATCTATCTATCTATCTATCTATCTATCTATCTATCTATCATTACATTGTTTTGTCATTCTATCTATCTATCTATCTATCTATCTTTACATTGTTTTGTCATTCTATCTATCTATCTGTCTATCTATTTATCTATCTATCTATCTATCTATCTATCATTACATTGTTTTGTCGTTCTGTCTATCTATCTATCTATCTATGTTACATTGTTTTGTCATTCTGTCTATCTATCTATCTATCTATCTATCTTACATTGTTTTGTCATTCTATCTATTTATTTATCTATCTATCTATCTATCTATCTATATTACATTGTTTTGTCATTCTGTCTATCTATCTATCTATCTATCTATCTATCTATCTGTATTATTGTTTTTCATTTTATCTATCTATCTATCTGTCTATCTATCTATCTAT